>CM061551.1:109291712-111691712 GCA_030864225.1 Capsicum baccatum var. pendulum
TTATTGGATGCAAAGCGACTTGTAAATTATCGGACACCAAGCGATTTGTTAGTAGTACAACAACACTGTCATGAGATAAGTCGCTCACCCCCGAGCGTTTTGTCCCCATCGATTTCTTTTCAAATCAATTATCCCATTTAAAATTTTTGATTAAAAAATTAACCTTTTTAAACCTGAACTCGCAATTTAACCAGCTTAAGCAATAAGGGATAAGATAAAACAAGATTGCTCAAGCTATTAAGAATTTGAGGAAAAAAAGGTGTCATACGTGCTTATTTAGTTGCAGCAGCAAGACACGTAGCATATTCGTCGTAAAACAACACATATCAACTGTATAGATTTAAATGAGTATGTAAATTTATTGACACCAATCTAATATATTGAAATCATTATTTCTATAATACAGAATAGAAATACGGTGTTCTTAATGGTGATTATTAAATGTGTGAAATTTGTAGTTTAAACAACTTTACCTACTAAGGTTGAAATTGTTTTTAACCTGCATTTCAAAATAAGATTTAGAATCAAATATTATAATTTTAACAATGCATTTCATAAGAAATATTTTTCTAAATCATTTTTACAATGATTTATTTACTTAATTTTTTATTATTTGATAATTAAATAAAAAAAATAATCTATGAATATTTATATATAATGTAGAAAAATACTATAGGATGGACAATGAGGAGTGGAGGGACTGAAGTCTAGAGCCAAAAGGGTTAATTTTTTGATAAAAAATCTCAAAAGAAATAATTAATTCGGAAAGAGAAATCAAAGGGGCAAAACGCTCTTGGCTGAGGAATTTGTCCTGTGACAATGCCGCAACACTGACAAATCGCTTGGCATCCAACGATTTACAAATCACTTTGCAAGTCACTGTATGTCCAACGATTTTCATGTCACTTGGTATCCCGTGATTTGCTCTTATTTTGTTCTTTACATAAGTAGTTTGTTGTTGTGTTTGAGTTACTGTCATTTTAGCTCGACCTTCAATTTACTCTCATTTCTTTTAAAAAATAAATTCATTATCGGTGAGTTCTTGAACGAAATGACAACATTCAATTGACGCATATATGTCAAGACTTGTTAAGTTAACACGACTATCAAAAAATTTTAACAGTACAGAGAAATATAAATAAAGAATCATTATTTTAAATAGATAAAAGACGTAAATATACCATTGAAGTTGTCCCACATTTTAAAAAAAGACACTTAAAGTGCAGGCGTCCTATTGCCCCATCAAACTAGTTAAGACCACTAAAATTAACCCCTTTTGATCCATTTTCATCCTATTTATTCTAACACACGAGACAAGGCACGTGAGGAAAAAAAGTAATTGCACCAGAAAATTAAAAAATGCCACGTGTAATAAAAAAATATTTTTCACTTTCTTCTTTTTCTATTTTACTATTTTTTTTCTTCCTTTTCTTATTTTTTCTTTTGTTTCTCCTTCTTCTTCTTCTTCTTCTTTTTCTCCTTCTCCTTCTTCTTCTTCTTCTTCTTTTTCTCCTTCTCCTTCTTCTTCTTCTTTTTCTTCTTCTTCTTCTTTTTCTTCTTCTTTAATGGAATGGTGGTGGATAATATCATGATCAATGTTTATCTTTCGATAAAAATGATAAAGAGATTTTAAAAAAGGTAAAAAGAAGATGGTATGTTAGCCACCATTTTTTCTAACGAGAAGGTTTTTCGACGATCAAAAAAGTGATGAAATTTTGTCGAATTACTGAATTATAATGGCGAAAGAAATCAATGTTAAAGTGAGCTAAAAATTTAACAAAATTTTAGCAAAAGAAATCATAAATAATTATAAAAATCATTCATTTTCATATGAAACTAGAGGATAAAAAGCAACAAATCAAATAAATTCAAAAAATTATGACCAATTTAAATTTCTAAACCCACTAAAATTATAATAGCACAAAAAAGATGGAGTGACTATTATTTTCAAGTTTAAATGTTGATTATGGAAGCTTTGGACAATGGATGGAGAAGAGATTAATTAAAAAGAAAAAAGAAAAAGAATCTGTGTGTGAATTGAAGGGTGAGACTATTGATTGAAGGAGAATTGAAGGGGTACGTGGAGGGAAGGGATTGGATAAAAGAGAGAAAAGAAAGTAGAAAAATAAGAGAGAGAAAAAACAAAACCTCAAAAATATAAAGAAAAATGAAAAAAATATTTATAAATAAATTAACTCGTGTCAATCAATAATTGACGCGTGTTTCTCACCTATTTTTTCGAAATTAAAATTGATTTCAAAAAGATGTATCAATATCATTTCAAAATTGTTTAGGGGTTAATAGGACACCCGCAAACTTTAAGTGTCTTTTTGAAAATTTGAAACAATTTCAATTGTGTATTTATGTCTCACCATACATTATAACTTCATTTGTAGGAAAAGATGTTGAATATCGTCCGGCGATAACCACTACATCTTTCGGATCACTTGTACCCATTTTTTTTCTTAGTAAGTGTTGCAATTATTCATATTCAAGAGATAATAGAAACATCTGTATAACTATTGCCCCCAGCTAGGGCTGGACATAAAATATCAAAAACCGATTTACCGAATCGAATCAAAAAATTTGGTAATTAGTATTCGGTAATTTGGTATTTGATATAGTATTTGGGAGTAAAATTTTAACATTTCGATATTCGAAATTGGGTTTGGTTCAAGATATTAATACCATTTGGTATTCGGTATTTATCGAATATCGAATTATATATATATATGTGTGTGTGTGTGTGTGTATGTATATATGTATGTCTAACCAACCTAATAGACAATAGTATTAGTCATTTCAAAAATCTCTTGAAAATTGGTAATATATTTATAAAAAGAAACAAAAAGAATACTAAATAAGATTTCTATTAAATATACTCTTTGAAGTTTAAACGTATATTTGTACTTCTCCAACTTTAATATGGTAAAATCAAATACCGTACCGAACTGAAATTTAATTTACCGATTACCGAATTACCGAACCGATGTTCATAAGTATGGTGTGTGGTATCTATATTCAAATACCGATTACCGAATTATCGAATCACCGAATCAGAACTTTGAAAATACCGAACCAAATATCGAACGCCCACCCCTACCCCCAGCTATATATTACAGAACTAGCTTCATATAAAATTTTATCGCCCAATATAAATTTACTCTAACTACATTTTCATTCATTTAATATAAGAAATGAGTGTAAGCTAAAACAAGAGTTAAATTATGGAGCTGAAATGAGAATAACTAAAACACAACAAGAAACTGCGTAAAGAAAAAAATAAGAGTAAATCGTCGGACACCAAGTAACTTGAAAATCGCTGGATACCAAGTGACTCACAAATTGCGATTTGTAAATCGCTGGACATCAAGTGATTTTCAAATCGTTGGACACCAAGTGATACCAAGCAACTTGTCAGTGTTGCCATCACTGTCATGAAACAAATCACTAAGCCTAGAGTGTTTTGTCCCCTTTAATTTCTTTCTAAGTTAATTGTCCTCTTTGAAACTTTTGACAAAAAAAAAAAAAAATCCTTTTGACTCTGGACTCGGAGGGATTGGGCCGATCTCAGTGGAAAGGTTGAGAGCATTGAGAATGAGGAGGCGGAGGAGGTAACTAGTTAATGAGCTTGAACTACTGCTTAAGAAATTTTTTTTCTCTACTCCAAAGTCAACTTCAAATTTTTTAAGAACTTGCTTTTTAGGATAAAATTTTTTTAGAAATATATTTTGTGCAGTTAAATATAAAAAAAAAATTAGAAAATTCTCCATACCAAACACACCCTACATATCACATTTTTTTTATTTACAAAATCACGTAACAAATAAAACTGACACTAAAATATAGAGGATAGACCGTGCAAAGGATTCCAACTCTCAAACAAAAATCATGTTAATGCACGAAACTAAAACATAGAGAGTAGATCAGGCAAGGGTAGGTTTAATTTTATGGTCGTTCAACTTTTATTTATTATGCTCAAGTAATAAAATTATTTTTATACAACAATACTGCTTTTATATATATATATATATATATATATATATATATATATATATATATATATAAAAGTATGAAAAAAATTTCTTAAATTACTCTTCATGATTTGGAAAATTGCTTGGCTTTATTTATCATAAAAACGTCATTAGGAGAGAATAAATATGAGTAAACAACAAAAATTTCATGACTTTAAGAGCTAATTACTCCCCTTTTCATAACTTTGTCATATTACATAAAACGGAAAGGGTCTAAAATACCCTTCAATTATATAAAATGGTACAAAAATATCCTTCATCCACATGAAATACCCTCCCCATCTACCTATTAGGACTGTTTCACCCTTTCATTTAACGGATCAACTTGCCCCCACTTTATCAATGATGTGTCTTTTTTAATTGGCCAACTGATTATTAATTAAAATAATTATTTTTTCATGTAAAACCCTAACCCACCCAAGCATAATAACCAGATCCACTACCTGCCACACCTAACAAGCCCAAAATCTGCTAGTCATTCATCATGATCTCTCTTCTGTCCGATGTTTCTCAATCGAATGCGTAGACTGTTTGTTATCTTAGTATGATTCTCATTAAGGAATGAAACTTGATTGCAGAATAAGATAGTACAACATCTTAAATCAGTAATCATGAGCCTTTAGACTTCACCAGTTCAAAAGAGCCACTAGGTTCATTTGCGATCAGTGGCAGACCCACATAGGTTCAAGTGGGTTCAGATGAACCCAGTTCGTTAAAAAATTACACTATATATATACTATATATATTCAGTCCTATATATATATGTTGAATGCTTGGTGCAGTGGTAGTTGATTCAACTCTTGATGTCCACTTTGCGAGTTCGAGTCTGCGTAGCGTAACCTTTTCTTTCCCCAAAAATTTCCATAACTAATTTCCAGTAATTCACCAATTCCCAATTCTTAATTTTTCTTTTCCCCATTCCCTGCATATTTGAACCTGAAAATTTTGGGTCCGCCACTGTTTGTGATGCTAATCCATTCATTGGTATGGATTCCATTTGTGAGTGTTGTGCTTTGTTCAATACATGCCACTTTCCTTTAATGGCTTATCTCAACAACAAAAAATTTTCCTCGATTTTCATCCTGTTATTCTATAGGAATCTTTGAGAAAGTCAATATTGTTACATGAATAACTACAAAAAGTGCAACTTATTAAAGTATTAACTTCCAACTGAGTGAGTTTGTGAAGATGTCTAACATGGACAAAACTTATTAGTAGGGGCGTTCCAATATAAGAACTCACAAGACCAGAATTCTGGATGGCGATAATCAATCTTGTTGGCCCTTTTAGAGTTACTTTTACTGCTTACTCTTATGTAGGGTGTTCCCAAGCAAATATTTGCTTTTAACAGTAATTAAGATATTATTCCTTCTTCATCTTAAGGAGGAAGTGAAATGTTATCTTGTTCAAGATGTAGCCTTCAGTTAACACGTGCTAGTTGGCTTAGAGTATATCCCCTCGGAAATTTGCTTCTTCTATGGCATTTTGTTTGGGGTACTTGGCTTGCTTGTTGCAAGGAGGTGCTTCAGGAATTTCTCAAGGAGCCACACAACTGATCTTGAAGCACATAAGGAACAAACAAAATAGTTGGTCAACACACATTTTGATCACTTTGTACCTTGCAGAACAATGTTTTATTGTAGGCAAAAGTTTAACTTACTTTTTCATCATGCCTTTGAGTTGCTATTCCCAAGTTTGGGGCAGAAAATGTTTCTGAGCTTACAAATATTACTTCACTTTCCTATATAGTATACCCCTAAGCGCATTTTGTGATGGTGTATATAATCTGGCAGTAAGAGAACATAACAAAATACGAGTTAAGTATTTTTCATTCTCATAGGGGAATACCATCATGTGGCCATCAGGAGATTGAAAAAATTATACTTCATTCAAATGGTTGTTTTGTTTAAGTTTGTTGAGGCAATTTTTGTGATGGATCTGTTTCTGCATTCATTACAGTTATCAATATGATTTTATCAAGTTTGTGCTTGGTATATAATATCAAAAGAATATTATCCACTAACTAAATCATTTTATGACTATTTTGCCTAATGTTATTTAAAATAGTCCCAAGGAAAAACACATTGTACATCAAAACAGAAAAAAATAAACACAATATGCAACGTTCTCTTCCTTGGGTTCTGGATGTGTCCCTGATGAGGGTACAACATTGATTGCATGTGCTTCTTACAGTTGTGAATTAAATATCTTTGCCGCCTAAGCTTTGATTTAGTAGTAAGAGCATAACGTGTGATAGTGTGATAAAATGCTTTATTTTGCACTGATAAAATTATTAACTTGTAAGCAGTAAGAATAAAGCAAGGGAAATACTCTACAACAACTGCGACAAACATAATGTAATCACAATGAAAGAGATCTACGAAGGATAGGATGTATGCAAACATTATCCGTACCTTTGAGGTGAATAGGCCGTCTCATGGATCTATAGATATAACTTTATATATTTCAGATTATACTTCTGTTGCTGACCCTCTAAAAAAGTAAGGTCATAAAAGGGTTTATGGAGAGTCAGAAGCAAGCTCCAGTGGGGTATTACACATCAAATATCATAAATGCTGATTCAAAACACTACACTTAATCATAGCTCCAACAGGGTATTACACAAGGCATGAACTTTTCAACAACACAGTATTATTGAGAACACTATAATGCAGACAGAAATCTAAAAAAACACTAATAACAAGAATTCTGCACTCTGTATAACAAGGCAGTAGCAAAAGAAGCCAAGAACAACTATTTCTGCATTCTATAGTTTGCATACACAAGAATTGCACACTCATTATTGTATTCATCTCTCAAAATAAAACATCAAAACAGTTTAGATAAAAAGCATTAAATATTTTGAAGATAATAAGCACCCAATGTTTTGGAAGTGAACCAATAGAGTCAAGTTCAAGATTGATTCACAATACAACACCAAAATAAGAAATTTCATTGTGACATACCATTACATAACATCCTAAGAAACTTAAAATCACTAAATAATACACAAGTGTCATTCCCTAATGTTTGTCCATATTTGCCTTCAATTTATCAATATTTTTCTCATTTTCTATTGCCAACTAACTTGATGTAACACAAGCTTTGCCTTTCCAAGTCGTCTTTCTTGGTGAGTACGGCAGATTAGTAGGCATACTAACACTATTTTCATCACCACTGAAGTTGATCTTCCTTGTACTAGTTGATTTTTGTTGT
Source organism: Capsicum baccatum var. pendulum (assembly GCA_030864225.1). Taxonomy (NCBI): domain Eukaryota; kingdom Viridiplantae; phylum Streptophyta; class Magnoliopsida; order Solanales; family Solanaceae; genus Capsicum; species Capsicum baccatum. Next base: position 109,298,963 of record CM061551.1, read on the forward strand.
AACTTCTTCATTTTCAGTCTAGTCTTAGCTTTAGATAAAGCCTAGGCCTAAGAAAGGGCCTTCAAGCTCATCTTCAGTTTCATCTTCATCAACAAATGCTCTTGAAGGTGCAACATGCTTCTGAACTATGCTAGAAGCAGCAGTATTATTTTTGGCAGACCTCTTTAAAGGTGCAACAAGTTTGTCCTTGACTTTTCTTTTCTTATTTGAAGGACCAACAACTTCATCAATTGGTTGGTTGGTTGGATTATCTGTTGCACATCTTGGAGAATTTTTGCTTTTCTTTGAAGCTAAAATATTTGATAAAGTGATTATACAGTTAAGTAGACAATAGTGTAAATAATGGAACAATAAACTTACCAAAGGACATGTCATTTGATTGTGATCTGTTGCACTGTAGTAGACACCTAATTTAGTTACTTTCAAAAGTAAACTTTTATCTATTTATCCTCGCCTTTCCATGTACCCTACCCTCATGTGATATCCTTAACAAAAGGACAAAAATTATAAAATTCCTAACAAATTAATACCCGACCCAATCAAATTTAATCACCTCACCTTATCCTAACCACTCACACTCCTACTCACCTCACTACCCTACCCAATCCCCTATCCCACTCACGTTTTTCCCAATTTTTCCTTTTAACAAAATACAGGCAGCAACCATACATACTCACACAGACCTCACTGTATAGAGGGGGAATTTTCACACTATGCACAAACTCCATTTTCCAATCTTCCATAGACAATATACATACACACTCACACAGCAAAATAAAAAGAGACTCTCACCAGAAAACACACACACAATATAGAAGGAGGCGAGATCGGAGACGGGAAGGGTGGACAGTAAAATGAAGAGAGGGTATTTGATTCGGGTCGACGAAAAATGGAATAAGAGGGTATATCGAGTTGGTGGTTTGAGATTCGATTTGTGGTTTTTGGATCTGGTTTCATCTTTCAGTAGCACACCTTGCAGAATAAAAGCTTGATTGGAGGTCCAATTCTATCTCTTCTCATTTTTAATTTAATTATGTGATTGATTTGTGTGAAGCATGATATGATCTGAATATTTGGTGATTTTGATTTGTCATTTGATTTCATTGATAGTGGTTGTGGATTGTTGAAAAATAGAAATTGTGAATTGTTACGTGGGAACCTTGGGTTAAATTTTGGAGTGGAAATTAAAAATTGATAAAAAGCAAGCGTTAGTTGTTTTGATTCATTCATGTCGTTGAATGTGATAATACCATGATAGATCGAATTGGGTAGTCAAACGGTATGCTCGAGTAGACTAATTTAGAACTTGAAGATTGTGAAATGTTTGAAATATTTGTTGAATGATTTAATTTACCGCATTTGGATCAATTGTACTCATTTGGCCGGGGAATGCCTCGAGACACATTGTACTTATTCATAGGGGAATGCCCCGAAGTATCATGTACGTAAAAGAGGCTAGTGATTGAGTAAAGCATAGCTAGGATAGTTAGAATAGTTTAGGTTTTAATTTCAACATTTTTATTTTGGTTTGTAATAAATTGGACTGGACACTATCTTGGAGTTTTGACTGTTTGATTGTTTGTTATTGTGTATTGTGTGTTTTCTTTGGTTTATGCATTTTATAGTGTCGTACTAGCCAATATACTCCACCAAGCGACTGTGGTCAAACCACGGGATTGAGGGGTGCCTAACACTTTCCCCTCGGTCAATAGAATTCCTTAATTGGAATCTCTGTTCGCAAATCAGTTTTTAAGAGTCCAAAATTATTTTGAAAAAAAGATTTCCAAAGGTGACTTGACACACCAGATTTATGCCAAGTGACGACACTGAGTTTTGATTGTTAAAAATTCTTTTTGAAATAACTTATTTTCTTTTGTCACTTAATAATAAAACCCTTTTCGAACTTAAAATCTAATCATTTTTGGTAAAAAAAAAGGGGGGGTATGACAGCTCTAACGACTCTGCTGGAGATTTTCAGAATTCAAACTTATTTTTTGAGTTGTATAGGCTTAGTGTGACACTGTAGGTGTATAGCCACTTTGTGTTTGTTATCGTATGTTATTATTTTATCATTGTTGAGTGCTTACGTGTTACGTATTTACAGTTTTTCTCTTATGTGTTACCGCTTTATATCTGACATCATATGCATTACCTCGAGTTAATTTTTCGCAACAAGTCCCGGAGTACACTTCATGTACCCAAACTCTAGTTGAGTCACTCTTATTTTAGGAGGAGGAGCCGTCAGACGTATGGAGTGGGGGAAAGCTCTCGCAGCCACTATCGACCATACGCTCCCCCAAACAACCTTGTTAGTGGACCCCAGCCTAGGTCAGCCTTTATGTCATGCTTATCTGCATCATATTGAGACCTAGCAGGACCCACATGGTCCTTTGTAGGAGACTCATCCCTAAAGCATGCTAATTGTTGTATATTTGAGGATAACAGGGTCATTTAACGGACTGATTTTGAGAAAATCATGTGCTAGAATTAAAAGAAAGTGTGCAGACAAGAAAAAGTTCAAAAAAAAAAGGAAAGAAGAAAAAGAGAGAAAAGTGAGTCAAATTTTTTTTTTTTTGTAGTTTTTAGGAGTTTTTATGGTTTTGTTTTCTACAATCCAATAATTCAAAAATTCAAAAAAGATTCTTCACCTTTTGTACTCATTTTCTCAAAAAAATAAAAACAACATCAAAATGATTTTCCTTTTGTTCTCTTTAACAAACATTCATAATTTGAAATTTTCAATAGATTTTTTTTCAATAGGAACTTTTTATAAAGAAAAATTCAAAAAAAATGGTAGAAGTTTTGCACATTTCATATAACGAAAATATCAAAAAGATTTTCCTTTCATACTTGTTGGTGTCATTTTTTATGTTAAGTGTCAAATTGAAAACTCAAAAAAGATTTTATTGACGTTTTTCATCTTCTGTTTGTGGTCGTGTCTCTCAAGTCAAGGTTAAGTCGGTTGTTTAATATTTAATTGTCCAATCTAGACAAAATATGCACACCTGATTCTCTTTTCTCAAGAGTGAGATACGTAGGCAACCTTTCGTGGATTCAGTGATCTTATTTAAAAAATCCAAAAAGATTTTCTTCACTCACCATTTAGAGTAGGTGTTTCATAGACATCTTTAAAAAAACTACAAAAAATATTTTCCTCTGATAGTTTCAAGTTTCTTTTCATATGAAATGCAAATCAAAAATTCAAAAAGATATTTCTTTGGTAATCATAGGTTTCATTTTGTATAGGAATTCAAAGCTGAAAAAATTCAAAAAAAATTTCGACAATTCTTTTGACAATTTTTTTTTCTTTTCTTCTTAAAGTTTCAAGAAAAAGAAAAAGAAAAAGAAAGAGAAAGAGAGTTTGATTGGACTTTTTTTGGTCAAACTACACAAATTATGCACAACTGATTCTCCTCTCTCGGGAGTGAGATACGTAGGCGCCCTTTTTGGATTTGGTGATCTTTTCAAAAGAAAACAAAGAGCAAAAAAATAAAGAGTTTTTGAAAAAGTGTTGCATTCTAACGCCTTTGTTATTTCTTATTTAGTTAGTTTAAGGTGGTTGGTTTGTGAAATTTTAGTTGGTCCTCTATATTACCAAAAATCCAGGGAAGAGAGTCATGTCCAGCAAGAATATAGAGAGTGACATCATGGATCAGACAAAAAGTCAGAAAAATAAAAGTTTAATGTAAGAGATTGTGAGTTTGAGGCAACAAACGATGGAAATGTATCGAGCTTGGGACAGTGGGCTGCCTCCCTCTCTATTTTTCACTATTGACCCTACAAATACCTTGAGTTTTTCACCAAAATTGCAAGGCCAATTTTCTGCTGTTGGTTATGCGCCATAACATGCCTCAGAATTTAGTCCAAGCCAAAAACATCCTAATGCTTCTGTCACTCATTCTCTAGCTCTTCAGTATAAATCTACCACATTGATATCACAACCTATCGTCTCTACTTCTGTTGCTCAACCCTCTACTGAAGCTTCCACTTTAGATTTTCGTCTGGCGATTATGCTTCCCCAATCTGCTAGTGAGTCAATGTTTAATACTCTTGATGATCACTATTATACTCTTGAGCCCACATCTATGTTAATTGGACCACCAAATTTTTTTACCAAGAAGTCTGACATGAAAGAAGAGCAAGAAAAACTGGCTAGGAAAATAAAGAGCACAGAAAAGACTATGGAAAATTCTTTGGGACTTGCGAATTAAGAAGATGTTGCATATAAGGACTAGGGCATGTTAAACTCCCTCCTAACTTTGAGGTACCAAAATTTGAGGAATATGATGGGTACGAGGATTTTGTAAAACACTTGGGACGATATTCCCATCAGTTGAGGGGGACTGAAGGAAAGAAGGAAAATGTATCTATTGTCATTCCAGGGCAAAGCAAAGATCGAGAGGTCTAAATCAGCAATATTGTCTGTCTCAATCCCGAGCTTACACTTCAAATCCACATGCTCACCTGCAACAAGGTTCCTCTTTGCAAAATTTAAGATATTCCATTCTACTTCCTCAGTATTCTTTGAACAATGCACAACAGTATATTCATCTGTCTTCTTATCCACAATGGCGTGCACCGGTCCCTCAACATCATCCTCATCCCCCATATATTTTCCAAGGAACTTCTAAGTTCAAGGTTCAACCGAGGTCAGAGTTTGCAAAGAGGAGGGAGTCAAAGGATAATTTTACACCAATTGGAAAATCGTATGCTAGTTTATTCCAGAGATTGAGAGAGTTGGGCATGATTACTCCTCTATTTAAGTGTACTCTTGACCTCATTCAAGAAATTTTGATCCTCATGTACGATGTGTATATCATTCTGATGTTCAGGGTCAGTATTGAAGGTTGTAGTGCTTTGAAAAGAGAAATAAAAAGGATGATTAAAGAAAAATTGATCGTAGTGCAAAACATTGACACTACAAAGGTCACACAGAATCTTTCATCAACGCACGGTAATGAAAAATATGTGGAAAGTAATGAGTTAAGCATGGAGATCCAAAATTTATTTGTTGAAGAGAATGTGTCTGACAGTGGTGGAAACTCTAGTCATGATGATATGCAAACCAGTGGCTAAGATGTCAGGCTCAGCAATTGAGAAGTCACTCCTCTCCCTACTAGGAAGAGGTCTGATAGTTTATTTGTCTTCTTTTCTATTATCTAAATTATTTCAGGGTTGTAGTTCGGGATCTATCTTGTTTTGTCCCTTTGTCGTTTATATTCAAACCCTTCTATCTTTCATTTTAACTAAATGGAGTGTCCCTTTTCCCTTTGTGTTTTAAATATGTGTTGTTGTTTTTTTACATAGTGCATTTTAGGTTAGTTTTAGTGATATTACATGCTTGCAGAATTTTTAGGTAGATCTTAAAATCCAGTTTAAGCATGAACTTTGAATCAGAGGGCTAAAGTTAGAAAAAGGCATCTGAGAAAATAGGAAGAGTGTTGAGACATTGGGTGACCAAGTTGAAGCCTTCTTTGAAAATTAAGGTAATTATTTTGAGAATCACAAGAATAACTTGATCATTAATTGAAAGACATGTCTCAATTAGGTTAAACAGTGAATGCATGATCCTATATCAAGAGGAATAGAAAGAAAATCAACTCGACAAAAGCATGAGTCATTCGATGTAAGAGATGTACAACAAAGGTGGAGTTGTATAACTGGACAAGCATAGAAGAAGTAGTGACATACAGACTCAGTTAAAGTTAGTGCTGTAAAAAAATGTCACAAATGATCTTCATCTTTCACTGTCATATTGCATGATATGTACTTGCATTTTCAAGGATTGATATGGCGAAGACATTTCATTCTACTATCCAAACATTGTGTCATCCTTTGTTTACTCCGTTTGAACTTTAGTTCTATTTTCCTTCATACCTCTCTTTTGGAATCAATATAGAGTCAACAAAGTTCAAGAAAAGTGGTGAGTAAAAGAATGGAGTCATAAAAGTTTCAAAAAAAGAGAATACAAATGTGTCAAAAATAAAGAAAAGTGATGAGTACCAAGAAAAATAGGGTCAGACAAAGTTTCAAAGAGAAAAAAAGCCAATAAAAGATAAAAAATAAATAAATTAGAGTCAAGCAAAAGAATAAGTTGTCGGAACTACGTGTGACCTGATTCTCCTCTCTCGAAGGTGAGATACGTAGGCAGCCCTACTTTGGGCTCAGCCCAACTAAATGAACAATTTAGAATTACCCAGTTAAAGAAAGTGTGGCATGGGTTAATTTTCATTGTTTGAGTCGATTCCAAAAGTTGTCTCTCCCCACTTCAAGTGTCGTTTGGGCCTCATGCCATTTTTTTCTAACCTTATCCAAAAGCCAAGTTACAACCAAAGAAAGACCTTCACATCAATCGTTGAGAATGATAAGGCTAAGCATGCAATGCATATGATGATGCATTTTGGAAACTACTTGTCTTCCTCAGCATAAGTAATCAGAAGAGAAATAAAAATGAGAGAGTCTTATCGGTGAAAACCCTTACGGGAACCGTAAGACGATTCCGTGTTGAGAGAATGAAAATATGAGAGTCTCATTAGTGAAAACCCTCACAGACACTATAGGGCAATCGAGAGTTGAGAGAAATAAAATAAAAGAGACTTATTGACGAAAACTCTTTAAGGATTCACTAACTGAATGAGGTCGCCAAGTGCGATTGACTCAAGAAAGTAACTCAATTTCAGGACCATTAACTCAACAACAATTGGCAAAATTTTGGATGGAAAGATCAAACAACTTAATTCAAAATGTATGTCATAATCATTAGAGTTGACTATCACTTTCAGATAAATTTTCCTTTTCTTTGTTTCAATGGACATTCATTGTCTGTTCTTTCTTCTTTATATTTTTATTTTTATTTTTTTGAGTTAGTTATTCAAATAGAAAGTCATTTTTCTTGTGTCTTTGAGTCAAATAAATGTCAAAGCAAGTGATAAAAGATTTCAAAACTGGCTACTAACTTCTTCAATTGCACAAAGTATGACAAAGGGCCAGCACATGAAAGAGACATGATTGTGAGCCAAAATAAGGCATGCAGAAAGTTTTGTCAACAGATAAGTGTCGAAACTCATGGAAATACAAAGTTTTAAAGGATTTATCTGAGGAACATAGCAAAAAAAGAGATATTGTGTTTGTTTCAGAGTCACTCTTAATAATCTGAGTTTGGATCAATGGTGCAGCAACTCAATGACATATGCTAATGATTAGAAGCAAGATTAGAGGTGACAAATGCAAGAGCAATTGCCTCAAAAGCTAAAGCCACAAGCTAACCACCATGTTTTTAAACTCACAAGTTTTCTTTGTATGAAACAGGAACACATGTTACCTTCAAATCAAGGATTTCAAAGCTTAAACATCAAAGGCCATAATTTCTCACTTCTACAAATGCAAGAGGCAACGTTGCTTTACCGATTTGGTAATCAAAACCATGGTAAAAGCTCATAATCCAATATCCCTAGGAGCACACTTCCTTGACCGGGTAATTCAGGTTCATATATTAGGTGATGCACTTCCTAAATTGAACCTTCACTCTTAGAAGTCGTACTTTCTAGTTGAGTCCTTCCATTTAATCATTAGGAGATGTATTTCTTTGTTTGGGTAACTTAAGTGAAATTTGTAAGGAGACGTATTTCTTTGTTTGGGTAATTCAAGCGATATTTGTAAGGAGACCCATTTCCTTGTTTGGGTAATTCAAGCGACATTTGTAAGGAGACGTATTTTCTTGTCTGGGTAATTCAAGTGGCCGTTGTAAGGAGACACACTTCCTTAATTAGGTAATTAAAGTTTCACTTGTTTCGTGATGCACTTCGTAATTTAAATCTTAACTCCTAGAAAATGCAATTTCTAGTCTAGTCATTCCACTTGACCCCTAGGAGACACACTTCCTTGACCGGGTAATTCAAGTTCATTTATTAGGTGATGCACTTCCTAAATTGAACCTTCACTCCTAGAAGCCGTACTTTCTAGTTGAGTCCTTCCATTTAATCTTTATGAGAGACATTTCCTTGTCGAGGTAATTTAAGTAGCATTTGTAAGGAGACGGATTTTCTTGTTTGGATAATTCAAGCGATATTTGTAAGGAGATGCATTTCCTTATATGGGTAATTCAAGTGGAATTTGTAAGGATACCCACTTTCTTAATTAGGTAATTCAAGTTTTACTTGTTAGGTGATGCACTTCCTAACTTAAGTCTTGACTCCTGGAAAATGCATTTTCTAGTCGAGTTATTCCACTTGACCCTTAGGAGACACACTTTTTTGTTGGTATTCAAGGAGACGCATTTCCTTATATGGGTAATTCAAGTGGAATTTGTAAGGAGACCCATTTTCTTAATTAGGTAATTCAAGTTTTGCTTGTTAGGTGATGCACTTCCTAACTTTAAGTCTTGACTCCTGGAAAATGCATTTTCTAGTCGAGTTATTCCACTTGACCCTTAGGAGACACACTTTTTTGTTAGGTATTCAAGTTTCATTTGTTAGATGGTTCACTTCTTAACTTAAGCCTTAACTCCTAGAAAATGCATTTTCTATTTGAGTCGTTCTACTTGATCTTTAGGAGATATACTTCCTTGTTGGGTATTCAAATTTTTGCTCGTTAAGAGACAAACTTCCTAACTTAAGCTTTTACTCCTAGGAAATGTACTTTATAGTTGAGTAGTTAACCTTTAGGAGGCACACTTCCTTGTCAGGATAATTCAAGTTTCGCTTAATAGGTGGTTCACTTCCTAACTTAAGCCTTTACTCCTAGAAAATGCACTTTCTAGTCGAGTCATTGCACTTGAACCTTAGGAGACACACTTTCTTATTTAGGTATTAAAATTTCGCTTGTTAGGTGGAACACTTCCTAACTCAAGCCTTGATCCCTAGAAGATGCACTTTCTAGTCGAGTCATTTCACTTAGCCCTTAGGAGACACACTTCCTTGTATGAGTAATTCAAGTTTGGCTTGCTAGGTGACACACTTCCTAACTTAAACCTTTATCTCTAGAAGAAGCACTTTGTAGTTAGAGTTCCTCACTCTATTTTTTAGAAGACACACTTTCTAGTCTTGGTCATTTGATTTTATCCTCAAGAGATGCATTTATTGATCAAAGTCTTGATTCACCTTTGCATTACGCATTTTGCAAATAGTTGTGATTGAGTTTGACGCCCATACAAGTTTTTGATGAAAAACTGGGCAAAAATTGAATTTCTGTTATTCGGAACTTCACTTTTGCACCCTCCTAGAAAATAGGACTTTACTTTTCTGAAAATGGAATCTCTCTTTATAATAATATTTGTTTGGGATAATGTTTGTTCTAGTTTTGATTTTGATTTTAGGAACCTTCCTGGAGAATAGGGTGATGACATTGAAATTCAAGAACCCGCCCGAAGAATGGGGTATTGAAATTGAAAGTTAGGAGCTCGCCTGAAGAATAGGATAAACAAATTAAAAGTCAAGCAAAAAGGTGAAGAAATTGAAAGTCAACAGATTAAAAAAATAGCAATTCAGGAGCCCGCCTGGAGAACAGGATGAAGAAATTGAAAGTTAAGCAACAAAGCGAAGAAATTGTACCACCGACAAAACATGGTCAATTTTTGAGTTCATCTCCAACACCAGATTTTGTATGGAGAAAGAATTATTCTCAAGTTTAATCCAAAGAAAATCAGATCATTCATCACTTTTGAAAGCATTGAAGACTCAAATCAAGAGTCAAGAGAAGCTGCATAGATAGGATTTTTGTAATGTCAGTTATATTTTTAACTTGTAATTTTATTTTTGATGTAATGACAGAGCCGCGGATCGGAACCTCGATAGGCCTCACTCGACTCTCCAACTAGTATGGTCTCTTTCCTTGTCAGCTCTAGAGTTACGTGTGACTTGACTCCCACATAACTTGAGATAGGTAGAATGCCCAAAATCGAAACTCGATTGCCCTTCTTCCTTTTGTTTCTTTGTTTTAAGTAACGGTCGGGATAAAATTCTGTCTCATTGTCTACTTCTTTGTTTGAAAACACTTTGAGTTTACATCCACAGAGGGGCATGATGTAGACATGTAATTTTGTCCTCTCCAAAAGTTAACTTTACCCATTCATCCTCGCCTAACCATGTACCCTATCAAATTTAACCACCTCACCTTATCCTAACCACTCACACTCTTACCCACCTTACTACTCTACCCAACTCCCTACCCCACTCACATTTTTTCCATTTTTCTCTTAATAAAATGTAGGCAGCAACCACACTACGCACAAACTCTATTTTCCAATCTTCCACAGATAATATACATACACATTCACACAAGAAAATAGAAATGGACCCTCACCAAAACACACACACACAATATAGAAGGGGCGAGATCAGAGACGGGGAGGGTGGATAGTAAAACGAAAAGTGGGAAAGAGAGAAACACAGTGAGAATCTGAGAGAGGGAGATAGAAGACGAAGATTGAAAATAGAGAGGTTAAATAAAGGAGAAAAACAAAAACTTAGGCTAGATTTTTTGGCGAATAATTCATTGGAATCCCGATCTTCTCCGGTATGACCCACCGAAATTCATTGTTGTTGTCAACCACCTGAAACTAGTCGAAGCAATTCCATCAGAGAAAACCAAACCAGCGACTAAAATCCATCGTAGTAGTGCACCACTGCTTGATGGTGCTTCGAGTTAGGCTCAGATTGACGATTGTCATTAATTCTCGTCGAAAACTCGAGTTAGACTCGAGTTGGCCATTTAGTATTTGATTCAGGTCGACAAAAAATTGAATAAGAGGGTATATCGAGTTGGTGGTTTGAGATTCGATTTATGGTTTTTGGATCAGGCTTCGTCTTTCAATCGCATACCTTGCACAATAAAAGCTTGATCAGAGGTCCAATTCTATCTCTTCTCATTTTTAATTTTATTTTATGTGATTGAATTGCGTGAAGTATGATATGATATAAATATTCGATGATTTTGATTTGTCATTTGATTTCATTGATAATGGTTGTGGACTGTTGAAAAATAATAATTGTAAATTGTTACGTGGAAACCTTAAGTTGAATTTTGGAGCGAAAATTAAAAATTGATAAAAAGCAAGCGTTAGTTGTTTTGATTCATTGATGCTGTTGAATGTGATAATATCATGATAGGTCGAGCTGTGTAGGTAAGCAGTAGGCTCGGATAGGCAAATTTAGAACTTGTGGATTGTGAAATATTTGAAATATTTGTTGAATGATTTTGTTTACCGCATTTGGATCAATTGTGCTCATTTGGTCGGGGAATGCCCCAAGACACATTATACTTATTCACCGGAAAATACCCCGAAGTATCATGTATGCAAATGAGGCTTATAATCAAGGCCCAAGGCATCGGGTAAAGCATAGTTAGGATAGTTAGAATAGTTTATTTTTTAATTTCAACATTTTTATTTTAGTTAGTAATAAATTGGACTGGACACTATTTTAGAGTTTTGACTATTTGAATTTTTGTTTTTGTGTGTTGTGTGTTTTGTTTGGTTTATGCATTTTATAGTATCGTACTAGCTGATATACTCCACGAAGCGACCCTGGTGGAACCATGGGATCGAGGGGTGCCTAACAACTTTCCCTCAGTCAACAAAATTCCTTAATTGGAATCTCTGTTCGCAAACCAACTTTTAAGAGTCAAAAATCATTTTGAAAAAAGGATTTTCAAAGGTGACTTGGCACACCAGATTTATGCCAAGCAGCGACTCTGAGTTTTAATTGCCAAAATTCTTTTCGAAACAACTTATTTTCTCTTGTCACTTAATAATAAAACCCTTTTCGAACTTAAAATCTAATCTTTTTTTGTGAAAAAAGAGTGATAATTTTCAACCCCTTTCTACTTCTCGACCACAATCCCTTTCTCTTCCTTGCCTCATTTTTCTTCCTTACTCTTTTAGTTTTTGGTCTACCAATCATTTTATGTAATTCTAGTGGCTTCATAGCATGTGAAGGCTGAACTTTCTAGAATTTCTCACCCTTAACTGATTGAATTTTATGTTGGTACAACATGTAAGTCTCATTTGAATAACACTAGTGTATCTCGTTCTCTGGTTCTTGTTTATTATGTTGAAGAGATTTAATGGAATGAGGACATGATCTTCCTGTCAAATCCCATGTCCTATATGTGCATCTCTTACTAGTAAGACTCACAACATGCATATCAGTACCCTCAACCATCTCATACCCCAAGTATCTATTAGCTTGAACATGACAACCTTGTACAATGATTTTGAAATCATTATACAATTTCATGACATATGGACAAAAATTTCCAGTTTACTTTTCACCCTCCTCTTCATGATCTTTCAACCTACCCATGACCTATACCTATACGAAACGTTAACAATAAGATTTGGGCATTGATGTAACAGTAAGATATGGACAATAACATAAGACTAAAAGTAGATGCAATACCTTAATTATGGTATCTTCCAATATCTTAATAACTGATTTTGCCCTTGCAGCCAAAATTCATTTGTTGAATGACTCAGTGAAATTACACATATGAAGTTTTTGCAAACTGTGTCAAAATAGGTTCTACACCAGTGTTGTGGAGTATACCCTAACAGATGTTTGATTGCCTGTTCAAACACAGAATTCATGGTCTTCAATAGATCTTTAAATTCTTTTGCATATGTACTCCAAGTAGACCTCCATATTAACTTTTTTCATTTCTCCACCTCTTTAAGTCTTGGCCCAATTGCCTTCTATATGCCTTACGGACTATATATAATGTGTTTTTTTGAAGCAATTGACCAACGACATCAGTCAATCCTTAAAATAATAAAACAATCAATAACACAAAAAGTAATAGTAGTTCAAGTGTATACAAAATAAAAAAAAATAATGAAAATGACAGATAATTACCTTTTCCATATTAGACGTAAGTGTCAATCCTTCACCATCTGCCAAATCCAATGAACTTCTCAACAACTTAATGAACCACTTTCATGTTATAGTTGTTTCTTTATCCACCACTTTCCAAGAAAGTGGATAAAAATGCTTCATTAAATCTTAACCAAGGGCCGCTAGTAAAATTTTCTTATATTTTTTCTTTAAGAATGTTCCATCGAGACCTATAAATAGTCTCAGACCACTTCTTCAACCACTTCTCAAAGCTTCACAACACACATACATTCTTAAAAATCATTTTTTACCTTGTTCCAAAGTATCTTTAGATATGTTTATCACCACATAAGATTGGTATCCCTTAATTCTTAAGTATAAGCTTTCAACTTGTTTAAATGAAATAAAGATATCCTCCAGATTTTCTAAGATAATTATCTTGACCCTCTTCATCTATGTATAGCTAACATTAAGTGAGAATCTATTATCCATATACTTTCTCATTTCAGTCACCTTGTATTGAGGGTTATTCTGGACTTTGTTGATGAAATAATATGCTAAAGTTTGTTGAGTAGCTCTTCTATTTTTAAAGAATGATTGTCATGTATGTTCTATTTTCAAGGTTTTAACTTAAATTCTTGTCCTTTATAAACTGCTGATATCAGACACACAAAAGGACATCCAACATCACATCTATATCTAACTCTAGTAAGGGCACTCTTAGTAAATTTAAGTCCCCCTTCTTAGAAATTGAGTAAAAACTCACAAACACTTTGCTTCATCAGGATCCTTAAATCTCATTCCCTTTTTCAACTCTAAGAAGTTATCCAGATTCCCATTGACTTTTATTTTCTTTTTTCTCACAAGAAATTCTAACTCATCACTATTGTAGTCACTATCTACAAGCTCATTTTTCATCCTCCTCTTCCTCACTTGATTCATCATTAGTTACTGCATCTACTATTACAGGAAAAAGTCCATTATGTTGACTGATATCAGGAGTTGGAACAATATTTTCACCCTCCTCAACAACAAATAGTTGAAATTTAAGCAAATAAGATTGACTAGACAATGCACTTTGTAAAATTTTAATTCCTGCATCACTCTTAATTAGATAATACCCATCACACGATCCTATACATAACAACTATTTCACCTTACTAAAACCTAACTTTTTAGTGTATTCTGAATATATATCTATATATGAGAGCAAATTTGGATCATACCCTTTCCATGAATGAGTCAATTTTCTTAAGTAGGTAAGTTGAAGTGTAAGGATTCATTTTCCTCCGTAGTTAAGTACTGCACCAATCTTTTCAACCATTCTTTGAAGGGATCACATGACAAATATAGAATAAAGAGAAAGTGACTTATTAGAAATCAACAAGGAAAACAACAACAAAAAAAGAAAATCTTCCAATTTTTTTATGTCAAGACAATAATAAAAGGTAAAGGGATTGGGACCACATAGAGAATGCAATGTCAAAAATAAATAAAAAAGGATCACTTTTTGATAAATGTATCACATACCTAACGGCCATAAACACATCAAACTATGACATGCCTAATAGTCATCCTTAAAATGATGAAGCACACAAAAAAAGACACGAAATAAATTCTGGAAAAACTAAATCTTTCATTTGAGAGAACATTATAGAAAAATTCTAATTCGAGCCAAGTAAATGAAAGCATAAACAACATGCAACTTTAAAAGCTGACTACAATAAGCATATGCCACATGGAACAACATAAAAATATAAATATGCATCGAATCTTCACAATATTAGAAAACAAAAAGAAAATCCTAAACCCTAACTGAAAATACTAAAAAAAAAAAAGAAATACTTACTGAAAAAGGAGTAAAGTTACTCTTGCAGTCTAAGAACTTCAAGAATGTTATGCTACTCCAACAATTTGTGCGTTCAATTGAGAAGCAGCAGAGAAAAGAGAGAGGAGAGTGGATGTTTGATGATGAATGACTAACAGATTGGGGCTTATTATATGAGGCGGATAGTGGATTAGGTTATTAGGCTTGGGCGGATTGGGATTTCATATGAAAAATTAATTATTAATTAATAATTAGCTGAATAATTAAAAAATACATCATTAATGAAGTGGAGTCAAGTTGATCCGTTAAATAAAAGGGCAAAATAGCCCCAATAGGTAGACGAAAAGGACATTTTAGGCCCAATAGATGGATGAAGGACATTTTTGCACCATTTCACATAGTTAAAGGGTATTTTAGGGCCTTTTCTGTACATAAAATTTTATAAAAATTAAGATGGTGACACATCAGAAAACCTTTGATACATAACTTGTGTAATACATGAACAACTAATTCTGAAAATTTAAATTGATCTAATCACTTAATATAAGACGAAAATCAGCAAATGTATTTACATTTGATTAATTTTATTTTATTACTCTTTAAAATAATAAATTCATTAACCTCATTAATTTGAGACAAAAACATATATATATATCTTGTTATGTAATTTGATAAAATTTCATTATTACTCATTAAAATAATAAATTCATCAATTTTATGTATCTATTACCTATACATTCATACATATCATGAACACATACTAACCTCCTAAATATATAAAACAAAATTGATGACTTTTGATACTTATAAACACAAATACATTCATATGTATGTATCATGAACACATACTAACATTTTAGATACATGCAGATTTTTGAAGTAATGATATGCACATAAATATATTCGTATATCTCATGAACAAATACTAAGTTTCATATTCCATATGAATAAGTAGACTAATTTTTGAAGTAATGATATGCACATAAATATATTCGTATGTCTCATGAACAAATACTAAATTCATATTCCATATGAATTAATAGACACATAGACACCTTCGTATGTCTTATGAATCAAAAATTATATTCTTAAACTATGATACATATACATAGAGATACATTCATATGTATAATGAACAAATATTAAGCTTCATATTCCATATAAATAAGTAGAAAATGAGACATAATGTGAGTGTACATTCACATGTATCATAAAAATATCTAGTGTTAATATCATGTATGTATTTGTATGTATCTAACATTAATTTGATGTATCAATTATCAATTTTATATATTATATCCAAATACTTTTATCTAGTATCAATTTGATGTATTCAAAGTTAATTTGATCTAGTGTATTCAATTGTACTTTGATATATCAAGTATAGAATTCATACAATGAATCCAAAATACATGTATTTAGTATCAAATTGTTCCGTCAAAACTTATGATACATGTATATGTGCATAAATGCATATTTTAAAGAAGAATAACAAAAGAAATATAGATATTTCCTCATTAAAATAACAACATCAATTTTTTCTTGTTAAACATCATCGGATCTCCACTAACAATACCACTACCTGCACCACCTTATCATGTAATCAAAAGATTAATTTGATAAATTTTGGTGAAAGATGAAAAATTAGCATTCCTTAGTGAAATCAATAGTAATACTTTATTATGATCTTCACGTCTTGCATCTTTCTTATATTTAATTTTAGATTTGTTTAAAAAGTTTTGAACTTGACAAACCTAAAGCTTAAGAACAATCGTTTCCCAGCTTGAGCTTTAATGTACTTCTTGTAATGAGATTTAGAGTTGGAGAATTTAGAGGAGAAAGAATAAGGAATAAGGAAGAAGGACAACGAAAGGAAGAAAGTAAAAGGATAATTTTTTTTTGGGTATTTGAGAGATAAATCTGCATTAAGAAGGGCTAAATTTGGTGAAATGAAGGCGGTATAAATAGAATGTGTATGTATTAAATTCCGAGGAGAAAGAAAATTTAAATTATTCAAATATATATATTATTTTCAAGCCGTGAAAAAAATATGTATTAATTATAAAAATATTTAGGAAATTATGTAATTTACCCAATAAACACTACTAGAAATTACCCCTATTGCAATGAATTTTTCGGTAACGGTTCTAAAAGCGTTTCGATAGATGGTCTATTGCAACGGTTCCAACCGTTGGGTAGAGTTTCAACCATCTTAAAGGATTTTCTGCTTCACTTTAGCTTTCAGGAAAAATGAGCTGCGATGCTGTAACTAATTGTGTTTTAAATGGAGCAAGATGGTCTATTTTGAAGCATCTAATATCTAGCTTATCTAAGCATTTTCGCGGGGCTTGGCTGTAAGAAATAGTAGTGTTGAGTTCCAAAACTTACTTTCATTTATTTGTTTCTACTGAAGTTGATTCTTATAATGTTGCTTTACTACTGTTGTTAAATAACTAAGACACCAACCAAAAGATAGTCTATAAATCTATGACTTTAGTATCTTTTTATAATCCTTGTGTTGAACCTTGACAGTTGTTAGCCACAAAATAAAAACATCATTTATTATCAATTAACCTATAAAATTTGGAGATACGTCTTCACTTGGTTGGGATGAGATACTGAACTTAACCTTGAGACGTACTATCTTTTTTCAGGCTCATGAGATCATCCTCAGATCAATATTTCACTTTATTCCAATAGTTGATGACTTTTGTGTCAGAGATAGAGCTTGTACAAGGTACAGATTTGTATCGTTTGTTGGCCAAAAGTCAGTATATATGATGAGCACAAGATTAAGCCTTTTGCCACTTTGAATTACTATTATGGTGTGCAAGTATGCTAAAATATAATTGGCTTTACCAGATTCCTGAAGATTTTGTATAACTAGTTCCAAGTCAAATAAGAATTGAGTTTGACTGCATATTAAAAATGATGCCTACTTCTGAGCTTTTAGTTTCAGTAAGCCCTTAAAGAAAAATCCTACTTTCTTGCATAGGCAACATTTCAATTTTTGATTAATGTTTTTGCTTGCTATTACTTTGTTACTCTCTTTCCTGAAGCTTGGAAATTGTCTTAATATACAACTTCTCGACAAAGGTTAAGTTGAGTAGAACTGTTAAAAGTGCCTGGAGCATTTTCTACTTCTTTTAATTACAGTTCGGATGAGCTCTTTACTGCACATGTTTTTGTCATATGTATAAGTAATCTCATACTTGGAAATTGATTAGGAGGTAAGTTATTCATGTATAAAATTAACACAGTTTTTAGTTTGTAATTTAGAAACCTCCATAACTACTACGAGCTCGTTTGGTACAAGGAATAAATGATGACTAGTCTCGCTATAACTAGTCTGCCATCCAAACAACCTCTACATGTATAAGTTATGAGGAAATTTATGTATTTTAGATAAAATAACTAATACATGAATAACTACACCCCACATAACTAATGCTCGTATAATATAATATAAATTCCCTTATAACTAGTTGTTGCATTACTGATAACTAATCTACGTAGTAGTCACTTGTTTACCTTAGACTATATTATCAACAAAAGAGGCAAAGAGAAAAAAGAAAAGAAAAAGATCTGTCTTTTTTTTTTTCTTCTTCTTCTTCTTCTTCTTCTTCTTCTTCTTCTTCTTCTTCTTCTTTGTCTTCTTCTTCTTCTTCTTCTTCTTCTTCTTCTTCGTCTTCGTCTTCTTCTTCTTCGCCTTCTTCTTCTTCGTCTTCTTCTTCTTCGCCTTCTTCTTCTTCGTCGTCTTCTTCTTCTTCATCTTCTTCTTCATCTTCTTCTTCGTCTTCTTCTTTTTTTTATTCTTCTTCGTCTTGTTCTTCATCTTCTTCTTCGTCTTCTTAGTATGAGAATTTATCTATTTTGAAGGAAGACTTTAAATGTCAAGAAAGATTATTTGGTCTCTTTTATCTTCTATTTTCTCAGTAATATATTTGCAAAAGACAATTCCTGATATGTATAGAAAAGATAGTTCAAGAATTGGTAAGAGTACTGTTTAATAACATAATGAGTATAATTGTGGAAATATATAGCTGTTATGACCCAAGGTTCTTAAAATTACTTTGTCTGTGTTATTTTGTCGGGGAAATGCCCTGTGAAATATGGATGTGGAGTTTTGAAATTTATGTTAAGGCTGAATAGTTAGGGTTTTGAATCACAAACTACTATGCACATTATAGAGTGGTGCTAATAATGTCAAACTCCTCATGGTATATTGTTTGATGGGAATCAATTTCTTTTCTTGTTTTCTTTAAAAGTATTTTCGCAGTCGAGTTGTGCCTTCTTGTGTTTTAACCTTTTATATAATAGGATCATTAGCACTATTACTTGTTTGTTTTTCCTAGTTTTTTCCTCTTTTAAGTAATGAAACTGCTAAAATTATGCTCAATATTGGCATCCGCATAACAAAGCTTGAATAACTTTATGAAGCTTAGAGTAGTACTGAAAAATGGCTCTTAGATGTCATGAAGATGAATTTCATAACCATTATTTTACATATACAAGAAAAGAAATACAATATAGGTAGACGATATACGTATAAACCTATAAAGAGTCATTGAGAATTCATCCTTTTTATTTTCTTGCAGATGCGTGCTCATAGTTTTCCTTCTATGTTTTAGTAACTGATGCTGTGGATAGAAGAAAAGAAAGAAAAAAATTTACATTAGAAAAGAAATTTTTAATACTGAAACTTGTATCTAAATGCTTAAAGAATGTAACTTACGCATCATAGTTAACGTTTCTGGAGATAGGGGTATCCAATAATGTGACACCACACTTGCTGGGAAGAGCTTGTGCCGCATCATATTTAAGACTTGTGTACAGGTTAGCAGCCTCCTTGACATAATTGCATGCTGCCTTTTGGTCAGCTGTGGTTTAAGTCATTCCTTTCAGGCTCACCTCCTTGAGTAAGGTATGGTATGCATGGTGCCAAAGAAGCATCTACTTTTCCATAATTGAGGGCTTGTCCTGGCTAAAACATGAGCTAAATCATGGCCAAAACTACAATGGTCAAAATGATGATTC
This sequence comes from Capsicum baccatum var. pendulum, assembly GCA_030864225.1. NCBI lineage: Eukaryota > Viridiplantae > Streptophyta > Magnoliopsida > Solanales > Solanaceae > Capsicum > Capsicum baccatum. The sequence goes on from CM061551.1 coordinate 109,318,655, forward strand.
CCTTCATCTTTACTTCGAATAAGCGAATAACATCTTAACATTCTCATGGTATATTGTTTGGACAAATTTAGATACCATAGCTAAATTCTTTATCAATTGAACACTTGATGTATGTTCAAATATGTACAGTATTCTCTTTGACCAATTTTACATTGCAAATTATTCACCATTTCAGTATTCCCTTTCATGTTATTGCATCAGTTGCTCTACAATTGTGGCGAGGTTCTTTCTCATATGTATGTTCATTCTTGGGGTATAAATTTGGTCATCTTCTTGAGTTACTAATTTATCCTTTCTTTTTTTATTTTTGTTTCTTGATTTAATTTTCGTGAATTATATTTCTTTTACTAATTTGTATAAATAATTTATTCATTTGCTATTAAGATTGTTTATGCTCTATTTATAGGTGTTCTTCTATGTTCTAATTGAAAATTAAATATGTTGTCATCTAAGTACTGATTGAGATTATTTTTTCTCTTTTTATAGATGTTCAAAATGAAAGAGGAGATGAAGAAAGTGATGAAGAAATTGACCTTACTTGAGAAAATTTTTGAATTATTGATAGATATTTTAGTATCAATCTTTTTTTTTTATTGAATTTTGTGAAACTTATCGCCACTCGAACTTGATAGTTTATGAGAAAACTAATGATTGTTTGACTTTAACATTTTGCTTTTGAATTTAGATTACTAGTTTGTTAGATATTTTAATTTGAATTATTAATGAAAGATTTTATTGTGATGTGTATATATAATTGTGTATTAATATAATTCTCTCTATATATATATCAACTGGTATTTAAACTAGCTGCAATAATAGGTGACAAAAAAATATTACAAAAAATTCAAAAATCGTTGCAATAGGTGTCAAAAACTATTGCCATAGGTAGTGAAACACTGTTGCAAAAGATCAATAATTGTTGCAATAGGGTTATTGCAATGCTTTTTTGTCGTTGCATAGAATCTATTGCAACGGTTCTTCACCGTTGCAATAGAGTCTATTGCAACATCTCTCAACTGTTGCAATACAGTCTATTGCAACGGTTTCTAACCGTTGCAATAGATTGTATTGCAACAGTTGAGAGATGTTGCAATAGATAATTTGAACCGTCTCAATAGGAGTTATAATAGATAGACCTATTGCAACGGTTTTTGTAACCGTTGCAAATGTTGTAGTGATAGGCCTATCCCAACGCCCACATATGCAACGCATATAAAACTATTGCAGTAGCTCTATGACAACGATTTTTATATCTATCGCAACGATTTTTGAACCGTTGCCATAGGGGTAATTTCTGGTAGTGAAATATAAGACATCTTGTCTGATGCTTAGGAAAACTTAAGTGATTACTTCTTCCATTTTATTTTAGTTGACCTTTTGCTAAAAATAATTTAGTTATTTTATTTATAAAATTTAGAAAAAAATTTATGTTCTTTTAATACTATTCATATTATTAAAAAGAATTTACATGAAATATATATTTAAATTTATATTTTAAAAATATAATTAATAACTTTTAATAAATATTTTTTTAAGAAAATATATCAAGTGAGTAAGAGCTAAACAGTACTCTCTCCATTCCAAAATAATTGAATTGTTGGATATATCCCTTAAGAAAAATCTTGTAAAACATAAATTGTAGGTTACTTTATACTATTAACTTTTAAATTGTTCTTAAATTACTCTTCTATCTCTTGAATTTTTTTTTATTTTAAATATTAAAAAATAGCTGAACAATCAATTGAACTACTTTGTTGTAAAAAATTGCTAAGAGACTTGAGAAAATTGAAGGAAAGGTGTCTTTTAAGTTTTGAATGAAGAATTGGTAATATTGACCAACTTAATGGGTCAAACATAAGTAGAAAACTTGATTAGGTTCATTGTGGACTTGGTTAAATTTTTAAAACTTTCTAATCTTTTCAAAAATACAAATCAACCCACCTCTCTCTCCTCCAAATCAACTGTCTCTCTCCTCTCTCTCTTGACAGTCTCTCAGCTCTCTCCCAACCAACAGTTCTGCAAGATTTCTCCCTTCAAGATTTGACGACAAATAGCTGGGCGAGTTCTTTTTTGACTTTCAACCGTCAATCGGCGTGAAGAAACAGAGGAACTTGAGCCAACTTCTCTGGCGACAACAACTTCGAGTTCTTGGTCGTCCTATTTCTTCTTTTACAGGTAAAAAATTAAGACTTGAGCCAACTTCTCTTCTATATTGGTTAGCAATTTCAATATTTCTTGCTTAAATTTGAAATGTGGATTGAATAAAACTCTAATTTCTGGCATTTCTCCTCTACTCTTTCCGGTGTAAAATATAATTTTTTGTTGTTATTGTAGCTCTTGTTGTCGAACTATTGATTTAATTTGTTGGTGATTTTTTGTCACCGTTGATGTTCTTAGTGTGTGTGTGTTGTGTTAGTGTTGTTGGGTTAATTTGTTGTTTTTCTTGTTAAAATAGTAACACAACAGATTATCTAATACAATAGATTAACCATCTGACACAACAGATTACCCATCTAGAGCAATAGATTAGCCATCTGATGCAACAAATTATCCATCTGATGCAATAGATTAACCATCTAATGTAACAGATTAACCATCTGATCCAACATATGAAACATCAAATGCAACAGATGAACACAACAGATCATTCATTTGTTATGACAGATGACTCTTCTGTTTGGAAAAAATCTAAACAATATTGATCTAACAGATAACTCATTTGGCAACAGATGAGTGATCTGTTTCAACAGATTTGTGGCCTATTTTTATTGTTTCCAACGAATTACTCATCCGCTGCAATAGGTTGCTTATATGCTGCAACAGATATCCTACCTAGTGCAACAGATGAGTGATCTATTTTTATTATTTCCAACAGATTACTCATCCACTGCAATAGATTGGTTATATGCTGCAACAGATAACCTACCTAGCACAATAGATTAGTGATCTATTTTTATTAGTTCCAACGGATTACTCATCTGCTGCAATAAATTGATTATATGCTGCAACAAATATCCTACCTGGTTCTATAAATGAGTGATCCATTGGAAATAATAAAAATAGGTCACTCATCTGTTACACCAGGTAAGATATCTGTTGCTACCTGGTGCAATAAATGAGTGATCTGTTATAATTATTTCTAACAGATTACTCATTTGCTGCAACGGGTTGGTTATATATTGCAACAGATAACATTTCTGGTGCAACAGATGAGTGATCTAATTTTATTATTTCCAATGGATTACTCATCCATTGCAATAGGTTGGTTATATATTACAACAAATAATCTTCCTGGTGCATCAGATGAGTGATCTATTTATATTGTTCCAATGGTTTACTCATCCATTACAATAGGATGGTTATATGTTGTAATAGATAACATACCTGGTGCAACGGATGTATGGTCTGTTGGAACTGTTATTTTACTATTTGCATGTTAGATTTACTGTTATCCTTTTTTAATGATGCATAAATCAATTATAATCTATTTTATGTTCATGTTAATTTAAGATAATATGGCTCCCAAAAGAAAATAAACCGAATCAAGTCCAACTAAAAGAACAAGTGAAGCAGTTAGGCTACATCCACCACTCTATGAACTTGCTTTACAAGCGTTATCTCAATCAGGAGAAGAAAATAATGGACACGGGGAGGAGGAAATTTTAAAAGAGATGATCCAAATGCTAATAGCCCTTCCACCGAAGAGTTGGTCAAAACCTTCAGCATTGATTGTTATCCTGTGAGAATGCAATGCGATGGTGTCATAGATTTAACGGGTGATTTCATGGTTAAGTCAGCCATGAAAAAATCTTTCGACGCTTTCAGAAAATACTTTGAGAACCAAAATTTGATTCTTATTTCATAAAAAGTTGATTTGGGCAATATCTTGATTTGCTAGAGGACAACAATGCTAGTTTCCAAATGAAAATGGTATATGATCTTCTCAAGCGTAGGTTTATGTATGAAAATAAAGATAAGATGGATAAGGTATGGATAAAGATAATACTTTTTGGGCGTGATATGTTAACAACAACATAAGCCTCGGTTTAATAAATCTCTCCGAGGATCTTGAGACATTTAATAGCTATCCTTGGGGTTATGAAAGTTTTAAATAACTGTCAAATATTTGTTGACTCCTTTAACGCCAAAGACTGTCAACTTATATAGTTTTCCATAGGTTTTCATGGTAAATATTTCTTTTATTATGATATGATTCATTTTTTATTCAATATTGCTTTTAATTTCTTGTCGTTATACTATAGGCTTGGGCATTTGAAGTCATTACTTATTTGAGGCAATAATTGAACTACCAGGAAGAAGTTTTCTATCCAAGAATCGTGAGATAGTTGTCGGCCAATACTGATAAAAATATAAAATTTCTTGATCTTTTCAACCCCCCGAAGGCAACAGTAAGTCTAATTCTAATCAAGTTTTTATTTTAATTAATGATTATTTTAAATAATTTCAACATCATTCTAATATATGTACTGATTTATTTTATATTGTTCATCCATGAATTGTTCCGACCAATCGAGAGTTGAAGATACTATTTTACTTACTTTACGATCTGTGCAAACTTTATCAGACCCTAAGGTCGTTGATAGAATGAAAATAGAATTGTTTGAAGCAACAACCATCACAAGAAAAATAATTTTGAAGGGTGGGCCTTTTGTTATTGATGATGGTAGTAGCAGTGGCAGTGGTGTTGCTGTTGGGGTTAATGATGCTCCTCTTACAGTTTTTGAAACAACAAACCATTATGATTATGATCATACTGGTTATACAGATTTTGCCACTTTTAGCGAATATTTTTGTAACGCCCCGAGTCTGTACCCCAGACGCTATACGATGCTTATGACCCCGAAGGACCACAAGCTAACCCATGTCTGATATCTTCTATGAGTACTGAATAGTAATACAATAAAAATACGGAAGATAGGCTGAAATTCCATAAGGTTCAAAATCTAAAAATACTGATAAAGAATATCAACTAAAATAATAATTTGCAAAACAGAATACTGTCTGAAAGTTTAGTCTGAAAAGCCTCTAACTGAACTATCTGAATGTGGAGTTTATGAGACAAACCCCCAACTAATGCCGACTACTGAAACAAAATATATCCTCGATAGATGAGGACTCACTACTAAATCTGATACTGCTAGCTGAATCTAAATTTGTCTATGCGCGATCAGGAACTTGAGTGTCTAAACCTATGATATGAGACATCATAGCGCAAAGAAAGAGCATGCGTCAGTACGTGGAATGTACTAGTATGTTAGATGATGTAATCCTAAATGCAAGGGTTCATATGCATGAACAATAACTGACTGAATGATATTGAGTAACTAAATATAAAAGTACATGGATAACTAAAATTGCTGTAAATAATGAGTATGCAATACTGTGCATACACTTGTATACTGTAACTGAGATTTTACTGTAGCTGAGTTCTGATAACTGAGTAACTGATGTTGAGATTATTGATAACTGAGTTACTAAAACTGATTGACTCTATCTGACAGTCTTGATTTTGTAGAACTGAACTGAGTTCTATACTGACACTAAAACTGAGACTATAAGAAATAATCATCTAACCGACATGCCCCCTTTTTGAGTAGATTTGGGGTCCAACCTGTAACCTCAGTTAGATGAGTGTCAGTATCATGCCATGGGTAAAGACACTGGAGAGTTACCCTCATTTGGCAGGTACTCGAATGAGAACGGTGGAACCTTTATCTAGCAGGTTAAAACATCTCATTAACCCTCAACTAGCAGGTTGATGTCTCAACCTACGCTGGCTACGTAGTTTTGGAATGCAAGGATTGCTTCTAAGGATCACACCTTCTACTGGCAGGTGAGTCCTCATCTTTGGGTTCACTCAATTCTGAATCCTACTCCTAAACGAATAGACTGAAATTGATATACTGAATTGAACTGGACTGAGTTCACTGAGTTTTTCTGAGTTCTATAACTGACTGAGTTCTATGGAGTTCTGTAACTGACTGAGTTCTACTGATCGTGGCATGACTGATACTATTCTGAAACTGATACTAGCTCTAGGTACACAGATAGATTGTCGGGTATTAAATACCCCCAGGACTCGATAGCATGAAAAATAAAGCATAATATGATCTTGAGAAGCACAACAATGTACACTTGTCCACAATGCATTCATAGAGACATTTTATCAAACACTTGTAGGGCATAAACTTGCACATGATTGGGACCACATAATAACATGTCATGATTCCACTATTTACTTCACATAGGCATTTTAGCAACACTTGGGGAGCATGGATTATTTCACATGACAATGGCCAACATATGTAATAATGAATACGATTCTCAATTTTAAATTCAAGGGTTTAACATGCAATTCATATAATTCTCCTCAAATATTATTCTAATTTCATGAATCTTATAGTAATCAGGGATTGAAAATCCAATTAACATCATAGACATGCATACAATCAATTTTAAACATGGGAATTCATAATTCCATAGACTTGTAGTTTTTAAAAGAGGTTCTTGGACTCTATGGGTGGAAGGTACCCATAGATGAACACCTAACATACCTGAATTGATAAGTTCTGGAGTTCTTGGAACTTTTCTTAAAGATTTCTCTTGGTTTCTTGAAGTTAGGGTTTGCTAATTGAGAGAGAATGCCTTTTGATTTGAGGAAAAGTTAATAATGAATGGGTTTAAAATGTTTTTAGGGATTAAATCCCATATTTAAGCATATTAAAATCATGGGAAAAGACTAGTTTGACCCTGGACGAAACCTTTGATTTTTGTCAAAATTTTCTGACCTGGGCCCCTGGAGCGACGCGGCGCTATCGCACCATGTCACTGAAAATTGACAATTGCGAACTGGGTCATCAATGTGATGCGATGGAATAGCGTTACCCCTTTGTATGTGAATTTTACCCTTGGCGCAACAGAACACTAGAAAATGACAATTAGAAACTTGACTGGTAGCGCGATGCGGTGTATCGCGGAGCTCCACTTAGGAGTGTGTATTGGTTGGTTCAATTTTATGTGTTATTGGTTCGGTTTATCGATTTTTGGTTTTTAAATATGTAAAACCAATAACCAACCAATAAGATATTTTCTTATCGGTTTTGATTTATCAATTTTTGGTCCTTAACAGTTCGGTTTTTGGTTTAACTAATAAGAAAATAGTTATAGAATAGAAATAGTAACAACTAACATAAAAAAATGAAATCTTAGTTACCGCCAAAATTCTACGCAATGCATTTTATTTTACAAGAATCTTCAAACTTGAACTGAATGTTAGTTCGTAAAAAATTGAATCCTAATTGTTGGAAGCTATAAATGCTGCAAGCTTTTTAATATGATAATAACTGAGTTTTATATTATGCCTTTGTTGCCCTGAATAGGTTAACATTTTGTGAATCACTGAATTATGAATAAGTAGTGCATATAATATCTATACATATATATATTTATATATATATATATATATATATAGAGAGAGAGAGAGAGATAGATTTTTATATATATAACATAAATAGGGATATAAAACAATAATGTAGTGCATCCTTATTGGGTTATCGATTTAACCGATAACCCAGTAAGCTAAAACTAAAACCGAACCGTTTACCCAATAACATTTTTTGTAAAACCAATAAGAAACCGTTAAACCAATAAAAATAACCCAATAATATTTTTATCTATTCATTTTATCGGTCGGTTCGATTTTTCCACACCCCTAGCTCCACTGGAAATCGCCAAATGCCATTTGGCCTGGCTCCATGACGTGCTGAAGTGCCAGTTGGCACACTATTTTACGAAAATGGCTCTAACTCTCCGCCCGGGTATCGGATTTGGGAGAATTTTATATCGTTGGAAAGCTGACTGAATTTCCTACGTAATGGCAGGCTCAAAATTGAAAAATACTGAGTATTTTAAAAATTTAGGTAAGAATACTTATGTACTAAGAGTTAAATTAAGCTAGGAAATTATGGGGTATTATAGTTCATCATGCAAATATCAAAACTGCAAGGAGAAACTTGATGGAGTGATTAATGCTATTAATACACTAACTGTTTCTATAAAGGAAATGTCATCTAAGAGGGGTGTCTTTCCATCAAAGAGAATTTCATATCCATACACTCCACTAGAGATCAAGGTGGCTAAGAGGAGAAGGAAAGATATTTCCAAGGCATCATCAAGCATTGAAAAAAGCAAAATTGCAACTCCTCTGTCTTTGTCTTTCACCGCTACTCAATATACAAGGACCACAGGAGAGCAACATGAGCTAAAGAAGGTTAATGTATATCATCTGTTCCAACAAACAAACAGGCACATTACTGTTTCAATAGATGATACATCTACTGAAAATTATCAAACAGATATATATATCTGTTGCATCAGATGTGTTACATGTTGCAACATATGTTCATCATTTTAAGCAAATCAAATAGGTTTTTGTACTGTTGTAATTTGTACCAACAGAGGAGTCTTTTGTTACAACATATGGGTCATCTATTCAAAATTATCGTACCGCTCTATTTTTCCTATTCGAATTTGTCCCAACAGATGATCCCTCTATTATAATATAAGACTCATTTGTTGCAATAGATAGACAATCTATTGTATATCTGTAATTAGCATTAACAATTCTGGCTTTCTAGGTGGATGTCATAGTGGAAGCTACTAATGAAGAGCATAATATCACAGTTGATAATTGATCAATGACTATTAAGAATGGATTATCGATGGGCTATTGAAGCATCATGCCGGTAGGTACATAAATAAATTTTTAAGATATTGATTAATACAATTCTTGTTGTAAAACATGACATTAACACATATAAATCATCATCTAGAAAATAAAATGACGAACACTACAAAGTGAACGAATCGAGTCTTGGTTTTAATATGTTCGACTTTGTTGTTGCACATCCCAAAATGAAGAATTGATTTTATTGGATTTCACAGCCACAAACTTGCTGGAATGATGAGGTTTAAATGCCATACATATTACTATTAATTAATACTCTATTTAATTGCATTTGTGTATTAATTTTTTCGTCACGTAATGTGAAATTTTTGATAATATGTACAACACATCGATGTCATTTTTTACTACCTCCGAAAGAAGGCCAAGTTGCAAATACAAAAATAATACAGATACATGACAGGCAATTATTTGTTCAAAGTTTACATCAATAATGCCTACGATAGGTATTGTCAACAACAGCTGAAAGTTTCCCGAAATGAGGAATGCTTAATCAACATCATCAAAGATTTTACCATTCCAGCTGGCTTACCTTGGCATTTGGTCGACGAAGTGTACATCCCAATCAATTGTCATAATGAATTCCGTTGGGTGTTGGTTGTCGTCATTCTAAAAGAGAGGCGCATCCGAGTTTATGACTCGATGTTGCGAAGGAGACATTTCAGGCCGTCATCTGAGATACAAAAGCTGGCCAAAATATTGCCTACTTACCTTGATATGAGTGGCTTTTTGGACCAAAAGGTTCGTACTGATTGGTCGACGATTGAAGCATACCGAGATAAAACAGGTAATCTATTTGATGTACAATATGTTGAAGGAATTGCTCAACAAACAATTGGTAGCCTTTAAGTATAAGTATCATGATTTAGTTTCATTTCATAAATTTTAGAACGCTTATATGAACTGCAAGATATGGATTATCTATTTTTTTTAAAACGCAGGGATTGCGGTCTTTTTGTTGCCGCTTACGCCGAGTATTTGAGCTATGAATTACAAATACCAAATGATGGACTTGATGCCGGATTATTTCACCAAATATATGCTTCTCTTTTATGGAAATACAGGGAAGCAAAAGCTCAAAAACTGTGTGCAAGCAACATTAAAGATCCACGAGGACCAAAGCGAATTTCGTAGCACTGGATGAAGAACAACTTGTCCATATTGAGTAGATCCTTATAGCTTGAGTCTGTGAATGTAATAATCTATCCTCCTTGGTTAACTTGTTGATTTATTTGTAGAGTAGATCATTTATACCCATAATAATTTTTTTTGCATTTCACTTGTTTGTTGAGTTATCTCATGTTTTATTTTATGTTGTCTATGAATATAATTTAATTCTTAGTTTTGAACTTGTTAATTGAAATAGAATACTAGATTCAAATATAATACGATAATAATTTTTTATTTCAAGCCACTTTGTTCACTTTACATTGTAGTGGTAATTTTTTATGTCCGACGAAAGTTAAATTTTTATAATGCAACAGATTGTCTATCTGTTGTAACAGATATCATACCTGTTGTGGTAGATTGATTATCTTTTGCAATAAGTTGGTCATCTGTTGCATTATGCAGATATTTCTGTCTGTCTGTCGCAAAAGATATACAATCTGTTGTAATATATAATCTATCTGTTGCAACTGAAGGGTAATCTATTGGAACAAATCAAAAAGTAGGAAGACCTATTATATAATTTCAAGCAGATGACCTACATGTTGCAATATATGTCTAAATCTGTTTGATAAGATATGTCGTCTGTTGTAACAGATGTATTATCTATTGTTGTATTTGAATCTAGTATTCTATTTCAATTAATACGATAATAATTAACAAGTTCAAAACTAGTATTAAATTATATTCATAGACAACATTTAGTTAGTACCCCATAAGCCCAGACCTCTTGCATCTTTTTCATAATGGCATCGTACAGACCGACCATTTATGTGTCGGTTAGCAAACATTTGATGTATGCAAGCAAGTACGACCCGCACGAGACACCAGTTTTATATTTTTGAAGGTGGATGTTCTTATTTTGACCTTCAAAATCCCATGATTCCTTATTTAAGACTTCCACTGGCAAATAATCCATCAGTTTACTCTACGTCCACAACTTGAGGAAAAACTTCAAGAGTGGTTGCACGTGGGTTAAAAACTTGGCCTCCTTGAATACAAGTAAGTTGTTGTCATAAACCTTAATCTTTCCCTCATCGAGTAGTATCTCAACAATGAGAAAATGTTTGACTTCCACGTTCATGACTGCAAGGATTCTCTTTGCCTAGGTCCAGTTCTTGCCGTGTGGATATCGCCTCTTCCCTCTAATATAATTAATCATGTATTCATCCCATTTGAACATAGAAACTAACTGATCAATTCCCCAGCCACCGGAACCAGTTTGACTATGGAGAGTATCATACCTACTTTTGAAATTATTGTAGAAGTTGAGGTCCATTATCCTATCGACAGCATCATAAGTATCTAGGTACGCTAATTGCCTGCCCCTCATGATGCAGAGAATTTCATCAACATACTATGGTATAAGAAGACAATTTTTTAACAGGTTAGTAATTGTAAAGAAGAAAAACACAGTGGAAAGATTCTGTTGCAGAGGGTTCTCTGAATCAGTTCACACGTTACCCAGCTAACACAACTTATGCAAGAGAGGTATATTATGTTGCAATAGAATACCCAGATATTGAAATAGATTACACATCTATTGTGTTGCTTCTTCTTCATGAAGTAGATACGAAGGCTAGTTTAGCAAAAGTAAACTTACATTATCCGCGTACCACTCATGCATATTTGTCATACTCGTGAGGTCTTTGGCATCAAATGAATGGATGGTATATTATTGTGGAACCTTCGTCTTGTCAGTCATGATTTCTTATAGTTCCTTCTTCTCTTCATAGACAAGTGCCACGTATATGTCCAGCTTCTTCAGCGGCCCCTGAACTTCAACAACTCTTGGAGCGTAAGGAATTGCAATTTTTTTGGATTTTTGATTGGAGAGTACTTGGCTAATTGCTTTTTTCTTCCTCCTAACCACTGTTGTAGGGGTGTATGGCTCCTTCACCTTCTTGGATGGTATGAAACCCTTCTTGGATTTCAAATTCACGGCAGCTTCAACAATAACCTCTAGTTTTTCAAGGATTTTATCCTCTCTGTCCTTGCACACTTTGCATTTGCAACGAGAATATGAGGGTGAAGAGGGGTGAGAGGGACCTGTGCAAGGGGTGTTTCCAAATGTATTTGTTTTTTCCTAAGCACCAACATGCTCATAATCACGATTGGCAGCAACAACAATATAACGCCTCAAAAATGGGTCCCGAGATATCACACGGTGCTTAGGACCATAAGTGTTCCCAAGCTAACCCATGAGCTAGCATGCTGGTAATCAACTGATTAAATATGTATAAAATGACTGAGTTTACTGTGCGGAAACATAACAATGATGGAATCTGTGAAAAATACAATACTGGTACAATTGTACATCTGATAAAATCTGAGAAGAGGGACTGAAATTACATAACTCTAACTGATATTTGTGAAGCCTCTACTATACTAACTATAGATAGTTGGGACGCGACTTCAGCTACCACTACTCATTACATATGAGTAAGGAAGTACAGTACATAGATCGCATCTAACTAAAGTCCCTAAAGTAGGAGGACTCATCATCTGCTGGCAGGAATCTGAAACTGTCTAATCCTGACTGTACATGCTATAACTTGTACCTACATTATGAGATAATGTAGCCGATATACATATATGTGAATCAGTACTTTGAGAATGTAATAAGTATATAGGGGTTAAATGAATAAGTAAAGCATCATCTCATCATCATAATTTTATAAAATCATGCATGCTAAATGTAAATAACTCACATAAGCTAGAATATCTGAAATACAAAAATCTGAAATCATGAATAGCAAATCAAATTTTATAAATCCAGTGAGTCATAAAATTTAGTTCTAAAAGTTGTACTTGTATTCTCTCTTTAAATCATATTATCTAAGTGTAGAAAGAACTCACCCTTAAATTTGAAATCTGAAAGCTGAAAATTGTAGTTAAATATCTTTCTATAAAACTTAGTCTAAATAAATTTGGTGATCCTTTACACTTATTTTCTAAAAGATTTTCGGTCATTCTATCTTAGGAATTAGGAAATTTGGGAGGTACTCTAACTGACATAAACTATGTGATCTGTCAAGGAGTCCAACGTCTTGACCATGTTGGGGAAAGCTATTCTACCCTTGACATTGGAATAGAACCTTAACTTATGTGATCAATGACTTAGCCCACTATGGGCTCTTAAAACCTACGGTGGCTCATAGTTTTGGGGCATGAGACCTTGGAATCATACCCAACTCGGTGCTAAATACTACTCCCAAGTTTATAGCTCAGAACTTATAGGAAATCCACCTTAAAATAGCACAAGGGTTTATAGTGAAAACCAATTATGCTTCTCTTTCTTTAAATTTCAAACTATATGAACAATGTGGATTCCTTATCTTAGCTTAGGATCAAAAGATCAAAGCTTTACTGAAAATCTATGAATAAACTGATTATAGGATGCTTAAAGCACTATCTTTCTTGAAACATCAACATATAAACTTGGGGCTTAATAACCCATACATCAAAATCATGACAAAACATCGTAATATTCATGCTTAATCATGAAAACAGTGATAATTCATCTCAAAATTTGTAAATTTCTGCAATAGACATGAAAGCATGCAAATCGACATACAATTTAACTTCTAAAACATTGAAAATCTCATAATCTTAAAATTAGTAATAATGGGTATGAACTTTAATTCAAATCTCATCAATATTCATTTAAAATAATATAAATTTGTAAATAAAACTTGGTTTTGGGCACAAGGATGAAAGAGGATCCTTGTTCATAAACCCCACATACCTTGATTGATGATTAGATGAAGAAACTTGAATTATTGATTCCTATTTGAGTTCTTGAAGATGAGTTCTTGATTATATTATCATGAGAATTCTCAATCTTAAGCTTTCTTGGAGAATCAATGGAGGATTTTGATTTCTTGGAGAATAAATTTTGGAGCTCTAGGATTTTGATTTTGAAGAAAATGATGAATAATGAGCATAAAGTGCTAGGAATATGTTTGATTCCTTGTACGAATTAGGGCCTTGAGAATTGACCAAAATACCCTTTTTAAACTTCTAAACGAAACTGAAAATGCAATATTTTTTCAAACTGGCAGGCCACCTCGACGCGCCACTATCGTGGTGGCTCACTAAAAATAGGACAATTAGGAACTGGGCAGACTCCACGATGTATCATAATCATGATGCCCCTTTGAAATGCCATTTTGGCCACTGGCGCGACACGCCAGTATCGCGTTAGGCTACTGGATTTCGATAATTAGGAATTTGAACCTCTTCGTGGTGCGCCAATATCGTGGAGGTCTACTAGAATTGACAATTATGAAATTGTCCTTCACCGCAATGCGGTGGTTGCTCATGTGGGACACTGTCAACTTAAAAATGCTCTAACTCCTCAATCGAGTATCGAATTTGGGCGAATTTGGTATCGATGGAAAGATTATTCAATTTCCCACACAATGGGAGGTCTAAATCTGGAAAATTACATCTGAAATAAATATTCTTCATTTTGGAAACTATTTATTAATATTCTAGGAACAAATATAAGCTAGAAAACTATGGGGTGTTACAATATCTCCCCCATGGGAACATTCATCCTTGAATATGGCTAGTTAATCTAAGAATACTAAGGAATATGAGGCTATAAGCTATCATACACAACTGAAATAAATTGTATGACTGAATCTCAACATAGTGAGCTACTGAACTAATTTGCTAGTGCATAAATTCACACAAAATTAGCTACATAGCTGAATCTGAAACTGGAAAAGAACTGAATAAAGGAAGACTATTACCTTCGACTGAATCTGAGTTTTGGAGAAGAGATAAGGGTACTTGGTACGCATGTCTGGTTCTGTTTCTCAAGTAGCACCCTCAACGGACTGATTGGAATAAGAGTTCTGAACTAAGACAACTGAGATTACATATTGAACATTCGTATCTGAGAATATACTTACATGACTAAGTCTGGAACATTAGAAACCTCTATCATGAAACTGATTTCTGAGCTGACTTGCCTCTACTTATTATAAGAAGCTGATTCAGGTTGAGATTTTAAAATTCATTTGAAGCATTCATGATGCAATCATTCATGTAGAATTATGAAGTGATAAATTATGTAGGCACGAATGATTAGACAACGAGGCTAAGATCATACGATGGGTATTACATTGTTTGAGTTGGGATGCTTGGAAAACTGAGATCATTGACTGAATACTTATGAACTAAATTATGACTAGATATCTGAATCTGAAATCGATGCCTGATGCATATACTGAGTTGAATTCGCATTACCTAGATGCGAACAAACTACCTCTTGAACTGTCCATACTCATAAAATTTCAGGTAGTAAGACTTGGCTAAATCGGAAGATGGAAAACTATAGAAATTTATCTGTCTAGCTATTAAACTGGATTGCTAGCTATACGAACTGAATCATACTGAATGCTCATACTCAAATGGATTATTTCTCCAACACTCTTCTAAGAAATTCTAATTATATTAGGGAGTAAGGAACTTTGGCGTGATCTTAACAAGACATTTGTATAAGAAATCACAACATTGCTACCACTCTATAGCATGGAACATAGACCTATAAATCATAAGCTAGGATAGAATCACTAGGCCTTAAGTAGTGCAAATTCTTACTTTCAAGCTTAGAAATATATCTTAAACACTCTCTCAACTATACTATTCCCCTTTAAATACCATACTCGCTTGATTCAACTTGCAATTCTCACATGGTCATTGATAAATCCATCCACTAAAGTCTAAACTGAACTAAATCTTCTTATCATGATCAAGAATAACACCCCAATTAGAAGGGTGTCAATACCGCACCACTGGTAAGGACAAGCTGTGGGCGACCCTTATCTGATAATGTCCCCAAAAGAGAACGGTGTGGCCCTTATCAGACAGTGCTTATCCACCTAATCAACCCTCATCGGACAGTGTTGATGTCTCAATCTCTGCTGACTATATAGTTCTGGAATGCGAGGATGACTTTTAAGGATCACGCCCTCATCTGATAGTGTGTGTCCCCATCCTTAGTTCCACTCGGTGCTAATTCCTGCTCCCATCTGAATGGACACTGAACATGATTTACTGAACTGAACATGAACTGAGTTACTAAGTTTCGTTGACTGACGAAATACTACTGATATCTGACAACTGATTGAGTCATGAGATCATGGAGATTTTTCCTGAGTCATAAGACTATCTGAAGTCTAAGGATTCATAGCTTGACTGAGAGTATCGTGAAAACATGACATAGCTCTAGGTACACAGCTAATGTTTTGGGTACAAGTACCCCCAGGACTCGATAAAAGGAAACTGACAAAACGTGACTTACTTGAATACATAATAATCATCATAATACATTTACTGAAGCATTTCATCAAACATGTGATAGGCATAAGCTTGTACGTACATGGGGATTTCATGATATCATGCTAATTAGACACTTTCCCTTCATCTAGGCATTCAACCAAACACATAGTAGGCATAGAATGTGTAAACAACATCATACAATAATTAACTGTCGTGATTCAATTCCAATGTAATCATTCAAGGGTTTAGTCCTAGGGTTTCATGAATCTATACCATTACAAATTAACCCATATGGAATTTAACACTCATTCATGGAATATAATTCAATTACTCATTATTAACATGAACAAAAGCAGTCCAATCATGAACTTAATAAGAAAATCCATAACTTGAATTTAGAAAAGGTATTCTTGGGCTTCATGGACAAAAGGAGTCCATGAATGAACACTATGCATACCTTAGTTCATGATTTCGTAAAGATTGATGGTGAGACCTTCTTGAATTTAAATCTTCAATAGAAATCCTAGCTTGTTATTGAGAGAAACTTGAGAGAAAATAGTATATTTTGGGTGAAGAATAGCTAAATCACGGGTTATTGGGTTTAAATAGGGGTAGGAAATTGACCCTTTTAACCCTGGATGGGTCATTTAATTTCAGTAAAATTTTTCCGAACTGAGCCCTTAGCATGATGCGGCATTATCGCGCATGTCACTGACTATTGAAAAGTAGGAAATTGATGGATGGTGTGATGTGGAGCCATTGCGTTGCCCCTTCCTTCATGACCTGGAACTTTGGTGCGACGCGGGAGAAATCGCGCTGAGACACTGGAAAAAAGGACAATTCTAAAGTTGAGTGCTGGGCTGACGCGTCATAATCACGGACACCTACTGGAAATTGCCAAATTTTATTTCCTCTTGTGGCGTAGCGCGCCACTAACTAATATGACACGGTTTTACGATGAGAACTTGAAATAGTCATAACTTCTTACCCGGTTATCGGATTTAAGTGAATCATATATCGATGGAAAGCTTATTGAATTTTTCCACATGACAAAAAGTGAAAATATTAAAAATTCCTCATGGAATGATTATACTTCACTTTATAAGCTAATACTAGGCATTCTTAGGATGAAATTTGCTAGAAATCTTTGGGTATTACAATATCTCCCTTGAGAACATTCGTCCTCGAATGAGATTGACTGAGAGTGAAAATAATAAGCTGAACATGAATAACTAGAATATGATCTCATGACTGACAAGATGAACAGAAAATACTGAACATGCATATCTGATGTATATGTAACTGATTCATGATTACATGACTGAATGTTTTAAGGAACTAAGTTTCTCACAATGAGAATGCATTTCTGATATATAATTATATAACTGAGCTGATACATGAATACATGATTGAATATGCCATGGTACTTGATACTAAGTTTATACTAGGAATATGAACATGAAACTGAATACCAACTTCGTGATGAACACTGATCATGAAACTAATTAAGATTAAAGAGAACTATTACCTCGAGCTTGATCTAAGTTGGCGGAGAAGAGGTGAGGATACTTGGTATGTATGTCTGATTCTGCTTACCAAGTAGCTCCCTCGACGGACGGATTTCGCCAAAGAACTTTAACTAGAGGGACTTCTTTGTTCCTCAATCTACGAGTTTGATAGTCTAAGATTTCAACTGGAATCTCTTCATAAGAGATACTGTTCTGAATATCAATGCTCTGAATAGGGACTACGACTGGTGGGTCATCTATACACTTCTTGAGCAAAGAGACATGGAATACTGGATTAACTAAGGCTAGATCTGAAGGCAATTTGAGCTCATAAGCTACCTTGCTGAAACGATTGAGAATCTTGAAGGGGCCGACATATCGGGGACTGAGCTTTCCCTTCTTGACAAATCTCTTCACTCCCTTCATGGGAGAGATCTTTAGATAGACATGATCACCAACCTCAAACTCAAGATCTTTTCTACGAACATCTGCATAAGACTTTTGTCGAATGTAAGCATCCCGGAGTCTTTCTCTGATTAACTGGACTTTTTCTAAGGCGTCGAATAATAATTCAGGATCTATGACTAAGACCTCACTAACTTCAAACCAAACAAATGGAGATCTACATCTCCTACCATAGAGAGCTTTGAATGGAGCCATTTGAATACTGGAATGGTAGCTATTGTTGTATGCAAACTCAATCAAAGGCAAGTGGTCATCCCAACTTACCTTGAAATCAATTGCACATGCCCTTAGCATATCTTCTAAAGTCTGAATGGTCCTTTCTGCTTGACCATCTATCTGAGGATGAAAGGTTGTACGGAGATGAACTTGGGTACCAAGACCCTTTTAGAATGCATTTTAGAAATAAGAGGTGAACTGGGTATTTCTATCTGAGATAATGGACAATGGAACACCGTGCAATCTAACCAACTCCTTGATATAGAGTTTGGTGTAATCCTCGACTGAATAAGAGGTATGAACTGGAAGAAAATGATTTGATTTGTTCATTCTGTCTATAATGACCCAGACTGAATCATGTTGATGACAAGTTCGAGGCAAACCCATCGCGAAGTCCATGTTCACAACTTCCCACTTCCAAGTAGGAATACTGAACTCCTTCATGGACCCACTAGGCTTTTGATTCTCTATCATCACTTGTTGACATGTAGAGCACTTAGCCACAAACTCTGCAATATCTTTCTTCATCCCACTTCACCAATAGATTTCCCGTAAGACATGGTACATCTTTATGGCCCCTGGATGAATAGAGTAGCATGCACTATGCACTTCTACAAGAATTTGCTGCCTTAAGTCGTCTACACCTGGAACACAGAGATGACCCTGACAATGCAAAACAACATCTCCCCCTTGGGAGAAAACCTTTACTTTTTGATCTTGAACTAACTCTTTCAACTTGACAAGGCTGGAATCTCTATCTTGATTTTTTTTTTCACATCGAAAACTAGAGATGATTCTGAACTAATCTGAACACATACACCACCCTCTAAAGAATTGACTAAACGAACGCCTAGTCTGGTAAGCTGATGGACTTCTTGAGCTAACTTCTTCTTACTATCCTCCACATGAGAAACACTACCCATGGATAGCCTACTGAGAGCGTCGGCCACTACGTTGGCCTTGCCCGAATGATAGAGGACACTCATGTCATAGTCTTTCAAGAGCTCTAACCATCTTCTCTGACTAAGATTGGGATCTTTTTGAGAAAATACATACTGAAGACTCTTGTGATTTATGAAAACATCTACATGAACTTCGTAGAGATAATGTCTCCAAATCGTTAAGGTAAACACTATGACTACTAACTCATGATCATGAGTAGGATAATTCCTCTCATGGGGTTTTAAGTTGTCTGGAGGCATAGGTTATGAACTTACCATGTTGCATGAGGACACAACCAAAACCAACTCTGGATGCATCACAATACAACATGAACCCATTTGAACCATCTGGAAGAACTAAGACTGGGGTTGAGGTAAGTCGAGTCTTCAACTCCTGAAAACTCTTCTCGCAAGGGTCTGACCACTGAAACTTAACTTTATTCTAAGTCAATCTGGACATAAGGGATGCAATAGATAAAAATCCTTCAACAAACCGTCTGTAATAGCCAGCCAAACCCAAGAAACTCCTGATATCTGATGGAGAGACAAGTCTTGGCCAGTTTCTTACTGCTTCGGTCTTTTGAGGATCAACTTTAATGCCGTCATCGGAAATAATGTGACCAAGGAATGCTACTGACCTTATCTAAAATTCACACTTACTGAATTTGGTGAATAGCTGATGATCTCTGAGAGTCTGAAGTACTATTCTGAGATGGTCTGCATAATCGCGCTCAGTATGGGAATAAACCAGAATATCATCTATGAAGACTATAATGAATATGTCCAAGTATTGCTTGAACACGCATTTCATCAAGTCCATGAAAGCTGCTGGGGCATTGGTAAGACCAAATGACATGACTAAGAATTCAAAGTGACCATACCGAGTATGGAAAGCTATTTTCGAAACACTTTCTCTAACTTTGAGCTGATGATAGCAGGATCCAAGGTCTATCTTATAGAAATAGCTGCACCCTGAAGTTGGTCAAACAAGACATCTATTCTGGGAGGAGAATACTTATTCTTGACCGTGATCTTATTGAGTTGATGGTAATTAATGCATATTCTGAGAGAACCATCTTTTTTTGGTGTACGAATAAGACTGGTGCACCCCACGGCGAAATGTTGGGTCTGATGAATCCCTTATTCTAAGAGATCTTCAACTGTTCTTTTAATTCTTAGAGTTTTGCTGGTGCCATTCTGTATGGATGATTAGAGATAGGCTGAGTATCTAATAGAAGATCAATGCCGAAGTCTATTTCCCTTTTGGGAGAAATTCTTGGAAGATCTTCGGGAAAGATATCTGAATATTCATTCACTACTGAGACTGATTCAAGGCTGGGAGTTTCAGAACTAGTGTTCTTAAATCAAACAAAATGATAGGCACATCTGTAGATATCATTTTCCTTGCCCGAAGGTAGGAAACAAGTTGACCCCTGAAAGCGGATACACTACCCTATCACTCAAGGACAGGTTCATTTGGAAACTAAAACTAGACTATTCTATTTCTGCAGTCGACTGTGGCATAGAAGAAATAAATCTAATCCATGCCAAGAATGACATCAGAATCAGTCATCTCTAATTTGACTATGTCTGTTGAAGTAACTTTCTGAAATATCATAACCGGGTAGTTCCTGTATATCCATCGGGCTATGATGGTTTTGCCCACTAGGGTAGAGACTGAGAAGGGATCTGCTAGAATTTCGGACTGATTCCAAAATCAACTGCTCTATAGGGAGTAACAAAAAACAAAGAAGCTCCTGGATCTAGCAAAGTGTAAACATGTACATAAAAGATCTGTAACATACTAGTAACTACATTAGGAGAATTTTCCTGATCTTGTCGGGTCTGAAGAGCATATAGTCTATTTGGGTATTGCCCGCTAGTAGCACTAGTGGTGGCACCCTGCTGATTTGGGCTATCGGACTAAGTTGAGGAGCGGAGATGACTCTGATAACCTGACTGAGGGGAGTCTCTGACTCTGTGGCCTGGCTTGCCATAACCAAAACAGACATCTCTTGTCTGACAAAAGGGATTAGTTCAGGCATTGCTGACACTACCCTAAGACTTAGAGCCTGGAACTCTATCTCTGAACTTAAGAGCTAGAGCACTGGCTGAAGAAGGAGCTAGAACTGATGACTTAGGAAAAAACTGAGAACGATTTCCTCCTTCTAATTTAGGCTGACTAAAATTGAAGCTACCTATCCTAGCTTTCTTATTCTAGTTTTCCGTCTGCTTAATCTTCTGCTCCTCTATCTACTGAGCATGGGTCATAAGTCTAGCTAAAGTCATGTCACTATTTAGCATGGTAGATCTGCACTCATTAACCATGTTATTATTTACCCCTAAAGAGAACTTACTCATCTTGGCTCTGCCATTTGCAACCACATGAGGGAAATATCTGGCTAATTGAGTAAACTTTAGAGAATACTCTTTCACCGTCATATTGCCCTGTCTGAGGTTGATGCATTATATCACCTTAGCCTCTCTAAGCTCTTGGAGAAATAATCTGTCTAAGAATGCAGTGACAAATCCCTCCCACTCTATAGGACCTGCATCATCTGACCTTTCTGACTTCCACTATTTGAACCAGTATGAGCCATATCCTGCAACTGGTATACAGCTAACTCAACACTCTCAACAGTAGTCACCCCCATTATGCCAATCATTTTTTGAACTTGATCAATGAATTCCTAAGGGTCTTCATCTACTTTATACCCATGAAAGGACGGAGGATTCATTCGCGTGAAGTCCCAAATTCTAGCTGCAGCTGATTTGGCCACTGGATTGGCCAGAACGACAGTTGGTTGCTCATTATGGGCAGCTATTGACTGAGAAAGAGTGGTAAATACGGTCCTGAACTCCGCATAAGAAACATGATCTCCTAATGGTTCTTCGGGCTGAGGGGCTAACTGATTTCTTCTCTTAGAAGGCATATTCTGAAATAAAGAGAAAAAATGAATTAAACTGAGAGATTGACTTGTGATTATGCTCACTGGCATGACATG
Source organism: Capsicum baccatum var. pendulum (assembly GCA_030864225.1). Taxonomy (NCBI): domain Eukaryota; kingdom Viridiplantae; phylum Streptophyta; class Magnoliopsida; order Solanales; family Solanaceae; genus Capsicum; species Capsicum baccatum. Next base: position 109,341,015 of record CM061551.1, read on the forward strand.
AATACTAAAAGAAGGGAAACTATTCCTAAACATCTTATAGCCTCTTGAACATAAATGTGGCACGCAACACACCCATGCACAACACTCTACTAGATGCGACTTTCAGACTTTCTAGGACTTTATTGAACCTTAGGCTCTGATACCAAGTTTGTAACACCTCGATTTTCTGAACCAGAATGCTACACGGTGCTCATGACTCCGAAGGACCACAAGCCAACCCATGACTGATATTTGTACCTGTATACTGCAGAAAATATTGAATAATATGGGAACATCACTGAAAGGCCATAAGGTTCAATACTGAACATAACATGGATGAGATAATATCTGTGGGGTAGTATAATACCCAAAACAAAACTGTAAACACTAAAGTCTGAAACATAATTGTCTGTATCTAGTCTGAAAGCCTCTACTATCTGAATAATCTAAATACGGAGGTGATGGGACATGCCCCTAACTAACTCCACCTAATAACTAATCAATGAAATAGTGGAGAAATACTCATATCCTCGAAGGATGAGGACTCACTTCTATTCTAACTGCTGAGACTGAAATCTACTGCTGATCTGGAACTCGTGTATCTGAACCTATGGTGTAACATAAAAAGAAATCACCATAGCGCAAATACGTCATTACAATGAAATATACAGAGTACACATGTGAGGTAGGCTAATGCAAGGGTTAACATGCATGAATAATGCTAGCTGACTGTCTAACATGAATACGAGAATATATACATAAATACGTAACTGTAACTGACACTGTGATATCATGATTACTGAATCTGAATACTGATGACATGACATACTAATAATTAATATAACTGATATCATAAATAGTTGTATCTGAATATAACTGATAACATGGGTGACTATATCTGACAGTCCTGAATCTGATGGAACTATCTGTGTTATTTTACTGAGACTGGTACTAAAATTGTGGGAGGTAGTATTTAACCGACATGCCCCTGATACGCCATTATGGCTGAGTTGGGGTCCAATCTGTAACCCTAATTGGAAGGGTTCCAATACCGTGCCACTGGTAAGAACAAACTATGAGCGACCTTATCTGATAGTGTCCCCAAAAGATAATGGTAGGCCCCTTATTTGACAATGCTTATCCACCCCATCAACCCTCATCGGACAGTTTTGATTTCTCAACCAATGATGGCTACATAGTTCTAGAATGCAAGGATGACTTCTAAGGATCACACCCTCATTTGATAGTGTGTGTCCCCATCCTTGGGTTCACTCGGTGCTAATTCCTACTCCCATTTGAATGGACACTGAACATAATTTACTGAACTGAACATGAACTGAGTTACTAAGTTTTGTTGACTAACGGAATACTACTGATATTTGACAACTGATTAAGTCATGAGATCATGGAGATTTTTCCTGAGTCATAAGACTATCTGAAGCTTAAGGATTCATAGCTTGACTGAGAGTATCGTGAAAACATAACATGGCTCTAGGTACACAGCTAATGTTTCGGGTACAAGTACCCCCAGGACTCGATGGAAGGAAACTGACAAAACATGACTTACTTGAATACATAATAATCATCATAATACATTTACTGAAGCATTTCATCAAACATGTGATATGCATAAGCTTGTACGTACATGGGACTTTCATGATATCATGCTAATTAGACATTTTCCCTTCATCTAGGCATTCAACCAAACACATAGTAGGCATAGAATCTTTAAACGACATCATACAACAATTAATTGTCGTGATTCAATTCCAATTTAATCATTCAAGGGTTTAGTCCTAGGGTTTCATGAATCTATACCGTTACAAATCAACCCATATGGAATTTAACACTCATTTATGGAATACAGTTCAATTACTCATTATCAACATGAACAAAGGCAACCCAATCATGAACTTCATAAGAAAATCCATAACTTGAATTTGGAAAAAGGATTCTTGGGTTTCATGGACGAAAGGAGTCCATGAATGAATACTATGCATACCTTAGTTCGTGATTTCATGAAGATTGATGGTGAAACCTTCTTGAATTTGAATCTCCAATAGAAACCCTAGCTTGTTCTTGAGAAAAACTTGAGAGAAAATAGTATATTTTGGGTGAAGAATAGCTAAATCACGTGTTATTGGGTATAAATAGGGGTAGGAAATTGACCCTTTTAACCCTGGATGCGTCATTTAGTTTTAGTAAATTTTTTCCGAACTGGGCCCCTAGCGCGCTGCGGTGTTATCGCGCCGTGTCACTGGAAATTGACAATTGAAAAATTGAGGGATGGCGCGGCGCAGATCCATCGCGTTGCCCCTTCCTTCATGACCTGGAACTTTGGCGCAACGCGGGGGAAATCGCGCTTAGACACTGGAAAAAGGACAATTCTGAATTTGAGTGCTTGCGCGATGCACCATAATCGCGGACACCTACTGTAAATTGCCAAATGTCATTTCCTCTTGTGGCCCAGCGCGCCACTAACTAATATGGCGTTGTTTTACGACGGAAACTTGAAATAGTCATAACTTCTTACCCGGTTATCGAATTTAAGAGAATCATATATCAATGGAAAGCTTATTGAATTTTTCATATGACAAAAAGTGGAAATATTAAAACTCCTCATAGAATAATTATCCTTCACTTTAGAAGCTAATACTACGCATTCTTGGGACGAAATTTGCTAGAAATTTTCAGGGTATTACATTACTTCCTTAGCAACATGGATATAATTGATTGTGTTTTCTAGCCTTAGCATGCTTTCAACATATCTTAGAAAACATCAAAGTCTTGTTGTAGTATGTGAATCGCGATAATTTTCAAGCTTGCCTCCAGCTTGCCAATTTGGTCTTTAAGTTTGTCGTTGTCGTCTTTGAAGTTGGTATAGAGTTACTGATATTTTGTGAGCTAGATTAAGAACACTTTCTTCAAAGTTCTAGCATTGTATAAGGCCTTTAGAACACTTTCTTCAGAAGCCTTAAATGATACATGGAGGGTCGCTATATTTGTTTTAGGTTAAAATATGTTGATGCACACTCAAGCAGTGGTCCCAACAGTTGAATAACTCACTTTTATCGAGCGTTGCTCAATGCAGTTTGCTCAACCAACTTTCAAGGGATTTGATAAATTAATTAGCAAGGAGTTACGTAATGTTTGATCTAAACTGACTCTACCAAGCCTATCAAACGTTGCGTAACTCCAAGCTCATTACCCTATCAAAAACCTTTGACCGGGTTAGTGTACAAATCAAACGAACTCAATCTCTCAGCCTTTCTGCTGATCTCTCTTCCCCCATATAGAGGATAAGATATCCGCCATACAAAAGTCTACACCGTCGGCAGAAATTCTTGCCACAATGAAAGTCTTTAGAAGACATGACTAGTAATCTCTCAATATCACTTTTATGATTTTCTTGACGTCTCTTGCAATTATATCAGAATGGGAAAACTAAACTAAGCATAACTGCTCACTATGTCCATTCTAATATATTGTCAAGCGACGTCAAGATAACCATAAAAGTGATATTGAGAGATTACTAGTCATGCTTTCTAAAGACTTTCGTTATGTCAAGTATTTCTGCTGATGGTGTAGACTTTTACATGGCAGATATATTGTCATCTATATGGGAGAAGAGCGATCAGCAGAAAGGTTGAGAGATTGAGCTCGTTTAATTTGTCCACTAACTCGGGCAAAGGTTTTTGATAGTCTGGGTAGAGTCAGTTTAGATCATACGTTACGTAACTTCTTGCAAATTAATTTATCAAATTCCCTGAAGGTTGGTTGAGCAAAGCTGCATTGAGCAATGCTCGATAAAAGTGAGTTATTTAACTGTTGGGACCACTGCCTGAGTGTGCATCAACTCATTTTGACCTAAAACAAACATAGTGACCCTCCATGTATCATTTAAGGCTTCTGAAGACAGTGTTCTGAAGGTCTTCTATAATGCCAAAACTTTGAAAAAAGTGTTCCTGATCGAGCTCACAAAAGATCAGGAACTCTATACCAACTTCAAAGACGGCAACGACAAACTTGAAAACCCAATCGACAAGCTGGAGGAAAGCTTAAAAATTATCGGGATTCGCATACAACAGCAAGCCTCTGGTATTCTCTAAGATATGTTGAAAGCATGCTAAGGCAAGATTACACAATCAATTAATCCATATTACTAAGGAAGTAATGATACTCAACCTTCATTTCAATCTTATTTGTGATTCCGATCAGGTCAACAACAGTGGATCAAATCAGAACCACAAACAACAAAGCATGGGATGCAATTTAAAATTTAAAAATTGCAGCCTTCTCTTAGATTCCTTATTTTAACTACAACTGTTATTGGCACAAGTTTTCTAGACTTACTGTAAATCATTTCAACCCTCGATGCTCGCGAGGCTGCTTTCTTGGTCTTCTGCTATTTTCTATCTAGGTGATAATCCCGTCCATGCTACCTAGACGCAGCTCCCTAGAAAAGTGTCCATCTGTATTATTTTTCTTTAAGAGAACAATAGACGGATTTACATTACCGGATACACTTTCATATTTGTACTTGATTTAGATTTCTCATGTTTTAAGTCAATTTCATCGGCCAGATTCGCTAGAAGTTCCTTGCTACCCTATGTCTCCTCTTTAATTAGCTTTCAGATGATATAGTCTTTCATCAACTCTCCTTTCCCTCGCAGGCATTCTCCTTTGGATCCTTCTGGAGTATAATTATCTTCTCGAACAAAACTTCCATATAAATTTAGCTAGGGGAATTTCTATTGGTTTTTCATTCTTGTTTTATGCAGTGCGAGGCTTCAAAGGACTTCTCAGAATCCAATGCACACTTAAAGTTAAGTCCAATCGCTATTGGATCTCTGCAATGACACCAAATATTGATCTCTTCTCAAAACTTGATGCGCATAAATATGAGTAATAACTGTCAGTAATTCGTAACAGGGTATCGACACTATCATCATGGGGCCCTCGACTTTATCAATTTGAACCCATCAAACTTAATAGTACAATGCAGGATTTTGTTTAAATGATCAGTGCCTAATCAGTTAAAAATTTCATTCACAAAAATATTGTACTTTGTGTATGTTGTCCCAGTGACCTTACCAGTAATACATAACTCCTACACATAAAAGTGGATTCATCCATCTGCATGCACCTTATTCTTCGTAGCCCATCTATGGTTTAAATTAAATAAACAGATGACTAACAAGTTGCAACAGATGCCACATCTATTTAAATTGTCAAATAATTACAGACATTTGTTACGATAAATGATCAATCTGTTGTAACATATGACATATCTGTTGGAAAAATCAAACAGATATATCCATATGTTGCAACAGATTGTCAATATGTTGTAAGTTATCTAACAAATGGAATATATTTTGCAATAGATTACCCATCTATTAGATTTATTTTAAAGCAAGTTTCTTTTCTTTTCGAAATACAATAAAAGATAAAATGTTGTATTTAGATCCATTTTTTTAATATACATATTCGAAAAGTCACCAATTTTATTTAATTAAGGGATGAACAGTCGTGGTTTTTTTACTAACCCTTTCGAATTCAATCATTTATAAATAGGTCTCTTCTTACTCGTTCATTCTACTACACTTACAAATATGGTTAATCCAGATTCGTATAAGAAGATTCATATCGATTCCTTGCGGGAACTTCAAAGGAAGTTTGATGAACTCCAGAAGGATTTGTCCGACTTCAGATCAAGACTGAGGAGGGCCCTGCTGCTGCCGGATGAAAATTGTTCGATTGACAATAATAGTAATACTAATAATAATAATGATAATAATAATAGTAGTAGTAATAATTAGGTTATGTTTTTTTCTTTTAATGTATGTATTTTCCTTTTGTATATCGGATCTACCTAAGGGATTTAAAAATCTATGTTTAGTGGTCGATTTTGAATTTTTAATTCTTATTTAATATTTAATTATCATTCTGTTTATTCCTTATTCTTAACATGTCGACGGTTGGTGGTAGAGATTGAGTATTTGTGACAACAGAGGTTAATCTGATGTAACAGATGGATCATATGTTGCAACAGACGATTATTAATAAAAAAAGGTTATTGCTGTTATTGAGAGGGTGAAAAGACATGACTTTCCAATTATTTAATATGAAAAATGGTTTGTAAATAAATAATAAGAAAATAAATGATAAACACAATTTATAATCATAAAAGAACGGTTATTTAATTTTAATAATTGTTCGTGACTTTTCACCATTTTTATTTTAAAATTTATTTTTTAAAATTATTTATTTATTATATAATAAAAAAAGTCACAAATATTAGATTAATTAACTTATATGATGATTGTTAAGAAAAAGGTGAGCAGTCGTGACTTTTTGTCTAAAACACATTCATTAATGTTGCTGATACATCAAATTCCCCATCTGTTGTGACTGATGTATCAGCTGTTAGAAGAAATAAAAAAAACTATTAAAATAGATGGTCGATTTGTTGCAACAGATATACAATTTGTTGCCAGAACTTAATAAAAATGGTTATTATTTTATTAAAGAAACTGTTATTGAAAAGGTGTCTTTGATTTTTAAACTGAGAAAAAGGTTATTTAATAATAATAAGCTGAAAGTCATGACTTGTCACAATAATAAAAACTTACCAGCTTGATTTAATTAAGTCATTTCTTTTCACGGAAAATAATAAGGAAATAAATGATAAACACAATTTATAACCGTAAAAAAATGGTTATTTAATCTGAATAATTGACGTTAATATTAAATAGGCGTCATTTCTTTTCACAAAAAATATTTTTGTTTTTGAATCTATTTTTTTAATTTATATAATAAAAAAATCAACAAATTTAGATTAATGATATGATGATAATTTAAAAAAAAAAAGATAAATTATATGTTGCAACAGATAGATTATCTGATGCAATAAGTTTTCTATTTGTTGCAACAGATGATATATTTGTTGTCACAGATGAGTTATCTGATACAACAAATATAGAATCTGTTGTCACAACTCAATAAAAATAGTTCTTGAAAAGAACTAATTAATAATAATAATCTGAAAAGTCATGACTTATCACAATATTTCTTAATTTAATCAAGCCATAACTTTTCATAGTAATAAAAAATGTAATTAATAAATAGAGGTGAATAGTTAAATTATATGTTGCAACAGATAGATTATCTGATGCAACATGTTTTCTATTTGTTGCAACAGATGATATATTTGTTGTCACAAATGAGTTATCTGATGCAACAGATATAGAATTTGCTGTCACAACTCAATAATAATAGTTCTTGGAGAGGACTAATCAATAATAATAATCTGAAAAGTCATGACTTATCACAATATTTCTTAATTTAATTAAGTCATAACTTTTCACAGTAATAAAAAAAATGTAATTAATAAATGGAGGTGAACAGTCATACATTTTTTCCACTCATTCAAATTCAATCCTCTATAAATAGGTTCCTCCTTACTCAATCGTTCATTCAACTACACTCTATTTATTTATTGCATCTTGTTTTTCATATTACACCTTCCATCACTTTCTCTTCCATGACTCAGGTAAGTTTTTTCTTGCCAATTTGTAGTATACGTTGTATTACATTCGGATATTCTTTTCTTTACTTTTATTTTTATGTTTTTTGTCAATTCATATGTGTTCTAGATATGGCTGATCCAGTGTGGGACGTTGCTTTTCTGCAAGACCCCGTGAATGAACTTCGGATGCAGGTTCGTGACCTGCAATGGAAATTGGGAGCAGTTAGAGCAAGGATGCTCTGTGAGATCCATAGGCTAAGGAGGGTCTTGCTTCTACCGGTTGAAGATTGATCGGCTGACAATAATAATAATAATAATAATTAGGTTATTTTTTCTTTTAGTCTGTGTATTTTTATTTATTTTTGTTTAATAAAAAATTATGTTTGATCAACTTTGACGTTTTAATTCATATTTAATTTTCATTCTGTCTATTATCTTCTCAACAAACATGTAAATGATTGGACGTAAGGAATAATTTTGAATCCAGTAGCAATAGCAAGAGTTGAAACATATTGGTTATCTGTTGGGTTTGCAGCAAGGGCTGATTTTTGTTGTTCCAAATAGATTACCCATTTGTTGCAACAGATAAGCAGTCTGATGCAACAGATAATTAGTCTGATGTAACAGATAACTAGCTTGTTTCAACAGATAACTAGTATGTTGCACGACTTTGACGTTTTAATTCATACTCTCTCTGTCTCAAATTACCCGTCCCAAATTTAGATGACACATTAATTAAGAAAAATAATTAATAACATGTCTAGTTTACCATAATACCCCTATTAAATGATGTTTATATTTTAATTTGAAGAAAAAATAATTAATGCAAAGGGTAAATCATGAATTTTTTTTTGTCTCTTCTTGATTAATGAAAAAAGACAAGTAAAATGAGAAATCAAATTAGGAAATTTTGGATGAGCAATTTGAGATGGAGGGAATATTTAATTTTCATTCTGTCTATTATCTTCTCAACAAACATGTCGACAATTGGACGTAAGGAATAATTTTGAATCCAATAACAATAGCAAGAGTTGAGACATATTGGTTATTTGTTGGGTTTGTGGCAGGGGCTGATTTGTGTTGTTTTAAACATATTACTCACATGTTGCAACAGATAAATAGTCTGATGCAACAGATAATCGGTCTGATGCAACAGATAACTAGTCTGTTGCAATAGATAAATCTTCTGTTGCAACAGATTACCCATCTATTTGATTCATGTTACGGGCACTATAGAAGCATAAACATGAATCTAAGTCTTCCGTTGCAACAAATTACTCCTCTGATGCACCAGATGAGTGATTTGTTTAAATTATGGGCACTTATGTTGGATTCATGATCGAGTTCTATCCATTGTTGGAAAAAAAGCAGTAATTATGTACTCAAATGACAAATTCGAATAAAAATCATAATTTTACTTACCAAAGTCACCTATGAAGTAGTGCCAAAGTGGAAAGTGACGTAGGAAACAAAATTTGACCTAAGAAATTGGTCAGATAGCAGCAGTAGCGGTAACAACAACAATGGTCGACAAGAAGAAGATGAAGATGATAATAAAGTAGAAGATGATGATAATGAAGCAGAAGATGATGAATAAAGCAGCAGCAACAATGAATAATAATAATCGTGAAGAGAGAGAAAACAACAACGAATGAAAAGAGAGAGAAACGCACATTTTTTTTTACTATTTTTTGTTATATTAACTAATATTTGGATCAAAATATAAATTAAAAAATTGATAAATTATTTTTAAACTTTTTCAACTTTCTATTATCATCTCCACATAATTATTAAGACTTTATATCACCTGCGCCTCATTTTATAATTATTTTTGTCAGGTACAACCCAAAACCCACTTCGTATGGTTGTTATTAAATACTGTGAAAACAGAGTAACCTTTCTGTTTTTCTGTGTCTTCTCTGCTTGCTCTGTTCCACTTTTGACCATCTCATCATTTTCAGGTGCGATTCTATTTTCTTCCCTTTTTTAATGCGTAATTTCTGTTTCGTTTTTTAATGAATTCAGATGCATTTGTAAATCCAATCATCCTGTAATTTCTTCGTTTTACCCTAATATATATATTGTCCCAAATTCTGCCAACTTTTTATGAGATTTAAGGTCAAATTGTTTGAGTATTGTAGTGAAATAGGCTTGAATAGACCAAAGTGAATATTCTGACTGATTAAATTACTATACTTCCTGTTTCAATACCCAGAATGAACTTTTTCTAATTGGTAATTTTGTGTTTTTGTATTTTAGAACAAAGTTTTTTTTATAAATAAAAACAAATAGGGTCTGCGCAAAAGTTATTGGGTTCTGTGTGCTTCTTATTTCTGCATACAGAAAATATGATTGATCTAAATACAAACATTTGTTTTGTTCTTGTATTTCAAGATAATTGCAGATGTCACGTCCTAAAGCATATTTGAATTTTGTTTAACCTGATAAATGTTTCTTATATAATGGAGTTTTGGAAATGGATACATCGTGATCATACATTATTTCATGTTTATTTCAAGGATAAAGATAGAATCTGTTTTAACTTTTTCAGTGTTCCTTTCCTTAAAATTGGCCTTGACATTTCATGATTTGAGAAGTATTAATGTGGTGATAGTTTAATGGACTTGCAACAACAACGTACCTAGTGTGATTCCACAAGTAGGGTCTGGGGTGAGCGATATCTACACAGACCTTAACCCTACCTTGGGAAGTCGAGAGGTTGTTTCTATAGACCCTCAGCCCAAGTAAAAACATTGCAAAACAGTTTGAAAAACGAGAACAACGGGAGTGAAGAAACCAAGACAAAATGCTAAAGAATGCATGTCAAAGCATACTAAAAAGGAACAGTCACTACAACAAAATAATATGATGGTCCAACTGCAAGAAACATTAAATAGTAACAAAAACGGTGTAACAAGTAACTCCTAGAGTAATACTATGATTAATAGTATGGAAAAAAAGCGAGACAACTCTCAACTACCTAACTTTGTTTTTAGCTCATATCAGTTTTGAATGATTTAGTCTTGTTGATTTAATCAGGTTAAGTCGCGTTTACTTGGGATTTGAACGGTGTCTATATCCATGTATTTGGGTTATTTCACAGCAGAAGTCACAAGTCTTTCTCCCAAAGCTACAGAGAAAGATGTCTCTGAATTTTTCTCTCACTGTGGTGAAATTGAACAAGTGGAGATCATCAGGTAGCTTTTCATTTGTTCGAGTTCTCCTGCAATTTATGCTACAGCATAGGTGTGATTTCGAGCTGATTATTGTCGGTGCTGTTAATTTTTGTTTGGCAATTGTTTTCAGAATTTGTCTACCTAAGGCGAAGATTTGATGCACGTGCTTAATCAATAGTATTCTGTTTGCATGTCCTATTGAAATTCTGCCTTATGAAATATGTCAAATAAGACATGTCTTGCCACTTTTTCCCTGTGACATCTTTGGAGCATCATGAAATGTCAACAATGTTTTTGTGTTCCATAATTTCTGAGATGTTTGCATAGAGAGAACAAGGTCAGCATCCGATAATGTTTGATGTTGACAAACCCATGTGCCTGTGCCTCTTGTGAACATTGAAATATATGATCTCAATGTCCTGATACTCACTATAAGGCCCTCCAAACTTTCTCCATAAAAAATGTTTAACATTTAAACAAAGGAGCAGATAGAGAGATTTCAATGCTATTTAGCTGTGCGAGAAAAGATGGATGTTCTTTGGCCTACCTGATTTCAAGTGTTGCCTTTTATGAATGCAGATTGAGTGAATATGCTTCTATAGCCTATGTTACATTCAAGGATACTTATGCACTGGAAACCGCACTTTTACTCAGTGTAAGTTTCTGCTTTACTCGGCTGTTATCTTAGTTCTACTTAGCAGAAAAAATCTGCAAGGTGAATGATGATACATATTTAATGCTTCATGTCTATGTGCTATTGAGACAGGTTTATATTTATCACCACCGTGATGAACATCAGTACAATCCTTTTCAGCAATTTCTGTAAAATTAAAGGTTTAAAGACTTTTTGACCAAATTTTCAAAAAGACTATTTTGTTGGCTTGCTTATTTATATATCCTTTAAAGCTTATAATTTCTTTGTTTAAACAGGGAGAGGTTAAATTGTCTAACCTAAATAAGAGCTTGCAGTAACTTTCTAAACTCAAGCTTTAGAAGAGTGAATGAAAAATTTTGTATTTATGTCCGGATTCCTTAAGCATGAATTCTCTTTGTATTGTTTGAACTTCTAATTATGACTGTTGTCTTGTTCTTTTCACTTCTAAGTGTTCGAGCCTTTTGATTAGCTGAACACAGATTAACAGCCTTTGTGCAACACCTGGAAGGTCCTTTTAAAGAGCTCTGATGTGCTATCCTATTTGGACATGTTCTTATTAAACATATTTTTTATATCCACAACAAAATGCAGCGTAGACTCCCTCGTTTAATCTGTTATGCCAATTAAATCTATTATCTCTCTTGATAATGGGATCAATTTTATGTCTGACCCAATACACTGTATTTAAATCCAATATCATTCGGTACATTACTACTTACAAGGTTGCTATAACTTTGACTCTCATTTGGTTTTATTCCTTTTTAGGAGAAAACAGGACTTCGTAAGAGCAATTGATGCTATGTGAATAAGCTTTAGTGATAAAATATGTGCCACCACCTAAATCATTCTACTTGGTTTAGTTTAATCAAGAGACAAACAACTCTTGAGTGATAGCACTAAGCAATACATAAATTCCAAATACATTTGACTGCTAGACATACTTTTTTATTTTTTATTGTTGCAATGAGTTAATTTGATCTATCTTGTATTTTCGCTGTGCAATATATGTGATTGTTGTATATTTTTGAACTTCTGGAAAAGGTAATAAGGTAAAATAACTATTTTTGTAAAAGCTGCCAGTTATTTGTGTACCCACCCACCATAGAGGATGTAGATCATTGACTCTAGGACGTGGGATTATGCAAACTAGTCTTTTTGCTATATCATTTTTTTTATTCACCATCCGCATTTAGGGACGCCTTGGTACTAGTGCTTGAGTTGTGTATACCAGTTTCCTGCTTTTATATAATATTTGTTTGAAATTAACGTTTTAATTCCATATCTAATTTTCTCGTCGTTGTTGTTCTCTTTTTCGTCATTTTCCTTGTTCTCTCTGTTTTTAGTTGGACATATGTGCATCAAGTGAAATGGTAGGTTTATGTTTCAGATAAGTAGCTATAACACTTTAGTGTTGATTCAGGGATCCACTTTGTTAGATCAATGTGTTCGTATATCTCGCTTGGAAGCACATGTAGATGAATATGATCCTTGGAGTAACCATATAGATATGGTGGAGAATGGAAGCAGCTCAGCGGTAGAACTTTCCATTTGATCTCTTTTTTGGTTAAATTTTGCTTTATTTGTCTAGACAATCAACTCCTTTATTGCCTGTCCATGAGAGTAAATGAAAATAAAAATATGATATCATTCGTGAGTAAATTAATAAGAGTATGATCTCAGTGGCAGTTCTGCAAAGAGTATCCAATTCATGATCTTAGCTTCTCATGGCTTGCTTTCTTTGGTGAGCTAGAGCCGAGGATTTATAATTAACATAGCTTATTTTACTATTCTTCTTTTGTTTTTCTTTTCCTGGTAAAAGTATTTGTTGATTATCACAGTTATTGAGTTCCCTATAATTCAGTTAAGACTGTAGTTAATTAATTCGTCCATAAATAATTTGGGGAAACGTCATTCAGAAAGTTATAAACTCTATTGACTGAAGTATGTCAGTAGAGATGTAAGAACAAAGTAATTCTTCACAACTCTCTCATATCGTCTTTCTTTCTTCTTTTTTTGTTTTGCTATTTTCCACTTCTCTCTTTATGCTTAGCTTCCCTGATATTTTGAAATTTTGCTGTAAATTAGACGGTCTCCCATACAAATCAGTTTGTTTCAACTCCTGGAGAAGCTGTGACCATGGCACAACAGGTAGTTGAAACCATGATAGTGAAGGGATATCAACTAAGTAAGGATGCTCTAGCGAAAGCCAAAGCTTTTGATGAGTCTCATCACGTGGCATCTACTGCAGCAGCAAAGGTGGCAGATCTCAGCAAGAGAGTTGGGCTTACTGATAAAATTCAATCTGGCATGGAGACTGTAAAATGCGTGGATGAGAAGTACCATCTTTCTGAGCTTACCATGTCCGCTGCCTCTTATACAGGGAAAACAGCGGTAGCTGCTGCAAATGCTGTGGTTAGCAGTAGTTACTTCTCCAAGGGAGCTCTTTGGGTTTCAGATGTTTTGAATCGGGCTGCCAAGGTTGCTGCTGACTTGGGTAATAATGGTGTCAAAAAAGAAACAGTTCCCATGGAAATGGACCAAATTGGTAAACATGGCTGACTCAATGTTTGCCCACATGGAATTGTCCAAAGGTGTAAGCTTTTCATGGAATCAAAAAATGTGAATATGAACAATTTTAGCTAGTTGAAGCAGTTTGGGGTGTTGAAATGGAAGTGCCGTGTTACCTAATTCATACTCATGGTAACATGTTGATATCCAGCAGTCATTACCGTGGTTTAATCAATTTGATTTCTTTTACTCGTGGGAGTTCAATGTAGGTAATATTCTGATTGGATTACAAGTTGATCAAACGTCATGTTTTTCAGTGAGCTGGTATTTAATCATTAGTTAATGATAGGTGTTATTGATAGCTTATCTTCTTACATTCGGTAATTGCTAGCACACTGCTGCTTTGAATGTGCCTAGACTTGCGCAAGTCCTAGAGCCCGGGAAAAACTGGGTAAGCGATTGCTACTTTCATGTGGATGACGCACTAGTATTTATAATTAAGATGATTCAACTACTTTGAAATTGCCTCCGCCTAGTACAGCACTATAGTCCATCACAAACAGAATCCTCCATTTTCTGCCAATTGCTGGAAAAGTCATTCGTTTGAACCTTATCAACCATGTTTTTAGTTGGATAAGAGCTACTACTACGCTACTGCTACTAAATGTGGTGGCTTGATGATATTTGCATCAATTTAGGTGGTTGAACCTTGCCCATCAGCAGCAGAAGAGAAGTCAGGACCTAGAGTCTGGGTTTAGAATGAATGTGCTCTTAATATATGTACATATGTTAAATTCTTTTGCACGAGTTTACACAGTTTACGTCGAAAATAATGCTTCAATTGAACTCATAGACCTTGCCTTAGAAGTTAGATCCGCCCCTACCTATCAGTTTAGGCTTGCACCTTGCTCATCTATGTCCTTGTAAATAGATAGCACCGTAAAAACTGATTGACAAGTTAATCACATAAAAAAGGACACCGTGTAAGCCCATTCTCGTTGCATTCTGGGTATTGTTGGACGTCACAATCTTCTTCAAATTCTTCTTCATCATACTCTGCTTCATAGTAGATTTCACATCTCCTCAGCCCTCACAAACTCCATCTTCTACCCTTACACAACTTCCTACTACCTTCTTAAGCTGCCCGTTTTCGTACATTCTGCATATTTCACCAACCCCACCAATGTATTTCTCCCCAAAACTAATATCCTTGCCAGCAAAACTCCTCCACTGTATTCTTCCCCTAGTAGTAACTCTTTCAACTCGTCCTTGAAGCCTGCATGCATCGACTCACTATCACCTAGTCCCTTCAAAATCCTCCGAACATGACAGCAATCCTTGGTTTTCCTCACCCTCGCAATCTTGTAAAGTAAAGAACCAGCTTTTCTTTACCATGTTGCACCAATTTATGCTCTGTTACTTCACAGTTTGATTTCAGTCAGTAAGTTGATCATACGGACTGGCTAAAACATGGGGTTAAAAAAAGAAGCTGCGGACATGATGAGGAGATTTAAGAAGATTGATATCTGGCTAAAACTCACAATCTCTTGCTCACCAGGAGAAGTTGTAATTGGAGTCTTAGGAATCATTTTTGGGATTTTCTTCATTGATCGTTTGAGACCATGTTTCCAACTCTTCTTTGTTAATTTTCCCTTCATTAGTGCCGCCTCTTTTGAACAATATTAGAACATATGCTCCCGGAGGAGTAAGCTGGATGGGCAATGGATTGGGTAAAGATTTTGAGATTAAGTATAAAAATCAATTGGTTATATGGAGGGTATGAGTTTGGAATAGGCTAATTTGTTATAGTCAATTGGTCTGGGGATCAATAGTTGTAGACTTGTAGTCCCAATAAGCTGATCAAACACTCCAGAAATAGTTACACATGGTGGTACAAACTATATTGTTTTTCCGATATGTAAGTACCAAATTATCTTTTAAATGAGTGGTGACGAGAGTTTCACATGTCTTTTCGTTTAAATAAGTGATGGTGAGGATTCCAACAAGTCATGTCATTAAAGATAAAACATGTTAGTACCTATTTTCTGATACCAATTTGGCATAGAACAACCACGTATGACAATTAATCAGGTGTTCTCAGGTGTGAAATGCCACATTGGATGGCTGAGCTGGACGATAACACACTTTTGGCCTGATCACAAATTTGGCGAGAAAGTAGTTATGGTTGTTAGTGTGTTCATTTTTACTGTGTATTGCATTTTCTTTTCATTTCTTTCCTGCATAGTATTAATAGGAGTGAAACACATTTGTGAGGCATGAATTGAAGATTTATCTCAATACACTTCTCATTTCTCTCTTACTCCTTCTGTCCTCCTCTTTTTGTTCTTCATTCTGTTTTCTTCTTTAAGTTCTACCTGCCAAATTCTCTCTTGATACCTTATTCTAGTATCAATTGGTATCAAAGAGACAGGTTACAAGAAAGCCATGGGACCACGAAAAAATACTGAAACCATTTCAGAAGCAGCAGAGTACAATGTTCATGAGCAATTTGAGAATTTGGCTGCTCAACAGCTAGATCTACAAACTGCTGTGGAGGAAAAGCATCAGGAACTGAAGCTGGACATGGAGCATAAACAATTGTGGATGATGTGTGTGGTGCAGGCATTGAAGGCCTCAATTGATGGAATTCATTTGCAGCAGCAAGCTAAGGAGAGGTTTCCTATTTCAAGCTCTGAGCCACCCCTAACTACAGGACAGGAAATTTTGGGTCCTAATCCATTTCACATCGGTAATCATCGAAATCATAATTTATTTTTTCCGCGCTTCAATGGCAAAAATTTGAAGACATGGTTGTACCGGATAGAACAATATTTTGCTATAGATGAAACCCCAATAAATCAAAGACTAAGATTGGTTGCTATAAACTTAGACGATGAGGCTCTAGCTTGGCATCAGGCTTATTTAAGATGTAGGGATCCACCTAATTTGCCTGGTTGGGAAGAATATTTGAGGGAAATTACTGAAACTTTTGGTGATGATTTTGCTGTTCCTATGTTGGAACTTAAGCAACTGAGGCAAATTGGATCTTATAGGGACTTCCAGATAGCATTTGATAGATTGTTAACACAATGTAATCTAACTATAACTCAACTGATTTCCTGTTATTTAGGAGGATTGAAGGAGGAATTGGTTGGAACTATATTGATGCACGAACCTCAAACCTTACCTAAGGTATACAGGTTGGCTAGATTAGCTGAAGCCACTCAGCTCGCTAATGCTAGATCCCAAAGATCAGTTGGGTTACAGGCAAGAATTTCTAAAAAACAGCAACATGAGGCACCTGTTGCAAGGCCTCATCAGACCGGCTATAATCAAAGGACTAGGCTGGCTTTGCCTTCTGCTACGGGAGCTAATGGAAGCAATCCTAGAAGGACTATCTCTATAGCTGAGATGCAAGCTAGAAGGGCTTAGGTTTGTGTTACTTCTGTGACCAGAAGTATAACATTGGGCATAAGTGCAACTTACCTAGACAGTTATTTATATTGGAGTTAGATAGCCCTGAGATAGACGAAGAGGAACAGGTGTTAGAACCAGCTCCTATTGATAATAGAAATGGTGAGGAAGAAGCCATAATCAATAGTGACACTCCATTAATCTCCTTATATGTTCTCATCGGGATTCAAGGTGCTCAAACTATTCATGTGCTAGGCTATTGTGGCAAAAAGACAGTGCAAAATTTGCTTGATGAAGGAAGTTCACATAACTTTATTGACAAAGAGGTTGTGACAAGGTTGGGATGTGTTGTTGTTCCTACCCCTCAAAGTTATGTAAGTTTGGGTAATAATGCTAGGGAAGCTCCATCTGATGTGGTCAGAAATTTTGAGTGGCTGCTGTAGGGCCAAACATATCAGTCTGACTTAATAGTCTTTCCTATTAGAAGGTATGACATAGTTTTAGGAGCCTTGTGGATGAAGACATTTGGTCCGGTGACTATGGACTTTAATGAGCTCACTATGTCCTTCACTCACCAGGGCAAAAAACATGTCCTTAAAGGAGTGCATGAAGATTTCAGATTAGCCAGCTCTAAGGCTGTAAATAAGTTACTAGGAAATAAAATTGAGTTTTTCATGTTACAAATGTTACCAGTTCAAGGTGGTGCTGAGCCTGGAGGACTCAATTGTTCACTACAGCTATTGAAAGAAGAAATTATAGCATCAGAAATAGTTGAACTAACCAACCAGTACAAGAAAATATCCTTGAGCCCACAGCCTTACCTCCACAAAGAGGTCCCTTTGATCATAAAATTCCTCTACAGATGAAGAAAGATATTATAGAGAAGTTAGTTAATGACATGCTTCAGCAAGGTGTTATCCAGTATAACAACAGTCCATTCTCTTCTCTGGTAGTTATTGTGTGAAAAGGGGATGGTACATGGAGGTTATGTGTGGATTATAGAGAGCTCAATTAGTGCACCATTAAGGATAAATTTCCTATTCCTATCATTGATGATCTTTTGGATGAATTGGCAGGAGCAAGGATATTTTCTAAAGTAGATTTGAGGTTTGGTTATCACCAGATCAGGATAGTAGCTGATGATGTTCCAAAAACTGCCTTTAAGATACATATGAGACATTATGAGTTCCTAGTTATGCCCTTTGGCTTGACAAATGTCCCATCCACATTTCAATGTTTGATGAACCATATTTTCAAGCAACACTTGAGGAAGTTTGTATTAGTATTTTTTGATGATATTTTAATTTACAGCAGATCATTACAGGATCATTTTAGCTATTTAAGGTTAGTTTTTGACCTTATGATCCATCACCGGCTATTGGCAAAACAATCCAAGTGTGTGTTTGTTGCATCTAAGGTTGAGTACCCTAGGACATTTTATTTCTTATGAAGGAGTTGCAACAGAACATAGAAAGATTTAAGCAGTTAAATGTTGGCCTGTCCCTATTAACCTTAAGCAGTTGAGAGGTTTTTTGGGTTTTGCTGGTTATTATAGAAAATTTATTAAGGGATATGGTTGCATAAGCAGACCACTCATTGATTTGTTGAAGAAGGATAATTTTTTATGGTCTGACAATGCTACTCAAGCCTTTTAATGAGTTGAAATCAACATTGATATCTGCACATGTTCTTGCTCTACCTAATTGTTCCATTTCATTTATTGTTGAAATAGATACTAGTAGTAATGGTATTGGTGTTGTACTTATGCAAAATAAGCATCCCATAGCTTTCCCTAGCAAAGGTTTATCTACATGTCATGCTGCTTTTTCAGTGTATGAAAAAGAACTATTAGCCTTAGTGTTTGTTGTGATCAAGTGGTCTGTCTACTTACTTGTCCAACACTTCATTATTCCAACTGATTTGAAGGCATTAAAGTACTTATTGGAGCAGAAATTACATACTGATTGTCAGATCAGGTGGTTGGCCAAGTTGTTGCCTTTTGACTTTGAAATTCAGTATAAGAAGGGTAAGAAAAATTTGGTTGCTGATTCTTTATCTAGAGTTCAAGGTGCAAAACTCATGTCCATGATGGTTTCTTCAATCCAAACTGATTTATGGGTTGATATTCAGGCTAGTTGGACTAAGGATCCTACATTGTAGGCTTTTATCCAATCTTTACAAATTCAATCTCACAAGCATTTCACTTAGCTTGGGTGATCAGTTAAGGAGGAAAGGGAAATTAGTTATTGGTGATGATGCTAATCTTAGGAACAAGATCTTATCTCTGTGGCATTCTACACTTACTGGTGGGCATTCAGGTATTGATGTTACTACTAGAAAAGTTTTGGCTTATTTATATTGGAAGGGTATTAGGAAAAACATAGTTATATTTGTGCACAAGTATGTTGTGTGCCAAAGGAACAAATATGATACTTCAGCTTCCCCTGGATTACTTCAGCCATTACCTATTCCTACCTTGCCTTGGGATGATAGTACATGGATTTCATTGAAGGTTTTCCTAAGTCCAAGAGTAAGTCTGTTATTTGGGTTATAGTTGATAGATTGATCAAGGTTGGCCACTTCATTGCATTGTTTCATCCTTATAGTGCTCAGTCTCTTGTCCTCATTTTCTTGGATAACATCTTTAAGTTGTATGATTTTCCTGCTACCATCACTAGTGACAGAGACCCTATATTCATTAACACCTTTTGGAAAGCATTTTTATCTGCTCAAGGAATGACATTACAGACTTCTACAGCCTACCGTCCTCAAACTGATAGTCGGACTGAAGTTTTTAATAGGTGCCTTAAAACTTATCTTAGGTGTTTCTGTACAGATGCCCCTACTGATTGGGTATCTTACTTAGCATTGGCTGAATGGTGGTACAATTCTAGCCCTCACTTTGCTATTCGCACTTCTTCCTTTGAGTTGTTGTATAGTTATCCACCACTTTTGCACCTTCTTTATATTCCTGGTGATTTTGAATCTGATGTTATTGAGGACATGATGTTACTTCGACAATTCAAACTGCAACTAGCTAAGTTTCACTTACATAGAGCTCAACAAAGAATGTATTCTCAAGCCAACTCACACAGGTCCGATAAGCAGTACAAGATTGAAGATTGGGTGTATGTCAAACTCCAATCTTATAGACAGTCTACTTTATCTACTTTCCCTTATCACAAGCTCACTTCTAGGTATTTTGGTCCATACCCAATTGTAGAACGGGTTGGGGTTATGGCCTAGAAACTTCTTCTTCCTCCTGAGGTGCAAATCCATCCAACTTTCCACATTTCTCAACTTAAATTCTGTCATGAAATTCCCTCCACTATAATCCACCCTCCTGTCATTGACTTATCCAATCCCCTTTGTCCTGAACCTGTGTGTATCTTGGATTGACGCATGGTCAAACGTGGTAATAAGGCAGTAGCTCAGTGGCTTGTCCAATGGTTTGGTCTCGATTAATCTTATGCTACTTGGGAGTTAGGTTCTATTATGCAGACCAGGTTTCCTTCCATCACCCTTGAGGACAAGGGTGTTTCTCCACTGGAGTATTGATACCAATTTTGCATAGAACATCCACGTATGACAATTAATCAAGTGTTTCAAGTGTGAAATGCCACATGGGATGGCTGAGCTGGACGATAACGCACTTTTGACATGATCACAGATTTGGAAGGAAAAGTAGTTATGGTTGTTAGTGTATGCATTTTTACTGTGTATTGCATTTTCTTTTCATTTCTTTTCTGCATAGTATTAATAAGAGTGAAACACATTTGTAAGGCATGAATTGAAGATTTATCTCAATACACTTCTCATTTCTCTCTTGCTCCTTCTGTCCTCCTCTCTCTGTTCTTCATTCTGTTTTCTTCTTTAAGTTCTACCTGCCAAATTCTCTCTTGATACCTCATGCTGGTATCATTTTCTTTATAAGTTACTAATCCATCTTTATTATGCATAGTAAACAATTATCTTAAGTGACCTAATAGTGTTAAATTCTTTTACATTGTTAGTGTAGAAAAATTAAACCGCGTTATTAATATAGTCTAGGTGGTTTAAACAGGAAGACAGAGTAATGTCAAAGGTCAAAATCAAGAATATAAGCCAATTAATAAAGCCATGTGAGAAACAACCCATGATCACAGGGATCACTAAAGATTTGATTATGAATTCCAAAGTGACAATTTTATCATTTAAAAATGCACTTGCAGGTACTAAAGCCACCAAGAACCAATTAAATTGCAGAATATATAGGATTTGAAAATATTTATGAATGCTTGGAATATATATATTCTTGATCCACCATTCCACTTTCCACAATGTTTTGTCTTGTTTATGATGGATCTGCTTTGGGTCTATTTGAAAACACCAAGACCAATTAGGAAAAGCCTAAAACTCGTAGAAATCCATTATATATTTAGAAATTTTGACTGATTGTTCCTTTTTGGAATATCTATTTTATAAATGACCTTCGTTTTTTTTTTTAGTTTGGCACAATTTATGAATCTTTCTTATCATGATTTAAAAATTTCTTCTGAATAGGCTGAAACCCTTACGAGGAAACGTTACATCACGGTTCTACGATTTTGCATGTAATTACAAATGTTAAGGACAATTTAATGTTTTGACTATAAGGTTGAATAATATGAGTCGGAAGGGTAATTGTTCAAGGGCTATATTTGTAAAACTTCAAAAAATAGGAATAAAAACTAAACTATAATCTAAAAAAAGACACTTGCGTTAAATAAAAACTGAAAGGTTAGTGGGGTCGCTGCAACAGCCTACTTGTGTAGAGCATTAGCAAATAATAATAAGGAAAATTACATATCATACTTAAAACTATAATTATAATAAATAGTAATATTTTAATAAAATTATAATTTATAACAAGAGTAGCATTATTTTACTCATTAACTAGGCAGGTGCATGTTTTACTCTCACTACTTTATATTTTCCTATTTTTACTCTACTATTTCACCTTCCCCAATTATAGTCATATCTTTTACCCTTTTTTTTTTTCATCTTATTTTTTTAACATTTTATTTTTTTATTTTATTTTATTTTTAGTTTTTTATTTCCTCTTTATTTTATCTCTTCTATTTCTCTACTTTTTTTCCTTTTTTCATATTTAAAGATAATTATCTCCATAATCTTCAAGATTTCAAAATAAAATATCATTATTATCTTTCACTCTCTTATTCTACCTTTTTTTTTCTTGTTAGTTTTTTTCATCTTATTTTTTATCATTTTATTTTTTTATTTTAATTTCTTCTTCTTTTTTATTTTTTCATTTTTTCTTTCCTCTTTATTTTCTCTCTTCTATTTCTCTTTTTCATTTTCTTTTTTTTTCCTTCTCATATCTTTTTTTTCTTTTCCTATTTTCGTTTTCTTCTTCTTTTTTCTATTTTCTTTTGTTTCTTTTTTTATTTTATTTTTAGACTTCTATTTCTCTTTCATCCTTTTTTTTTTCTTTTTCACTTCTCTTTTTTTCATTTTTTTTTATATTTTTGTTTTTTCTCCTTTTTTTTACTCTTCTATCTCTAACTTTTATTTTAAAAAGACAAATGTGTATATCACATACATATATTCAAAAAAACATACAAAATATACAGTCATACAAATCTGAATATGTATTTACGGTACAAAGCATACATATGTATTTACGAAATACATATCATATTCATATTAAACAGTAACAAACATAACTATATTATATATCTTCATATGTATTTGTGAAATACAAAGGTGACTCGTATAAAATAAGAATATACATATGGATTAGGTATGTATTCTGTAAATACATATGCAGAGCTATATGTATTTTATACAGTGTTGGATTTATCTTTGAACTGTACAGACTATGTCATTATAGAGGATAACATATGTACTTATTTGTTTTCTTTTACTGTTTAAGATATGTATCATGTATTTTTTTATTACCTATATGTATATGTATATAATTGTTATAGAGATTCTGTGTCCTATATGTTCATATATACATGTGAGAGTCAGATATGTATTTTTGTAAATACATATGTAGATATATATGTATATTTTTTACCGTAAATACATATGTAGATCTGTATATCTATTTATTTTGTATATTTTTTGAATATGTATATATGATATAGATATTTGTCTTTTAAAAATAAAAGATAGAAGGGTAAAAAAAAGAAAAAACAAAAAAAATAGAAAAAACAAAAACGAAAAATAAAAATTCGAAAAAAAAACGAAGTTAAAAAGGAAAAAAAAGAAGAAGAAAGAGAAATAGAAATTAGAAATGGAAGTGTAGAAACAAAAACGAAAAAAATTTAAAAAGAAAAAGAAAACGAAAAAAGAAATAAATAAATGAGAAAGGAAAAAAAAAGAGTAGTAGAAGAGACAAAATAAAGTGGAAAGAAAAAAATAAAAAGAAAAAGAAATTAAAATTAAAAAAAAATAAAAAATTAGAGATATAAGAGAATGATATTTTGAAATTTTGAAGATCATGAAAATAATAATTTTCATATTTGAGTTTGATTTGAAAAAGGAATCTACTAATATAAATAAGAGTAATTTATTGGAATTTAATTAGATGAGATAATTATTCCTTATTTAACTCAATTAATTTGAGTAAAATAAGGGCAGTAAATCTTGTTGTATATGTATTTGTATAGCAACAATTTATTTAAATACAAAATATAATTTGCTATTTTTCGTAATTATAAAAATATTGCTATTAAAGTTGCAATTAAGATTCTATAATTGCTATTTCTGAAATTTTCCCTAATAATAAACCAGCTACAGAGTAAACATTTCTCCAAGCATAAATACAATGAAATCAACTCTTGGGTAAACAAGAATCTAGTTTAATTAACTCTTACCGTTAGAAAGAAACAAATATAAAATATATTTATATCTATATCTATCTCTCTTTCTATATATATATCTTTTCTCTTAAATTGTATTTCTTGCCATGGTTACAGTCTAATTCCCCTTCACATTTTTTTGTAAATTTCCCCTGGTTCATCAAAAAAATAAATAAATAAATCAACAATTTCAAAACTTACTAATTAAAGCACCAACGAAAAAAAGGATATCCAAATAATTGGCAATGCTTGCCAGCCCTTAGCATTCTTAATTTATTTTCTTGGAAAGACATGTCAAACTATTGGGAGAAATTTGGGAGATGCTAGTAGTATAACTCCCAAAGATTTTTTCTTTAATTTAATGGAAAGTCTATAAAGATGGCCCATCCTCGGAGTCTTAGAGTCATTGATAAATTTGTTGTCACATGATTTGGAGGTTTACTGATTAGAATTGTAGATACAATTACTTATAAAAATGCATCAATTTATCTTTGTGATTTGATTTTTTTTCTAAATCTCACGTATAACAGATATTTTAGTATACTAAACTGACTTTGTATTTATGGAAAGGCATGTCAAACTATTGAGAGTAATTTGGAGTTGGTAGTAGTATTACTCCCGTAGACTATTTTTTTTTTATGAGAAGTCTATAAAGATGGCCCAGTCACATGTATTCTTCAGATTGTGCGGCAGACCATAATATTCATCTTCCTATTATTATTATTATTCCATTCGTTTCACCTAATACTATCAAATCAACAACATCAGCACTTACGAATAACCATTTACTTCACAGTTCACACCAAAGACCTCAATTTCACTAATTAATTTCCTTTGGATTCTGAAGTTGACTTCAATTGTTCGGTCTGCTAATCTTGAACAAATTAACTATTTGACTTTGTAGAATACATTTGCTCAAGTCTGTTTATGAATGTATGTATATTCTGGGAATTCAATGACTTTTAAGGGTCGTTTGGTAGAGTGTATAAGGTTAATGCTGAATAGGGTGTATTAGTAATGTTTGCATTAATAATACTTGTATTAGTTATGCAGTCAATATTTTTTTACACACCATTTGATTTGATGTATTAAAAATAATATACAAAAGATATTTTTTATAAAATAATATTATTTACAAATATCCTTTCAATTGTATATGCTTTCTTTTCAAACGGAGAAAACAGTAGAAACTAGTGCTTCATCTAAATTCAAAAATCGTAGAAAAGGATAACCCAAATCCCCTTATGTCTAGTTGACAAACCATGGTACAGTGAAATTGGCATCCTCTGTTTATATTCCTACAATGACGTCGACGAAAGTTTTGATAAAAAAACAAGAGAATCGGAAGAACAAGAAAACTGAAGCTGAAAAAAGCAAAGCAAGGAAAAAGACCGGAGAAGATTTCAGGGGTAATTTTGTCATTTACTAAGTTAATACATGTATTGAAATTCTTTGTATTATTAATACATAAAAAATGGATTGTATTTAGTAATACACACCTTAATACACAATAGAGTGTATATCTAATACAACCATTAGTTATACATAAACTAAAAAACATACCAAACAAGGTACTAATAGTACACATTAATTAATGCGTATATTATTTTTTCTAATACACTCTATCAAACTTAATGAGATAACAATTGCTCTTTGTAAAATAGAAAGCTAATCCCAAATCAATTTGTCCGCTTTAGCATATGGAAGAGAAATAAGTTCCGACTCGTTTCCCAGATCATTTTCTAAGTCCAGTGAGAGAGCGCTAATTAATATACGTGGATACGTATCGTTGTAAAGCATACACTTCATTTATTATTGCCCTTTATTATCTACCAAAGGGAGTGCAAAGTAGGGGTGCTTATCGAATGGATCGGTTGGATTATTTTGCTTAATGATTTGGCTTACTGAATATCGACTTTTAAATATACTAATCCGCTAGCCAACTGATAAGATAACAGTTGGTTCGGTATCAGATAGCAATTAACGGATGGTTATTAGACGATGTATCGAATAAATTTAAGAGAATAAAATATGAAACAATTATTCGTATTTCCTCATTTTTTTTACTAAATTGTTTGTATATACTATGACTCATTTATTTATCAATTTTTTTAAGCTTGTTGAGTTCTGTTCGTACAATTTTTTTAATAAATTATAACATAAAATTAAATGAGAATTTTCATTTAGTTTAGCCAAAAACGTATGTAAAAATATTTTTTAATTACTGGATAGACAGAAAAATCCACAATTTGATATGATTTGAAACTTTTTAGTTTTATATCAAACATTGTGAAGGACAAATTGAGATTGTTTAATTTTTGTTATGGTCCTCATGTTATCAAGAATAATTTGTCTTTTGAATTAAGAATGAATTTCATATTTCTTTTATGTTATATGGAGACCGACTTATTTTATGATTAGAAGTCACAAGGAGTGACTTGTTATTTCTTACGTTAAAAAGTGAATAGAATAATGAATGAGGTCTTAGTTTTTAGGTTTACAAGAAATAATTTATATATCTAACGGTAAAAATGTAAGTATGATAATTCTTAACGGGTTAATCGTTTATCCAATAAAAAAATTGAGTAATTCACCCCCACAACAATAAGTCATTAACTATAATCTTTTAATCCATTTACCAACTGTTAATCTGATAATCCATTACTAATTAACCAATAAGCTAATTTTATGATTGAATTATTGATTACGATTTAATTTTTAACAGCCATAATGCAAAGTCTATTGTGGACAAATACAAATGAGAAGAGGGAATAATTTTATGACTATACTACATATACAACAAGTGAAGCTTAGTGACTTCAATGAGGCAAATAATAAATTTGTGGTTTTACTGATATAACAGATAAAGTTTAGTGACCGTACCATGCGTGAAATCAACAACGAGAGTTTACATGATGTTAACCCAATTGACACAGTAGCTTTTTATTTTAATATTTTTTCAAAAAAAAAAAAAAAACGTAAAAAGGTTGAAATTGTGATCTAAATACCTAAAGCGCAAGTCATAGGAAAAATAAAATAAAAGGGCATCACATTGCAAGTAAGGATCGGAGAATATTTGTGTTATAATAAATATTTTAATAACATTTCACGTTATATGTTGTTAATTCTTAACAAAAATAATTAATAAAACATCGCTGGCTTTCCAGTGTTTCCATCTTGCCCCCCCCATGTTAATGTCCCCCTCAGCACTTTCCATGTTCCCACTTCAAAACCTCTCCTCCATTAGCCCTCTCATCTATTCTCTTCGTTCCATATTAGTTGTCCATTTTTTTTATACGTTTCTTAAGAATTTATACATAAAAAGAGTAGTTTTACTAATTACCTCTTAAAAAACTTTTTGAAACTAATTCTCAAACATGTTTAATTTACACTTTCAAAACGAATTAATCATTAGGCAAAATGAGAACTAATTCTATTTTAATTTTATAAATTGACAAGTAATTAGGGACAACTATTTATAGTACCGTGGACAACTTATATGGGACGGCCATGAGCGGAGCTCGCAAAGACCAGGAGTTCATCCGAACTCCTTCGACGAAAAATTACGTTACTTACTTATACATGATTAAATTTTCTCTTTATGTATATGCAATAGATGTTGAACCTCCTTAGACCTCTTCTTGTGCTTTACTTTTTATATTTTAGACTAACTTAATAAAAATTTTAGTTCCATCACTGATAATGGCGAAATCATTATTAACACCCCTCAAGTCCCCATTAGACATCAGCCTAACCCCCTCCCCCCCCAAAAAAAAAATAAAAAATAATAATAATAATAATTAAAACGAAAAAGAGCAAGACAAAAAGATATATATAGCTGAAGACTTTAATTGGTTTACTTTTGTGTATAAGATTATCCCTGTAGATATAGTAACATGATTTTTAGTAATACAGGTACTATGGCCTTTGTTCCTGGAGCACCTGAAGAGAATGACCTCCCTCCTTCCTTCCCTAGCGTCTTTCCTCCTCCTTGTGCTCCTCATCAAGAATTTCAAGGTTCTATAACTCTCCCACTCTAATTTTGTGTGTACTTCATTCATGTATGATTAGTGAATAAATTCAAAATTCAATGAATTCTGCTCTTTATACATGCACCATTTTACATACTTACATAGTCCAAGCTAAATGGAGAGAACTCTAATGATTTCATAGAGCAGAAGACGAATTCAGAATTCGTACTTTGTTTTTCAACCTTCATTCTTTAGCAATGAGCACATTGCACTTTTTAAATAGTTAGATCAGAATCGTTTTATTTTTTGGAATTTTAGTCCAAGCTAGCCGCTAAATGTAGGGGATTCTGTAGATTCCGTGCACCGTGCAAAAGCGGATTCGGAATTTATACTTGATGTATTCAACCTTAAATTTCTAAACACTGAACCCATAGCACTTTTCAATTATGAGTTTAAACTTTGATGTTCTTTTGAAATTTTAATGATGTTTCAATTCATTGGACTCTACTTGTTGTGTCTACTGTCTAGTCTAGATCCGCCACTATATATCTATGTGAGATGATAAGTAGTAGGATGACAAATTAATTTATTGTGGATGTGGTGGATGCAGGAATTTCATCGGTGTTAATGAGGAGAGCCATGTCATTCGACCATCAAGATACGCGAGCAGACGATATTGACATGTCGGATGACGATGGCTCTTCACAATTGCTTGGGGAGAAGAAGAGGAGGCTTAATATGGAACAAGTAAAAGCACTCGAGAGGAGTTTTGAGATTGGCAACAAACTTGAACCTGAGAGGAAAATGCAATTGGCTAGAGCATTAGGGTTGAAGCCAAGACAGATTGCAATTTGGTTTCAAAACAGA
This sequence comes from Capsicum baccatum var. pendulum, assembly GCA_030864225.1. Taxonomy (NCBI): domain Eukaryota; kingdom Viridiplantae; phylum Streptophyta; class Magnoliopsida; order Solanales; family Solanaceae; genus Capsicum; species Capsicum baccatum. The sequence continues at coordinate 109,369,961 of CM061551.1, forward strand.
AGGGCTAGGTGTAAAACTAAGCAATTAGAGAAAGATTATGAAATATTGAAAAGACAATGTGATAAACTTAAGACTGATAATGATGCACTCAAGACTCAAAACAAGCAACTTCACTCCGAGGTAAGTGTACTCTTTCAATTTAAAGATTTTATGTTTGAATTAACAGTAAAATAACTATTTTGACCTTTAACATACTCGGAACTTTACGACACATAAAGTGAGACAGAGGGAGTATCAAATATGTAATGTCACTCCACATTGCATAATTAGATAAATTTTCCAAGATTTCTTGCCGAAATCATTTTTAAGATTGATATGGTGTTTGATTATTGGCGTTTTGGAAATTAAATCATAATCACTTATAACTCTATCAGATTAATGGTGGAATTAAGTTTACATGCACTAATAGCATAAAGAATTGTAATTGGCTAGCTGAAATCAGTTTGAAATTGATTTCTTGTATATGATCATTGACGTTATAGAAATTACACCACAATCAGTAACATACATATGGTTTTCATGTAATTAATAAGCTAGATGGGATATTAAATTGAGTTTATATCTTGTGTCCTGATCACTAAAATAATCTACAAATTGGTATTAAATTAAATAATAACCTATCAAATTACACTAGTGGAATTACAAAAGTTTGCACTATCAGCTTATGTAACTTAATAAAGTTAATACATCAATAATACATCAATAACATAAAGAACTGTTAATCTATTAGTGTAATTTAACCGCTTATAACAAGTTGATTTCGTTTTATTAATCAGATTATGCACTATTTCATGCAATCATAAATACCTTTTATTGCATGTAATTTTATGATTTTTTTAATTTTTTTTGTAAAAAACGACTTTCCCTTTTTTTGGCTGACTAGTTGGTACGTATCACAATTCCCAATGTTTTATTATTTACTATATTTTTGCATTGATTATTCGTGGTGGCATGCAGTTGCAGTTACTGACTCTGAGTAACAGAGAATCAGCAGGAGGAGGCACAACTATTTTGTTTAATCTGAACAAAGAAAACGAAGGGTCAAATTGGAATAATGGAAGTGGTGATGAGAACAGTACAATAATAGATGTAAACCTTGGAACTACAACAAGAACATCATCAACAAACAGCCCACACAACAACAACAACACTAACAACCACGATCATGTCTTCCCAACGTCAGCTAATTATAAAATAGAAGAACAAACTCATGTCCCTGAAGATGGATATTGCAACTTGTTCAACAATGTCGTCGAAGATCAAACAAACTATTGGCCATTGCCAGTGCAGCAACATTTTTACTGAACTTTTTATTCAAAATAAACAATTTTTTTTTGTTGTTGGACTTATTGCAATTGTTCATAATTCATTGTGTGTAGTGAAATGCGCATATGTTGTCGTACCAGAATTATCACGAAACTGCAAATTGATATTAGTATGTTGGTTTTCATAATTGAGAGAGACAGAAGCAATATTGTTTAATTTGTTTTTGCAAGGTTGGACCACAAGGGAGGACAGATTATAATAATGTCTCTTAGATAATTAAAAAAAGGATTCATGTTCTCAGCAATATAAAGGAGCTTGTGTATGGGGTCAACTTCTCTGGCTATGGGACCATAACCTAATACAATTTGGAAAAGAAACAAGGGAAGATTCTCTCCTTACATTATAAGTAATTTTTTATGTTGCTTTCTTTTTCTTTACATATTCTGTTGGTTAACTGAATGGGAAGGTAATGAAAACTTTTGTACTTATGGTCTTGAACATCAATGACATCTCTCTGAATATATAATAGGAGTAGCATGCAATTAATGGTAAAAAAAAAATGAAATTTAAGGTTAAACTGTTTCCACATTAGTACTAACTGAAAAAGAAAAGAGTGCCACATAAATTTAAAAATATACTGAATCTTTTTTGGGGTGGGGTGGGGTGGGGGGTGGGTGCGCCTCGTAAAAAGAAATTGTATGAAGATAACTGTAGAGATGCGGGAGAAGGTGGGAGTGACTTTAATGGAGGACAAGATGTGGGAAGGAAGGTTGAGATGGTTTGGGCATGTGATGAAGAGGGGTGCGGATGCCTCAGTTCGTAGGTGTGAGAGGCTAGCGTTGGATGGCTTCAGGAGGAGTAGAGGTGGTTTGGGCATGTGATGAGGAGGGGCGCAGATGCCTCAGCTCGTAGGTGTGAGAGGCTAGCGTTGGATGGCTTCAGGAGGAGTAGAGGTAGGCCGAAGAATACCGGAGGGAGGTGATTAGATATGACATGGAGCAGCTGCAGCTTACTGAGGACATGACCCTAGATAGGAAGATGTGGAGGTCCCGGATAAGGGTAGAAAGCTAGTGTGAGTGTGTGGGTTGTAGCTAGCAGTCAGGAGAGACCTTGTGTAGCCGAATTAATAATCCTAGGACTGTGTACATAGGTATCTTTGGTTTGTGAGTGTATGTTACTACTAGGTGGGTGTCCTATTCCTTATTTCTTAGTTCCTATTTTCTTATTTCGTGTTGCCCTTATTTCTCGTATTTCGTATTGCTTTGATTTCTATTTTATCATTTCTTACTCCTTATTTCTATTATATCATCCATCCCCTTATTTAGTATTCTTTATCTTGAGCCGGCGTCTATCGAAAACAGTCTCTCTATTTCTTTGGAGATAGCGATATGGAGTGCGTACATCTTACCTTCCCCAGACCTCACTTTGTGGGAATATACTGAATTAGTTGTTGTTGTATAACTGTAGAGAAGCTTCTTTTGACAGTACTACAAGTAAAGTTGCAGATTACCCGTGAGGAAAGGCAAAAGCAACAAAGAAGGGAAGGGAAAAAGAGTGGTTACTGGGGAATGAGTCATTTTTCTATATCAGCAACTCTTTCTGCTTACTACTATGACCTGTGATACCAAGTTCCTATTTTAAAAAAGTTTCACAAGCGGTACTTCCTAATATGTCACTAAAACACTGAGGCAAATTGGATTGCCCAGCAATCCTAAGGACCTACCCTAAGCCCTTGCTAAGTTCCTAAAGGGTTTTCGAACTATCCTTTGTCATATCCCTTTTTCGCTTGAAGAGATCAAGTCGAAGGGTTTTTTCAATTAAAGTGACAGTATTAAATAGAGATTAATTAAATTACACAGTCGTCACTTGGAATTGAGTTTTGGTGTTCCAAGTCACTTTTTTGAATCCCTAGTCAAAAGAAAATGACTCTTTTATTTTGGTCTGCGAAAACGGAAGACCGGGTAAGGAATTTTGTTGACCGAGGGAAAGGTGTGAGGCACCCCTCGAGTTTCGTGGTTTAGCACGGTCGCTTTATCAACTTATACTTGATTTTAACTATTTGAATAAATTATGTCAAGGTCTAAATTCGTTCATTTTAATTCCTAATATTTATCTATTATCTGATATTAAATAAATCGATGAAAAATTAATTTTAGAAAATATTTAACAAGGTGCATTATTGCATCCTTGAATTTTAAATATCTCAAAAAGATACATACTCCGCATTCTTAATTGAGATGAATATTTATACAAACCTAAAATTAACCTAACGTCAAAGGTGTCGGTTAGTCTAATATAAATTCAAGACATCTAAACTTACTTTTTCCTATTCATTTTACTCTCATTCTTCTTTTCTTCCCAATTTGCAATTAATCTTGAATTAATTCGCGACTCACTTCGCTCCTTTACAATTGTTTTTTCCTCTCTTTGTCTTTTCTCAATTATGAGGGATCTTGAATCAAAATCGCAACCCATCTCTCTCAAGCTTACACTAGTTAATTAATTAAGCCTCAAACGAATGTCTTGGCCTGAAATTTAATTATGGAGAGCTTATAATGTTCAAATAATCTATCATTCATATTACTTTCTAAACCAAAAAGAAACTATACATGCGAACAGTATGACACATAAATTTAACTAACTTATATTCATATAACATATTAAGCATCGAAATCAAACATATCAAGAATAAAGATAGAGCAGTTAATAAAATAGCATAAATATGTCATGCACAAAAATTAATTTTCTTTACCCCCAATTTTTAAATCATAACTTCTCTTATCTTTAATATATAAAACTTAAAAGAAATACATCGATTGACCCAAATGTCATGAATCCTTTTTGGTTATAATGCACAGTAACATCCAAAATATCCATGTGACTTCTCCAACATTATTTTCTTTTCTTTTCATCAGGTTTCTCTCATTTTCCTTAACTTTTTTATTTCCAGCGTTTTCTTTTTTTTTTCTTTTTTCTTTTTGCGTATGTGTCTTGTTCTCTTCATATAGTGTGCATATGCATTTTTTTTTTAGTTACAAGTGTTACATCATAGAACATCCATAAAAAATGGTGAAGGATTTCAAAACAGTACAATGTTTACAATCAATTTTACTTTACCTTTATGATATTAAAATCTAAACGTACTGCATATTATCACATCAAAAATTAAAATATGTTAAAACACATGTGAGTTTGAGAAACTTCATAATGTTGAAATCAAGTTTCATACAATTGTTTTAAACTACATAATAAAGGAAGATTAAAGATTACCTCCTGGAAAAATTAATTTCTCAATAGCTAATATTCAGAAGCCACAAACTTGAAACCGCAAATAGACCTCAAAGTTTGAGATGCGAGGAATTTTTGGTTGTTGTAATTTTTGCTGGGTTATTTTGCTCGAAAATTAAGGAGGAAGTACACTTGGTTGCTTTTTGTTTGTGTTTTTTTTTTTTTTCTGAATGTTTTCTTTCTCTCCAATGTTACTCTGTGTTTTTTTTTGTTGATCCAAGTCCGTAAGTTTTTTTTGGGGGGTGGGAGAAGTCCTTAAATAGAAGGATTCTTTGGGGGAAAAAGTTGAAGGGGGGAGCAGTTACAGATCGGGAGGAAGAGGGAATTTGAATTTTAAAAATAAAAATCTTTTTTTTATCTATTAATAATAATAAATAAAAATAAACTACTAAATAAATAAGATAATAGAATAATAATAATAATAGTAATAAATATAAATAGAACTAATTATTTTTTATTTTAAAAAAAAATAAAAATTATAAATATCCTTAAACAAATATAATCAGGATAGTATTAAAACTACTAATTTATTTAAAATTTAAAAATAATTTTTTTTTAAAATTTTTGTATTATTTTTAAAATTAGAATTAGAAATAAAATAAAATATCCCAAAATTAACTTTATTTAGTTATTTATTTTTAAACTAAAAATTTATTAAAATAAAAAAAGATTTTAAATAATATCAAACCAACTATAAGTATTTAATATAAAAAAAAAAAGTTAAAATTTAAAGAGGTTCAAAAATCACGTGTCTAGACCCATAAAACAACTTTAGACAAAGTCTGACCTCACTAAACACTTCAAAGAAAGCTGGTAAGAGATTACAATTCAGACCTATAACATTCACTAGAGTAGACACAAAGAAAGATTTGCTTCAGCACATGGAACAAACAACGAACCAATGCTGGCAGTGTTCATACTCTATTTTGTACTTCAGGCCTTTCACTTAGAATTCAGAGAGAATGTGACTGCTTCAAGTACTTTGTGCTACATTGATTAATGATGTAGCAAATACACTGAAAAAACCATCTTAGTTTGATGCAGACAACTTGACCAGCAGAATGCCATGTAATGTGTTTAGCCACAGAGAAGTCAGTCCAGCTCTGTTCAACTATTTCACGCACCTTCCTGTTGTACTCGCTTTTGTTCTCTCTAAATAGGCGTGCTGCTTCTGAATTAGCTGGTGAATTAGGGTTTGGATCACAGAGTAAAGACTGCACTAGCAAAATTCATATATCAGGGACTTGCCAGTATAAATGCTCCTAATGGTTATACTTGCACAGAACACTTCCTTTCACCTTGAAGATGCTGAAAAAAGGCTAAATTGTTTTGCTCCAGTTAATTATAAGAAATGACCTGATTTATTTTGGCCTATCATCAGCAGTAATCTACTTACTTTATACTTATATTTAAAATAAATGAGAACAATATAACCACCAATTCTGAATTAAAATTGATGACATAATTAAAATATCACAGCAGGAAAAAAACTATTGAAACTCAATAAATAGGAATATGGCAAATAAAATGGACCAAGGAAAAATCACACAGCAATCAAGTAAACACCTGCAACTATTGAGAGTATTTCTTACATGATAATTCAACTTGTGCATGAAATTGCTTATAACTAATAAAGTTAGAGAAAATGAAGAAAGACTTGACTCTGTGGACTAGATTATCAAAACTACATGCGCTTGTTCAAGTATAAAATTCTTACCCTACTAACAGGAGCGGAGATACACTTGGCCGACGGGGTTCATCCGAACCCCCTTCAGCGAAAAATTTTACTATTTATACATAGTTAAAATTATTTTTTATGTATATACAGTAAATGTTGAACCCCTTTCGATTAGTTCGTATGTTTACTTTTGAACCCCCTTAACGAAAATCCTAGCTCCGCCACTGCCTATTAATAATCTCAACAGAGAACTGAAAACTTGTTGATCGGCATCGAAAATAGTGTCACCTGGGGACACATATATGTTAGCTTAAGGGCAAAAAACAAGGACCAGACTGCTTTAGAGCATTTAGTGATGTTTCTTTTCTTCCTCTATTCATATGTCCAAATTATTTATTTATTTTTAATTTTATAAAGGTGATGTCTAGACAAACTTGCATGCATGTCAATTAATCCATCAAAATGGTAAAGGAAAGGAAACTCGTCAAAATGTATGCGTCCGTGTGTTCATTAGCAGCAGTGGCACCAGCCTACTGATCAACGAAAAACATTGTCCTCAATAGTGTGATGAACTAATAATACCTGCCACCAGAACGGAGGCATGAAGTTGCATTGAGAACATCTTATAATACCTGTATTGAGGTAAGTATAGCAGCTATGTCATATGCTCCAGTCCACTGATTTTGCAAGATGTCCAAACAAACACTCCCATCAGCATAAACTGAGCAGCAATAAGCAAAGGCATAAGAGATCAGCAAAACTATACCTTGCATGCAATACGAAAAAATATTGGACAAGCTAATTTGCACTACTTCTAAAAAAAAAAAGAGAGGGGCATAAACCAGATTGGAGTTGGAGAAGTTAGGCTAAATGAATGTGCAAAAACAGATGGAAACTAAAAACAATTGGAGTTAACCGCTTGAGATGGTTGTCATGTCTTCAAAATTGCAGCTCGGGCATGAAACCATGATGGTCGATAGTGTTAAAGGGGATGAGATAGACCGAAACTCACATGAAGTTGTTTCAAAGGACTAATAATCATTTGGAATTCATGAAACTTAGTGAAAAATAGAGTACAATGGAAGAAAAAGATCTTTCTCAGCAATACCAACTGGTTGCAATCAAGACTTAATTTTGTTAGTATAATCACATTAGTCCAATATCTGTTAGGGGTCCTTTTGATCTTGTTGAATGATTTGTACATCAATAGAAAATGAGAGAGTACCTCTGGGGTTTGAGAGCCTTAATTAAAATGAGACGGGTCTAAATGGAACAAAATGGATAGTAAAGATTTATATAGCATATCTCAACTAGCTTGAACTTGTGGCTTCATTATTGTTGCTTTTCAAAACCAACCTTGCCTTCCCAAACATAACAGTAACAGATCACAAACACGCATATATATGTATACAAAAGAGAGAATGTAAATAGATTTTATCCTCTCATAAGAAGTTATATAGTGTTATTACCCTCTCCAAGGATTACAACTCTATTAGGAAGAAAGAGGAGTAGAGATAAGAGGAGGGGGAAGATTTTAGTTGTGCTACTTACTATTTGGATGGAACATTCTGGAGATAAAGCGCACTCTTGGTGGCTTGTTAGGATAATCCTCTGAAAATTGAAGTGTCATCTTAAACGTACCTGTAAGTAACATTATAACAGAACAGTCAAAGCTGGATGGATATATCTGCGAATTGTAAAAGCAATTGTCCAAACAAATTAGCCAAAGCTCTGATGCTCTACTTTATTGGAAGAAGTCTGTGGAAGATGAAAAGGAAATAGAAAAAAGGTAAAGATGACAAAGATCAACGTGAAACTAGAAAGCTACTAAAGAAACAGTGAGCAATAAAAAGAGGGCCAATTACTCTAACCATCTGCATAAGGCTATAAGAGTATTTAGGACAGCAGAGGGCACTGGTCATGAACCAACACCAATCCTTGAAAACCTTCTTTACTGGGATGATAGAACAAGAAAATCCCAAATTAAAGGCACAAAGAACATATACAAAGATTCCTGAATTACATTTTTGTAATTCAGGTTCGACCTTATCCACGCAATATTTTTTCATAGATGCAGCTACCACTCTGATATGCCACTGTTAAAGGCACTTTATTTGCTCATCAATCACACAGATACAAAATAAAAGCAAGAAACAGCTATTGCTAAGACATAACTACGTCTTGGGAAGCATAGCTATGACAGAGTGATACTCTCAACAAGAATGCTTCAATTCATATCACAAACCAAAGGTAGTCACTAAGCAATGTTTACGCACCTCCATCCCAGGGACTATCATCAGGACTGCATATCAAGGGAAAAAAAAAAAAAAAAGATGTAAGTACAAAGATACAACAGTTTGGGAAGAGAGCACTCGCCAAGTCCAAAACATTATGGAACCATGATTTTCATTCAATTCCAGATGTCATACCCAAATATAACAGAATTCCATAACATTATATTCTTATCATAAGGTGCACAGTTGATGCCAGCAGGAGGATCCTGATGTAACTGCTTGAGATCCCTCATCAATCTCTTCCTCGCCAGCGTCGACATCCTCATCACCTAATTAATAAATTATAATTCAGGAGCACAAAAACTCAAAAAAAGAACCTTACTTTCCAAGAGCATAAAGGCAGCTAAGAAGCATAAGATGTTTTCTCCTTTGTGGGCAATAGGCATATCCAAGATATTAAACTAGTGGCTATAGAATACCACTGCACTCAGAGTCATATGTAGCTTTAGGATACCAGGTTTATATGAACCCAGTAATTTCATGGCTGGAGTACAAATTTATGTGTGAAAGTTTACTAAAATTATAATAACCAGTAGATATGAACCCATACCGTAAAATAATATTATGAGTTTAAAGCTAAAAAACTTAAAAATTGAGCCTGTAGATTTTCTATGACAATTTATATGGATTTTGTATAAGTACACTTTACTCTCCCCAAACCCCACCTTGTGGGAATACATTGGGTATGTTGTTGTTGTTGTTGTATCTTTTTAGAAAATGCACCTTTCCAATATTTGTAACATACTTGGTTTTAACTACTTCAACGAAACTTCACATCAATGAATATATATAATCTCAGTCTTCTCATCTCTCGTCTCATGGCTGACTGTTACGTATTATTTCCATCATCTCAACCTGTCCCCCACATATATCCCAAATTCGTTAACAATGCCTAAACCCGCTATAAAATTTTGATGGGATAGAGGATGTTTGCCCTCCTTCGATTGTTATTATTATCTGTTGTTCCCTTTGTTTCGGGATCGTAATATTTAAGTTTATTATTCTTATTTTTGACATTATCTAATTCTGCATTATTGTATTTCCTTTTCAAATCTGCTTTACTTTGTATGATGTTAATTGTTATTGTTATACTTAGTTTAAATTCCCGTTTATCACCAAATGTACTTGGTTAATGCGCCATGGATACAAAATAAACTTTCTGTTACCAGGAGTTTCAAGTGCGTTGTGCATATTTAGGTGGGGTACAAACTTTTTGTGTTAGTTAAACTATATTAGGCAAATTGGAAAGGAGTTTTGGGCTGAACCCGCCCAAAGATATTGTCCTCTTTTGGCCAAAACCCACAATTTTCCCCAATCAGAGGGGACGAAAAAAAGAGCTCTATATCCCCATAAAGAGAGTTCAAAGATAACAAAGAGTATTCGATCTATCCAATGCAGTAACAATAAGTACTCCTGAATTCAGTAGCAACAATCTCTCAATAAGTTAACCTTCTTTGTTGACATACCGCAAAACAAGGGCTATTTGTTCTTTATGACAGGCCTCCTTAGATTCATCAACTAATATACCAAAGAAATCCCCCTTCAAGTCTTCAATAATTGCTTTCACAATTTTTTTTTGCACAAGAACTCACAATGTCTTTTGGATGTACTTCGACAAATCATGATGTCATTTTGTGGAGCATTTTTTAACACAACTTTTTTCACATCCTCCTTTTTATCCGCATACCACTTTAAGAGATCAAAAAATTCCTCTTCTTGTGGAAGTTTTACTTTCATTATGACCTCAAAAAGACATTCCTTCTTTTAACAGAAGCATTCAAGCGAACCCGATATTCACTTTTAGTTTTTTTCAAATTGTTTGTCAAAAGAAGTTAGAATAGATTGTGCTTGATTGTTTTGATAACCGTTGAGTCCGGACCAGCTTCCGGGCACCTCGACTAATCCCACGGGGTACTTGCCACCTCCCACCCGCAACAGGTACCAAATAACTTTGTCTACCAAGACTAGAACAGGTGGGAAGAAATCACCTAGTGTTTCTCTCTGTTGGGAATTGAATCTGAGACCTTATGGTGTTCAACCCAACTTCATTGAACCACTAGACCACATCCTTGGGTGCGATTGTGCTTGATTTTTTACGTCTAACATTCTCTTAAAACAATGACATGTTTATTAAGTCTTTCTAAAAACTCTACTCCAACTTTTAAAACCATCCGTTGTGAAATGATCACCTACTTTTTTTCCAACTCCTCCACTGTCATTTTTAAACAAGTAACAACATAAGCCAAAAGCTGCATCTATTCCAAAGTTGTATTCTAACCATCTAGGATATGCCTCAAACCAATCAGGATTAAAATGATGAGGTTTATTACCAAAATTCCTTGTTGGAAAAGTAAAACCACTAGGTTTACAGGGCCCCTTGTCACTGTAATATCTCCGCACTCTACCACATAGATTAGGAAGATATTCTGAAACTTGTTTTCTTTTCTGAGGATCGGATTCAAGAAAACCCAAATTCAATATTTTATTTTATCAGGTGATTGAGGAGGATTGACACTGTTCCGAATAACTGGATATGAATGAGAGCTTACCGAAGGAGAATCTGAAGTATTTTTAGTCTTGAAAAAATTCGTGACCATATTGACTCTGACTTCAGAATATCAACCTATTTATATTAGAAACAAACAGTAAGTTAAAAAAAAAAAAAATTGGTTTGACAGAACTCGTTAAAAAAATTTACATTCAAGTAGGCACATAATAAAATCTTCCCCAAACAGAGGGGACTCGAGAAGAGTTGTAGATCCCCGTAAAGAGATTTCAAAGATAACAACGAGTCAGTACTCCATCCATGCAATGCTGGGAGCACTAACAACAACTGAATCATGGCAATAAGTAATAAAGAGTATTGAGCATAAACAAAAGAAAATGTCAATTCACTAGTGGAAAAAAAAGCAGAGCACATAAACCAATCACGTGAATTGGTACAGGAAAACATAGGAGGGAGATTGATTTACCTTAGAGAGCAAACGCAGGAATAATCTTTGAAAGATAATCGGCCGACCTGATGAACAATCGTCTACTTAAACACACAGAAATTAAGTCTTGCGTGATATATAATCTGCCGAGCGGTTATATGTGCCCTTGTAATCGTATATATGGAGGACGCCCTTTCAGTCTATCCAATCGAATAAAGTTTATCTTGAATTCTATTGTAACTAGGAAACTTAGCCATAAAATATGTTATTAAATATATATTATTTAATCTATAATTTATAATCAATATATATAATTTATAATCTATATATGTGTAATCTATATAAGTGATTTGAACTTTTTATACAAAACTGTCTCTTCACTATTTTCTTCAATTTATTATTTAATTATTTTTATTTTATTAATTAGATCCTAAAATATATGGGACTCCTAAAATATATGGAAGAAGAATCAATTAATATTTTTTGTACTGATCAATTACAAAAATACTCCTAAAATAGAATAGAAAAATACTCTTAAACTAGAACTCTATTAAAAAAATATTTCTATAAATATTGAGATGCATGTTAAAGTAGAGAAGAAACCAATTTACTTATTGAAAAAATATGATTGGTGCTTATCTAACTTGATTCGGTTGCATGTCTAGATGGATGCCCTCAACTTCTTCACTGTTTTTATCAACATAATAGAATTCAACATTAAGGTCAAATTTTTAGTTCAGACAAGAATTATTTTCATCAAAATTGAAGCTTTGTGATCACTATTATATTATTTTATTGTACTTTACAGATCGTAGAAGAATTTACAGATGGTAGATGGATGTCAATCGACTTTGAGAATTTTTTTAGATAAAGGTTAGATTTAATTGTATTGTATTTATATCTCTTTTTTGAAAATATTTTTGTGTAAAAGTTAAGTTTAGTTGAATTCTTTTGATATCTCTGTTATCCTATTATTTTATTATATTTTACAGGTGGTAGATGAATGTCGATCGGTTTAACAATTTTTTTTATAAAGGTTAAATTTAATCCTTGGTCTCTTGGGAAAAGGATTGTCAACCTAGGGGTGTTGGTGGTCTCAATTTGTTGTATTTATGTAGATGGAATAAGGCAGCAATACTAAGGAAATTATAGGCACTAGCCATTAAGAAGGATTGCTTATGAGTTAAGTGCGTGCACATTGTAGACACGTAATTTTTTCCCATCCCGAAAATCAATTCAACCCGATTACCTTATCACGTACCCCATCCATGTGGTAATTTTTCTACAAGAAAAACAAAATAAATAATCATCTCATTATTTTTTTTATCTTTATCCCAAATAACAAAATTACAACAAATTCATAACAAATTAGCACCCCCACCCATCAAATTTAACCACCTCACATTATTCTAACCACCCAAACTTCCTACCCCACCCTCTACCCCTACCCACATGCCCCCTACTGTAAATACCCCACATTTTTAGGCTAGCTTTTGAACCATCGTTCTTACGTGTATAAGTTACAATCTGAGTGATTCTCATGTAAATATAAGTTTCATGATCCTTATACTAGTGTGTGAAATGCTCATGAGGTTAAAAATGTTCATAGAAATCATTTAGAGCCAAATTGAGCTAAGATCCTTTGATTCGTCCAAAGTATGATATTCAATTCTACAAGGGTCAACTTTAAATGTGTATAAATTTTAAAATACGTAGAATTTTTAGCTCAAGACCCACCAAATTGTAGATAATTGAATTAACTTTCCAACAATACTAATTTCTCCAAAATCTGATACTCGAGCAAAAAGTTATGTAGTTTTTCATGTGAGGTAGTAAGGGGTCATGATAGCCTCGCGACGTGAGGGCTACTTGACCCAAATAGGGGTCGCTTCACGAGGGCTACTTGACCCAACTAAGGGTCGCGACGTGGGGGCTATTCCCCCACAGTTTTAGCTTCTTAAGGGTCAAGGGGCACTTTGGTCCTTTCCCCTCGACCCCAAACGTCCAATGGACGATTTATAACACCCCAAAGGGAACTATTTGCCCACTTTTCATCATCAAAACTCATGTAAACCCTCCCTTTTTTCCACCATGAACGAAGTTTAACTTTTCTCTCAAGAACTCAAGGATTTAAGTTTTGAATTCAATATTTCTTCAAGAATCCAAGGATTAAAGTTTCCTAGTTCAATAAAACTTCAAGAAAAAAATCAAGAATGATGTTTCTTTCACAAGTTCATCATTCAAGATTCTAAGATTAAAACTTTCTTCACAATTCAAAAAAAAATTGAGGTATGTAGGAGTTCATCCATGGGTCCTCTTTCACCCATGGAGCCCAAAACTCAAATTTCAAGTTTAAAATCATGATCTTTACATGTTCCCATGAATTTTGCTTATAAGTTTTCATGAATCTCAAGCTTACATTATGTTTCCATGAAATTGTGGGTGATATTAAACCTCATATGTTTGAATGGTATTGTTTGCTAAATTTATACCCTAAATGGTGATTTTAGAGGAGGAATCATGCTATTACTACTATTTTAACTATTCCCATGCTTAGCCTAAATCATGAATTACAAGTGTTTGATGAAATGCCTACAAGAATGATTTTGAACAAAGGCTTACATATCACGTCCTTAGAGTTTAGTTCGATTCCATAGTGGATCTTATATAATTAGAAATATTTTCATGTTTTAAGTTCATGTTTTCCACTTATTTGATCCTTACATGTTGTGACGAAATGACCCTGCCTTATTTTAAGTGAATTTCATGTAAATTCTCCCAATTCACGATTTTGGTTAAGGAATCATGCTATGCTCCCATGTTTTAAGATATTCCCATGTCCAAGTATTAATCTCCATGTGAATTAAATAGAGTAATCATGACATGCTACCATGTCTTCTCATTCATGTACAAGTTCATAACCTCTAAGTGTTTGATAACAAGTCTCAGTGAATGAATTGTGAACAATTGACAATTGTTATACTATTATGATCATGCGATGTTTTACTTTCATGCTATCGAGTCCTGGGGGTATTTAATACCTGACAATTTAGCTATTTACCTAGAGCCAATGTTAGTTACAGAACAATATTAGTCACGTCACGATCAGTAGTATTTTCAGTCAGTTATAAAACTCGGTAGAACTCAGTCAGTTAGCAAAACTCAGTAAACTCAGTCAGTTAACAGAACTCAGTGTACTCAGTCAGTTCCAGACCTCAGAGTATTTAGTATTCAGTTCAGACCTCAGTACCATTCAGTTCAGACCTCAGTAGTTTCAGTATTCAGTTCAGACCTTAGTAGTATTCAGTATTCAATTCAGACCTATGTAGTATTCAGTCAGTCAACAAAATTCAGTAGTATTTTCTTCAATCCATGAAACTCAATAAACAGAGTTTAATTCAGTTAAATAGTACAAAAAGTAATAGTTCAGTCAGTTAACACAATCAGTAATGGTTCAGTCAAACCCAATACAGTCTAGCAATCAGTTCAGTATCTATTCAGTTAGGAGTAGGATTTAGTACCGAGTAAACCCAAGGATGGGGTCTTACCTACCAGTATAGGGTGTGATCCTTAGAAACAATTTTTGCATTCCAGAACTACGTAGCCAACATAGGTTGAGACATCAAACTTGCCAGATGAGGGTTAATAAGGTTTTTTAACCTGTCAGTTTAGGGTTCCGCCATTCTCATTAGAGTACTTGGCAGATGAGGGTATCTCTTCAGTTGTCTCTACTTGTAGCACGGTAATGACACCCTTCCAACTAGGGTTATAGGTTGGACCCCAAATCTATTTAGAAAGGGGCATGTCGGTTAGATGATTACTTCCCACAGTTTTAGTTTCAGACTCAGTACAGAACTCAGTTTAGTTCTACAGGTATGGAACTCAGCAAAGTTCCATAGAAATAGGACTGTTATAAATAGTCTCCCATTTATCAGTAATATAGTATCAGTAAACTCAGACATCGGTTAATCAGTTATCAAAACTTAGTATATAGTTTTAGTTACAGTCTCAGTCCCATTCCCAGTCCGATATTCAGATTAGTAACTCAATTCAGTTTTAGGTTTGCTTGACCATCGCGTATAGTTATCAATTATTCAGTTATCAGTATTCCAATACCTCAGTTTACAGACTATTTCAGAATTATGTTATGCGCTTGGTCTTGCATTCTCAGATAATACAGTCTTCATGAATTGATGATCAGTTACCTCATATTACTCAGTCAGTCCCTTTCTCATATGCATAATACTCTATAGTTTCAGTCCAGTTATCCAGACTAAGTATAGTACAGTTTTACATGCCTAGTATTCAGCTTCAGTTATACTTATATCATTAAAGTAAAGTTTTACAAAAACTAAGTGTAGAGATTCACCATCTTATCAAAGAATGTTTGTCACTCATGCTTTAAGATATATCAGTTTTCAATTTATTCTAGCCTATTGGTGAGTCTACTTACACTTAGCATGCATGTTTTACGATTACGTATAAAATCAGTTTTACTTATTGCATTCACCCCTGCATACTCAGTACATTCCAGAAGTACTGATCAGACAGTTGCAGATTTCAGCCAGCAGGTGATGAGTTCTCCTACTTCGAAAACTCCAGATAGTTTTAGTTCATGTACAATTTATTTATTTATTTTTCATGTATATTGATTAGTGGTAGTTGGAGGCATGTCCTAACTATCTATAGTCAGTATAGTAGAGGCTTCATAAATGTCAGTCAGAGTCAGTTATGTAAATTTCAGTTTCATCCTTCAGATTTTTCAGATTGTAAAGCTTTATCAGTATTGTGTCTATTTTAGATATCTAGTATGATTATGTTTCTGCACAGCAGAACGACTATTTATTATGTTATAATTTAGTTGCTTAACAGTATGTCAGCTCATGGGTTAGCTTAGGATCACTTGTGGTTTCAAGCACCGTGTGACGTCTCGGGATAGATTTTTGGGGCGTTACTTCTACCCCTAACACGTTTTCCCTTACAAAAAAATACCCTAACAGATTTTACACACACAGAGCTCATATCTTGTTATTCTCATATATGCACAATACATACACACCATCACTACATAAATACATATCACACACAAAAAAAATCACCCATGTACACATATACACACTCTCATATACAGATAAAAAGGAGGCATCTCTCACAATATACACACACCATTGTATCTAGCAAAAGGACCTCAAATTTATGCACTCGCACACAGCTGAATACACGCGTACACATACTCATAGAATCAGTAAGATTTAGGAGAAAAAAGAGAGGAAACAGAAAGAAATTGAGGAGGATGAACGAAAATCGATAGGGGGTTCAACTAGGTTTTAGTTTTTCGGCAAATTCTTCATCAGAACTAGTTGTTTCTGGTCGGGTTCAGGTCTTTAAATCTATCTCATCCCTGAAATCCCTAAAAATTCTCCACATCCCTTGATTTTTCTTGCGAAATCTCGCTAAAAAATATTAGTTTCAGACACCAAGTCCTGGTGGAATTTGTTACATGGGGGTTCTGGTTTTCTTTGTTGAAGTTTCAATTTTGGTTTCGGGTGTTCATCTGTTACTTCACGATTTTGGTTCGAGTTGGCAGATAATAAAACAAAGAGAGTATATCGATATCCCTGCGGAGTTCATTATTGAGTTTTAAATAGGGTTTCCTGGACGCATTTCTATCTTCGGTATATTGAAAGCTTCAATTGAGGTCCATTTTTCTTACTTTCATTCTTTGCTTTTATCTTGAATTTTAATTCTTTGTGGGTGTGAATAACTAGTATGCTTAGTATGGTTTGATTTCTTGTGGTGTGTATGCCATTGATGTTTGATTTGAATTATGAAACTCGAAAGGGGAAGCTTTGAATTAATAATTGAGAATTGATTGATCAATGATTGAAGATGAAACTTGGGGTAGGGATTGAAATTGATAAAATTGCATATTGGATAGAGTTGATTAATAGGTTGATTTGAAATAAGTGTTAATTTGTCAAATCCGATAGTATCACACCTTAGACCAAAAATTTATAAGCAAATCTTAGGTTGGGTAGGCAATACTTAGGATTGTGGATTATTCAGTGTTTGAATGTGTTAAATGGCTTTTATTTCATCGCACCTAAATTCCTTGTATTCATTCAGTCAGGAAATGCCCTACGATACATTGTATTTATTACCGAAGAATACCCCGCGATATTTTATACTCGAAAGACCGATCATGATCAAGACCTGAGACATCGGGTAAAGAAAGTGTAGGATAGTTAGAATAGTTTAGGTTTTAATTTCAGCATTTCTATTTCATTTTATAATAAATTGGACTGGACACTATTTTTTGGTTTTGTTTGTTTGATTGTTTGTTTTAGTTTGTTGTGTGTTTTCTTTGGTTTATGCATTTTATAGTGTCATACTAGCCGATATATTTTATGAAGCGACTGTGGTCGAACTACGGAATCTAGAGGTGCCTAACACCTTTCTCGCAGTCAACAAAATTCCTTAACTGGAATCTCTGTTCGTTGCCAGTTTTGAAAGAGTCAAAAAATTATTTTGAAAAGGATTTCCAAAGGTGACTTGGCACACCAGATTACACGAGGTGGCGACTATGAATTTTGATTGTTAAAAGTCCTTTTTGGAGCAAATTATTTTCTTTTGTCACTTAATAATAAAACCCTTTTCAAACTTAAAATGAATTCTTTTTGGTAAAAAAAAGTGGGTTTGACATCTCTGGCGACTCTTCTAGTGAATTTTTAGAATTCGGGCTTTATTTTGAGTTGTATCGGCTTAGTGTGACACTATAGGTGTATAGACACCTTGTTTGTGTTATTGTTTTATTATTATTGAGTGCCTACGTGCCACGTGTTTATAATTTTTTCTCTTATGTGTTACCGCTTTATATCTTTCATCATTCGCATAACCCGAGTTATTGCTTTTCCAACAAGTCCTAGAGTACACGTCATGTACACGAACTCTAGAAGCAGTGGAAGCAGACCTTTTAACTTCTCTATGAACTCTCACCATTTATGATATACAACCAAAAATGAATCTGTAGTGATCGATTTATCGACCATTGGTCTATTAATAAAAATAGAAAAATACAGCAAAAATAAATTTGCAGTGGTCGATCTATCGACAGCTGGTCTATTAAGAAAAATGAGAAAATGCCTCGGATCAAACATGCAAATCATGTTCCAACTTCTCCAAATATTGTTAGTGCAATTCATAACAACAAGGACACCATTAAAATGGATTCAATTTAGTACAACAAATTCAAAATCAATATTCAATATAAATACAAAATTTTTCTAGTCATTATCCAAAGTAAAACACGATTAAACATGCGAAATCGACAATGTTAACTAAAAAAACTCAAATTTTGACTAAAAGGACTATAACACAAAGCGAAAACAAAAAATATACTAAAATGGATCTAAACTGATCGGGGAAGAAGATTAAACTTATCTGAGCAGGAGAAACTGAAAAATTTTGACTTGGGAAGTAAGAGTCAGCCCAAACTTTTTTTTTTGAAAACTATGAAGAAAAATTCTGAGAAGAAGAGGATTTGAGGAGAGAAAAAAGTTTTTGAATTTATTAAATGATTTTAATAAATGTTTGAAAAATAAACAATTATAAAAGGGACCGTATTATATTTTTTATAAAGTTGTATTATCCAAATTAAGTTTTCAAAGTGAGCTGTTGGAAATTTTCAACAGACATTTGTATTTGTTGCGACAAATGACTGAGCTGTTTGAAATTTTCAAATAGATATTGAGATCTGTTGCAATAGATAACCTATCTGATTTAATTATCAAATAGACATTTGCATCTGTTGCGACAGATGACTGAGCTGTTGGAAAATTTCAAACAGATATTGATATTTGTTGCAACAGATGACATATCTATTTGAAATTTTTTTTTTTTAATTTTAATACTACTAAGGCGGTAAAAAATATTTCTTCGATAACTAAAAAATCTCCCCCTTGAATAGTCTTATCTTGTCTTTTCAATGTCACCCGTTTTCCTCGAGCCCCTCAATTTATTAATGAATATTCAAACCTATGTTTAGAATTATCTCTCCTTCAACCCTAAATTTATTCAGTTTTTTTTTTGTCTTCTTTAGGGTTATCACAACCGTCTCTTTTTTTATATCTCTTTTCTCTCCTCTTTCTAATAATGATCCTTTCTAATCTCAACCGATCTATATCTTTTCTCGACTGAAATTGTTGTTTAGATCCCCTTGCTTTTGTCACGCAGGTATAGTTCACTGTTGCTCTTTCATTTTCGTCTTCTTCTATGCAAGTTATTTAAATCTGTTTTTTTAATTTGATTATTATTTACCCATATCATATTTAATTTAATAATTTGAAGAAAAGATTACTTTTAAGTCTTGAATGAACGAACCATTGTTATTATTAAAATATACAAAAAAAGTCATCTGTTTGAAAAAGTTTAAAAACCTTGTTGGCGCATTTTTTTGGCATATATTTTGTTTGTTTCTTTGTTATTGATGTTGTTGGTGGGGTTGGTATTGTTAGAACTTTATGGTGTGTTCTTGTTGATGGTGTTGAAATAAATGATGTCATTTTTTTATTGTTGATGTTGTTTCTTTGTTGTTGATGCTGTTGGAACAAATCAAACTACTACCAAGACTAGTTTGATGTATTCTAATAGTTTACACATCTATTGTAACAGACTCCACATCTTTTTCAACAGCCTCCACATCTGTTATAACAGATCTACAATTTGTTGAACAGATGGGAAGCTGTTGCAACAGATGTGGAGCCTGTTGCAATAGATTGGTAATCTGTTGCCCAATCCATTGGAACAGATGGATGATGTTCTTTTTGTTCTTCCCATATTTAACAAGAATTATTTTTCTCTTATTTGAAGATATAAGGAAATAAATATTGATCAACTTTTACCCGACCAACACAAGAGACTACAGTAAAAATGGGTTCGGAGGAATAAGTTGCTTGCAAATGGAGGCACTTCATATATAGGAGGTATGTATTACTGATAATGTTATTGTGAAGACACAAATAGAGTACACTGATTTCGTGTGTGCTACTTTTTATCGAATAGGCATTGATCATTCAAACAAAATATCTACAATTTTACAATTAAGTTTTATAGGTTCGAACTAATAAGGCTGAGGGACCATGAATATGGTTCTGATACCCTGTTAAGATTTAATGACGATTGTTGCTTGTGTCTATGTGTCAATTTTGGAAAAGGGATCAATATTTGGTTTCATTGTAGAGATCCAATAGCTATTGGACTTAACTTTAAGTATGCATTGGACTTTGAGATGACCTTTGAAGCCTCCCACTGCTTCAACCAAGAATGAAATACCAATAGAAATTCCCCTCATCCAAATTTGGGCCAGGGGAATTTCTATTGGTTTTCTATTCTTGTTTGATGCAGTGCGAGGCTTTGAAGGCCTTCTCAGAGTCCAATGCACACTTAAAGTTAAGTCCAATCGCTATTGGATCTCTGCAATAAAACCAAATATTGGTCCCTTCTCAAAACTTGACACACATAAACATGAGCAACAACCGTCAGTAATTCGTAACAAGGTATCAATACCATCTTCATGGGGCCTCAACCTTATCAATTAAAACCTATCAAACTTAACTGTACAATGCAGGATATTGTTTGAATGATCAGTGCCTAATTAGTTAAAAAGTGCATTCACAAAAATATTTTACTTTATGTGTATTATCCTGATGACATTATTAGTAATACTTAACACCTACACAAGAAAGTGAATCCATCCATCTGCATGCACTTTATTCTTCCTAGCCCATCTTTGGCTTAAATTGAATAAACAGATGACTAACCTGTTGCAATAGATGCCACTTCTGTTTAAATTCTCAAACAATTATAGATATCTGTTACGACAGATGATCAATCTGTTGTAACATATGACTTATCTGTTGGAAAAATCAAACAGATATATCCATCTGTTGCAACAGATTGTCAATATGTTGTAAATTATCTGTCAGATGGAATATATTTTGTAACAGATTACCCATCTGTTAGATTTATTTTAAAGCAATTTTTTTTGAAGTACAATAAAGATAAAATGTTGTATTTAGATCCATTTTTTTAATTTACATAAGTTGAAAAGTCAGAAATTTTATTTAAAAAGAGGTGAACAGTCGTGACTTCTTGACTAACCCATTCGAATTCAATTTTTTATAAATAGGTCCCTCCTCACTCGTTCATTTTATTCCACTTCTAGATATGACTGATCCAAATTTGTTCACGGTGATTCATCTCAAGTCCTTGTGGAAACTTAACAGTCAAATTCATAAACTCCGAAGGGTGTTGGGTGACTTCAAAGCAAGGCTGGGGAGGGCCCTGCTGCTGCCGGATGGCAATAATACTAATACTAATACTAATACTAATACTAATTCCAATACTAATACTAATACTAATACTAATAATAATACTAATAATGATAATAATAATATTAGTAATAATAATTAGGTTATGTTTTTTCTTTTAGCGTATGTTTTTTTTTAATATCGGATCTACCGAAGGGTATGTTTTTTTAATTGTATATATTAGTATATAATGGATTCAAAAATCTATGTTTGGTCGACTTTGAATTTTTAATTCTTATTTAATATTTAATTATCATTCTATTTATTCCTTATTCTCAACATGTCGACAGTTGGAGGTAGGAATGAGAATTTGTGGCAACAGAAGTTAATCTAATGCAACAGATGGATCATTGTTGCAACAGACGGTTATTAATAAAAAAGGGTTATTGTTATTTAGAGGGTGAAAAGATGACTTTTTCAATTACTTAATATAAAAAATGGTTCGTAAATAAATAATAAGGAAAAAATGATAAACACAATTTATAACCATAAAAGAACGATTATTTAATTTTAATAACTGATCGTGACTTTCACCATTTTTATTTTTAAATTTGTTTTTTAAAATTATTTATTTATTGCCTGATAAAAAACTCACAACATTGGATTAATTAAGGTATATAATGAAATTGTTAAAAAAAAGTTGAACAGTCGTGACTTTTTGTCTAACACATTCAATGTTGCTGCTGCATCAAATTCCCTATCTGTTGCGACTTATGAATTAGCTGTTAGAAGAAATCAAAAAAGCTTCTGCAAATAAATGGTTGATTTGTTGCAACGGATGGTATATCTGTTGCCATAGATGGGTTATCTGAAACAATAAATGTGTTATCTGATGCAATAGCTATACAATCTATTGCCACAACTCAATAAAAATGGTTATTATTTTATTAAAGAAACAATTATTGAATCTTTAATTTTTAAATTTAGAAAAAGGTTATTTAAATTTAAGAACTAATTAATAATAATAAGCTGAAAAGTCATGACTTGTCTACAATAATAAAAAACTTTCACCAGCTTGA
This sequence comes from Capsicum baccatum var. pendulum, assembly GCA_030864225.1. Lineage (NCBI taxonomy): Eukaryota > Viridiplantae > Streptophyta > Magnoliopsida > Solanales > Solanaceae > Capsicum > Capsicum baccatum. The sequence goes on from CM061551.1 coordinate 109,392,806, forward strand.
TTTAATTAAGTCATTTTTTTCATAGAAAACAATAAGGAAATAAATGATAAACACAATTATAATTGAAAAAAATAGTTATTTAATTTGAATAATTAATTTTAATATTAAATAGACGACAAATAGTGACTTTTTGCTATTTTTATTTTTAAATCTATATTTTTAATTTATATAATAAAAAAAGTCACCAAATTTGGATTAATGATATGATGATTATTAAAAAAAATATAGATTATATGTTGCAACAGATAGATTATCTGATGCAATAGGTTGTCTATTTGTTGCAACAGATGATATATCTGTTGTTACAGATGAGTTATCTGATGCAACAGATATAGAATCTGTTGTCACAACTCAATAAAAATGGTTCTTAGAAAGAACTAATTAATAGTAATAAATTGAAAAGTTATGACTTATCATAATATTGCTTAATTTAATTAAGTCATAACTTTTTACAGTAATAGAAAATATAATTAATAAATGGAGGTGAATAGTCGCGCTTTTTTGCCTAACTCTTTCAAATTCAATCCTCTATAAATAGGCCCCTCCTTATTCAATCGTTCATTCTACTACACTCTATTTATTTATTGCATCTTGTCTTTCATATTACACCTTCCACCACTCTCTCTTCCCTGACTCATGTAAGTTTTTTTTCTTTCTTTGTGTGTAAATATACCCAATTTATAGTATACATTGTATTACATTCAGATTCTTTTCTTTACTTTTGTTTTTATATTTTTTGTCAATTCATGTGTGTTCTAGATATGGATGATCAAGTGTGGGGCATTGCTTTGCTGCAAGACGCCGTGAATGAACTTCGGATGCAGGTTTGTGACTTGTAGTGGGAGTTGGGAGCAGTGAGAGCAAGGATGCTCCGAGAGATCCGCAGGCTGAAGAGGTCTCTACTGCTGTCGGTTGAAGATTGGCCGGCTGACAATAATAACAATGATGATGATAATAATAATAATAATAATAGATTTTTTTTTATTTTAGTCTGTGTATTTTTATTTGTTTTTATTTAATAAAAAATTATGTTTGATCGGCTTTGACATTTTAATTCATGTTTAGTTTTCATCCTTTCTATTATCTTCTCAACAAACATGTCGACGATTGGATGTAAGCAATAATTTTGAATACAGTAGCAATAGTAAGAGTTGAAACATATTGGTTATCTGTTGGGTTTGTGCCAGGAGCTGATTTGTATTGTTCCAATCAGATTACTCATCTGTTGCCAAAGATAAATAGTCTGTTGTAATAGATAATCAGTCTGATGCAATAGATAATCAGTTTGATGCAACAAATATTCAGTCTAATGCAACAGATATAAGTCTGTTACAATAGATAACTCTTCTGTTACAACAGATTACTCATCTGTTCGATTCATGTTATGGCCATTATAGTACCATAAATATGAATCCAACATATGATTCTTTCTTTGCAACAAATTACTCATCTGATGTAACAGATGAGTGATCTATTTAAATTGTGGGCACTTATGTTGGATTCATGATCAGGTTCTATCCATTGTTGAAAAAAATAGCAGTATTTATGTACCCAGAAGACAAATTCGACTAAAATTCATCATTTTACTTACCAAAGTCACCTATGAAGTAATGTCGAAGTGGAAACTGATGTATGAAACCAAATTTAACCTAAGAAATTAGTCAGATAGCAGTATTAGCGGTAACAACAACAACAACAATGGTCGACAAGAAGAAGATAAAGATGATAATGAAGTAGAAGATGATGATAATGAAGCAGAAGATGATGAATAAAACAGCAACAACAATGAACAACACTAACTGTGAAGAGAGAGAAAACAACAACGGATGAGAAGAGAGAGAAACAAACCTTTTTTTCCTCCGTTTATTATTATATTAACTAACATTTGGATCAAAGTGTAAATTCAAAACTTGTGGATTATTTTCAAACTTTCCCAACTTTCTTAATCCATAACAAAGTAATTGTCACATACACTTAATTATTAAGAGTTGAGTCACCTACACCTCATTTTCAAACCTTTTTTGTCACCTACAGCTCAAAGCTCCCACTATCTTCTATATATTTTCTATCACTTTTTCTTTCATTGAATTTTCCTATGCTAGGCTAAAGCTGAAATTTTCAAAAACTACTTTAACAGGAGTTGTTTTTCACCTAGACCGATTTATAAAAACTTCTTTCTCATATATTTATTTTATATTATGAGGTTTCTCTCATATATTTTAGGACTTTTTTTTACGTTCTACCGGGAAAAAAAAGTATCATATTAATTCTCCAATAATATTTTTTACCATATATTGTAGGTGTCATATTTTAGTACTCTTGTCACATACACTAATAAAAACATAATGCGAGAGTCTAATGTTTGATTATGTTCTTCGTTTGTACGGTGAGTTTTCTATCTATAGGCACTTGATCTCGTCGAGGCCAAGCTTGTGTTCTTTATTGAGGAAAAGCTGGTGTTATATGACCACTGTCATGTCGGGAAATAACATGTGTAGTGTCGTCCAATACAGTGGGCCTAGGAAGGATAGCGTGTATGCAAATCTCATCCTTACCTCAATGATAGAGAGATTGTTTCCGATAGACCTTTGGCTCAATATTCAAAATCATTCCTTAAAAAGGTACCTCAAGAATAATCAAGATGCATTCTTACTTATTATACGTTATGGATCTTTAGTGTGCATAACTCTATAGAGAACTACATGGCGTAACTGTCCACTTAGAGAAACCATCACAACGCTTATTTGCATCAGTGTACCACAACCATATAATTTGAAATTACATCTATAGATATGATTTTGAATTTGATACCTTAAATATAATCTATTTTAATATATTAAAAATAATCAAAGAACCTTAAATTGTGAAGCTCAATCGTGAAATACTTTGATTGTATACATTAATATTAAATACCTTTTTCATCCCAAAAGTATAATGTGAACCTTTTCAGTGTTCAGATATTGTAAATTTGTGGTCAATTGAATCTACTTTGTTATCATCGTGCTCTAATGCATATTTGATCTAGCAAAAATATATTTTTCATGAAATCTAAAATAATTGAAAGAAAAGCATCAATGATTTACACATAACTATTTAACAATTAATTGTCACATTTATATTACATATAAAAAAGAATGAAAATGAAATTATGCATAATTTTTCACATTTAAGGTATAATATTAATTGTAGGGATAAAATGAGAAAAAATGATTAATTCTATCCTAATTTAGTAAGCGATCAACTAATATGAGACATTTATTTTTAGTAAAATTACAAATTAAAATGTAATGGAGAAAGTATTATTTATGAGCACTTTTGTTATGTACCGTATTCTAAAGAACCCCAAATTTTTCTAAGATATCTATTTAACTTTTTTCTTCCACTACAATATTATTTTATTTTAAAAAATAGTTTCAATCTATTAGGAGATCAAACTTTATCATTATCCTATAGTTACTTATTTCTTATACATTTTATATTTTTCTAATCAAAATATGTAATAAAAATGTTTTCTCACTTCTCTTCGACAAAGGAGAAAGACAATTTATTCATTTCACAATTATTTTTTTATACAAATGCAAAATGCAAAGAAGCAAATTAAGTTTTAATATTAACTAAAAAGTAATTTTTAATAATATTTTAAAAACTAAATAGGTGAATAAACTTATAGCTTCAAATCGAACCATCTAAATTAGTGAAAGGTTGACAATTATAGAGAGAGATCATAGACTTACACATCAATTTTTGGAGGTTATTGTAATACTTCGTATTTTCCTATCTCAGTTTAGCTCTCAGTACGAGAGTGTTTCTATATAAAATTTTTAAAATACTTAGAATTTTCTAGTTTAAGACCAACCATTATATATAAAATTCAGTCAACTTTCCAACAATCCGATAATTGGGTAAGAAGTTATAGAATTTTTTGTAAAATAGTGTGCCAACTGGAGAAGCACCACGTCGCGCTGAGGGGCCAAATGGTATTCGTCATTTTTCAGTGTGCCATCGTGATAATGGTGCGTTGCGTCAATAGCTATTTTTCCTATTATCAAAATCCATTGAGACTTCGCGATGGTGTCGCGTCGCGCCAAGGGTCCATTTTACGTTTGTCCTTTTACCCGTGGCGAGGTACTGACACCCTTCCAACTGGGGTTACAGGTTGGACCCCAGTACCTTATTTGGGGCATGTTAGTTAGATTATTACCTCCCACAGTTTTAGTTTAAGTCTCAGTATAGAACTCAGTTTAATTCTACAGAATCAGGACTGTCAGAAATAGTCACTTAGATATTAGTAATTCAGTTATCAGAAATCTCAGATATCAGTTACTCAGTTATCAGAACTCAGTATCTATTTCAGTATATATTTATATGCGCAATATTGCCTACTTAGTACTTATAGTAGTTCAGTTATTCCATATCATTCAGTCAATTATTGTTCATGCATATGAACCCTTGCATTCAGCCTTACCTCATCTAGCATACCAGTATATTTTATGTACTTACGCATACTTTCTCTTTGCGCTATGATGTATTATATCATAGGTTCGGATGCTCAGGCTTCTAACCACGCTTAGACAGATTCAGTTAGCCGTAACAGATTCAATAGTGAGTCCTCATCTATCGAGGATATGTTTTTATTTCAGTATTTCAGTAGCTTCAGTATTTCAGTAGTTAAGGTTAGTTGGGAGCTTGTCTCATCAACTCCGTATTCAGATAATTCAGTTAGAGGCTTTTCAGATTAGACTAGTTCAGATAATATTTAGCTTTTAGATGTTTTTATCAGATGTTATTATTATCATGTAACGCCCCAAGTTTGGTTCCCTGGACGCTACACGGTGCTAACAATCTTGAAGGACCACTAGCTAACCTATGACTGATATCTGAAACTGAGCACTGGATAATAGTATTATTATAATAACAATATAACTGAAATAATTGCAAAAATCTAGCGAAAAACTTGCCATAAGGTTCAAATACTAAACAATAATGAATAAAACAATGTTTGAACAAGGTATGATAATACTAGGACTGAAATAACTGTCTGAACATGCTATGGTTGACTGCCTCTAAACTGTCTGAATAAGGAGTTGATGAGACATGTCCCCAACTAACTCCATCTACTGAAAATAACTAAGTACTGAAATAGTGAAAGAATGAAATAATCATGTCCTTGAATTATGATGATTCACAACTGACTCTAACTACTGATATCTGAGCTGCTAAGTGCGATCGGAAACCTGAGCATTTGAAACTATAGTATAAAACACCATAGCAAAAAACAAAAGTATGTGTCAGTACGTGTGAATGTACTGGTATGCAAAGTGAGGTAAGCCTGAATGCAAGGGTTTTTATGTAGGAATCAAACTGACTGGAAAACATGAACAGTACTACGTAAGAATGCATGCATGAATACATAACTGTAACTGAAATCATAAGGATTCTGAATACTGAGTTTACTGATAACATGGATTACTGATAACTGATATACTTGATAGCTGGATGACTGGATCTAACAGTCCTGATTCTAATGGAACTAGCTGAGATCCGTACTGAGCTGAGTGAGTGTATCTGACAATCCTGAAATTTATAGAACTAGCTGAGTTCTTTACAGAAGACTAAGACTGAGACTGTGGGAGGTAGTTATCTAACCAACATGCCCCAAATAAGATATTATAACTGAGTTGGGGTCCAATTTGTAACCCTAATTAAAAGAGTGTCAATACCGTGCCACTAGCTAGGACAAGCTGTGAATGACCCTCATCTATCAGGTACTCTAATGAGAATGGTGGGACCCTCATCTGACAGGTTAAGCCACCTTATCAACCCTTATCTGACAGGTTTTGATATCTCAATCTATGCTGGGTATGTAGTTTTGGAATGCAAGGACTGCTTCTAAGAATCACACCCTCTGCTGGCAAGTGAGTTCTCATCCTTAGGTTCACTCAGTGTTGAATCCTACTCCCAACTGAATAGACACTGAACTGAGTATACTGTACTAAACTGGACTGAGTTCACTGAATTTCGTTGACTGACAGATTATTACTGAATTCTTTTAACTGACTAAGTTACTGAGGACTGAGCTGAGTACTACTAAGTTTTCCTAAATTTTGAGACTGACTTAATTCTACTGATCGTGGCTTGACTGAGGTTATTTTGAAAACTGACATTGGCTCTAGACACACAGCTAAATTGTTGGGTATTATATCCCCTAGGACTCGATAGCATGAAAATAAATGAGGCATGACACTACTTGAACACATGACCATAGTCAACAACTCATAATACTATCATTGAGAGATTTCATGAAGCATTGCAAGTCATGAGCTTACACATGAATAGGAACGCATGCTAACATATCATAATTTCATAAATCCATACTTATGAGCATTCCACCAAATCATTACAAGACATATCTTTAGCATAGGAGTCATTTTGAATATGTGGGTATATCATGAATTCATCATTGAGATCACAAATAGGTTATGTTACACAATTCTTATTCACTTAGGCATTTTTACAAACACATGGAAGGCATAACCTTTTCTATGGCATGGATCAACAACTAATACATCATGGGTATATCAAGCATTTCAAATTCAAGGATTTCAATCCTCATACTAACATAAAGTCATGAGAATTCAATAAAGATTCAATCTTGGAAATCATATCACAACATAAACATGTGTACAATCAAACCCACAACAAGGAATTCAAAATTCATATTTTGAAAAGGGTTTCTTGAACTCCAAGGGTGAAAGGGACCCTTGGATGAACACTTTACATAACTTGGTTGACAATTTCTTAAAGATTGATGGAAGACAGCTTAAGTTCTTAAATTGAAATTAATCACCTAGGGTTTCTTGTTCTTGAGCACTTATGGAATAATGAATGTATTTAGCCAAAAAAGGGCTAAATTTCATGATATGAGGGCTGAAGATTGGGGTAAAATGACCTAATTACCCTTAAGGACACGGTAATTTAATGACTAAATCTTGGCACCAATGCGTTTGGCGACGCGATGCATCGATGGCATCAATGCAATACTCGATGCATCGAGCCATGATCGCGATGTGTCTCAGGACTTTTGACTGACTGTTTGGTAACAATATTAACCAACACGATAGGCGATGCAACACATCGAGATCGTGTTGGTCCACTATTTTAGATTTCCAAACATGGTCTAAACGAGGTCTAAAAAATGCAAAACTTGTCCGAAAATACCTATTGACCTTCCTGATCATAAAGTAACAAAAATATAGACCATTAAAGAACATTAGGGTCACGAAATGGGATTGTCAACTTTCAAAGGATGATCATGAAGTAACAAAAATATAGACCATTAAAGAACATTAGGGTCACGAAGTGGGATTGTCAACTTTCAAAGGATAAAAAATAAACTAAGTCCTAAAACTAAGCTAGAATTTTCTAAGTCTGGGACCCCTTATCAATTTTAAAGGACTAAATCAAGCTTAGAAATTTTGCGGGGTCTTACAATATCTCTTCCTTGGAAATATTCGTCCTCGAATAAGACTGACTGAGATGGGAGAAATGATAAGCTGATGTACATACTGAACATGAACAACTGAAACGTGATTATATGAATCACATTTCTAATTTACTGAGATTCATACTGAGCATGCATATCTGATGCATGATTTTATGACTGAGCTGATAAATGAATGCATGACTGAGAGTACTGATAAGCTGATCATGCATATCTGATGCATGAATACATGATTGAACTGGCTTATGAACAAGCGACTGAACATGCAATGGTAAAGGATACCAAGTTTGAAATGGAAAACTGAACATGAAACTGAATATCAAGTTTGTAACTGAAATCCGAACATGAAACGGAATAAGCTTAAGGAAAGACATTTCCTTGGGCTGATTCTAAATTAGCGAAGAAGAGGTGAGAATACTTGGTCCGCATGTTTGCTTCTGTTTCCCAAGTAGCTCCCTCAACGGACTAATTCCACCAAAGAACTTTGACTAGAGGGACTTCTTTGTTCCTCAATCTGCGAATCCGATAGTGAAGGATTTCACTTGGAATTTCCTCGTAAGAGAGACTGTTCTGAATATCTATGCCCTCAACAGAGACTACAACTGCTGGGTCACCTATGCACTTCTTAAGCAAGGAAATATGAAACACTGGATGGACTGAAGCTAGATCTGAAGGCAACTCGGGATCATAAGCTACTTTGCTGAAACGACAAAGAATTTTGAAGGGACCAACAAATCGGGGAATGAGATTTCCCTTCTTGCCGAACCTCTTCACTCCCTTCATGGGAGAGATTTTTTGGTACATATAATCACCAGTCTCAAACTCGAGATACTTTATGTGCACATCTGCATATGATTTCTATTGGCTCTAAGCTGTATTGAGCCTCTCTCTGGTCAACTAAACTTTCTCTAAGGTATTGAAGACTAAGTCAGGCCCTACCACTGCGGCCTCACCAACTTCGAACCAACCGATTGGAGATCTGTATCTTCTACCGTAGAGAGCTATGAATAAAGCCATTTGAATATTGGAATGATAACTGTTGTTGTTTGCAAACTCAATCAAAGCCAAGTGGTCATCCTAATTACCCTTAAAGTCAATTGCACATGCTCTCAGCATATCTTCTAAAGTCTGGATGGTCCTTTCTGCTTGACCATTGGTCTGAGGATGAAAGGTTGTACTGAGGTAAACTCAGGCACCAAGACCCTTTTGGAATGCTTTCCAGAAATAAGAGGTAAATTAGGTACCTCTATCTGAGATAGTAGACAACGGAATACCGTAAAATCTGACCAACTTTCTGATGTAGAGTTTGGCGTAATCCTTGGCTAAATAATAGGTATGGACTGGAAAAAAATGAGTTGATTTAGTTATTCTGTCTACAATGACCAAGACTGAATCATGCTGATGATAAGTACGAGGCAAACCCATCACAAAGTCCATGTTCACTTCTTCCCACTTCCAAGTAGGAATACTGAACTCCTGCATGGACCCATTAGGCTTCTGATGCTCAATCTTAACTTGCTGACATGTTGAGTACTTAGCCATAAACTCTGTAATAACTCTCTTTATCCCACTCCACCAATAGATCTCTCGCAGATCGTGGTACATCTTAGTGGCCCCTGTATGAATAGAGTAATGCACACCATGCGCTTCTACAAGAATTCACTGCCTTAAGTCATCAATAATTTGCACACACAGACGACCCTGAAAATGCAAAAAACCATATCCCCCTTGGTATAAAACCTCTACCTTCTGATCTTTGACTAACTCTTTCATATAGACTAGACTGGGATCTCTATCTTGCTTTTTCTTAACTTCGGAAACTAGGGATGATTCTGAACTATTCTGAATCCACACTACCTTCTGCTGAATCGACTAAGCGGACACCTAGTCTGGCTAACTAATGAACTTCCTGGGCTAACTTATTCTTACTATCCTCAACATGAGCAACACTACCCATAGAAAGTCTACTGAGAGCATCAGCTACTATATTGGCCTTGCTCGAATGATAAAGGACACTCATGTCATAATCTTTCAAGAGCTCTAACCACCTTCTCTGACATAGATTAAGATATTTCTGAGACAACATGTACTGGAGGCTTTTTTGATCTATGAACACATCTACATGCACCCTATACAAGTAGTGCCTCCAAATCTTTAAGGCAAAGACTACTACGGCTAACTCAAGATCATGAGTCAGATAATTCTTCTCATGGGGCTTAAGCTGTCTGGATGCGTAGGCTATGACCTTACCATGATGCATGAGGACACAACCCAAACCTACCTTAGATGAATCGCAGTACATTACATACCCATCTGGATCATCTGGAAGAGTCAAAATTAGAGCTGAGGTAAGTCGAGTCTTCAACTCCAGAAAACTCTTCTCGCATAAATATAACCACTAAAATTTGACTTTTTTCTGAGTTAATTTGGACATAGGGGATGCAATAGATGAAAATCCCTCAACAAACAGTCTGTAATAGCCATCCAAACCCAAGAAACTATTGATATCTGATAGAATGATGGGTCTAGGCCAGTTTCTTACTGCCTCGGTCTTTTGAGGATCAACTCTAATGCCATCACCAGAAATGATATGACCAAGAAATGCTACTGACCTTGGCCAAAATTTTCTCTTACCAAATTATGAAGACTATGATGAAAATGTCTAAGTACTGCTTGAACACACGATTTATTAAGTCCATGAAAGCTGCTAGGGCATTGGTAAGATCAAATGACATGACTAAGAATTCAAAGTGACCATATCAAGTACGAAAGGCTATTTTCGAAATGTCACATTCTCTGAATCTAAGCTGATGATAGCCTGATCGGAGGTTTATCTTATAGAAGTAACTAACACCCTGGAGTTGGTCAAATAAGTCATCGATTCTGGGAAGTGGATACTTGTTATTGACTGTGACCTTATTGAGCTGACGATAGTCTATGCATATTCTGAGAGAACCATCTTTCTTTCGCACAAATAGAACTGGTGCACCCCACGGGGACACAATGGGTCTGATGAACCCTTTGTCTAAGAAATCCTTCAACTGTTTTTTTAGTTTTCTAAGTTCTGCTGGTGCCATTTTGTATGGCGAAATAGATATGGGCTGAGTATATGGGAGAAGGTCTATGCTAAAATCTATTTCCCTTTTGGGAGAAATTCCGAGAAGATCTTCTGGGAACTCATCTGAATATTCATTCACTACTGGGACTAATTCAAGACTTGGAGTTTAGAAACTAGAGTCCTTAACTCGAACAAGATGATTGACACACCCATTAGATATCATTTTCCTTGCCCTTAGGTAGGAAGCAAGCTGACCCTTGAAGGCTGAAATATTACCCCTCCACTCTAGGATGGGTTCATTCAAAAACTAAAATTAGATAATTCTATTTTTGTAGTCGAACATGGCATAGTAGGAATGAAGCCAATCCATGCCGAGAATGATGTCAAAATTAGTCATCTCTAATTCGACTAAGTCTGCTGAAGTGACTTTCTGAAATACCATAATCGGACAGTTCCTGTATACCCATCGGGCTATGATAGTTTTACCTACTGGGGTAGAGAATGAGAAGGGCTCTACTAGAATTTCGAGACTGACTCTGAATTCAACTGCTATATAAGGAGTAACAAAAGACAAGAAAGCTCCTGGATCTAGCAAAGCATAAACATGTATATAAAAGATCTGTAACGTACCAATGACCACATTAGGAGAATTTTCCTGGTCCTATCGGGACTGAAGAGCATAAATTATGTTTGGGCGTTGCCCACTAGTGGCGCTGGAAGTGGCACCCTGCTGATTTGGGCGACCGAACTGAGCTGAGGAATGGTTAGGCTAACCCTGAAAACCTGACTAGGGATAATCTCTGACTCTGTGGCTTAGCTTGCTACATTCAAAACAAACATCACTGCTATCTCTGCAAATACCCTGATGGTGCTTGACACAAATCTAAAAAGAGGATGAGTTCGGGCACTGCTAACACTGCCCTAAGACTTACAGCATGGTGCCCTATCTTTGTTACCATTCCTGAACTCAGGAACTGAAGCACTGCCTGAGGAAGGAGCTAGAACTGAGGACTTTGGGCAAAACTAAGAATGATTCCCACTATCTGACTTAGGATGACTAAAATTGAAGCTACATATTCTAGCTCTCTTATTATGCTTTTCTCTCTCCTTATTCTTTTGCTCCTTTATCTACTGAGCATGGATCATTAGCCTGGATAAGTCCATATCACTAATCAACATGGCGGTCCTACAATTCTTGACCACGCTATCATTTACTCTAAACACAAACTTACTCATTTGGGATCTACTATCTACCACCATATAAGGAGCATATCTAGCTAGTTGAGTAAACTTGAGGGAATACTCTTTCACTGTTATATTACCCTGCGTGAGGTTGATAAATTCTAACACCTTAGCTTTTCTCAGCTCTAGGGGAAAGAATCTATCTAGAAAAGCGGTGATAAACCCCTCTCAATCAATAGGCCTTACATCTATAACCCTCTCTGCTTTCCACTATTTTGAATCAAGTGTGAGCCACATCCTGCAACTAATATGCACCTAGATCAGTACTCTAGATAGCAGTCACTCCCATAATATCAGTAATTTTTTACACCTGATCAAGAAACTCCTGAGGGTCCTCATTTGACTTAGACCCGATAAAAGAAGGAGGATTCATTTGGGTGAAGTCCCAAATTCTAGCTGGAGCAAAATTGGCCACTGGGTTGGTCGGAACAACTGTTGGACGTTCGTTCTGGGAAGCAACTAAATGTCCAAGAGTAGTGAATACAGCTCTGAATTTTGCATGGGAGATATGTTTGCCTAAAGGATTAGACTGATCGGGCTGAGGGGCTGGCTGATTTCCTGTTCTTCTTTATCGAGTTCTCTTTAGAGATATTTTTCTGTAGATGGAAGAGAAAGAAGGATTAGACTGAGAGTTTAACTGGAGCTCATGCTCACTCACATGACATGAATACTGAAAGACGGGAAACTGTTCCTAAAACATCTCATAGCCTCCTATACATAAATGTGGCGCACTACATACCCATGCACAAAACTCTACTAGATGCGGTATTCAGACTTCCTAGGACTCTATTGAAACTTAGGATACGATACCAAGTTTGTAACGCTTTAAGTCTGGTACCCCGAACGCTACATGGTGGTAACAATCCTGAAGGATTACTAGCTAACCCATGACTGATATCTGTAACTGAGCACTGGCTAATAGTAATATTGTAATAACAATATAACTAAAATAAATATGAAAATTTGGCAGAAAACTTGCCATAAGGTTCAAATACTAAATAATACTGAACAAAACAATGTCTGAACAAGGTATGATAATACCAAGACTGAAATAACTATCTGAACATGCAATAGTATGAATGCCTCTAAGCTGTCTGAATAAGAAGTTGAAGGGACATATCCCCAATTAACTCCATCTACTGAAAATAACTAAATAGTGAAATACTGAAAGAATGAAATAATTATGTCCTCAAATTATGAGAACTCACTACTGACTCTGACTACTGATATCTGAGCTACTAAGCACGATCGGGAACCTGAGTGTTCGAACCTATGGTATAAAATGCCATCGCATAAAAGAAAAGTATGCGTCAGTACATGTGAATGTACTGGTACGCAAAGTGAGATAAGGCTGAATAAAAGGGTTTATATGCATGAACTAAACTGACTGGATAACATGAACATAACTACGTGAGGATAAATGCATGAATACATAACTGTAACTGAAATTATAAGGATTTTGAAAATTGAGTTTACTAATAACATGGATTACTGATAACTAATATACTTGATAACTGGGTGACTGCATCTGACGGTCTTGATTCTAATGGAACTAGCTGAGTTCCTTACTAAGCTGAGTGATAATATCTGACAGTCCTGAAATCTGTAAAACTATCTGAGTTCTTTACTGAATACTGAGACTGAGACTGTGGGAAGTAGTTATCTAACCGATATGCCCCAAATAAGATATTATAACTGAGTTGGGGTCCAATTTGTAACCCCAATTGGAAGGGTTTCAATACCACCCCACTAGTAAGGACAAGCTGTGAGTGACCCTCATTTGTAAGGTACTCTAACGAAAATTATGGGATCCTCATCTGATAGGTTAAGCCACCCCATCAATCCTTATCTGAAAAATTTTGATGTCTCAACTTACGCTGGCTACGTAGTTCTGGAACGCAAGGACTACTTCTAAGAATCATACCCTCTGCTGGCAAGTGAGTTCTCATCCTTAGGTTCGCTCAGTGCTAAATCCTACTCCCAACTGAATAGACACTGAACTGAGTATACTGGACTAAACTAGACTGAGTTCACTGAATTTCATTGACTGACGGAATATTACTAAATTCTCTTAACTGAATGAGTTACTGAGGACTGAACTGAGTACTACTAAGTTTTCCTAAATTTTGAGACTGACTTAATTCTACTGATCGTGGCTTGATTAAGGTTATCTTGAAAATTGATATTGGCTCTAGGCACACAACTAAATTATCGGGTATTATATACCCCCAGGACTCTATAGCATGAAAATAAATGAGACATGACACTACTTGAACACATGACCATAGTCAACAATTCATAATACTATCATTGAGGGATTTCATGAAGCATTGCAAGTCATGAGCTTACAGATGAATAGGAACGCATGCTAACATATCATAATTTCACAAATCCATACTTATGAGCATTTCACCAAATCATTACAAGACATAGCTGTAGCATGGGAGTTATTTTGAACATGTGGGTACATCATGAATTAATCATTGAGATCATAAATAGGTCATAATACATAATTCTTATTCACTTATGCATTTTTACAAACACATGGAAGCCATAACCTTTTCTAAGGTATGGATCAACAACTAATACATCATGGCTATATCAAGCATTTCAAATTTAAGGATTTCAATCTACATACTAACATGAAGTCATGAGAATTCAATAAAGATTCAATCTTGAAAATCATATCATGACATAAACATGTGTACAATAAAACCCACAACATGGAATTCAAAATTCATATTTTGAAAAGGGTTTCTTGAACTCCAAGGGTGAAAGGGACCTTGGATGAACACTTTACATATCTTGTTTTACAATTTCTTAAAGATTGATGGAAGAGATCTTGAGTTCTTGAATTGAAATTAATCACCTAGGGTTTCTCGTTCTTGAGCACTTGGAAAATAATAAATGTATTTAGCAAAAAAAGGGCTAAATTTCATGTTATGAGGGTTAAAGGTCAGGGGAAAATGACCTAATTACCCTTAAGGACGCGGTCAATTAATGACTGAAACTGGGCACTAGCGCGTTTAGCAACACGACGCTTCAATGGCATCGATGCGATACTCGACGCATCACGCCATAATCACACCATATCTCGAAACTTTTGACTGGCAGTCTGGTAACAATATTAACCAACGCAATAGGTGATGCAGCGCATCAAGATCGCGTTGGTCCACTATTTTGGACTTTCAAATATGGTCTAAACGAGGTCTAAAAAATTCAAAACTTGTCTGGAAACACCTATTGACCTTCCTGATCATGAATTAAGAAAATATAGACCATTAAAGGACATTTGTGTTGCGAAATATGATTGCCAACTTTTGAAGGCTAAAAAATAAACTAAGTCTGGTAATTTAGCTAGAATTTTCTAAGTCTAGGACACCTTGACAAGCTTAAATGACTAAATCAAGCTTAGAAATTTTGTGGGGTCTTACATATCAGTATTCAGAGTATGAACCTTATGGCATTTCAGCCTAACTTCCATATTTTTTCAGTATTATTATTCAGTACTCACCGCAGGTACTAGTCATGGATTATTTTGTGATCCTTCGGGGTTGAAAGCATCGTGTAGCGTTCGGAGTATAGACTCGGGGCGTTAAAAACTTGATATCAGAGCCTAAGGTTCAACAGAGTCCTAGGGAGTTTGAAATCCGTGTCAAGTAGAGTCTTGTGCATGGGTGTGTAGCGCACCACACTTATGGACACAGTGGCGGAGCCAGAATTTTCACTGAGGAAGTTCAGAAGTAAATATACGGAGTAGTCAAAGGGGGTTCAACATCTACTATATATACATAAAAATCTTTTTGACCATGTAAAAATAGTATAATTTTTCGATGAAAGGGGTTCGGATGAACCCCCTAATTGTATGTAGATCCGCCATTGTATGGACAAGAGGCTATAAGACATTTTAGGAAAAGTTTCCCTTCTTTCAGTATTAATGTCGTGCGAGTAAGCATAAGCTCAAGTTAAACTCTCAGTCTAATTCCTTCCTTCCTTACGTCTACAGAACATGCCTTCCAGAAAAGTTAATGGAAGAAGGAATGAAAATCAATCGGCACCTCCGCCCGTTCAGGCAAATCCCCTGAATAAGCACATCTCTCACATAGAATTCAGAGCTGTTTTTATTGCCTTAGCTTATTCAGTAGTTGCTCAGAGGAATCAGCTGGCTATTGTCCTATCTAGGCTTATAACCTCTGCTGTGCATAGTGGGGGGAGAAGCGTAGGAAAAAGGGGAGAAAAAAAAAGAGGGCCAGAATGTCAAGGCCAAAGAGTGGTCGTACTAATTATCTCTAAGGAAAGTGTGGTAGGAATCATTAGGGCATATGTAGGGCTGGTAGTGGTTTGTGTTTTGGGTGTGGCAAGCTAGGCCATAGAATCAGAGATTATCCTTATTCAAGTTCACAGGGACAGTACATGCGCCCCCCAGCTCAGTTCGGTCGCCCGAATCAGCTGGGTTCCGCTTTCAATGCCACCAGTGGGCAACACCAAAATAGTATTTATGCACTTCAGTCCAGACAAGATCAAAAAAGTTCTCCTGATGTGGTCACTGGTACATTACAGATCATTCATTTACATGTTTATGCCTTATTAGATCCAGGAGCTTCTTTGTCTTTTGTAACTCCTTACATATCAGTCAATTTCAAATTCAGAACAGAAATCTTAACGGAACCTTTCTCAGTCTCTACCCCAGTGGGTCAGTCCATCATAGTCCGGCGGCTATACAGGAACTGTCCGGCTATGATGTCTCAGAAAGTAATTTCAGCAGACTTAGTAGAGTTAGAGATGACCAATTTCGATGTCATTCTTGGCATGGATTGGCTCCATTCATGCTATTCCTCAGTTGATTGTAGAAACAAAATTATTCATTTTCAGTTTTCAAATAAATCAGTCCTTGAATGGAGGGGTAGTTCTAGCGCTTAAGGGTCAGTTTACAATTATGGGTATCATTAAGAACAAAACAAAGAGAAGACAAATTAAAAAGGATACAGTAACCGCTACAGTAAAATGAAAAATTCATCATAACGTACAAGAAATAATAGTGATAATTTAGTATTTTTTTTAAATGTGTGTGTGTATATATATATATTCAAAATCTAAATATATCATACTATATACAAACTTTAATAAAACTACATGAAATATCTCTTTTTTTGACCTTTTTTTCTCATTTTCTCCATTTAAAATTTTCAAATGTAATAGAGTGTTATATATATTTTTCATGAAGTAAAATATCTCAAAATTATACATTAATTTTTGGAGGTTATAAACATGAGAGATTAAGTTGGAAATTCCGAAATCATTAAAAATAAAATCAATAAAGGTAGCGATTAAAGGAGAAATTAAAGTTAAGAACATTATCAAATTCATGTGCATGTTTTTAGATTAGTTGCCGAACCTTTAGTTATTTCTACTTCAAAATACAAAAGCATTGAAATCTAAATTAAATTCTTATCAACAAAAAATGTACTATCTTTGTTCTCCTTTGAATGTCACTAACGTAACATAGAATAAGTTAAAACAACTCAAGAATTAAACTACAACTCAAATTGAAAAGGAGTAAGCTAAATGAACTCCCCTTCTGATAAATTCAAAATGCATTGTGTAATTAGTACTTAGCATATTCTTTCATACGTGAACATTGTATTACATTGTAACTAAAAAATTTACCTTAAACAACAATGAAAAAGGAAGAAAATTCTCTACTGTTAACTTGAATCAAAATTTTGCATTTTCATTGACTGGCTTATATTAGAAGAGATCAAGAGTAGAAATCAAATATGAAGGAGGACAGTCCAATGGATCAAGTAAAGTTGACAACCCACGTTTCTAATCGAAACAAAAGACTCATTATAATAATTAAAATTGACATAATTAGCCGCTAAGCATACCAATACTTTCTGTATATTAAAATACAAAATAGGGCATAATTTTTATATACAAAACAACACATGGTTTTTATAAATCAGACAATTGATAATATTGACACAAATAGTCGTCCAACAAAAGGTTAGCGATTATGCACAAATAAAATCATCAATAATCTGATGAGAAGTGAAGATCTAGAAATACTTGATAGAAACCTCTTAAAGACATCTAGAAATTTTTAACATTTTGCAATTCTCCATAAAAGTAAATAGTTGGAGAAAAGAACTGGTCCTTAGCCCCAAGCAAAAGTGAAACCATAAACATTTAACACGAGAAAAGAAAAAGCTTGATTTAACTAAAGGAATTCAAAGAAACAAAAGAAGAAAATTTGTTTACATCATAATGAATTTCGATAATGATGAAGTCAATACCCGCACCTAATTACTTGAGGTGTGTTCTTGACTTCTCTCCCTTCTCCTCAACTACAAATATTTATGTAAACAAATCCTTCTTCTCTTCTTCTTCTTCTTCCTCCTTTTGAATTTCAACTGTAGCAACCAACAAATAAAAATGGTTAGAGCACAAGAATGAATACAATGAAACTGAATAAGATTAACAATAAATCAAAATAATCAGGTATTACGTAAACCAGTAATATTAATAAAATACTTGATAAATAACAGCATACATATAGACACTTCATGATTGCTATTTATAGATTAGTTGAGCCATAAAGAAGGAAGTTTAAGAGACATATTTTTAAATGAAGAATACAATTAGATGGAGGTTTTTTGTAACCTATGAAATATAATTAAATAAATAAATGTGATAGAATTTTTTGAACAAATTGATCAGTGCAAAAAATGAAAGAAAAATGAAAAAAAATCACGAAAAAGATAAATATGAATAGAGTCCATAGAGAGGTGCCACATCACCTCTTCTATGGTTCTTCTTTATATATATATATATATATATATATATATATATATATATATATTGATTCTTTTAGGTCCTTTTGGCCAAAGAAATATTTCCTCCATCTCAATCATTTCTTTTTTTGTCCATCCCAAAAAGAATATTATTTTTTTCTTATTTGATAATTATATAAAGACACAATTCTATCTTTACCCATATTAGTCTCACTTATAAGGCCCATTTAATTAAAAATAATATTAGTACATTATCTTAATAAAAGATAATTTGGTAAAAAATATCAAGTCTTTACTTATTTCTTAAATTTTATGCCCGATAAAATTATGACACATAAAATGATACGGAGAAAGTATTTTTTTCACTTTACTCCTTGTATACTTTTTCAACAAATTTGCCCTTGTCATCCAATTTTGGAATCATTTTTGTCCTTGTTATCCAACTTTGGGCTTATTTTTGCTCTTGAGTTGTCAAGACCATGACCTCACTTATATGATTCTATGTGGCATCTAGATACAGCGGAAGTGTTTCGCTTTTTTGATTGGCTAAAGTGTTTGTAATCTAGAGAGAATCTTAAATTGACATAAAATGATATCCACATAAGCTCCGCATAGATGCTACATAGAATCATATAAGTGAGGTCATGAGACTTAACAACTCAAAGACAAATATGAGTTAAAAGTTGAATGACAAGGGCAAATATAACCCTCAAAGTTGGATGACAAAGAACAAATTTGTTGAAAAGGTATAAACAGAGGTAAATATAACTATTTCTGATAGTAGAGGGGTAAATATAATGCTTTTTCCTTGAAAAAGTGAAAATAAGTCTCAACTCATTTTCACTTTTTTCACTCCACTTCTCTTACAAAAATTCAGATACAACGCCAATTTACTTATGGTATGGTACAATTCCCAAATACGAATATGAGTATAAAGTATGAAAATTGAAAGATAATAAAGCAATGACGATAAATAGATAGACACAATATAAGGAACGTAAGCAAACCAAAGATATTTCAAACCAATGACCCTCAAACATAGTTCTAATACAAGCACTTAACTCTTACGTAGACCGAAAAGGTATCGAACATCCAAACAACCTTCATTTCTAAGAAAACGTTCAACAAGAACTATCCAATCACACTATAAAGTGTTTGGTTCATCAATAATAAAAATAAGATTATGAAAATAACCTTAGAAGTTTCTATTTATAGTCTCTACAAAAGCCCAAAAGTGAGCTTGACAAGAAAGGAATTAAAACCCACAAAATGACCATTCTATCCAACTGGGATGGCCACAGGGACGGTCAGTTAGGGGTGGGATGGTCAGTACCACCTTCAATCGCCTTAACTAGTAAGTTGCTGCCTTAGGCTTCCTAGGACGACTCTAGGGATGGCCAGTCACCAAGGTGGCAGGCCGTCGCTCCTCTAGTCCCTCTAAGACATTGGTGTTCTTCAATATTTTGGCCTCCCAACTTAATTTTCAACTCATGGTTGTTGACACCTAATTTTGCCCTCACGACTAAGTTTAGCCCTGACTTTCTTCGAGTTTAAATAAAAGTATAATATTTATTTTATCCGGATAAATACTCTTTCAAGTATTTATCTAGATAATTTAGTCATTATAAGTAACGATTATATGTTCTCGTGTCCATACATACGAGATTGTGTAAATTCGTTACTTAATGAATCATTTTACGAAAAATTAAATTTTAAATAAAAGGTTATCTAGAAAAAATTAATTCAAATCTTGATTTAAATACAATTTAGTCTCAAAAATAATTTACTTGAAAAAATATTATTTGATTTTATTGGATCAAGAAGCTTGGGATTTGATTGGTTGTTAATTTATTTCAAATGTGATTTTAATTTAGTTAGTTTATTAAATTGAACCTTAATTGAAATCAATTTGGCTATAATTTCAATACAATTGGTCAATTGAATTTTAATTGGGTTAAAATTTAATACGATTGTTTAATTTTTTTCATTGGTTGACTATTTAAAAAAAAGCAAAAATCCATAAATCCCCAATTCCTAACCTACCCAACAAAAATTCACCATAATTAGGCTCAATTGCATTGATTCGGCCCACCTCTAGTACACCTATCCAGCCAACATAACAACACCCAACAACCCAGCCCAAACTTCCCTCTCTTGCCCTCAGCCCATTTGCTTCCATTTTTGAAAAAATTACATAAATTAGCAACCTTAAGACTTTAATTACAAGAAATAACAATAGTTTGATAAAATTACAACTAATAACAAAAATAGCAATATTTTATTAATTTTTTGAGAAGCGCGTGATATCACCTCAAACTTTTCACATTCCTACTTTTACTCTACTTTACCAATTTACTTCCCTCCAACTTCCATTTCTTTTCTTTTTTTTTTCAATTTCCGCATATCTCTCCCACAATCTTGATAAAGATCATCTCCACTTTTTAAGGTAAGTTTTTCTTTCAGTTAATGCATGTTATTTTTTTTTCATTTAATTTTTGTTAATGTGTTTATTATCACCATTTTTTTCAATATTAGTCTGCAAAAATTGTATGTTTCGGATCAATTTTTTTTTTTGTTAAAATTTATAATGGCTCAACAAGCAAATCGAAGTTGGTCAGTTAAAGAAAATCAACTGAAGAATTTACTTACCGATGAATTACCATAATTTAGTCTTGGTTTAACACAAGACGAAGTTTTTAATTTGGGTTCTACTAATGTTCTCTCTAAGAAAGGTGTTACCATTGAAGAGTTGAGATCTAAGCACCGTAACGATCCTGAAAAGATTGTGGAAATAATGAAAAGGAAAGGATTGACAAAAACTTCAACTCCCACAAAATTTTAAAAATCAGTGAAAAGGAAAAAGCTGGATGAAAAAGGAGAATGTAGTAAAATTGCAAGTCCCGTTACATGAGATTCTGAATCTGAACAAGAGAAAGTGGAGGAGGTATGATACTATTCGAAAGTCTTGTTATTGATATGAATTATATATGCTATATACAATATATTTTAAATATGTATTTCATATCTAAATTTTGTGTAAGATATTTGTATTTATTAGGTTTCTGTATATATATGGGAAAATTTCTGAAATAGCAATGTAGAAGTGTAATATGTATTCTGAAAATACATTTGTTATATAATTTGTATATGTGTTGTTATATTATTTTCTTTTTAATTAAATTTGTACAAATCATGTATTCATAAAATACATATGTGTTTGTTGAAATATAATTCTAATATGTATTCTGAAAATACATACAGGTTAAATATGTGTTTATATGTTTACCTCTAAGAATTTTATTCAATGTTAAGTTGTATGTGGTAGTCATTAGATTTTGAATGTGATATGTAGTTCTTGTTCGTTGAAATGTATTTTTTACATACATAGTTGTATTTGTTATTATTCATCTTATAAAATTATTATAAGATGTATTTCATAAATACATATAAAAGAATGTTTGTATTAATATGTATTATTAAAATACATTTGTTTTATAATTTGTATATGTGTTGTTATATTATTCTCTTATTAATTAAATTTGTACAAATCATGTATTCACAAAATACATAATGTTTTTGTTGAAATATAATTCTAATATGTATTATGAAAATACATACAGTTTAGATATGTGTTTTTATGTTACCTCTAAGATTTTTATTCGATGTTAAGTTGTATTTGGTAGTCATTAGATTTTTAATGTGATATGTATTTCTTATTTGTTGAAATGTATTTTTTACATACATAGTTGTATTTGTTATTATTCGTCTTATAAAATAACTATAAGATGTATTTCATAAATACATATAAGACACTTTGTATAAACTAGTTTTAAGATGTATTTCATAAATACATATAAGAGACTGTTTTGTCATACAAATGTATTTTTTTTGTTTAGATCATTCGTGATCAAATATACATGGCACAGGTATTACCCAAATTTGCTCCTCATATAGGATGTCAGACAGTCAATGACATTGAAAACTGTATTAAGACAATGTTGACGAAGAGTCAGTAAAAGATGTTTTGTACTAAAAGTATATTTGATTTCTTCATGAAGAAGAAATATTGTGTCGTCCAAGCCCAGTTAGGGAGATGAATTATGTCACTTGAAACTAGGAAAAGTTCTACAAGTGCCATAGTCATTCGAGCAAAGGGCACAATTCTCCATTTCACTATTAGAGAGTTTGCTTTGGTGACTGGTTTGAATTGTGCTACAAATAAGGATGAATTTGTGTTTGACGAGGAACGCCCAAATAGAATTATTGATCAATATTTTGATGGTGAGAGTTTTGTACAGAAAAAAAAAATTATTTACGGCTATTTCTGATAAAATTTGGGAGAATGATAACGATGAAGATGCATTAAAGTTTGCCAATTTGTATTTTATTCACGCATTATTACTATCGTCAGTTGATACCATAGCTATTCCACGCCTCCACTTTGATTTGGTTGAGAGTGATCACTACAGTGATTATCCGTGGGGATTGGTTGCATTTAAAGAATTAGCTAGAAGCTTGTATAAAAAGTTGAAGCCGAAAGAAAAGTTCTATATGCTTCTTGGAATGCCACTGACCATTCAAATTTGGCTGTACGAGTATTTTTCAAACGTGCCTCGTAATGTTGCTTCCAAGGTGGATTCTCAAATCCCACATATTTTGAATTGTAAGACAAATTATCCTTGTCCAAGATATGAAACTCTTATTGAAAGTATGTTTGATGATACAGATGACAAGGTTAGTTTTACAATTTTTTTTTATATGTGATGTTGATTATTTTGTAAATATATTTTCTGATCTGGTATATGTATATATACAACATACCATTTGTCACTGTATATTCATTATTGGGTTTGGATCATGGTTAACTGATTTATAATGTAATTAATTTTACCATATAAATTATTATATTCATATGTTATTTAAATTGTAGGTTGTTTTTAAGAATATCGAGCCAACAAGAATGGAGATTTCAGCTTTTCATATACCGAAGAAGCTTGTTCCTGGATCTACTAGTCATAATGAAGATGACATTGATTCGGATGATGATTTTCAGGGTCCTCCACAAAGATAAAATCAGTTTACCATAAATAAAAAACATCATGGCGATTCATCAGCTTCACCTATAAAAAAAATTGAAGCCACATCCTAAAGGTGTAGATGAGCAGACATCAAAACGGACCCCTCCACCCCGTGCTGTAAAGATGTCTTTTCTCAGAACTCCAATTCACAAGCCAATTCAAACAAAAGTTACGCTACGTGGAAATAGGAAAGACATAAAGCGACTTGACAGTAAAAAATTTATTCTGGTTCAGTCACCTGATCCGTCTTCGTTCAGTTCTGAAGATGAAGACGGTGTTGTCTCGAAGAAAGTCTTTGATAAGTTTTGTGAAAAGGTAATTTTTGTTTAAGTTTTTGATTAATTTATTTTTCCATTTCTAATTTATTTTTTTTATAATTTAGGTATGGTAAGATTTTAATGATATCCGTGGCCTAGTGTCTTCCAGGTTTGATCAGATGATGAATGCAATTAATGAAAATAAGGTACAACATATATACATTTACAGCATATGTATTTTTTTTACAACTAAGTTGTTATTTACTATTTGTTTTTGATTTATATTTTCATGTTTTAAACGCGAAGAAACAAGCAAAAGGCAGCGAATCTGATCAGCCACCAGCGGATGAAAATGTTAAGAGTATATCACCCCATCAAACGACTACAAAGTTTGTTCATGAGTTTAATAAGAATCCTGAAGGAACATTGGTAAGTAAATTTCGTACATTTGTATTCAACTAATTTTATATATACAATTGTAATTTATCATTATAAAAAATAATATTATAGCAGGTTGTCGAAGAGATGGCAGGATATCAAAGCAACAGTATGAATGATGTGTAAAATGAGATTGATGGGTAAAATGAGGATAATGACGTTGTTCTGGTAGAGCATTTTTTGTTTGGTTAGGTATAGTTATATTGATGAATAATACTTATTTTAATTTTTTATTGTTTCATTTTTGAAAGGAAAAAACTGATATAGATGTGCATGAAGAAAGAGATGTATGTGTCGCTCCGGTATGCTGAATACATATAGGTTAGTTTTTTAGTTCTTCATAAATATTATTTTATTTAATTTGTATGAACATGCGTAGAACACAAAATCAGTTGACGAAAGAATTGGTGAAGCACAAATATCAAAATCTCAGTTCACATTTTCAGATGACGTTCTTAGAAGCATTGATCTTGACTCCATAATAAAAGTCAATGTTGAAGTTGAATATGAGTTTAAGGTATCTAGAATACGTGCATTGATTGCTATTTTTAATTTGTTGGAAAATGCAATTTTACTAGATCTTTATAAAACTTATACAGAACAAAGAAGGTTTGATCGAGATGAATGTAAATACACCAGCGGAATATGAGTCAGAGGTTAATGATGTGGATAATTCAAAGTTAGATCAGCAACATAAGAGTGCAGTCCACATTCCTGCGGGAGTAAATGATGAAAGCAATGCTGATCAAGATTTGTCTGACTCTCAGATCACTCTTCCAGATGAGCTTCTTCCCAGTCTTAATGCGTCTGTCAATCTTGAACGAAGTATAATTGTATATCCATCAGCAAATCAAGCACAACAAACGCCAACGCATGTTTCAAGAATTAGGCGACCATCTAGATACAATGAGTCACCATTCATACTGAAATTTGGTTCAGCAGATGGTTAGTACTCTTAACATAATTTTTTTAGTTAACAAATTTGTTTACTTTATATTTTTTTCCTAATGGATAGTGAAGTATGAATTTATTTTTTACTGTTCAGTTGTATTTTTGGAACAACTGTAAATATTTTTAATGAGATATGATTATATTTTGAAGATTATTTTTTTTATTTTGAAGTTGGATAGTTTAGATATTTTTACTCTGCATTTGTTCATATGTATTTTAGAAATACATCTGTTGCAGTTTTGAGACATATGATTTAACTTTTATTTCAGTAGTATATTTATTGTTACTTATAATACTACATTATCTTATGTAATTGATTATATTTACATAATTAATTGCATAACTTAATAATAAAGTAAGCACGGAAAAGCAATGGATAACATTCAATCAGAAGCATCCCTTCACATCTCATCTAGTTAATGCGATAGAAGATACTAAGGTCACCAACAAGTTCATGACTGGTTTTCTTTGGATCTTCTTAAATATCATTCGAAGAGGTATACAGAATACAACTTAATAGTACTAACTTTTGTACGTTAAGATTATGTAAATTACAGACTAATATGTATAATGAATAAACGGGAACAACAAAGAAGAACATTATTTAAATGGAAAGGCAAAAATATCAGTTATCAATTTTGGAATTTTATCTGTTGAAGACAAGAATTGGTTCTACGTTATGGGTACTCCTAGCCAGATGTGGTCAGTAAGGTAAGTGATGTATTATTACGTTAATTTGTATATTGGAATAAATATTAGTTCTGTGCTAAATATGAATAATTGTTATTGATTATTTTGTTATAGTTGAAAATATATATTTGTATATACATATGAAGTAGGTTATATGTTAACTGATATGTACATGATATTTTCATATGTAAGGTTTGATTTTTTTATTTGTTTATTTAATACTAAGCATGAAATTTATTTATAATGCAGAAAATTGATGTATGCTTGTACTATCTGCGAAAGAAGTCCAAGTATGATCTCAATATCTCATATAAGTTCAGCACTGTAGACTGCAATTTCATGAACATTGTTACAAGTGTGTTTGATGTGTATAAATTGAATGATGCAACTCTTAATGCTGGTGGAAAGAAATATCATCTGAATGAGTATGTAAGTGGATTCCGCATGCATGCTACAGTGCCATGGCATACGGTTGATCATATGTTCATTCAAGTTCACATAAAGTCAAAACATCATTGGGTTCTTGCAGTTATATTTTTCAATCATAGGTGCATATATGTATATGATTCTTTATCGGTTGCTGGTCATGATGCGGCAGTGCTTACTGAAATTGAAAATTAGCTAAGGTTATACCTATATGTCTCATTGAATGTAAATTCTACGAGAATAAGGGTATTGGCATGGACAATCTTCCTAATTATAAATTGAATGATAAGATGGATCCGTTTGATGTTTCAATTGTGGAGAATCTGCCTCAACAACCAAGTGGCAGCTTATAAGTAATTAGTATGCATATTACTTGTATATATACATATGCGTTGTAACAACTTCTTACTTATTAATGTATGTCTTTGCAGGGATTGTGGTTTATATATGGTTACGTATACCGAGTGTCTTACTTTTGGTGAAGGTATTCCATCTGTTGACTTTGACCCAGATCTAATTCGCATAAGATACGCTTCACTGTTGTGGGATTATGGTACTAGGAAAGCAAAAGCAAAGGCACAAAGTGATGATGAAGCACCAATGAGGCCTCTTCGGATCACTGAGTTAACAGAAGGCACTGAAGTGGTTGATATTTGATTTGTATTTTATTTTGTTGAAGTTAACAACATTTAACATTAGGTGGATATTTTTTTTGAATATATTATGGGATTCATATGTTACTTTAATGGTCAAAGATGGGATGTTAATGTTTCTTTATTGTTATGTTAACTTTTTGATTTTTAATTGTCTAATTACCAGTTTTTCATGGTTAGTATATGTCTATGTGCATATTTGTAATAATAAATATGCTTATTCCAATGAACATATGTATTTTTAACATACATATGCTTATTCCAGTTAACATTTGTACTTTTAACATTACATGAACATTCAATTACCAAATCAATTATGAAATGAACATATCACCAATACAATGAAGATATGTTTTTGCAAAATACGTATTACCATTACAGTGAAGATATATATCACCATGACAGTAAAGATATATATTTTTAAAATACACATTACTCATAAATATACTATTCCACTTAACAATTGTATTTTATTAACATAAATTTTATAATTTCAGTGAGCAAATGTATATTTAAAATACATATACCATTAAACTGAACATAATCATTTATAATACATATATATTTTTATTTGATTTCCATATATACGTTTCTACTTAATACACATTCAGACATGTATTTTTCAGATTTTCATTTGTATTTTTTGAAAGATACACATTATGGTTAATACTAATGTTCGTTTCAGATTGTATTTCCATTTATGTCTAATGTAAACATATTTATTTTTCAAAATAACATTGGCTCCTATTATTCCATATTCAAACATATTTTAAGTGCAAAAAATATATGTATATATATACATATATAATATAAAATTAAACATTTGAACTATAACAAATTAATAAGTTCAACTTCATAAAAGTGCAACATCTGAACACTAACAAATTATCAATATCAATAAAAAGTTCAAAATTCAAAATGAAACAATTCCAAAAAAAATAAAAAAAATTAAAGCAACTGAATTTTCACTAAAAACATGATCAAATGTATCATTTGTTGTATTTCCTACATGAACGCCTATTGTAACCTTTTTGTCCGCATGAACTACAATAATTTTTGTTTTTCTTTTCAAACATATCTCTTCCTGATTTACCGCGCTCCTTCTTTGCAGGTCTTCCAGGGACCGCTTGTATTTTGGGGGCAAAACTACTTCATCTAAAATTTTCTGAGGTATCACCCAGTCATCTTTATATGGTAGAGGATATACAGAAATATCATACGTTCTCATTACAGTTTTTGGCTTGTATAGATTAGAGCAATATGGTCCTTTTTCAAGATTCTTGCTATCAAGTATAGCACAAGCATGCACACATGGTATCTCATCCAATTGAAATACATGACAAGAATATTTTTTTTCCTTTAGACAAACTATAAAATGTTTCTCCTTATCGTGGATAGTATAGACGTACTCTGAGGCTGGTAAAACCTGAAAATATTAATACATAAAAATTATTATAGGAAAAAAATATTTCAGTAAAATTTGCTACAAATTAGCAAATGTATTTTTTTCCAAAGCAGCAAATGCATATTAATATGTATAAAGAATATATACATATTTTTTTCATTACAACACATAGATTTGTTATAAATTTAATAATTTTTATATTAAGATATGTTTCATACAACATATCAAAATTCAAGAAGATATAACATTAAATGATTGTATCTATTTTATCATACTTTCATACGTGTACACTCTGCTTCATTCTGTTGGAGAATTGCTTGAAATTTTTCAATAAGATCCGTGTGTGTACACTGCCTCCTGTCTGTTTTCACAGTTCCATCTACCAAACATCAATGTAACTTCCTCTAAGAAATCGTATATTGGAAGTTCTCTAGCTGATACCAGTGCAACATTAATTGACTCTACAATATTTAATGTTAAGGTCCATCCCCTATGAACTACTGCATATGACCTAGCCCACTTATCGTATTCCGCCAACTCCAAGTAATTCTTCACCCTAACATCAACTACCTTCACTTTCTCCATTAAATTATGAAATTCAGACTTTGAGTATGATTTCTCCATGGTATAGAAGATTTCCGACAATGCATCATGTGACTTCCTAAAAAATTTTTTCACATTGCCCCATAGATGCCACATACAAGCATAATGTGGTACATTATTGTACACACCAGCTACAACTTTTATAATGCTTGGGTTACGATCGGAAACTACCCAAATATGTTCTCTTTCACCGTATGCTTCCTTTAGATTCTGAAAGAACCATGTCCAGGATGCATCATTTTCAGAATCTACTATTCAATATGCCAATGAAAATATATGGCCTGAACATGAAACAAATACATTAAAAGTACGATATATACAGACATTAAAAAAATCATATATATTTTTCAAATACATACAGCTGTAAACAAGTTTAACTGGAATTTAACACATAAACATAACTCATACCTATAATACATATAAATATATCTGGAACCATATCCTTCTCCCAATCAACATCCACAAAAAATTGAATAAGTACTCTATAAAAACATATAACTTACCGATTATGTGAATGAAATTTATTTCATAAACATTATTCAAAACTTTAATATAAATTCATATATCTAAAAAATAACAAATAAATAGTAAAAATATAAATCTGTTGCATATATATATTATAAACACATACATCTTTTCATAGAGTCAAATACATTTCGAGAATAGCTTACCGGCCCCATCCATGGTACATGTATCTACAAATGTGCCATTGTACATTCCTCTGAGATAACTTGCATCAACAACTATCACAAATCTACAGTGATCAAACCCTTGTATGAATGTATTTAGTGTGACAAAAATATACAGAAACTCATTATCTTCATGCTTTTTCATTTGTATATGTAAACCTGGGTAAGTAGTATTCAAAACATGAATGTATGCAGGTAGTTTTTTGTATGATGCCGACGGTTTCCCTCTCAAATCTTCAAGTGCTTGTTCCTTAGCTCGCCAACACAAATATACGTCAAATCCATACTAAGGTCTTCCTTCATGTCACTTCTGATTTCAGTCGCACTGTACTTTCTTTTGTGGTTTTTAAACTTTTGTTTCACCATACCTCCAATCAACTTACTAGTAGCATGAAACTTAGGATAAATCTTATCCTTTATCGGACATGTGTGTTCGGGTAAGAATTCTCTAACACAAAACATTCCTGATTTGTTGATATCAGATGCATGGAATAAAAAATCACAGCTACGTGATTTTCATATTAATGTGTAACTGCAAAACAAAAAAAAAGATGAAATGTAATTTACAACAGGTAAAAAAAAATTAATCTATATGTATTTTTTAAATACATATACTGTAATACAATTTAACAAAAAGAAAACAATAAATTTTATATATATGACAAACTTATCAGGTTTTACTTGATCTAACAGATCGTGATTGAAACTTCTCTCAAATCGTGTAATCCTTCATCATAGATTTTAACACCCTTTTCGAGATATAAACTTGTTCAACCTCAATATGTTTGTAATGTAGGTCCGAGATAATTACTTTAGTTGCATCAATATCCAATAAATTTAAACATTCATCTGAATTAGTAACTATCAATGCTCTTTCAGTACTTGTATTCACAACGTTATGCGCAGTGATAGATAGATTCATACTCACAGCGTTACATATTGATGAACTAACGAATTCATTGAAACTATCCTTTTCTGAAACACTTATGCAGAAGGGCAAAGCACTCATTGCCTTTACCTCCCTTTTCTGCATAATGTAGACCTTCAAACGCATGTCATTACGTATACGTATTTTACCTTCAATATCTATTAACTGATATTCAATTTGAATGCTTTTGCATGTCAAATCGACATCCATGTGCGAAGCTAGTACTTCACACAATTGGTTGTATGAAGCGTTTATGCTCAATAATATTGCATCATTGTTTCAATGTTGTTCATACTACCCGTATGTTTAATGAGAACAGGTATGCTTCCCATCGTCAAGGTCCAGAACACTATAAAATATTAAATACACATTCAATTATATAATATTTACTGTATACAATTAATAATTTGTATATACACAAACAAAATAAAATTCTCAAGGAAAATTAATTTTTCATCAGAATAATTTGTATCATCTACTACAATTTAAATTTAGCATTTAAGAAGTTTAATTTAGTTTCAAACATACATAACGAAAAGGAAATCTTTGATTTTTGAGAAAAAAAGTAGAAAAAAAAAGAAAATTCACCCACAACTTATAAAATTCAAAATACAATATATAAAATTTTCAACTTATGATCATTAACCCATATTGTTATTAACTTTCAAAATATTTTCGCAATTTCATAAACATGATCTAAAAAGTTTATTTAGCCATACCTATAATCGTGGAGTTGATTATTCAAATATTCTTCGTAAAATACAAAGTTCGTCAATGATATTTTAATCTCTCAATTTTTTTTTTTAAATGCTTTTGCGTGATGTATATGGAAATCGATATTTGAATTTCAAAATGTGTATTAACGGTTAAGGTAAAAAAAAAAAAGTCATTAATGGTAAAGGTTTCTATTAATTAATTTTTGCTTAAAATAAGGAACAATTTTATACCATAAATTACTCTAACTGATTAGAGTTTAATAAGAAACCTTTTAACATATTTGTATATGTATTTTTATGGCAAATTTTTACTACAATAGAAAATACATATTATTATTTTTCATAATTTTAAAACTATTATTATAAAAGTTATAATTATGACTCTGCAGCTGCTATTTCTGAAAATTTTCCCCCATTTTTCCCACTTAGCCCACCAACAAAACCGATCCAGGCCCAACGACATGGCCATGATTCGGCCCACACCCCATACACCCCTTCTCCCTTATCAACAACCACAACAATCAACAAAACACAGTAACAGCGTACAATTGCAACACACGAACAACGACCAACACATACGCACACGGCTGCGTACGACCACTTCAACAACAAAATCATCGAGAACAGCCCATAACGCTGTAACAACAGCGCTCAACCAGCAACAACACGCACAAAAACCAACAGCAATTCAACAGCAAAATACAAAATTGCCCCTATTTACGGTTTTGCCCTCTCAGATAGTCGTTCATGGCTAAAAATCAGAAAATCTTTCATCTTTTTCGGTGTGTGGTTCACCAATTCGGGAAACCATTAATTCACCTTCATTGATCATAAAACCAACTGCTCTTTTCTCTTTTTCCACTGATCTTGATGTACAAATACCATTAATGGTTTTTCGTCCTACTTGGAACTCAAATCTCTAAATAAATCAGCTCAATCCGAATTTGAAATCCATTGAATTCAAATCCAAAACCCTAGTGGACTCCCCCCATTTGCTTGTATAAATAGGTGATGGGGGATATGAGGGAAATGAGAAGGATTTCGGGAAAAAATTGGGGATTCTGGAGGAGCAATCCTCTAATCCCACATAATCAAAAACTCATAAAGAGAAATCTTCAACTTCGCTAAAATCGCAGAATTTCGAACAAGATTGATTCAAACTCCAACGGTGGAAGTTGTTGTCGGTCGCAACTCGTTGCCCAGTTCGCTGCTTCGAAAAAGGTAAAAAAACTCATTTTTTGTATATTTGCCGTCTTCAAATCGTGTGACTGTAATTTGTAGCACCGCCGTGATTTGTTGTTGAACGTAATGAGTAATTTAATTCAATACATGGACTGGTCTTGTTGATTATGTGTCTGATATAGTGGCGGTCTTAATATTAAGGTTTGAAATTAGTTTGATAGCATGTTTTCGAAAAGCCTTGAGCTTTATGGAATTGTGCACTTGTTCTATGCTGTTTTCATATGTGTAATACTATGTCGTGCTTATAGAAAACTAAGGCATCGAATTTGTGTTGATTTATTTGGTATGTATGAATGTCGGTTTAAGAATTGGTTTTTAGTAGGTTCTTATTTGTTGCGTTTCTTGGGTGCATAATAACTATTTTTATTAAGATGAGTTGGGGTTACGGAGAGACGGTGAATATGTCTGTTTTAATCCTCGCATATAAATTATTCACGAACGAATTATATGTGTTGTGAAATCTTTTAGGTCAGCATGCCTAAAAGTCTTTTAACTTTTTTACTTTTCTAGGACATACCTTTAGCTAGCTTTATCAAAAAAATAGAAATTAATGGCTATGTGATTAAATATGCATTTTTTTCTTTTCCAAACATTCAGATATGTTGCAATTTCTTTATAGTGTTGAATCTAGGATACTATGTGCAAACATATAATGAGGACTAATGTTGTTTTGCCTTGAACACACTATAATGAGGACTAATGTTGTCATCTTGATAATATTAAGACCAACTGTGCATTTGCCAATTAGTTGATACGTTTAAAAAAAATGATGGATGCATGATCTTGACCTATTCTTGAGTCTTTAAAATATGGGCAGATTTGGATTTAGTAACACCATTCTAGTGTGCCCTATTTAGAAAGTTGATCTTGATGAGTTTTTCATGGTGTGATTTTTCTTTGTTTTGATAAAGAAGTTTATTATGTGGGCATTGATTTAGTGGAAGTAAAAAAAATAAAAAACCATGTGTTTATCTATTTATATTAGTACTAATTTTACTTAATTAACCTAATGATTTCCCACGTTGCCATTTCATTTATCTCGAAATTCTCATTTATTATATAATTTTTTCCACGTAATTCATAAAAAGAATAAATGACACTTGTTTCATTCATATGACTAATTGCCTACTTTGGTTACAAAACAATTTCTTCAAACTAGTTAATTCTTTTTTGTAAATCCTAACTTTTCATAATTGATAAAACGTCTTTTTTAACATGATACTTGATGTTTTTTTTTTTTCAAAGGGTGTTGGTTATAATAAAATGACCATTTCTGTAATAATAATAATAATAAATAATCATATAATTTTCACTTTTCCATAAAAATCAACGTATCTCCTTTTTAAATTCAAATATGCAATCCAGTTTAGATAAGTTTCTTTTTTAACTCATGTAAACATTTCATAACTTTAATTTCTTTAAAAATAATTATGAATCAAGTAAAGAAGAAATTTTTTAATCTTTTCTCAAAAAGAATTAATCATGAACCAAGCGAATCATTTCGTAATTTTTTCTCAAAATTAATATTGGGTTAAGTAACACATGTTGTAAACTTTTTTTTTTCTAAATTCAAGTAGATTATTTCTCAAACAAATGTCATTCTTAGATGTGTAGATAAATAATTTTAATATTTAAAATTTAACCTTTTTGTAAAGTTAAGTCACCACTTTTTTATGTTAGTAAAAAATGAGTCTTTTGGTGAACCGTTTTAAAACGAACGCTCCTAAGTCCCGTAAAAACCTTCTTAGGGTGTTAATTGAACCCTTACTCAGTTTCTTTGATTTTGAAGGTTTATTTCTATTTTACATCTTCGAAATCTCTTTAAAGTTTTTCTTGATGTTTTTGATTAAAAAATCAAGTGGCGACTCTATTAATTTTTTTAAAATTATTGTGAATAGTTTGAAAAGTTCAAAAGCATTTTCTTAAAAATTCGAAAAGGGATAAAATGGCATCCCTTGGTCTGTATCAAATCAAGCTTCAATGTCTCTCATTTGGCATACATAGTTTGTAAACCTTGTATTTCTTGAGCTTGACTTCTTATGAATGGATTGAAGGGCCCTTGGATTGTATTATCCTCTCCTTCTTGAAAAGGATTCGTCTTCGAATACGGATCCTGCAAAAGAGAAGTGTTGGTTCTAGGCAAAGTGCTACTACCATGGTTAGCAAACATCAAGAACTTAGTATGGGCATAAAATTCCCTTTATTTCGCCATGTTCATGTCCTCCTCTTGGCTTGGGTTTTCCAAGGTCCTAATACTCATCATTTGCCTCATCATAAGGTTGAGATTCACTATCTCTCCTTCTTAAGGCCAAACATCCCCATGTGGAACTTTCTTCATTAAACAATTGGGTACACTAAGTTCCCTTTCACCTTTCATAATTTCACCTTCATCCTCAAAGTCTTCCTCACCATTAATTACTTGGTTCACCGTATCCCCAGTAAAGTAGGCATCACCTCACACCAAAACTATGTTTCTTCGATTGGGACATTCACTTGTCTTATGACCCCAACCTTGACACTTAAAACAAACAATACCTCTAGGAGTGTTAGAATGTGGATTACCTTCAACCATTTGTGGATACTTTGGAGTAGCCTTCTCAACAGGCCTTTTTCTCATAGGATTTGTTGAAATCCTTATTCTTGTTCCACCCGAATGAACTAGAAATTATACAGCCTTTATTTAATGACTCTTTTGCATTGTTGTTCCTCTCAACCTCAATGTCCGCTTTAACAAGATTTTCTATACTTTCAAACTTAGGAACAACTAATTGAGAAACAATGTCATAGTCCAACTCACCATTGAATCTACCTATATAATGATTTGGTGGTTGGACAATGTTAAGATGAAGGCTCAAGTTTTGGAATTCCTTATAGTAGTCTTTTACATCTCTACCTCCTTTTCACAAATTATAAATCTTGGTGAGTTGTTCTTGTTTGGACCTCTCTGTCACATACCTCTCCCTTATAAGTGTCTTTAATTCATTCTAATTCAAAAGGTCGGGATTACTATTTCTCTCCCTTTGCACTCTCTTAGTCTCCCATCAAGTAGAAGCTTACCCTTTAAATTGAGCAATTACATAGGCGGTTTTTTTGTGTCCAGTTAACTCATAAAGTTGGAAGATCCTATTCCATTGTACTTCCTAATCAAGGTAAATGGATGGATCACTAGTTTCTTTAATGGTAGGAAGGGTGATCTTGATGGAGTTAAGACTCATGTCTCGACCCACATTTCCTTCTTAATCCCATTGATGATCTTTTTGAACTTGGGGTTGGTTTACCAAGTTTCCTCTTCCGTGGGTGATACAAGCTCAATGAGCTCCTCTTTCTCTTCCTTCTTGAGCTTCTTGTCTATTCCGCATAAATTCTACAAATAAGGCCACTTCATTCAACTCTCAATTTCCTCCATGATGTTCCTCTCCCTCCATATCTTTAATTTGGATTATTTGATTTTGGTTAGCTAGGATTTGAAGCGGTAGGTTTTGGTTAAGGGGTTGATTTTGTAGAGCTTCTTGGTTTACTTGATTGAATTGGGGTTGTAGTGGACGAACGGGATTTCGGTTGTTTGGGTAAGTAATGGCTTGGATGATGGGTTCATGTGTTTGCCTCGGTTGGTTGAGCATTGGGTGAAGTATTTTTGGAGTTATAGTAGCAGAGGTGTTATGAGCATGGACATTTGTTGAACATGTTGGTTTTAAGGAGTGGATGTGGTGGAATCTAGACGAACTTCAAAGGTATCCATCATCTCTGAGAGAGTTTTCTATGTCTTTCATTCTTCTATCCATCAATTCCAATCTTTGATTTACATCTTGTTTCACACTTATTATAGCCGCCAATGAAGTTTCCATGTTTATCTCTCCCAGAGCACTTTGGTTATCAACCCCCAATGCCATTATACCTGATAAGAAACACTAAATAAGATTAAAAACAACAAACAAGGTAAGTTAAGAAATCAACATCACAATCTCTACACTCCTTTTGTATTGCCTCACACTTGGATTCATAAATGTTGAAGGCTTGCTTATACTTCAATGATAGAAGAAGTGTCGATTGCTACCCTTGATCGAAATGGGTTTTTGTTTGAACGACCCAAAGAAACACTTATGAACTTGAGCCAAGAATTTATGGCGAAATTAAACTAGAAAAGCACACAAAAAAATGAGACGAAGAAAGAAAACAAACTTCAAGTGCTAATTCACAACTAAATAGGCGGATTACTAGTTGTTAATTAGCGCTAGAATAAAATAAAAGATGTTTAAGAATCAAAGAAATGAAACTAAGAGTCTAAAATGAGCTTACGAAACTTCTCCGGAGTGATTGAAGGTGCGGCCGGCCGGCACTGAGGTGATTGATCGTCCCTTTGGTCATTGCCCCTTATCCAGTAAGTGGGTTGAGCTGCTTCCAAGTGACTAGAGGTGCGGCTGGCCGACACTGAGGGTGACTGGCCATCCCTCTGGTTGTTCCACATCTCCAGGTGAGTATTTTGGGGGGCCTTTGTTCTTTCTTAGAATATTCTTTGGAATAAACAAGTATAACTTACTTTTCTTCAATTCTTTTGGATCAAACCCTTACGTTTGTAGCTTTTTCTTCAACAAGATATAAAGAGCTTGAAGAACACCCAAAATTTGATTCTCAATTAAACAAACTCATAATTCTATAAAATTTGAAACCCAAGCTCCTTTCAAGCTTTCGAGAAAACCCAATAGTTTTTATACCTCAGAACTCACCAAATAATTTCAAAATTTGGATCCCACTTGAAATTTTGTCAAACTTAAGCTTCAACAATGGTGGGTCACTCAAAACTTATCGGATTAAGCTCAAATTTTAGATAATGACTCAAATAGCACTAGAGAACGTTATTCTAGCACTAGAAACGCAAAAAAAAACATACAAATTAAAAAATCAAATTTCAAAACTAACCCAAAATGTGAATGAAATTATTTTTGTGATTTTCGAGATAACAAACCTAAGACTAAAATCGTTGGAGTGATCCTAAGCTCGGCTCTGATACCAAATGATACAATACGAAAACGAGTATAAAGTATGGAAATCAAAAGATATTAAAGCAATGATAATAAATAGATAGACACAAGATAAGAAACATAAGTAAACCAAATGTATCTCAAACCAATGAGCCTCAAACATAATCCTAATACAAACACCTAACTCTTACATAGAACGAAAGGGTATCAAACACCAAATCAACCTTTGTTTCTAAGCAAACGTTCAACAAGAACTCTCCAATCACACTATCAAGTTCTTGGTTCATCAATAATAAAAACAAGCTTATGAAAATAACCCTAGGAATTTCTATTTATTGTCTCTGTAAAGGCCCAAAAGTGACCTTGACAAGAAAGAAATTGTAATACCCCGCCAAATTCTATGCTTAATTCAGTCCTTTAGGCTTGTCAAGGGGTCCCAAACTTAGAATATTTTAGCTAAGTACTCAGACTTAGTGTCATTTTAGCCTACGAATGTTGACAATCTTATTTCGCGACCTTTACATCCCTTAAATGTTGATGTTTAGGTTAATTCATGATCAGGAATGTCCGTAGGAGTTTCCAATCAAGTTTCAGATTTTTCAGACGTCGTTTGAGGCTTCTTTGGAATCTTAAAACAATGTACCAATGCGATCTTGGCGCGCCGCGTTGACTATCGCGTTGATTAATATTTTCCCAGCTACCAGTGTCTAATTCCAGTAAATCGATGCGAACATGGCGTGACGTGTGGGCTATCGCCGCGTTGACCTGCGTGTTGGCAGGTCAATTTTCAGTCATTAAAAGACCGCATTCTTGGGGTATTTAGGTCTTTTTATCTCGACCCTCAGCCCCCAAACACGAAATTAAACCCCCTATAGAGCAAATATAGTCATTCTTTCTTAAAGTTGCTCAAGAACAAAGCCCTAGAAGATTCAATTTCAAATTAGGAACTCAAGATTCAAACATAAACTTTCAGAAATTCTTCAACAAAGGTATGTGGAGTGTTCATCCAAGGGTTCCTTCCACCCTTAGAGTCCAAGAATCTCTTTTGAACTTTAAGTAATTGATTTTATGATTTCCATGGTTGGAATTAAAGTGTATCCATGATTGCTATTTAGATTAAGTTCCTAATTCATGATTTTATATATATATATATATATATATATATATCATGTGAAATTGATTATTATGTGTGTAGATTCATGTGAATCCATGATAAACCCTTGACTTGTGAAATTAAAGATAAATTATGATGCTCACTTGTTGTTCAATACTAATTGCATATACTATGCTCACCAAGTGTTTGATAAATTGTCCATGTGAATGATTAAGAGAATGAAATCATGTCAAGTTAGCTTATGTGCAAGTTATATCATGCAAGTGTTTGTCAAAATGCCCCAAATAAATGAATGATGATGAAGCTCATAGTTTACATGTTTTATGTTATGCCATGTCTCTTTATTTATGCTATCGAGTCCTGAGGGTACTTGTACCCGACAATTTAGCTGATTACCTAGAGCCATGGTCAGTCATAGAACAGTATCAGTCACAACACGATCAGTAGTACTCTCAGTCAGCTACAGAACTCAAGAAAAACTCAGTAGCATCCATATTAGTCTAGTCTAATTCAGTGTCTATTTCAGACCTCAGTAAACTCAGTCAGCTAACATAATTCAGTAGTATTCCGTCAGTCCACAAAACTCAGTGAACTCAGTTCAGTTAAGCTAAACAGTAATCTCAATAACCGTTCAGTCCAACCTAGTATAGACTAGAAATCAGTTTAGTGTCTATTCAGTTGAGAGTAGGATTTACCACCGAGTTAACCCAGGGATGGGGGCATTCCTATCAGTAGAGGGTTTGACCCTTAGTAGTAATCCCTGCGTTACAGAACTACGTAGCTAGCGTAGATTGAGGTATCTTCCTGCCAGATATTATGAGGGTTGATACTTCTCATCTGAGTTATCCTGCCAGCAAGGGTTGACGAAAGAGCTTTCTGTCAGAGAGGGTTAGCTCACAGCTTGTCCTTTCCCGTGGCACGGTATTGACACCCTTCCAGCTGGGGTTACAGGTTGGACCCCAACTCAGTTAGAGAAGGGGCATGTCGATTAGATAATTACCTCCGACAGTTTCAGTTCCAGTCTAAGTGTCAGAATAAAACTAAGTTCAGTTCTACAGATTCAGGACTATCAGACATAGTCACTCAACTCAGTACGAAACTCAGTATGGTTCCACAGTATTCAAAATTGTCAGATACAATTATTCATATAATCAGTAATACAGTATTCGTAAACACAGATATCAGTTATCAGTATTCTCCATCAGTACTCAGTATTAGCACGGTCTCAGTTATAGTCTATGTATTAATGCATGTAATCTTACTCAGTCATACTCATGTTATTCAGTCATTATTGTGCATGCATATAAACCCATGTATATCAGCCTACCTCACTGAGTATACCAGTACATTCAAAATACTGACGCATGTTTTTCTTTGCGCTATGATGTCTTATCTCATAAGTTCAGACGTACGGGCTCCAGAGCACCCTTAACAGTTCAGATTCTCAGATTTCAAAGTAGTGGTGAGTCCTCATAGTTCGAGGACATGCTTATTATTTATAGTACTTTAATTTTATTTCAGTAAATGGAGTTAGTTTGGGGCTTTTTCTATCAACTCCCCAGTTCAGACAGTTAGAGGCTTTTTCAGACTAAAGTATTTTCAGATAGTTGTTCAGTACTTATATTTAGTTTTGGTATTTTGATACTGCATTCAGATTTATTTATAGATTTGAACCTTATGGCATATGTTTCCGCCTATTTCTGCAT
The DNA here is from genome assembly GCA_030864225.1 of Capsicum baccatum var. pendulum. Classification (NCBI taxonomy): domain Eukaryota; kingdom Viridiplantae; phylum Streptophyta; class Magnoliopsida; order Solanales; family Solanaceae; genus Capsicum; species Capsicum baccatum. Next base: position 109,433,276 of record CM061551.1, read on the forward strand.
AATTATAGTATTTATTACTCAGTTATTGTAGAAGGTATCAGTCATGGGTTAGTTTGTGGTCCTTCGGGATTATGAGCATCGTGTAGTATTCGGGGTACAAACTCGGGGCGTTACAAACTTGATATCAGAGCCTAAGGTTCAACAGAGTCCTAGGAAGTCTAAAAAACACATCTAGTAGAGTATTGCGTATGGGTGTGTTGTGTGCCATACTTATGGACAAGAGTCTACGAGATGTTTTATGAAAAGTTTTCCTTCTTTCAGTATTCTTGTCTTGCGAGTGAGCATGAGCTCCAGTTATAATCTCTTTTTTATCCTAGGTTCTCTTTCATTTATAGAATATGCCTCTAAAGAAGACTCAGGGAAGAGGAACGAGAGATCAGTCAACTCTCTCAAACCATCCATCTAGATCCTTTGGGTGAACATGTCTCCCACGAGGAGTTTAAAGCAGCCTTCACCACCCTAACTCATTTTGTGACAACCCAAAATGAGCATCTAGCTATGGATCCGATCAACCCAGTGGCCAATACTGCTACTGCTAGGATTCAGAACTTTACCCGAATGAACCCTCTATCGTTTATCTGGTCTAAGTCAGATGAGGACCCTCATGAATTTCTTAATCATATGCAAAAGGTTACCTATATCATGGGAGTGACTGCTGTTGAGAGCGCTGAGTTGGCCGCATATCAGTTATAGGATGTGGCTCACTCATGGTTCAAATAGTGGAAGGCAGAAAGGGCTGCAGATGCAGGGCCCACAGAATGGGAGGAATTTACAGTTACTTTTCTGGATAGGTTTTTCCCGTTAGAGTTGAGGAAAGCGAATGTTTTGGAGTTTATAAACCTGAAGCAGGGCAATATGATAGTGCAGGAGTATTTTCTTAAGTTTACTCATTTAGCCAGATATGCCCCGCATGTTGTAGCAGATAGCAGAGCGAAGATGAGTAAGTTTGTGTCAGGAGTGTCTAACAGCATGGTCAAGGAGTGTACAACCACAATGCTTATTAAGGAGATAGACATAGCCAGACTCATGTTCCATGCTCAGCAAATAGAGGAGTCCAAGAATAAAGAGAAGGAGAGAGAGAATAAGAGGGCGAGAATAGGTAGTTTCAATTTTATGTAGCCTAAGTCAGAGGGTGGGAATTATTCTTAATTCCGCCCGAAATTTAGAGATGGCAACCGAGATAGGGCATCAGGCCCTAAACCCCAGGGAAGTGTTAGCAGTGCCCAAACTAATCCCCTTTATTAGAAGTACGACAGAAACCACCAAGGTATCTGCAGAGCTGGCAGTGATGCGTGTTTCGGATGTGGTAAGACAGGACACAGGGTCAGACAATGTCCTTAGGTTGGTTCACAGAGTCAGCATAACCGTCCCCCAACTCAGGGCCCAACCAGACTCTATGCTCTTCAGTTCAAGACAGGATCAGGAAAGTTCTTCTGATGTGGTCACTGGTATGGTACAAGTTTTCTATTTACATGTTTACGCTTTGCTAGATCCAGGAGCTTCTTTGTCTTTTGTTACTCTATATATAGCCATTGATTTCGGAATCAGTCTTGAAATTCTAGTAGAGCCCTTCTCAGTCTCTACCCAATGGGTAATTCATCATAGCCGGGCAGGTATACAGAAACTGTCCGATTGTGATATCTCAAAAAGTCACTTCAGCAGATTTAGTCGAATTAGAGGTGACTGATTTCGATGTCATTCTCAGTATGGATTGGCTTTATTTTTGCTATGACTTAGTTGACTGTTGAAATAGAATTGTCCAGTTTCAGTTTTCGAATAAACCCGTCCTAGAGTGAAAGGGTAATACTTTAGCACCTAGGGTCAACTTATTTCTTACCTTCGGGCTAGAAAGATGATATCTAAGGGACGTGTCTACCATCTCATTCGATTCCAGGACTCTAGTTCAGAAACCCCTACTCTTGAATCAGTATCAGTAGTATGTGAATTCTCAGATGTGTTTCCCGAAGACCTTCCTAGAGTCCCTCCCGAAAGGGAAATTAATTTCAGAATTGATCTTCTCCCAGATACTCAACCCATATCTATCCCGCCATACAGAATGGCTCCAGTAGAACTTGGAGAATTAAAGAAACAATTAAAGAATCTCTTAGATAAGGGATTTATCAGACCCAGTATGTCCCCATAGGGTGCACCAGTTTTATTCATGCGTAAGAAAGATGGTTCCCTCAGAATGTGCTTAAATTACTATTAGTTAAATAAAGATACGGTCAAGAACAAGTATCCACTCCCCAGAATCAATGACTTGTTTGACCAACTTCAGGGTGTCAGTTATTTCTCTAAGATAGACCTTAGATCAGGCCATCATCAGCTCAGAGTCAGGGAAAGTGACATCCCAAAAATCGCTTTTCGAACTTGGTACAATAACTTTAAATTTTTAGTCATGTCCTTTGGTCTTACCAATCCTCCAGCAGCCTTCATAGACTTGATGAACCGTGTGTTCAAGCAGTACTTGAACATGTTTGTCATAGTCTTCATAGATGACATTCTTATTTACTCCCGTAGTGAACATAATTATGCAGACCGTCTCAGAATAGTATTGTAGACTCTCAAGAACCATCAGTTATTCGCCAAATTTAGTAAGTGCAAATTTTGGCTAAGGTCAGTAGCATTCCTTGGCCATATAATTTTTAGTGGTGGCATTAGAGATGATTCCCAAAAGACCAAAGTAGTTGGAAACTGGCCCAGACCCATCTCTCCATCAGATATCAGGAGTTTCTTGGGTTTGGCTAGCTATTACCGATGGTTTGTTGAGGGATTTTCATCTATTGCTTCCCCTATGTCTAGATTAACTTAGAAGAAATTTAAGTTCCAGTGATTAGATTCTTGTGACAAGAGTTTTCAGGAGTTGAAGACTTGACTCACCACAGCTCTAGTATTGACCCTACCCGATGGTTCCGGTGATTTTGTTGTATATTGTGATGCTTCTGGAGTTGGATTGGGTTGTGTTTTGATACAGAGAGGTAAGGTCATAGCCTATGCCTCTAGACAACTTAAGCCCCATGAGAAAAACTATCCTACTCATGATCTTGAGTTAGCAGCAGTAGTTTTTTCCTTAAAGATTTAGAGACATTACTTGTATGGTGTGCACATTGATGTGTTCACTGATCATAAGAGCCTGTAGTATGTATTCTCTCAGAAAGACCTTAACCTCTGTCAGAGAAGATGGTTGGAATTATTGAAAGACTATGACATGAGTGTTCTATATCATCTGGGCAAGGCTAATATAATGGTTGATGCTCTCAGTAGAATGTCTATGGGTAGTGTTGCCCATGTTGAGAATAGTAAGAAGAAGTTAGCCCAGGAAGTTCATCAGCTAGCCCGACTAGGTGTTCGCTTAATCGATTTAGCAGAAGGTAGTATGCGGGTGTAGAGTAGCTCAGAATTATCCCTTGTTTCTGAAGTGAAGAGAAAGCAGGATAGGGATCCCAATCTAGTCTAGTTGAAGGAATCAGTTAGAAATTAGAAGGTAGAGGTTTTCTCCCAAGGGGGAGATGGCGTTTTGCATTGTCAGGGTCATCTGTGTGTGTCAGGTGTAGATGACTTGAGGCAGTGAATTCTCGCAGAGGCGCATAGTGCGCGTTACTCTATTCATCCAGGGGCCATGAAGATGTACCGCAATTTATGGGAGATCTATTGGTGGAGTGGGATGAAAAGAGATATTGCAGAGTTTCTGTCTAAGTGCCCAACATATTAGCAGATTAAGATTGAGCATCAGAAGACTAGTGGGTCTATACAGGAGTTCAATATTCCCACCTGGAAATGAGAAGAAGTGAACATGGACTTTGTGATGGACTTGCCTCGTACTTGTCGTCAGCATAATTCAGTTTGGGTCATTATAGACAGGATGACCAAATCAGCTCATTTCTTTCCAATTTATACCTTCTATTCAACCAAGAATTATGCCAAACTCTATATCATGGAGTTGGTCAGATTGCACGGTGTTTCGTTATCCATCATCTTAGATAGAGGTACCCAGTTCACCTCTCATTTTAGGAAAGCATTCCAAAATAGTTTTGGTACTTGAGTTCATCTCAGTACAGTCTTTCATCTTCAGACAGATGGTCAAGCAGAAAGGACCATTCAGACCTTAGAAGATATGCTACGAGCATGTGTGATACACTTTAAAGGTAGTTGTGATGACCACTTGCCTTTGATTGAATTTGCCTATAACAATAGCTATTACTCTAGTATTCAGATGGCTCCGTTTGAGGTGCTTTATGGGAGGAGGTGTAGATCTCCCATTGGTTGGTTAAAAGTGGGTGAGGCTGCAGCGGTAGGGCCTGACTTAGTGTTTGATACCTTAGAGAAGGTCTAGTTAATCAGGGAAAGGCTTAAGATAGCTCAGAGCCGACAGAAATCATACGCAGATGTGCGCAGAAAGGATCTCGAGTTTGAGATTGGTGACTATGTGTACTTGAAGATATCTCCTATGAAAAGAGTAAAATTTTTTGTCAAGAAGGGGAAACTCATTCCCCAATATATCGTTCCTTACCGAATCTTCAGTCATTTCGGAAAGGTATCTTACGAGCTTGAGTTAACCTCAGATTTATCTTCAGTTCATCCAGTGTTCCATGTCTCCTTGCTAAAGAAATGCATAAGTGACCCAGCAGTCGTAGTACCTATTGAGGGCATAGATATTTAGAACAACCTCTATTATGAAGAGATCCTAGTTATAATCCTTGACTATCAGATTCGCAGACTGAGGAACAAAGAAGTTCCTATAGTCAAAGTTCTTTGGCAGAATCAGTCCGTTGAGGGAGCCACTTGGAAAGCAGAAGCAGACATGTGAACTAAGTATCCTCATCTATTATCCGCTAATCCAGACTCAGCCCAAGGTAATAATTTCCTCAAGCTTAACCAGTTCCATGTTCATATTTCAGTTACAAACTTGGTATAAGTGACCGTTGCATGTTCAGTTATACGTTCATTAGCCAGTTCAGTCATGTATCCATGCATCAGATATGCATGTTCAGTACATAGATTCAGTTTATCAGTAATCCTAGTCATGCATTCATGAATCATGTTCAGCTATATCTATGCATCAGATATGTTTGTTCAGTATGATAATTTAGAATACCAGTAATATCAGTCATATAGTCATGTTCCAAATGTTCATGTCCAGTAAGTAAATCAGTCTCTCGGCATTCTCAGTCTCAACAGTCTCATTCAAGGATGAATGTTCCCAAAGGGGATATAATGTAATACCCCGCCAAATCCTAAGCTTAATTCAGTCCTTTAGGCTTGTCAAGGGGTCCCAGACTTAGAATATTTTAGCTAAGTACTCATACTTAGTGTCATTTAGCCTACAAAGGTTGGCAATCTTATTTTGTGACCTTTACGTCCCTTAAATATTGATGTTTTGGTTGATTCATAATCAGGAATATCCATAGATGTTTCTGGTCAAGTTTCAGATTTTTTGAACGTCGTTTGAGGCTCCTTTGGAATCTTAAAATAGTGGATCAATACGATTTTGGCGCACCGTGTCAACTATCGCAATGATTAATATTTTCCAGCTACCAGCGTCCAATTCCAGTGAATCGATGCGAACATGGCGCAATGCATTAGCTATCGCGTTGATGCCATCGATGTGCTGCGTCGACCTGTTTATCGGCAACCCAATTTTTAGTCATTAAAAGATCGCATTCTTGGGGGTATTTAGGTCTTTTTCCCTCGACCCTCATCCCCCAAAACACCAAATTAAACCCCCTATAGAGAAAATATAGACATTTTCTCTTTAAGTTGCTCAAGAACAAAACCCTAGAAGATTCAATTTCAAATCAGGAACTCAAGATTCAACTATTAACTTTCAGAAATTCTTCAACAAAGGTATGTGGAGTGTTCATCCAAGGTTTCCTTCCACCCTTGGAGTCCAAGAATCTCTTTTGAACTTCAAGTAATTGATTTTATAATTTTCATGGTTGGAATTAAAGTGTATCCATGATTGCTATTTGGATTAAGTTCCTAATTCATGATTATATATATATGTGTAGATTGATTATTATGTGTGTAGATTCATGTGAATCCATGATAAACCCTTAACTTGTGAAATTAGAGATAAATTATGATGCTCACTTGTTGTTCAATACTATGTGCATATACTATGCTCACCAAGTATTTGATAAATTGTCCATGTGAACGATTAAGAGAATTAAATCATGTCAAGTTAGCTTATGTGCAAGTTATATCATGCAATTGTTTGTCAAAATGCTCCAATAAATGAATGATGATCAAGTTCATAGTTTACGTGTTTAATGTTATGCCATGTCTCTTTATTTATGCTATCGAGTCCTGGGGGTACTTGTACCCAATAATTTAGCTGATTACCTAGAGCCATGGTCAGTCATAGAACAGTATCAGTCACGACACGATCAGTAGTACTCTCAGTCAGTTACAGAACTCAGGAAAAACTCAGTAAAATCCATATTAGTCTAGTCTAAATCAGTATCTAGTTCAGACCTCGATAAACTCAGTCAGCTAATAGAATTCGGTAGTATTCTATCAGTCCACGAAACTTAGTGAACTCAGTTCAGTTTAGCTAAATAGTAATCTCAGTAACTATTCAGTCCAGCCTAGTATAGACTAGAAATCAGTTTAGTGTCTATTCAGTTGAGAGTAGGATTCAACACCGAGTTAACCTAGGGATTGGGGCATTCCTGTCAGCAAAGGGTTTGACCTTTAGTAGCAATCCCTATGTTACATAACTACGTAGCCAGTGTAGGTTGAGGTATCTTCCTGCCAGACATTATGAGGGTTGATACTTCTCATCCGAGTTATCCTGCCAGCGAGGGTTGACGGAAGAGCTTCCTGTCAGAGAGAGTTAGCTCACAGCTTATCCTTACCCGTGGCACGGTATTGACACCCTTCCAACTAGGGTTATAGGTTAGACCCCAAATCAGTTAGAGAAGGGGCATGTCGGTTAGATGATTACCTCCCACAGTTTCAGTTCCAGTCTCAGTCTCAGAATAGAACTAAGTTCAGTTCTACAGATTCAGGACTATTAGACATAGTCACTCAGCTCAGTATAAAACTCAGTATAGCTCCACAGTATACAGAACTGTCAGATACAATCATTTATATAATCAGTAATACAGTATTCATAAACACAGATATCGGTTATTAGTATTCTGCATCAATACTCAGTATTAGCACGGTCTCAGTTACAGTCTATGTATTCATGCATGTAATCTTACCCAGTCATAATCATGTTATTCAGTCATTATTGTGCATGCATATGAACCCATGTATATCAAACTACCTCACTGAGAATACTAGTATATTCAAAGTACTGACGCATGTTTTTCTTTGCGCTATGATGTCTTATCTCATAGGTTCAGACGCACGGGCTCCAAAGCACCCTTAGCAGTTCAGATTCTCAGCTTTCAGAGTAGTGGTGAGTCCTTATAGTTCAAGGACATGCTTATTATTTATAGTACTTCAGTTTTATTTTAGTAGATAGAGTTAGTTCGGGGCTTATCCCATCAACTTCCCAGTTCAGACAGTTAGAGACTTTTTCATACTAGAGTATTTTCAGACAGTTAGAGGCTTTTTCAGACCAGAGTATTTTCAGATAGTTGTTCAGTTTTTCAGTACTTATATTCAGTTTTGATATTTTGATATTGCATTCAGATTTATTTATAGATTTAAACCTTATGGCATATGTTTTCGCCTATTTTTGTATAATTACAATATTTATTACTCAGTTATTGGAGCAGGTACCAGTCATGGCTTAGCTTGTGGTCCTTCAGGATTATGAGCACCGTGTAGTGTTCGGGGTACAGACTCGAAGCGTTACAGGAATTAAAGCCCATAAAATGACCATTCTGTCCAGCTGGGATGACCACAGGGATGGTCAGGGGTGGGACGATCAGTCCCACCTCCAGTCGCCTTAACCAGTGAGCTGTTGCCTTGGGCTTCCTGGGGCAGCTCTAGGGACGGCTAGTCACCAAGGTGGTGGGCCATTGCTGCTCTAGTCCCTCCAAAATATTGGTGTTCTTCGATATTTTGGCCTTTCAACTCAATCTTCAACTTATGGCATCCCTTGGTTTGCATCAAATCAAGCTTCAATGTCTCTCCTTTGGCAAGCGTAGCTTGTAAACCGTGTAGCTCTTGAGCTTGACTTCTAGTGAATAGATTGAAGGGCCCTTGGATTGTATCATGGTCAAACATAATTTCAACTCTAAATTTTTTAATTTTCATGACCAAATGCTTACTTAATTTAAGTTTAAATTCATAATTTATATTTATTCCATAGATTCTAGAGATAAAAATAAAATTTAAACTAATTGGGAGCATGCAGGGTAGCTCCGCCCCTTTTTAGATCTTGCATGGAAAGCGTTAGATGGAATAACCACTTTTAAGATTCTACTTGAAATTTATAAAGTTGGAGTTGATGATAAGTTTTGTCTGAGGTTATTTTTGACAGAGAAGAGAAGAGGACATTTTATTTGAAATTATGAAAATGGTGTCAAAACAGGTTATAAGTTGGTTTTCAAATTTTCAATCCAACTTCAAGTGAGATTTTGAGTTTTCAAGACCAAACACTAACAAAGTAAAAGGTTATTTAAGAAAAAAAAGCTATTAATTTGTCAAGGAATATGTTACATTTTACGTGAATTTTATACCTTAATGTACTATAGAACAATATGTATAGGTAAGTTTTATCTTTCATGTAATGTACTCATTATAGAACAGTATGTATCCCAAATAGGTTCTTTTAAGTTTTAAGAGTAATACATAACTATTTCTCAAAAGGTAACTGCTTAATTTTATAACTCAGAGGTTGAACTGTTAGTTCTATGTGTGCCCCTAAATTTCAGGGAACTTGCCCTCCATATGGCAGGAAAAAGTTTTTGTACCTATATTGGTAAACGATAACAGATAGATGGACTTAAGTGGACTAGACGAAATGTGTGTATGAAGATTTAGACATCCATGACCACTAAAAGAAAGAATTATGAGATAACTAATAGTTAAATATACATTTCTATGGGCTCATACATAAATTTATAATTTCGAGGGGAGAGGGGTAATTTCGGAGCTCATATATAAATTTCTAAAGCAAATTTTTATTTGTATCTATTAACCATATATATAAGCCAACAACAAGAGGACCAACACTGCACAAGTCAATTGTACCAACAGAAACAAAAATTGTACTACTACTAATTTGGGTCCATTTAATGGGTAATTGAATAGTTGTAAACTTCATTTAGTATGTCCCTAATACGTGTATTGTATTTTTACGCTAGAACTTTTTCTTTCTCTCTTGGATCTTTACCTAAATCTTTTCACCTTCTCCACTTTTTTCTCTTGATGTGTACTTCAGTTTTTAGTTTAGAAAAGTTTTCATCCATATTTCTTCGTTTAATGCATCAATTTATTGCTAATGAGACTTCAATGGTATCTGTCATTGTTAGTTCTTGGAGTTTTGCACAGATATTTGTTAACCACATCTTTACTTCAACCAACCACCACAATTTAACCAGATTTCACAGTGGATGATTGGAGATTTTGATTAGCTTTTAAAATTCTTGAAAAGGTAAAATATGCATGCAATACATTTATAAATTTTGATTCTCTGAAATATTTGTGGATATTTATTTTGAACTATGATTTTCGGTTGGATATTCTATATGCATGCTATGTTGGTACATGATTTTCAAACTGATGCATATGTGGTGTTTGATAATATTTCTGAAACAATTAACTGCTTAGCACTTCCTTCAATGTCCTAGCAAAAAATTCACTCTAGCACTGCTCCTCTGAAGATCTTTCAGAAGTAAGTACTTTTATTTTGACGATCTTTCTTCTTTTATTTGAATTTTTCATTCATCTGTTATCCATTTTGGATTGATCATCGATTTCTCCTCTTCTGTCTTTTTGTCTGTAAATTTCTATATCCAAATCTTCATATATTCGAGAAATATGCTACTGACAACCCTCGAATTATAGAGAAAATCATGAGAGAAGATCAAGGGAGGAACAGATTTGTACCCCCATCGTTTATGAATAAAAACTGTTGTTTCTTCATATTTTTATTTGTGGTTGAAGTTTATTTTCCATGAATTAAATTATGTTGGAAACAATTTCCTCTCCTTACAGAGAGAGAAGGAAGCATAATGATTTACCAAACTTATAATTTGAGAATTTTGTTTGTTTATGCATCTATGTGTTGCACTGACTTGCATTTATCTGACTCGATGTCCTCTTTCTTTTACTCATTTTCTTAAGGTCAAAAACAATTTTTTCTCATAGAACAACATTGAACTACACAACAAAACTAAAACTCTACCTTTAGTCGTTGGTAAATATAGATTGTGTATGATACAAATTGGGTTCTATATTGTTTTTATTTGCTTAGAGAAAATTTAATGTGTTTGCATATTATATAAAAAAAATAATTTGAGATGAGTAAGTATTATCCAATGTTAATTTCAAGAGAGTGATTTGGAAAAGACTAACATACAGGCAAAGTGAATACAACTATCTCAAACCAAATGCAATTTGACGGATGACATGAAAGAAAATATTTTACATGCTCATGGCATTTGTATTGCCAACTCCCGGTAATTTAGTTCTCTTCTATTATTTTCTAGAATGATTTTGCAGTTTTCACATTTATTTACAGTTCATCTGTAGGCAAAGCGACGACAGAGAAGTAACTCTTAAATATGTCAAGAAATGTTGGTCTTTTATTGCTTCAGATATCTTTTACGGATATGATACACCACTGCCGTTAAATGTAAGTACATGTTCTCATATGCTATTTTAGATTTCATCTTTCATATTAGTAAACTGATACTTGAAACTTATTGATTTGTGTTACTTTTTAGTAGCAGAGTTGTTTCTATCACCTGCATATAGTGAAAGTTGTCCGACATTTGTGTTATTTATTTGTTCATTTACTGTGTTTGTATTTAGGACATTGCTCTTGCGGAACTTTCCGCAACACATCCTACACGACTTGAGTTGGCTCTCAACTTCTCAGGGTTCTACTATAAGATTCTAAATGCATCAGAAAAAGCATGAAGCATGGCTAAGCAGGTTATTTGTTTTCCTTCTATTGTGTTCTTCTTTCTCACGCAACAGCTTCAGTAATGACACCTCAATTTAAAATGATAGCCATACCTTACACGCATATTTTTTGTGCATTGTATCCATATCTGCATATACTTACATTTTATATATTGCTACTATCCATCTTAGAATCCTAGCTACAAATACCATCGGAACCAGTTAAAGTACTTAAACAGAAGATATTAGCTCGAGTGTGCTAAAAGTGTTCAGAATTTTTTTATCTATTTTTTGGGTCAGGTTTGATACAAAAAGTATATGAGGCATAACTCTTTCGGTTAGAAAACAAAGAAACGAGAGTTTGTTATCGGAAGATAAATAAATCTTATCTAGGAAGAAATCTGCTCATGTTAATATGCTTTGATCTGATTGTGATTCAAATCCTTATACTTGTCCATTCGTGCTCCACTTGATTAACAGATGAAGCAACCCCTCAATCTAATCATCTAAACCATAATAAGGATTTGTTTTGATGATATGTTTTTAACTATGGAGCAAAGTACCAAAGATCCTCTGGTGTTTTCTCGTGTTGCAGAAGTATGAATGTGAAGAGTTCTTCTAAAAAAAAGTGTGCATATGAAGAGTTCAGGGTTTATTGAGTACTTGACGTTAGGGTCATTCAGGTGAAAGTGTAGCAAATGAATAATAATCCCAAGTATACCGGAACTATATAGTGCATAGAGTATGAGATGCTCCATCCAGTAATGCAATCTGGGGTGGTTGTGAATATCTCATCATGAGAGTGAAAAGACTTCTCACTTTTGTGTGGAATTAGATGCTCCATTCATTAAAAGTTAGCGGTGCTTATAATTATTATGTGTTCTAGCGGTGAATTGAGAATAGAAATGACTTTTTCGTTTAATGATTACAAGAAAAAATGACTGCTTAAAAACAGAAAAAGTCACATTTCTGAGTGGTGTTTGTTTAAATAGTTTAAAAATAGCATGCACAAATTTGTGGCGGCTATTAAGCTTTGTGAATTTAGTGTATGCATCTTTGACCATGTGGCTGTGGTAACAGAATACTACATCAACAATGAATGGCGCACACATTAATTCTTTTGCTTGAAGAAACAGAATATAGAATACAAGTATGGGTAGAATTAATCATTTTCTCCAATTGCATGATGAACTTTGTCCAGTTTTTAGATGAATAGCTTCTTATTGAAGTCTAACATTATTAGAAATTGAGTCGTAGACTTGAGGCTCATAAACCTTTTAGTGTTTCCTGCAACTGCCTAAAACAGATAAATGTCTGTTCTACGTAGACATTTCTTTATAGTTCAGCAAGAAGTTCACTTTATTCTTTTTTAGTTCTTTTGCATATAAAAATGACTACCAAATTTTATTTTTAAGAGTAGCGAACTGATTTGGATAGCACCCTTATCATGCAGTTGTTAAGGGATAATCTCACTCTCTAGACTTTTGAAATTTAGGTACTTCATCTTGTTAGTTAGCAAAAATCATTAAATTATTACATGGTATGTGATATATTTTTCCTTTGAGATAATAGGTGTCTTGGAAAATATCGCTTAAATATTTTGAAAATCGAATTGGCAGCATACCAGTAGGGATGACTGTAATCTTCAAGAAAGGTACCGAGCAACAATTTCTTCAATGAATATTCTCAACGTTATTATGGAAATTCCCAGACGCTAATGGTAGTTCCACAGAAAAGGGGAATCTTGTGTTCCAATAGAAGAAGAATTGCAGGGTAGTATTCATATCTTTTCTTAACATACGATATTACTTTGCCAACTCACAAATGTAGGTGCTATAATACAATATTGATATCAGTCTATTAAAAAGAAAATACAGAAACATGTATTCTGAATATTGTGGAGAACGTTGATAATTTATATTTTCTCAATTTAAATAGTGAATTTGAAGACACTTCACATGGTATACAAGACCGCCAAAGAATACTTGGCAGCTTTCCTTTGCAAGGATATAGACGCACCGACTATAGTTCATCCCCACCTACTCGTGGGGCATTCCAGTAGTTATTCACGAGGCAATTATGGAAGATGGAAAAGCCGTTCGTCTGGATGGAATGATCGGGATTCAGGTTCGCTCAGATTATTCGATGTATTGCTTTTATGTATGTGTGATGAGCCTTTTTAAGTATATTTGATTGCTCCAGAACTGTAGGTGTAGTTGTACTGCATACATTATCTAAAAAGAAAAAAAAAAGAGGAAAAAATATAGGAAGATCACTATAGGATCAAGTTAATTTGGTGCTGGACTATCATCTACATTCATGAGAAACAACCTCCATTGCCTCCCAAAAGAAGAACACATCCAATGAAATTTCACAAGTGAGGTATGAGGAGGGTAGTGTGCACACAGGCCTTACCACTACTTCATGAAGATACAAAGTATGGGAAAAAAGAGATAGAAAGGTCGAATCCAACGATTATCCCCTTTCTTTGATACTTTGTTTAATGAAGTCATGAAAATTTTTACTTTTTTATTGGTTAACAGAGTGCATTCAAATAAACAAGATAATGAGAGGTTATCGAAAAACCTTAGTGGGCATCAAAATTTGTTGGGCCAACTATTGACTATTAATAATATTAGTACATGCAGAAATTTTCCAACAATACTTAGTTACTACTTTGCCTGCATTGAGTGGTGATAATGCAAACAAGGGAGGAACTATCAAAAAAAACAACATTGCGACACCATTAGAATTTGAGCTATAGGTTGTACAAGCAGAATGTTTCCTACAGTTTAAGCATCCTCCTTTTTATTTTTGAATGATGCAAGTTATTCCGTGTATGTTAGTATTTGATTTCTTTTCTAACGATGATTTGATATTGTGTACAGTCTGCAGATGCTTGAACGAATAGACTTTGTTTCTAAATTACTAAGATCATTCCTTTCACCAAATCATAGACATATATTGAATAAATTGATTCTCCCATATTCTGGTGAAGACTGATTTTTAAGATTGGTACAATATGCTTGTGTTGTATTTGAAGATACAAACAGTTCTTATATTTTTGAGATATGTGTAAAAAATACTTGAAGATGGTCAACTAGAAAATGTATTCCTTCTTGTCATCTGCATATGTTGTGAATAGATGTATAAAGCATGGTATTAAACATTATTGGAGTGATATTAAGCTGAATTAGGTTGAGACACTTTAATTTATGATAGTAAAATGTTGGTAGTAAGATAGTTCCACTTCTGACGTGATAAAACTAAAGTGGATTCAAGTACTTAAATAAAGCCCTTACATATATACATGTTGTGTGTTATCACTACTAGAAAAAAAAGGAAAAGCGACCACAAAAGCTGACAACATGTGGTCGCTTTTCCTGTTTTTGCGACCACAAAAGCGACCACAAGGCGTGGTCAGAATAAAAGTGATAGCTTTTTTAAAATCAACCATATGTGGTCAATTTTTTTAAATATATAAAATTCAATATTATTTTTTAAAAAAGGAATATCAGTTTATTTTAAACAAACACGCTTTTATAAATTTAATAAAAATATATTTTTTTAAAAAGCGACCACATGTGGTCACTTTTTTTTTTATATAAATTCATTAATTAGTTTATATAAAACGTGACCACATGTGGTCGGTTTTTTTATTTAATAATTTATTTAAAAAAATCGAAGTAAAGCGACCACATGTGGTCGGTTTTTCAAAAAAATTCCATAATAGCAACCACATGTGGTCACTTTTTTATATAAATTTATATAAAAAGCGACCACATGTGGTCCATTTTTTTTATTTAATAATTTATTTATAAAGCGACCATATGTGGTCGGTTTTTCAAAAAGATTTCCAGAATAACGATCACATGTGGTTGCTTTTCTGAAATTTTTTTATAAAAACAACTACAGGTCGCTTTTTTCTAAAAAAATTCAAAATAGCGATCACATGTGATTGTTTTTTCTAGTAATTTTGTAAAAAAAAATAACAGCATATATCTATGCTACATTCGATCAAACCTGTTATACAATACAACACACTAATCAACAGTTAATATACAATCAACCACCATAAGAATACAAACATTAAAAATTAAATTACTAACAAAATTTATCAAGGTTCCAAATCCAAACTACAAAACACACAAAAGACTAAAAACTATAACTCATCATCCGCATCCTCATTCTTAGCCTCACCCGTCGGATCTGATACCTGCTATATAATACAGCCCACCAATCAACATTTAATATACAATCAACCACCATTAAAAATCAAATTACTAACAAAATTTAGCAAGGTTCCAAATCCAAACTACAAAACATACAAAAGACTAAAAACTACAACTCATCATCCTCATTCTTAGCCTCACCGGTCGGATCTGATACCTGTTATACAATACAGCCCACCAATCAACATTTAATATACAATCAACCACCATAAGAATACAAACATTAAAAATCAAATTACTAACAAAATTTAGCAAGGTTTCAAATCCAAACTACAAAACATACAAAAGACTAAAAACTACAACTCATCATCCTCATTCTCAGCCTCACCCATCTGATCTGATTCCTCTTCTCACTACACTTAACCATTTTCAAGTCACTACTACACACTTCAAGTCACTACACTTAACCATTTTCAAATAACTAATTCACATTGCAAGTCACTACACTTAAAATATTTTCAAGTCACTAGTACACATTTCAAATCACTACACTTAATTATTTTTAATTAACTGATTCACATTTCAAGTCAAAATACTTAATCATTTTCAAGTGACTATACTTTATTATTTTAAAGTTATTAGTACACATTTCAAGTGACTACACTTAACTATTTTCAAGTCACAAGTTCTCAATTTCAAGTAACTACACTTAATCATTTTCAAGTCACTACATTTAATAATTTTCAAATAACTTATTCACTAGTACACATTTCAAGTCACTATACTCAAACCATTTTCAAATAACTAATTGACATTTCACGTCACTATACTTAACCATTTTGAAGTAATTACACTTAACCATTTTCAAGTCAAAACACGAGTTCACCTTTCAAGTACCTACACTTAAACATTTTCAAGTCACTTATTCACTTCTCAAGTGACCACTTAACTAAATTCAAAACACAAGTTCACATTTCAAGTACCCACAGTTAAACATTTTCAAGTCACTTATTCACTTCTCAAGTGACCATACTTAACGAAATTCAAAACACAAGTTCACATTTCAAGTACCTACACTTAAATATTTTCAAGTCACTTATTCACTTCTCAAGTGACCACACTTAACTAAAATCAAAACACGAGTTCACCTTTCAAGTGACCACACTTAACTAAATTCAAAACACAAGTTCACCTTCAAGTAACTACACTTAAATATTTTTGACTCACTAATTCACTTCTTAAGTGACCACACTATAGTAAATTCAAAACACAAGTTCACCTTTCAAGTACCTAAACTAAACATTTTCAAGTTACTAATTCACTTCTCAAGTTACCACACTTAACTAAATTCAAAACACAAGTTCATCTTTCAAGTAACTAAGTTCAAACTACATGTCACTTATTCACTTCTCAAGTGACCACACTTAACTAAATTCAAAACACAAGTCCACATTTCAAGTACCTACACTTAAACATTTTCAAGTTACTTATTCATTTCTCAAGTGATCATACTTAACTATATTCAAAACACAAGTTCACCTTCAAGTAACTACTCTTAAATATTTTTGACTCACTAATTCACTTCTTAAGTGACCACACTTTAGTAAATTCAAAACACAAGTTCTCAAGTGACTACACTTGATCATTTTGAAGTCACTAGTACACATTTTAAAATACTGCACTTGACCATTTTCAACTCTCTAATTCACATATCAAGTGACTAAACTTAATCATTTTCAAGTCCTGAATTCACATTGCAAGTGTCAACACTAAATCAATTTCAAGTCATGAATTCACATTTTCAAGTGGTTGCACTTTACTAATTTCAAAACACAAGTTCACCTTTCAAGTAACTATACCAAATCATTTTTAAGTCGCTAATCCACTTCTCAAGTGACTACACTTGATCATTTTGAAGTCACTAGTAAACGTTTTAAAACACTGCACTTGACCATTTTCAACTCTCTAATTCACATTTCAAGTGACTAAACTTAAATCATTTTCAAGTCATGAATTCACATTTCAAGTGTCAACACTAAATCAATTTCAAGTCATGAACTCACATTTTTAATTGATTACACTTTACTAATTTCAAGTGTAAAGCAATGAACCATATAATTTTTGACTCAACTAAATATAGTCACAGATTAAAAGCAACAAACCATAGGACATTGCCAACTTATGCAGATACATTGCCTAAAATTTGAAATAAGAGGATCTGCTATATTACTTTCACATAAACAGGGTGTCTGAAAATATAATTCAAGAGAAAAACACGGTGTATTATTCATCAAAATATAACATAGTATAAAAATGGTAGAGAGAATGACGAGTTCCCACTCCATGACGGTTGCCAATGCTCAGGATGATGATTAGAAATACTTAAACATATCTTGGTCTGGGTTTCAAAACGTCAATTAGGCTGAAAAGAGAAAAACCATGAGTTAGCAAATCCTTAATCATGACGTGAATCAACTCTAAACATAGGAGATCCTTAATATATATCCGGTCGTCACCTCCGCTGAGATGAACATGGCAGAAATGAAGGAATTTGTCGGTGGCAGCGACGACGTAGGGGAGTTTGCCGGTGAGTTGCTCCCAATAGTGGTTTCGCCGGTGGTAGGCGATGTTGACTGGTGGAATCCTCACCGATAGTGGAGGATTTTACCGGTGGGGGATGGTTTTGTTCGGTTGGTGATGTTGGGAGGCGGCGTCTTGGTGGAGTGGTGGTGGTAGAGGAGATTGAGGAGAGAGAGGCGATGAAATCGTCGGTGGTGGAGCAGTGGTGGTGTTCCGTCATCAACAACGGTTAGAGAGAAAAGCAAAGAGAGACTGTAGAGAGAGATGCAGCTGTTTTGTTGGAACGAGGGAGATTAGAGTTTGTTGTTGGTTTAAAATGAAAGAAAGAGCTGAATTGATCTCAGCCGTTAGATTAGTTTGATCAACGACTGAGATTAAATGATTTAATATATGTACCAATAATGTAAAAATAAAATAATATAATAGTATAAAATAAATAATATAATTATTCTCAGATTAGTTATGAATAAATTGCGTAGATAAAAATACAACAAACAATATCTTACTTTAAAATCAATGATAATAATAATTCGAAATAAAATAGACACCTATAAATTATGAATATTTATTTTAAAATTGTTGATAATGATGATAATAATAATAATAATAATAGACAATGTATTTTGTAAAATAATTATGAGTGTGCATGTTTACGAAAAAATAATAAAATATTATATTTGAATTGATAAATCGTTAAAAAATGATAATAAAAAGTTATAAAAATAATTTGTATATATTTTAAAATCATCGATGTGACATGTCGTTATTTATTTGATATCAAAATAATACGTAAAAAATATTAATGTTAAAATTTAATAATTTTTAATAAAATAACAGCCTAAGAGGAGCATCGGGAGGTAAAATAGAGACTGTAAACGGATGGTGAAGGCGACCAGAGAGAGCAGAGAGAAGATGCGGCTGCAGTTTTTTAGATTTAGATTAGGCTTTTGGTATTTGGATATTTTTTATATGAAAAACAAGATTTAACCTCATTCGCCAATCTCATGAGATCAACGGCTGTGATTAAAATTGAAAAGGGAATTGAAAATTGATTTAAAAAATGAACCAAATTGAATTCAAAAATAGATTAAAATTGACATCAATTAGATATAAGGTTGGCTCGAATTTAAATAAAATTGAGAAGATAATTGAAGTAACTTAGGCTTCTATTTCAATATAATAATAAATTCATAGTAATAATAAATTAAAAAATATTATAAAAATTGCTATTCTTACAAATAAATTACGTATGTCACATAATATTATATAAAAATTACCGATAATAAATTTGAAACATACCTCGTCATACAGCGTGTTAATCTGTTGGATTATCGATTAATTAGATTCAGTTATCTATCTTTTAATTACTGCATACGTCACTATACGAGATATACAGATATATACATATATTCGATTGGCTATCATGCTTCCAAATACGTACTATATACATCGATCACACACACGATTTTACTACCCGATAATATACATCGGTTAGTTTATCTTATGACCTTCAACAGTATACTATATATCATCTTGATCGATCTTTCGTATGATATCAGTATATTCAATATATAACTGGATATATTTTGTTAGCTTTAATTTTGACTACGTACGACGTACATCACTACACAAGAGATATACATACATATATATAAATGTAAGCTTCGAACTACGCACTACGTACATCACTGCATAAAATATATATACCTATACACACACACATACACACTATCAACTATCAAGTTCCAAATACGTACTATATACATCACATATGTACATGAGTATATTACCCCGTAATATAATGCGACGTATTTCATATACATACTTTGATGAGTTATCGATTAATTTCATTAGCGTACATTAATATAACTTCAACGTACAGTATGTTATTACTTCGATCATTTCAAATCAAGGTATTTAATATGTTTGGATAGATTTTGCTAGTTTTTGACTACATCGTTCATCGATCACTATTATTATATTCTGCTGAATTATCGAATTATCGATTATATATTTATGTACGGTACATTATTATAACTTCAACAGTAGCATAATATTATTACCTCAACTGTATGATATAGACATATTCCTTATACAGAGATTATGTTTAACATATATACAACGGAGAATATTTATTTTATATATTGAAACATAAGTAAAAGATAAAGATTATGTTTAACGTAATTTATTTATTTTATTTGATATATTTCTTAGTATAATTTTGTTACAAAATCTAAGTTTAATTGATTTTTTAATTATTATATTGGCTATCGACTACGTGTGATCAGTGTAATTTTAAAAAATAATATATTTGATTTTACATATAATAATTAAAATATATTTTTTAATCAAAAGTGACTACTTGTTTGCTCATTTATTTTTAATAAAAAGCGATCACAAGTGGTCTCAATTTATTTTTTCATTTATTTTTATCAAAAAGCGACCACTAGTGGTCGGTTTCTTAAATATTTTATTTTTATTTTTTTAATCCAAAAGCGACCACTTGTTGTTGCTTTATAAAATATTTTTAATTTAATTTTGAAAATAAAAGCGACCACAAGTGGTCGCTTTTTAAAAGTAGTTTTTAATTAAATTTTTTAAATAAAAGCGACCACAAGTGGTCGCTTCTTTAAAATTATTTTCTTTCTTTTATTTTTTTAATAGAAAATAGACCACAAGTGGTCGCTTTTATATAAATATTTTTATTTATTTTTTAAGAAAATCGCCCACAAGTGATCTCAATTTATTTTTTTATTTTTTTAATCAAAAAGCGACCACTAGTGTTCGGTTTCTTAAATATATTTTTTTTTAATTCCAAAAGCGACCACAAGTGGTCGCTTTATAAAATATTTTTAATTTAATTTTGAAAATAAAAGCGACAGCAAGTGATCTCTTTTTAAAAATAGTTTTTAATTAAATTTTTTAAATAAAAGCGACCACAAGTGGTCGCATTTTTAAAATTATTTTCTAGTGCAATTTTTTAAAATCAGAAAGCGAAATAATAATTAATATAAAAAATCTTGAAATGATTATTTTGAAATTTTAAAATATAACAACGATCACTTTGTTTTTTATATTTATTTTTTCAAAAAATTTAAAAAACAGACCACATGTGGTCGATTTTTTTGTGGTCGGAAAAATTGTTTTTTTTAGTAGTGTTAAATGATGTTGCTTCTTCATTGGCAGCCACTTCTCTTTACTGACATATTTTTACTAATGCTAATGGACTCTTCCTGAATCAGCAACACTGATAGCCAGTGAAGGATGTAATTTAAGTTGTGCAATTTCTTAATTTGAGCTAACAACAATTTAATTTTATTGATGTTGGACCCGTGCTGTTACTAAATTGTTACTACATCCGGTAGTTGTTAGGCAAACTTTGATTATGACTCCTCATTTATTGCCTAGATATTAGCTATTTCTGAAATTTTGCCATCTCATTCTCACAAGCAATATTTGACAGTAATGCCTCTAAGAAAATCTAGCTAAAATCTTAAGCTAACATGTTTTGCTCGGCTAATTACCATGAAAGAAGGCTCATCAATATAGTTTCAGAAAAATGTGCCAAATTTATGCCATGATGAGTGAAAAAGGCACATCCAATCACCAGCTAGAGATACAACTTCTTTTTGCCCTGAAAGGTGCAGAAACTGCCTAACAAGGCCCGACAGCACCATTCATATAATAAGGTCTAAAATGAAGAAAAAAGTCATTTTGATTAAGTAAAAATATGGTCAAAGAGTTTACTTTTGTGTAGATATATAGAGGTGGAGCCAAAATTTGAAATTAATGACTTCGTGATTCTAATTTTTTTAAGTTTCTGAGTTCTAAATTAATAAATTGCACATATACATCCAACACGCATGCAAAGTTTGGATCAAAGTTACTCAGTTCGATCGAAACCATAACCAACACACTAGCTCCACCCATGTATATATATCAAGCTATATCAAATGACCAAAACAAAAAAAATGTCTACTTAAAATATCTCTAATTCACTAAACTGAATTTGCTCATCCAATTTCCAATTCAAGTTTTGGTAGCACCAACCATTGATGAAATAGCAGCAGCTAGCACTGATTGAAAGCTAGGATCTGATGTAATTGCCTTTGTCAATGTTTCAGTTAGTGCTTGCTGAGAAGAATCCTCCTTCAATTTATCACTAGTACTAGTGTTGTTCTTTCCAATAAATGGTTGGTCAAATTGTTTTTGGGATGAGCCAATGTTTATGAGGTTCTTGTGATATGGCAATGTACTTGTAGAATCATAATTTAGGCATCCACTAC
Organism: Capsicum baccatum var. pendulum; assembly: GCA_030864225.1. Classification (NCBI taxonomy): domain Eukaryota; kingdom Viridiplantae; phylum Streptophyta; class Magnoliopsida; order Solanales; family Solanaceae; genus Capsicum; species Capsicum baccatum. Next base: position 109,455,345 of record CM061551.1, read on the forward strand.
CCAAGATTTTGGGTATTGTGTACGACTCAGGCGAGGAAAAGCTTAAGCTGTTAGAAAGAAGTCCCGAGCTGGGTTGGAAATTGGAAGGGAAGTTGAAACTAGTAAATGATGAAGTAGTTGGAAACGCGGTGAAGTCTAAAGTGATGGTGGGAAAAGGACTTGAAGAAGAATTGGATAAATAGAGAGGTGTTGTTTTCGAATAATTGGCCAAATTTGTGAAATTTTTAGGTGATTGAGAACTTGTTGATGAGCCAGAAAGAAGCATGGAAGCTGCAGCAGCAGTAGTTGAGGCCATAGCTGTGGCCTCAATGGGAAGTGAGTGATTATGTGTTCCTTCATAAGTTGTGATCAATATAGACATATCTTCGAGACATCGTTGGACTTGTTTTCTCACGGGGCATAATGGCGCGACTGAGCAACGATAATATGATCGTGGGCACGGATTACCTCTTGATATCTTCTGCCCATATTTCCTCCATTGACAACCATCATTTATCTGCCACAAACAGAAGAAATATAAACCCCACATGTTATGAAAGGGGGGGAAAAGGAATTAAATAGGGCATGGAAATGAATATGTAGTCAAAATTAAATGGACTAGCATGCAATAAACTAAAGTGTATTCAGAATTTGAACTTTATAGGTTAAAATTTTGGAATTCCAACCTAACCTATCCACTAAGTTCGCCTCGACAAGAAAACTAAAAGCAAAAGCATAAGAAACAAGTGGTTTTCCCTCGTAGTAGTGAATTAAAATTTCATACATGGGTTGAAAAAGTTCACTTATAAGCTTAAAATAAATTGTAGTAAAGTCTAGCTAGTACCTAAGCATGAATTTGTATCCTTGGAAGTTAGAGATCAAGATGAATTGATCTAATCAACTAATTGTGTTTTAAGAAACTTAAATTCTTTGACATATACTTGCAACTTATACATCAAAACTCCGACACGAGTCAAGAAATTTGTACATCAAAAGAAAAAGAATTTTATCACATGCAAATGAGGAAAGAAAACAGTAAGAATTGAACTCACGCCTATTATGTGACCGCCAGAGTTAATATGTTAGACAATAAGTTATAGTAGTTGGAATTTTTGTACTTACTGTTGGGTAGTCGCATTTTGTCCGAACTGAAACTCTAGCTCTCTTGACATTAGGCTGAGAAACTTCATCATCACCAGCTCTTTTTTTGACACTTTCATCATCACCTTTTCTCATTGTCTTGACAACTTCGCTAGTTGGGCCTGGGCTTGGATTGTTATTGGGTTTTAGAAGATCTGATTCAGATACCCCACTGCTGTAGTCCAGCCCAAGTTTAAGCCCATCATTGGACTGAACACAATGATAGTCCTCTCTGGTTCTTTTCTTATCAACTTTTTTGGACTCGCTTGGACTCGGACTTCGCCCGAGTCTAAGCGAGACAAGTTCACATTCTTCTTCATCTGCAATTTTTTCAGAAGTGCATGTTGGGTTGACACTTTTTTTCAAATCTGGTTGACAAATATTGAAGAGTCGAGTTTGGAGAGAATTGTAATCATTCTCTATTTGTTGAAGCAACATTTTTAATCTTGCGTTCTCTAGTTTGACCTCATTCACTTCTGCTAAGGCTGACTTAAATTCATCATCCTACATTCACAATTGTACAATTCAGTCAAAAATTGTCTTGTTTGATATCTGATAGTAAATACTTTAACTTCAATATTTGAAATATTAATGAATATATTATAAATGTATTTATATTATAGTGAATGTCAAGATCTAAAAAGATCTAGTTGATATCTATCAAGATCTGAAGTATCTGTCTTTTAGTCATAAATTAAGAGTATTTTTCCCTATAAATAGAGAGATTTTATTCATTGTATTCTCAATCAAGATGATCTCAGAAATAAAGAAGTGTCTCTCTTCTCTTTATTTATTATTGTTGTTATTCTTTATTTATATTTTATAATACGTTATCGGCACAAGATTCTGTCAAATAAGGTGGGATTATAAATCTAAAGGTAAGATTAGTAATTCCTTATATTATTTATCTTTTGCTACTAATGATATAATTATATATTATTGGATTTGTGGAAAAATAATTGGTTTGGAACCATTTATGTTTTAAATTTATTCCTCAAGAACAATATTATCAAAAGAGATGATAATATGTTGAGTTTAAGTCCCATCAATTTATGCCTAAGACGCCTTTATATAGGTAAGACGTTGAGTTTGAATCTCAATGCACCATATTGATGATATTATGATGGTTAAGATAAAATTATATATTTTTAATGAAAAGTCATGAAATATGTCCCATTGAATATGCTTCATTCCATGAAGTGAATATGGTAGCAATATATGATAAGTCTGAAATATGACCCACATTGTAATCCCCTCCCCTATTCCCCTTTCCCTATCCCTAATTTAAAAAAAAAAAATCATTCTTGAAGTGTATGTGATAGCAGTGCATAATATGTCTGAAAGAAGACAAGTGATTGAATGCACGAATATACGCGTGGAGGAACAATATGATAATGATCATTAAAAGTGATGATATTTTCACATGCATATTATAATCATAAGATATATGTTAGAGAAAAATTCTCTAAATCATATGTATGCCTCGATTTGCTCTTGAAGTAGCAATATCATAAAAGAGGTAATAAGGTAACAATTTGATAGTCTTAAGACACGATTATATTTCATTCATGAGAATGAGAATTTTAATTGTTATAAGCATAGATCCATTCCCTGGGTGAATGTGATGATATTTAGTAAAGTTTATCAATACAAACATGTACTTGATTGTGATGGTATCACAATTCACCTCCGAAAGAGGCAGAATAACTGAGAAAAGTTATTTTAAAATCTACTTCTAAAGTAGTAAATATAAAATTTATTCAAGTAATAGTAAATCTAAAATTTACTAAAGGTTTACATGTCATGGTAAACTTAGAGTTTACTAGAATAAAAGTTCATAAATTGACATGAACGATTGCGACATTCCAAATGTGTGCATATTGGGTAAAAAAAAGGGGCAGCCCGGCGTACTAAAACTACCGCTATGTGCGGTGCGTGTGCATATTGGGTATTAAACATATATTGAAAAATTTGAAATTTTTTCATGAACTTTAATGTTGATTGTTCTCATGATAAGTTGGTTGGACCAACTAATTTTGGGGTTGGATCCCTTAAAATCTGAAAAGTATAAAAGGTAAATATGGGCCTGTTCACTTATCATGTGATATATTGAAATGATGCATTAATAAGATGATCACATGTACATTCATTGTCAACCTACAGTTTGACATTCATAAAGTTGCTTGCTCAATAAAATTGAGTTAAGAACATAACTTTCAAATTGTGCAATCAAGACAATTCATTTTGATGATGATGGTTTGGCATTGAATGCCTTCAATAAATAGCTAAACCATTGCTAATGAGAACAAAGCTTCATGTGTTAGTCTGAAATATGATATGTTGCGTACAATAACACTTGTATGCATTAGATCAATAAATTATGATTATCTCTTCCCCCAAATTGGTTCAAGGTCAGGAACCAACTATTCCATCTACTAATTTTAAGGTGCGGTATATGATTAATGAATATACCATGATGCATAAAGATGGATGCCTCAAATAAAATGGATGATGTATGTTAGTTTTCCTAACATATGGGAGAGATTATAAGCTGTTATGAAGTATGTTAGGAATCATCATCAGATCCTCATTTAAAACATAATTCAAGTTAAATGTCGGAAGCATTTGCTGACTCAAATTTAATCTTATATTTAAGCTGCAAGTGCTCCTATAGTGTGTCCCTAAGGACAAAGTCTACACATACATAAAGCATGGTAGACCAATCGGTTCCAAAATGAAATAATTCTTGAATAAGGAGCAAATAATCATAATTAGAAGGAATGTGCTTTTGAAGATCCTACGACATAACACTTCATGAAACCTTATGAGAGGTATACAAAGCAGTCTATCGCAGCCACTTCATCGAATCATGCTGAGATAATAGCTATTCATGAAGCAAGCTGAGAATGTGTATGGTTGAGGTCCATGATACATCTCATTCGAGAAAAATGTGCTGTGAAATTATGACAATCTACCCACAATTTTATACAGAGATAATGCAACATACATAGCACATCTTAAGGGAGGATTTATAAGAGGAGATAGAACGAAACACATTTTGCCAAAACTTTTCTACATACATGAGCTACAAAAGAATGATGATATTAACGTGCAACAGATTTGTTCAAGTGATAATTTGGCTGATTTATTCACCAAATCTTCTGCAATTGCAACTTTCAAGAAGATGCTGCACAAGATTGGGATGCAAAGGTTTAAGAATGTTCTTATTAGAGGGAGTTGGTACGCGTTGTACTCTTTTTTCCTTATGAGGTTTTGTCCCACTGGTTTTTTCTTGTAAGGTTTTTAATGAGGCAACTTATATGCATATTGTTAGAGATGTGTACTCTTTTTCCTTCACTATATTCTTTTTCCCATTATTTTTTTAGTAAGGTTTTAACGAGGCACATTATCTATCTAGACTTTCAAGGGGAGTGTTATAAATGTATTTACATTATCGTGAATGTCTATCAAGATCTAACAAGATTTAGTTGATATCTATTAGTATTTGAAGTATCTGTCTTTTAGTCATAAACTAGTAGTATTTTCCCCTATAAATAGATAAATTTTATTCATTGTATTCTCAATTAAGATAATCTCTCATCCCTCAAGAGAAATGAAGTGTCCCTCTTCTCCCTATTTATTCTTATTGTTGTTCTTTATTTATTTTTCATAATAGAATCATTAAAATTTTGATTGAAGAATATATATTTCAAGTGAAATAACGATTTCCAATCCCAAATTTTCAACTATTTTTCCACTTGAATTCATGTATAAGACAATTTTTTTTTTCTCAATTCAGCGAAACATTTCAAAAAAAATAAATAACTGAGCCCGTCCATGTTGAAGGGCAATATATATGTACCTAAATTACATTGATTAAGAAGGGTAATCAGCTACTTTAGGGCGTCTAATACTCAAACTCCATCACTGATGCATGTTTAAATGTATTTAAATGACAATTTTCTTTTGAACAGTTAATTTGCTCTAAGCAGAAATATATATATATTTACCAAAAAAAAAAAAAAAAAACATAAACAAGGGTGGCAATTAAGTTGTTGGAGGTAGAAATGATAGTTGACTCGACACAAATCTGGGAAACTAAAGAATTTTCTGCCAAAACTATATATAGGTCGAATTCCAAAAGCGAAACTAAAAATTTTTCTGGTTCCCCTCGATGTCTGATACCCACTTTAGCGACTGACGAACTAGATTTACGTTGAAAAGTTCCTCATAACTAGAATAAAGAACATCAAAATCAATTTTGTTCATAAGGCTCAAAATCAAAACCTCTCACATTAAAAATTATTTGCACATAGTTGGCACATAGAATGAAGAAAAAGGTTAATAACGGAGATTGTGAATTACCTTTAAAGCTTTTCTGATATCGTCTTCTTCATGATTATGGATTTCTTTAACTGCACTAGCTCCTGAGAGGGAATTATCTAAATTTTTCTCCATTTGCTTAATGGGAAGTCTTTTCTTTGTTTGGCCTTTTCTTAACAGTCTTTGAGGGTATCTTATAGTACTAATTCTTTCACAAAGGAGCCTTTTGTCTTCAAACTAATACTATTATTATATTCACTTATATCTAAGTCTCCTCCAATCGCTATTCTTACACACAAACGTTTTAAAAAATAAAAAAAATACAAAATTGAAGTGACTGCCAATCATCTTCTATTTTAAAATTCATTATTCTATACACACTCTGTTGATGACCTGACTATTAGAAGAAAAAAGAATAAAAAAAGAACAGTTGAAGTTCAAATTCAACGTTAGTGACAGATGAGTTTTGAAGACTTTATGATAAAACAATGTATTTTTTGGCTGTCTCTGATCTTGATATGTATATAATGGTTATATTATATTTTGAAAACATTGTGCCACTTAGTTTATATTTAGTAAGTTAGAATTAACTTTAATCTTTGAAGCTTCGTACGAAATGAAAGGTCACATGGCAAAAGGGTCAACGATATCATACTTGTAACTTATTTTGCCATGGCCTGTGACCAGACATTCGTAGGGTGCTAAGGAGAGGTCAATATTATATTTTGACAGTTAGATATTCGAAATTTATCGGACTCCTTGCATACGAGAAGTATGCATTAGGCTGCTAACTTTTTAGATATTCGAACTTTACAAACTCGATAAATGTTAATTATGAGCCGGAAGGTGAAATAGCGCGAAAGTGATAGGTCATGCATGAGTCAACATTATTGGGTTCGAAATCGAGAGGGCGTCAGCTTAAAGTTTGCAAATCATGAGATGATAAATTAGACGACAAAGAAAACTAAACAAAAATATAATATTATTAATATGTTTTGGTCAAGAGACCTCCATAATGAAAATCTAATACCGAAAAATATTAAACTTATTGGGAGAAATCTCCCCCTAAACATAGACTCTTTAAGACTACATTGTGGATGCTTATTGTGTTATTGTATGAGAAGGGTCTTCTATTTATAGAGTTTTTATAGAGTTTCAAAACCTTTCCTCTAAGAAAAAGGTTATGGTTACTTTTATTCTTCTTGTGCATGGTCTTCGTTCTTCACATATTCTTCATATATCAATGTTGTTTGACATGCTTTAAAAAATGAGCCTTTTGGGGTTAAAATATATCAACCCTTTTCGGGTTAAAAATATTGGAGCCCTTTTGCAGGGTTAAAAGTGAGCTTTATTTTCAAATATGTGACAGCAGGATTGTTGAAAATATGATTGACAATTATCTCCACATGTAATTTTATTTTGACAAAATATCTTCATTATCATCAAATTGGTTGCAACTTTGACCTTAAACTATCTTCAATCGAACCATCGGATCTTTGAACCATAGGCTCTGATACCACTTGTTGGGTTCAAATCGGGAGTATGTCATGCGGAAGCTTATAGTTTGCAAACCAGAACGACGATAATTCAGATGACAAATAAAATATATATTAAAAGGACATTATTAATATGATTCGGTCAGATGACCTACATATTAAAAACAATATTGAAAAACTTAAAACATATTGAAAAAATATAAACATGTTGGGAGAAATCTCCCTAAACAAGACTCGTAAATGACTGCATTATGGATGCTTATTGTGTTATTGTATGAGAATGGGGTCTTTTATTTATAGAGTTCCAAAACCTTTCCTCTAAGAAAAAAGTTTGCCAAATATGGAAAAGTTTTATATTTTCCTTTTAGGAAAAGTAAAAGTATTTATGGTTACTTTTATTTTCCTGACAAGAAAAAGTAAAACTTAATTTTGGTAAAAAAATCAGGACAAAAACCCTAACAAACATAAGCTGGATTAGAAAGACCAGTGGAGAAAGGCTTCGCTTATTGAAGGTCTGGCAAGTTATCATTGGTGATATATCAGTGTTCTAATAAAAGCCCATCTAGCTCCAGAGACATGGTACCTGGTATAAAACAGAGGTGGGATCAAAATCATTTGAATGTTTAAAACTATACACAAGATTTTGAGATCATCATCATCAGTCGTTATTCAACAATGATAAATGACAATTGTTGACTTTATGAGGGCATAATATGTCGATTTTTTTCCTTGAAATATTGTTATAAATAAAGTCTTATTGTCTTGTTGAGTGCCATCTGTAATTTGACTCATATAATACTAAGATCTATAAGTTTGTAAGTCTTTATAATTTTTAGTGTTTCTAATTTTCCTTTTCCGCTGACATTGTCAACTAACTGCATTGGGGCTCAGAGTAATTCAATCTTTCTTCTTAATTCATATTGTTCAATTATTTTTTTAGCCAATGGAGAAGGTGTAAATTGAAAGGTTGATAACGTAGAAAGTAGTTCTCATCCTCATTGTAGGGATGGCTAGTATGTTGAGTTGGAATTTGAAGGGATTAAATGCCCCAAATAAGTAGAAGCCAAGCACCTTTGCAATACAAACATATTGGCTTGTCAAGTTTTATAAGAAATAAAAATCAAATGATTAAGATGGGTGCAGGAATAATGTTTGGAGATTGGCTTTATATCACAAACTTATCTTGTCACTAAAATGGAAGAATTTGGACCACAAGGAGTCTTGATTACTTTACTGCATTCCTATTAGTATGTCTGCACCAATGATCACTTGTGAAGTAGTCTTTATACCTAAACAAGTGTCCTATCACTTAACATTTGTGTATGTTCATAATACAAAAGAGGAGAAAAAAGACTTATGGAGTGACTTGGACAGGCACTATGCCGCTTGTACTAAGCCTTGGTTGATAGTTGGTGATTTCAATTCTGTCTTGAAAGTTAAAAATAGGAAGGGTGGAAATTATGTGGCTTGGGTTGAAGTAGCAGATTGTCATAAATATGTAGAGGCATGTGAGTTGTTTGAGCTACCTCATGCAGGTACATCCTTTACCTGGAATGATAAAGGTAGTAACCACAGGTTTTCTCAAAAATTAACTGGAATTTCATAAATCAAGCCTAGTTAGATATTATACCTAATACAAATGTTAGATTCTTGCCTGAAGGAATCAGTGATAATTATCTAGCTAAAATAAATTTTGTTGATGATACACATAGGTTGAAGAAGTTGTTTAAGTATTGTAATGTATGGGCATAACATTCTAAATTTTCGCACCTAGTTGAAACATTTGGAGAGAGGCAATTCAAGGTTGTAAATTATTTCAAGTAGTGAAAAGGCTGAAGATGTTGAAGATATCCTTCAAGAAGTTAAATGCATAACGTTTTAAGAACATAATTATTGAAGCATAAGAAAATAGACAAGCTCTACAAGATGATCAAAAGATGTTACAAGATGATCCTCTGAGGATAGAGTATCAGATGGATAAAAAGATAAAGTACCAAAAGTCCAGAAAGTCATCCTATATAGCTAAAATATTTTTGCAACAAAAAAGTAAAACTACTTGGCTGAAGCTAGGAGATTATAATACTATGTATTTTCATGAAGTAAGTAAATATAGAAGATTTTGGTAGGCCACAACTTAGATAAGAAATTATCAAGGCTATTGAAGGCATGAGTCTCAGGACATAGCTAATATATTTGTTGATTACTACACTGATCTGTTAGGAAGGAAAATCATTCAAGGAAAAATACTCTCAATAGTATCATTCTTCAAGGACCTGTCCTTCTCACTAAATTATAAAGGAGATTGTTATAACCTTTCATTGACAAGGATATAAAAAGGTTATGTTTAGCATTGATAGTAACAAGAGCCTAGGGCCTGATGGCTATGTGAGTGATTTCTTTAAAGCTATATAGTCAATAGTGGGTGCTGATGTTACTGATGCAGTGATAGATATTGTTCAGATTGATAGGGTATTGAAGAAATTCAACTCCAGACTTACTGCTTTAATTCCAAAGATTGACAGACTTGAGTTTGCAAGTCAATTCAGGCTAATATCTTGCTGTAATGTGATCTACATGTGTGTGTCCTGGTTGAGTTGCCAAAGGTTAAATAATGTTGTTAGTTAATTAATGGCAAAGAATCAAGCTGCCTTTATTCAGGGGAGATCCACAATATAAAATATCTTGATTTGTCATGATTTATTAAGGCATTACACAAGAAAAACTTTAACTAGCTGCCTGATGAAGATTGATCTAAAGAAGGCTTATGACATGATAGATTGAAACTTTTTGGAAGAAGCTTTAAAGGGTTTTGTTTTACCTATAAAACTTGTGCAATTAGTTATGAATTATGTAACTACCATAAAATTTTCTGTGAAGGTGAATGATGAGAGTCATGTTACTTCGCAGGAAAGAGAGGTCTAAGACAAGTGATCTTGTTTCTTCCATCTATTTGTTTTGGTCATGTCGTATCTCTCAAGTACACTAAGGAGTATGAGTTGTCCTGTAGATTTCAAATATCACCCTATGTGCAATGATTTAGGTTTGACACATCATTTTTTTTTACTAATGATTTAATGGTGTTTTGCAAAAGAATCTTAAGCTTAGTGAATAGCTTAACTCACTTTAGTGTTATTGCAGGATTGGTGGAAAATATGAGTAAGTCTAACATCCTTATGACAGGTATTATTGATAAAGTTAAGGGGCATATTTTTAAAAAAATAGGATTTACAGAAAATAGTTTCTTATAAGATATCTTGTGTCATTCAAGAAATGGAGTAAATTGGAATATCGACAGTTTGTGGATAAAATCACTACTAGAATACTAAGTCATTCTTTAAATAATTGTCTTATACAGATATAATTTAAGTGATTAACTCAATGTTTTTTTCAATATACAATTTTTGAGGTGCAGTTTTTATACTGCCTTAAAGTATACTGAAAGAAGTTGATAGAAAAGGTAGAGAGTACTTATGGGGAGCTACATAAGATAAATAGAAAGTCTCACTTGTTTCTTGGAAAGTAGTATGTCATACAAAGAAAACTGATATCCTTAATGTCAAGAACTGTAGACTATGGAATATTGCATCTATAAGTAAATAACTGTGGCAGTTGATAGTCAACAAGGAATCAATTTAAATTAAGTAGGTACATGATCTATATATAAAGAAGCATGAGGAAATTTGTACACACAAAGTTCCTCCTGATTGTAGGGAAAATTCATTCCTTAAAAGGAAAAAGTGCAAACTTAGTGTGTTGATAACAGATATCAGTTGCAAACAAATGGAGTTTATTCAATTACTAAGAGCTATTTGAAGTTGGTTGGACCAAAGAAAAGGCTCCCAACTATTGAACTTACTTGGAATGCAGTGGCTCAGTCAAAGCATAAAGTGATTGTATGGCTTGCAACACAAAACAAGCTCCTTACTAAAGCTAGAACGCAGAAGTTGAATATTCCCATTAATGATGACCATTGTTGTTTATGTGTTGGTCAAATATAGGAGACAACCAATCACTTGTTCTGACAATATGCTTGGTTCAAAAAGGTTAGCGTGGAATAAAATAGTGGATAAATATAATAGTTTTGGATGGTGAAGTAAAGAAAGTGTTACCAGCTATCAAAAGGAGGAAGCGTAACAAATTTATGAAGGAGGTTATTGCAGTAATCTGAAGAGATGTCTATTATACTACATGGCGAGAAATAAATGATAAGCAGTTTAGAGGGATGTATATACAACCAACAGATGCAGTGATAGAGATTGAAAAAATATTCGCATTAGATTAGAGTCATTTATAGAATCAAAGAAAGCACATAGTAGTAGGAGTTTTTTTTTGTGTAGTTTACAGAGTTATTTGGCAATTTGTTTGATGTTTAGTTGAGGTTTGACCATGTTGAAACCCTCCTAGGAGGTGGTTAGGTGATTAAATGCTCTTTATTTGTATTTGTGTTGATGGTTCGTGGTAATAATATCTCACAGTTTGTAATACCCCAAATTTTAGTTGAAAAAGGAAAATGAATAAATAAAGGATTAGGATAATGGGCTAAACCCATATTAAGTAGAAAAAGAAAAAGGGAAGAGAGTAATGGGCCAACGCCATTTGTACGCCTAATTAAAAAAAAAGGGTCATGAACCTAATTTTGTTTTATATATAAATTGAATTCAAGGTAAGGGCTTTGCCCATTTATCTTCACAACACTTCCTTTTTAGCAAAGAAAGAATGTTCTGCCTAAGCACACGCTTAACACAGAAAATGCAGAATTGATTGTTTGTCAAGTGAAAGTCAACCAAAAGGGCGGGGTCTTGATCATAAAATTCTTTTGAGCTTAAGGTAAACCCATTTTTATATCCTTATCGTGATTTTAGTCAAGTTAATATGATTTGGATATTGAATCTTAGTTACTAAAGACAAGAATTTTGGGTAATAAGATGTTGTTTTGGATATAAAGTTTGAGAAATTGAAGGTTATCAGGAAACCTTGAGGGTTGGGTAGTCTAATTTTATCATGAGTTAGTCTAAAATAAGAGAATTAATACAAGAATGGATATGATGTAATTATAGGTTTGATCCAAGAAAGCGATATGAATCATTTGAGGTGAAAAATTGGTATTTTGACAAGAGGACTGGGAGTAGTAATCTTACTATAATTTGTGTTTATTAACTTACATATTTTATACTTGATTTTGATGAAATAATGAGTTACGAAATGCTTTGAAATTGCACGTGGGGAAAGTCCTTTACTTGATGTGATATTGAAATACTTATTTAAGATATGATATTACGGTGAATATTTTCACTTACATGAGGAATATGTATTTTTGACATGTGTTTTATTCAAGTTTACAAGTAACATGATTTGATATGAATTTTAAATGCTATTTACTATTCTAAAAAGGCTTTCATATGAATATCTATTATTTACAAAGAAACTATAAATGGGAGTAGACCTTGATTTGAATCCAGTAGCTAACGGTGGGATCGTTAGACGTGGTGCACCTTGTGTTTACTGATGATTGTTACAGCCCTGGCTAGTGGGAAGGCAGAACTAGCATACTGATACTAATATGATATTTGACTCCTTTATGAGGGGTCCATTGTTATGGGTTATTCTTGATGAAGAAGAATGCCACACTAATTACATGATTCATTCTTGGAAACCTCCCAATATGTATTATTTGATATGATATAATGCTTATTGATTTTATGACTGAACTATTGATTCACTTTGCTTATATAAAACAAATGATATTTTTTATTGTTACTGTTTTCTGAAAGATCACTTATTTCATGATGTTTTATGACTTGTCCCCATTTAAACGATTGTGGTTAAGTGTTATTACTCACTAATCTAGCGTCTCACTCCTCGCTATTATTTTTAGAGAATGTAGGTGACGGTGAGGATCGCGTTGGCTAGAGGATCCGAGTATCATATTCCTGGTGATCCCCACAATTGTTCGTGTGGGCTATAGTTTATTTATTCGTTATGATTCTTTTTCTTGAAACTCTTAGTTTGCTCCATAGTCATGTCTTTAGATCTTGAGTATTCTTTCATTATTTTGGATTTGTCGAGTATTTGACTTCCTCTTATTTTTGGAGATTGATTTCATATTGTTAATTAGTGGTATTGGTGAATTGTTGATGATCTATTGTAACTTTTGTTGGTATTTGTGTGGTGGTTGTGCTGTTGGGTTGTTTTGTTGTTGAATTGAGATAGATAATTTTCTTGTTAGGCCCCAAAATAGGGGAAACTCTGTCCGATTTTCTGTAGAAATCTAACGAGGCTTACTTTGAAGTCCTAAATTCCTTAGCGCCGGTCATGATCCTATTTCGGATCATGACAAAGTTGGTATTAGAGCCAGGTTAATGTTAATTCTATGTCTATGGAGCATACGATAGTAGTAGAATCTCAATTATGGTTATGTTGTTGGCCATTTCTATAGTCGTGATTCTGCGAGAGCGTGATTGGATGTATTTTGATCTTCTTTCTCATTCTTCTATGCGTGTGTGGTGTTTAGGATCAATTAGAGGAATCTAGCTGTCTTGTTTTGTTAATCAGATGATTCGTAGAGAAACTACTGGTAGGGGAAGAGGTGAAGCCCATAGAAGGGTCCGAGGTAGGGGTAGTCGTGATACCATAGAGAATCGCACTGCCACTCCAAGAAGTTCAAGAGAGCCTACTCCTGAAGGAAATGCTAGTCCACCTCCACCATCTCATGAGGGTAGTACTATTGAGCTACTTTCTTCCATGTAAAGATCCATAAAGGGCTTGGCAGATCGATTGGATAGATAGGAGAGGGGTGGTCAACGTAATTCTACACAGTTCCAGCCACTTGTTCAGACTTATAACTTTGGAAACAAGGAGGTATCTTTGTAGGAGTTTCTAAAGTTGGAGTCACCAAAATTCACAGGTTCAGACAGTTCAGTTGATCCTCAAAGATTTTTGGATGGTACTTTCAAGGCGTTGCGGGCGTTAGGATATTCTAGTGAGAGGGCTGTGGAGCTTGCGTCGTACAAAATGGAGGATATTACTAACACTTGGTATGATTCTTTATTGCTAGGAAGGATGGGACGAGTTCACTAAGTTCTTCATGGAGACCTTCCTTCTTGATAGTGAAAAACAAAAATATACAGCTCAGTTTGAGAGATTAGTTCAGACTCCAGATATTGATGTGTCAACCTATAATACTCTGTTTTGAAAGCTAGCTAGATATGCTCCATACTTGGTGTCCACAGAAGAAGCTCGAGTCCGGAGGTTTGTAAATGGGTTGGTTGCTTGTCTTTATAATACAGTGGCCCCACAGATAAAAATCTTGACCTATTATGAGATAGTTGATCTTACTTGAATGATTGAGAATAAGGGTCGTATGGAACATGAAGCTTATGAGGTTTCTAAGAAGGCTAAGATGGGAGGATCTTTCAGTGGTGACTTAAGTGCGAATCGGAGAACGAAAAATAAGGGAAAACATCAGGGCCATCAGACAGGGACAGATTTGGTTTCATAATCTGCGTATAAGCCACCTTCTAGACAGGGTACGTAGGGGTCTTCAATATCTAATGGATATAATAGTTCAAGCCAGATGTATGCCACTACTCCATCCTACCAGACTTGTGGTATATCACATATAAGTCAGTGTCGTAGTTTGACTGGAGAGTGTTTTCGATATGGATAGTTAGGTCATTGCATCAGGGATTGCCCTCAGCTTTAGAGAAATATTAGTCAGGGATCTGGTCAGGTAGCCACACCTAGTCAGTTTACTCGTAATCCTGCAGGTACGGGAAACAGAGGTCGAGGTAATGGAGAACGGGTTATTGGGAATTAGGCACAAAACAATGCTGGTAGAGGCCAACCGAGAGTCCTTACACTTACTAGACAGGATGTTCAGGCCTCGAATGTAGTCGTTACAGGTATTATTTCTGTTTATTCTTTTGATGCATATGCTTTGATTTATCCGGGTTCTACCCACTCTTATGTGTCCCCATACTTTGTTGTGAGATTTGATAGACAACTATAGATGTTAAATTGCCCTTTTCTTGTTGCTACTTCCATGGGAGATTCCTTATTAGTTGAGTATGTGTACTGTGATTGCGAGATTATAGTGGGAGGTAGGGATACCCTTGCTGACTTGATTGTACTTGATATGATTGACTTTGATGTGTTGATGTGCATGGAATGGTTAGCTTATTGCTATGCTACCGTAGATTGTCATGCAAAAGTAGCTCGATTTGGGATACCCAATGAATCTAGTTTTGTGTTAGAAGTGTCACACCCTTTTTTTTTAACCAAAAAGATTTCATTTTAAAGTTTGAAAAGGGTTTTTATTTTCAGAGTGAGAAAAAATTAAAAATTTGCTTCGAAAAAGGATTATTTACATTTTTTATTCAGAGTTGTCACTTAACTTAATCCGGTGTGCCAAGTCACCTTTGGAAAATCCTTTTCAAAATGGTTTAACTCTAAAACTGATCTGCAAACAGAGATTCTGGCTAAGGAATTCTGTTGGCCGAGGAGAAGGTGTTAGGCACCCCTCGATCCCATGGTTCGACCACGATCTCTTGGTAGAGAAAATCGGCTAATTTGACATTACTAATGTCTAAACCACACAAAACACATAAAACAATCAATCAACACATAAAACAAAATAAATCCAAAATATGGTGTCTAGTCCAATTATACAGTCCGAAATAGAAAAATGCAAAAAATATAAAAACCTATTCTAAACTAGTCCTAGACTAAGCTCCAATGCTTTACCCGGTGCCTCAGGCCTTGATCACGAACCTCCATCGAAGACAGAATACGATGGGGCATTCCCTAGTGAATAAATACATGAAACCTTAGGGAATTCCCCGATTAAATGAATACATTTCCAAATGCAAGAATTAAACCCAAACCATTCAACTCAAATCCCACATTCCAACATTCAACAAGAAAATTTATTCCTAAATTTTTGCCTACCTGAACCTATGTTATCCTATCTGTTTTGACGCATCAAAATTCTATCACGTTCTAACAATATTTGTGCTCATTCCGAGAACAACAACAATAAACCAAAATTAATATAAATCGCCCTTTTATCAATTTTTCAATTCTACCACAAAATTATGTTTTGATACGCAACTTTCATCTAAGACAATTATCCATACACTAATATTCAAATTTATATCATGATCAATTATTCTTCTTCAAAACATCACAAAAACACACCATCACAGTCATCATGTGTATAAATATCAATGAAATCAGACAATCTTAATCAACAAATACATAACCACAACCAACTTCAACAAATCAAGATAAAGAAAAGAGAAAGGGTTAAAGAAATGGATCTCAATGGAACTTGTTTTTGTTGGTAATAAAGAAATCCAATACTGAATCCTCGAATAGAAATCTCCACGATGAACAGAGCTCCAAATCACGAATATTAAACCCACCAGATCATGAAAAGAAACCCCAAAGCACGATATCGAGAACGAATTAAGAAAATAGACGGATCCGAAATGCCTTAAAAAATTCAACAAAGAACTGAAACCAATAAAATGAGCTCTGGTGAGCTGCAACTGACGAAAATAGCTAGAACAGTCAGATGCCATCTGGATTTTATCCAAATATCGAAGAAAGTAAAGAGATTTTGGCAATTTTTAGATCAATTCTACCAGACGGATGACTGGAAATTAATTTCGGCGTTGAGGTCTTTGGAAAAAGCTTGGACAGAAACTGGTTGTCTTACCGTTTACCTTATTTATTCGCTGGATTCTGTTTAATGCCCTCTATTTTTTTATTCCACCCACAGTGTGTGTGTGCGTGTATGTTTTCCTGTGAGATGGTGCTTTTTTCGGCGTGAAAGTGTGTGTGTTGGCGACTAATGCATGGATGCGTGTGTGTATATTTTTTCTGAGAGAGATCTGTATCTCCTCCTCTTTTTCATTTTTTGGAATTGTCCCTATGTGTATTGTTGTTGTCTTCTTTTCAAAGAAGAAAGAAAAAAGTCAAAAAATAGTTGTTGTTCTTGGCACGTGGGTTTGTGCAGGTTAGTGGGTGAATTAGGAAGGGGTAGGGGTAGGGTAGGTAATAAGTAAAAATTAATTTTTGGGAAGGACAAAATTTCGTGTCTAAATCACAAAGTGTTTTCCGACAAAGAAGTAGACAGAGAGAGAATTTTGTCCCATGCATTATTCAAAAGAAAGAAACAAAAGTTAGAGAGGCAAGCGTGTCTTGATTTTTGGAATTCTACCTGTCTCAAGTTATGTGAGAGTCAAGTCACAGGTATCTCAAAGGATTGGAAGAGAGGGACTATACCAAATTGGAGAGTCGAGCGAGGTCCTGTCGAGGTTTCGATCCGCGGCTCTGCTATTACATCCAAATATGAAAATTACAAGTTGAAACATAAATGAAATTACAAAAATCCTATCTATGCAGCTTCTTTTGGACTCTTGACTTGAGTTTCATCACCCTGTTCTTCAGGCGGGCTGCTGCCTTGAAATTTCATCACCTTGTTGCTTGGCTTTCAATTTCTTCACCCTGTTCTCCAGGAGGGCTCCTGACTTGCTATTTTTCAATTTTTTGTCTTTTAATTTCTTCACCTTGTTTCTTGACTTTCAACTTCTTCACTTTGTTGCTTGACTTTCAAATTCTTCACTTTGTTGCTTGATTTTCAACTTCTTCACCATGTTGCTTGACTTTCAATCTCTTAACCTTGTTACTTGACTTTCAATTGCATCATCCTGTTCTTCAGGTGGGTCCTGACTTGCCATTCCTTCACTCTTGTTCTTCAGGCGGGCTCCTGACTTCTAATTTCATCACCCTAGTTCTTCAGGCGGGCTCCTGACTTTCAATTTTCATCAACCTTGTTCTTCATGCGGGGCTCCTGACTTTCACTTTTCATCACCCTGTTCTTCAGACGGGCTCCTAAAATCAAAATCAAAACTAGAACGAAAATATCCCAAACAAAGATTATGATAGAGCAAAAATTCATTTTTCTGGAAGTAATGTCCTATTTTTCGGAGGATCCTGAGCGAGAAGTAATGTCCCATTTTTCAGGAGGGTCCTAAGCATAAAATAAATTCCCATTTTCCTGGAGATTCCTGATCATAAGGCAAATTCCCATCTTTCAGAAGGGTCCTGAACATAAAGTAAATTCTCATTTTCGGGAGGGTCCTGAACATAAAGTAAATTCCCATTTTCCAGGAAGGCCCTGAACATAAAGTAAATTCTTATTTTCCAGGAGGATCCTGAACATAAGGTAAATTCCCATTTTTCAGGAGGGTCCTAAACATAAAGTAAATTCCCATTTTTCAGAAGGATCCTGAACATAAAATAAATTCTCATTTTACAGGATGGTCCTGAACATAAAGTAAATTCCCATTTTTCAGGAGGGTCCTGAACATAAAGTAAATTCCCATTTTCCTGGAGGGTCCTGAACATAAGGTAAATTCTCATTTTTCAGGAGGGTCCTAAACATAAAGTAAATTCTCATTTTTTAGGAGGGTCCTGAACATAAAATAAATTTCCATTTTATAGGAGGGTCCTGAAAATAAATAAATTTTCATTTTTCAGGAGGATCCTGAACATAAAGTAAATTTCTATTTTTCAGGAGGGTCTTGAACATAAAGTAAATTCTCATTTTTCAGGAGGGTCCTGAACATAAATTAAATTCCCAGACATTCTTTCCCAACGGCAGCTGAACTTAATGAATAGAGCTTTGCCCCTGTTTTATCAAAGAAAAATTTGTCGTTTGAAAAGTTAGTGGTCGTCTGCAGCACTTGGCTTTCCAAGCATTTGCTCCAGCACTTTTTTGCTTTATCTTTGCTTCAGATTGCCGATATTTTCCCCTGTCCTGTCGTCTCATTGACCTGATCCCAAATTACAAAAAGTGACCTTGATTCACACTGAATATCTATTTTACCATGCCCCTGAGATGCACCTTTTGAAACCTAAATATTTCCATGCATCTAAGAACCTGTCGGTTAATGAAATTTCTTTTCTTTTTTTGAATTATGATTATGTTTCTTTCATGTTCTGGTCCTTGGCTTCTCCTCATACAATTGGTAAGATTGGTAGCAAGTTTAATTTTGAAATCCTTTCTCACTTGTTTTGACACAGGCTTGACTAAAAAATGTAAGAAATAGTGGTGATTTTTTTATTTTTATAAATGGCATAAAAGACAAAACATATGAATATGTAAATAAATAAATAAATAAATAAAAAGACAATGTCCCTTTTTCAAAAAGGGAAAAAGAAAAACTTATCTGAATACTGTAGCCACTCCGATGATTATGACATGCATTTTGAATTAAACCGACTGATCTTTCCACCCAACTTTACCACTTGTTATTGAGTTAATGCCCCTGAAATCGAGTTGCTTCTTCTAAGCTACAAAACTCATGTGCCCCATTCGACTAGTGGAGCCTTAAAGGGTTTTCACCCACAAGCCTCTCTCTCTTTTTTATTTATCTCAACTCACCATCGCCTTACGATGCCCGCAAGGGTTTTCACCAATAAGACTCTCTGATTTTTTATTTCTGTCAACTTAGCATCACATTGTGGTGCCCATTAGAGTTTTCACCAATAAGACTCTCTCATTTTTTTTCTGATTCCTTATGTTGAGGAAAACTAGTACCAAAATGCATCATCACATCCATTGCATGCTTAGCCTTAACTTTTTCAAAGATTGATCCAATGGTTTTCTTTTGTTTGTAACTTGGATTTTGAATAAGGTTGGAAAGAAAAAGATGGCAGAAGGCTCAAATGACACTTGAAGTGGGGTGAGACTTACAACTTTTAGAATCAACTCAAACAATAAAAATGACTCATGCCCTAGTTTCTGCTGACTAGGTAACTCTAAATTATTTATTTGGTTGGATCGAGCCCAGAGTAGGGCAGCCGACGTATCTCTCTTCCGAAAGAGGAGAATCAGGTCGAACGTAATTTCGACAGTTTGTTCTTTGTTTTGATTTGATCTTTTTTTCTTTTTCTTTTCTTTTTCTCTTCTTTTTTTTCGTACTCTTTCTTTTATTCTTCTTTTCTTGACACTTTATCCTTGATTCTATTTTGATTCCAAAAGAGGGATATGAAAGAAAATAGAACTAAGCTCAAACAGGGTAAACAAAGGATGACATAATATTTGGATAGCAGAATGAAATGCCTTCATCATATCAATCTTAAAAAATTCAAGTATTAAACATGCAATAGAACCAACAAGGGATAAAAATATTATACATAATATCTTTTGACTGCATCAACATTCATAGCCATTTCTGCCATTCTGCCTTCCATATATGTCAAATATAAAGCTTCATTGGGCAACACTTTCTCCGTAATAAAGGGACCTTGACAATTTGCGGAGAACTTGTCGCTAGCTTCAACCTGACGAGGGAGGATACACATCAATACCAACTGACCAACTTCAAAACGCATGGGACGTACCCTTTTGTTATATGCTCGGGCCACTCTCTTTTGATATAATTGGCCATGACACACTGATGTTAGTCTTTTTTCATCAGTCAAACTCAACTCTCCAATCAAGTTTTGACCCATTGATCATCATTAATCTTTGCTTCCACTATGACTCACAGGGATGGAATTTCCACTTCGGCAAGTATGACTGCTTCCGTGTCGTACACCAATAAATATGGAGTTGCTCCTGTTGAAGTGCGAAAGATGGTATGATAGCCTAGCAATGCAAAAGGTAACTTCTCATGCCATTGTCTGGACCCTTGTATCATTTTTCGCAGGATCTTCTTGATGTTCTTATTGGCAGCTTCAACAACGTCATTTGCCTTTGGATGATATAGAGTAGAATTTAGATGTGAAATCTTAAACTATTGACATACCTCTTGCATCAAATGGCTATTGAGGTTGGAAACATTATCTGTAATGATCGCCTTTGGAATGCCAAATCTACAGATAATGTTAGCATAAACAAAAACCACCATTGCCTTCTTTGTTACTGACTTGAAAGTTGTTGCTTATACCCACTTTGTAAAGTAATCAGTGGCTACCAAAATAAATCTATGTCGTTCGATGCTTTCGGTTCAATCGTCCAAATCACGTCCATCCCCCAAGCTACACAAGGCCATGGAGCAGACAATACGTGTAACTCAGTAAGAGAAGAGTGTATCAGATCACTATGTACCTGGCATTGATGGCATTTTTGAACAAAACGATTAGAATCTCTCTCCATAGTAAGCCAATAATAACCCGCTCAAAGTATCTTCTTTGATAAAACATAACCTTTCATATACGACCCACATACCTCGAAATATATTTCAACCATGATTGCTGAAGCTTCTTTCGCATCTACACACCTCAAAAGTCCCAGATCAGGGGTTTTCTTGTACAAGATTCTCCCACTTAAGAAAAATCCATTGGCCAAACACCTAATAGTTCTCTTTTTATCGCTGGTGGTATGTGTTGGATATTCTCCTAACTAAATGTATCATTTGATATCAAAGAACCAAGGCTCGCCGTTGAGCTCTTTTTCAACAGTATTACAATAAGCATGTTGATCACAACTCTGTATATGTACAGGATCGATGTAAGCCCTATCAAAATATTAGAGCATCGAAGACAAAGTGGCTGGCGCATCAGCAATCTCATTGCGAACTCTCAAAATATGCGTAAACTTTACTGACATAAACTGGTGACATAGATCTTGCAAGCATTATCGATATGGTATGTGCTTTAAATCCCGTATCTCCCATTTGCCTTTAATCTGGTGGACAAGCAAGTCTGAGTCTCCTAGCACTAATAATTCCTAAACTCCCATGTCAATAGCTAGCCTTAGCCCCAAAATACAAGCTTCATATTCTGCCATGTTGTTGGTACAATAAAATCAAAGTTGTGCAGTTACCAAAAAATGTTGCCCCAATTCAGAGATAAGAACTACACCTATTCAGACTCTTTTCATGTTCACGGCTCCATCAAAGAACAACTTCCAGCCTGGATCAGCATCTATAGTGACTTCATCAATGGTCAACTCTTCTTCATCAGGAAAATATGTCTTCAACAGCTCATACTCCTCATCAATAGGGTTCTCAGCAAGATGATCTGCCAACACTTGAGCTTTCATGGCGGTTCGAGTCACATACACGATGTTGAACTCAGTAAGAAATATTTGCCATTTTGCAAGTCGTCCCGTTGGCATAGGCTTTTGAAAGATATACTTCAAAGGATCCATGCAGAAGATGAGGTAAGTAGTTTAGGATAAAAGATAATGCTTCAAATTTTGTGCTACCCAAGTTAGGGCACAACACATTCTTTTAAGAAGAGTGTACTTAGCTTCATACATCATGAACTTCTTGCTGAGATATTAGATGACTTGCTCCTTTTTCCTTGGGACTTCATGTTGACCCAACACACAACCGAAGGAGTTATCCATAACTGATAAGTACAAAATCAAGGGCCTACTAGGCTCAGGTGGTACCAACCCCGACAGATTTGATAGATATCTTTTCATTTTGTCGAATGCCTTCTGATGTTTCTCTGTCTATTCAATAGCGGCACTCTTCTTTAGCAACTTGAAAATGGGCTCACAATAGGTCGTGAGATAAGCAATGAATCTACTGATGTAGTTCAGCCTACCGAACAAACTCATCACTTCTGTTCTATTCTTAGGTGGCGGCAAATGTTGAATAGCCTTGATCTTTGAAGGATCCAATTCAAGACCTCGAAGATTGACCACAAACCCCAATAACTTCCCAAATGAAACCCCAAATACACATTTTTCAGGGTTGAGTTTGAGATTATACTTACGAAGCCTTTCAAAGAACTTCCTTAGATCTTTAACATGGTCAGCCCAATTCTTTGATTTAATGATCACATCATCAACATAGACTTCAATTTCCTTATGCATCATATCATGAAACATAGTGGTCATGGCTCTCATGTATATTGCTCCAGCATTCTTCAAACCGAACGGCATCACTCGATAACAATAAGTACCCTACAATGTTATAAAATACGTCTTCTCCATGTTGTCATCATCCATAATGATCTGGTGGTATCTGGCATAGCAATCCACAAAAGAGGCAACCTTATGTTTAGCGCAGTTTTTCAGTAAAATATGGATTTTGGGCAATGGAAAATCATCCTTCAGACTTTCTCTGTTCAAATTACGATAATCAACACATACTCAAATCTTGCCATCTTTCTTTGGGACAGGAATAACATTGGACAACTAGGTAGGATGCAGGATCAGTTGGCAATTTATGGGCCACTAATTCAGTGCTTAAACTAGGCATATCATCGTAAGACCATGCAAAAACTTCTTTATAATCAATTAATGCTTGAATAATTCTATTTTTTAACTGTGGAATAACATGTACACTTATTTTAGTTTCCTTAACATCTTCTTTATTTCCCAGATTAATTGGCTCAGTTTCATTCAGATTAGGATTCGGCTTGTCTTCAAACTGTTCCAACTCTTTGCTTATTTCTTCTAATACCTCTTCTTCATCATATTTCCCTTCTTGTTTTATTATATCTTGATTAGAATAGATTTTAAAATTAGGCTAAAAATTTTGCATGCATGTCATATCACTAGAATCAGCATAAAGAGAACTGTATAGAGAAAAGGCAAAACAAAATATATTAGACACAAAACAAAAAAGGGACATTGCATTTGATTAAAAGGAAAAAATATAAGGGTTTAAACATAAACAATAGAACATAATCAAGCTAAATTATGAATTACAACCCTGAAATAACTCAAAAAAAACAGAAAGAAAAACAAAATAAACTACCAAAACTCCCTCCTGACAGGGAGAGGAGTGACTTCTCAGTTGTTGAGTAGGACATCAGGACCTATGAACTGCACATCTTCCTTACTGGTACCTTCTCCTGCTTCAACCATGTCAACTTCAACCCACAGGTTCTAGAAGTCATCAATCAATTCAGCTTCGAACTCTATAGGCTTCGCGATAATGCTCTTGACAAATGACTTACTGAGTAGCGGCACTAGGTGAGGGAGTGACTATGTTTCCTTTTTCCTTTCCTTGGCCTTCTTCAGATCTTCAACCATAGGTTCGAATCCCAGACCAAAAGTGTCCATGTTCTCACTCGGGCATGTGGGATGAACTATACCATTGAGAGACACTCCTAAACCCTTTCCTGACACAAATCCATATTTCAACAGCTCATTCCCATCATGATAGAAGTGGAAGACAACTGTGGTCCTGACATAACCTGCCCTCAAGGATACGATCCACCAACATTATATCAAAAGACTGATAGACAAATGTCTCATCTACATTATTTGCTTCAATAAAAGTCATGGGAGAATCTTTGTAGACGGACAAATCCCCTTCACCATGAATAACCATTTCTTGCTTGTTATGCTCGAACTTGATCATCTGGTGTAATGTAGATGCAACTGCCCCGACCTTGTGGACCCATGGTCTTCCCAACAACAGATTGTAAGAGGAGTCAATATTCAACACTTGGAACTCTATGGCAAATTCAACAGGCCTTATAGTCAACATTAGCTCTATTTCTCCAATGGAGTCAGTTTTTTCTCCATCAAAATCTCTGATACTTACATTATTGGGCCTAATCCTCTCGACACTGATATTCAACTTTTGTAATGTGGATATAGGACAAATATTTATGTCAGAACCTCCATCTATCATTACATGAATGACGTAGAAATTTTGCACTTCATGGTAATGTAAAGACCCTGGTATGCCCCTTACCTTCTATAGGCAGTTCGTCATCAGAAAAGCTAATTCGATTCACCTCAAATATTTTTCCAACAATTTTCTCGAGCTGGTTTACTGTAATCTCCCTAGGAACATATGCTTCATTTAATACCTTTAATATAATATCGCTATGTTCCTTAGAATGAAATAACAGAGAAAGAAGGGAGATTTAAGCTGGAGTCTTCTTCAACTGTTCTATGATCGAATATTTCAGAAATTTCATCTTTCTCAAAAATTCTTCTGCCTCTTCTTTGGTGACTGGATTTGTAAGAGATGAAGGCTCATTTATCATTGGTTTAGGATTTCTCAAACCTTCTGGCACAAAGCATCTTCCCGACCGAGTCAAACCCCTTACCTCATCTACTTCTTCCACAATTTTCTTCCCTTGATAAGTCATCACCGTCTGCTTATAGTTCCAGGGGATCCTTCTTGTCTCGACTATCAGAGGTTGGGTTACCGATTTGATGACAATATACAATGCAATTACTTATTTTATAGTCAAAATAGGCTTGCTTGGAGCTCCTACCACCGTTAACTTGGGTTTGTCCTGACTTAAACCCCTAGTTTTTCCGACTCCTTTCACCGTGATCACGGGTTTCTTCATGCTTACTTGGACTTTATCCTCTCCCATTTCTTCATAGCTCAATGACATTGCCTTTAACAAAGCCGCCATATTCACCAACTTATCCTTATTAGTCTGTATTTTGACAATAGGCTTATAACACATCGATAACTCTTTATCACCATATACCAATTCTAGCATGTTGGTTTCAGTATGGGCCGGCAGGGATTTTGGTTGATATTTAGAATCTCTGAGGCCTGTACCAAAATCTGATTTGCATCAATTAGATCCTGCATGGCTCTCTTTAAATACTAGCATTTTTCAATATCATGCCCCGACATGTCAGAACAATATGCATACCTTAAAGGATAATCAAGATTCCTCGGAGGTGGATTAGAAAGCCTTCCTTGAATTAGGCTCAAAATGTTCATCTTCCTCAACCTATCAAATAAACTAGCATACGACTCCCCAAGAGGTGTGATCTCATTCTTAGCTAACTTCCCTTTCTTAAACTCGGGCCTAGGCTGAAAACCAAATTTGGAAGGTTTTTGGTAATTTTGTGGAGTTGAGGGATGATTTTGAGGAGCTTGTGCACGCCATTGCAGGTAAGAAGGGGTTTGGGCATATGGTTATGCACTATATACTGGGTATGGAGGTAGTGGAATAGAATATAGTAGGTTTTGCGAAGGATAGTAATGGTGGGGGGAATATACGGAGCTTGGGCATAGGCTTGGGATTGGGATTGGGGATAGGGGAGAGGCGGTCTTTTGGGATAGGCATGGGGTCTAGCTACAACGGTCGCCATGCCCTCCTTCTTCTTTTTCCCTCCAAAAGATCCAGCACAACTTTGAATTGCTTGGGTGGTAGTCTTTAATGCGGCAAAACTTACGATTCGTCCGTTCTTAATACCCTCTTCTATTATCTCACCCATTTTGAGGACTTTGATAAATGGCTTACCTATCTCTGGAAGTAAATATTGAAAATAGGTCTTATCTTGTGCTTGAGCGAAAACTTCCACCTATTTAGTCTCTTTCATTGGAGGTTTTACCCTAGCAGTTTGTTCATCCCACCTTATCGTGTACTCTCTAAAGCTTTTAGTACTTTTCATCTTCATGTTAACCAAGGATTTCTCATCAGGAATTAGATCAACATTATAATTAAATTGTTGCACAAACTCATTAGCCAGTTCATCCTAATAGTTCCACCTATCAATATCCTGGTCGACAAACCACTCTGAAGATAGACTGAAAAACCTTTCACCAAAGTAAGCCATGGGTAACTCTTCTCTTCCCCCTGCACCCCTCAGTTGGTTGCAATAATATCTCAAATATGCCATGAGATCATTGTGTCCATCATACTTCTCAAACTTGGGCATTTTAAAAACAAGGAAAAGGCTAACGCCTAGGAACATGCAATGATCTTTATAGGAAATACTCTTATAACCTCCAATTCCCTATAGGTTTCTCAAGGCCTGTTCCAAGATCTTCAATTTCCGCGATATACCATTCTGTTATTCTGTTACGACAGGCTTTTTCGTATCAAGGTAAAAGACATGAGACTGATTGTAACAATAAGGATCATTCAACCTCAAGGTAGGTTCTGGAGTATGTTGCTGATTCTCTGGCATTTTAAGCACTGGTTCACTGGCATACCGAGGGAGTACAATCATTAGATGTACGTGGTGTCAGAGCCACGAACACAGGTGCTGCCGGTGGTGCTGGCTGAGCAGCGGACCTTGGTTTGGGAACTTCCAAGGGCACACTAAAAGTGATAGGATAATATTGACGTGGAATAAATCCTGGCACATGCTCATGTGACTCAATGAGAGCAGAGAATTGTGCCTGGGAGAGTGGTGGGCAATTAGAGATATTCCCAAGATCTTCAGAGATTGGAGGAGGAGGCATGCCATTAGCCTATGCTCAGTGCAGATCTACCAATTATTGTCTAATTCTTAATATCTCATCATTCTGTTTTGAACTCTCTTCTCTAGGATCCCGATCTGGGACAACGAGTGAGTTTTTGATCTCCCTATTAGCCATGGAAAGCTTTGCTTTTGATCTGGTGAAGTAAGGGTGACTAGCCAGAGTGCTACAAACCAATCACTTTTATCTAAAGAACATGCTCATCAAAGACAAAACCCATTAGAATTAGGTCACACAACAAACATGGAAATCACATTTATGTATTTGGCCTAGATTCATGCGCATTTCTACTAGCCTTTGAGGGTAACGAGGTCATTTTAACATCATCCCGATCTTTATTCTACACTCATTTGCTTCTTTCTTCTAATTACGCCTTGTGTTTTTTTTCTTCCTTCACCATCGTTTCTCTCTTCTTTTGCACTAGTCTCTTTTCTTTTCTCTTTTCTTCTCTCAGTATTCTTTCTCTCTGTTGTTCTCTCGCGATTCCTTTATTTTTATCATTCTTTATGGGTTTTTCTTTTCTTAAAAAAAGAGAAATTGAGGAAAACAAAGAAATAAAATGATCAGATCGAACCAAAAAATAGGTTTTCTACGTATCATGTTGTACATGAATCAGATCTTGCATAGTTCAGGAGGTGCATGCATAAACATCACAAAGTTGAAGATTTTTTATTTTTTATTTTTTATTTGATTATTTTTTGACAAAAAACAAATAAAAGAAGGAACAACGCAATATCACTACATTTTCTAAAAGAGACAACTAAAACAAACTTCGAATTTAAGATAACCTGAAAACTAGAAGATTAAACAACACTCCAGGCCCATAGGACAACATGCGTAACATTTCTTATAAAGATCCTAATGTTAAAACAAACTTGGCACTGACTTAACAAAGACACTACACTACAAATGGAAAAAAAGTAAAGCACTCAAACTAAACAAAAGATAAAAAATGCTCCCTCAAGCTGGTGCTCTGTGTGATGGCTCTGGCTGAGATGGACCTGTCTGTAAAGTTCTCTTTCTCCCACTCAAACTTTGTAGCATATCTTGTAATGACATTTGGATATTTGGGAAGAATCTTCTGTCACGTATTCCTGCCTCCTGGGGAGTACACCTGAAAAGACTATTCGGATACCCTTCCACAGTTATGAGCAAACTTGATAACTGAACTCTCAATGCCTTCACTTTGGCCCCCGCATCATCACTCTCACGATTGTCAACTATTGAAAGATTCTTGTATTCTCCCTCTAAGTTGTGCTGGTAATGGTCTGCTGACACCCCGAGGAATGGATTGTAGCTAGATTCTATATCTTGGAGTGTATCCTGGATTATCCAAGCCTGCCTTGAGAGTATCCATGCCCTGCCGTGTTGCATTATTCCAGAACTACTCATATTTAATCTCACCCCTAGCTTGGTCCCTAAAGTACTCGACATCCTGTTGAAGGTCCATTATTGGCAGAACATCTTGCAATCTACCCAACTGGTGCATTACCCTAAGGAGAGTGTATGGTCGGGTACAATTAAGGCCCAACAAAACTAGAAGAGGGTGTAGGCTAGATCCAACCAAGATCACTTTCAGTCGAAACCATAGGTAGGTCCACAGGATATTGTCATCTATTCTTGATTTGACAAATTCAACCTAAGTGTCGACTCCTACAGGCAATGAGAATTTAGCAAAGCACATTCTATGTTCTATGGTTTTCACTCGACTGGGCAAACAACGGTCAATCACATCTGATTTAAGCAAAGACGGGGCGTGCAAATGATCCACTCCCCTCGAAAAACCGCATACCCCCTTTTACCTCGGTCAAAGCTTTGTATATCTCCACTAAGATCATAGGTATGATAGTGACCTTGTCTTCCTTATCCTTGTTAAATAAGGCCATCGCTATAGTTTGCAAACAAGTATTAATACGCCTATCTTCCAAAGGGAATACCAAAGTGCCTAACAAAACAAAGGCAAAGATCTCAAGGCGATGTTTCTCCCAATTCTTCTTAGTTGTATAAAATTCATCCCAAAAATAATCAAAACTATCTAGGAGGCCAAACCAAGCATACAAGTAATCGAAAGAGATCCAAGACTGGTTAAGGCACCCTAGATGGTCATTAACTTTCAATCCATAACAGTGGAGAAACCTATTGGGCTAATGGAACCGCACTTGAATCATCGTCTTCTTAATGTAGGGCAATATAAATAAATCGGATATTTTCGCCAGAGTAGGCATCATTTCATAACTCCCAAACCTAAAAACGAAACAAGTCGAATCCCAAAAAGTCAATGTAGCCTCAATCAGGTTTGGAAGGGGCACGATAGACAGGAGAGAAGTTAGAGTGCCTAGCTTCTTTGCTAACTCTTGTTGTTCTACGTAGTTAAACATGCCCCACCATTTAATTAACTTTTAAGCACCTTTCCAACCATACGGACTCTAGATTTTATGGCCAGATCCATCCTTTCCAACCCTTAGGATTTTGACGCGGGCATTTGTCGAAGAGACAGATCACTTTACAACTCAAATTCATCGAATGGTACTGCTAAGAGAAATCAGCCTATTTGGCTAGAACCAGCTAACGACACTGGATTAAGAGGAGACAGACCCAAGGCTAGGACTAAAACAAAGGCCAAAACAAAGGGTTAAACACATGGAGGGTTGCCTACATATCCCGCTCCTAAATACGAGAATCAGGTATGCGTAGTTCGTCCAAATTAGACAATTAATGATTAAGACGAACTAAGACTTGGTTTGAGAGACGCGAGCACAGACAGACGATGAACAACATCAAGAAAAATATTTTTGGAGTTTTTAAATAGACACTTCACATAAAAATGATACTTATAACTATGAAACAAAAATCTTTTTGGTATTTTCATTTTATGAAATGTACAAAACTTTTACCATTTTTTTTTTGAATTTTCTGTTATAAAAAACTTCTAAAAAAATCTTTTTGGAATTTTTGAATTATGAATGCATGCTAAAGGAGATAAAGGCAAAATCTTTTTGAGGTTTTTGTTTTTGAGTAAATGCATGAAAAAAGGTAAGAAAATCTTTTTTGAATTTTTGGATTGTGAAAAATAAAAGTGATAAAGAACTCTAAAAACTATGAAACTATATTTTTCACTCATTTTTCTTCTTCTTTTCTTTTAACAATTTCTTGCCTACAAACTTTACTTCTAACACATGTTTTTGCCCAAATCAGTCTGTTAAATGACCCCGTTACCCTCAAAGATGCAACATTTAGCACGTAAGGATGCTTTAGAGGTGAGTCCCTACAAAGGACCAAGTGGGTCCCACTAGGTCTCAATATGATGCAGTATGACCTAAAGACTGACCTACGCTGGGGTTTACTAACAAGGCTGTTCGGGGGAGCGTATGGTTTATAGTGGATGCTTTAGATTTCCACCCACTCCATACCAGCCGACAGCTCTCCTTCCTAAAATAAAGGTGACTCAATAGAGGTCGTGTACACAGCGTGTACTACGGACTTGTTGCAGAAAGAATAACTCAGGTTATGCACATGATGCTAGATGTAAATCGATAACACATAGGATAAAAATTATAAATACATAGCACATAAACACTCAACAATGATAATAATAACTCAAACAATAACACAAACAAAATTTTTATACACCCATAATGTCAAACTCAAAAAAAGCTCGAATTCTAAAAACTCCCTAGCAGAGTCGCCAGAGCTATCACACCCCTTTTTTTAACCAAAAAGATTTCATTTTAAAGTTTGAAAAGGGTTTTTATTATCAAAGTGACAAAAGATTGAAATTTGTTTCTAAAAAGGATTATTTATATTTTTTTATTCAAAGTCGCCACTTAACATAATCCGGTTTGCCAAGTCACATTTGGAAAACTCTTTTCAAAATGGTTTGACTCTAAAACTGATCCGCAAACAGAGATTCCAGATAAGGAATTATGTTGACCGAGGAGAAGGTGTTAGGCACCCCTCGATCCCGTGGTTCGACCATGATCTCTTGGTAGAGAAAATTGGCTAATTTGACATTACGAATGTCTAAACCACACAAAACACATAAAATAATCAATCAACACACAAAATAAAATAAATCCAAAATATGGTGTCCAGTTTAATTATACAGTACGAAATAGAAAAATGCAAAAAATATAAAAATCTATTCTAAACTAGTCCTAGACTAAGCTCCAATGTTTTATCCGATGCCTCGGGCCTTGATCACGAACCTCCTTCGAAGATAGAATACGACGGGCATTCCCTGGTGAATAAATACATGAAACCTCGGGGTATTCCCTGATTAAATGAATACGTTTCCAAATGCAAGAACTAAACCCAAACCATTCAACTCAAATCCCACGTTCAAACATTCAACAAGAAAACTTATTCCTAAATTTTTGCCTACCCGAACCTATGTTTGCCTATCCGTTTTGACGTATCAAAATTCAATTACGTTCTAATAACATTCATGCTCATTCCGAGAACAACAACAGTAAACCAAAATTAATCTAAATCGCCCTTTTATCAATTTTTCAATTCCACCCCAAAATTATGTTTTGATACGCAACTTTCATCTGAGAGAATTATCCATACACTAATATTCAAATTTATATCATGATCAATTCTTCTTCATCAAAACATCACAAAAATACATCATCACAGTCATCAAGTGTATAAATATCAACGAAATCAGACAATCTTAATCAACAAACACATAACCACAACCAACTTCAACAAATCAAGATAAAGAAAAGAGAGCGGGTTAAAGAAATGGACCTCAATAGAACTTATTTTTGTCGATATTAAAGAAATTCAGAACTGAAATCCTCGAATAGAAATCCTCACGACAAACAGAGCTTCAAATGGTGAATATTTAACCCACCAAATCGTGAAAAAAAACCCCACAACACGATATCGGGAATGAATTAAGAAAATAGACGAATCCAAAACACCCTAAAAAATTTAACTAAGAACTAAAACCAATAAAATGAGCTCCAGTGAGCTGCCAGTGATGAAAACAGCTAGAACAGCCAGATGCAGATCGGATTTCATCCAAATATCGAAGAAAATAAAGAGATTTTGGCAATTTTTAGTTCGATTCTACTAGAAGGACGACTGCAAACTGATTCTAGCATCGAGGTCACTAGAAAAAGCTCGAACAGAAACTTGTTTTCTCACCGTTTACATTATTTCTTCACTGGATTTCATCAAAAGCCCTCTATTTTTTTATTCTGCCCACAGTGTATGCATGCGTGTATGTTTTATGGTGAGAGGGTGTTTTTTCTGGTGAGAGAGTGTATGTGTGTACGACTAGTGCGTGGATTCGTGAATGTATATTTTCTTTTGAGAGAGATCTGTATCTCTTCCTCTTTTTCCTTTTTTGGAGTCCCTATGTGTATTGTTGTTGTCTTCTTTTCAAAGAAGAGAAAAAAGTCAAAAAATAGTTGTTGTTCTTAGCACGTGGGTTTGTGCAGGTTAGTGGGTGAATTAAGAAGGGGTAGGGGTAGGTAATGAGTAAAATTTAATTTTTGGGAGGGATAAAATTATGTGTCTATAGGAAGGGAGTCAAGTTCCAGAGGTTAGTAAAGTTATATCTTTTATGAAGACCCAACGACTATTAAAAAAAGTATGCATGGGTCTCTTGGCTATGATAAGTGATGTTAGAGAGGGAGCCCTTAGTTTTGAGGAGCTACCTGTGGTGAAGGAATATTTTGATGTATTTCCTGAGGAGTTAGCAGGATTACCTCCAGTATGAGAGATAGACTTTGGTATTGATTTGGTATCTGACACTATGCCAATATCTATACACCTATATCGTATGGCACCAGCAGAGTTGAAGAAGCTCAAACAACAGTTGCAAGACTTGCTAGATAAGAGTTTCATCAGACCGAGTATATCACTATGGGGTGCACCAGTTCTGTTTGTAAAGAAGAAAGATGGGTCTCTAAGAATGTGTATTGACTACAGGCAGCTAAATAAGGTAACAATATATAACAAGTATCCGTTACCTCGTATACAGGACCTATTCGATTAGTTACAAGGTGCTGCCTATTTCTCAAAGATTGATCTTCGGTCTGGTTATCATCAGCTTATAATTGGGAAGGAAGATATATCCAAGACAATATTCAGAACTCGATATGGGCATTATGAGTTCCTTGTGATGCCTTTTGGGTTAAACAATGCTCCTGCTGCATTCATGGACTTGATGAATGGAGTGATCAGGCCGTATTTGAACAAATTTGTAATAGTATTTATTGATGATATTTTGATATATTCTCGTAGCCAGGAAGAACTATAGAATCATTTGATGACTGTACTGTAGACATTTCGGGAACATAAGCTTTATACGAAGTTCTCAAAGTGTGAATTTTTGATCGATTCAGTATCATTTTTGGGGCATGTTGTCTCCAAAGATGGTATTATGGTGGATTCTAAAAAGACAGAAGCAGTGCAGAATTGGACAGACCTATTTCACCCACAGAGATTCATAGTTTTATAGATTTGGCTAATTACTATAGGCGTTTTGTGTAGGATTTCTCTAAAATTTCAGCTCCATTGACCAAGTTAACACAGAAAAATATGAAGTTCCCAGTGGACAGAAGAATGTGAGTGGAGCTTTCAAAAACTCAAGACATGTTTGACCAACGCACCTGTATTAGCCTGACCATCAGGTTCTGGAGGATTCAAATTATTTTGTGATACTTCGAGGGTTGGATTAGGATGTGTTCTCATACAAAATGATCATGTTATAGCTTATGTTTTGAGATAGTTGAAGAAGCACGAGCTGAACTATCCTATACATGATTTGGAGATGACCGTTGTGTTTTTTGCTCTTAAGATTTGGAGGCACTACTTATACGGTGAAACTTGTGAGATTTATACCAATCACAAGAGTTTGAAGTATATTTTCAGCAGCGAGATCTAAATCTTCGACAACGTCGATAGATGGAATTATTCAAAGATTATGATTGTGCTATCTTGTATCATCCTGGAAAAGCTAATGTTGTGGCTGATGCTTTGAGCAGGAAATCTATAGGTAGTTTGGCACATATAGCTCATGGATGGAGGCAACTTGTAAAAGATGTGCAGAAACTTGAAGAAGAAGGTGTCAGTTTTGGTGATGGAAAGTCATGGGTGTTGTTGGCTTGTGTTTAAGCTAAATCTTCTTTGGTAGAGCGCATAAAGGCGACTCAATTTGAGGATGTGCAGTTGTGTAAATATCAAGATGAGGTCCTAGCTGGTCAAAATAAGATAATGAGTATTGATTGTGATAGTATCCTTTGAGTGGGTAATCGATTATGTGTACCAGCTACAGATGGGTTGAGATGAGCTATTCTTGAGGAAGGTCACAACTCCAGATATACCATTCACCCTGGTTCCACTAAGATGTATCATGACCTAAAGCAGTTGTACTGGTGGGAAGGTATGAAGAAAGATATTGCTAACTTTGTTTTTAGTTGCTTGACTTGTGAACAGGTTAAAGAAGAACATCAACGACCAGCAGGGTTATTGCAAGAGATCAGGATTCCAGATTGGAAATGGGAAAGAGTTACCATGGATTTTGTAATCGGGCTACCGCGAACCATTAAAATCCATGACTCTGTATGTGTAATTGTAGATTGACTTACTAAGTCTGTTCACTTTCTGCCAGTAAAGACTACATATAGTGGAGTGAAATATGCTCAGTTATTTATGGATGAAATTTTTTGACTTCATGGAGTTCCATTGTCCATCATTTCTAATAGAGGATCATAGTTCACTTCACGCTTTCAGAGATATTTCCAATAAGCATTGGGTACCCGAGTATATCTTAGTACTGCATTTCATCCACAGAAGGACGGGCAGTCTGAGCGTACTATACAAATTTTAGAGGATATATTGAGAGCTTGAATTCTTGATTGTGGAGGTATTTAGGATACTTACTTACCCTTAGCTGAATTCACTTACAATAATAGTTTTCAGTCAAGCATTCAGATGGCTCCATATGAAGCCTTGTATGGTAGGCGATGTCGTTCTCCTATCAGGTGGTTTGAAGTTGGAGAGGCTAAAGTTTTAGGACCATACTTAGTACATGATGCTATGGACTAGGTCCAAATGATTAGATAGAGGTTGCTCACAGCTCAAAGTAGACAAAAGTCTTATGCAGACAAGAGGAGAAAAGATTTGGTGTTCACAGTTGGGGATAAGTTTTTTCTACGAGTCTCTCCTTTGAAGGGTGTGATGCAATTCGGGAAAAGAGGTAAATTGAGCCCGAGGTATGTAGGACCTTATAAGATACTTGAGCGTATAGGAGGAGTGGCTTATCGTGTGACACTCCCTCCTGATATGTCTTTCATTCATCCAGTTTTTCATGTCTCTATGCTAAGGAAGTGTATATCAGATTCTTCTCGCATGCTCGAAGCACCAACCTTGCAACTTGATGAGAACTTAACCTATGAAGAGGAACCAATGGCTATCATTGATCGACAACTAAGAAAGTTATGGTCAAAAGAGTTTGTGTCCGTGAAAGTCTTATGGAAGAACCATACCATTGAAGATGCTACGTGGGAGTCAGAAAAGGATATCAGAGTCAAGTACCCTCACTTGTTTCAGTTTTCAGGTATGTACTTATTCTAAATTCGGGGACCGAATTTCTTAAGGTGGGGGGAATGTAATACCCCAAATTTTAGTTGAAAAATAAAAATAAATAAACAAAAGATTGGGATAATGGGATAAACTCATATTAAGTAGAAAAAGGAAAAAGAAAGAGAGTAATGGGCCAAGGCCATTTGTGCACCTAATTAAAAAACAAAAAGGGTCATGACCCCAATTTTGTTTTATATATAAATTGAATTCAAGGTAAGGGCTTTGCCCATTTACTTGCACAACACTTCCCTTTTAGCAAAGAAAGAGTGTTCTACCTAAGCACACGCTCAACACAAAAAATGCAGAATTAATTATTTTTCCAGTGAAAGTCAACCAAAGGGGCGAGGTTTTGATCATAAAATTCTTTTGAGCTTAAGGCAAACCCATTTTTATATCCTTATTGTGATTTTAGTCAAGTTAATTTAATTTGGTTATTGAAATTTAGTTACTAAAGACAAGAATTTTGGGTAATAAGATGTTGTTTTGGATACAAAGTTTGAGAAATTGAAGGTTATCAGGAAATCTTGAGGGTTTGGTAGTCTAATTTTATCATGAGTTAGTCTAAAATAAGAGAATTAACACAAGAATGGATATGATGTGATTATAGGTTTGATCCAAGAAAGCGATACGAATCATTCGAGGTGACAAATTAGTATTTCTGCAAGAGTACTGTGAGTAGTAATCTTACCATAATTTGTGTTTATTAACTTGCATATTTTATACTTGATTTTGATGAAATAATGAGTTACAAAATGCTTTGAAATTGCATGTGGGGCAAGTCCTTTACTTGATATGATATTGAAATGATTATTTAAGATACGATATTATTACGGTGAATATTTTCACTTACATGAGGAATATGTATTTTTGACATGTGTTTTATTCAAGTTTACAAGTAACATGATTTGATATGAATTTTAAATGCTATGTACTATTCTAAAAAGACTTTCATATGAATATTTATTGTTTACAAAGTAAGTATAAATGAGAGTAGACCTTGATTTGAATCCCATAGCTAACAGCGGGATCTTAGACCTGGTGCACCTTGTATTTACTGATGATTGTTACAACCCTTGCTAGTGGGAAGGTAGAACTAGCATACTGATACTGATATGATATTTGACTACTTTATGAGGGGTCCACTGTTATGGATTATTCTTGATGAAGAAGAATGTCACACTAATTACATGATTCATTCTTGGAAACCTCCCAATATGTATTATTTGATATGATATAACACTTATTGAGTTTATGACTGAACTATTGATTCACTTTGCTTATATGAAACAAATGATATTGTTTATTGTTATTGTTTTCTGAAAGAGCACTTATTTCATGATGTTTATTGTCCCCATTTAAACGGTTGTGGTTAAGTGTTATTACTCACTGAGCTAGCGTCTCACTCCTTGCTATTATTTTTCAGAGAACGCAGGTGACGGCGAGGATCGCGTTGGCTAGAGGATCCGAGTAGCATATTCCTGGTGAGCCCCATAATTATTCGTGTGGGCTATAGTTTATTTATTCGTTATAATTCTTTTTCTTGAAACTCTTAGTTTGCTCCATAGTCATGTTTTTAGATCTTGAGTATTCTTTCATTATTTTGGATTTGTGGTGTATTTGACTTCCTCTTATTTTTGAAGATGGATTTCGAATTGTTAGTTGGTGGTATTGGTGAATTGTTGATGATCTATGGTGACTTGTGTTGGTGTTTGTGTGGTGGTTGTGCTGTTGGGTTGTTTTGTTGTTGAATTGAGATAGAGAATTTTCTTGTTAGGCCCTAAAACAGGAAAAACTCTATCCGATTTTCTGTAGAAATCTAATGAGGCTTGCTTTGATGTCCTAAATTCCTTAGCGCCGGTCATGATCCTATTTCGGAACGTAACACAGTTATTATCAAAAAAAGTTATTTATTTATTGCTTATTGCTTGTTGCTTGCAAGTAATGAATCTATTGTTTAACTCACATCATATCTTTGAACTATGTATATAAATTCAAATTATATCATTTTAAAGGTAAACAGGTAAAATATTCTTTACTGCTAAAAATTCTTCATTCTCACCAATCAAACGCACCAATCTTGCTTCGAATGAATAACTACATACTTAATATTTACATCAAACCAACTAATTCATGACATTTTTGTGTCATATTTTATTTTTTAATTTTAATTAATTAATAATTTAGTATATCACTCCAATTTATCAATTAATTATGTAAAATTTAATGCAACTTGATTGTTACAAACAATAAATGTGAGAAGATCTTTTTCCCATTATCCCACAACCCCTTTTAATTTGTTGATGATGCCTTCTACATATTCAAGTGCGAAAGCGCTTCACATATTGACCACCTCCTTCCATTTATTAAACATATCGAATCTCTCTTGAATCCCAATAATAACTTTGATTCTTTTTCTTTAAAACTTTGGAAACCTACAATTACGAGTTTATTTTTCATGAACACTGATTTGGTTCAAGTCGTGATTGATCACTATTTTCGGTGTTTATTTTACCTATTATATTTTTTTTTTACGTTACTTAAGAAAATATTAACTAAAATGACAATTTGAATAAGTTATCTTTATTTTTTTTAATCTCAATTTAATATTTTTTTCTTTTTCACTCAAGGAGAAGAAAGAAAAGGTCTTTTAAAAGAAGAAGCGACTCTACACTGAAGACACAAGAAAACAACCATTTTTTTCATATAAGTATGTGTTGTTACATTTTGCACAAAAATTTAACTCATATATATATATACTGAAACAAAATTCGGGAGGTTTAGGGGTCTGATAGGTACAAACCTTAGTTTAGGGGTCTAAGTGAATTTTCGGGATAAGTTTGAGGTCCTATCGATGGGTTTGGCCTTAATTCAATTTGACGGTGAATTGAAAATTTTATAATGTGAATTCAATACTGCATTAGTTTCAAAAAGATTATGACCTTTTTTAAAAATATTCTTGACTCTCATTACATCTCTCTCTCAAAAGTCTTTTCTTAATGTATCATAACGTTGAATTATTTGACGGTTGATCTATTCACGTTCTATAATTAATTTTAAGAAAAACTTCATATGGAGTATTTTTTTATAACAGAAAATGACTGCCAATTTTAGAGAGTAATGGCAACACAACTCATTAAATAAGACTCGTTGACCTAAGATCTAAGTATCTAACTGTACAAAATATTACCTAGAGCCATAGATAAACATTTATAAAATGTTGTAGTAGCAGCAACTAACTTAAAACAAGAGAGCTACATAGTTTTCTCATTGGGTGTTTGACACAGACGTTTTGGGCCAAAATTATCCGGATTCATGCATCGGAAAGTCCTATATTGGAAAAGCTTTTCTACCGAAGACGATTTTATTACCAAAACTCAAACTCGAGACCCCTAACTAATAATGGAGAGGTGCTCACCACCCCACCAAAATCTTTGGAGGTATAAGGAAAGAGAGGTCTTTGAACTATAATATATGAGATGCACCTGTTTTTCATTTTTTTTTCTTCTTTCCCACCGCTCAACTTGGTCATCAATGAGCTGCTGTCAAAGTGTCAACTATAATTTTAAAAATTGAACGTGGCATGACATCAATATCTTAAGAGATTTCCTTTTTAATAGTAGTACACCTCAATTACAGTGATTCTTCAAATTTCTTGAACTCCTAATTAATTAGCCTTCCGTTGAAACAAGACACATCTCTGATCTAGTCATAATCCGTCTAGCTAGCTTGTCAATCTCTTGAACACTGGTTACTGCTATTTCTAATAGTTTATGTTACTATTTAAGTCATGTATACATGGGAAGTATAAACTTCTTTTAATATTATCTATTTAATTTGACTTGTTGTATGATGAACAAATAATTTGATTATTTTTTAGGCTATCCGATAATGTAAATTAAGTTCTTTTACTCTAATTATTAATTTATCGAGGTTAACCGTTAAATCATAGGGCATCTAGGTGTACTTTAATTTTCTTTGCTATAGCGACTTTATTATGTGCTAAGCAATGATATTTTGCCAACCCTATTTGAATATTGCTGAAAATTTCTTTGTTTATGAGTATGATAGAATCAATCCCGAGTTTCAAATCCAAATTTATACCGTATATAATTTGTAAACAAATACAGTGCAAATTGAGATTATGGGTTCTAAGTAGATAGAGAAAATTAAACATTTTTTTCTTCTCAAGAAACACAATTTTATTTATTAAAAATATATGGGTACAATTGTATTTATTTCCTTGATTCTCGTCTTTTGATTTTCTTCGTGATTTGACGACCGTTAGCAGTGTATTTATCTAACTTTAGCCGACTTGAGCTCAATCAAAGATGGTTTTGTGGATCTTCTTGAAGTATTTAATTATCAAGGAAGGTATTGATATCTTTATGAATATTTCATGAGTTTACGAAAAGAGTCTAATTCTTGATATATATGAGACTACACAAAATATTACTAGACATTATCAGTCTTGTTAGAGTATAGAATAAACTCTCTCTAACAATTTATTGCCTTGCTTCTCAAAATATCTTCAATACTGATAGAGAACAATATAGTTTAAGATTAGGATATAGAATTCTAACCTTAATATATTTATAATAGATTTGTTTGATATGATTTACCATTAGACGTATAATCTTAATATTATCGTACAATAGATAGTCATAGGAATATATAAGAACCACATATGCCCATGAGTCAGTTGAGAAGAGAGTTCAAAGTAAAAATATTTCTACTACTATATACGGATATGTTGTACGCGTGCATGTATTCAATTTTGAACTCCAACCAAGTAAACAAAAATATTCCCACTACAACCTATCATCATAATTAATAGTAAGAAGGAAGAGAGCAGTCCCAAAAGTTTACTTTCTACATATTAAAGATATACATATCATGCATCTAATCAAGCAAAACCTAAGGACTTTTTTCACTCAAAAGTCAAATCTAAAAACTCTTATTTCATTTTCTAGCATAAGTTGTGAAGCATGCACTGATTAATTAAACTATATTTACACCAACCTTAGGCAAACAACCCCAAATTTTAAATGCTATATAATAGTATAGCGATAGCCCACAATTCAAATTTCAAACCAAAAATATTGATTTTGGTAAAAGGTGGTGATTGATCTCACAATTATATCCAAGTCTTGTAGATGCTGTCAGTTGGAAACGGACAAATTTGTAGGAAAAATTATAGTTTATTTCAAAATAATTATTATTTTTTTAAAAAAATAAAAATCATTATCATGAAAAATAAGAGGTGTTACGTAATGTTTTTAAATTTACCATTTGGTTATGTAGGTGTATGGAAAAGAGCCAAAATTGTATTACTCCATTGAATCAAAACGCATGGTATGACACTTGTATAATCTTGAAAGGAGTATGGTTCTTTCTTGACATTCAGTATAATATGTGTATCAATAATAGCAAAAGAAGCAACTTTTCTTTGATCAAAAAACAAGTGTACTAACACATGTTATAATCTAGTAGGAAGAATATTCATTATTTTGGCTATATATATGTACGCTTCTTTGTATGTTATGAAGTAGAGAGAAAAAAATAATAACACACACTTTGTTTAAATCATTCTTCTTTTCCATTTCATTTACTTCTCCATTACTATTATATAATCCTTATTATTAGTTATATCATTTTCCAAATTAACTTGTTGGTATTTGTATTAATAGTTTTGTTGATTTCTGTATCCTCTAAATATTTAGAGAAGTTCTTGTTTAATCCTGAGGAAACATTTCACACTGCTGAAATAGTTTCTTAGGACAGTGCCCAGCACGACTCAAGTATAATAAATATATATACACTGTTCTATTGTACTGTTAATATTATCAAAATAATATTTTGTTCACAGTTGTGTAGTAGTATTATTTTTCTTTATTCCCCAACAATCTAAGAAACTATGGTAGAAAATTTTACTATTGAGGAAATAATAACTCATATTTTAATTGAAGATACCAACAGGAAGGAGTCATTCCAAGCTAAGCAGGTTGCGCTTAAAGCAAGTTTGGTACAAGGTCAACACAACAACAACAACAAAAGGTATGATAATAAGTCTCAAGGTTACAAGCGTTTTTGTCCCAATTTTAAGAAAAGAATATGCAATCTCTTGGTTTAATTTCTGGTTTGGATTTAAGTAATTTTGATAAATGTGAAATATGTGCTGAATCTAAAATTACTAAAAAGTCATGTTTTTCTGTTAATAGAGAATCTGAATTGTTATCTTTGATCCACACTGATTTGGGTGATTTAAAACAAACTATGACTAGAGGTGGTAAAAGATATTATGTGACTTTTATTGATGATTTCTCTAGATTTACTAAGTTGTATCTGCTTAGAAATAAGGATGATGCATTTAATGCTTTTGTGTCTTATAAATCTAAAGTTGAGAATCAGCTTAGTAGAAAAATCAAGAGAATTAGATTTGATAGAGGTGGAGACTATGTATCTTCGAATGATTTTTGTGAAAAAAGAAGGTATTATTCATGAAGTTACTCTGCCTTATTCTTCTGAGTCAAATGGTGTAACTGAGAGGAAGAATAAGACATTGAAAGAAATGATGAATTCTATTCTAATTAGATCTTGTGCACCTGATAATTTGTGGGGTGAAGCTATTTTGTCTGCATGTCATTTACAGAATAGAATTACTCATAAAAGAACTGGCAAAACTCCTTATGAGTTGTGGAAAGGTTATAAACCTAATTTAAAATATTTAAAAGTGTGGGGTTGTCTTGCTAAAGTTCTTCTTCCTGAACCTAAGAAGAAGAAAATAGGTTCAAAAACTGCTGATTGCATGTTTATTGGATATGCTGAATATAATGTTGCATACAGATTTCTTGTCTTGAAAAGTGATGTACTTGATGTAAATACTATAATTGAGACAAAAAATGTTGAATTATTTGAACATATTTTTTCACTGTGTGATAAAATCTCTCATGCACCTGTTGAAAAAGAAAACGAATCCACCTCTAATATTAAGGAACTGCGGAGGAGTAAAAGGCCTAGAAAAGAGTATTTTTCTTATGGAAATGATTTTCAGACTTTCCTTGTTGATAATGAACCATTAAATTATTTTGAAGCTGTATCTTCTTCTGATGCTAAATTTTGAAAAGAGGCAATAAAAATTGAACTTGATTCAATTGTGAAAAGTAATACTTGGGTTTTAACTGATTTACCTCCTGGTGCAAAACCGATTGGTTGTAAATGAATTTTTAAAAAGAAACTTAATGCGGATGGATATTTAGATAAATATAAAGCTTGTTTAGTAGCTAAAGTATTTTCTCAAAAGCAAAATGTTGATTATTTTGATACATTTGCACCGATAACAAGAATTGCTTCTATTCGAATATTAATTGCTTTAGCATCAATTCATAAATTGTTTGTCCATCAAATGGATGTAAAAACAGCTTTCTTAAATGGTGATTTAGAAGAAGAAATTTATATAGTTCAACCTGAAGGATGTGTAATTTATGGATAAGAAAACAAAGTTTGTAAATTAACTAAGTCTCTTTATGGCCTTAAACAAGCTCCTAAACAGTGGCATGAGAAATTTGATCAATTCTTGATAAAAGACAGTTTTTCTTCTGTTGAGGTAGATAAGTGTGTTTATACAAAAGTAGTGGACAGTGATGTTGTGATAATTTGTTTATATGTTGATGACATGCTTATATTTGGTACATGTATAAATATTGTGGAACGTACCAAATTATTTTTGTCTACTAACTTTGATATGAAAAATTTGGGTGAAGTGAATATGATATTGGGAATTAAAGTTATAAGGAGTAAAGATGGTATAATGTTGTCACAACAACATTATGTGGAAAGACTTCTAAAGAAGTTTGAATGTTGGGAGTAAACTCTTGTAGCCACTCCTTATGATGCTAATTCTAAATTAAAAAAGAATAATGGAGACCCAG
The DNA here is from genome assembly GCA_030864225.1 of Capsicum baccatum var. pendulum. Classification (NCBI taxonomy): domain Eukaryota; kingdom Viridiplantae; phylum Streptophyta; class Magnoliopsida; order Solanales; family Solanaceae; genus Capsicum; species Capsicum baccatum. The sequence goes on from CM061551.1 coordinate 109,498,980, forward strand.
TTGCTCAGTCTAAGTATGCACAGATCATTGGGAGTCTAATGCATTTAATGAATTTTACTAGGCCTGATATAGCCTATGTTGTGTGTAGATTAAGTAGATATACTCATAATCCCAATAATGAACACTGGTGTGCATTAATGCGATTGATGAAATATTTGAAAGGAGCTGTGAATTATGGTATCTTGTATAGTGGATTTCCTTCTACTTTAGAAGGGTATTGTGATGTAAATTGGATCTCTGATTCAAACGAGACAAAATCCACTAGTGGTTATGTGTTCACGCTTGGTGGCGGTGCAGTATCATGGAAATCAGCTAAGCAGACGATCATTGTTAGATCAACTATGGAGTCAGAGTTTGTGGCTCTAGAGTTAGCTGGTACTGAGGCTGAATGACTAAGAAATTTCTTAGCGAATATCCCTTTTAAAAAGGATGATCTATTGCCTCATAGCCCTTTAAATAAGGATGATTTGTTGCCTGATATCCCTTTGAAAAAGGATGATCTATTTTCTAATATCCATTTGAAAAAGGATGGTCTGTTGTCTAATATCTCTCTAAAAAGGGATGATTTGATGCCTTCTGTGTATATACACTGTGATTGTCAAGCCGCAATTGCTATTGCGAAGAATAAATCTTACAGTTGTAAGAGTAGACATATGAAATTGAGGCATGATGTTATTAAGCAGTTGCTGAGAGATGGAATAATTTTCATTGATTTTGTAAAGTCAGAATTGAATTCGGCCGATTCACTGACTAAATCTGTGTGAAGAAAATTAATTCTTCAAACCTCAAAAGAGATGGGGTTAAGGCCAATATGATTGTCAATAGAGATGGTAACCCAACCTATGTGATTGGAGATCCCATGAAGTAGGTTCATATGGGTAATAACAAGTTGATATTGACTCTGCGCACTTACTAAGAGTGCTTAAACTGCTACTAAAATAGAGGGATGAGTAATTAACTCTTAATAAATTCATAATCCTTACGGGTGGTGTATTTAAGGTAGTGTACACTTGATGAATTCACCTATATAAGAAGCGGAATGAGGTCATTCCTATGAGACTTTTGGTCTTAGTCTTTAGAGCTCTCATGAATACCAGGCGCGCGCATGAACTATTGGCGCAAAACCGCGTTGAACAACAAAATTACGGTCGAAATGTGATTGATAAAATCTCTGGCTTACAACAAGAATTATTCGATTCATAGAAATATTATATTTCACCGGTAATTATGTAAGTTGAATTTTATTGGTCTAAGTTTGGTTCATAGTCCAGAAGACACCAAACCTACTGCACTTTGTCCATGCAAATCCAACAAGTTAATATGTCTTTTTCTATAAATTATTTTGAAATAATGTGGGGATTGTAGGAAAAATTATAGTTTATTTCAAAATAATTATTATTTGAAAAAAAAATTATTGTCATGAAAAATAAGAGGTGTTACAGAATATTTTTAAATTTGCCATTTGACTATGTAGGTGTATGGAAAAGAGCCAAAGTTGTATTACTTCATTGAATCAAAACACATGGTATGACACTTGTATAATCTTGAAAGGAGTATGGTTCTTTCTTGACATTTAGTATAATATGTATATCAATAATAGCAAAAGAAGCAACTTTCCTTTGATCAAAAAACAAGTGTACTAACACTTGTTATAATCTAGTAGGAAGAATATTCATTATTTTTCCTATATATATGTATGCTTCTTTGTATGTTATGAAGTAGAGAGAATAAAAAAATAACACACACTTTGTTTAAATCATTCTTCTTTTCCATTTCATTTACTTCTCCATTACTATTATACAATCCTTATTATTAGTTATATCATTTTCTAAATTAACTTGTTGGTATTTGTATTAATAGTTTTGATGATTCCTGTATCCTTTAAATATTTAGAGAAGTGCTTGTTTAATTCTGGGAAAACATTTCACACTGCTGAAATAGTTTCTTAGGACAGTGCCCAACACGACTCAAGTATAATAAATATATATACACTGTTATATTGTACTGTTAATATTATCAAAATAATATTTTGTTCACAGTTGTGTAGTAGTATTATTTTTCTTTATTTCCCAACATTTAAGGTCAAAATATGAAACGTAAGAAGCAGATGATTAATTATTTATTTTCGGAAGAAATGAAAGAATTTATTGGGGATCAGAGATGCCTTTTGTCGATTATATATATATATATATATATATTGAAACATGAGAAGAAGATTAATCATTTGTTTTTGAAAGAAATCAAAGAATTTCTTGAGGATCAGAGATGAATCCATCGATCGGCTATAGTCGATAAAGACCATAATATATAATATACATACATATATACATATATACCTTTTTTAAAATTAACATAATATTATTTATTGGTATCATATTATAACAAGGTTAAATAATGAATTTATTTAAATTTTAAGTTATTTATGTTGAGTACTGGAGATTAATTTTCACTTAATATATTTTTCCTTCTTTATTTCTACGAATTCTGAATTCGTCTCCTGCTCATACTAGTATTTTTTAAAGAAGAGGCCAATACGTGACAACTAATTAAAGTCGAGACGGTGTCACTATTCACACCTAGGAATGTTCTAATTTTTTATCACATTATAATCTGCTTCAATTGAATGGTAAAGGGTTTTCGAATTAATAAATCTGTAAATTGGTCAATCCATTATGTAATTTTGTCTTTCTATGTATTTGATAACACTAAAGTGTTTATGAAAATTGAAAAATTAAAATCGTACGTTGGTCACACTAAACTTATACTCTCTTCATTTTAAAAATAATGACCTACTTTCCTTTTTAGTCCGTTTAAAAAAGATTGATCCCTTTTCTTTTTTGACAATACTTTAATTTTAATTTTCTATATGACATATTTAGGACCACAAGATTAAAGGACATTTTGATACATTTGACACAACTTTAATTTAAGGCCACAAGATTCAAAAGTCTTCTTTATTTTCTTAAACATTGTGTCAAGTTAAAGTAGGTCATTTTTTTTAAACGGAGGAAGTAGTATAACTTAGAAATAGAAAGCAAAGACTGTTGCATTGTTGGTAGGAATGAGAGAAATTGTTCCACAAAATGTAGTTTGCTGAAATCACAAAAAGAAAAAAAAAACACCAGAACTTTTAGTCGCTAGGTGTTACTGATGATTTCCTGAAGGATTGGATAAGAAAACGCATTTAAAATTTAGGAAGTGAAATGAAATGTTTGCAGACAAATTTCAGTCAAACACCATATTTTAACTTTCACAAATGCTAGTTCAGTAAATCATGTGATCTCTTTCAACAACATGAAAATTACAGAAAACATAAAAAAGGTCCATCAATTAATAAATATTCATTAAAACTAAAGATGTAAATATTTACTAAAGCTTGAAAAATAGAAAAGTACTTGTACCTGTTTAAAAAAAAGACAATACACAGTATACAATGGAGGAAATGCAGTCCCTGAAACACTTCCTAAAGGGGAATGTATAGAAATTCTAATCTCAATAGCATAAATATTACGTGATTTCCTTCTGAATGATTTGATGATATACTATGTTAGATGTAGAATGATCATGGTTAGTTTTCGTAGATGGCTGAATGAGCAACTTCACACAATTTGAACTCTTTGATCGAGATAAGGCACATAGAGTTGGGTATGCAAAAATACATGTTCTCGTAGATAAATTTCAACAAAATCTACAGTTTGACCTTGTCTTTGTTTATAGTCTTAGTTAAACACAATCTAATGAAAAATTGTATTCTTTTAAATTGAACAGGCAGCTTTTCATCTTGTGATGATAATAGTAGTATTCTTGAAATAAATACGTCTGTATTTTTGAAATCTCCTATAGCAATTTTAACAATAATAACATAAGTTTTAAAATCACACCAGGTTAATCGTGTGTCATTACATAAACCTTCACATGAATTTAAATTTAGTAATAATAAATGAACAATTCTCTTTCAAGCGTATATATAAGGGGGCAAACCTGAAGGTTTTAGAGTGTGCAACAGATCTTTAAATTGTGTTTGATTGTTAAAAGCAAGAGCTTTATCTGTAGAAATAAACATTTTTTCTTTTCCTGGGAATCGATTGATAAGATATTATTTATTTCACCAATAAAATTATTTTTGATTGTCAAGATCACACGAAAATCTATGGGAGATGAATTAGAACATGATGAATCCAAATTTGAGTATGTTAATGCAAATAATTTATCTAAAGATTCTTTTTCGGTTGTGTAAGAATGATCAAAGAGTTTGGTATTTCAATTTTACCTGCGGAATTGATTGGTTCTTATCCATTTCCAATTCTTATAAGATAATTACAAAATATAGGATCCATTTTTGCTCTCATATTCTCAGATAATTATAATTTTTCAAGTTTATTTCAAATGATACAATATAACAAGCTTTCGTTAATGAAAATTTCTTTCTTTTCATATCATACAACAGGGAGAGTTTGTCTGAAATCACCTTCTAAAACTATAACTTTTCTATCAAATAACATGTTTGAACCCATTAAATCTTGTAAAAACAGATCAAAAATATCCAACATTTTTCTCTTAGCCATAGATACCTCATCTCAGACAATCAATTTTGCATCTATAATTAAACCTGCAAGTGAGCTTTCTTTACTAATGTTACACCTCTTATGTTCATCAAGGTCAATAGAAATTTTAAAATAAAAATGTGCAGTGCGTCTATCTGGGAGAATAGAAGAAGCAACACCGAAGGTAGCTGTTGCTAAAGCTATATGTCCCATACACCGTATGATTGCTAATAAAGCACGATATGAAAATATTTTTCCTGTACCTTCTAGACCATCTATAAAAAATGCATCCGCTTTGTTTGAAAATATTCTATCTATAATGCATTGTGGGCAATTATTTGATTTTTGTTTAATCTCTTGTATAAGAATACATCATCCTCACTTACGGTAATAGATCTTTCATATTGAGAATCTTTTGTTTCTCTTATTGCCGTAGAAGATATAATAGTTTCTAAAATAAGTTCATATTCATTGACAACATGACCCATAGAATGCAAAATGTCATTGATATGATTTAAAGCTTGATACCAGATATGTTTTTTCTCAGTAGTTTGTAACACTTTATAGTCTTCGAGCATTGAATCTTTAAATTGTTCTCATAATTTTTTGGGTTGACAGGAGAACAATATATCAGTAATGTAGCAAATAAACATCTCAAACTGTGTGGCATCTAATAAGCTGCGGCTTCAGACATACATTCTATGAAATTGTTATCATAATGTAGCAATCCTCTTTTCTTCGCAGATTCTCTAAAACTACTACAAGACTCTCCGTCTATAGTTAAGAGATCGTTATATGATGTTGGTCCTCGTATATATGTTAGTAGTAATTTAAGATAATATCTTTCTCCTTCTGTTGGATGACATGTCACAATACGTCCAATGATATTTTGTCATAGGGTCCAAAATTTATCTGTGAATGACCATACAAAGTAAGCAAGAAAGTCTTTGTACAATAAATTGAGCTCCATAGCGTATGTGTTAGTTTTGTTCATATAGAAAAATTTTGTTAACATTGTTTTTTTGCTCATCGAATTATTTATAATTATATTTATATCTTTATTGTTCTTGTAAGAAATAAATTGTTGATTTTTCAGATGTAGTTGAAGGCAATAAACACCAGGGGACATTTCATTTATAGTAAATCCAAAGAGACGTCATACAACTTCTGGAGAAAAAATTCATCTAGTAGATTGATATTCTTTAACTTCATCTATCTCTATGGTTGTATTGTTATTTTATACACAGAATGCAATTTTGTCATGACCTTTACAAATGTATTTGTAGAGATATTTTATGACCTTGATGTTAGTGAAAACTTCTACATTTATGTAACGATTAAATTTGTCAAGTAAATATGAATTGTATGGAACCACCCAAGAGTTATCTAAGTATTGTTGTCTTACTTTCACAACTTCTTCAGTATTTTGTCTTCTGTAAATTGGATAAGAATCTGTTTCCTTCGATATTTTATGAGCAAATTTTTTTGAATATTTGAATTTACAATAACTTTTTTGGTATAGAAATTTGTTGGGTCTAAACTACCACAAGGGTCATGCATCATATGTTTAATGACGAGCTTTTGCAGATCAGGTTCTGTACTGTCATCTGGCAATTCGGTACTAATTATATCATCATATGCCTCTACTGTTAATAACTTGTGCTCATTACTTGATATAATAAGAAAGTGTGCATGAAGTAAACCCTATTTCTAAAACTCTACAGTATACATAGAAGCAATAACCTTTTCAAAAATATTTCGTTTTAATATATCTGTCTTTAACTCTTCTATTAGCCTTGAATACTCGGCTAATCAAATCAGGTCTATTTTGAATCTCATCACTCGATAACAAATTTTTTTTTATTTTCAGTCAATATGAATTGCATGTTATAAGTATGAACAAATCGGCCTTTCCAAAGTGTTGCACTAAAACAATAGCATCCATATAACGTTGACCCATATATCTAGGTCTGTCTGTAAAGAAATTTGAGAGAAATGTTTTCTTTCCAACATTAGAAGAATCTCGTTCACCAAGTCTTAAAATGTCAAGAAGTCCTTGAAACACGCTCATTCTAAACAAATCTTGATTCAATGAAATAAAATCTAAACTTTATGTCTCTAATTTTATGTATTCATCAATCGAATATTGTTGTAATAATCTCTCCGTATGTAAAATTTTATCTCCAACATCATTTCTCATCTAAAGTTTATAACAATAATATTCTCGAACCAACACTGTATTTCTTTTACATTTTTTTTTTTCAAATTCTCAGCTTCCATATCAAGGAATTCATCAAAAGTGGCAAAGTATTTTATGTTCGGCAATTGTTCAAATTCAGACAAAATAATTTTTTTAGAAGTTAATTTTCATCGCAAAACCTTTTAATACCACAATGGCACCCTCCTTGTGCGTATGAAAATAATAATGAATATTGTAACGGATCATAGCAATCAAAATAATTGTTTATCTTCTGTGTTTTGTCACAATGAGTATACATTTGAATATATGGTACATGAATAGCACAATCATCACTTTCATCAATCTATATTGTTGTAATCTCATTTGTAATAGGCAGATTATACACTCGTTGATCCAATCCAGCATCACATTTCAATGCAATATGAAAACTTTGCAGGTTTGATATGTTAGCTAAAGACCTCAAAAATATTGAGCATGAATTATTTTTTAATATGTCCATTAGTTGTATTACAATTGATTCATGCAATTTGTCAGAGTAGGCCATTCGATTTTCAAGTTCGCTTGTGTTGTCATAAAAGAATAGTTATAAATTTCTTAGACCTTTTTTCTTTGATATATAAGTCAGTTAGTGATACATTTGTCCTTGAACTTTGAATGTGTAGATACCATGATCTCTTCATGCTAATTTTTTAGCATAATTAACACGAAGCAATATAAACGCGAACAAATTATTATATGTTCAAATATATGTTTGAAAATGCTTGGATTCTACATCATTTCTCAAATATAAACTTCTTAGATTAGTTGACATTATATGAGAAGTTAACTTGATCGTACCTCCACAACAAAATTTGGGAGTTTCATATTGAAACTTTTTAACACCCCAGAACGTATAATTTTTTTTTCAACTGGGCATAATCAAAGCGTAGCCGGCTAATATTGATGGTAGATTTTTTACTTTTTGTAAGATCTGCACATTGAGAACAATTTTGAGGAAGAAAAGTAGAAAAGGTGATTGAAGGAGAGGGGTGGCTACAATTAAAATATGACAGTATATAGCAAATGATTTTTGCAAACCTATGTTTTGAATAATTTTTGAAGTCAAGATGCAGCAGATGTTGAACCTGACGTGAAGAAACAAAACGTTTTTACAAAATAATAATAGCATAAGAGATTAAAAACATGATTTTCGTCGTGGCGCTCACCTATTTTATAGCTGGAGAATAAAGGAGCCATTGTCTTCTATTTTTCATGGGCGACTGACAAAGCTGTAAGATCAAATTTATTAGCCAACACATCTGTTGTAACATATATGTATATTTAGCTATATAATCGCAAGTATAAATTATAGAATTCACTCGAGCAGAAAAGTTAAGTTTTCGTAATGCTACCTGTTGTTATTAAGATAGTAATGAAGTCCGTTAGAGCCGAATCCTCAAATGCAGAGGTAGATGTATCAGATGTTGAGCCTAACATGAATAAGTAATAAGTTATTTCTGTGTAATAGTTGTATGGGAAAGGGGAAAAATATTACTTTGATTGCAATACTCATTCATTTCATATAATATAAAGCCAATATTATCTATTTCATGAATTAGGAAGGGACTGCATACTCTTTTTTTGGATTTGGCATGATGCAGGTACATATAATTGAGAGCGGACAGCTAGTACAAAAAACACACATATTTTAGTAAGTGCAAAATAAAACACCCATAAAATAATATAATATTAACAAATCTTTATTTTGCCAAGATTAAAAGCATTAAGTGTCACATATAAGTGAAGATCAAATGCTAATTGGTGTAAAACAGGCTAAAGAAGAATAATAATAGATCTAACCTTCTCTAAGATAAAAAAAAAGTATGATCTATTTCAGAAAGTCGAGTTGGTTCTCGTATGGTAAGAGCGGATTATTTTGGGACTCCTAATTTGCAGCAACTTGATTTTGATTGACTATATGTGCCTCCTTGCATGGAAAGAGTCATGTATCAAAATAAATCTCACGATATGTTACATTTGGAAGATATATAAGTCTGTCGGAAAGGTAATCTGAGATATGCTGATACAATTTAGTTTAATATTAAGGATAACACATCATGGTTATATCGTTATGCACAAAGGGAAACTACCACTCATGTAAATCATTAATTATAATTTGTTAAAGAAATTTTGTTGTCAGTGAATTTTTGAATATTTTTTGATAAATTCATGGTTAATTAATCAATGATGTTACATAACATTTCACTATGAAAAATTATCAAATGCCAATTATCCAAAAGGACGAAAAGATACGGATGCAAGCATTTTCCCCAACTTGTCACCTCTAAAATATATTTCAAAATGTAAGGTACAAAAAAATTAGCTAAAAAAATAAGACTTTGTATTTTAAAGTTCTGTGGATAATATGCAAATAAGAAAGTAAATACTAACCTAACCCTCTAACAAGCAAGACCTAGTTAATAGCTTGTTCCTGCTCTAGCCATCTTTGGCTAGCTGAACCAATAAATATATGCACAAAGAAAGCCCTAGGCTACCTAGTAGAGGAACCACTGTAGTATTTTACACCACGAAACGGAGACGACTATCATATAAAATACTTAAGTGAATTCATATGAAACGGGGTTAGAAAGATTACAAATCAAATACTATTTTCTTCTGCAAAGACATCTAAAAAGTTTTCAAGGATTATCTAGATGCTGCAGCAGTAATAATGTCCTCATTTTTCAAAGGAATTTTCTTAACTTCATGACTGTGAAATGCTATGGAATGAGAGAGTTAATGTCCTCAGAAGTGGCTAAAAATTTACCGTCTCCGTCTATGGTGGAGACCAACAATGAAATATATTACTCAAACTTAACACGCTGTTCTATCTCATACAAATTGCACATTTAAACATACCATTCACAGTAAGACTTCAAGTGCAGGGAGTGATTGCATTTGGGAAAGACAATTTTTCTATTCATTTTCATGTAGATTCAACATTCCTCTTTTCATGAATATGTGATACGTAAATTGTACTATAATATGTAGGACATATGAATGCCAAAGTAAGTTTATATCAAGGATAAGAAATGGGTGATGCTGTAAGGATGTTGTGTTCAGTGGCAATTATGACAAAAGTATATATGAGTACAAATAACAAAACATATATAGGGAGCACAAAAAATAACCAAATTTGACATCCAAACCTGTTTTTGAAGAAGAAGAAGAACATCCTACATCAAAATTGTATTTATAAGCATATACTAATTCAGTGGAATTTAAAGATTTTATATTTTCAAGAATATGTTGAGTTGTTGTCTCTTTTTTTATGCGTCGCTACAGCAGAAGTGTCTATTTTGCAGCTGCGTGTATATCACAGTAAAGCTGATGCTAATGTCTCTAGAACGTTTCCTTGTTTGTTGATGGCCCATTAATAAATGAATCTGATGTGAAAGTGTTTTGATTACTTTAAGACCATGTAGTGTAGTGCAATACCAAAAGACAACATAAAGAACACAATGAATAAACACAAACATATTAGTGTTATGCTTCAATAAAATTATCCCACTCCACCTCATAGATAGAAAAGGTCTTGAATACTTAAAAACATGGTGATACATTCATACAGAACTCTACTCCAAACACATATACTGAAATTATCTATTTAGAGGACCATACTCAGAAAACAACATGCATATGAAATAAACAGAATCTCACAACTAAAACTCAACAAATTCTTATAAGGGTAATAAACGAATCTAGATTTTTCTTACAGATTCACACTATGAATGCAGAATTTCACCAATTCGTTTCTTTGGTTGTAGAGGGCCCATCGACAAATAAATCTGATAATTTCACCAACTAATGAAAAAAGAATCTCAATATCTGATAACTTAACCCATTTTTTGAGAATTTCATTACCAACCAATGAAATAAATAAAAATATATTTATTTTAACATAATAAACAACTAAAAATAAATAGAAAACAACACACACGTAAATCTAAAATTCCAGAAAAACAGAAAAATTTACTAGTGAGGTTGACTATAAATTAACAATTTTACTAATTAATAGAGAAAAAAATATCTCAACATGTAAAATTGGCAAAAATAAGATAAACTCAATTCAGAGAGCGCTAAGCCTGTCAAACGGGCCGGGTCAACCTAGCCCGAATCGGCCCATTTAAGAAAATCGATCCGATTTGACCCGGTCCGATCAGCCCATGGGCTGTAGGATACTGGGTCCCGAGCTGATTTATTTTTTTGGTTGGGCCTAGTTAACCTGGCTCGGACCAAGCCCGGTCTGGGCGGTCCAGAATTTTTTATTTTTAAAAAGTGGGTTGTTGGGCCCAAAGTCCAAACTAGCCATTGGCCCAATGGCTATATAGCTGTTTTTGGGTCCCAACGGCTAGTTTGTGATTTTTTATTAAAAATAAAAAAAATTACTTTTAAAAATATTTTTTAACCCCAAAAAAATTTCTATAAATACCCTACACTTTCAAATCATTTTCCACACAATTTTTTATTCTCTCAATTCTCATTTTCTCTCAAATCTCAATTCTCAATTCTCAATTCTCCAACATTCTATATATTTAATTTTCTAAAGTGCTTACTTTAATTTTTTAATTTTGCGATAAAAAAGTACGAGTGAAATTTTTTAAAGTCGCAACCTTTAGATACTTCTAAAATTTGGTATTATCGTTCCATATCTTACGTTTAATTTTTATTTAGTGTATTAATTATTGAATATTTAATTTTATTATATTTTTGTATTTTAAATTTTTTTAGTTTGATTTATATTATGGATAAATTAAGAAACCTCGCTACTAAAGGTGTTAAAACTTTTTGTCCCGAAAGCAGTAATAAAAAATGAATTACTAGCGGTAGAGGTACTTCAAGTAGTAGATATACCTGTGTGCCTCCGGCACTGCTTAGTCAACCTTTTGAGGAAGAAGTAGGCGTACCTTTATGTGTAGGTGCCCACGATATGGATTATGTAGAAGCTCAGAAAAATTACGGTTTAGAAGAAGAAAATGAAGTAGATGCGGTTAATTTAGACGAAGATGATGAAAATATTGGTGAGCGACCCGCAATAGGAAATGATAACTTTAGATCTAAATCGGTTAATCTCTCTCCTCGTCCTCCCCGTGCCCCAAAAACTCGTAAAAAACTAGTATTGCATGACAATTTTTTAAACGTATATCAGATACTGAGGTGCAATACAATATTTGTCAACAAATATATAAGCATAAAAGCGGAGGTAAGCAAGGGGTACGGGTACGTTAATGAGACATATAGGTGATGCTCACAAAAGAGAGTTAAATATTGCATGAGGTGGTTCGGATGTTGGTGGGCCAATGCAAACTAGAATGGATCCAGCAATCCGTCAGGTAATGAAGAAGTATAATAAATTGAGGGACCAGAAAAAAATAGCTATAATGGTAGCTGTGGGTTGTTTGCCTTTTAGTTTTCCTTCTTCTGATGCCTTTATTCATTATATTCAAGCAATTTATAATCCTATGTTTAATGGTATTCCTGAAAGTACCTGTCGGTCTGATATTTTTAGACTTCATTCACAATATTATTTTTATTTATCAACATTGTTAAAAAATATTCAATATAGATTGTTCCTAACTTCTGATCATGGTCGTGCTGTAAATAAAAATAATTATTTAATTGTTACTTGTCACTGGATGGATAATAATTTTGTAATGCAAAAACGTATTCTTGCTTTTTTATATGATGAAGATTGTAAACATACTAGAAATTTTATTGTTGATTCGATTGTTAAAGCTGCAGAAGTTTATGGTATCGAAAATAAAATCTTATGTATTGCTTTTGATAATGCTTCTAACAACAAAACTGCTATAACAAAGTTAAAATCTAAGCTATCTCCGCCGTTACATAAAATTTTTCATATTAAGTGTGCATGTCATATATATAATTTAATTGTAAAAGATGGTCTTGAGTTTTTGTAACTTTATATTGAAAAAATCCATCTTGCTGTTGGTTTTATTCAAGGAAATAATCAAAGAAAAGGAATTAGAGAATTTAAAGTTAAATGTCAAGAAAATGAACTTGCACCGATATTGATGCCTAAGGAAATTGATATTAGATGGAATTCTACGTATGATTTTTTAAAAACTTGTTATAAATATAGAGTTCTTATTACACAAGCTTTTAACTAACATTATGGTTCATTTGCTGATTCTGCTGATTGCATGCTAAATGATTCTGATTGGGTTGTAATTAATGGTCTTGTTAAGTTTTTAGAAAAAAATTATATAGCTACGGTAGAATTTTTCGGTGCTTATTATCATACTGTTTGTAATATTTTGGCATATATAGTTGATATTTCTGGCTTGCTCAAAGAATATAAAAATAAAGAAGGTAATAAAGAAGCTGTTGGTGCCATGTTTACTAAATTTAAAAAAAAAATTTCCCAATTCCCCCTATTTACTTGGTTGGTGCTATGCTAAATCCGTGCATGAAATATAATACTATGTGCCACTTTAGTACTATTATTTATGCTAACTTAGAAATAAATAGTAACAATGATTTTGAACAAGTACAACCTGATTTGTGAATGACTATGGGTGATGCGAATAGATACATAGAAAAATTGTATAATCACTATGCTGATTTAGTTGATTTAGCCATACCTACAAATATTACTCCAACTGTTGCTCCTCATCCCCCGAGGAGCCATCACCTTCTAAAAGGCCGGCACATAGTGATTTTCCTGATTCCTTTTATAATTTACCTTGTTAGAACAGTGTTGATGAGAGAGCTTACACATCAACTTATCGGGAAGAGCTCAAATATTATCTTCGGTCACCGCCAGAGGATCGCAGATGACGGATCAACACGTTGGATTGGTGGAGGAGTAATGAAACATAATATCCTGTACTTTTAAGAGTAGCTAGAGATATCTTAAATGTTTCAATGTCAACCGTTACATCACAGAGCGCTTTTAATCAGGGACGACAACAACTTGGAGACAACCAACACTCATTAGGAAGCAATGCAATGAATGTTCTAGTTTGCCTCAGAGATTGTATTAGAGTAGAAAGATGAAATCAAGGAATTGAACCGGAGCCGAACAACGAGCAGAAACTTGAAGAAATTATGTCTTCACGGGAGAACTCAGCAGAATCAAGTCCAATGCATGGTTTTTCCCCCGTTAATTTTGACTATCCTATGCAAGTTCCCATTAATATTAACATGAATGAGTTGGAAAAAATGATGCATAATTTGTAGATTTTTCATTCATATAAATTATAAATTTTGGATCATTTCGCAATCAATAAAATTCAACATTCATTCACTCCTTAATCTTTACTTTGTAATTTTTTTCATTTTATGATTTAAATTGAATTTCTAGTTTAAATTAAAACTTACTTTTAATATATTATTAATTTCCTATCAAGTATTATTAATTTATTATATTTAATGTATACATGTGTATATGTTTTATAAATTGTATATATATTGTAGTATATATTTTATTTAAAGTAGTACATATATATTGAATGGTGCGTATAAATGTGTATATATCTTCTATAGACGTGTATATTTAACGTATACATGTGTATATGTTTTATAAATTAGTATATATTGTATTACATGTGTATATAAATTGTAATGTATATATATTGTATTATATGTTTTATTTAAACTAGTGCATATATATTGAATGGTGCATATATATGTGTATATATCTTCTATAGACATATATATTTAACGTATACATGTGTATATGTTTTATAAATTAGTAATTAGTATATAACTATATATATATAATTATATATATTGTAGTATACGTATAGTCGTATATATTGAATGTTACGTATATATGTGTAATTATGTATATATTTGTTAAATTCTAATATAGTATATACTATATATATAGTGTATATATATTGTTTAACGTATTTAAAATGTATATAGGTGGGTATATATAGTGTATATTGAAAAAAACTTTTTTAATTTATTTTTGATCGAATTTTTAACTGGGTTTGACCGGGTTTAGGTGGGTTTGACCAGATTGAATTAAGTGGGCCGGGTTAGGGTTATTTTTAAAAATTTTATTGTTGAACCCACACCCGATCCGTCCCACTTAACCACAACCCTGCCCGATCCGATCCACAACCCGACTAAATTTAATGGACCAATTTCGAGTTGACCCGACCCACTTAACACCCTTAGAGAGCGCAAAATACAATATGTACATAAACCTAAAAATCAAGAATATTTTATAAGGATAATAAAAAAAATAAAAAAATTTAGCAACGGATTAGCTATAAATTAACCTATTAAACTTGTTGTTCTCTCCATTTCTGTTACATTATCAAATAATATTTTATTCCAACTAATTTTTAATTTCAACCACTATCGCCACTCGGACGTTTCATCCAAAAATTTTATTCTATAATCATTTTAAAGATTGTAAAGATGTCTATTAAAAGCAGAGTGTAGAATATTTATACTCACCTGACAGCTACAAAAGAAATCCTCAACCGAGTAGTAACATTAACAACCCAACATGAAAAATTTGCTAATAGCCGGATGAAGATGATGAGAAATTGAGAAGAAAAAAGTGAGATGCTATGACATACAAATAAGAAAGAAATGACATGGCATACACAGAGAAATATCTAGGACAACCACGTGTTGTTGAATAAATAGGCCATAGGAATGCGAAATTTCGAAAATACCCTCGAACGATCCTAAGCTTCTCAATATTCTCTCTTCTAATATAGAGTAAAGTAAAGTAAAATAATAACATGTACCCCTCTCTCTCTCTATATATTAGTATTTAATTTCTACCGCTTCATTTTTATGGATTTTATTTTATATTTAAAATTCAAACTCAAATCTGCTAAGATTGGGGAGATTACATTCATTCCACCACAAGTTCACTGTGTTAGTTGCTTTTACTTCATTGTTCAATATTCTAGTTTGAAGAAAATAAAATAACTTCAGATATAATTATATACAATAACATGTAAATATAAAATATTTACACAATTTGGTATATCCTCATACTATAGCAAGTTAGTTATTTCATTTTTAGGTAATTAATTAGGTTAATTATCACTAAAATTATTTATAATAACTTATGAGTGAACTAAGTACTTTTAATCGTGATCAATATGTAAAATTTAAACTAAAAAAATAATACTCGATCCTTATCACTATTTGAAAATATTATTATAATTACTATTAAATATTAGAATGAAAGTAATTTATGGGAAAACGGTGGTCCAGCAAGAATCAGAATTGAAGACACGTTTAACTATAATCATCTAAGCGCAGACATTGAGGCCAAATTGCATTTTTCTGAAAATAGAATTCGGGTCAATGATTCAGATTAGACATTAAGTCGAGTGAACAGACATCTTTTTTTTTTTTTCGAAAAAGAAATAGTATTTCAACTGAAGATTACTTACACTCTGTTTGTATGATAGTTTGTCATGGTTTCATAATATACGATATAATATGGTATGATATAGTATTGTATAGTGTAGTATAATACAATGTTTGGATAGACTGTATCGTTCACAGCTGTTTAATAATAATCTTTTTGTTTGGTTTGATGGTATGGTATTGTATCGTAATGGTTAAGTTTACTAAAATACCTTAATTATTATAAATTTTAAATTTATCAATAATTATCAATAAAATAATTTTCTTTCTACAAATTTATCACAAATTATGTCTTGTAAATATACTATGTTGTTATTTATCACAAATTATGTCTTGTAAATATATTATGTTGTTAAATTTATAAAACTTCTAACAAAATTAAAACTTTATATTATTTGTTATCAAATAACACGTACAGTGAAATAAAATTTTAATTTGACATTGAGTTACTTTCAAATAAAATAATATATGCGCACAGTGATAAAAAAATTAGAGAACAACTTTATATTATTTGTTATCAAATAACACGTACATTGAAATAAAATTTTAATTTGACATTGAGTTACTTTCAAATAAAATAATATATGCGCACAACAACAACAACAACAACAACAACAACAACAACAACAGACGCGGCTTATAGAGAACCCTTGGACTTATCAATTTGATAATCTCACATATTCTCTGGTAAGGACTTAGTTGCGACTTATGGATAACCTTCGGACTATCGATTTTTGGGTAACCTTGCATACTATTCGATTAGGATGTTGTTGGTCTTATGCATGACCTATGGTCTATCAACTCAAAAGTAATCTTGCACACTATCCTATTTTAAATAATATGACTTATAGATGATCCTTAAATTGTAAATTTCAAAGAAATCTCATATGTCGTTCACTTTCAGATAGCGACTTACAGACGTCTCTTTAAATCATGTGCTTTTGATACATTCAGGTGATAATTCATAAAATGAAGAGATATCCTCGACGCCAGTGTATGCTATCTTTGTGTCAACATATATGAGATGCTGATGATATCCTCAACGCCAGCGTATGCTATCTCGCATGTCAACATATATTAAATATTAATGATATCCTCGATGCCAACGTATGCTATCTTGCGTGTCAATAGATATTAGATATTGATGATATCCTTGACGTTAACGTATGCTATCTCATGTATCAACAGATATTGAATGCTGATGATATCTTCGATGCCAGTGTATGCTATCTCGCGTATCAACAGATATTAGATGCTGATGATATCCTCGACGCCAGCGTATGCTATCTCGCACGTCAACAAATATTAGATGTAGATGATATCCTTAAGCCAATGAATAATATCTCACGCGTCATCAGATATTTGATGCAGATGATACCCTCGACGCTAGTATATGATATCTTGCGTGTCATTAGATATTTAACACAGATAATACCCTTAAAGCCAGCGTAAGATATATCGCATGTCAACAGATATTAGATGCTGATGATGTCCTCGATGACAGTGTATTCTATCTCGCGTGTCAACAAATATTAAATATTGGTGATATCCTTGACACCAACATATGCTATCTTGTGTGTCAATAGATATTAGATATTGATGATATCCTCGACACCAGCGTATGCTATCTTGCGTGTCAACAAATATTAGATGTAGATGATATTCTCAATGTCAGCGTATGATATCTCGCATAGTATCAGATATTTGATGCAGATGATACTCTCGATGCCAGTGTATGATATCTCATGCATCATCAGATAGTTAATGCAGATGATACCCTTGACGCCAGCATATGATATCTTGCGCGTCATTAAATATTTAAGGCAAATAATACCCTCGACATCAGCGCATGATATCTCGTACATCATCAGATATTTAATACAGATGATACCTTTGATGCCAACTTATGATATCTCGCACGTCATCAGATATTTAATGCAGATGATACCCTCGATGCTAGCGTATGATATCTCGTATGTCATTAAATATTTAATGCAAATGATACCCTCGACGCCAATGTATGATATCTCGTTCATTATCAAATATTTAATACAGATGATACCTCAACACCAACGTATGATATCTCACACGTCATCAGATATTTAATGCAGATGATACTCTCGACCTCAGCGTATGATAGCTCACGCATTAGAAGATATTTAATGCAGATTATACCCTCGATTTTAGCGTATGATATCTCCCGCGTCATCATATATTTAATGCAGATGATACCCTCGACGCCGGCGTATGATATCTCACGCGTCATCAGATATTTAATGTAGATGATACCCTTGATGTCAATTTATGATATCTCACGCGTCATTAGATATTTAATGCAGATGATACACTCGACGCCAGCGTATGATATCTCGTGCGACATCAGATATTTAATACAGATGATACCCTCAATGCCAGTGTATGATATCTCGCTCATCATTTAATTCAGATGATACCCTCAACGCCAGCATATGATATCTCATGCGTTATTAGTATTTAATGTAGATGATATGCAATGGCCCTCTTGGCAATGGAATGAGATGGAATGGACCTTTTGGCAATGAAGATGGTTTTGCCTGAACCCATTTGTTTGCATTTTTTTCTTTATATGTGTACCTATACTCAAGGTAGACAGTTAGTAGACACAATGTTGCTCTCACTGTCGACCACAGTCAAGTTTTATGATAGCTTAATGACGAATATTGAGCATCATAATTTGAATGACTTATTCCGCTATTAGTTTTTTCTTTTTGAAGAGATAATTAAATAGCGAATTCATCAAATGGAAGTAAATGGGGCAAAGTCCTTATTTGGGGATTACTCAAATACTGTTCGCTTCCCTCCAAGGCAAATTTTGAGGATAACTTTCTGCTCTTCCTCTTATTGAGTGATCCTTTTGATTGTTGTATTTATTCTGTCGACCCTTTTGAATGTACCTGCATTCAAAGTAAATTTTTAATAGACATAATATCTCTTATGCTAGCGACTGCTTTTGTATAAGGAATTCTAAATATAATATTCATAAAGTAAATAAGGATCTTTTGTTTGTCCGTTCTTGAGCATTATATGCTTTGGGTGTGGCTCGCAAGCCGCTTGAGGGATTTTTTGAAAAAAGATTTCCATTTTTTGTATATTGATCCCTATATCCACAGAAAAATAGTTAGTTTTTGAGTGAAACTACTCCGTGTTGACCTTCTTTGATCCTTGATTTGCTCCTCGCCATCCTTCGAGTACTCCGTTATGTTGGTACCTCCACCCAGACTCCTTGTTCTAATAGACGCCTAGAAAATCACTAAGTAAAATATTTGTATAGATGTTTGAAAGTAGTCCTAATATTTAGAAAATAGTTTCGAAAGGCTTTTTTTAAAAAAAAAAGCTTTAGAAAATCTCTTCCATCATGTCATGTACTAGTTCGAAGTACGACTTCCTCTTGGTTTTGACTACATCCAATGGACGATTTCCAAAACTCATCATCATTGTTGGTGGGTTCTTCAAATAGCTTTGCCATAGCTGGAGATTAAGTCTACCTAGACTTTGTCGCAGCTAGTGATTTCTAAAGCTTGACATTGACCTGTGGTGCTGGGGAATTGGAAATATATTCCAGTGTTTGGTGAAAATTTTGAGGCCCGCCTCAAAATTTCTTCCCCAGTTTCAAGTTGTTTGAGACGATCTCAAATCGAGAGGATCCAAAGTCTTTGTTAATCTACGTTTTCTTTGTTTTTGGAAGATGATCTTCCTCTTGTGAATTTTCCAGATTCCTTCTAAAAAATTCTGCCCCAGTTTATTAGTATTTGAGATGATCTTGGCTTGAGGAGATTTGAAGTCTTTGCTGATCTTTATTCTCTTTGCTATATGATGATCTTCTCTTGTGAATTTTCGAGATTCCTTCTCAAAAATTCTGCCCCAATTTCCATTTTTTGGGGTTATATGACCAAGCCATTGGGGCACCTACATACCCCGTTGAACCAGGAATCAGGTCAAATATAGTTCAGGACTACGCTAGGGATATATATAAAATTTTAATGGGTTAACCGAAGCCGACATAGGCCGCCTACGTATTCCTTTATTGGGAATTTAGGTCAAACATAGTTCGTACATAAAAAGAAAAGGATAAATTTTCTAAGGGGTTGACCGAAGCCGACATAGGCCGCCTATATATCCCTTTCTTGGGAATTTAGGTCAAACGTAGTTCATAAATAATAGGAAAGGGGTTCTAGGCAATCATAACTCAAATATAACCATAAAGGTGATTACAGATAAACCAAGGAAATGAAATTAAAACATCCTTCAAACATAGTACTGCTTACTAATGTCATAGTACTTCCTAAGTTCAAATATGATTTGCTTTCTGTTTCACAGGTAACCAAAAAATAACATTGCTTAGTAAGATTTTATCCTGAGTTTTGCATCTTTTAGGACCTGTTAAGTAGGTGGGTCAAGGGTATTGGTAAGGAAATAGGTGGACTTTACTTTCTATTGAATAATTTCTAGAGATGGTGGCGATTTGAATAAATCTGTTGCGATGGAAAGAAGTCTGAGAAGTTCATAAAAAGGTTGTTCAAGGTAGAGACAGATTAAAATGGAGACAGAAAGTTGAGCATATTGTGCATAGAAGTCTTGATCATATATCTTTTGCAATTTACAAGAGGTTATTTCATACCACAAAAGGATATAATAGGTGTATCACTACTAAATACACCATCTGTCCATTGGATAAGCAGACAAGGTTACCATTTCCTTTTTCTCAAAGTAGAAGTAATTCTATTTTTTATTTAGTGCACATTGATGTTTGGGGACCTTATAGAGTTAGCACCCATGTTGGATTCAAGTATTTCTTAGCTTTCGTTGATGATTGTTCTAGAACGACATGGTTTTATCTGCTCAATTTAAAATTATATGTTATTACAATCTTGAGATCATTTTTTGTTATGGTTCATACTCGGTTTGATCAATCTGTGAAAGTCAATAGATCAAAAAATAGAAGTGAGTTTTTTAACAAAAAATGTAAAGGCTTGTTTAATTCTTTAGGCATAATTCATCAAAGTAGTTGTGACCCACTGCACAACAAAATGGAATGGTAGAGAGAAAATACAGACATTTTAGAGGTAGCCAGGGCAATTAGATTTCAATGAAGTATTCCTACCAAGTGTTGAGGAGAATGTGTTATATCAGTAGTTTATTTGATCAATAGGTTTCTTACTAAAGTGCTCAGAGGAAAGTCACCATATTAAGTATCCTACAAGCATAAGCCTAAGCTATATCATCTCAGAACCATTGGTTGCTCATTCTTTGCAGTTAAACCTGTCAAAACCAGACAAGTTTTCACCTAGAGTCATTCCTTGTGTTCTTATGAGTTACTCTCTCACTCAGAAGGGTTATCTTTTGCATGATATGCCTGACAAGAATTTATTTGTCAATAAAGATGTAATTTTCAAGAATTTTTTTTCCTTTTGAGGATATACCTGGTGAAAGCATTTCATTAATTCCAGATACTACTTTTCATTTTGAACTATAATTGACACTAGAACCCATGGCTCCACCTATAGTTCATGTTCCTGAAGATGTTGATGTAATGTCAAGTATGAGTAATAAGCATATTTCATCCACTATAACTGGTACTGCACCACTTTCAGATGGTGTTGGTGATTTACCAGCAGAAACTGATGTTCCAAATACTATAGGCACTGATGGTTTACTTGTAACACCTGATATTTATGGTGCTTCTGAGAACATGAGTCACTCAACAAGTGCTACTTCAAAACTTGGCACTAGAAATTCCAGTAGAACTATGGTGTCTCGAGCTTGGCACTTAAATTATGTCACAGCCACCAAGAAGACTAATAAACCTCATTCTTTATGTAACTATGTTTCTTATCAGAATATATCTTCTACTTACATGGTATTATTGAGAAATTTCTCAGTTGTTGCTGAGTATAAATCATATAAAGAAGTTATACATGATGAAAAATGAGTTGAGGCAATGCAGCAAAGACTGCAGGTCTTAAGGAAAATAACATCTGGATATTGGTCACTTTGCCTATAGGGAAGCCTATGTTGGGTTGCAAATGTGATTTTAAGATCAACTATAAAGTTAAAGAAGTAGTATAAAGGTACAAGGCCAGGTTAGTGGCTAAAGGGTACAATCAAACTATAGGAATAGATTATCAAGAGACATTCTCTCTGGTTGTAAAGATGGTGAAAGTAAGGACCATTATTGCTTTAGCTGCAGCCAAAAATTAGAATTTTTACCAGATAGGTGTGTATAATACATTTCTCCATAGAGATTGATGTACCAGTTTCTAAAAATACATTTTTCATCTTTTACAAGGGATAATTATTTATTTTCTAGGAATTGTTAGTGGTATTTGATGTGTTTTGCGCTTGTTCTAAGGAATTAAACTTAGAAGCATAAAAAGTTTAGAAAGTTAAGACTCAGAGGCTTTGCGATGGGTTAATCGACTGAACGTTAGAGTCCCAATGGATTATTGGATTGTCCGTTGCCCGTAAGAAGAATGTCAGAAATCTTGAAGAAGGATGATAACCCATGAGACAGATCATCAAGGTCGTGATGGATCATTAGAGTCAACCAGAATGTATGCAAAATTAGGAGTTAGTAACGAAAGAAGCAATAAGTCATCGGTCCCGCAATGGACCGTTGCCTAGGCCATCATTAATATCCACAGAACAATCAATTACTAGAACATCAATGACGGTTCAGCCGATGAACTGTCACTGCCTCGACGAATTGCTAAGTGAACCGTCGATATTGATGCGGTAGCCCAAATTTAAATTTTAAATCTTAACATTTAGGGAGCCTATAAGTACCCAGTTTAGGGTTAGAATAGACATCTTTTGGCTATTGTTTAACTTTGTAACATAAGTTTGTCTAGTAAACAAGTTTAGAGATAAAGAACACATTGCTTATCTTTGAATTTTAGATTGGGAATTCTGATTTCTTTTGGACGGTAAGTTAAACCTATAATTTTATAGAATTATTTTTTTCATCTATTTTCTAGGTATGTGTGGCTAAAGATCCATAACTAATTTTATGAGAGCCTTGGTGAAATCTTAATTCTAGGTTTTGAAATGCCGAATTTGTATTAACATTGTGATTATATCATATTCTCTTTATTGTAATGATTTCTCTTGGTTACAAATTTGAGAGTGTTTCCTAAAACATAACTTGCTTGAGCAAAGAAGTTATTGTTAGAAAAAGAAAACAATGACAAGATATTAGAGTTCTTACTCTCTAATTTATAGATTGATGCCTTAACTGAATTAACCTTTTGGAGAATTTGTTACAATATATATTGCTATCACTTTAAGTTTGATAAAATTAATTTGAATTCATCTTTGAAGGTTGAGAAACATTTAGATGAGAATTTATGTAATTTCTCTATAAGCAAAAGTGTTGATATGAGTTCGTGTAACCAATAACCCAGAAAGAGCTAATATACCTTGGCAAACATAACCCTAGTTTACTATTTCACATTTGTCAAATCATTATAAAGAAAACATTGGTCATTACTAATCTGAAATTACTAAATTAATATTTCATCCAAAATCCCCTACTTAACAAACATGTATGATTAAAAGTCATTTAATTTGCATACAACTTAATTAGCATCTTATTCCTTGTGGAATTCGACCTCAACCTTTGTTGAATTATATATTTAACAATGGACGCTTACACTCTTTTGGGGGAGTTGTAGTTTGGGTGTATCAAATTTTAGTGTCGTTTCTGGGAAATACTATTGCCAATTAAGTTATTGTGCATTAACTGACTCTTAGTCAAGCTTCCTAATTTTACTTTTATTTGTTGTTTTTGTTTTTCAGGATATAGATTGTGTATGCCACGGACCCATAGGTCATGCAAGCCTCTTGTACTATTTGATCTCGAACTTCCAAGGACTTTAAGGAAGAATATAGAAACTCAACAAGAGGTTGAAATATTGGTTATACTAGCCGCGCCACAAGTTAACCAATAGAATGCTAATGTACTTGGACGTGTCCTGAATGTGGATGATGAGGATCTGGGAGATGATGAGTTGGTTGACCTAATAAACAGGCATCATGATGATAATTTTACACCGGCAAACCAAAACCAACAAGCACGAGGCAAAGAGTGCCAATAACCTACGGTGCAATTTTCCTTAGATGACGATAATGGTGATTTAGATGGAGCCGGTTCTACTAGTGCAACTATGCCACCTCTATGGGCTCCTAGAGTGAAGTTCAAAATTAATAGCATGATAATTTAGTTGCTCAATTTGAAAGGATTGTTTGGCGGACTACCCGAATATGATCCTAATATGCACTTGGTGAATTTTGTTAACATCTGCAAGTCATTCGACTATCCTAGAATGGAACAGGATATAATTCATTTGAGGTTGTTTCCGTTGTCTCTGTCTGGGGAGGTAACCCTGTGGATTACTGAACTGTCTCCTAGTTCTATAACAAACTAGAGACAACTGAAAGGATCTTTCTTAGAAAGGTTCTTTCCACCTTCCAGGATGTTACAGTTAAGGGATAAAATTAGTAACTTTAGGCAACTGCCTAATGAGGCCCTTATGAAACTTGAATGATATTTCAGAAGAAGTTGATTTAGTTTCCAAATCATAAACTGACAGGTGAGTACTTAATGGAGATATTTTATCGGGCTTTGAACTAAAATACAAAGCCAACGGTGGATAACACAGTTGGAGGAGCTTTCATGGACTGCACTTTTACTAAGACTACTAATATTTTGGATAGGCTAATAAAGATAAGTAGAGCTTGGCATACCAGGGATTCTGAGTTAGCAAGCAATACTTATTCAGTTAGGATTCAGCATAACAACATCGAAGAAAAGAGAAACTCTACCAGGACATGGCTCACGTGAAAATGCAAATGGATTTGCTCTCAAGTAATGTGAAAAATATAAATGTAGTTGGGTCTCATAGTAGGATGGAGAAATTTGATTCTGAAGAGGAGGCAAACTACTCGAACAACCAGTGGTGTTTCTGAGCCGATGGCTAAGAAAACCAAGGTCGAAACTATCAAATGAAGAATTATTATGATAAAATGGGTTATAGAGATCGTGACCAAGAAAACTGGAAGAACAAGGGGGATCGAAGGGAATAGCACGTGCCACCTAGGAGCCACAACAATATGGCCAATAATTCTAAGAAAATGTCTATGAAAGCCATGATGGCTAATTTGCTTAAAGGGGTGGAGTCGACTGGTGCAGGTTTCAA
Organism: Capsicum baccatum var. pendulum; assembly: GCA_030864225.1. NCBI lineage: Eukaryota > Viridiplantae > Streptophyta > Magnoliopsida > Solanales > Solanaceae > Capsicum > Capsicum baccatum. The sequence continues at coordinate 109,524,368 of CM061551.1, forward strand.
GGAAATACAGAGTGACCTATCAACCATGAGCCAGTTGGATGATTGCCATTCCACCTCTATTATATATTTGGAACAACAAATGAACCAGTTATCAGTCAATTTTAATCAAATAAAAAGCAAAATATTACCTAGTGATATAGTTCAAATACAATAAATAATGGAATATGTATGGCTATTACCACTAGGAGTGGTAGGATATTACCAAAACCACATCCGGTAGTACGAACACAAGTTGATTATGTTGTGTTAGATGATGAGGTGAATGCAACTATACAAGCTAAGTCTAAGAAGCTGGGAGACTTGGGCGAGAAATGTGTAGAAGTAAAGTAATCATCCAAGGTAAAAAAATTTATTAACTTTGGGCAGGAAAAAAGAAAGGAGGTAGAGGCAACTCTAACAAAAATTCCTAAGCCATCTCCTCCACTCCCACATAGGTTGAAGAAGAAGGCAAATGATGGCAATTTCAGTAAGTTCATGGATATGTTAAAGCAATTTTTAGTGAACGTACCATTGGTTGAGGATTTAGAGCAAATATTGGGGTATGCTAAATTTATGAAGGATTTTATTATGAAGAAGATAACAATTAGCTATGAGCCTGTAGATAATCTTTATTATTGCAGTGCCATTGTAACTAGATCATTAGTGCAAAAGAAATCCGGTCCTAGAGCATTTACTATATCGTTTAATACTGCAGCATTTAGCTTTGCTAAACTTTTTTTTATCTAAGAGAAAGTATCAACCTCAAATCGTTAGAAATTTATCAGTAGTTGGGATTAAGAACTTCTAAGACGACATCTATGTACTTGTTATTGGCAGATCGTTCAGAGAAAAAACCAGTCGGTATTCTCTATAATGTGCTAGTGAAAGTGGAAAAAATTTTATTTCATGCAGACTTGTAATCCTTGATTGTCAAGTTGATTTTGAATTACCCATAATCTTGGGTAAGCCATTATTTCCACTTTGAAAGTGTTAGTGGATATGAAGAAGAATGAGCTGAAGTTTAGGTTCAATGATGAAGAAGTAAATTTTGATGTTTGTTAGTCTACAAAGCAATCGAGGGAGATTAATGTAGTCTTTGTTAATGATTAGGTTGATATTGTGGTACTTTTTGAAGAGAAGTTTATTGTTGAAACCTTAACAATGGTGTTAATAAATTTTGATACAAGGGAATTGAAGATTATCTTAAAACCATTTGTGTTTTAACTGGAATAGGTTCATATTTATACCTCCAAAGAAGTTAGATTTGAACTTGAAAAATAGACCACCACTGCACACTAAACCATCTATTGAAGAACCACCCGTACTGGAGTTGAAAGAATTACCAGGTTATTTTTTATATGTCTTCGTAGGAAAGGACAATACATTGTAGTAATTATTGTAGCTGACTTGGTGGAGCATCAGGTTGAAGCTCTTGTATCAGTATTGAAAAGGTACAAGAGAGTTATAGGGTGGACAATTACCAATATCATAGGCATTCCACCGGGCATCTATACTCATAAAACCTAGTTGAAGGAAGATTGTACACTATCTATTAAGCATAAGAGGAGGCTTAACCCTCTTATGTATAGGGTGGTGAAGAAAGAGATGATTATGGCTTGACGCAGGGTAGTGTATCCAATCTCAGACAACAAATGGGTAAGTCTTGTCTAATGTGTAATGAAGAAGGGAGGAATGACTGTGGTGGTGAATGAAAATAATGAAAATAATAAAGTGATCCCTCTTAGACTGGTGACAGAATAGAGAGTGTGTATGGACTATCGAAAGTTGAATTCGTGGACACTACAAGATCATTTCCCAGTGCCTTTTATGGATTAGATGCTTGATAGATTATCTAGAAGGGGATGTTATTTCCTTCTAGATGGCTACTCCAGGTATAACCAAATCTCCATCGCGGCTATGGTACTTTTTCTTTCAAACGAATGTCATTTGGCTATGTAATTCCCCAACTACATTTTAGAGGTGTATGATATTGATTTTCTTAAACATGGTTAAGGATACCTTAGAGGTGTTCATGGACGACTTTTTGGCCGTTGGAGATTCATTAGATGATTGTTTGACTAATCTTAGTCAAGCATTGCAGTGATGTGAGGAATTTAATTTGGTACTTAATTGGGAGAAATGTCATTTCTTTGTGAAGGAAGACATGATGTTGGGCCATAAAATCTCAGTAAAAGTGGTTGAAGTGGATAGAGCATAAATTAAAGTGATTGAAAATCTACCTCTACCTATTTCGATAAAAGGAGTGAGAAACTTTTTGTGTCATATGATATTCTACAGGAGATTCATCAAGGACTTTTCCAAAATTGTCAATCCTTTATGCAAGTTGTTGGAGAAAGAGGTTAAGTTTGAATAGTATAAGGATTGCATGGAATGGGGATTGCACGAAAGGATTCACTTTCCTTAAAGAGAAGTTGGTGGAAATACCTATTATGATTGCACTCGACTGGTCTAAACCCCTTAAAATAATGTGTGATGCTAGAGGAGTAGCACTTGGTTTAGTTTTAGGGAAAGAGAAGGAGAAGTTGTTCCACCCAATTTTTTATGCAAGTAAAGCTTTAAATGAAGCTCAGAAGAACAACACTAACATTGAGCAGGATTTACTTACTATGGTATATATATATAATATATATATATATATATTTGAGAAGTTTAGAGCATACTTGTTGGGGACCAAAGTGGTGGTGTATACTGACCATTCAGCATTGAGGTATTTGATGGTAAAGAAGGATGCTAAACCCAGTTGATTCAATGGGTTTTGTTGCTACAAGAGTTTGATTTTATAGTAAAAGACTAAAGAGGTTGTGAGAACCAAGTGGTTGACCACTTGTCTAGGTTGGAGAATAATTGGAGGCTGATGATTCATTCCCAGATTAATAAGTCCTTGCAGCTACATTAGATCATGTTCCTTGGTTTGCAAATTTTAAAAACTACCTAGTGAGCAACATTCTTTAGGAGGATTTAAGCTATCAAGAAAAAGAAATTCTTTCATGATGTGAATAGTTATTTCTGGGATGAGCCTCATCTATTTTGTTTATGTGCTGATAATATAATTTAAAGGTGTGTAGCCCAAGTGGAGATGCTTGAGATATTACAGGTGTTTCACTCTTCTCCTATGGGAGGACATCATGTAGGTGCCCGTACAACCCGAATAATTTTATAGAATGAGTATTACTTTCCAACAATCTTTAAGGATGCATATGAGTTTGTGAAAGCATGTGATCAATTTCAGTGCCAGGGATCAATTTCTAAGCACCAGGAAATACCTATATCAACTATGATAGAGGTTGAATTATTTGATGTGTGGGACATCGACTTCATGGGCCCCTTCATAAGCTGGTATAGGTGTAAGTACATTCTAGTTGTTGTGGATTGTGTAAAATTGGTCAAAGTTGTGGCATTAGATGACAATGAGGCAAAAAGGGTAGTATTGTTCTTGAAAAAGAACATCTTCTCCCGCTTTGGCACTCCACAAAAAATTATTAGCGATAAAGGATTCTTTTTCGGTAATAAGGTATTTAGGGCCGCATTGGCAAAATATGGTGTAAAGAAGCATAATGTAGCTACACCTTATCACCCCAAATGAGCGAGCAAGTTGAAGTGTCCAACAGGGAGAGTAAAATAATTTTGGCCAAGACTACAAATGCTAATCGCAGTGATTGAGCAGGGAAGCTTGATGATGCTTTTTGGGCTTACCATACCACATTTAAAACTCTAATAGGTATGTTAATGTACCAATTATTGTTTGGTAAAGCATGTCACTTGCCCATGGAATTGGAGCATAAAGCGTTGTGGGCGCTTAAGCGTTTAAACTTGAGTTGGAAAGAAGCGACTGAATTAAGATTGGACCAGTTGAATTAAATGGCTGAGTTTCATCTTTGGGCATATGAAAGGTCCAACCTTTACAAGGAAAGAATGAAGTTATACCATGATCAGAAGATTGAAAAGAGAGAGTTCCAAGTTGGGAATTGGGTCTTGTTGTTCAACTTAAGATTTATATTGTTTCCAGGAAAATTGAATCAAAATGGTCTGGGTCATTCAAGGTAACTCAAGTGTTTGTATTCAGAGTGTTGGAGCTTGAAAACAGAGATGGTAAGATTTTTTATGGTTACTGGTCAGCGTATCAAACAATCCACCAGTCAGCAAGAAGAACCTAATATAGTGAGGTCAATCTATCTTGATGAAGTCAAAATGAACCCCCGAAATGGATTTTCAAAAAAGAAGGATAAAACCAAAATTCAGTTCATAAATATATTACTCGTGATTAAAGGAACCCATAGAAGAAAACCCATGTAAAAATAGGTTGAAATTAGGATTTAAAGTCGAAAGAATACTAATTTAGGCTTTCTGGGCCAAAATTCCCGAAATTCACTTTTGAAATCGAGTTTTAACAAGATTTAGATGACAGGATTTAAAGAAAAATAATTAAAATAAGGGATTTGGAGTTCACCCAAGCTTGAAAATGGAAGAAATCGATTAAAAACTCAAAAATCCAAATCTACAAGTATCAAAAAAGGTGGAAAATCAAGAAAGAGATATTTAAAGCTACCCAGGTATCGCTTAAGTGGACACTAGACCGCTTAAGCCGCAATCGCTATCAAGGATAAGTGTCGCTTATGCGATACTTGCCTGGTCTGCGAATGTGATGTAAGAGACTCGGATGTTGCTTAAGAGCACCCACTTACGAGAGAGGGGAATCACTTACGCTATACCTCTGGCTTTAGTCGCTTAAGCGACCGGCTTGCCACAATCGCGAGCTCTGCTTAAGCAACCAAAATATTGCCTAAGCTAATGCACCAGTTGAGTGGTGCATTAGCTAGGGACTTGGAGAATTCCAAGTTTTCACCGACCCCTCGAGATTCATCCAAAATCTTGAGATTACAAACGAACTATGCTACCCTATCAAATTCGATGCTTAATACTCAATGGCAATATTCAATTTTAAAAAAAATATTATATCTATAAAATTAACCACCGAGACCTAGTTTTACAACTTTTTGAACCAAGAGCTGAAATGATATACCAAAGCTTAAAATCACACCAACCATGTTACCAACCAAAAATTAACGTTTTGAATCTATCGGCGTAGTCCATTTTGCCATTCAATTCGCAGAACAATAAATGGTGATTGAAGTCAACCAGAAAGCCTTTTTAACTTTGAAAAATCACTAATTCGCACAAAACACACCGAAATGCATTGAAAATTGTACCAATCATCCTCACACTCCAAAAATATCACAAGGCAGTCACGAGGAGAGGTCAAGTGGTCAAATCACATAGAAATGAATAATTCATAAAATTAAGTTGTTACAAAACTCTACGAGAAGGGTTTAAAAGTAAATTTTAAGGACAAAATCATTATGTTTATGTGATCTATTAGAGTTTTGGAAAGTTATACTACGGGCTAAAAGATCACAAGTTAAATCTTAATAGTGAATTATATTTTTATGAATCAAAAAAAGTCTTGATTTTTAGATTAAGTTAATTCTTTCACTCAATTTTCATGTATGTTATCACCTACCTTAATATTATTAATTCTTTAATTTTGTATTGGTAGAGGTAAAGATAAATGAATGAATTTATAGTATGTTAAATTCTTTTACCTGAACAAGGGGCCTGTCAGATATAATTACTACATAATTACTATGTTAGTATATTAAATATCTGACAAGCCCCTTGTTCGGGTAAAAGGATTAATTCTTCCATACAGTCATTAAGCTATTAGAAAAAAAAATTATATTTCTGTTGGTGTTTTGGTTCGGTATTCCGACTATGGCTGGAAAAGTTAACAAGAAAGAACCCCCTCACTAAGCTCCTGCATGGACGAGAATTGCTCGAATCCATTAATCAAAAGATCATTGGATACACCACTGCTCCACAAAAGAAAGTTGTGGAAGATAAAAACCTAAGTTATATTTCTAGAAGAATCTCTGTACATGACAGAGACAAACTAGAAATGATTGAAAAATAATTAGAAGAAGTTCAAAAAAATTTGATGAAAACTGTGGAACAATGTTCGGATACTTCCATGAAGAGTCTTACAAGTGAAAAAGCAGCTGAATCTGAAGATATTCAAGAATCCCAGCCGCTTCCTCCTGAAAATATTCTTAATTATAAAGAAATTGAAAGAGTTGAGGACTTACTCTATCAACTAAAAAGCAAAGGAAAAGACAAGATATGATATGTTTACTATGCTCGTCTTCTATGTACAGAACCCATGTATAGGACCCTTAAATAATAAAAATACTATGCACAGGGACCCATCAGTACTGTGCAAGATACTTTTTATTTCTATATATATAGACGCCTCATCTGTTAGGGAGGCATAAGTTAGAAAATTTTTCAATCTCTTTTATTAGGTATTAGATACCTAATCCATTTTAAAATTTTATTCAGAGGTTTATTAGTAATTACTAATCTTGGCATACCTCATTCTTTTTCAGCAGCATTATTGACATAGAAAGCAGTACAAGAGCAAGGGGATTTTGAGGGTTTGGTATCAGAGATTTATATAGCTCTGGGAATTCAGCTTAATGATTAAAAAGTCAATTAAAATCTAGTTGGGTATTTTGTCTTCTTTTATAATAATAATAATAATAATAATAATAATAATAATAATAATAATAATAATAATAATAATAATAATAATAATATATATATATATATCATGAGTTCAAACACTTAATGATAAAAAAAAATTACAAATTGAACATGATTAGATATTTAATTTTGTTTTAATCTCCCAAATAGTATTAGAATCTTTGTGATGCACAATCCACATTAATTTTAATTAGCTGTTGCAAATTATTTTCTTATCTATGTGAGCAAATCAAATCAAATGATATTTACAAATTACAACCATAATTGTATATCTACACACATTACACAAAATATATTTATAAACATCTAAAATATCTTTATGATGCTATTGGTTTATTACCGGACATATTATGATGGTAAATCTTAAAGTATTTTTATATTTTATAAATAATCTAATCCATAAAATCCGCTTAAAAGATATTATATGATAAGAAGTTCTACAATCACCATATATTTGAATTTTGTATGTCGTAAGATTTTTTATGCTAAACTACAGTTGAAGATAAATAAATGCAAGCTAATGACTTTGAGTCATACAATCAAACCATTTGTACTGTAACTTTAGGGAGGTTTTTCGAATCCTATTTAATTTTTTTTTTTTTGTAAAACATCAATTGATAAGATAAACAATCATTATCATTAAATAAAAATGTAAAGATATAAAAGAACAAAACAAATAACAGACAATGATCAACGATTCTAATAAATTAATAACTCGATAATAACATCAAAGTGAGCACAAGTGCATCCATCGACATGAATAGTTCTTACTTAATTTGGAGTTTTCTATCTTGACTCCTAGTGAATGGTCTCGAATTGAAAAAAATTCTAAATTTATTTTCAGACAAATTCATATGAAATAGTTTGCACAAAACACTTATAAAAAAAAATATATTTTAACGTATGATGCAGAAAAAAAAATTTATTCATTTTAGAAAAGAAAAAGTTGCATATTTTCTTTCTAATTTTTTGATAAGTAAAAATTAAACATTCTATTGTGATGAAAATTCCTCCCTTTATGACAACAAAGTTAAATTTTATTCATCTTAAAATTCATACTTAGGTTTATCGGATTCTTTATAGCTAATAACCATCTATATAAATAAGAAAGAAAATTGAAGGACAAGTTCATTACATGTATGCGATATATTATTATTTTGTTTCCTTATATTTATCTGCTAAAGGATCACAATTTAAAATTAATTAGAGAATTTTATTTTTATCTATAATCTATCTATAATTTATAATTTATAATCTATAATCTATGTCTATAATCTATTAAAAGTGTGAAGCTCCTTAGAAAAGTGAATTGAACTTTTTACCCTTCAGTAAAAATTTCCACAATAGACAAAACTGTCATTTACTCATTTTTATATTTAATAATTTAAAATTACTTAAAAATTAAATGTAATAAATTAGTAGTTTTTTATTTAAACTAGGTAAGAAAACTTAATATTTGATATCTTTTTAATTTTGGTCACAATCAAAAATATAAATGGATTAAACAAATAAATATGTACGAAGTGGACAAATCAAATTAAAGACAAAATAAATTAGAAGTCCTATTTAAGGTAAAATTTGATTATTCAAACAATTATTTGAATAAATCATAGAAATCTTCATCAAAGGCAAAATAAATTTAAAGCCTAACTGCGGGTCTCATATATTTATGGTACTAAAGCAGTTTTAAACCTAACCATTCTCTTTACTTTAAAAAAAAATTAAAATCTTATAATTTTTTATAACTAAAAATAGATTGACTTTAGTTATTTCTTTATATTTTAATAAAATAATTTATAATCTCATAAATATTAAGTTTTATTTTAAACCACAAATTGCAAATATATTATTTAATTTTTTAGGTTAATTTAAGAAATATATTTATACCTATAATCTATATATCTATATAATGATAATAATAATAATAATAATAATAATAATAATAACAATAATAATAATAATAATAACAATAATAATAATAATAATAATAATAATAATAATATACTAAAGTGGGTGTTTTGCGGAAATTTTGACTTTTGAAGAGAGTCGCCACTTAATTTTGAAAAGGAATTAAGAAACCTTTATAAAAGTTACTTCAAACGATTCAAAACAGGAAAATCATTTTAAGTTAGAGATTCTAGATAAGAGGTTCCTATTAACGTTTTAGGAAGGTGTTAGGCACCTAAAACGTCCGCTAACTTGCGGTTATCCGGACTATTTGAAAATCGTCTTTTGATTAACTTCGAAAAGATTAATTTGTTGAAATAGTGATTTGATTTTTTTTTCAAAAAAAGGACTTGTGTAAAATAGATTTAGGTGACTTAGTAAGGTTTTTTATTAAGTCTAGACAAAACTAATAAACAAATAAACACATAAAAAGGAAAGGGAGGAGAAAGTAAAGGATTTTGGCCATTGGGCCCAAATCAACAAGACCTGTCCTAGTCTAGTTGGGCTTCCGACCCATTTCACCTGTCCTAAACTATTTTTAGAGCCTTTGACTCGAGTCTTGATCCACCTGTATTAAATACAACTTTGGCTTTGAGGCCGAAATGAATGAATAAATGACTAAATGAATAAATAAAAAGAAGACAATAATAAAAATTGAGACTTTTCAAGTCTCTTAGTGACCTCATCAATGGGTTTTGACTCATTTTTCTTCTTCGTCTATCTTTTCGTACTCACACGCAATGTAGTGGACCTTGGATTTAAATTTCGAACTTGACTCGAAAGGGTGAGCCTCATTTATCCATTATGAAATGCAAGAGGAGATGAGTCCATTTGAACTCGAGATATTTTTTTGCATGCAAAGAAAAGATAAAGAAAGTAATATATGTTCAAGGCATAAAAGTGACATATTTCAAAGTAAAAGAAACTATCAAGAACCAATTTTTGAATGACAAGAATAAGCACACTTGCACAAGAATGAGAGTCAACAAATAAAAAATGCAAAACAAAAGTTTCACAATCATACTATGCATGAGTCAAAGTTATCCAAATATTTTTATTTAGCCACAAAAGTTCAAAATTTCTTATCATTTTGAAAAGACAACATGCAAACAAAGAAGAATAAATATCTTGGATGAAAATTAAAGCTAGAACTTCATATCTTATATGAAAGTTTTGAAATCCATTAAAATAATTAGTAAGCAAATGACAAAATCTTGATTTAACTAATTACTATTTTTATTAAGGTGCAACAAATTATAATAACTATTCTTCCAACATAAAATAAACAACTTTACATGCTATAAAAACATATCTACCAACAATAAGTTTAAACAAGACATGAGTATTGTTTTTCAAGTAAAGATCTAAACTTTATCCAAAATAATCAAAGAATAAAGTAAAAAAAAAAACAATCAATATTATCTATTCTTTTCAACATAAAGGAAATAACTTTACATGCTAAAAACAAATATATCTACCAACAATAAGTTTAAACAAGACATGAGTATCGTTTTTCAAGTAAAGATCTAAACTTTATTCAAATAATCAAAGAATAAGGTGAAAAGGCAAAACATTCAACATTAACTATTCTTCTAAACATAAAGAAAATAACTTTACATACTAAAAATAAATGTATCCAACAACAATGAGTTTAAACAAAGTATAAATACATCTTTTAAGCAAAGATTGAATCTTTATCCAAAATAATCAAAGAATAAAGTAAAAAAAGGCACATACAACTATTGCTAGCTCATTTTTATATTATGAACATGAAAATAATTAGAATATCGATAGCACAACGTCCTAGGGCCCTCAAGGCCATCTACAACGTACAATCCTAGCAAACAAAATTATATCTACGAACTATGAAGAAGAAAAAAGATGAAGAAGAAAACAATAATAAAAACTAAAATAAAAAAAAAAGGTGTTTACATTTTTGGGGGCAGCAAAACAAGACTACGAGTTTCGTTGGAATCAACCACCACCGAAAAACGTCGCCGGCAACTCAAAAATTTTGATTAGCCGATCAACTTTTGAAACAAAAATTTTTACTAAATAAAAATAACTATTTTTGCTCAAAAGGATTTTTTCACCTTTCTAGCCTTTTTTTTTCTTCCTTCTCCCCTCCTTTCTTTACCAAAGTAGTGGTAGTATTTATATGAGAGAATGAGATAATTTTTTTCCTTTTTCCACCAATGTGGGAGAAAAGTATTTATAGGAAATGATAGAGATTTATTTCTTTTCATCTACCAATGTGGGAGAAAAAGCATTTAGGGGGGGTTTTGGAATGTAAAAATTAAAGATAAGTTTAGGTGGAAGATAATGTGGGGGGAAATAGTACAATGTAGTTAATCTTTGAATTTCAAAATTGGAAAAGGACAAAGTTGGGGGGAATAGTGCAATTTGAATTTATTTTTTTGTGGGAATTGGGTAAAAGTTATGAGAGTTCTTGAGAATTTTGGGGTTATTTAAAATATAACCCCAATTGAAATTTAAAATTTAGCCATATTTATTTATTTTGACCAAATTAAAAATTAATTGACGAATTACATTGCAACTATGACCAATTTTCAATTATGGTCAAATCTAATAGATTGGCTAAATTAAATTAATACTTTTTTTATCCCGAGCTTCTTGATTTAATAAAATGAATGCATATTTATCCAAATAAATTATTTTTGAGAATAAATTATATTTAAATTAAGATTTTAATCATTTGAATTTATTTTCAAGATAAGCCTTAATTAAATTCGATATTTTGTAAAATATATATTTAAGTAAAAAAATATATAATCTCGTATAACTGAACATGATAGTATATAATCGCTACTTAAAATGACAAAATCATGTACAAAAAATATTTTAAGTTTTTTTTTATTTGGATAAAATAATTATTTTGGTTTATTAAAAACTGAAGAAACTCAGGATTAAATTTAGTTGTGGAGGGCAAAAATTAGGTGTCAACAGCCGCCCCCTCCCTTTGGGTAGGGTGGATGTAAGTAACCCTGGGCAAAGGGAGGTTGATGTTCCTAATTTTTGTCCGACCATAGATTTGAATCTGAAAGAGGTTGGTTTTTGCACGAGTTTCATAGAGTCATGGCTGGACCTCGGTATTAGGTTTCCTACATATCCCAGGTTACATGAGAATTCAGGCCACTTGTAGTTCATAGAGCTTGATTTAAAGCACGATTTTAAAAAAATTCACAAGTTATCTCAGTTTTAGAGTGTTTGATAAAATCGAGAAACTGGGGAATAAAGGGATTGGGGGGAGGTTGGAATGCAGTCGAGTTTTCTACATAGATCCCAGCCTATATATCCCCAAGATTTCAGGGAATTAGACTGCTTTTAGTTTAACTCAATCGGTAGAAAAGATAGTCTTTTATTTCAGACCATCTTTGGCTCGGAATGAGTGACAAGTTAATCGAGTTGTAGAAAAAAGGATTGTAACCTCTTGACCATGAATGTGGGATCCTTCACATCCATAGTCAAGAACTTACCTGGACATAATTTCCCAAACTCTAAGTGTGTTGCCACCCGAATTTGAAAAAAAAAAGAAGGTTACCCTCGGCATGAGTTTAAAAATATCCCGAAGGTGAAGCTGAAACCAGAATATCCTGAAATACCCACAAGCCTTCTAACAGGGGTGTGGTTGGATGGTGGTGGTGATCATCCTTTAGCTCGCATCCAAAGAGTTTGATGTCCCTCTTTAGATTATGTCCCGTTTTGCTGCTGAGAAAGAGTTCCACGTCGTGTTGTGTCCTTTTTGGATTCGTCCGCACCTGTGGTTTTGATTTGAGATTTTTATCCTTTTGTATGCTCTCGACAATTTCTCAAGCAAAAAGTGTTAGTACTAAAATAATTCACAAAAGATGTAGGTAGTCTTTTACCATATCTCCGTGTGAGTTGTGGCCTGAAAACTGGAGTCATCTCTTCATGGTACCTGTTTGGAATAAAATACATGGAAACAACAAACACAACAATCCTCTTGGTTGTTGTATAATTATGACATTTATCGGTTTAATACATCTTCAAAGTGGGACAACCCTTTTGGACACCGGCGATACTTTATGCAGAACGGTCTCTACAACCGTGAAATCTTGTGCTGGTGTGGAAACCCTTTTGGTTACCTATATCACTTGTTGTATGTGGAATGATGAACTCTCCGGTTATAGCCGATGATTGATTTATAAATTTTTCTTAAATTATCAATCTTTGGATAATCTTGTGTATTATTTGATATTGGATGCGAGGCGACTTACAGATATCATTTGAATTTCTAGATTTTAGGTAATCCTGCACATCATCCAACTTTGGATAACAAATGACTTACAGATAACCCTCCAATCGCTAGCTTTCAGGTGTTCCTGTATATCATCTAACCTTGGATACAATATGACTTATAGATAATCCCTCAAATTGATCGTCTTTGGGTAATCCTGCACATAATCGATCTTGGATATGACGCGGCTTATAGAGAACCCTTGGACGTATCAATTTGACAATCTTCCATATCCTCCGTTAAGGATTTAGTTGCGACTTACAGTTAACCTTTGAACTATCAACTTTTGGGCTATCTTGCACACTATCCGGTTAGGATGTTATTGTGGCTTACGGATGACCTATAGGCTATCAACTCATAAGTGATCTTGCACACTATCCTATTTTAAATAATATGACTTATAGATAAGCTTCGAATTGTCAATTGCTAGGAAATCTTATATATCATTCATCCTTAGATAGCGATCTGAAGGCGTCCCTCCAAATTGTGTGCTCTTAATATATTCAGCTGCTAATTCATACAAAGATGATGATATCCTTGACGCCAGCATTGTGTCTTGCGTGTCAACTTATATATTGAATACTGATGATATCCTCGACTGTCGATAGATATATTGGATGCTGATAATATCATCTACGCCAGTGTTGTGTCTAGCATGTCGACAGATATATCAGATGCTGATGATATCCTCGATGCCAGCATTGTGTCTAGCGTGTCGACAGATATATTGGATGCTGATGATATCCTCTACACCAGCTTTGTGTCTAGCGTGTTGATAGATATATTGTATGCTGATATATCCTCGACGCCAGCGTTGTGTCTAGCGTGTCGACAGATATATTGGATGCTGATGATATCTTTGACGCCAGCATTGTGTCTAGCGTGTCAATAGATATCTTGGATGCTGATGATATCCTCAACGCCAGCGTTGTGTCTAGAGTGTTGACAGATATATTGGATGCTGATGATATCCTCTACGCCAGCGTTGTGTCTAGTGTGTCAACAGATATATTGGATGCTGATGATATCCTCAACGCCAACATTGTGTCTAGCATATCGACAAATATATTGGATGCTGATAATATCCTCGACGCCAACATTGTGTCTAGCGTATCGACAGATATATGAATATTGATGATATCCTCGATGCCAGCGTTGTGTCTAGTGCGTCAACAGATATGTAATGGACTTTGCGGCAATGATATGTGATGGCCTTTGCGGCAATGATATGCAATGGCCATTGTGGCAGTGATAAAATAACTTTACTTGGCTTCATTTGTCAGTGTCCTACTTTCTACATGTACCTGTACTCAAGGTAGAAGATTAGTAGACACAAAGTTGCTTTTACTATCGACTATTTTTAGGAAACTTCTAAATACGATACGTGTAAAGAAGACAAAGTACTTTTGTTTGTTGCCTACGATCGCAAGAAATGAGATGGATAAATCAAAAGGTCCTCAATAAATGGGCATTAAACCTATTTTTAGGGCTACCCTAAAATACTGTTCTTGGGCATTAATGATCTGTTGTGGCTCCCAATTTGCTCAGGGATTTTTGAAAGAGACTCTCATTTTGCGTATTGATCCCTGCATCCACAGAAAAATGATTAGTTGAATGAAATTACTCCATGTTGACCTTCTTCAATCCTTGATTTGCTCCTTGCCATCTCTTGGGCATTCCACCATATTGAGTCTTCCACCCTGACACTCTATCCCAAATGATGTCTAGGCAAGTACTAAGTAAGTGAGTCGTAAGATTTTTGAAAATAGTCTTAAATTTTTGAAAATAATTTTGAAAAGTTCTGTAAAATTTTAGAAAATTTCTACCAGTCATGTCATGTACTAGCTCAATGAACGTCTTCCTCGCAGTTCTGACTATATCCGATGGATAGTTTCCAAAACTCATAATTATTGTTGGAGAGTTTCTTCAAGTAGTTCTATCATAGCCAAAAATTGAGTCTACCCAGACTTTGTTACAGTTGGTGGTTTCCAAAGCTTTAACCTCTGGTGCTGGGGAATTTGGAATATGTTCCGGTATTTGGTGGAAATTTTGAGGTCTTCCTTAAAATTTCTGCCCCAGTTTAAACTTGTTTGAGATAATACCAATCTGAGTGGATCTGAAGTCTTTGCTGATCTTCATTCTCTTTATTTGATGTCGATCTTCTCTTGTGAATTTTTGAGATTCCTTCTCAAAAATTCTGCCCCAGTTTCCATTTCCTAGGGTTATATGACCGAGCTGTTGGGGCGCCTACGTATCCCGTTGAAGTGGGAATCGAGTCAAACATAGTTCAGGCTACGCTAGGGATATACAAAAGAAATTAATGGGTTGATCGAAGCTGACATAGGCCTCCTACGTATCCCTTTTATTGGGAATTAAGGTCATCACGTAGTTCATACATAGGGAGGAAAGGATAAATTTTTCTAAGGGCTTGACCGAAGCCGACATAGGCCGCCTACGTATCCCTTTCTTGGGAATTCAGGTCAAACGTAGTTTGTGCATAAAGGGAAAGGATTGTAGGCAGTTACACACTAGCAGACAACATTATTATAGAGGTGATTACAAATAAACTAAGAAAACACAAAAACTAGAACATCATTCAAACATAATATCTCTTTACCGTATCAGAATTGTTTAATTTGGTCCACTCTGTGCCATTCATCTCAGACAAAGTCAGAGCTCCTCCAGATAGCACCTTGCAAACTATGTATGGCCCTTGCCAGTTTGGAGCGAACTTGCCCTTATACTCCTCTTGGTGAGGGAATATTCGTTTGCGAACCATTTGTCCCACTTCAAATGCTCGAGTTCTTACTTTCTTGTTAAAGGCACGAACCATACTGTGTTGATACAGCTGACCATGGCATACAACAGCCATTCTCTTTTCATCAATTAACATGAATTGTTCATAGCGAGAACGGACCCATTCTTCGTTACTCAATCCAGCTTCCTGAATAATCCTTAGGGAAGGTATTTCAACCTCAGCGGGTATCACAGCTTCATTCCCGTAAACTAATAAATAGGGAGTTTCTCCTGTGGAGGTTTGAAATATTGTTCGATACCCTATCAAGGCATAAGGTAACATCTCATGCCATGATCTATCATTTTCGACCATCTTTCTCAAGATCTTCTTGATATTCTTGTTAGCAGTTTCTACGGCTCCATTCATTTGACGACGGTACACTTCGAGTTGCGATGCACAATCTTGAACTGATCACAAACTTCTTTCATCAAGTGATTGTTCAGGTTTACCCCATTATTAGTAATAATCAATTTTGACACTCCGAATCGGCAAATCAAGTTATTTCTGATGAAATCTGCAACCACTTTCTTAGTGACAGCTCTGTACGAAGCAGGTTCGACCCACTTAGTGAAATAATCAATGGCAACCAAAATAAATCTATGCCCATTCGATGCTAGTGGCTCTATTGGTCCGATGACATCCATTCCCTAAGCTACGTAAGGCCAAGGAGAATTCATTGTGTGAAGCTCGTGTGGAGGCATTCGAATCAGATCTCCGTTTATTTGACATTTCGGACATCTCTGCACAAACTTACTACAATCATTTTCCATAGTCATTCAAAAGTAATCGGTTCTCAGGATCTTTCTGGCAATGACAAACCCATTCATGTGGGGCCCACAAACTTCAGTATGTACCTCGTTTATCAACTTATTGGCTTCCACCGCATCGATGCATCTTAGGAATCCCAAATCAGGAGTCCTCCTAAAAAGAATTTCTCCACTTGGAAAGTAATTCTTCGCCAAATGCCGAATTGTCTTCTTTTGGTTGTTACTAGCCTCTTCAGGATATATTCCAGATTCCAAATACCTCTTAACATCATAGTACCAAGGCCTTCCATCAGGCTTATTTCCAAAGAATTGATGTAACTCTGATTCGGGTGCTGAATCATGGAAGATATCATGGCCAAAGCATCAGCAAACTCGTTTTGTGTCCATGGGATTTGTCTGAAATCAACATCCTTGAATCTTCCGCATAATTCCTGCACCAGCTCCACATAAGGAGTAATCTTGGAGTTTTTTATTGCCCATTCTCCCCGTACCTGGTGAATCAGCAAATCTAAATCTCTGATGGCTAGCAATTCACGAACACCCATGTCAAGTGCCAATTTGAGCCCCAGGATGCAAGCTTCATATTCAGCCATGTTGTTGGTGCATGAAAAACATAACTTAGTAGTTACCGAATAATGTTGGCCCATTTCTAACACCAAAACTGCTCCAATTCCTGAACCTTTGAAGTTGATCGCTCCATCAAAAAATAGCCTCAATTCGGGGTAAATTTTCGTGATATCTTCTCCTACGAACAAAACTTCCTCATCTGGAAAGTATGTCTGAAGTGGCTCGTATTCCTCATCAACTAGGTTTTCAGCCAAATGATCTGCTAAGGCTTTCCCCTTAATTGCTTTTTGGGTTATATACACAATGTCAAACTCACTCAGCAACATTTGCCACTTGGCTAGCTTTCCTGTAGGCATGTCTTTTGGAATATATACTTCAATGGATCCATTCTCGAGATGAGGTAAGTTGTGTAGGACGATAGATAATGCCTCAAATTTTGTGTCGTCCAAGTCAAAGCACAACATGTCCTTTCTATAAGAGTGTAACGGGCTTCATATGGTGTGAACTTTTTACTCAAGTAGTAAATGGCTTTCTCTTTCCTATCGGTCTCATCATGTTTCCCGAGGATGCATCTTGAAGCATTTTCTGAGATTGAAAGGTAAAGCAATAATGGAATTCCTTCTCTCGGTGGGACCAAAACCGATGGTGCAGACAAGTATTCCTTAATGCGATCAAAATCTCTCTGACATTCTTCTGTCCACTCATTCAGTGCATTTTTCTTCAACATCTTAAGAATTGGCTCGCATATGACTGTTGATTGAGCGATAAATCTGCTAATGTAATTCAGACGACCCAAGAAACTCATAACTACTTTCTTGGTCCTTGGCGGTGGCAAGTCTTAAATTGTCTTGATTTTGGATGAGTCTAGCTCGATCCCCCTTCTGCTGACTATGAACCCCAGCAACTTCCCTGATGGAACACCAAAAGCACACTTAGCAGGATTTAACTTCAAACTGTACCTTCTTAATCTGTTGAAGAATTTCTCCAGATGAGTTAGTTGATCTGAACTCTCGCGGGTTTTGATAATTACATCATCCACGTACACCTCAATCTCCTTATGGATCATATCATGGAAAATCATCGTCATGGCCCTCATATATGTCGCACATGCATTTTTGAGACCAAACGGCGTTACCCTGTAATGATAAACACCCCAGGGCGTAATAAAAGTCATTTTTCTGCATCTTTCTCACCATCAGTGTCTGATGATAGCCGGTAAAACAATCAATGAATGACTGCATTTTATGTTTCGCACAGTTATCGATGAGAATGTGGATGTTGGGCAATAGAAAATTATCTTTACGAGTGGCTCTATTCAAGTCTCTATAGTCAACACAAATTCGAATCTTGTCGTCCTTCTTTGGCACAGGGACGATGTTGTCCAACTATGTCGGATATTTTGTGACCTCGACAACCTTAGACTGGATTTGTTTGTTCACTTCTTCCTTGATCTTTAGACTTAAATCTGGCTTGAATTTTCTTATTTTTTGCTTGACTTGATCAAACTCAGAATTTATCAGCAATTTATGTGACACAATGTTGGTGCTCAACCCTGGCATATCATCATAGGACCAACCAAACATGTCGATATACTCTCGTAACAGGTGGATGAGCTCTTCCCTTTGTGGCGCTGCGAGGTGGACATTGATACTGGTCTCTTTGATTTCATTGTGATCTCCCAAGTTGACTGTTTCAGTTTTTTCCAGATTGGGTTTTTTGCGATTCTCAAATTCCTCCATATTTTCAACTAACCATTCCTCGTCATCGTCCTTCCAAATATCATCGTCCCCTTTATTTTGTTCGTTCAGGCTTTGACATAATACAATATTGACAGGTTTTAAGTTACTGTTACTGTAATGGACAAACAAACTAAGTTAGATGATAAGAAAATAACAAAACATATGACTAGGTGCGTTTTAGAAATAATATAGTTTTCCAAATAAATAAGGCCTTTTCATTGAAATTTGAGAAATAATTACAAAACCATGGCTTGTGACTTGCACAAATACAAGCCCCCGCCTTTTTTGAAAACAGTAAGATACAAAAATAAATTTTTGAGATATAAAAAGTGGATTGCGGGGCCTCCTCCAGACCATCATCGATTTTAAAACTATTAGTAATTGCCCTTTCATCTACCACGATGGGCGACGGGTTATGAGTGAAGTGGAGGTCCAATTTTGCAAAGCCTCCCCCAGCACAATCTGCTTTACCCCGCTGGACTCTGGGAGATCTTCTAGTACAGCATTGCATCCTTCAAACAAATATCTTACCCTATCCCCAAGACCATCATCATCTGATATCTCTCGTACGGGAAATGACTGGAACAGGAGTGGCAAGGGCCTAAACAAACTCTTTTATGGCTCATCCTCAACCCTATCTTTTCTGGTAGGCTAATCCCCTAACCCGTGCTTAGAGCTTCTCTCTGGGATCACAATAGGCTCGATAATTCCTTGTAAATTCTTGCCCAAGCCTTGACCAGGTTTGAACCCATTTCTTAACATCATAGGTGCAATCATTTTGTAGACAGAAGGCATTGATATTTTGGGTGTCGAATCTCTTTCTGCAGCTTTTACAATTTCCACTGTATAGAAACTGCTAACTTTTGGAACATTTTCAATCACCGGCACATGACTATTGGGATGGTCCGCTCGACTTCCTTCTCCTTGGATGACTACTTCATGATCTTTCCAAATGAACTTCAATAATTGATGAAGGGGTGATGAAATTGCCTTTGCCCCATGTATCCATGGTCTTCCCAAAAGCAGGTTATAGCTAGGATGAATATCCATAACATGAAACTTAGTCTTAAACTCAGCAGGCCCCGCCCCATTTGGATGTGCAAATCAATCTCTCCTATGGTATCTCTCTGCCCTCCATCGAATGCTCTCATATTTATGTGGCTTTGATGAATTTTCCCCAAATCATAGCCTATTTGGACCAACGTGGAAAGGGGATAAATATTCACACCAGATACGTCGTCTATTAATACCTGATTAATTGTATAATCTCGATAAATGACGGTGACATCCATGGCTTTATTGTGCATTGCTCTTTCAAACGGCAACTCTTCATCACTGAATGATATACGATTGTTCCCCACAACGTTCCCTATAATCGCAGCCAAATTCTCAACGCTCGTTCCTGTGGGAACATACGCTTCCTCTAAAACCTTTGACATAGCCTGTTGGTGGTGTTGCGAGCTCAATAATAGTACTAAGACAGAGATTTGGGCAGGTATTTTCTCCAAGTATTTGATAATTGAGTAATCCTTTGGTTGCGTACGCCTCCAAAATTCCTTAGCCTCTCCTTTAGTGATTGGTTTTCTCTGTGAATCTTTATTGTTAGTCAATTCCTCAGGGATGTAACATCATCCTGATTGCATCATCCCCTGGGCAGCGGTAGTTTGCACAATAAATTCCTTCTTTAGAGGGGGAACGTATACTTGAGTCGGTGCAGTCATCACTATAAATAGGGCTTTCTCGCTGATACTTAAGGTAGCCACAACTTTCTCTATCTTTCCTACCTCTTCTTCCCTTTTACGCTTTTCGGAGTTCACCTGGGTAATGGTCTTGCCAGATGCCCATTCGCCTTTCATTTTAATCATGTTAACTGTAGGTCCCCCATAGTTGGGCAGTGGATTACTGCTAACATTTGGAGTAGGTGACTAGAGAGTGATGACTTTTTGATCAATCAGATCTTGGATTCTGTGTTTCAAGATAAGATAGTCCTCGGTACTATGCCCTGCTGCCCCTGAATGATAGGCACAATTTTGATCAGGGTTATAAAACTGGGAGCTAGGATTGACAGGCTTTGGCTGTACTGGTTGCAAATGACCAGTATTCTTCAATCTTTCAAATAATTGGGTGCGACTTTCAACTAGTGGGGTGAATTTTCAGGGAGGTTTATTTTTATGGTTTGTATGCTGGGGGTTATACGGGCTTAAGTTTGTAGGAGGGGGTACTTGGTGGTAATTTAGAGGTGTTTGGAAATTTGTTCGGCTATTTGGGGAAGTAGTTTGGAAATGAGACTGATAATTTAGAGGTGGAACTGGGTATTGGGGAAAGATATTTGGCTGTGGAGATTGGTATGATGGTGGTATGTTTGGGAGTGGAGTTTGGTATTGGGGGTGGATGTAGAATGCGCACGAAAGGTTTGGTGATGGTGGGGAAGATAAAACGTTTCTAGAGTTGAACCGTTGTTTCAATTTTGTAACAGAATTAGCAGAAACCCCACCTACCTCTTTCTTTTTCTTCTTAGAAAATATGGCAGTTCCAGATGATGTCGGGGCTATGGCAATTTTTCCTATCCGAATACCTTCTTCCAATGATTCTCCTATTTTTACCAAATCCGCAAAGGTTGCTCTGATAGTGGACACCATTCTGGTATAATATTCTCCTTCTTGAGCGCGAGATAACACGAATACCATTTCCTCCTCAGACATGGGGGGTTTCACTTTGGCAGCTTCTTTCCTCCAACGAAAAGCATAGTCTTGAAAACTCTCAACGCTCTTTTATTTGATCCGATCTAGTGAATACCGATCAGGGACATTTCGATGTTGAATGCGAATCGGTCAAGAAAACCCTTGGCCAATATTTTCCAATCAGTCAACTTTTTCGACTCCTGAGACATGAACCACTCCAAGGCTTTACTATTCAAACTTCGACTGAATAGGCGCATCAATAGCGCCTCATTTTTTCCTATCCCAAGCATTTGCTCACGGTACCTTCTTAGATGGGCTGTTGGATTTTTGGTACCGTTAAACATCTTAAACTTAGGGACTTTGTACCCTTCTAGTAGATCTACTCCCGGGTGAACACATAAATCATCATACCCTAAACCGTCATGGTACTTGGCTCCATAAGACTCTTTGATCCTCATGATCTCCTCCTTCATAGCTAGTAAATTCCTTTCATGCTGGGCCTTCCACTCTTTCTCCTTCTTCTCGTAATGGTCCATCTCGAGATTAGGAAGGGGTTCATAGGTGTCAGGGGATACAATATCCTGAAGGGGATTTGTAAGGCAGGCTTGATTTTGTGGATGAAAGGAATTTGGTTGGTAAGTGGGAAGGACATTTTGGAAATTGGGAAGGCTTTGTGGACTTTGCGAGTAGTTTGGCGGAATTTGAGAAGGATTTCACAGATTTGGACATGAATTTGGTGGATTCAAAGGTAGGTTTGACGTATTTTGTGGATTTGGAAGTGAATCTTGCAGATTTGGAAATGTGTTTTGAGGATTTGGAAATGTGTTTTGAGGATTTGGGAACGGATTCGAAGGTGGGTTCTGTGGGGTTACGAACGAATTTTGTGGATGGTAGACGTTTGGATTATTTTCATGATTAGTATTTTGAACAAATGAAGGACGGAGCCGAATGATACGTTATTCGGCTGATCCCCGAGAATAGGTGTGCTGAGGGGAGAAATTTGGAGTGAAGTCCCGTGTCCTCCCGGAGTGGGAGCATTGATGATGATGGCCAAGTTAGCCAAATCCCGAGTGCGATTTATTTCTTCCTAAAGCATTTCTAACTTTCTTGCAAGTTCCGCAATCATCTCATTCTGTTTCGCTATCACATTATCCCGGATAGTCAGTGTGCTTTCTTCGTCATTTCCCGTTATTTTTGAATGATGGTCAGAGGATGGGATTTTATGCGCTTTCGATCGGGTGAAGTGAGGATGTTCTGCCAGCTTATATCAACATGGAGTAATTTCTATTATCTGTAAAGTAAAACAACTCAAAGGCAGATGTGTTAGATTCCTTATGTGATAAGTAATGCAAATTATTTGACAGAAAATAACCATATAGAATTGTTTGAGTCCTAGACAAATTCACCCATAGGAGCATAGCGTATAAACTTGCCTTTGATCCAAACAAACACCACAAGCACACAAAACATTATAATAATGCGTATCCTAACTGAGGTGACCCTTTTTGAGCCAAGGGTTCAGGCCTAACGTTTTTTGAAGAAAGTATATGCTTCCCTAAAGTCAATCCATTATACCCCAACTTATATAGATATGAAATGGGCATAAATGCGTACAAACGATAACAAAAGAGGGATACAATCTTTGGGGAAAAAGGGAAATAACATGAAAAAGGATAAGTTCCCGCGCAGGGGAGAATAGAAAAACTAGCTACTGGAGGCTCCTTCATCTGCCTTTGCCTTCTTAGCTTTGTTCACTTCTCATATTGGTGACATCTGCCGGCTTTCAAATTGTGCCTTAGATGCAACCTCCCAAATCGATCAATTTCTTGCTTAACTTGCTTCAATTCTTCTTACGAAAGTAAGCAAATCAAGCTTTTTCCCGACCCCCAAAATATAATGGATTGAATTAGATAGGTATACATCTTCTTCAACACATAAATATGGTTAGTCTATAATTGATTCGGGGTGAATAGACGTAGGGCACGTATTCTAATGGGCCCAATACTCCGCTCGGGTATTGGGTCGTCCTAGGCTCATGCCTAAAATAGGGTTTTGGTTTCGTTCTATCCTAGGTGTCTAGAGTGGGTTTGAACATTGGTTCTCAAGCGGACAACTTGATTTTGAAAATACGAACAGCGTCAGATGACTCACGTACTGATAAGCTGTTCGTATTTCCAACATATTTTGGAATTGAACAACAGGGGCCGGGACATCCACGAAACCCCAAAACAGTTTATAAGATGCAGGAATAAGCCATGAGATGCGATAATTAAACTTTACATAATCGAAACACATAAATAGTTAATCAAAAGACGAAATCAATCATTTGGTTAGAACCTAGTTAAAGATCCCCAGCAGAGTCGCCATTTCAGTTTTGCGTAAATTTTGACTTTTGAAGAGAGTTGCCACTTAATTTTGAAAAGGAATTAAGAAACCTTTATAAAAGTTACTTCAAATGATTCAAAATAGGAAAATAGTTTTAAGTTAGAGATTCTAGATAAGCTGTTCCTATTAACGTTTTAGGAAGGTGTTAGGCACCTAAAACGTCCGCTAACTTGCGGTTATTCGGACTGTTTGAAAATCATCTTTTGATTAACTTCGAAAAGATTAATTTGTTGAAATAGTGATATGATTTTTTTCAAAAAAAAGACTTGTGTAAAATAGATTTAGGCGACTTAGTAGGGATTTTAACTAAGTCTAAACAAAACTAATAAACACATAAAAGGGGAAGAGAGGAGAAAGAAAAGGATTTAGGCCATTGGGCCCAAATCAACAAGAACTGTCCTAGTCTAGTTGGGCTTCCGAGCCATTTCACCTGTCCTAAACTATTTTTAGAGCCTTTGGCTTGAGTCTTACTCCACCTGTATTAAATACAACTTTGGCTTCGAGGCCGAAATAAATGAATAAATGACTAAATGACTAAATGAATAAATAAAAAGAAGACAATAATAAAAATTGAGACTTTTCAAGTATCTTAGTGACCTCATCAATGGGTTTTGACCCATTTTCCTTCTTCGGCTATCTTCTAGCACCCGTACGCCATGTAGTGGACCTTGGGTTTAAACTTCCAACCTGACTCGAAGGGGTGAGCCTCATTTACCCATTATGAAATGCAAAAGGAGAGGAGTTCATTTGGACTCGAGATATTTTTTTGCATGCAAAGAAAAGATAAAGAAAGTAATATATGTTCAAGGCATAAAAGTGACATATTTCAAAGTAAAAGAAACTATCAAGAACCAATTTTTGAATGACAAGAATAAGCACACTTGCACAAGAATGAGAGTCAACAAATAAAAAATGCAAAGCAAAAGTTTCACAATCATACTATGCATGAGTCAAAAATATCCAAATAATTTTATTTAGCCGCAAAAGTTCGAACTTTCTTATCATTTTGAAAAGACAACATGCGAACAAAGAAGAATAAACATCTTGGATGAAAAATAAAGCTAGCACTTCATATCTTATATGAGGGTTTTGAAATTCATTAAAATAATTAGTAAGCAAATGACAAATTCTTGACTTAACTAATTACTATTTTTATTAAGGTGCAACAAATAATAATAACTATTCTTCCAACATAAAATAAATAAATTTACATGCTATAAAAAAATATATCTACCAACAATAAGTTTAAACAAGACATGGGTATTATTTTTCAAGTAAAGATCTAAATTTTATCCAAAATAATCAAATAACAAAGTAAAAAAAGAGAAACAATCAGTATTATCTATTCTTTTCAACATAAAGGAAATAACTTTTCATGTTAAAATCAAATATATCTACCAACAATAAGTTTAAACAAGACTGAGTATCGTTTTTCAAGTAAAGATCTAAACTTTCTTCAAGTAATCAAAGAATAAGGTGAAAAGACAAAACATTCAACATTAAATATTCTTCTAAACATAAAGAAAATAAGTTTACATACTAAAAGTAAATGTATCCAACAACAATGAGTTTAAACAAAGCATAAATACATCTTTTAAGCAAAGATTGAAACTTTATCAAAAATAATCAAAGAATAAAGTAAAAAAAGGCACATACAACTATTGCTAGCTCATTTTTATATCATGAACATGAAAATAATTAGAATATCGATACCACAACGTTCTAGGGCCTTCAAGGCCATCTACAACATACAATTCCAGCAAACAAAATTATATCTACGAACTACGAAGAAGAAAACAGATGAAGAAGAAAACAATAATAAAAACTAAAATAAAAAAAAGGTGTGTTTACCTTTTTGGGGGCAGCAAAACGAGACTACGAGCTTCGTTGGAATCAACCACCACCGAAAAACGTCGCCGGCAACTCAAAAAATTTGATTAGCCGATCAACTTATGAAACAAAAATTTTTACGAAATAAAAATAACTATTTTTGCTCAAAAGGATTTTTTCACCTTTCTAGCCTTTTTTTTCTTCCTTCTCCCCTCCTTTCTCTACCAAAGTAGTGGTAGTATTTATAGGAGAGAATGGGGTAATTTTTTTCCTTTTTCCACCAATGTGGGAGAAAAGTATTTATAGGAAAGGATAGAGATTTATTTATTTTCATCTACCAATGTGGGAGAAAAAGCATTTAGGGCGGTTTTTGAAATGTAAAAATTAAAGATAAGGTAAGGTGGAAGATAGTGTGGGGGGAAATAGTACAATGTAGTCAATCTTTGAATTTCAAAATTGGAAAAGGACAAAGTTGGGGGGAATAGTGTAATTTGAATTTATTTTTTTGTGGGAATTGAGTAAAAGTTATGAGAGTTCTTGAGAATTTTGGGGTTATTTAAAATATAACACCAATTGAAATTTAAAATTTAGCCATATTTATTTATTTTGACCAAATTAAAAATTAATTGACGAATTGCATTGCAATTATGACCAATTTTCAATTATGGTCAAATCTAATAGATTGGCTAAATTAAATTAATATATTTTTTTATCCCGAGCTTCTTGATTTAATAAAATGAATGCATATGTATCCAAATAAATTATTTTTGAGAATAAATTATATTTAAATTAAGATTTTAATCATTTGAATTTATTTTCACGATAAAAGCCTTAATTAAATTCGATATTTTGTAAAATAAATATTTAAGTAACAAATTATATAATCTCGTATAACTGAACATGATAGTATATAATCGCTACATAAAAATGACAAAAACACGTACGAAAAATATTTTAAGTTTTTTTTTATTTGGATAAAATAATTATTTTGGTTTATTAAAAACTGAAGAAACTCAGGATTAAATTTAGTTGTGGAGGGAAAAAATTAGGTGTCAACAGTTGCCCCCTCCCTTTGGGTAGGGTGGATGTAAGTAACCCTGGCAAAGAGAGGTTGATGTTCCTAATTTTTGTCCGACCATAGATTCGAATCTGAAAGAGGTTGGTTTTCGCACGAATTTCATAGAGTCATAGCCAGACCTCAGTATTAGGTTTCCTACATATCCTAGGTTACATGAGAATTCAAGCCACTTGTAGTTCATAGAGCTTGATTTAAAGCACGATTTTCAAAAAATTCACAAGTTATCTCAATTTTAGAGTATTTGATAAAACCGAGAAACTAGGGAATAAAGGGATTAGGGGGAGGTTGGAATGAAGTCGAGTTTTCTACATAGATCCCAGCCTACATATCCCCAAGATTTCAGGGAATCAGACTGCTTTTAGTTCGACTCAATCGATAGAAAAGATCGTCTTTTATTTCAGACCATCTTTGGCTCGGAATAAGTGATAAGTTGATTGAGTTGTAGAAAAAAGGCTTGTAACCTCTAGACCATGAATGTGGGATCCTTCACATCCATATTCAAGAACTTACCTGGACATAATTTCCAAAACTCTAAGTTTGTTGCCACCCGAATTTGAAAAAAAAGAGAAGTTTACCTTAGGCATGAGTTTAAAAATATCATGAAGGTGAAGCTGAAACCAGAATATCCTGAAATATCCACAAGCCTTCTAACAGGGGTATGGTTGGATGGTGGTGGTGATCATTTTTTAGCTCGCGTCCAAAGAGTTTGACGTCCCTCTTTAGACTATGTCCCGTTTTGCTGCTGAGAAAGAGTTCCACGTCGTGTTGCGTGGAGTCGTCCAGACCTATGGTTTTTATTTGAGATTTTCATTCTTTCGGATGCTCTCGATAATTTCTCAAGCAAAAAGTGTTAGTACTAAAATAATTCACGAAAGATGTAGGTAGTCTTTTACCATATCTCCGTGTGAGTTGTGGCCTGAAAAGTGGAGTCATCTCTTCATGGTACCTGTTTGGAATGAAATAACTGGAAACAACAAACACAACAACCCTCTTGGTTGTTGTATAATTATGACATTTATCGGTTTAATACGTCTTCAAAGTCGGGCGGCCCTTTTGGACACCGGCGATACTTTATGAAGAACGGTCTCTACAACCGTGAAATCTTATGCTGGTATGGCAACCCTTTTGGTTAACTATATCACTTTTTGTATGTGGAATGATGAACTCTCCGATTATAGACGATGATTGATTTATAAATTTTCCTTAAATTTTCAATCTTTGGATAATCTTGTGCATTATTTGATATTGGATGCGAGGCGACTTACAGATATCCTTTGAATTTCTAGGTTTTAGGTTATCCTGCACATCATCCGACTTTGGATAAGAGATGACTTACAAATATCCCTCCAATCGCTAACTTTCAGGTGTTCCTGCATATCATCCGACCTTGGATACAATATGACTTATAGATAATCCCTCAAATTGATCATCTTTAGGTAATCCTGCACATAATCGATCTTGGATATGACCCGGCTTATAGAGAACCTTTGGACGTATCAATTTGAAAATCTTACATATCATCCGTTAATGATTTAGTTGCGACTTACGGATAACCTTTGAACTATCAACTTTTGGATGATCTTGCACACTATCCAGTTAGGATTTTATTGTGGCTTACGGATGACCTACAAGCTATCAACTCATAGGTGATCTTGCACACTATCCTATTTCAAATAATATGACTTATAGATGACCTTCAAATTGTTAATTGCTAGGAAATCTTATATATTATTCATCCTTAGATAGCGACCTAAAGGCGTCCCTCCAAATCGTGTGCTCTTAATGTATTCAGGTGCTGATTCATGAAAAGATGATGATATCCTCGACGCTAGCATTTTGTTTTGCATTTCAACAGATATATTGAATGTTGATGATATCCTCGACGCCAGCGTTGTGTCTAGCGTGTCGACAGATATATTGGATACTAATGATATCCTCTACGTCAGTATTGTGTCTAGCATGTTAACAGATATATCAGATGCTAATGATATCCTCGACACCAGCGTTATGTCTAGCGTGTCGACAGATATATTGGATGCTGATGATATCCTCTATGCCAGCGTTGTGTCTAGTGTGTCGATAGATATATTGGATACTAATGATATCCTCGACGCCAGCATTGTGTCTAGCGTGTCAATAGATATATTGGATGTTGATGATATCCTCGACGCCAGCGTTGTGTCAAGTGTGTTGAAAAATATACTGGATGCTAATAATATCCTCGACGCCAGCATTGTGTCTAGCGTGTCGACAGATATATTGGATGTTGATGATATCCTCGACACCAGCGTTGTGTCTAGCATGTCGACAGATATATTGGATGTTGATGATATCCTTGACGCCAGCGTTGTGTCTAGCGTGTCGATAGATATATGGATGCTGATGATATCCTCGATGCCAGCGTTGTATCTAACGCGTCAACAGATATGTAATGGCCTTTACAACAATGATATGTGATGGCCTTTGCGGCAATTATATGCAATGACCATTGTGGCAATGATAAAATAATTTTACCTGGCTTCATTTGTCAGTGTCCTGATTTCTACATGTACTTGTACTCAAGGTAGACGATTAGTAGACACAAAGTCGCTTTTACTAGCGACTATTTTTAGGAAACTTCTAAATACGATACGTGTAAAGAAGACAAAGTGCTTTTGTTTGTCGCCTACGATCTCAAGAAATGATATGGATAAATCAAAAGGTCCTCAATAAATGGGCATTAAACGTATTTTTAGGGCTGCCCTAAAATACCTTTCTTGGGCATTAATGATCTGTTGTGGCTCCCAATTTGCTCGGGGATTTTTGAAAGAGACTCTCATTTTGCGTATTGATCCCTGCATCCACAGAAAAATGATTAGTTGAATGAAATTACTCTATGTTGACCTTCTTCGATCCTTGATTTGCTCTTTTCCATCTCTTGGGCATTCCACCATATTGAGACTTTCATCCTGACACTCTATCCCAAATGATGTCTAGGCAAGTACTAAGTAAGTGAGTCATAAGATTTTTGAAAATAGTCTTAAATTTTTGAAAATAATTTTGAAAACTTCTGTAAAATTTTAGAAAATTTCTGCCAATCATGTCATATACTAGCTCAATGAACGTCTTTCTCGCAGTTCTGACTATATCCGATGGATGGTTTCCAAAACTCATAATTATTGTTGGAGGGTTTCTTCAAGTAGTTCTATCATAGCCAAAAATTGAGTCTACCTAGACTTTGTTACAGTTGGTGGTTTCCAAAGCCTTAACCTCTGGTGCTGGGGAATTTGGAATATATTCCGGCATTTGGTAGAAATTTTGAGGTCTTCCTCAAAATTTCTGCCCCAGTTTAAACATGTTTGAGATAGTACCAATCTGAGTGGATCTGAAGTCTTTGCTGATCTTCATTCTCTTTGTTGGATGTTGATCTTCTCTTGTGAATTTTTGAGATTCCTTCTCAAAAATTCTGCCCCAGTTTCCATTTCCTAGGGTTATATGACCGAGCCGTTGGGGCGCCTACGTATCCCGTTGAAGTGGGAATCAGGTCAAACGTAGTTCAGGCTACGCTAGGGATGTACAAAAGAAATTAATGGGTTGACCGAAGACGACATAGGCCTCTTATGTATCCCTTTTATAGGGAGTTCAGGTCATCACGTAGTTCATACATAGGGGAAAGGATAAATTTTCCTAAGGGGTTGACCGAAGCCGACATAGGCCTCCTACGTATCCCTTTCTTGGGAATTTAGGTCAAACGTAGTTCGTGCATAAAAGGAAAGGATTCTAGGCAGTTACACACTAGCAAACAACATTATTACAAAGGTGATTACAAACAAACTAAGAAAACACAAAAACTAGAACGTCATTCAAACATAATATCTTTTTACCGTATCAGAATTGATTGGTTTGGTCCACTCTGTGCCATCCATCTTAGACAAAGTCAGAGCTTCTCCAGATAGCACCTTGCGAACTATGTATGGCCCATACCAGTTTAGAGCGAACTTGCCCTTGTACTCTTCTTGGTGAGGGAATATTAGTTTGAGAACTAGTTGCCCCACTTCAAATGCTCGAGTTCTTACCTTCTTGTTAAAGGCACGAACCATCCTGTGTTGATACAGCTGACCATGGCATACAACGGCCATTCTCTTTTCATCAATTAACATAAATTGTTCATAGCGAGCACGGACCCATTCTTCGTTACTCAGTCCATCTTCCTGAATAATCCTTAGGGAAGGTATTTCGACCTCAGCGGGTATCACAGCTTCATTCCCGTAAACTAGTAAATAGGGAGTTGCTCCTGTGGAGGTTCGAACTGTTGTTCGATACCCTAGCAAGGCATAAGGTAACATCTCGTGCCATGATCTATCATTTTCGACCATCTTTCTCAAGATCTTCTTGATATTCTTGTTAGCAGCTTCTACGGCTCCATTCATTTGGGGACGGTACGCTATCGAGTTGTGATGCACAATCTTGAACTGATAACAAATTTCTTTCATCAAGTGACTATTCAGGTTTGCCCCATTATCAGTAATAATCGATTTTGGCACTCCGAATCGGCAAATCAAGTTATTTCTGACGAAATCTGCAACCACTTTCTTAGTGACGGCTCTGTACGAAGCAGCTTTGACCCACTTAGTCAAATAATCAATGGCAACCAAAATAAATCTATGCCCATTCGATGCTAGTGGCTCTATTGGTCCGATGACATCCATGCCCCAAGCTACGAAAGGCCAAGGAGAATTCATTACGTGAAGCTCATGTGGAGGCATTCGAATCAAATCTCCGTGTATTTGACATTTTGGACATCTCTGCATAAACTTACTACAATCATTTTTCATAGTCATCCATAAGTAACCGGTTCTCAGGATCTTTCTGGCATTCATGTGGGGCCCACAAACTCCAGCGTTTACCTCGTTTATCAACTTATTAGCTTCC
Source organism: Capsicum baccatum var. pendulum (assembly GCA_030864225.1). Classification (NCBI taxonomy): domain Eukaryota; kingdom Viridiplantae; phylum Streptophyta; class Magnoliopsida; order Solanales; family Solanaceae; genus Capsicum; species Capsicum baccatum. The sequence goes on from CM061551.1 coordinate 109,555,946, forward strand.
GCCGCATCAATGCATCTTAGGAATCCCAAATCAGGAGTCCTCCTAAAAATAATTTCTCCACTTGGAAAGTAATTCTTTGCCAAACGCCGGATTATCTTCTTTTGGTTGTTACTAGCCTCTTCAGGATATATTCCAGATTCCAAATACCTCTTAATGTCATAGTACCAAGGCCTTCCATCAGGCTCCTCTTCCACGTGTATGTAATGTACGGGTTGCTTCTTAGGCTTATTTCCAAAGAATCGATGTAACTCTGATCTGGGTGCTGAATCATGGAAGATATCATGGCCAAAGCGTCAGCAAACTCGTTTTGTGTCCGTGGGATATGTCTGAAATCAACATCCTTGAATCTTCCGCATAATTCTTGCACCAGCTCCATATAAGGAGTAATCTTGGAGTTTTTTACCGCCCATTCTCCCCATGCCTAGTGACTCAGCAAATCTGAATCTCCGATGGCTAGCAATTCACGAACACCCATGTCAAGTGCCAATTTGAGCCCCAGGATGCAAGTTTCATATTCAGCCATGTTGTTGGTGCATGGAAAACGTAACTTAGCAGTTACCGGAGAGAATGGGGTATTTTTTTCCTTTTTCCACCAATGTGGGAGAAAAGTATTTATAGGAAAGGATAGAGATTTATTTCTTGTCATCTACCAATGTGGGAGAAAAAGCATTTAGGGAGGTTTTTGGAATGTAAAAATTAAAGATAAGGTGAGGTGGAAGATAATGTGTGGGGGGGGGGGGGAACAGTACAATGTAGTCAATCTTTGAATTTCAAAATTGGAAAAGGACAAAGTTGGGGGGAATAGTGCAATTTGAATTTATTTTTTGGTGGGAATTGGGTAAAAGTTATGAGAGTTCTTGAGAATTTTGGGGTTATTTAAAATATAATCCCAATTGAAATTTAAAATTTAGCCATATTTATTTATTTTGACCATATTAAAAATTAATTGATGAATTGCATTGCAATTATGATCAATTTTCAATTATGGTCAAATCTAATAGATTGGCTAAATTAAATTAATATTTTTTTTATCCCGAGCTTCTTGATTTAATAAAATGAATGCATATTTATCCAAATAAATTATTTTTGAGAATAAATTATATTTAAATTAAGATTTTGATCATTTGAATTTATTTTCAAGATAAGCCTTAATTAAATTCGATATTTTGTAAAATAAATATTTAAGTAACAAATTATATAATCTCGTATAACTGAACATGATAGTATATAATTGCTACTTAAAATGACAAAATCATGTACGAAAAATATTTTAAGTTTTTTTTTTATTTGGATGAAATAATTATTTCGGTTTAATAAAAACTGAAGAAACTCAGGATTAAATTTAGTCGTGGAGGGCAAAAATTAGGTGTCAACAGTGGGACCCCCCTTATAAAAGTGATTTGAACTTTTTGTCCTTCAATAAAAATCATCACAATAGACAAAACTATCATTTACTAATTTTTATATTTAATAATTTTAAATCACTTAAAATTATATGTAATAAATTATTAGTTCTTTATTTAAACTAGATAAGAAAACCTAATATTTTGGTATCCTTTTAACTTTGGTTATAATAAAAAATTTAAATGGAATAAGCAAATAAATTAAATTTGCACGAACTGGACAAACCAAATTAAAAGCAAAATAAATTAGAAGTCCTATTTAAGGTGAAATTTGATTATTCACACAATTAATTGAATAATTGTAGAAATCTTCATCTTAAAGATAAAATAAATTAAAAGTCCTATTTAAGGTGATTTAATTATTCAAACAAGTATCAAGATAGTTGATGAAATCTTCATTATTTTTTTCTATATAATTTAACAGTTACGTTCTTGATACTTTGAAGTTGTTTTGATTTTCTTTTTTAACCTAATTGTGTGATTTTTATATGTGTTTTATGGTATTTTGAGATTTTATCCTTCGCTTTTGTTTAAATTGGTTCATATATTATTATTGTCATAATTTATGTTTGCTAGGTTGTGACCTGATTCAAAATAATGGTACGAGACTAAAAATTGTCAAGTAAGCTTAGAAGCTTTATTGTATTTAGAAAATAAAATAAAATATTTTAATATTTTGATTCATAAGATGCACACGTTTACCTTCAGTTTAAATTCAATGTTTTTAAGTGTTGCTTTGATTTTTTTTTTAAACCTAATTGTGTGACTTTTTGTGCATATTTTGTGGTATTTTGAGATTTTATACTTAATATTTTTTAAATTAATTTATATTGTTTAATTGTCATAATTTATGTTCATTAGATGGTGACCTGATCTAGAAGAATGCAGCGAGACCAAAATTTTCAAGTAAGATTCGAAGCTTTGTTGTGTTCAGAAAATATAATAAAATTTAAATTTTTAATTTTTGTTATTATAATTGGTTAGGAGTCGTGATAAAAGTGTTTTACTTTTTGGCATTATATTGATAAATTATTAATATTAAACATAAATAAATAAAGTGTAAAGGTCTTTAGAAAGAACTTTTTGTGAATCATTAAAAGACTCCACAATAAATAAAATTGGTCTTAATTATTTTGTTTAATTTTTTAATTTCAATTTATGTTATTATAGTTAGTTACGAGTCATAATAAAAGTGTTTTCTTTTTTTCTTTTGAATTATATTAATAGATTATTAATCTTAATTATAAATTAATAAAGTTTGAAGGTCCTTAAAACAATAGATAAAATTGTTGTTTACTATTTTTATTTAATTATTTATTTAATTATTTTATAATATTACTCCTAAAATATGTAGAAAGAATTGTGATAAAATAAAGACTCTTAAACCATGAAAGATTAAGAATTTGTAAAATATATTATATTAAAGGGTAATTAATGTCAATATGAAGTAGTTGATGCGAAAGATTTTTTGAAGACACGTTAGACATAAAATAATTAAACTCATAAATAGAAATATAGAATGACAAAATTAGAAGGTAGTTTCTAAGGGCAGATGATTTCTTTTTCACTTTTAAAGTTGAAACATTGTTGTCTAAGGAATCACTTTGTGGTACAATCAAATATGTACATTGTACAACACAAATATGATTATCTAGAATTATTTGGTTAATTAGATCTTAGTATTTCTCCATTTTGTTATTTTCTTTTTTTTATAATTATGTGTCTCACACTTCTTTTCTTTTTTAGTCAAGAGTCTATGAAAAACAATACCTCTACCTCACAATATATAAGTTAAAATCCGTGTACATTCTATATTTTTCAAACTTTATTTTAAAATTAAATTGGATGTGTTGTTCTTCTTTATTATGTTCAAATTAAATTATATATTTTTCAAATTCCATTTTAAAATTAAATTGGATGTGTTGTTCTTCTTTATTATGTTTAAAGTAACGATATTAAATATAATATTTACTTTTATTTTACAAAATATATTTCTTTTGCATATTTTATTGATTAACGTTACACATATATTCAACACATGTACACTTTTATATGTAACTTTTTTGTGTCGGTATGATACATTTGTTGGTTACTTGGAGAATTATTGTACTTTTTGTTATTAAGATTAATCTTAGATCAAATAATAAATTAGTTATTTTCAAAAACTGAAATTTGCATCTGCTGCAAGCTTCATTTTTAATACACATAAGTTAGATAAAAAAAAATTTAAGTCACGTATTATATTAAAATATTATTATTTTAAATTTGTATCTTACGAAATGAACGTTGGCAGCCAATTTAGTTACTCATGACAACAAATTAGGTAATAAGCTTGCATATGATAGTAATCGAAAAACTTAAAGGAATTTAAGGATTACGTCAATCACCTCTCAATCTTACTTTAAATGAATTTTATTTTATATTAAAAAATATTTGGATTCTTTATTATAGTTAAATCCCTACTTAAAATGTTGATTGACGTTTTTTCTAAAAAAAATAATTATTTACTCGACATAAGTACACGGGCAAAGCGCGTACACTAAACTAGTTAATCAATAAAAGTCTTGACTTTAGATTAAGTTAATTCATCCAATCAATATTCATGTACATTATTTTCTACCTTAACATTATTAATTCTATATTTTTCTATAGGAAGAAGTAATAATAAAAGAACGAATTTATATACATGAGTTAAATTTAGTAGCAAAATATGTCAAAATAGAAAATTATAGTTGAACGTTTCATTTTCCCTCTTCCAGTCTATACTCATAAGGAAGTCATTTTCATATGGCCTTGCGAAGCAAGCAGAACTATTTAAAGGTCACAATTAAAATCTAGTCGAATATTTTGTCTTATTTTAGTATCCTAAAAGTAAATTTATGTTATACTCTCTCTCCCTATCTATCTATCTATCTATCTATCTATCTATCTATCTATCTATCTATCTATCTATCTATCTATCTATCTATCTATCTACTAGTTTACGTATACGCGTCTCGCGAGTGTACCTCACTTTAATGAGTTCAAACATTAATAAAGATGAATATAATAATTAAATTCAATATTTTTTGAATATTTAGAGATGGAGAATTTATTTAATTAAACCTAATCTTTACCAAAAAAGTTTCTCAAAACCGTTCGACATTCATCTACCACCTATAAATTGCAACAAAACAATATGATGACAGAGACATCACAACAATACAATTAAATCTAACCTTTAAACAAAATTTTCTTAAAGTCCTTTGATACTCATCTATCACCTGTAAACTATAACAAAATAATACGATAATAGAGATATCAAAATAATACAACTAAAACTAACCTTTACACATAAAAAAAAATTCTCAAAACAGAAATATCAAAACAATACAGCTAAACCTAATATTTACCTATAAAAATTCCTCAGATCCGACCTACATTCATCTACCACCTGTAAATCCATCTACGACTTGTAAACTACAACGAAATAATACAATAGTATTCACAAAGCTTCAATTTTGATGAAAATAATTTCTGTCTGGGCGAAAATTTTAGCCCTAAAGAATGACTTGAGTGAAAACAAAGATGATATATAAGCAAACACGTTGAATTCTATTATGTTGATAAAAACAGTGGAGAGGTTGCGGGTTAGAAAATTAAGGATCCACCAATCCAGACATGCAACCGAATCAAGTTAATGAGCATTAATCATATTTTTTTAATAGTTAAACCGGTTTCTTTTCTAGTTTAATGTGCATCTCAATATTAATATTTATAGAAGTATTTACTTAATATGGTTCTATTTAGGAGAATTTTTCTAATTGACCAGTACAAAGAAAAATATTTATTGATTCTCCTTCCATATATTTTAGAAGTTTATATATATATATATATATATATATATATATATATATATATATATATAAATTGTTCCTAAAACTTTCCTTAAAAATCTATCATACGTAATTTTTTTAATATAAATTTTGATTTTGATTTTTTCCCTTTCCACACACACACACACACATATATATATAACTCTTTTTTCTTAAAAGTTTCCTTAAAAACCTGTCATACGTATTTTTTTAATATAAAAAAAAATTGTTCCTAAAACTTTCCTTAAAAACCAGTCATGCGTAATTTTATTTTTTATTTTTTTCCCTTTCTATATGTATATATATAAATTCTTTTTCCAAAAAGTTTCCTTAAAAACCTGTCATACATATTTTTTTAATATAATTTTTTTTTCCCTTTCCATAGATAGAGTTTTTCCTAAAAAGTTGTGTACAACTCCTAACCAAAAAATTGGCACATTAAATTTAATTCCTTATAGGTATGAGATTCTTTTTTTTTTTTTGCCTATATTCTAAATATTTGAATAATAATTTAATAATAATTATTTTTAAAAATAGTGAAAAGACGATTTTATCTATTGGAGAGTATTTTAATGAAAGTTCAAATCACTTTTTTAAGCGGCTTCAACGTCTAATATATATACATAAAAAGTAATTTTAACCATGCATATATAGCATAATTTTTCGCCAAAGGGGATTTGGATGAACCCCCTCGGCAAAGGGTAGATCCGCCACTGCACACACACACACATATATGTATATTAGACATGCCATACGTATTTTTTTAGTATAAAAATTTTTTCCTAAAACTTTCCTTAAAAACCTGTCATACGTAATTTTTTTAATATAAATTTTGTTTTTGATTTTTTTCCCTTTCTCTCTCTCTCTCTCTCTCTCTCTCTATATATATATATATATATATATATATATATATATATATATATATAATTATATATTATATAATACATTAAAAGTGTGAAAACCCTTAGAAAAGTGATTTGAACTTTTTACCCTTCATTAAAACACCTTGTAATAGATAAAATTGTCTTTTCACCAGTTTTAAAATTATTATATTATTAAATAAAGAACTTCTGAATTATATGGAAAGAATCTAATAAAATAAGTATTTAAGTTACCCAAGTTATCCGCACCCCCTACAATTGGTATCAGAGCCTCTGTTTTTTAAAGTTACGAAAGTAGTATGTATTTGGATTTATTATTTGATTAATTTAATTATTTGATTGATTAATTATGGAAGATCATTTAACTAGTAATTATTCAGAATATAAAAGTCTAAATAAAATAAAAGAAGACCTCCATAGATTAGCCTACCTAATTACTTTACTATCTAGTATTGAAGCAAAATTAATAATTCATTTAAAATCTAGAAGAATGAGACACATACCACCTAATTATGATAAACTCAGATTTAGATATCCACCAAAATATTATAAATATTATTTAGATGAATAACATACAAAAATCACAAAAATATAAAGTAATAAAATAAATAATATCTGAAAAACGTAATGAATTAAAAATAAGGATAGAAAGACTACAGTATAACATAATTGTCGGAGTTAATAAAAACTCAATAAATGCACAAAAATAAGAAATATCAAATTTAGAATCAACAATAGACAGTCTAGAATATATATATATATATATATATATATATATATATATATATATCAACATATCCTATATACGTTTAAATAAAATGAACAAAGAAGAATTTATAATAGATGAAAAACATATGAAAATCACGAATGATTAAAAATAAAAATAGTATTCTCTAATTTAGGAAGAAGATATAAGAAAATAGGTGAACATTTATATTTAATGTTAGAAAAAAAGAATTAAAATTAGAAGATAAGTTGGCAGTCATGGTAAGAATAGAAAGAGAAAACGAAGAGATAGACAGAAAAAAAGAAATAGATAAAATGAAACAACAAACTACAGAAGAAATACGAAAAATAGAGGAAACTAAAAATAGTAGAATTTTTGATTTAGAAAAAGAACTACAAATGCTAAAAGATTTGTATGAAAAAAGACAGAAAGAAAAAGAAGAAAAAGATAAAGAACAAAAATTATTAATTGAGATAAATCAATTTAAAGAAAAATTAGAAGGAAAAAATAAAGAATTAGAAACCAGTGAATTAGAAATAAATACAATAGATGCTGAAGAAACAAATAATTATGACTCGGAAGATAGTGAAACATATACAGAAATTCTAGAAAACATAGAAAAACTAGAAATTAATGAAAAACAAGAAGTAATTAATAAAGAAAATCTAGAACTAATAAATACAGAAGTAAATACTCTAGATAAAAATATAATACCTAGTACGTCAGAAATAAGAAAACCAACATATAATTACAAAAGTAAGTTTAAAAGATATAATCCGAAGGTGAATATAATAAATGGACACCAAAACAAATAATTAATTACAATTTTTTAGATTTAGACCGTGTAAGAGACACAAAAAAAAATAATACAACTATGGGTAGGATATATGTCAAAATAATTATTAGATAATAAAATAGATACAACAAACACACCAGAATATATAGAAAAGACATTAATAGGAACAGTAAAATTATGGTTTTTAAACCTAGCCGAAGCAAGTAAAAAAGTATTAAGATCTGATAATAAAACAGAAGGAACATCAACAACTACTAAAATATCACCAACAGAAATATTGAAAAAATATGAAATAGCTATAAGAGATGAATTTAGCAGTGTAACAACAGAAGAAGAAGAGCAAAATAAAGAAAAAGATAAGAATAGGAATTTAATGTTAAAACTAGCAATATGTAATATGTGCTATATAGATGAGTATACGTGCGCATTTAAAGAATATTATTATAAAGGAACATATAATACAGAAGAAAGTAAAGAAATAAGAAGATTATATTTTAGTAAATCACCTGAACCATTTAGTTCAAAAATAATAAAGAGTTGGGATGAGGAAAAAATAGTAGATACCCTAGGAGCAAGAATAAAATTTTTACAACAATGGTATATAAATCTATGTGAAAAATATAGAGAAGAAATAAAAATAAAAAAAAACATTAATAAGAAATTTAGCATGTTGCAAAGATTAAATAGCACCTCAATTTGGATGTGAAGAAAGATATTATAAGAAAAGAAAAAGACATAAGAAATATAAGAAATACAAGAAATCAAAATATAAATATAACAAATCAAGAAAAAGATATTATGTAAAAAATTATAAACATAAAAGACCATATAGGAAAAAGAAATCTATAAAAGAATGTACTTGTTATAATTGTAGAAAACTAGGACATTTAGCTAGAGATTGTAAATTACCTAAAAATCCAAAAAAGAAACAAATATCAGAAATAAAAATAGAAAATACAGAATATATGCAGATAGATTATATAGATTACGAATTAGAAAGTGAAGATAGTATATATATGAAATTTTGAAGAATGAAACAGATAATGAAATAGATAGTGAATTATATGAATCAAATAATTGAAGAAGATATAAAAATGAACCAAATAACTGAAGAAGATATAAAAATAATAACAAAGGAAGAATATTTAAATGAAGAAGGAACAAATCAAAAAATAATATTGGATAATAATATATTTGACGAAATAAAAGGAAAAGAGTTAGACTTAAGTGTAGAAAAAATATTTAAAATACCAACAATAAAAAATATATTTAGTAGAAAAGGGGAAGAATACTACGTAGTAAGCCAAAAAGAACATGTAATAGACTGTAGATATGCAAAAGGAAGAGCTAGTATACCATTAGTAACAAAAAGAATAATTAATAAAGCAATAACCGATATAAAAAAGTAAAGACCCAATAAAATACGTACACCTTGGAGGAACAGAGATATTAATAAAAGCATGTTTTAGAGAAGGAATAGATACTCCAATAAAATTATATTTAGTAGATGATAGAATTATAAAACCTATAGAAAAAAGTATAATAACTGTCATAAAAGAAAATTTAATATACCAAAAATTTAAATTTATAATAAGTGTGAATTATTCAGTAGCAATAACAGATAAAAATATAGATAAATCATTAGTCTTATATTGGAAAATATCAGGAATAGAACTATCACCCAAACTAATACGAATAGAGAAAAAGACAGATATACCCAAGGTAAGACTTCTAGAATGAAGTCGAACCATATAAATAATCATAACAATGCGGAAAGAACTTGTCCAAAACACCAATCATGCCCAAAACCAGGTGTCAATAGTGTAAGAACTACTAATACAATCCAAGATTCAAATACATCGAAAAAAGAACCACAAAGGAATAATAACTGTCTCCGAACACTAATAAAGACATAACTAGTATAGAAAGATAGAGGTGAACTTCGGACGCATGAATGTCTAACCGCTACCTTGGAAGCTCCAACAACTGCCCGAATCAAGTAAATTGAAGCGCACTCGAGCTAGGACCTGCACCGAAAGGACGCAGTAGGCATGGGTACAGTCCATTTGTACTCAGTAGGTATCGTAGGCCGATTAAGCAAAGTAGTAAATAAGGCATACAAAATATACACTAAGGACACGTCACCTGCAATTAGAAAATGTCCCACAACGGTAGCCCACACCGCTTTCACTAACAGTTCTAATATATCTCACATATATTGCAAAAATACATCAAGATATAGAACACAAGTATAGATTATGTCACATGTAAAATAGAGCAAGAGAGAACATGTAGATACAAGATCATCAAATACAAGTAACGAAAGGTAAGACAAATACATAGATGACAAGTAAATAAGTCAATACAACACAACATAAACACAATAAAGTAAGTGCAATGTATACGATAATGATGATGATGATGCTGATGATGATGCACGAGGTTTTCGTACAACCTCCGGGATCGTCGCACAATCCCTGTATACACCTACGGAGTCAAAGCTTCCCAACGTAGGACCCATGGGGGGTTCTTCAACCCATATACAATCCACATATCTCATATCTTCTTTTCGGCACATCCTTCGAAAAGAGTTTTATAAGGTGTTACAATATTTTTAAAATGGTGTTGCCAGTGTTTCTCAGATGTTGCCACGGTGGTTCCAGTGTTTCATGAATGAGTATGATATGAAGATGTAATGCTCATAACCAATCATAATAAGTATTTCCACAACCAACTACAATGATACATTTCCACAACCACATGAGCCAATATTCACTCGTTATTTTCATTTCATCTATGAATTTTCACATGTCTCATATGCCAGTAAAGTATGAATATAATCACAATACACTCATGGTACCACATTAAACAATACAATACAATTACTCACATGTATTCAAGGCTGTCAATGTCACATAAGACCCCACACGGTCAAACATATCACATAATATTTCAATTTCGATAATTACATCACATATAGGCCCCCACAAGGGCACAACACATAGATAGCCATTTTTCATGATTAGTTCCCACCCTTAACATGCATTTTGTACCATCATTTGCTACCCAGCCTAGTCTGAAGAGTTAAGCCATAACCTACCTCGAAAGTTGAAATCGGTCCGCTACACTTGAACCCGCGACTTTACTTTTCACGAACAATTTCGAACTCTACTAAAAACATCAAATATAAAATCTATGCTTCAAAATAAAATCAATGACACCCATATTGACTACTTTTGGTTCATGGTCAAAACGGACCCCTAAAATAGGTTTCTGAAAAAGAAGGGCAAAATTAGAACTTTACTTCAAAAATATGTTTCCCATATTTTTAGGAACCTACAGCTGAAAACCCAAGTTTAATCAAGTGAAAAACGGGGTTTAAATCGAAGAAAAAAAATATTTTTGAGCTTTACCGGGTAAAATCCTTGAAATTCGGGTTAAAATCAAGAATCAGAGTTGTTTTGAAGGTTAAGTTGATGAAAAACTAGTAATTATAAGATAAAAATATTATTCAAGTGAAAGAGGATGAAATTTGGGTTTAAAATCATGCCCTAAGATTTTTGGGGTTTTGAAAAATTTATCAAGAAATTTCTAAGAAAAGGGTGAATTCTTATCTTAAATCCGTAATTAAAATCAAGAAATAGGTGTTAATCTAGCTTCCCAAGCTCTCACAAACTTCACTTTTAAGCTCCCAAAATATTTAGGGTTTAACTCTCAAGAGACAAGATGAAAAATGAGTAAAATGGGTCAAAAATATGAAAAAGCTGCAATATATATTGCAGATTTTTTCTGCATAACTAAGCAGTTTTTATTATAACTCGAAATGGACTTCGACGGGGTGCTCAGGATTCGTTCGAAGTCCTATTTATGCAAACGAACTATGCATCCACACTAAATTCGATGTTCCGAACGCGATGACGATACCAAATTTTCCAGAAAAATTCGTTTTCACAAAATTGATCCCTGAAACCCGAAATCATAATTTTCCAAACTGAGGGTCGAAATGAGATTTAAAAGCTGTAAAATCACAAAAAATATGCTAACACACTAAAATCAATATTCCGGATCTGTTGGAGAAGTTGGATTTTCCATCCGAGGTCGTTTCGATCAAATGTGGGTCCCACACCCATATTTTCAATTTTCCAACTTTCCAATCAATAGGTCGAAATGATCTCGGGTGAACCAGGATCCGAACCAAAGGTTTACCTAGCCTAAAATCGATATTCCGGAGCTGCTGGCGCATTCCGTTCGGTCATCCGTCGCACGGATAAAAATTTAATCACATAAGTCCAAAATAAGACTCTCGAAGCCATCAAAAATCACAATATTGCATAAATGCTACCAAAATGCATCAAAAATTATGTCAACCACTCCCACACCCCAGAAATACCATAATGCAACTACGGGAAGGGGTAAAACAGTCAAACCACACAAAATCACAAATTTCATATATTTCATCAAATTTTTAGGTCGTTACAAAGATGTAAAAATCTATATGTATTAACAACAAAACATAAAATAATGGAAAAAAATAAAATTAATAAAATAAAATAGAAAGTCCTTTTGAACAATTCGTAAAAATAATTGATAATAATGATTATAGTTACAAAAATATAGATATAGAAGAAGATTTAGAAATAATAAATGATAGAATAAGTACATAAAAAAGAATAACTTATGAAAAAACAGAATCATCAAGCTCATAAAAAAGAACAAGTTATGAAACAACTTTAACAGTTAATTTAAACCAATATTACATAACAGGAACAATAAATGAAAAAGAATATTTAATACTCTTAAACACAGGACAAGAAGAAAATTATATAGCAAAATATCTAGTATAAAGTGAAGACATAAAATCTAATAGTAATATATGCCCAGATCTACCAAGGAGTCTAATAAACATTAAAGATACGGCATAAAAAGAAATAATAATAGGAGTTCAAAAAATAAAATTAGAATTTGAAATAAAAGAAGAAATGCAAAAAATAGATATAATATTAGGAATAAAATGGTTAGAACAAATAAAACTATACAATATAGAACATACACAATTATCTATAACATATAATAAAGAGAAATTATTCATAAAAAGAACTTTGACATGACATGAAAATATATGTACTTGTAAAAATAATAGTAGAAGGATATTATAATAGGTATTATACACCTATGATAGATACATGAGCAGAAACAAACTTATGTAGATACAACTGTTTACCAGAAAGTAAATGGGATAAATTAAAAACACCAATAGTAGTCAAAAGATTTAATAATGAAGGAAGTTTAATTACATATAAAGCTAAAAGTGTAAAAATACAGATATGGGATAAAATAATAACAATAGAAGAAATCTATAATTATGAACTAACATCAAAAGATATGTATTTAGGAATGCCATTTTTAGATAAATCATACCCACATATAATAACTAAAACAGATTGGTCGTTTACAACACCATGTAAACAAAAAGTAAGAGCAAAAAGAGTTATTAATAAAATAAGAAAGAAAACTAATTGGATAAAAGGAAGCGAAAAAATCACACAAAAGTTAGAAACTATAAAAAATACAGAAGACATAGTAGAACTAGTTGTATTTTCGATAAATAAAAAAGAAATAACTATATTTTCGATAGATAAGGTATAAATAATAAAGAAAAAATCAAGTCAACTATACAGTGAAGATCCATTAAAAGGATGGGAAAAACATAAAACTATTATAAAAATTAAATTAATAGATAAAAATAGTATAATAACTCAAAAACCATTAACATATAATTTTGACGATTTACAAGAATTTAAAATACATATAGATGAATTATTAGAAAAAAAATATATACAAAAAAGTAATAGTAAACATAATAGTCCAACATTTATAGTAAATAAACATAGTGAACAAAAAAAGAAAAAAAAAGTAGAATGACTATTGATTATAGAAATTTAAATGTAAAAACCATGACATATAATTACCCAATACCAAATAAGATATTAAAAATAAGACAAATACAAGGATATAATTACTTTAGTAAATTTGACTGTAAATCAGGATTTTACCACTTAAAGTTAGATGAAAATTCTAAGAAATTAACCGCATTTACGGTACCACAAGGATTTTATGAATGGAACGTATTACCATTTGGATATAAAAATGCACCAGGTAGATATCAACACTTTATGAATAGTTATTTTAAACAATTACCTATTGTATAGTATACATAGATGATATACTACTATACATAAAAACTAAAGAGGAAGATTTAAAATTATTAGAATAATTTACAGATATAATAGAAAAATTGGGAATAAGTTTAAGTGAAAAGAAAGCCGAAATAATGAAAAACCAAATAGAGTTTTTAGGAATACAATAGATAAAAGTGGAGTAAAAATGCAACAACATATAGTACAAAAATAATAAGTTCAAAAGAAGAATTAGATATAAAAAAGAAATTACAATCATTTTTAGGATTAGTAAACCAAGTAAGGGAATATATACCAAAATTAGCAGAAAACCTAAAGCCCTTACAGAAAAAATTAAAAAAGAATATAGAATATAATTACAACGAAGAAGACAAAAAATAAGTTCAAAAAATAAAAATACTTTGTAAAGAGTTACCAAAATTATAATTCCCAGACAAAAATAAAAAAATTATATATATAGTAGAAGTAGATGCTAGTGAATGTAGTTATGGAGGAGTACTTTAATATAGATATGAAGAAGAAAAATTAGAACGTCATTGCAGATACTACTCAGGTACGTTTAATGAAATAGAAATAAAATGGGAAATAAATAGAAAAGAATTATGTTCATTATATAAATGTTTATTAGCATTTGAACCATATATTGTATATAATAAATTTATTGTAAAGACAGATAATACCCAGGTTCGATGGTGGTTAACAAGAAAAATATAAAACTCAGTTACGACGAAGGAAATTCAGAGATTAGTATTGAATATATTAAATTTTACATTTACGATTGAAGTAATCAAGATTGACAAGAATGTTATTGCAGATTACATATCAAGACAAAGCTACTCAAACTGATTTACCAATGGAAGAAGCTGATGTCAAAGATACCCAAACAGACTTAATATTACAAGTGTTTGAACAAATGAAGTTATTATAAGAAAGAGTTATCACATTAACTACTGAAATTACAAATGTAAAAGTGCAGGTTGAGCACTATAAAAAACAAGAAAAAGCTATTAGCAAAGATACTGTGCAGGAAGAATACATTAAAAAACTAGACCTAGAAGCTGACGATGAGAAACACCTAAAAACTCAAATTACTAACGAAATTACAGTTACAGCTGCAGGCACAGGTGATGTATCCAATGGAAAGAATATAGTCACTCAAAATAAACCTGAACCACCAAAAAAAAAGAATTATAACCTCAACCAGATATTCTCAAAATCATATACACCAAATATATAAAAATCAGAGTCATCTATACCTCTCCAGATACACACATATTCCGAGTCACTCAATAAATAAAAGCAGACTTATAACCATATCACTCGTACATATATTGATAATATTTATACTTTACAAAAATTGTTAAATACAAAACCTATCCAGAGTAAAGATTTAGCAAAACAACACCAAGGATATATTACACAAAAATGTCAGAACTATAACAAACTTATTGCTTTGCCTAGCACCAGTGCAAACTTAATTACTTCATGTTACTGTTATGGACTATTATCTACAGTCTACACAAATACTGGAGA
The DNA here is from genome assembly GCA_030864225.1 of Capsicum baccatum var. pendulum. Classification (NCBI taxonomy): domain Eukaryota; kingdom Viridiplantae; phylum Streptophyta; class Magnoliopsida; order Solanales; family Solanaceae; genus Capsicum; species Capsicum baccatum. The sequence continues at coordinate 109,571,337 of CM061551.1, forward strand.
AGATTTAATAGGAATTTCAGATATTTACAAAGGATTTATGGAATATAAGAGGATTACGAAAGGATAGTTATTCTATGTTCGTTTTTACTTAGCACCACAGAAATATTGTTTGATGAAATAAAACAGACAATTACTGTTGTCAAGATAGGAATGACACGAGATAATATAATCCCTGAAGAAATATGCGAACAAGAAGAGATAACCAAAAATCAGATACTGGACTTCTACCAAAACAAGAGAGTTATTGGACTTAGCAGTATATTGACTGAGTTAGCAAATAATTATATAAATCAAAACCCAGTTTGGATTTACTATAACAGAAATCAATTATTGGTTTACTCTACTTGTAAAAATATTAGAGAAAATGACAGAGAAGAGATAAGAAAATGGGTCATGGCGATCCTAAAACCAGAAGAGTTACCAGTCACAAGATCTATTACGAAAGGAGTTATTTCAGAAGAAGCTATGGATCAATTTTGTAAACAAGTTGGCCAAAAATACGATGACCACATATACAACAGATGTAGTGACAGACACAACTTTATTCCAGATGTGATGCTACAATAGCAGGAAGATAAAAAAAAGCAGATACGACAAGAAGAAGATAAAAAGAAGAAAGTAACAGAGCAATAATAGAATAAGACAAGTTAATAAATGACTAGAAAGCGACATATTGTATAGCCTTTAACTCTTATACGTAAATTATTAGTTTTGTAAAACTTTTGTATAGATAAGTCTTGTTTTCTTTTTAGGGTAGCTAACTTTATAGCCTAGCCTTTTTGACCTTTTTGTAACATATAAATTATTAGGAAAGATACGTGTAAAAAATTAGGGAGAGTATAGAGTTTACGTCTTTCATTCTTTAGGATATAAATATACGAGCATTCACTCAAATAAAGGGCAAGTCTTCATGAGTTGAAGCAAAACCCTCTCTTGTACACAAAACTTTTGAATTATTTAATAAAAACAAGTATATTTTCAAGGAAAAGCTATGAATCATCAAACAGCTATAGAAAATCTAGAATTATCAGATTTACCAGAACTGGTATTTATATTTGTGATTATGAATACCTAAATTCATAAATTTCTGACAATCATGATATGATTAAATAAGTTCATGTTAGTTAATTTATAGTAGAATTATTCAAAAAGTAGCATGTTAAGAAGTTTATTAGCAAAGTGGAAAAGGAGAAAAATCCCTAAAGAACTATGCCATCCTAAAGGTGAAACCGGTGAGGCAAGAAAGCCGTGATAGGGGAGTAGCCAGAGTAGAGGCGTTGTTTAAGGAAAAAGTATCCAGATTACCATGCTAGTAGTGACCGAAGAACATGTTATTTAAGGATAATCTAGTTTATAGTAATCTAAAATGATCATATTTTGTTATGTGTATGATTGAAGGGAATGTTTTGAAAAAGCATCATATGAAAAATAAATACTTATTTATCTGATGAAATGGTAGATAAATTTAAAATACTTGTTTTGTATGTACTTAAGGATATAGAAATTGTAGATATAAGAAAAATCATATTGGAAAAAATATTTGATAAATATTTTATGACTAGAATAAATTACATACCACACCTACCTACCTACTCTTACAAATACTTACATACCAAACCTACACATCAACCATGATAAATTATGTATATTTAGAATATTGGAAAATGGATATGAAAAATATACAATTAGTAGAAAAAATAATGGAAACCAATCTAGAAAAATATATGAGAACTAAGGATATAAAATATATAGAATTTCTTAATGAAAATATACAAGAATTATTAAGATTAAAACAAACAACTAATAAATACTATGATAAAGCAATTAATTACTAGAATCCAATTCCAAGTTATCTAAGTTATTCGTAGAAATCTAAGCATAATATGAATAATATGACAAGTTATATATCTGATGAAACTAAGATACTTGTTTTATATATCATAAAAGACTTAGAATTAGAAGACATAAAGAAAATAATATGGAAAAAAATATTTGATTTTGAAGATGAGTTACTAAGTACTAATTGGATAGAAGATGAATTAGAAAATATAGATTTCTATGGTAGAAATTATTATTCAGATAGTTATTATTCAAATGGATATTATACAGATTAAAAATGCCAGAATATATTCAAAGAGTTAAAGAAAAATAAAATTGGCTATACGAAGAAATTAATTATAGAAACCATCTTAGAAAAGAAAGAGAACAATTGAAAGAAAGATTAATTTGGATAAATAAAACCATAAAACAACTAGAATTAAAAGACATTTTAGAATATGATTTAGACATAGAATTATTCATAGACGAAAAAGACAAGATAATTAATGAAATAGATAACCTAGAATTTAATACCAGATATAGTACAATTAGAATAAATTATTACAAAGAAATTTGCAGTATTACAACTACTTTAGGATAAAATGATAGAGTATGAGTATTTAAAATATTGGAGACAAGATATGGAAGAAATAAGAGCAACAGAGATACTTATGAAAGAGAATTTAATTGAATATTTTAGAACAAAAGATATAGAATATTTAGAATACCTTCAAAATAATATACAAGAATTACAAAGACTAAGAGAAAAAACTAAAGAATATTACAGTAAAACATTTAATCAAATACCATCTAATCACCCCCAAGATATGAACATTAATAAAATTAAAATGTTTAGAGAAGTTAAGAAATATCCACACACAAATAAAAATAGATCCATTAGAGCTATAATAGATCTATTGAAGTTACCCATGCGCACCCCCCTACAATTGCTATAATAGATCTATTTAAGTTATCTAAGTTATCCGTACCCCCTACAATTGTCTCACAAAAAAGACTAGATAATTAACGAAATAGATAACCTAGAATTTAATATCAGATATAGTACAATTAGAATAAATTATTACAAAAAAATTTACAATATTACAACTACTTTAGGATAAAATGATAGACTATGAGTATTTAAAATATTGGAGACAAGATATGGAAGAAATAACAGCAACAGATACTTATGAAAGAGGAGTCCTTCTTTAAAAGATTCACAATAAACAAATGACTATTATTTATTTAGTTTTAATAAAAAATAAAATTATCTGTAATTAAAAAAAGATTCAGTTAAATTATTGTAGGTTATTACAAGTAGGAAAATTAATAAAAGATCCCTATTTAAAAAGAAGTCAAATCATGGTTTAGGTTCAAAAGGATACAAAATCAATAGAAATTGAAGTTTTAGTATTCCTTATAACTTTAAGAAGGTCACGTAATAAAGATCAATTATTTTCTACTACTCATGAAATTTACGTGGAGGACTTATGTTAGGTTTTAAGAATCTTTATTATTTGTTATATTATATTATTGTTAGGAAATTTTTGTGAGTTTCTATCCCCTTACGTGAGTTAGTAAGAAATAAAACTCAAGCATATATAAATAATTTTATAGTAATTAAAAATTAAATATAACCATAAATAATTTAGTACCATAATTAATTTTTTTACCTTTTAAAATTGAAATATAAAAATCTTCCATATTTAGGTAACCTTTTATTAGATAAAAAGGTTTTGGACTTTTTATAAATTGAGCATTTTTTCTTTCTTTGTTTTGTTCAAGTCTATATTGTAGAGGAATGTTTGGTTGAAAATTTTTGTACAAGGTTAGGGTTTGGTAATGTAGTAATATTTTCCATTACTGTAATTTTATTGTGTTATTATTTGTTGTTTCTTCAGGGTGATAGATGAATGTTTGATCAGGCTTTGAGAAATTTTTCGATAATGATTAGGGTTTGATCTTATTGTTAGAATATCTCAATTATCATATTATTTATTATACTTTACATGTGGTAGTTGAATGTTCGATCGGGCTTTGAATTTATTTTGTGTAAGATTAGGTTTAATCAATCTGGTTCGTTGTAGTTTATGATATATTACTATCTATTGTTTTGTCATAATTCTTGATGTGATAGTTCACGCCGTAGAAGACGATTAAATTATCAATACTTTACACATGCCTATATGCATAAAGTTGTCCATCTTTGCATTTTAAAGTCAATTGCTATTTTTTAATAAATTTTTTATCTTTTATATATTTTATATCGATTGATGACTTCACATGAAGCATACGTGCAACGCACGTGCACTTGACTAGTATATATATATATATATTTTTTTTTTCCCTAAAAGTTTCCTTAAAAACCTATCATACGTATTTTTTAATATAATTTTTTTTTTTTAATTTTTTTTCCCTTTCCATAGATAGAGTTTTCCCTAAAAAGTTGTGTAGGACTTCTAACGAAAAAATTTGCACATTACATTTAATTCCTTATAGGTATGAGATTCTTCCTTTTCTTTTCTTTTTTTCCCTATATTCTAAATATTTGAATAGTAGTTTAATGATAATTATTTTTAAAAAATAGTGAAAAGACGATTTTGTCTATTGATGAATATTTTAATGAAGAGCAAAATGTTCAAATCACTTTTTTAAGGGGCTTCACATTTTTAATATATTATAGATTATAAATATAGATTATAGATATAGATATAGATATAGATATAAATATAGATATAGATATAGATATAGATTATAGATTATAGATATAGATATAGATGTATGTATGTATGTATGTATGTATGTATGTCTGTATGGCATGAGTTAAAATTCTTAATGATATAATTACCATTACAAATTAAACATGGTTAAATCTTTCAACTTCTTTTAATTGCCCTGCTAATATTAGAATCTGTGCGATGCTCAATCCACACTAAAAAGAATTAATCATTGCAAATCATTTTCTTAACTATTTGAGCGAATCCAAACATATAGTTCTTACAAATTACAACGATAACTTTATATCCACACACACACAATACACAAAATATATTTAAAAACGTTCTAACATTCATTTTTGAAGCTATTTATTTATTATTCGACACATTTATGATGATAAATCTTAAAGTATTTAATATTTTATAAAATAATTTAATAGATAAAATCTGCTTAAAAGATATTGCATGATAGGAGGTTTTTAATACCACCATATATTTGAATTTATAATGTCGTAAAATATTTTATGTTAGATTATAGTCGAAGGTAAAATAAATGTAAAGTAATGACTTTGAGTCGTACAATCAAGCCATTTTGTACAATAATTCTAATGAGGCTTTTCCAGTCCTATCAAAATTTCTATAAAAGTTGAATGGACAAGATACGCAATCATTATCATTAAATAAAAATATATGAATATAAAAGACAAAACAAATAAAATACAATGAGCATCCATTTTAATAAACTAGTAATTGGATAATAACGCTAAAACATTAACCGGTGGTCGTCATCACCAAAGATTGATCGCAATAGGGCTTTACTTTATTAAAACTAAACAACCTAAGTAATGACTTAAACCAGTTTCAAACATCTCAAGAATCGATAGTATTCATCCCGTAAATCATAAATCACGTTTAAATACTATGAGGAATAAATTCACAAAATGACTTGAGGGTCCAAATAATAAACCAGAGACAAAATTATAGGAACAAATCATTGAGTTTATACGATATATTATAATTTTGTAAAGGTTTTTTTAACGGCTAAAAGAACACAACTTAAACCTTGATAGTGAATTTTGTTTATATGAATCAATAAAAGTCTTGACTTTTCGATTAAGTAAAATTCATTCAGTCAATTTTCATGTATATTATCGTCTACCTTAACATTATTGATTTTATAGTTTTCTATTGGTAGAAGTAAAGATAAATAAATGTAAACTAATGACTTTGAGTCGTACAAATTCAGGGTTGGCTCAAGCAAATCAATCGCCTACGACGAAAATAAATGGAGGCCTTAAATTTTTAATTTCTTTTTTGTAGAGTCTATATTTTAAATCCTGAGATGCAAAGTATAAATATTATAGATGATTTCTTCTTCTAATTTTTTCCATTAACATAATTAATGCATTTAGTTTTTCTTGAGACATATTTTAAATACATCAAAATTCTTCCAGAATTCTTTACTTTTGTATAAAAAGTTTATTTTTTTTATAAATAATATTTAGTAATTTTATAATTAAAATCTATAATCTATAATTGCTAAAAATAAAGTGATGCCCCTCAAATTTGGGGGTCTTAGGCGGTTGCCTTTTTTTAAAGGGGGTAGAGCCGACACTGCTGTAATACCCTAGACTTTTGCCTTTGAAAATTTCTTGAGTTTTGAGCTTACTGCCCAAGCTACGACCACCTAACAAGTCGTAAGATTTCCTTATGAGTATAGGGCTTGAGCCGTAGTGTGACCAGTGAGGTTGCCTATGTTTTTGTTCTGATCACGATTTGTACATAATGAGTCGTAAGACGTAGTCATGAGTTGTAGTGTGTGACTTGTGACCAAACCAGTGTAAATTCACAATTGTGGTTGCGACTAGGACCCTATGAGTCGTAAGGTCCGGATACAAGTCGTAGCGTACGACTTGCAGGGTTAACAGTGAAGAGGCTTTATGTCTCTGCCCTGACTATGAGTCGTGGTGATGACTCATAACTGGATGTCACAAGTCGTGACGTGACTCGTAGTTACTGGCGAAAGTTTTTTCTGTGTTTTAATTGGGGGAATTTTGGTCATTTTCCTCTTTCCCCTAATTGTGACCCACGACTTAAAAACACTTTAGGGTCCTATTATCACTCCAAAAGAAATCAAAATACACTTCTCTTCTCTCAAATTCCTCAAAGCAAGAACAAGGCTATGGTTTCTCAAGGTTGATTATCTAGGGCTCAGAGGTTGATTTCTCTCCATAATTCCTAATACTTTCATGCATTTATCTCTTTCCTAAAACTTATTTTTGTGAAAGGCATGTGATTAAACTTGTTATCCATATGAATAATTGTGGTTTTGGAATCTGGGTTGAGGGATTTGGTTTATTTTCCCATGGTTTATATGCAATTGTTTATGCTTAATTGGTGGCTTTGATACTAATAGGGAGCATGGGCATGATATATGGACCGGGGGTCATGGCATTCCCCCAAATTGATGATTTTGAAGTTAGATATGGTTTTGAAAATTGTATAACCTCAATCCACTTGCATAATTGGCTTTGAAATATGGTTAATTATATGGTTTGTCTTACTCCCCTGAACTATTCATTGCATAAATGGTTAAACGAATAAAAATAATTTTGGAAGGCCTTGTTAGTTATGTGTTGAATTAATTATAAACTACGGGGGTCGATACATTCCCCAAGTTATTTTTTATAAACTACAGGGTTTGAGGCATTAACCCAAATTTGACTTGATAAATTACGGGGGTCGGGGCATTCCCCCAAGGTGATGAGTAATTGGAATGGAATGATAAATATTTGCTTGCAAGTGTAATTGCTATGATGATACCAATGGCATATGCCTAAATGGATGATTCTTGGTTAATGAATGGAAATGTGTAAATTGTTTTAATTTGGTTTAAAGGGGATTGTGTAGCTGACCGGAGGTCTCAAGGGACTAATACTTAAAACCTGTATTTGCCGGCGTGGGGGTTGGTCTAAATGATCGTGTGCTTGTGGCACACTTTATACATATATTTATATCCTGGATTGACGTGGGATCGGGGCATTCCCTTGTCTTTTTTGGTACCTTTGGTTCGTACAACTAAAACACACTGGGGCCCTTCTGGTGGGGAGATCTAGATTTATATAGCACATGTATGTCTTTTTGGACTGTTGATGCTACACAGTCCAGGCTAATATTTTAACTCTCATGCTAAATCATGTTACCTATCCCAATATATATATATATATATATATATATATATATATATTATAACTGTGTGCATTGGTTTTGAATGGGTTTGGACTAATTTGATCTTGGCATTACTTTATCCCTTCTCTGAGTTACATGCTAGCGCTCAGCCCGCTAGCCATCCTCGGATGCTGTATCCCCATGTGATGCAGGGTTCAGAGACACTTATGCTTTTACTGTATAGTAATAGGTGATCTCTGGATTGTTCTTGAGCCATTTTAAAGTGATGATATTCCATTCTCCGGAAAACCCTCATTTCATGATCTTGTTTCATTTATGTTTTAGGATATTCCTTTTGGACTCATTTTGGCTAGGGCGGAGGCATGTCCCGACTTAGGTTGTTCTTGATTACTAGAGTCTTTGTGGATTACTGTGGATTGGGATGGTTATTGAAGTTCCTAGATTCCTTTCTGAGTTAGTTGAGTTATCGATCTTGCTATATGTTCAAAATTCAGCTCTATCTAATCATATGTTTGGAATTTATCCGCTGCTAGTTTTATTGTGTTCTGGATCGTTAGGTTAAAAGGGGTGGTCTTTGGTCCTCGATGGACTTGAGACACCCATCATGGATATGCCTTAGTTTGGGTTGTGACAAACTTGGTATAAGAGCCAGGTTTATGGTCATTGGGTGTCCATAAAGTTGTGTCAAGTAGAGTCTCTTTTATGGATGTGTAATATGCCACACTTATAAGGGAGAGACTAAAAGGATTTAGGAATGTTTCCCTTTTCTTGTGATCTATATTTTTGGGATATAGAGTTTAAGGTCTTGAAATCTCCTCTAGTTCCATTTTTTAGCATTTCAGATCATGCCTCTTCGAAGATCTAATGCTCGTGGAAACTTCTCTATCCTACCCGGTGATAATGTGGATGGGACTCGTTCTACCTATGGAGTATAGACCTGGTCTTGGTACCCTTCTCCTGACTTCTCACATGGAGTTCCATCGATCCCTACGGTCCTCTTCGGGCTTCTTGAGTTGATGATGTTCATGCCCCACCGCCCCAAGGAGATATTTTTAATGCCAAATTCTATTGATCTATTTATCTGCTAACTCATTTGGTGACTTTTCTGTCTCATCAGCCTGACTGTTTTGATCCTGTTGCTCCATCTTTTGAGGTCACTATAGTTTTCCAGTTTATGAGGTTAAACCCTCTGACCTTCACAGATTCTAAGGTTGATGAGGATCTTCAAGGGTTTGGTGATGAAATGGAAAAGATATTCAGGGTGATTCATTCCAATGATGTGGAAGGTGTGGCATTTTTTGCATATCAGTTGAAAGATGTGGTATATCCGTGTTTGAGGAGCGGGAGCAGTTGAGGGGTAATGATGCTGAGCAGGCTATGTGGGAGGATTTTTCTTGTGCTTTCCTTGATCTGAGTTGAAAGAGGCTAAAATTGAGGAGCTTGTGAACCTAAAGTAGGGAAATATAATTGTGAAGGTGTATGCTTTGAAGTTCCATTATTTGTCTCGTTAAGCTTCGGAGTTGGTGTCTAGTACGAGGGTTAGGATGTGGAAGTTTTCTTTGTTTTTTTCTCAGGATCTGTTACTAGAGTGTAAGACAGTGATGTTGAATAATGATATGGATATCTCTAGGCTGGTGGTGTATATGCAGTAGGTTGAAGATAAAAAGAATAAATAAGCAAAAATGGGAGAGAGTCGGAATAAGAAGTTCAGGTATACAGAGCAGGTAAAAGCCAACAGAATATGGTAGAGATGGTAGGCAGTAGGGCAAGAAGAAGACTTGGATAAACTCGGGCTCATATTCTACATCTAGTGAACCTTATCCTAAGATGTCTAGCAATTGTTGTTTTTAGAATGACAGTGGGTTTAAGGCCTAGGGTGCCAGACTCATGCTAGTGGAGCTCAGTCATCCCCATCATATCCTCCTTGTAGATTTAGTGGACAAATGCACCATGGTTATTGTGATGAGGGGGGAATCTGTGTTTCAAATATGGCTATCCTAGTCATATTCAGAGAAATTTTCCATCAACAAATGTTGCTATTGGAGATAATAAGATTTCGATTTCTACTTCTTCAGCTCCTGCACTAAAGGGTGCTACTTTTGGTACCGACACTAGTCGGAATCGTCTTTATGCTCTTACCATCTATCAGGAATCTGAGGCATCTCCTGATGTTGTCACTGGTATGTTGAAAATTTTCTCTCCTGATGTATATTGTCTGCTTGATCTAGGTTCTACCTTTCTTATGTGACCCTTTATGTGGCTATTTATTTTGATTTCAATCCTGAGTATATTTCTGACCCCTTTTTTGTGTCTATCCCAATGGGTGATTCTGTTGTGGATAGAGGGGTTTATAGGGGTTGTATGGTATCTATTGGTGATAGGAAGACATTGGTGAATCTGATTGAATTAGATATGGTAGATTTTAATGTGATTTTGGCGATAGATTGTGAAACATCTTGGTTTTTGGACCTTAAAAAATTTCTTAGAATTCCATTCTCCGAACCCAATATGACTCAGGGGTACGAGTCGTATACTAGGGTATGGATGGAATGGACCTGCCGAATGCTGACCAGTGTTGACTGGTGGGATGGATTTGGTCACTGGAATTGGTATAACTCAGGTTGTATAAGTCGTATTGTTGGATACGGATTGTATGACTTGGGTTTTTTATTTACTTAACCTTAGACTTGGTAACTTAAGTTGGGTCTAAGTACGAATGGCTCTCCTTGAGTCGTATGATGGGGTACGAGTCATATCGGGGACGCGTATAGGGGACATTGTTTAATCTTCTTGGGATTCTTTTCTGCCAGGGGTACGAGTTGGAGGTATGGATCATGTACTGTGGATACGACTTGGTTGGATGAATTGCATACTGGACAGTGTTGGATCCAAGGGTTGAGGTTAGGATACGAGTGGAGGGTACCACTCATATCAAAGGGTACGACTCGTGTGGGTTAGTCGTATCCCTGTGATGGGATTTTGTGCAACTTAAGTGAGGGGATTATGGATATTTCCCCACTTAACCTAATAGGACCCCCTGACTTCTAACTTACTTGGGAGAGTATTTACACTATTATTCTATTCATTAACACATAGAAACTCTTCCTAAACACTCCATAATTCTCTCAAGAGATTTTGGGGCAAAGAGCTAGGGTTTTATCTTAAGAGCTAATTTAGGGATCTTGTTGGTGATTTCTCTCCATCTACTTTGTCAATTAAGGCATGTTCTCTTCCCTCGTTGTTAGTTCCAACTAAAGGCATGATTTTTAGTATTGTTTTTTATGGTTTCATTATTGTATGCTTTTGGTTTTCAAATATGATTTGAGGGTTTTGTTATAACATTGGTTATGGTTTCCTATGGTTTTAATTATGCTTTGATATACATTAATGGTGGTTTTGGATAATTGGATTACATGGGAATGATTATTGGTAATTGGAATTGGTTTGGATATATAATGCTCCCAATGTTTTTGGCAAAATGCTTATAAAGATATGTTTATTGCATTGATTACTTTTAAATGGAACTCTTGGTTGTTTTAAAATTAGAAAAGTAATTATGCATGGTTTAAATGCTTTGAAAAGGTAAATGGCTAAATGGTAATGCTGTGGGGTACATGGTGATACGTAAGTGATTTGATATGGTAAATGAAAGGGCACTTGAAAGTCCCCTTAATCTGTACATGGTTGGCTATGGATACTTGCAAGTTATTGGTTGGTATGACGATACCACTATTAATGGCCTTGATTAATAAATAGATAATGGTTTGGTTGTTTAAAAAATTATTTTAATTAGGCATCACTGCCAGAAATTAGCCCTATGGCAACGGTTCAAAAAACGTTGCGATAGATATAAAAACCGTTGCCATAGAGATACCGCAACGATTTTATAGGCGTTACGTATGTGGGCGTTGGGATAGACCTATCGCAACGACATTTGCAACGGTTACAATAACATTTGCAATAGGTCTATCTATTGCAACGGTTATTGTAACACCTATTGATACGGTTAAAATTATCTATTGCAACGGTTCCTAACCGTTGCAATAGACTCTATTGCAATGGTGCAAGATGTTGCAATAGACTCTATTGCAACAACGAAGAACCAATGCAATAGATTCTATTGCAACGACAAAAAAACATTGCAATAACCCTATTGCAACAATTATTGATCTTTCGCAATATTTTTTGCCACCTATTATTGCAGCTAGTTTAAATACCAATTGATATATATAGAGAGAATTATATTAATACACAATTATATATACACATCACAACAAAATCTTTCAACACAACAAATCTTTCATTAATAATTCAAATTAAAATATCCAACAAACTAGTAATCTAAATTCAAAAGCAAAATGTTAAAGTCAAACGGTAATTAGTTTTTCCATAAAGTATCAAGTTCGAGTGGCGATAAGTTTAACAAAATTTAATATTAAAAAATCGATACTAAAATATCTATCAATAATTTAAAAATTTTCTCAAGGTCAATTTCTTCATCACTTTCTTCATCTCCTCCTTCATTTTGAACATATATAAAAAGAGAAAAAATAATCTCAATTAGTAATTAAATGACAACATATTTAATTTTCAATTAGAACATAGAAGAACACCTATAAATAGAGCGAGCATAAACAAACTTAATAGCAAATGAATAAATTATTTATACAAATTAATAAAAGAAATATAATTCACGAAAACTAAATGAAGAAACAAAAACAAAAAGAGAAAGGAATAATTAGTTACGAAAGAAGACGAACAAATTTATACCCCAAGAATGAACATACAAATGAGAAAAACCTCTCCACAATTATAGAGCAACTGATGCAATAACATGAAAGGGAATACTGAAACGGTGAACAATTTGCAATGTAAAATTGGTCAAACAGAATGTTGTACATATTTTAACATATATCAAGTATTCAATTGGTAAAGAGTTTAGCTATGGTATCTTAATCTGTCCAAATAATATACCATGAGGATGTTTAGATTCTATTCACTTATTCGAAATAAATATGAAGGGAATCATTATTTTGACCATTTTAGTTTTAACCATCATTTAGCTCATGTTGACAAGCCCTCACTTGTGGACAAGTAGAAGATTCTTTGGCACTGTGCATACCATACATTCTTTATGCATTTAGATACAAGTTTTAACAGTTATACGGATGCCAACATTGAGCATAGTTATACCAGTTTCATTACTAAAAAAAGGAAAAAGTAGGAAAAACAAACAAGTAACAGTGCTAATGATCCTATTATATAAAAGGTTAAAACACAAGAAGGTACAACTCGACTGCAAAAATACTTCCAAAGAAAACAAGAAAAGAAGTTAATTCCTACCAAACAATATACCATGAGGATTTTGACATTATTAGCAAAACTCTATAACATGCATAGTAGTTTGCGATTCAAAACCTTAACTATTCAGCCTTAACAAAAATTTCAAAACTCCACATCCACATTTCACAGGATTTCCCGTTAGAGGTCAAATGCTGATTGTACTACTGCATTTTCAACATTGTACAGTACCTGCTAGCATTACAAACATCTGTATTGCTCCAATCAAGATAGAATATAGATGGGAGAGCAGATAACATTATCCAAGTAAGCTCAAATGCATTACAAACATTCAAAATGCAACACACAATTAAGGAGCTATTCAGATCAAAATCTGATGAGAAAACCAATGTTTAGTGACTAAATGAGAGGTTGTTGGCAACATTTTTGGTTTAGTGGTAGGTGAATTTTCTAGTAAAGATAAGTCTGGTTCAATTTCTAGAGACTCATCACTTATTGATTTGAAACCTGGAAACTTTCCTGATCATGTTAATACAAATATCTTCAAGAACCCTAAGAGTATGCCTAGTTTTACTACTGGGGAGTACATTGTTCCAGATAAAAGAATACAGAAGGTACTACTTGTGTCTACCAAGGCAGAATTCAGTCTTGATACTTTACTTAGGTTTCATCTACTGGATGAGTTCGATGATAACAAACGGAGCTGCAGGAAATGTCTCACAGGTCATAATGAGCGCTAAAGGAAGCCCCATACTGGTATGCACTTAGGCTACAAGTTGTTTCAGATACCAAAATGATAACAAAATGCTAAGTCAAACGAAGTAGAAAAAAACAGAAAGTGGCGAAAGACGAAAGAGAAGATGAACCAATAGAAACTAAAGATGGTTTTACAATCAAAAGTTGAGGGGTGGAAATTTTACCAATGAGATCATGATCCGCTTCAATGATTCAGTAGATTCCTTTCAACCAAAATTTGACAGTTCTGCAAAATTATACTACTTTAGAATAAATTTCTAAATGAAAATGATTAAAATTATATAAATAAGCATGAATATAAGATACGTATGCAAAAGAAAATTAACACTCACAAAAGATGAAAATAATGATGAGCATATATTCAAATGAATTTATTTGTCTAATCATCCGCCTCCATCCAATCACAATCAGTATCATCCAACTCATCCTCCTCTTCTGACATTTCTACAACTATAGCTTATCAGAAGATAGGTTCAAAATAATGAAAAGAAGGAATTAGAAAGTCTTCTAAAGCAAATGCTAAGTTAAATATAGTTTATTCAAAAGTGATATCACAAATTAAACACAAAATGTTGCAGTAACAAAAGTAAATAAATATGTGAGAAAGATCATTGAAGAAAATTAAAACAAATAAAAAATTCTACTACTCACAGCATAACCACTAGCTAAGAAAGAAAAAGACCAAGCTAACTATTTGTAAACAAGAAATTCTTAGTTATAAAACAACCACACAAATTTATGCAAGGGGGTGAATGACATATTTTACTGTGCAGCACAAGTTCTTTGAAGATCATTTATTTCCTTTGTTACATTAGCTTATCAAGAAAGGGAATCACTTGTACCCAATAAACAAATGTGCAGGGAAATATCTAGTCGCAAGTCCATTATATACCTATCGCTAATAGTCACGTCAGAAACATAGTCAGACAGATGCTCAGGGAAAAATACAACCAGAGGACTTGACTTCAAACAATTTTATTTTTTCAGTAATTTAATTTTAAAGATCAAAAAATTGATTTGATCCAAAGGGTGTTGGTATGGAAAAACTGATGAAGATCCTCAATGGATATTATGGAAAAATCAATTGAATAGGAGTCATGGCCATAGAAAAATAATCCTTGAACTCGCAGTTCTTTGTTCAGTAATAACTTTCTTTCGGCTCCTTCTCCAAGAAGCAGTAATTTTAAGTGCGGGCTGGTCGTTCAGCGGCAACCGAAGGTGTTGGTCGTTGGGATCACGTCAATGGCTGGTACTATTATGTCGGTAGTTGGACAGAGCAGCTGTAGACAGCAGTGGCTGGGAGGCGATGGTGGCTATTGGTTTGAAGAGAGAGCTACAATTAAGCAAATTAAAACAAATTGCAATAATATCAAGTACAAGCAGTTGGCTCAAATATAATACTAAACAGGCATTTATGGAACAAATTCTCATTCAGGGAAAGCATTACATTATTATTAAGGCTAGATAAGACTTCAGAGCAAGTAAAGCAAGGTGAAAGAAAAATTGGAGTTTCTGCTTCATCAATGTCTCTGCTTGTTAGGTCTTGTAGTTGTAACAAAGTTGAACTCTAATGAAATTGTTGAACTTATTCTAACCTCTTGAAAATTCTTGCAAGAGCCATAGATCTTGAGATTCTTTCTAAGAATTTATTTCAACCTCCAAGAATATTGTTCTGGTTCTCCAAGAGTCAATTTTAAATTGTAATCTCTTGCATGAGACACCTAGGCTACATTGTTTCCTTCTAGAGTACATTCCAAATTTATCCTCAACCATTAAAAGGCATTATGGAAAATCAAGTAAGTCTTGCAGATCTTACCACAAAAGATGCACTACAAAACTGCAATATAATTAGAGAAAAATCTCCAAAGAAGGGAAGTCTATACGTTAAAAAAATCAGGATACATATAACTAACCAAACAAGAGTAGGAAAAATACTAATTGGAGCAATAAAAGAAAGAAGACATGCATTTGTATAGTAGATCACTTGGTATTGAAGTAAGTTTTATGCCAATCTATAAAAACAAAAGAAGATAAGGAAGAAAGAGGTAAAAGAAAGAAGACATGCATTTGTATAGTAAAAAATTATAAAATAAATAGGGAAAGCAAAAATCACCATCAAGAAAATCACTTTAGCTAATGCTGAAGAGACTTTTTCTGATCAAGTTACCACACTAAGTTGTGGTTCTCGATCTAAATAAGCTTTTGAGTGTAGCTATACTTATCAATAAACACCTAAATACAAATTGAACTCTACCCACTGCAATTACCAAATGAAGAGTCATAAGCAACACAAATTTAACTTCAATACTTAAAATAAATCAAGGGGCATAAACACTTAAATAGTTGCAATAAATGAAGTTCATTGCACAAGTATAAAGATTTCCACTTTATAGTTTATTTACTTGAATTATCCTAAAGCAGGACCAAATTGAATCTGAGGGCGCAACCACCTGCAAGAATAGTGTCGCATCCCTTCTAGCATCACGAAAGCAGCCCCAGTAATAGATATTCAATTTTCTTATTCACTTAATCTTTGAATTTCTTGGTTACTAATGTTTCCATTTTCATTTAATACTACAACTAGTTATTAAAATGAACTAGTTCTAAATCAGCAAAATGGCATCTTATATTACCTTTAGTGCTCAAGCTTTTTGTGTCCTACTGCTTGAAATAAAAGCTGCGATGATCCAGTGATTTGTGATAGTTCTTAGCATAAATTTCAGCCCAAACTTCATCAAAATCAGAACGACACCTTTCCTACTCCTCTTGTTTCTGCTTCAAGCACTAAATTTCTAGATCTTGACTCCATTACAACATAAATTGAATGGATTCATATAAAGAGCAAGCTTACTATAAGGATTCAGCAACTAGATCTGTCAGCTATTGTAAATTGGAGTAGTGGTCGGAGCGGCAGTCGAAGTCATGGTCGGAGCAGCAGTCGGAGTGACAATTGGAGCAACAGTGGGCAAGTCGGAGCAGCAGTCAAAGGGCGGTGGCTAGTCAGCGCAGTGGCAGTACTGGGTTTTTTTGACTACTGATGCGAGTGATCGAGTTGAGAGTTATTTTTGTATTTTTTTTTAATTTTTATTATATATTTTTTATTGTTTTGGCGGATCCTATGAAAAAATTGGGAGGGAAAAATAAAAACCGATTTAATAGCTTTTTTTTTTCAAAAATGCATTGCAATAGGTTACTCTATGGCAACGGTTTATGAAACCATTGCTATAGGATACCCTATTGCAACAAGTATCCATCAATAGCAACGGTTAAAGAACTACTAGAACAAATTCTGTTTGCAACGGTTCCACCCATTGTAATAAACCACCTATCGCAATATTTTTGGAACCGTTGCCAAAAGATTCATTGCAATAGGGGTAATTTCTTGTAGTGCATTAAAGGGGGAAGTATAGAAAATTCGTGGAAGGTGGAGGTCTCAGGGGGATCAAAACTGAAAACTCATATTTGCCGATATGAGGTTGGTCTTGGTAACCGTGTGCATGAAATAAAACTTTATATTGGGGCATGTACTAGTCATTCTAAGTTATTTTCTCTAATCATGTAACTTCATGTATTGGGGCCCTTTCAGCAAGGGGAGCTGACCCATATAGCTCGTGGGTGGTTTAGGATGAAAATTGCTACACAAGCCAAGTAAAGATTTTAAATGCATACTAAACCTGATTTCCTTTTCCTGCGTGGTTATATATATGTATGGTTGTATGCATTATGGATGGTTTTACTTGATTTTATAAATGACATTATTTTATCCCTTATCCTGAGTTCATGCTAGCGATCACTCGCTAACCCGCCTATTAGTGGCGGTATACCCATGCTATGTAGGAATCTATCGTTCTACTCCTTCTATATAGTGATGGACTCGGGGATCAATATTTGGACTAACGTGGTGAGATTTCATCCTTAAGAAAGGGTTTATTTAATGCTATGGATATCTTTAGACACTTTGATTTTGTTCTGGATATTGGTTTTTTCCATGGTTGGGGGCATATCCCAATCAAATATTTTTACTCTTTTGGTTAGAGGCTTTGTGGTACTTCTGAGAGTTGGTATGAGCGGGATCAGTATTGGTGTCAGCCTTAATATTGGCATTGGTATGGGGGCTGACATCATTAGACTATACTGTTGGTTGTTCCATCGTATTATATTTTGGGATTGATTATCAAAATATGTTTTGGAATTCATTTAACTATGGCCTGGTTTATGGCCTTTGTTTTTTAACGGTTGGTATGGTTGGATGGTTGGACTCAGTTGAGTTGGTCATGATCGTGATCCTATCCTAGAGTTTTCATGAGAGAATTTACACTATTTTGTTCTATGCTCAAATTTCAGCCAACTTAGGGCAGGCAGTTAGAGGTTGGGTTGGGTAATGGGGGAGCTCTCCTATCTCGGTCGGACTTGGGATGCCCATTATGTCTAGGCCCTAGTTTGGGTCATGACAGACTGGCTCCATTCGTGTTATGCTTCTCTAGATTGTCGAACCCGTGAGGTCAGTTTCTAATTTCTAAATAAACCGGTAGTAAATGGGAGGGAAGTTCCTTAGTTCCTAAGGAAAGGTCCATTTCGTATCTTAGAGCCCGGAAGTTGATTTCCAAGGGGTGTCTATACTATCTAGTTTGGGTTAAAGATTCTAGTTCTATGGTTCCCTCTCTATAATTTGTCCCTATTGTTAACGAATTTCCTGAAGTGTTTCCCGATGATCTTCCTACTATTCCTCCTAATAGGGAAATAGACTTTGGGATCGATCATCTATCAGATACCCATTCTATCTCTATTCCTCCTTATAAAGTAGCTTCAGGTAAGTTAAAAGAACTTAAGAAGCAGTTAAAGGATTTTCTTGATAAGGGTTTCATCCATCCTAGTGTGTTCCCGTGGGGTGCCCCATGCTTTTCGTGCGTAAGAAGAATGGTTTCCTTTGAATGTGCATAGATTATCGACAGCTAAATAAGGTGACGATGAAGAATAAGTATCCTCCTCCTAGTATAGATGATATCTTTGACCACCTTCAGGATTCTAGATATTTCTCTAAGATAGATCTTTACTTGGGTTATCATCAATTGAAGCTTAGGGAGGCGAATATCCCTAAGACTTCCTTTCGGACTCGATATGGTCATTATTAGATTTTGGTGATGTTATTCGGGTTGACTAATGCTCTGGTTGTATTTATAGACTTTATAAACTGGGTATTCAGACAGTTCTTTGATTTATTTGTGATCGTGTTTATTGATGACATCTTAGTATATTCTAAGAGTGAGGAGGATCATGCCAATCACCTATGAATTATGATAAAGACTCTTAAGGATCAACAATTGTAAGCCAAGTTTTCAAAGTGTGAGAATTTTTGAATGTTATGACCTATTTGGGTCATGTTGTTTCTAGTGAGAGGATAATGGTAGATCCACAGAAAGTTGAGGCAGTTAATAAGTGGCCTAGAACCACGACTCCAACCGATATTCAGAGCTTCTTAGGTTTATTCGGCTATTATAGGAGGTTTTTGGAGAGCTTCTCTTCTATTGTTGCTTGCTTGATGAAGTTGACTAAAAAAGGTGAAGTTTTTGTGGTCCGATGCTTGCGAGGGTAGTTTTGAGAAGCTGGAGTATATGTTGACTTTTGCTCCAATTTTGACTCTGCCTAAGGATACTAATGGTTTTGTTGTGTACTGTGATACGTCGCGTGTGAGAACAGGTTGTGTCTTGATGCAACATGGTAAGGTTGTGGCCTATGCTTCTAGGCAGCTGAAAGTTCATGAAAGAAATTATCCGACTCACGATTTAGAGTTGGCAGCTATTGTGTTTTCTTTAAAGATTTAGTGTCATTACTTGTATGGAGTTCATGTGGATATCTATTCAGATCAAAAAAGCTTTCAGTATGTGTTAACCTAGAAGAAGTTGATCTTAGGCAAAAAAGATGGCTTGAGTTTCTCAAGGACTATGATATGAGTCTTCACTACTATCTAGGTAAGGCTAATGTGGTTGCTGATGCTTTTATCAGGTTGTCTATGGGTAGCTTGTCTTATGTGAATGAGGAAAAATGAGGACTGATAAAGGATATTCACCGATTGAATAATCTTGGACTTCGTCTTTTTTATTTTAAGGATAGGGGTGTGATTATACAAGAAGTGGTGAAGTCATCTTTTTGTGCAGAGGTTAAAGAGAAGCAGGTTTCGGACCCCATATTTATGCAGATTAAGGCTGATATGGGTAAGCAGTAGGTCATAGCATTTGAGATTAGTGAAGCTGGTATCTTGAGGTACCAAAGTAGGTTGTAAGTTCCTGATATTGACGGGCTGTGAGAAATGATTTTTCCTGAGACTCATGAGTAGAGGTATACAGTTTATCCTGGTTTGATGAAAATGTACCACGACTTAAAGGAGATTTATTGGTGGAACAACCTGAAGAGAGATGTGGCTAACTTTGTGGCTAAGTGTATGGTGTGTCAGCAAGCGAAGGTTGAGCACTTGAGGCTTAGAGGCATAGCTCAAGAGATTGAGTTGCCTGTGTGGAAGTGTGAGGTCATCAACATGGATATTATTACTGGTCTTCTGCGGTCTCAGAATTAGCATAATTTGATTTGGGTCATTGTGGATAGGATGACTAAGTCTGTTCACTTCTTACCTATGAGGACTACTTACACTGGAGAGGATTATGCAAAGTTTTTTATTAAGTAGATCATCAAATTTCATGGTGCAATAGTTTCCATTATTTTCGATCAAGGTACACAATTTTCTTCTAGCTTTTGACATTTGTTTTAGAATGGTATGGGCACACGGGTGAAGCTTAGCACCTTTTTTTCTATCCTTAGACGGATGGACAAGCAAAAAGGACTGTTTAGATGTTGGAGGATCTGCTAAGGGCTTGCGTGATTGATTTTGGTGGTAGTTTGGTTGATCATTTACCTCTCATCGAGTTATCACTCTAGTATTGGGATGGCTCCTTTTGAGGCTCTTTATGGTAGGAGGTGTAGATCTCCTATCGGGTGGTCTGATAATGGTAAGACCAGATTTTTCAATCCGAACTTGGTTCACCAAGCCATGGAGAAGGTGAAGGGATTCTGGATAGACTTAAGACTTCTCAAAGTCTCCAAAAGTCCTATGCGGATGTGAGACAAAGAGGGTGGAGTTTGAGGTTGGTTATTTGGTGTTCTTAAAGGTATCTTCTATGAAGGGAGTGATGAGATTTGGGAAGAAGGGGAAGCTCAGTCCTCGTTATATTGGTCCATACTTGATTTTGAAGAGAGTGGGGAAGTTTGCTTATGCGTTGGATTAGCCTTCGAGCTTGGGTTTCGTTCACTCAATTTTCCATGTGTCGATGTTGAAGAAGTGTGTGGGTGATGCTTCTTTGGTAGTGCCTATTGAGAGTGTTGGTATTTGGAATTCCTTATCATATGAGAAAGTCCCAATGGAGATTTTGGATAGACAAGTCCGTCATTTGAGGCCTAAGGATGTGGCTTCGGTGAAGGTTCTAGGGAAGAACCAAAAGGTTGAAGAAGCTACTTGGGAAGTTGAAGAGGATGTGAAGTCCAAGTATCCACTCTTGTTTCTCGGATTGGATAGTCGTGCTTAAGGTATGGTTTTCCCTATTATCTTTGTTTTCTGACTTTGTTAAAGGAGTTGTTTTCTGTTTTCCAATCATGCTAATGATGCCTTGACTCCTCATTTGGGGATAAATGATCCTAGGTGGAGCCGGTAATGTAACACCTAGGTGGAGATTTTAAGCTTATTGCCCAGGCTACGACTCACCTAATGATTTTTAAAATCTCCTTACGAGTCGTATGGCTTGAGCTATAGGGTGACCAATGAGGTTGCCCATGTTTCTGTCCTGATCACGATTAGTACCTAATGATTTGTAAGGAGTAGTCATGAGTTGTAGTATGTGACTCGTGAAAAAACCAGTATAGGTGCCCAAGTCACGGATGTGGTTACGACTAGGACCCTACGAGTCGTAAGGTTCATGTACGAGTTGTAGGGTATGACTTATAGGGTTAACAGTGAAGAGGCCCCATGTCTCTGCCCATACTATGAACTGTGGTGACGACTCATAACTAGATGTCACGAGTTGTGACGTGATTTGCAGTCACTGGCAATAGTTTTTCCTGTGTTTTAATTGGGGGCACTTTGGTCATTTTCCTCTTTCCCCAATTGTGACCCATATCTTAAAAATACTTTAGGCTCTTATTATCACTCCAAAAGAAATCAAAATACACTTCTCTTCTCTCAAACCCCTCAAATCAAAAACAAGCCTATGGTTTCTCAAGGTTGATTATCTAGGGCTCAGAGGTTGATTTCTCTCCATAATTCCTAATACTTCCAGGCATGTATCTCTTCCCTAAAACTTATTTCTTATAAAAGGCATGTGATTAAACTTGTTATCCATGTGAATAATTGTGGTTTTGAAATTTGGGTTGAGGGATTTAGAAGGTTATTGTTTAAATGGTTTTCCCATGATTTATATGCAATTGCTTATGCTTAATTGATGGCTTTGAAACTAATGGGGGTGCATGGGCATGGTAAATGGAATGGGGGTCATGGCATTCTCCCAAATTGATGATTTTGAATTTAAAATTAGTTTAGAAAATTGTGTAACCTCAACCCACTTGCGTAATTGGCTTTGAAATATGGATAATTAGATGGTTTGGCTTACTCCCCTAAACGATGGCATTGTATAAATGATTGAATAGATAAAAATGATTTTGGAAGGCTTTGTTGGTCATGTGTTGAATTAATTATAAACTACTGGGATCGAGACATTCACCTAAGTTGATTTTGATAAACTATGAGGGTCGAGTCATTCCCCTAAATTTGACTTGATAAATCACGGGGGTGGGGCATTCCCCTAAGGTGGTGAATAATTGGAATGACATAATGAATATTTGCTTGCAAGCATAATTGGTATGACGATACCAAAGGTATACACCAAAACGGATGATTCTTGGTTAATGAATAGAAATTTATAAACAATTTTAATTGGGATTAAAGAGGGTTGTGTAGCAGCTGATCATGAAGGTAGAGGTCTTGAGATATTAATACTAAAACCCACATTTACTGGCATGGGGGGTGGTCTTAATGATCGTGTGTTTGTGCCACACTTTACCCATATATTTGTATCTTGAATTGACTTGAGATTGGGGCATTCTCTGGTATTCCTTGGTACCTCCGGTTCGTGCGACTAACAGGCACTGGGGCTCTTCCGATGGGAGGAACCGGACCCATATAACCCATGGTTTTTTACGGTTGATGCTACACAGTCCAAACTTATGTTTTAACTCTCATGCAAAACCTTTTATCCTATTCCGACATATATATATGTATGTATGTATGTATACATATATATACTAGTTTAGCCATACGTGCCTTGCACATGTAATCTTTGATTATTTAAAATTAATCAATTTTGTCTATTCCGAATATTTGTAATGAAGTGCAAAACGTTCATATCAGTTCCAAAGATCCTTCATACTATAATATAATAATGCAAACATAACATATATTTTATAGTAAGCGCATATATATTTTACCATCAAGAGTTTCAAATGGTTAATGGATCATCAATTTTGCGTTTGCCATGCAATACTTGTTGTTAGAGGCTAAGAGAGACGCATTGATTTGAACCATATTTGTAGTACAATTATTTTTTTTTAATTTTTTCTATATTTAAAATCTTTTCTTATTTTTAAAGTTAAATCTTTAGAAAATCCTTGATTACTTAATTAATTTTTTTAAAAATTTGTTACTTCTTATATTTTTCTTAATCTAACGTTTTCATATTTATTTCTTGATTTTTCAAATCTTCTTAAATTTAGAATTCTTAAACTAATGAAAAAGATATTAGTTGTCTTTAGTTCTAGTGACTTCCAATAAGAAAATGTTTTACTAAAAATATTTAATTAATTCTCAACTCTTAAATATTAGGAAATAGTGAAAAGACGATTTTGTCTAAAACAGAGTCTTTTAATAAAGGGTAAAAAAATTCAAACAACATTTATAAGGTCCTTCACATTTTTAATATAGTATAGATGTATACTATATTCATGGGCATTTTGTTTAAGGGATGAAAAATGGGAGCTAATGCATGTAGAAGGAGCAGTAATAGAGGATACAGATAATATGGTGGCAGAAGCAAAAGCAATAATACAAGCAGTTACTCATTGTAGTCAGTCAGGGCAATATAAAATCATCATCCAAACAGATTCACTGGCAATGTAGAGATTATTAAGTTAGGAATGGAATGCACCATAGAAGATAACAGATACAGTGGGACAAATAAAGAGTTTGTTACAAGACAAACAAGTACAAATAAGGCATATCTTCAAGGAAGGTAACCAGCTTACAGATCACTTAGCTAATCTAGCATTTGACAAGCAGAAGTTTCTATTTAGACAAGCAACACTAACACTAGCAAAAGGATAAGGGGACTGGGACGGCTACAACATAGTCTTTCACATTCAACATATTTACAACCTTTAAGGAGTTTAAATAAAAAGGTGAAAATGCTAAGTTGCCTATGTACACCAGCCATAAAAAAAGGAATTTCAGTGGATCAGGGGTCACCAAGTCAAATTAAATTCAAGCGTCTGAGGTACTTGATCTTCTTCAACTATCAGTGGGTCCGAGCTTCCCTTTATCTCCATCCCTATTCCAGCTACAAATAAAGAAGAAACAAATGGTCAAAAGAGATGTATAGTTCAAGTTTTAAGCTCAAGAGTGCAAAGAACATACTTGAAAAGGGAAGTAAGGCTCAGAATACGAGACCTATCAGAGTAGCACCAAAAAGCATTGACCATACACTGAAGAGTTCATCTGAGATAGCAAGTAACAAGGAGCTAAAGAAGAGGTTCAGTGAAGATAAGCTAAGTAAAAAAAGAAGAAACTTACTTATGAAATCTGGAAGCTACATCTTGAAACAACACGGAAAGAGTATTTATAACCCACAACTGGAGAAGAAGAAACTAAAGATTGACGATAAAGGCCATGGTGGAGGAGGTGGAGAAATAGGGAGCTCAGTTTCTAGCTGAATTTGGAAACCCTGCTTATCTTATATGAGTATTACGGATCGCGTCAGAATTTTGGGGTTTAGGAATTTTGGGCCAGTCCGTTTGCTATGTAGATGGGTCAATTCTTATTTGAACCATTTGTGTATTTTTGTAGAACTTGTAATATGGATTCATCATCATGATTTAAAATATTAATAAAATTATAAATTAAACAAAAAAAATAGTATAGATGTATATGATTGTGTACATTGGTATTGAATGATTTTTGACTGATTTGATATGACATTACTTTATCCCTTTGCTTAGTTACATGCTAGTGCTCACCCTGCTAACCATCCTCGGGCGCTGTATCCCCATGCGATGCATTGTTTGGAGACTCTTCTGCTTTTCCTGCATAGTGATAAGTGATCCCTGATTTGTTCGTGAGTCAGCTTAAAATGGTGAGCTTCCATTCTATGGAAGACCCTTATTTCATAATCTTGGGTCATTTATGTTGTAGACTATTCCTTCTGGACTCATTTTAGCTATGGTCGGGGGCATATCCCGACTTAGGTTCACTACTAAAAGAGTTGTAAAAAGAGACTTAAAAAAAGAGACCTCAAAAATAGGTCAGAAATGAGAGACCTTATGAGGTCGGTTATTCTCTTAATTTATTTTTTTAATTTAATTTTAAATAAAGAGACCTCATGAAGTCGATAAATGATTAAAAAATTCAGCAACACAATATTAGGGACTTCAAGAGGTCAAAAATAAAAAGTAAAAAAAAATAGCACTAGAATAATTAAAATTATTTAAAAAGAAAATTATAATTGCAACCTCATTAGGTCGCTACTATTTTAATAAATTATTATTTATTATTAAAAACAATTATCTGTCACTATTTTATGAAATATGAAGTTAAAATATATATTTATCTAACTTTTTTTAATATTTATAAGTATAATTAAAAATATACAAAATCAAAAGAATCAGCTCTTAAATTCTTTTAATACTTATAATTATAATTAAAAAATACAAAATCAAAGTTAGCTCTCTCAAATCTGTCTTCTCAAAACCTCCTCTCTCGAAACTCTCCGTCCAAATCTCAAATCCGCCATCTCTTTCATTCCAAATAAGGTAGCAAGTTTTGATTTTTTCTTAAATTTTTACAATTTAATCTGTATTTGTGTTGTTGTGGGTTAATTCTCCCTCATTGTCTTGGCTGAGTTTGTGTTAAAATGAAGATTTTGAACTGCTTTTATTGATATTGAAACTACACGTTGAAATTAGTAGGGCATGAAATTACCTTCTCAAGTTCCCCCAAGACAGCCTTAGAATTTGATTATTACTCGATAAGTAGAATTTGATTGTGAAGTCTCTGTGAGCTTCTTATTGCCTTTGCTATGAATATAGTGTTCTTGTAGTTCTTACCTAATTGCTAAAAGTAGTCAACATGATTGATGATGAGAGATTATCTGTTAGAACTTTGGATAAAAATGAGAAAATTTATTTTTCTTCGGAGAACTTTGACTGATATGCAATTTTCAGGACAATGTTTTTGTTCAAATGTTGTGCTCAATCCAATATAGAGTAATCTATCCTTATCTTAAGATCATAAGCTCTTTAACAGGAAGCTCGTGTTTCTTGGACTATTGCAAATTAAATTTGATTCTTATGGTACAGGCTTTAGTAGCTGGAATAGTGTTGGTGTAAAACAGGTAAGGGAATTTATATGTTCATACTTTGCCAAAATTCTGAAATAGGCATAAATTTTTTCTATTCTATTGCATAAGGGATCATGAGTTGAATTGTTTGGTATTTTGTTATCTGTTAATAAGTTAGAGAATATCTGTGTTCAAAGATATGATATATTTAAGATCATAAATTTTATAAGTCTTATGGTTATATATGTTTAGAACCGATTCTTCAGAGAGTTTTTAGTGAAAAGATAAAATGAGCATTGGCTAAATTTGGCTATGCTAGAATTGCTAGAAAGTTAGGCGATGAACCATTTTATTTTTTATCTAAGTTCTGGTTTCCTTATGAACATTATTTGGAAAAGTTTTTGCATTTTTATTCTTCTAGATGAAACAATTCTACCTTTTTAAATTTTAAAAAATCAAACTAGCCAAATAGACACCATGTAGTTGCACTAGATTGTGTTCTCGACCCCAACTTCACCAGATTTTATGTAGGCAACTACATGTTTAGAACTAGTTCATGTTTAAACTCTTTTGACCACCCTGTGTGATCAAGTTAAATGACTTCATTGATCCTGATCGTAAGCTTGTCCGACACTATGCACTCAATTAGAAAATCATTGTGATCTCCGCTGTTGTTTATATTGCTCATCTTTTACTGATTTATTTGTCGTCAATAAGTTGCTTTGTTGGTTCATCTTATCAACCCGTTAAATATTCTAACCAGTGCTTTCTAGGTATTAATAGAAATAGTTGCCTATCAAATATAGCCAATCATATTCAAAATTATACACTAGTTTAATTTTTCAAATTCATAATTTCATTGGCATCTATTATGTTACTTTAGTAGAGAAGTGCTTGCGGTTGTTCCCATCCTGAGAATCTTACTAAGAGGGTTTATTTTGGGAGTATTATTAGGCTTGTATTCTGTAATTCTCTGGAAATAGACTCTTCTCTAAGTGCAACCAATGAAACCTTCTTTCTCTCTTTATGTTCCTTCCACCTCTTTATCTGATTCTGAAGTGCATCTTTACTCTTTTCAGCTACCTAAGCTTTGATTATCGCCTGCTCAGCTCTAGTCCTCAACTCGCTAATTTTCAATATTGTTGTTTTCAGTTCTTTCTTTAGTACTTGAATTTCATTTGGTTCTTCATGCACTTCAGATTCTCATACTACTCCCTTAGATTTTGATGGGCAGAATGTTACAAGAGTTAAACATAATATTGCATCTACTCGGTACAACAATCTATTAGATCGTGTCCTTAGGCATCGTGATGCAATCATATCCCATCTCATCTGGGCATGTATATTTCTAGGCTTTCACAGTTTTGGTTTGTATATTCATCCTCCCTCATCGGCCATGCATCGGACGAGACCAATTCTGATAAGGAGGTTTTTTATTCTCCCCAGTCCCCATCTACTTCCACCTTGACTCCCGGAAACCAATTCATTGAGAGTTCTCCCAACGAGCAGAAAGAGAAATTGGAGATGAATAAATGGATGAAATCAAGAAATAATTCAACTAATAGTTTGAACCAAGAACAAGAAATGGGAGAACGAAAGTCGTCTGGGTTCACAAAGACTCTGTGGCTAAAAAGTAAAAAAGATATATCGAAGTAGTTCTGATGATTCAATAATCTTATTACTTCAATTTGAAGTTCTTAGTTACTTCGACTGGATGAGTCCTAGCGAGGGAATAATTAAGTCATAATTCATTTGTTGATTGTATCATTAACCATTTCTTTTTTTTTTTGGTATGAGGAACTTATAATGAATCCACTGATTTCTGCCGCTTTCGTTATTGCTACTAGATTGGCCCTTAGTTTTTATCATTAGGTGCATCTATCTCATGGTTTTTTATGGCTGAATTTGGTCATCTTTTCCTTGAAATTTATGTAACTTCCCACTCTTTATTCATCTATTAACTCTTGTAACTTATATAATCCATTCTTGAAGGTAAGGTAATTGGGAGTGGGAGAGCACCTCCTCAAGCTTTAAGCTTGCCCCGTGGGCAGCCAACAAGAGCTGCTCAGCTTCAGACTCCATAACTTTTGCCAAGCCAATGTGAAAGTAGAATGTAATGAAAGTAACTTCTAGGCATATAAATAATAGATGAAGTTGTCATCATGACTTTTAATTAGGGAAGGACTACAATATCTCTATATTATGTAATATAGACCAAAAAAATCATTAATCTTTTTTTTTTATATTTTGGTTGTTAATGTGACATATATTTGACAGCTTCACATTCCCATTTTATCAAGTTATGAAATGCTGCTAGCATACTAATATATTTTGTTTGCAAGAAAAGGAGCTTGGGAAGTTGATAACATAAGCTGAGGCTTTTAAGGCTACACACACAAGGAAGGAGAAAACCTATAGAGATCCTGATGTTTGGGTTGAGCCACGAGCTCAACTGACCTATATAAGCCTCTATTCTAGTAGTAATTACTTTATTTCCTAAAGTTATATTCTAGTGTTATTATCATTAAATTCAGAATTGATATATGTAATTCATAGTGGATTTTTGCCAGACTCTGTCTACCGATGTCCGAGAAGGTATGGGTATGCTTATGGCTTACCACAATGAACCTTTCGTAAATTTCATTTAGAAGGACTCAGTAGCTTCCAGGATGATGAGTCAAAGGAGATGATTTTGGCTTCGAAACAACAGATAGCTGAGCTATCTAATGAAGTTAAGGCGGCATGGGCAAGGGGAATGTAAGGGGATATACAGTATGCGGGAATGAAGGCCCAATTTGATCATTACTTACTTCAGGGGGATTCCCCTTGCTCGGGTGATCCAGTTCACCCTCCCCAATCTCTACCTATTTCATATTAGGTATATAGTTACAGTGATGAAGATGATAAGGTGTATCATTGTAAGACCCAGCAAAATCCTAAGCTCAACTCAGTCTTTTAAGCTTGCTAAGGGGTCCCAGACTTAGAAAAATTTAGCTAAGTATTTATACTTAGAGTTCTTTTAGCCTTCATAAGTTAGAAACTTTATTTAACGACTTTTATGACCTTAAAATGTCAATCTTTAGGTTAATTCATGATCAAGAATGTCAGTAGGTATTTTTGGATGAGTTTCGTATTTTTCGGACCTCGTTTGAACCACGTTTGGAAATCCAAAACAGAGCATCAACGCGATTTCGGCGCGGCACGGCGGCCATCGCATCGATCAGTATTTTTCCCTTGCTCCCAGTGGCAATTTCCAGTGAACTGATGATGCGCGTTGGCTATCGCGTCGATGCCAACGACACGACATGTCGTCCTGCGCATCGATAATTCAGTTTCTAGTCTTTAAAAAAAATGGCATCAATAGGGGTATTTGGGGCATTTTTCCCACCCCTATTAAGCCCCAAAAGAACGAAATTAAGTCATTCCTAGGGAAAAAATTCATTCTCTCTCAAATTTCTCTCAAGAACAAAACCCTAGGACATAAAATTTCAAGATGAATCCTCATGAACACTCCGTCAACCTTCTAGAATTCAAGCATTAAGGTATGTTAAGTCTTCATCCAAGGGTTTCCTTCCACCCTTCGAGTTCAAGAAACCTTTTTGAAACTACAAGTTAAAAGGTTTAATGAATTTCATGTTTTGATGTGACTATGTTCATGATTATTATGTTGATGGGATTTTCTAATCCATGATTAGTTGCAAGATTCATGTGAAATCATTTATTTTATGTGTAGTATTATCTGAATTCATGCTAAAGCCTTGAGATTGTGAATTTGGTATTGAAATTGTGATGCTCTCATGTTGTCTAGTGTTATGTGCATGTACTATATCCTCCAAGTGTTTGATGAATTGTTCATGTGGGTTGAATAATGAAATTATAGAATGCTAATATGCATTCTCCATTCATGTACAAGTTAATGCATTACAAGTGTTTGAGTAAATATCTCTATGAATGAACTATTGACTAGCATACATTGTTATGACTTTTCTACTATACTATGCTCTACTTTTCATGCTATCAAATCCTGGGGGTATTTAATACCCGACAATGTAGTTATTTATCTAGAGCCTGTGTCAGTTACAGAGTAGTCTCAGTCATGTTATGATTAGTAGTAGTCTTAGTCAGTTACAGAACTTAGGAAATTTAGTAGTACTCAATAATTAGTTTTAGTTTAGTATTCAGTTTAGAACCTAGTAATATTCAGTTTAGAATTCAGTCAGTAACCAGTTCAGTACTCATAGAACTCAGAATCAGTCCAGTCTGGTTGAGTATTCAGTTCCGACCTTAGTAAACTCAGTCAGCTAACAGAACTCAGTAATATTCAGTCAATTAATAGAATCCAGTAGTATTCCGTCAATAAACAAAACTTAGTGAACTCAGTTTAGTTCAGTTAAACAGTACGATCAGTAACAGTTCAGTCAAGCCTAGTACAGTCTTGGAATAAGTTTAGTGTCTTTCAGTTGGGAGCAGGATTAAGCACCGAGCGAGCCTAGGGATGGGGGCTCACCCATTACCTTGAACTGGCTCCATAGAAGCAATCCCTAAGTACCAGAACTACGTAGCCAGCGTAGGTTATGAGACGCTACCCATTAGATAAGACTGACATACTCAGGGATCATCCATTAGTTTAGGGCTAATCTCAGGGGTCACCCATTAGACTAGGACTGACCCCACTGCCAGTTGTCTTTACACATGACACAGTACTGAAACCCTTCTAATTGGGGTTACAGATTAAACCTCAACTCAATTATCTTATTTGGGGTATGTCAGTTAGATAATTACCTCCCACAATCTCAGTTTTAGATTCAGTGTCAGTATAGAACTCAGTTCAGTTTGACATATTTAGGAAAGTCAGATACAGTCACTCAGTTCAGTATGAAACTCAGTATAGTTCCACAGGATCAAGACTGTCAGATACAGTCCCTTAATTATCAGCTACACAGTATCAGTAAACTTAGATATCAGTAAATTAGTAATTCAGAACTCAATATCCATTGTTATCACGACCTCAGATTACAGTATATATATTCATACATGTACTTTCATTCAGTTATATTCATGTCATTCATTCAAAATTATTCATGCATATGAACCCATGCATTTTAGACTACCTCACTTAGCATACCAGTACATTCAAAGTACTGATGCATACCTTTCTTTTGCACTATGATGTTTTACATCATAGGTTCAGACGCGCGGGCTCCTGATCATACTTAGAAGTTTAGATATTCAGTGGAAAGAGTTAGTGGTGAGTCCTCTTAGTTCGAGGACATGATGATTATTTTAGTAGTTCAGTCCAACCATCTTTCAGTTCAGTCCGGTTGCCCGAATCGGCACGACGCCATTTCTAGTGCCGCCAAAGGGTAATGCCCAAACAGGCTTTATGCACTTCAGTCCAGACAAGATCAGGAAAGCTCTCCTGATGCGGTCATTGATATGTTATAGATCTCCCATTTATATGTTTATGCCTCTTAAGATCCAGGAGTTTTTTTTTCTTTTGTAATCCTTTGCATAGCAGTCAACTTTAAAGTCAGACAAAATATTAACAAGACCTTTCCCAGTCTCCACCCCTGTGGGTCAATTTATCATAGCCGGCGGGTATACAAGAACCGTACAGTTATGATACCTTAGAAAGTCAGGCCTTCAGATTCTTGTAGTAATATCAGTAGGTATAGACAAACAGTGGGAGATGATGATGCCCAATCATATGCACCTCAGTGCAGAGTTTTGTACTCTAGTTATCATGATGTCTACTAATACCTTACATGTCAGCTCTATGATCATATCCCATATTCGTAACATTAACAAAAATCATGCACGCTTACAGTTCCTAGTATAAGGAGTTCCAGTTCACTCAGTGTTACGAATTATGTTCCATGAATACAAAAACTCCAAACTTAGGTCATGCAGCTCCTGACTTCTATACTCATGCCTTGTAGTATGTTCAGTCCCAGTTACAGTCTCAATTACAGTTTTAGTTACCATCTTAGTTACAGTCCCAGTCCCAGTCTAGTAATCAGATCAAAAACTCCATTGAGTTTTAGGTTAGCTTGACCATAGCGTACAGTTATCAGTTATCAGTATTTCAGTACCTCAGTTTATAGAATAGTTTAGAATTATGATATACGTTTGGTCTTGCATTCTCAAATAATACAATTTTCACGAATTCATGCTTAGTTATCTCATGTTACTCAGTCAGTCCCTTCCTTATATGCATAATACTCTACAGTTTTAGTCCAGTTATTCGGACTAACTATAGTTCAGTCTTACATGCCCAGTATTCAGCTATCAGACATTCAGATAATTAGATAAATTAGTATGTTTATGCACTTGTGCTCAGCATCCATGTGAATATTTTTAGTAGTCTCAAGTGATGTGCTGTTATGGAGAGTATAGTTGAGAGAGTATTCAAGGGATATGTCTAAGCTTGAAAATTTGTAGTTGCGGTGCTTAAGGCTTAGTCACTTTATCTTAGATGATGTTTCGTAGGCCTCGACTCATATTACAAAATTTTAGCCAGGATGTGATTTTCTTATTCATTTATTTTATTCAGCCATGCCAAAACTCTTTTCTCCCTAAAGCCACTAGAACTCTATATAAAGAGTGTCAAAGGAAGGCTCCAATCGAATATAAGTTTTCAGCATAAGCTAGTTCGCAAAACTAGTAATTCAGTTTAGCAGTTAGGCAAAAAATATTTGTGTGGGTTGGTTTTCCATCTTTCCATTTAGTCGCACTATCCACAGTCTTATGAATATAACTATTCCAAGGTCGAGCAACCATGTGGTTGCGAGTTTATCTCAGTTCAGGTGTCATGCCTCAGTTTTAGATCCCCGATATGCAACCAAGATTTAGTTCGTAGGTAACCTATGCATCGTATCGATTTTTCCTCAGTATCTCAGCCAAGTCAGTATTCTTCAAGGGATATAATGTCCCAAGGAAGAGATGCACTATAATCCCCTAAGTTTTCATGACCTAAACCTTCAATCTTCCCTCAACGTAACTAATCTAGTTTGGAGTAGTGGGTACTCATAGCTGGACCCTCAACTTTCAATCTTAGTCGTAAGCCATGTATTCAAGGGATCAGTTTATTTTATGATATTCAGTTCATGTATCCCATTTCAGTCTTAGTTATGTTCTCATGTTCCCGTTCATACATGTTTAGTAAATAATCTCAGGTTCATCAGTATTCTCAGCTTAAAGTAATAGTCTTCCTTAGATTGGCTTAGTCCATGTTCAGTTACAGTTATAAACTTGGTATCCATTACCATTGCATATTCAGTCATGTATTAACAAATCAGTTCAGTTATGTACTCATGCATCAGATATGCATGTCCAGTATATAAGCCCAGCTTATCAATAATCCTAGTCATGCATTCATGAACCATGTTCAGCAATGTACTTATGCTTTAGATATGCATGTTCAGTATGATAATTTAGTATATCAATAATTTCAGTCATGAAATCATGCTTTAGTTGTGCATGTTCAGTGTCT
Source organism: Capsicum baccatum var. pendulum (assembly GCA_030864225.1). Lineage (NCBI taxonomy): Eukaryota > Viridiplantae > Streptophyta > Magnoliopsida > Solanales > Solanaceae > Capsicum > Capsicum baccatum. The sequence goes on from CM061551.1 coordinate 109,605,254, forward strand.
AAGTCTAGTCTATCAGTATTCTCAGTTTAATCAGTCTCATCCGAGGATGAATATCCCCAAGGGGGAGATATTGTAAGACCCCACAAAATTCTAAGCTCAACTCTGTCTTTTAAGCTTGCTAAGGGGTCTGAGACTTAGAAAAATCCAGTTAAGTGTTCATACTTAGAGTTATTTTAGCCTCCGTAAGTTGGCAACTCTATTTCACGACTTTTATGACCTTAAAATATTAATCTTTAGGTTAATTCATGATCAAGAATGTCAGTAGGTGTTCCCAGATGAGTTTCATATTTTTCAGACCTTGTTTGAACCACGTTTAGGAATCCAAAATAGTGCATCAATACAATCTTGGTGCGGCGCGTCGGCCATCGTGTCAATCAATATTTTTCCTTGGCTCCTAGTGTTAATTTTCAGTGAACCGATGCGGACTCGATGCGGCGCGTTGGCTATCGCGTCGATGTCAATGACGCAATAGATCACTCTACCCGTCAACAGTTCAATTTTCAGTCTTTAAAAAAATCGCATCCAGAGAGGTATTTAGGTCATTTTCCCACCCCTATTAAGCCCCAAAAGAATGAAATTAAGTCATTCCTAGGGCAAAAATTCATTCTCTCTCAAATTTCCCTCAAGAACAAAACCCTAGGACATCAATTTCAAGATGAATCCTCACGAACACTCTGTTAACCTTCAAGAATTCAAGCATTAAGGTATGTTAAGTGTTCATACAAGGGTTTTCTTCCACCCTTCGAGTTCAAGAATTTTTTTTGAAACTACAAGTTAAAGGGTGTAATGAATTTCATGATTTGATGTGACTATTTTCATGATTATTATGTTGATGGGGTTTTCTAATCCATGATTAGTTGCAAGCTTCATGTGAAATCATTTATTTTATGTGTAGTGTCATGTGAATTCATGCTAAAGACTTGAGATTGTGAATTTGGTGTTGAAATAGTGATGCTCTCATGTTGTCTAGTGTTATGTGCATGTACTATGCCCTCCAAGTGTTTGATAAATTGTTCATGTGAGTTGAATAATGAAATTATAGCATGCTAACATACATTCCCCATTCATGTACAAGTTAATGCATTACACGTGTTTGAGTCAATGTCTCTATGAATGAACTATGGACTAGCATACATTGTTATGACTTTTACGACTATGTTGTCCTCTACTTTACATGCTATCGAGTCCTGGGGATATTTAATACCCAACAATGTGGTTATTTATCTAGAGCCAGTGTTAGTTACAGAGTAGTCTCAGTCATGTCATGATCAGTAGTACTCTTAGTCAGTTACAGAACTTTGGAAATTTAGTAGTACTTAGTAATCAGTCTCAGTTCAGTATTTAGTTCAGAACCTAGTAATATTCAGTTCAGAATTTAGTCAGTAACTAGTTCAGTACTCAGAGAACTCAGAATCAGTCCAGTCTGGTTCAATATTTAGTTTCGACTTCAATAAACTCGGTCAGCTAACAAAACTCAATAGTATTCAGTCAATTAATAGAATCTAGTATTATTTCATCAGTTAACGAAACTCAGTGAACTCAGTTCAGGTCAGTTAAATAGTATGATCAATAACAGTTCAGTCAAGCCTAGTACAATCTAGGAATAAGTTTAGTGTCTTTTAGTTGGGATTAATATTTAGCACCGAGCGAGCCTAAGGATGGGGGCTCACCCGTTAGCTAGGACTAGGTCCCTAGAAGTAATCCCTAAGTTTCATAACTATGTAGCCAGCGTAGGTTATGAGATGTCACCGGTTAGAGAGGATTGACATACTCAAGGATCATCCGCTAGTTTAGGACTGATCTCAGCGGTCACCCGTTAGACTAGGACTGACCCCACAACCAGTTTTCTATACCCATGGCACGGTGTTGACGCCCTTCTAATTGGGGTTACAAATTGGACCCCAACTCAATTATCTTATTTAGGGCATGTCGGTTAGATGATTATCTTCTATAGTCTCAATTTCAGATTCAGTCTCAGTATAGAACTCAGTTCTATTCTACAGATTCAGGACTTCAGATACAGTCATTCAATTTAGTATAGAACTCAGTATAGTTCCACAGGATCAAGATTGTCAGATACAGTCCCTCCGTTATCAGCTACATAGTATTAGTAAACTCAGATATCAGTAAATCAGTAATTCAAAACTCAGTATCTAGTGTTATCATGACCTCATATTACAGTATACATATTCATGCATATACTTCCATTCAGTTATATTCATGTTATTTAGTCAGAATTGTTCATATATATGAAGCCATGCATTTCAGCCTACCTCACTTAGCATACCAGTATATTCAAAGTACTCATGCATACCTTTTTTTGTGCTATGATATTTTATATCATAGGTTTAGACGCATGGGCTCCCATCATACTTAGCAGTTTAGATATTCAGCTGACAGAGTTAGTGGTGAGTCCTCTTAGTTTGAGGACATGATGATTATTTTAGTAGTTCAGCTTATTTCAGTAGTTTGGAGTTAGTTGGGGACTTGCCCCATCAACTCCATATCTCAGACAGTTTAGAGGATTTTTCAGACTAGAGTATTTTTAGACAGATATATTAGATTTGGTATTTATTAAATCATATTCATTTTTATTACAGTATTAAACCTTATGGCATATTTTCCACCTACTTTCCGCATACTACAGTATTATTATTCAGTTATTGCAGCAGGTACCAGTCATGGGTTAACTTGTGGTCCTTCGGGATTATGAGCACTGTGTAGCGTCCGGGGTACAAACTCGGGGCATTACAATCTTGTGGACAATGCACCATCGCATTGTTAAAGACGAGTGTGGTGTTAGATAATCTAAACTATGTAAGTGTGGTGTTAGATAATCTAAACTATGTACTTTATGATGGTTTATTTGTATTATTAAGTGTTTTTGAATGTATAAGAGCTTTGAAGTAGTCTAATCAATAGTACTATTGTATAAATAACTTGACTACTATATTTCTTCATTCAATTTCAAGACACTTTAAGTTTATTTTCATTTAGTGTTCATTGTATGAGATATTTAGTACTTGTGTTTGTTGTTTGATTGATTGGTGTGAGCTCTTGGATCTCAATTTAGTTGATTAGATTGTATATATTATTGAACTGAATTAAAATGATAGGTGTCTGTAAAGCTGTTATTGTCATCGGTCTTTTTACATAAAAGAGACCTCATGATATTGCCATTTTGCATTTTATTTTTCAGCAGATGAACAGAAGCGACCACAAGAGGTATCTTTTTTGCAATTTGATTTTCTAGGCACTCAAAGAAGAGACTGCAAGAGGTCGCTTATGTTTTTAATAAATTATTTATGATAAAAATAAATAAATAATAGTCACCTGATGAAGTGTCTTTTAATTATAAAATAAATAAAATAAAATAAAATAGAGACCTTATAAGGTCTCTTTTAATAAAATAATAATAATTACAAAAAATAGTTTAGAGACCTCACGAGGTCTCTTTGTAGAAATTTTAAAAAATAACCTAGTGACCTCGTGAGGTTGCTTTTAAGCGACCTCATGAGGTCTCTTGCAAAAAGCAACCTATGTTTTAGAGACCATCAATTGAGGTCGCTTTTGAAGTCTCTTTTTTAGCAAAAGAGACCTCGTGAGGTCTCTTTTTTAGGTGTCTTTTTACAGTTTTTTTAGTAGTGATTATTATTGATTACTGGAGGCTTTTTGGATTACTGTGGATTGGGATGGTTTTTGAAGTTCTTAGATTCATTTTTGAGTTAGTTGAGTTATCTATCTTGTTATATGTTCGGAACTCAACTCTATCTTGTTATATGTTTGAAATTCATCCGTTGCTAGTCGTATTGTATTCTGGTTGGCTAGGATAAAAGGGGTGGTATCCGATCCTCGGTGGACTTGATATACCCGTCATGGCTAGGACTTGGTTTGGGTCGTGACAACTGCGTATAATCAAATAATTTGTATGGTAACTTTAAAGGGGGCTTTTCGAATCTTATTACACTTTCTATAAAAATTCAATTGACAAGATAAACAATCATTATCATTAAATAAAAATGTAATAACATAATAGAATAAAACAAATAACAGATAATGAGCATTGATTCTAATAAATTAATAGCTCTATAATAACATTAAAGTGATAAGAATTACATCCATCTACATGATTCTTATTGAATTTGGAGTTTTCAATCTTGACTCTCAGTGAATGATCTCGATGAAATTTTTCAGGTATCATAGATTATCCCATAAATAATCATCAATGGAGCCACATAAGGAACCGTCTATATAGGACAACCCGAAGGGTCAAAAAGAAGAGTTGTTGGCCTCTCAAAGTTGGTCCCATTAGACCAATAACTTGTTGAAAAGTATTATATGTAGAACTCTCTTCGTCAGTCTTTTTCTTCATCACTTCGCGTATCTTCTTGAGATTTTCATTCATCACAAAACATAGATCATTGAGATTACAAGGGTGGATTTCAATAGGAATATCTTTTTCCTCCAATAGTTCACACATCATGTTCTTGAGTTCTTTTACAGTGTGTTCCTTTTTTTACTTAGTATAGTTTTTTTCCATCACTCTAGAAGTGTCTTGATGGGATAAAATAAGGAGAAAAAAATATTTTTTATGGTGATGAAAGGTGTAAAGATCCTCTTATTCCTTTGTGCATTTTACGCATTTTTTTATTTTAGATCTCCTTGTAGTTTTATACGTGATTTATGACTTACGGAGATGGATAGTACCAATTCTTGAGGTGTTCCAAAGTGGGTTAAGTCATTAGTAGGGTTATTGAATTTTAATAAAGTTAAACCCAATCATGGTCAATCTTTGATCGAGACTACCTCGGGTTAGTGTCGTCATGTTTTCAATAGGTCCGAAATGTACTTTTTAGTCAATGTACATATTTGATTTGTTTTATCCAGGCTCCGAATAATATCCAAAATCTATTGGGTATTTTAAATAATTAATTTAATTAGTGATTTAATGGGCCAAAGTTGTAATTCATTTATATATCTGACTAATACAAAGATGAATTTAAGTGAGAATTAAGGATTTACCCTATATTATTATTATTATAATAATAATAATAATAACAATAATAATAATAATGATAATAATAATAATAATAACAATAATAATAATAATAACAATAATAATAACAATAATAATAACAATAAGAATAATAATAACAATAATTAGTTTCAATAAGCATAGTGCAATCAGAAGTATCATCTATTAATTTACATCGATGATTTAAGGTTGATAATAAATGATAGTATATGCGGTAAGATAATCCTATAAGCTCAGATCCAGGGGCATAATCATAACCATGAGTTTTCACATTTAAGGTTAAAGCATGAAGAATATTTACATCGGTTAGAGATCCTGTAAATGGTATCAGAGCCTGTGAATTTTCATAGTAAACATGTTAAGTGGGGTGAAGTTTTTTTAGCATAGATATAAGGATTTTATAATTATGGATGTGAGAGAAGTTAGTACTAAGAGTACAAAACTCGAAGAGGTAGATTTACCTCAAGATATGGATTTACTAAATAAATGGACAATTCCAAAAGTTGAATTAAAAACCATATATGAGTACGGATTTTTTGATAAAATAAAACATAAACAAATTATTAAAACAACTGAGCAATCCCTTGCTTTAAATGCTGATGAACAGACTATTCAACTCTTAAATAAGCATGATATTGATATTTTTAAACGTAATTATAATTATATGCATATTGGCCTAGTACAAATTGTCTTTCGACCTTTAACACTAAAGGGTATCCCTGAAACATTATTAGCTGCTTTGCGTGATGCTAGAAATTTAAATTTTAGAAAATCCTTAATGGGATCTATTGAATCTACTCTTGCCTATGGTCCTATATATTTTAATACTCAGCCAAATTTACAATTATCTCTAACCGATGTAAATATTCTTCATAATTTAACCTTAAATGTGAAAACTCATGGTTATGATTATGCCCCTGGATCTGAGCTTATAGGATTATCTTACCGCATATACTATCGTTTATTATCAACCTTAAATCCTCGATGTAAATTAATAGATGATACTTCCGATTGCACTATGCTTATTGAAACTAATTTTATAAAATCCAGGGTTACTACCCGAAGACCTATTCGATGGGATGAAATTGACTTTCCCAAAACATGGATTTTAAACTCAGTCACTTCTCCAAAACAATTGGCGGAGGATGTGACTAATTCAGAGTTAACTCAAGTAACTCAAAATTCAGACGGACGAATTTGTCTACAATTTGATAATAATCCGCCAGTCTATAGAAATTCTTTTTCACTACCAAGAAGACTTCCTTCTATACATCATATTTCTTCTATCGAACCTGTCTAACCTGATTATGGCCCAGCTAGGAATCGAGCAGCATCCTTGTATACTATTAATTCTGCAGATTCGCATGTTACATCTAAAGGTGTAGGAAAGATAAAAATCAACTCTAAAACTAATATAGTTCAAGATTTTGATAATGAAAATCCTACCCCATCTGAGATGGATTTTGATATCAATTCTGTTTAACTATGATGACACAACTTATTGATTTTAGTCCTAGTTCTCAGGCAAAGAAATATATTCAGAAAGAATTTTTTTCTGAAAAATGGAAAACCTTTAGGACATGGTTTTTCGAGACTTATAATCTTGATGAATTACGAAATATTTCTGAAGAATTCTATGAAATATGTGTCTCGCATAATAAAATTATTTTTTTTGTACCATGGTTTATGTCTGCATATTTGCCGTCATATATCAAAATAATTGAAAGATCTTATCAAAATTCTGATGGTACAATTACTCAGGCACTATATCCCCCTCAGTCTTCCTTTATATTACCCAATAATACTGGAATGACTTTTTTGCTTTCCAAAAATTTGTCAGTGAAGATGTCGGAAAAATTACTGTTTCTGAAATAAATAACCTTATAGCCCAAAATAATTATTTGAGTCTTTATGTTAAGGTTTTAGGAGAACATATTTCCTCTCTTGATAAAAAACTTGACGAATTAATTGAGTTAGTTAACAAACTTAGCCCACAAATGAATTCTTCTAACATTCCTTCTACTTCCGAAAACAAAGAAGAAGAAGGATATATTTTATCTAAACCTTGTATCCAAGACCTCCTGAAATAGAAGGATTTGAAAAGGTTTCTCAATTAGACCAATTAGAAAAACTCTTAGATAAAAAGTTCTCTCGTTTAAACATTCAACCCCTTAATATTTTTGATGATTTTGTGCAAAAACTCGAATCTAATTTTGCTGATAATATCGAATCTACTCAAAATACTAGAGATATAATCTCTTCCAAGATAAATAAGCTAAAAGGTATGATTAAAAAACAACCAAACAAAAAATATATTGATATTCCCTGTATGTCTACTGCATATTATCCACGTCCAACTCCTCAAGATGTTCTGATAGAGAAAAGACATTGGAATCAAACAAATACTTCTTATAGTGGAGAAGCTATTTATGAATGGAATATTGATGGATTATCAGATCGATAAATCTCTATTCTTATCCATCAGATGTCCATGTATGCTACTATTGCCACAGCCACTGCTTCAGCAGAGAATCGGGCCAGTCGTACTGACCCAACAATTTGTAAAATAATTGTTATGGGATTTACTAGCCAGCTTCAAGGATGGTGGGATAATTTCCTAGACGATGATAAACGCGAGGCTATTTTTAATGCCACCAATGATAAACCTAGAAAAGATAATCTAGGTCGACCACTTTGGGCAGGACGATCAGATGCTGTGTATACCTTTATGCTTATAATTATTAAACATTTTGGAGGAAGGTTTACCAATCAGTATGAAAACATTAGAACTCTTCTTAATGGTTTAAAATGCAAACACTTAGGAGAAATTAGATGGTATAAAGACACCTTTCTTAGTAGGGTTATGGATTTACCCGAAAGTAAGTATGACCATTGGAAAGCTAAATTCATTGATGGCCTTCCACCTTTATTTGCTGAAAGAGTTAGGAAATCACTTAGAGGATCTTATGGCGAAGTCCAGTATTCAAAAAAAACTTACGGTCAGCTTATTATTGCTTGTACTCAGGAAGGCTTAACCCTTTACAACGAGTTAAAATTAGCTAGACAGATTAAGCTTGACAAACTCAAAGAAAAATCCCAATTAGGAGATTTTTGTGAACAATTTGGTAAGGATAAACCCTTATCAAGAAAAACCCACAGATATCCCAAGCCTGATAAATCCTATAGAAATAAACGTTCTAGGCATAGAACCAAAGAAGAACGTGAAACTAGAAAATTCTTTCGTAAGTCTACCAGGTTCACGAAAAATAGATCAAAAAGAGAGTTAGCCAAAATTAAGTGCTATAAGTGCAACCTGTTTGGTCATATAGCTCCAAACTGCAAATTACAAAAACTCAAGTCCTTAGGACTTTCTGAAGAGGTTCATGATCAAGTTTATAATTTATTATATACCTCTGATTTCGAAACTGATTCTACATCTGAAAATGATTTTGAATTACCTAATTCTGATAGTGAACTCAATCAGGTTGATAAATGCAATGATTGTGATAATGATATTTGTAATTGTGATGAAATGATGTATAAACTTCAAGCGTAATTTGAAGATCTTGATTTAAATGTTCAAACTCTTACTGCTGATAATGTCCTTGAATTGCTAAAAGAAGTCACTGATGAATAACTTCGTAAAAAAATAATTAATTTTGCTACTCAAAAAACTTCTACTAGTATTTCTAAAGATAACTCTTATGATTATTATCACATGTCATATTCCTTGGCCGAGGTTAATCGACGTCTTGCGTTGAGTCAAACTCCAGGTAGAGATACTACCTTTAATGATTTAAAAATCGAAGTTGAACAATTAAAAAAGGAAATTGTCTCCCTAAAACAAAATCAGATGATCTCCGATCATAGAATTTTGAAAATTGAAGAAAAGATTCTTGACATCCCTGAAACTTATATTACTTCAAAAGGAAAAGAAAAGGATTTTGAATACTTTGAAAATTCCGAAATTGATAAACTTAGTCCAAAAGAAGATTTAAAAGGGATTATTTCTTGGGGATGATGTAAATAGTTACTGCTCATAAATGGTATATAAATTGCACTATTCTGATAAATAAGGAATTTTCTATCACTAATATTGCTATGATTGATAGTGGTGCTGATGTTAGTTGTATTCAAGAAGGACTAATTCCAACCAGATATTTTAAAAAAACTACTCACATAGTCAAGTCTGCATCTGGTCCTACTCTTGATATCAACTATAAATTACCAAATACTCATATATGTCGAGATAAAGTCTGCATTCCATATTTCTTCTTTTTAGTAAAAAAATCAGTTATGTCCTCCTATTATCTTAGAAACACCTTTTATAAATGCTATTTATCCTTATACACATATTGATGTAAATGGTTTTAAGGCTACTTATAAGAATAAACAAATCTCTTATCCTTTTGTTACTAATCCTGTAACAAGGGATATAAATGCCCTTATCAGTATGAAACAAAAGCAAATTAATTTTTTACAATTAGAACTAATGAGTATTAATATTTTTGATACTTTAAAATCAGTAAAAGTCCAAGAAAAAATAAAAATAATTTCTAATCAATTGATTCTTGATATTTGTGCGGATCATCCAAATGTTTCTGGAATCGAAAGAAGCATATTGTTTCTCTTCCTTATGAAAATGACTTCAGTGAAGAAAAAATTCCAACAAAATCTCGACCCTGTCAAATGAATACAAAGTTAGTAGAATTCTGTAAAACAGAGATTGATAGTAAACCTTCAAAAATCCCCTTGGTCTTGCACTGTTTTTTATGTCAATAATGCTGCTGAAAAAGAACGAGGAGTACCTCGACTAGTCATAAACTATAAACCTCTGAATAAAGTTTTAAAATGGATTCGATATCCTATACCAAATAAAAAAGACTTACTTTCCAGATTATATGATGCTAATATATTCTCTAAATTTGATTTAAATTCTGGTTATTGGCAAATTCAAATTGATAAAGAACATACTTATAGAACTGCTTTTAATGTCCCTTTTGGACAGTATGAATGGAATGTTATGGCATTCAAAAAATTATGAATGACATTTTTAATCCCTATATGGACTTTATCATTGTCTATATTGAGATATTTTGGTATTCTCAAAAACCCTTGAATCTCATTTTAAACATTTGCATATGGTTAAACAAATAATTATACAAAATGGCTTGGTCATCTCCAAACCAAAGATAAGTTTATTCCAGACAAATATTAGATATTTAGGACATAATATTTCTCAATGTTCTATTGAGCCTATACAACGAGTTCTAGAATTTGCTAAAAAATTCCCTAATATTATTACTGATAAAAAACAACTTCAAAGATTCCTTGGTAGTCTTAATTATATTTCCCCTTTTTATGAAAATCTGTCTAGAGATTTAGCTTCTTTATATGATAGACTAAAAAAGAATCACAAAACTCCTTAGACTCAAGTCCACACTGATTTAGTAAAATTAATTAAAAACCGAGTTCAAACTCTTCCTTGTACATCTCTTGCAAATCCTAACTGGTTAAAAATCGTTGAAACTGATGCTTTTAATATTGGGTATGGCGGAATACTTAAACAAGTTAATCCCCATACAAAAACAGAATGTTTGATTCGATTTTATTCTGGTAAATGGACTGAAAGTCAGAAAAAATATGCCACAGTAGCCCATGAAATGTTAACTATTGTAAAATGTGTTTTAAAATTTCAAGATGATTTGTATAATCAAAGATTTATAATTAGAACTAATGCTCAATCCGTTAAATTTATGTTTAATAAAGACTTTAAACATGATGCCTCTAAATTAATATTTGCAAGATAGCAAGCTCAATTAGCCCCTTTTGATTATGAAATACAATATAAGAAGGGTAGTAAAAATTCTTTGCCTGATTTTCTATCTCGCGAATATCTAACATGAATTTTTACACGTACTTCCTCCCTGAGAAAACTATAATTACTATTATCAAATGCATTCCTTTAAACAGAGATATTCATTTTCTTATCTTAGAAAATCTAATTCGTAGCCTAATAGAAGAAGATTTATTCCTTAACCACGACGAATTCCTTAAAAATAAAATTTATTGGTTTGATATTGACTAAAGTGATTAATGTTTACAGATATAATGAAGTTCTTTCTACACTTCTTCTCTGAAAAGTTCTTAATCACCTTTATAAAAGCAGTTCCTCTAAATATGGACCTACACATGCTCATACTTCGGAAAGTCATTGATGATCTTATCACAAAGGACACACTTTATGAAGATCTCTTTGAATATATGTCATGGTATGCTGATCAAATTCCTGATTATTGATGCAGTATGGATCCTCCTTGGCAAATAGCCAAAGGAAAAGGAAGGGGTGAAAGGAGTCAAAACTCTTCATATCAAGGAGGACAAACAAACCCTTCATATTTTGATTGAAGAAATTCTGCATATAGCTCTGCAAGTTCTAATTTTCATGAGAAAATAGAACTTTAATTAATTCAAAAATTCCTCAAGATGAATCATTATCATCCAAAACTCTGAATATTGGCTCTTCCGTGCATTTAGAAGATATTCCTGAAAATCATCTGTTATATAAATAACTGCAATCTTATCTATCAGATCAACAAAAAACTACAGATTCTTTTGCATCCATAGTTCAAGAAAATTCTGAAGATAAGCCTTCATATGAAAAATTGGATGCTAGAGAACTTATATTATATATTGAAAATCAGCATATTCCTGGTCAAGAAAATTTTGAAGAAGCATGGAGAATATTTAAAAATTATCTTACTGCCAACGTATATTTTACTGGCGAATCATATAAAATCCGAACTTATTATGAACATATATTAGTGCAAACATTCAGTGCAACTTTTGATCACAGCCCCCTCGGAGAAACTACCCCTGGAGTACATGGATACTCCAAAATGGTAATTAAAAAATTTATTCCTATTGAAGAATGGGGTATTTCGTCAATGACTCAACGATCTATGCCAATGGGACAAACACTTGCCAATTTTATCTACTAGGATTATATTAAAGCCTTTTCTCAAGTATTATATTATATTAATTATAAGCACAAACACACTTGGTTTATAAAAATTTGTGCTAAAGTATTTGAAAAGCCTATTCCAAATTGGTTTATTCAATGGTGGACTCAATATGGACCTACAGTCAAAATATTACCTCCAGAATATTCTTCTCTGTGTTATTCATGGAAAAAATCCTCCCCTTTCTTAACAGAATTATATCTTTCAGATCATATTTGTAAAATCGATACTATTGATCAGATGTATTTCTACATAGAATTCTCTATCCCTTGGATCCATCGATGGTCCATAGAAATAGGCTATGACACTCAACAAATTCCTGCTTTATACCTAATATTCTATTGTAATTTCTAGGACAAATTGCTTCGAAAAGATCCAGAAACTAAAATCACCTATGGTCATGATCAAAGGAAGGAAATAATCAAGAAAATTGCTGAATATGAAAAAACTCCCAAAAAATCAATTTTGGTTGAAGAAAATAGTCTTAACTATGTTTCTAGAAGAATATCTGCACATGACGGGAATAAAATGCAAATGATAGAAGAATATTTATCAGAAGTAAGAGATTACTTCAAACTGTTGAGCAAAATTCAGACATCTCAATGAATAGTACCGAAGCAAATACTGAAGATATTACCGATTCCCAATCTCCGAAAATTCTGATAGAAGAGGAAGAAATTGAAAAAGCTGAAGCATTCATCAAGAAATGGAAAGGCAAAGACAAGATATGACTGCTTGATAAGACCCCTCTATTTTTTTCTTTTGTAATAGTAAAATCACTGTGCACAGGGACCCATCCATTACTGTGCAAGATTCTCTTTTTATTATTTATAGACGCCTCATTCTTGTGAAGAGACAAAAGTGAAGAAGTCCTTTTGTTTTCTAAAAAACTCTCTCTCTCTCTCTACCCCTCTTTGTAACATATTTAAGAATTAAATAAAAGAAGAAGCTACTGTTTACTACTATTTCAGTCTGTTTCCCGGCTAGTCAGGTACATATCTCTTTCTTACTTGTGTTCATTTATTTAAACTTCTACCCTAACCCAGCCGTGACTATGTCCGGCTGAAAGGTTTCTTATATCTATGTTGAAGATCTAACTTCGCTGCCATGTTAACTATGAAAGCTCCAGACTCTATCAAAATATAAAAGAATCTTTCTAATTTCTTGACTTGGTTCCAAAATGGAGGTACAGTCGAGTTCAATATACTTATGTTAACCTTGTCTCTGTGACTCCGTCTAGTAAGTTGTGCCTCTCTAGCCCATTGTGCTATTATGAAAAGGGCGAATTCTGCACAATTAGAACTTCTAGACACATGGGTTTAACATAAGGTTATTAAATCTCTGACAGGCCCCATGTTAGGGTAAAAGAGCCCATACAGTCATTAAACTATTTAAGATTCTTTTCTATTTCGGTGGGTGCTTTGGTTCGGTCTTCCGACTTTGGCTTAATCCGATATTGTTATATGGTTTGGCAGGCTGAGTGGCATACCCCAGCCTAAGAGATCCTGTAAATGGTAATAATAATAATAATAATAATAAAAAAAAAAATAAAAAAAAATAATAAAAAAAAAAAATAAAAAAAATAAAAAAACACCAAAAAGTGTAAAACAAGAGTAGCGGTTGAACGCGGAAGTTACAAGATTCACATGAAGGGTTGAAGAAATTCTCGATATTTGTCAAGTTAGCCGGCTTGAGAAATTATTCATAGTTGTTATTTAAGTCGGCGTGTAGGTGCAATTGCAGTAGTGATTATGGCGTTAAGATATTGCTGGTGGTATTAATTAAATGTTAGGTAAAATTAGGTATAAGGAACTCATTCCTTAATAATGACAAAAAAAGCATGTTATGAATGGAAAATCAATTGCAGTGACGGCGAGGAAATCTCATTCCTTAATAATGAAAAAAATATGTTAGGTTATGGGAAATTCTTGTTAGTCACAATGAGAAAATCATGTTGTGTACTAATTTTTTATAATCTTTCTACGTACTGAAGGTTGGTGTCATTCGTTACAGGTGGGTTGCAATTATAGAGCTGTTAAGAATTAGGTTTTAGGGTTAGACTTTTTAGCGTAAAATTTATAAAATGAGTGTCATTAGATTCATACTTTTATAAGGATATTTATTTGAACAGACTTTGAACATTCCGAAATTTTGAAGAAGGGCAAGGAACTTGTGGATTAGTGACACTCGAATTCTTCAGTTGAGGAAGGTTATGATTTAATTGGTGTTTAGACTCAATTTAATTGTGTGTATGCTATTAAATTGGACATCTTTTGAATGGTCTTTGGAACATACTTGAATTTAATGATACTTGGATTGTTGAAACTTGTATGAATAATTGTTAAAAATCAACTGGATGAAATTACATTATGATTTTAAATGTACTTGTAAATTTAGTACAGACGTGTTTTATCTTGAGAGATAGTGTGAATTTAATAAAACATACATAATATGGTTATGGATCGGATACCTTAGCATGTGTGTACAAATTTGTATTGATTTTGAGAGGTTGGGGAGTCTAATAAGCTGATAATGAACTAATGGTGTCCTAATTGTGAGGTTGAAAAGGACACAGTTTTTACTTATGGTATTATTGTTGATTTCGTGGTTGTTTATGGGTTGATTGATATTCTTGATGGTTACGTGTATTATTTGTAAAGCATTGTTGGACCGTCATTGATGTATTTGATGATTCGTTAAACTTGTTATGTGTTGATGCCTGTCTACTTGTTATTCGGTTTATGTTGTATACATGCTATTAAATTGTTTTGGCGTATGATACCTACCGGTACATAGCAGTTTGTACTGATACTATCCTGTACTATTCTTTGTTGAGTGCATAAAGTGTTCCAGAGGCTCAGACACGACCTCATCTCTAGTATTTGATAGTTGATCTCGGTCCAAGGGCGAGGATTCCATCTCCAAGCTACCATGGATCATCATATTAGTTCTTGTCCATCTTTTGGGCGATGAGATATTCATTATTTTTCTTTATTTTGGATATCTTTAGACATGATTTTTGTTTAAAAGTTCTTGTACGATGACTTTCGGGTCTTGGAGATTTTAATAAGTAGTTTGTTTGATTTTCGTATTAATAACTATTAACTTCGAATTATTGTTATTAAGTTGATTTTATGATAATATCACCTTAATATTGACTAAGAGATTGAGTAGTGGTTTGGTTAGATGATTATCCCACAAGAAGATTAGTGTGGGTGCCACTCATGGACATTCTTTTGCCTAAATGGTGGGGCAAAATTGGTGGAACCTGCAACTATTAGTGAAGAAATAATCTCCTTCTATAAATCCCTCATGGGTATAACAACTGTCCACACTACCGCAGTCAATAAAAATGTTATGAAGAGAGGTCCAACTTTAAGTCATGCCTAACAGTTAGCCTTATGTGCCAAAGTGATAGATGAAGAAATTTATGGTGGTTTACACTCAATTGGTGATGACAAGACACCCAAAGTAGATGATATAATGCAAAATATTTGAAAAAATCTTGGCAGGTGATCCAAAGTGATGTGAATAAAGTTGTGAAAGAATTTTTTTCCACTGAAAAATTATATAAGCCAGTAAATTGTACCACAGTAACCTTAGTGACAAAGATGACCGATCCTACAAGTGTTAAATAATACCGGCTCATAGCATATTTCTCTGTTGTGTATAAGCTAATAGCTAAGGTGCTTGCTAATAGAATCTATCATGTGGTAGCATCTATGGTCTCAAAAACTCAAGATGGCTTTATACCAGGTAGAAAAATGGCTGACAATATCAGAATTACTCATGAGTTAGTGAAGTCTTATAGTAGGAAACATTAATCACCAAGGTCTATGATCAAGGTGGACATCCAAAAAACTTATGACTCTGTGGACCGAAACTTCCTGGACCAGGTAATGTCTAGATTAGGCTTTTCTATTAAGTTTATTAATTGGGTGATGTAATGTGTAGCCACAGTGACTTATTCTATCATGATTAATGATGAACTTACAAGGGATTTTAAAGCGGCAAGAGGTCTTTGGCAAGGGGATCCCATATCTCCTTTCCTTTTCGCAATGGTAATGGAGTATTTAAGTAGGAATTTGATCATATTAGAGCTGAATAAACAATTTAAATATCATCCTCTCTATGGCAGACTCAAGATCACACATTTGAGCATTACAGACAATTTACTTTTGTTCTTTAGAGGTGATCTTGACTCAGTTACATTGCTACATAAAAAATTTCTCATCTTCACTGCTGCTTCAGGGCTACAAGCTAACTTATCCAAGAGTGCATTGTATTTTGGAGGTGTTTCAGAAACAGAAAAGACTCAAATCCAGTTACAGTTAGGATATAGCTATGAAGAACTTCCCTTTAAATATCTGGAAGTTCCTCTCTCCACTAAGAAACTCATTATCATGCAATGGAAACCTCTGCTTGATCAAATTTTTGCTAAAGTATCTTAATGGAAAGCCAGAAGTTGTCGTACTGTAATAACCCGTACTTTTCCTTGCTTAAATTATCCCTAAAATGTTAAGGACTAGCTTCTAAAATGAATACTATTTATTTCTCATGAAATTTCTTAGATTTATGCTTTTCATTGCGTAGGAAATTGAATTGGATTTCCAACGATATAAGATTCGCCTAAATCTGATAACCGAGTAAGAAGTTATGGCTATTTTAAGTTCCAGTCATAAAACACCATCGTTTTAACCCTTAGCGCGTTGCGGCTCAATGTAAATTTCCAATTGTCCCATTTTAGTGGCCCTCCACAATATTAGCGCATCGCATAGAGGGTCAATTTCTCGTTTGTCAATTTCCAGAGGTCTAGTGCGATAATGGCGCGTTGCGCCATTCCAAAGGGGCACCGCAATGTCTCCACGTCATGGAGTTTGTCCAGTTTCCATTCGTCGATTTCCAGTGAGCCACCGCGATAGTGGTGCGTCGCGGTGGCCACCCAGATCGGGAAAATGTACATTTTTCAGTTCCGTTAAAAAGTTTAAAGGGGATATTTTGGTAAATCTCCAACCCCCAATCCATCCAAAAACAAAAGGTTAATCATATTTGAGAGAACTTTATGCTTTATTCATCATTCTCTCTTAAACAAAACCCTAAGGCTCATACTTCCTCTCCAAGAAACCTAAAATCTCCTCCATCACTCTCCAAGATAATACAAGATTGAGAATTTTCAATTTAAGAACTCTAAGAAGTCATCTCCAAAACATTAATAGAGATCCAAGATTCAAGTTCTAGCATCTAGATCATCAAATTAAGGTATGTGGTATTCGAACAAGGATAATTCTTTCATCCTTGTGCCCAAAACTTTACTTTAATTACAAATTTACTGCAATTTATGAGATTTTCCATGAAATTCAAGTTAGGGTTTATACCCATTATCATTACTTACAAGATTATGAGATTTCCATTGATCTAGAAGTTAAAATTACATGACTTTATTCATATTTCTATGCATTGTGGAGTAATTTCCAGATTTTATGATGAATTATAAGTGTTTACATTATCAAGCATGAATTTTTAGATGTTTTAACATAAGATTGATGCATGGGTCGTTAAGCCCCAATTTAAGATTGTTATTTCGAGATTATTTATGTCATGAGCACCCTCAGATAAGATTATTCTCAGATTTTGATAAAGATTTGACCTTTTGGTCCTAAGTTAAGATAAGAATCCACTTTGTTCAAATAACTTGAGATTTAAAGAAAGAAAAGCATAATTGGTTTTCTTGTAAACCATTGTGCTATTTTTGAAGTGGATTTCTTAAGATTTTGAGCATAATAATGGGAGTAGTATTTAGCACCGAGATGGGTAGGTTACTACGATTTTAGACCCTAGAACTACGTGCCAATGTAGGATTCAGATTTATTTCCACTTCTACGTGGATGACTCAGATTGCGATCACTAAGATAGAAGTTATATTATGATGGCAAGGGTAGAACAACCCTACCTAACGGGGGCCAGACATGGAACTCTATGGATGCTCACATGGTGTACGTCAGTTAGAAGAACCTTCCAAAAGATGTCCCTCACTCTTCAACAGTCTATTGGTTTAAAGCTTTAAGATAAAAACATATGTTTTAGAAGTTATGGTTTTAAGATTCTTAAGCTTTAAGATAAAGTATTTTACAACTTTCATAACTAAGTGTAATGGCTCACCAGATTTACGTTATATGTTTTATCATTAATGATTTATGATCTTCAGATTTCAGATTACTCAAGCCCGTGTGAGTCATTTACATTTAGCATGCATGATTTTATAAACTGTGATGATATTGTTTACTTATTGCATGCACCCCCATATACTCAGTACATCCTCAAAGTACCAATTCACATATATGTCTATATGCTACATTGTCTTATAATATAGGTTCAGGTGCTCAGTCTCAACAGTGTGAATGATTCCCGATCATCTCATCTATATCCCTGCAATTGGTGAATCCTCATAGTTCGGGGACTTAGTTATTTATACTTTCAGTTTATTAGTAGATGTTCCTTTATTCATTTCAGACAGTTTGAGTCAGCTGGGGGCCTGTCCCAGTGACTCTCTAGATTCAGATAGTAGAGGCTTGTCAGACTACTAGATTTAATTTTAGACATTTGATTTAGAATTCAGATTTTTTAGTATTGTTTTACCAAGAATTCTAGCATGTTTCAGATAGGATTTTCTGCATTATTATGATTTAATATTTATATTTTCCCTATGTTGAGATCCAGACTTAGTAGAAAATAGTCGGGGTTAGCTCAGGACTACTTGTAGTTTGGAGCACCGTGTGGCATCCCGGGAACTAGATTTTGAAGCTTTACATGTACGCTGGGAGAATACAACTTGTTAGATCAGTGCTTTTTGGAGTTCAAGATTACTGGACACAACTGTTTGTGATACCTGCTAAGGTAATGAAAGCAATTCAAGCTTGCTGTTGGAGTTATATCTAGTCAGGGACAAATACCATCGCTAAGAGATCCCTTGTTGCTTGGTATAAAATGAGCACCCTGAAAACCACTGGAGGTTTGAATTTATTGAACCTAAAATTATGGAACAAAGCAACCATAATTAAGATGTGTTGGGCTGTGGAGCAAAAACAAGATAAGTTGTGTTTAAGTGGATTCATAGTTACTATATAAAGGGCCAAAGCATGGCAGCAGTAAGAGTTTTGAATCAGGCTTGTTGGATGGTAAGGAAGATTTTAGGGAAAAAGCCGTAGCTGCATGTTCTACACTAGGCCATGCTAGGCAAAAAAGTTTGATCAAATAAGCATATATTGAACTTCAGGGAAGTCTTCCTAAGGTAGAGTGGAAAGGAATAATATGCCGCAACTCAACCAGACCTAAAGCCATCTTTACTACATGGTGACAACTCCGGAATAGATTGCTTACAGTTGGCAGACTCATGAAGTGGAAGTTGCTTGTTCAACCCTTATGTGTTCTGTGCATGCAAATGGCCGAAACCAGAGATCACTTATTCTACGATTATGCGTATGCCAAGGCACTCTGGGGAAGACTAATGCAGTGGTTAACTATTCCTAATCCCTCTTTTAGTACATGGAGTTTAATGCTCTAATAGATAATACAGATGACAAAAGGGAGAACCAAGTAGGCTAAGGTGTTAAAACTACTCTACACGGAATACACTCATGAACTGTGGCAAGAGATAAATGCACGGGTGTTTGAGAAGAACGGGAGTATAGTGGAGGAACTAGCAAAGAAGATTGCTTGTGTGTGTTATGCGCGAGCTACTACCCAAGCCAAAGTAGTATTGGATAGCTGCAAATTCTAATTGTTTTCTAGTTTGTCAGTTACATGTTATGATACATAGCATGAGATAGCTAGATGAGTAATACTAGCTTTGCTTTGTAACTCGACACTTTTTGGTGATTAATAAAAGTCTAATTATCAAACAATATTTATTCTGATACTAAATTTCAATTTTAATAAAAGCTTAATTGGAATAAAGTTCTATTTTTTAAACTTCTCTTACATATACTTCTACGGTGATGTATAATTTTAAATTTTTTCTTCAATTTTTGTTATTGATCGTTACATTCTTCAATCAAATGAATTCTTTTTTATTTAATTATTATTGCTACATGCAGATAATGATCGTTTAATAAGTATTCAAGCTTGAATTAATGTTCTTATCCTTTTTTGAGATGATTTTATTTTATTATTATTGTTGTTTCGTAGAAGAGATAAAGAGGAATGAAGAAAAGAGAAAAATAGATAAATGTGGAAGTACAAATTTTATTGATATAGTTGCCCGACTAAAGTTTTCTAAATCTTGTGTTTGATATTATTGATCTCCTTTTTAATGTTGTTTTATTTCATAATTTTATTTTATTTAATCAATTATATGCAATTAAATTTTTTTTCTGTATTTAATATCATAATCACGAATTGTTCTGTGTCTAAATTCTTTTTGACAATCTGAAATTCTTAAATAGTAAATAATAATAAAGAAAAATATAAAACATATATATATATATATATATATATATATATTGCAATTATATGATTAGTTTTACCCATATAAATTTGGTTAGAGATGGGGAGGAGGAAAAGTTAACAAACTATTATTTTTAAATTGTGAATAATATAATAAAAAATTATAAAATATAATTATTTTTTTACAATTACAAAATTATTTTTTCTTAAAAACTTGATTAGAAATATGAAATTAGGGTGGGGTGGGGTAGGGGGTAGGGGGGGGAGCGGGTTGGATGCATATAGGAGGGGTAGAATTTATTTTTATTTGTTAAAAAAAATTGAGGGGGTGTGGAGATGGATGTACAGGTGGGGGTAGGGGTAGGGGTGGGAGGTGTGGATGAGGGTAGATATTTTTTTTTTTTCATAATTTATTGAAAAATAACATGTTAGTTAATTTTGTAAAAGTATATATGATTTAACATGTTTGAATGAGACATTTCAATATAAAGCAATTAAAAATAATACGTTAATATTATTTGTGCATCGCACGAGTACGTATATTAATTTACCTTATCAAGTAAACATATAAAAATAAATGTAATAATCGTCAAGTGTAGTTCATTTTTCTTCTCTTGTTTTTTCTGTAAGTGGTCTTGTCTTCTAATTTTCATGTCAAACTAATTTAGTTCTAACAATATAGAACAAAAAAAAAAAAAATTCACGTTAAATAACCCCGAATTCAATTACTAACATATTCATATATTTTATTAAATCTAATATATGAACTACAAGTAACCCATTATTACACATTAAGTTTCAGTACCAATATTGATTTTAATACATTTTATCAACTTGAGGACAAATGATTTCACGTAAGCATGCAAAAATAATTATTTGTTATACTACTTTACTCTAAATTTAATGATATAAAACTTATTAACATACACATGCTATAAATATTAGTAATAGGTTAACCATATATGAAAATAGAGCAACTTCATATTATTGAAATCAAGTCTTGCATAATTGCGATGTTGCATTATATAAAAAAAAATAATTAAAGGTTATCTTTTATAAAAATAATTCACAAAAAAAAAAAAAGAACTACGAACTAAAAGTCACGAACCAAACCTCAAACTCTAATTTATTTTCTTTAATTTTTCTTTCTCTTTGTACAGTTTTCGCTTTTTGTTTCTCTCGAATGTTGCCCTATTTTTTTCCTATCAAGTCTTCTCTGTTTTTTTAAGAAAATTCTACCCCTTTTGTCTTTTTCTTGCTTTTGTTTTCTTCTTTTCTTTTTTCCAAATCTGGTTCCTTCTTTTTTTCTTTTTCTTTTTTCCCTCAGCTTTCTGTGTTTCTTTTATTTTTTCACTTTTTTGTTTTTACCTTCTCTTCTCATCCATTTTTTTTTTTTTTTGGGTTTTTTGTCCACTTTATTTTTCTCTTTTTCGTGTATTAGTGTCATATATAAAAGCGTGGTAAAGGAGATACTTTTACATCGTTGTTTATGTTTTCTCTGTGATTTTATCACTTTTAATTAATTATTATAAGTCATTCTAAATATTAAAAAATAATAATATTTAATAAAAAGATAACAATAGACATAAAATGATAAATTAACTCTCATTTTTTAAATTAATTTGACATCTTAT
Organism: Capsicum baccatum var. pendulum; assembly: GCA_030864225.1. Lineage (NCBI taxonomy): Eukaryota > Viridiplantae > Streptophyta > Magnoliopsida > Solanales > Solanaceae > Capsicum > Capsicum baccatum. Next base: position 109,627,387 of record CM061551.1, read on the forward strand.
ATGAAGATCACTTAAATTTTTTTTCATAAATATTTTATAGGAATTTTGCTATATCAATTCTAATAAAGTTATTATATATATATATATATATATATATATATATATATATATATATATATATATTAAAATTAATAATGGGATTTTATTAATCACATAACACAAAAAATAATTTTTTCTACATTGGATGGGCCAACCCAACCGAAAAAATAAAGAAAGAAAATTGGGCTTATTTCGGGTCCAACCAATTGGCCCAAACTCGAACCCTTCAGACATATATATTTGTGCTTAGGGTTTCCTAAATCAAAAGGCTTTTATTTCCGTTGTTTAAGCTCAGTCTCAAGTGAAAAATGATGTCAACTCCATGCTTGAATCTTCAATTTTTGCTGCTGTTGCTTTGGGTTATCAACACTTTGCCTTGGATTTACTCCTTTTCTTTGTTTTACAGCTCTCAGAAGTACTTTCATTCGATCTTGTTGATTGCTTAAGCTCCTGCGAAACTATATTTCTCCTTTTTTTATACTGATTTCTTCCTTGTTTGATTGAAATCAGCTGAGTTCTCTAGTGAATGGGAAGTTGCTTGCTTTTTGGTGCTGAATCGAAGGGTCTAGATCCCTGAGTCAGTTTGCATGGCCAGGTAAGTTGTTTGTTATCTTCTGATCCTTCTTCCTTTGCTTTTTCTTCATTGAACTTCTCATTGATATGCATTTATGGCTGGGAGGGAGATTTTGGGATACTCGGACCTGCAAATGCTTGAACTGCAGACTCACACTTAGGTGTATTAGTTGCATAGATATCCCGTGACCTTTTCCCTTTACTATGAGTCCCTTTTGATGGCTGAATGTGTATATATTACTGTCACTTAAATTAAAATAGACGAAAAATATAACAAATCATTTCTTCGTTACTAAATTATACGTGTTAAATTCATGAAAAATCTTAGTTTTCATTCCTCAATAGTAACTTGAGTCCAAAATAGTCATCATTTGATTTATTATGTCACCTCAAGCTTTTCAGCTAAGATTTAATTCTTTCAATGTGTCTAGATAGACTCAAGCCCGATGAATTTAAATATTCATGAATACTAATATCAATCCTTTAGTTTGAAAGTTATTTAGGTATGAATTAAGGTCATACAATATCCCTAACACAAAGCTAAGTTTAAAACTTTCTTTCCACTAGAGTTTCTATTAGAGCCAACTTCAAATGATCATATCTTCTACAATATAAGGAGTTAGGAGGCCCAATACCCTATAGATCAAAGATCTCTGAGTCCTCTTTCGAGAAAAATAAACCGTTTATCAATTGGAATTTGAAGTAAAAAGTTATGACTGTTTCATAAGAACTATTCGGGCTGAAACGGGAATATTTTAATTAGTTTCAGCCATTTTTTAGATCTAAGAACCCCAAACTTCATTCCTCAATTCTAGAGAGGTCATTTCCCAAAATTTAAGGAGAAAGTCCTTCATGAAACAATTGATTATTCCAAGGCATAAAGTAAAGAAAATACAATTCTTGTTGCAGCGTGCTTCTTTCAAAAGTTTGGCATCCAGGTAGGCTAGGTTATTGAATAAAATACTTTGTTATCTCATATTTTCATAATTTATAATAGATGGGAGAAAGCATGTATGGACCTGTGGGCATAGAGTTGAGATGGATAAAGACATACAAACTTTACTTTAATTTCAAAAATTATGTTATTGATTGATTACGTGATATTTATGTTATTGTGTTATGTGCCCAAAATTAGATTGTGGTAAATAAAGTATGTGGACATGATGTTTCTCAGTTGTTCCAGTGATGAACCTAGTTGAGTTATAATGATATTAAGTTGTATGTATTATGTAATAATGTGATGAGGAGAATTATGTTAGCACGGATTATTGGTGCGCATGGTAATATCTAAGGATAGATATCTTGAATTGTTGTGAAAATTATATTATGTGAAAAGAGGTAGAGATAATAATATGCTTGAATGTGCTAGTTACAGGTGGTAATGTTAGAATCCAAGTTTCAGTATTTGAGGCGGTAGTGATATTTTGATAATTAATGAGTAATGAAGGCTCCAATGATGACTTGTATTCTTAAGTATTAAATTGTGATTCTGACATTCTTACTTTGATATTGGTAAACTTACTTTATCTATTGAATGTTCATGAGATACTAAATTGATGATTATGATGATTTATTGAATTGTGCCTATGAAAGGTTTGTTTGATAATGATAGCTCCTTGAATTAATGTCATGAATTATATGTGGATGATCAAGATGAATTGTTGACAGTTGTATGAATAATTATTGAAAATCGAATTTGATCGAATTGCATTATGATTTTAAGTGCACTTGTAAATTTAGTATGTTGTATTGGATGATCAAGATGAATTGTTGACAATTATATGAATAATTATTGAAAATCGAATTTGATCGAATTGCATTATGATTTTAAGTGCACTTGTAAATTTAGTATGTTGTATTGTATCTTGAGAGAGAATGTGAATTTGATAAAATGTATATAATATGGTTATGGAGGATCGGGTACCACACCGGTACAAATATAAATATTGATATTGTTTATTTATGGATGATCGGATAGCACGGTGGTACGACTATGAATATTGATATTACTTATTTATGGAGGATTGGGTACCAGGCCGGTACGAATATGAATATTGATATTACTTATTTATGGAGGATTAGGTACCACGCCAGTACGAATATGAATATTGATATTACTTATTTATAGAGGATTGGATACTGCGTCGGTGCGGTACATGGACTTAGATTGTCTCCTACAGGTCATGACTAGTTAGACAAAAATAAGTTTCTTAGCATGTGTGTACAGATTAGTATTGATTTTGAATGATCGTGTCATTTAATAAGCTGATAATGAGCTAATAGTGTCCTAATTGCGAGGTTTAGAAGAACATAATTGTTACTTATGAAAAGATTGTTAGTAGCAATGTGGTGTACATTAAATTTTTGCTTCTTTATTAATTTCTCAAGTAATGTGCCAACGTTAAATTTTGGTATTGCTATGAGATGTGATTGGATCGAATTCCACGAGCGACATGATGATGATGATGATGATGATGATGATGATAATAATAATAATAATAATAATAATAATAATAATAATAATAATAATAATAATAATAAAAGAATTGATAATAAAGTGATTCAAGGTGGTTAATCCAATGAATAATCCCAAAGAACAACCCTAAAGTTTCAATAATTAAATTAATCCTTTTTCAAAATTATGTATAAGGTTTGCTAATGAGACTTGAATTCTCTAGTGTGTGTTACTGATCTATGAGTTGACTTGTATCCCCTACTTGATTGTATTCTTGATATTAATTGTGTGATATGTACTTAAAAAAGTGAAACTCTGTACCTACTTTCTATATGTTAGCCGACTTGCTTCATTTATACTTGTAATCGTAGCTTACTTGATTAGCTAGTTATTATTCTTTCATGTTATAAGAGAGTGTTTCGTCGTTAGTCCGAAAGTTTAGTGTGACTTGTATATGATTATTGGGTTGATCCTATAGATGTGGATATGTCACGCCTCAAATCCTATAGGGGCGGACAAGCACCCGTAGCCGTAAAGGCCCAAGAGAACCAATTCATAACCTTGTACTTCTCATGCATATAACTATGGCAACCAAAGGTTCTGATAAAAAGGTTTTTATGTATCGATGAGAATAATTACATAGGCAAGCACAAACTTATATAAACAACACTTGACTGTTGGGGCCACCACGTCTAAAGGCAAGACACTACCATAACTTTACACTAGTCTACAAAGCCTCTAAAAGATACATAGACTTAGTTAGGATCGGAAAAAACCCTGCCCTACTCTTGACTTACTGTACAATACTAAAATATATGGAACACACTCGGAGAGCCCTGAATCAACCTGGAGCTCACCAATAGTCACTGAATAGCCTGTGCTTCTACTAGTGAGGTGTATGAGCTGAAGTACCTGTGGTCCCCCATGAGGGACGTCAGTACGAAAATATGTACTGAATATGTAAGGCCAAAGGTAACAACACATGACACAAGAGCTCAGTAGAAATCAGATACAAGTGTATAAGTAGTACTAGTAGACCACCTTTATATATACTTGTGGGACTACATACATTACATTCCTTTCTTCATTTTTACCTTTCTTACTTCATAATCTTTGTAAGCCATATATAATGCAAATGACCAGCTGATCAGTGGTAAATAGATAAATTAGGATTGACCCATACTAGGCTTACGCCCCTGAGCTTCCATTTACATCTAAAGATTGGGATCAGCCTATGCTAGGCTTATGCCCCTAAGCTGTCACCTACATCTAAAGATTGGGATTGACCCATGCTAGGCTTATGCCCCTGAGTTGCCACCTATATAAAGGTATCGAGATCGGCCCATGCTAGTTTTATGCCCCTGAGCTGCCACTTGTTCTGCAAATTTATGTTACTTAGTTTATTTAGCCTTTGAGATTGTTACTTTGGTGGTCATAACATTATGGCACCTTGAACCAATAATCTACTAATAAGAGACATATAAATGGACACTTAATGCAACAACAATGAGGTAGGGAGCTATTGGCATACAAATGAAGTATTTAGGAGCTGAAAATAACACATGGGTCTTATTTGTACAAGTGGAGAACTCCTGAAATTTTCTAGTGAAGATAGACGTGCATGTTTAATAATAAACATGTATTGAGGTGTTTTAACATGTTAGAGAGTGGGAACAAGGTCATTGGCTACATGAAATGTAATGTGCTGCTATTATGTATCACTTACCTTGGAAGGTTACTTAATGGAACAAATGTCTGATTTCATGCCAAAGAGTGCAGAATAGAGTATGCCTTACATACCTAGTTATATAACTCCGAAACTAACCCGACTTGACTTCCCGCCTTTTAGATTACTTATCTACAATAGAATATATGGTAAACTAGTATTAGCAACCAACTAACATAGTTAGGATACTTAACTTCACCCAAAACAGTAACCGGGTAGTAAGCCATTAATCTTTCAATCAAGGATGTTATTTTAATCCTTTTTCTCCTCCAATTACACCCATATACCATACAGGTTCTTATAATATTTACCAAAACCACCTCGGTTTCATTACACATTCCAAACAATACACAAAATAGATTGGGCAGTAAACAAATGCAATAATTGGTTTGGTGGTGTACCGTCACACCTTTCTTATATATTTCATTACAAACTAATCATACCTTTCTCCAACATCAACCTAGAATCCCATAACATATACATACAAAACAATCCACAAAACAGCCTCAAATCCCTTTTACTGTAGCAATCAATTATTGAACTCATCATCTCTTGAGTTCTTAATAACAACACATCCATAATTCTCTTTTAAATTCACATACAAGGAGAACAAAATGGAGTACTCACCTTACCTCAATTCTGTAACTTATTCTTTTAATTTGAACTCCTCAAAACTTTAACTTTCACTTTCCTTCACACTTTAAACCAAAGAAGAAAAGAGATCTCTTAATAACAAAGAAAAAGTGAGCAAGTGGCTTGTTCTATATTTTGCCATGTATTTATAATTAGGCACCTATAGCATGTTTTCCTAATCTTCTATGAGATAATTATGATAAACCATAAGTGTTTTCACTTACCTTGGGCTGCAAAGGTGAGGGTTTCTTCAAGAACCCTAGAAGGAATTTTAGGGCTGCTCCTTATTGTTTTAGAGAGAGTAGAAAGATTTTGTGAAATATTCTTTTTCGTGACTTAGAAATGAAGTAAAATGGCCAGCAACTTGGCCTTATAAAGGCCCTATTTTGTCCACCTCCTTAGCTGCATTTTAGACCTTAAAATTGATCAAATTGGTCTAAGTAGGTGATGCACCTACTTAAGGGTTCAAGCTGCTCAAATTTTCAAAGTAGGTGATGCACCTACTTACTTAAATTCTTATTTGGGGCTCAATTAACTTGGGCCTTTGGCAGATTTTTGTGTTGGGCCATTTATCCATTTTCTTTCTCTTTTATTCAATTTGGGCCCAAATGAGTAATTAGTATAGGCCCAAATCTGGTCCATAGCCATGGGTCCATTAATTTGGTCCAAATAGCTTAAGTAGGTGACTCACCTACTAGCTTAATTAAGTCAAGCAAACACCTTAATATTTTATTCCATTTCCAGCTCCTAATCCCTTTAATCTAACCTTCAACTTATACACACTTGGTCACTTTAAACTCTAGATTCAAATACTAGTTTATGATTTCAAGTTTACACAATCGTATCGACGTTAACTTGGTCGAATCACATTAAACTATACGGGAAGCATCTATAATTCCATCTATACCATTAATACTCGCATAACAAATCTCATCCGTTACCTATACCACAAGGCTATACCAAGTTCCATATAATTAGAACAAGTACAAGTAAAATACGGGATGTTACAGGATAATAGAAAAGGTAAAGCAAATAAAGGGGTGTTAGTAATAGTTTAGTGTTGCATTGTGGTGGATGGTATAAATTAATGAGGCTTGATTATGCTAGTAGTGAATATAGTCTTGGTTAATAGAGTTGGACAATTGTAAATTATATAGGAAAAGTGTTATAGTGATATCACAACAATTCCATTTAAGATTGCATGATTTATTTTCTTTAGTTCTAAGTTATGATTATGTGGACTAACACAGGTCGGTCGATGATGCCTACCAGTACGTGTGTTTGTACTGACCCTATGCTTCTGCATCGCCTCTTGGGAGGTAGACTGGATACAAGTTCGTTTATAGTTACTCGATGGATGTCGATATTCGGCACTAACTCACTACAACATAAGACATGTATAGCTACAGAGTACCTCATAGCTAAATACAAAAAAATTTATGGCTAACTAAAAGTTTGCTACGGACTTTACATGATTAGTGGCTAACAACTAATAGTTATAGCCACAATTTTTTTTGTTGTAGCAGCATAGTAAAATAGTTATACCATGATTTTATTGTGTTGTAGCAGCATAGTAAAGTATTTTTGCCACAAAAAATACATTTCTAGCAAGTGATTTCATTCTTTGCCACGACGAATAATATTAGTAGCAATATTTATATTGTAGCCACAAGATATTATATTGTAGCAAAAAAAGTTAATTTATTTGCCACACAAATTTATAATTTATAGCTATTTGTATAACTGAATCTCGTGGCAATAAAACTCCTACTTAGTTATGAATTAAAAAATTATAGCTAAAATGTGAAGTATTTGCCATAAATATATTTTTATTGTAGCTAAGAATTCATATCTTTAGCCATGAGATATAAAAAATGTAGTAGAACCTTTTTTTATATGCTATGAAAATTAAAAATTATAGCCATGTTTTTTTATACGTGGCAATTATAGAGTATATTTAGCTATAAATTTAAAAATGCATATCTAAAATCTTATACTTTTTGTCACGAAAATAAATAGTAGAAAAACATTATCATTATTTGCTATGAAAATGAAGAAGTATAGCCATACACGTATTCCGTAGCAAATGTATTTATATTTAGCTATGAACTTCAAATAAAATATAACTACTAATTGAAATTGTTTCACGAATATTATTAGCCACGACAATTCATAAAACATCATTTGACATTAAATTTATAAATAATTATGATAGAATATATTTTTTAATTATCTAATAAATTTAAAAGAAAAGCACTAAACTGACTAAAGAATTGTCAACAATATTTTTTCAAAATAGTAAAAGATTTTGCAAGAGAATATAACGAGGGCTTCATTGATTTTGGTATTTTCATCACTCCTCCACACGATGCAATGACTGTTGACCTCGAGTTGCAAACATCTTTTGAAATCTTTCTTCCCACCGTTTATTCAACTGTGCTATCTTATTCTCCATTTCTTTCTTCATTTCTTCAGATTCTTCTTTAGCTTCCCGTTGGACTTTTTTCACATGCTCATTGATTCCTTTATGATAGATTCTACTTGTTTTATGAGTTGTACCTTTGTCGGTCTTCCACCAAAATATTCACCGACACTTTTTTCTGATCCATATGCACGAAGATATCAATTTTTTCTGTCCCAAGAACCTTTTCAAAGATATCGTCATCATTTAAGAAAAAATTTTCTCCTTCTTTTTGCTCCTTTTTATGTTGTTCTAATTGATCCTGCAATTAAAAAAAATCAATAAAATATTTATATAAATATATATTTCAAAAGGAGATAAAAAGAAAATAAAAAATTAAAACTTACAATTTCGTCTTGCTGAAAAGTATCAACTTGTTTTCCATTTTTTCTCTTGCGCGATTCAATAAAAACTTCAACACGAGAAGGAGTTTTTCCATTTTTCTTCTATGAAAATAAAAGATATTATTGTTAACTAAATAAGATATGTGAATAGAAACATTATAAATTCATCATAAATATTATTATGCTATAATAACATTTCATGTCTAAGTCTTGCATAACTTTTGGTCCCACAATAAGGAGGCAGGGAACGTTTTGAATGATTTGTCTTGTTTTGCATACTTTTTTTCTGAATAAAATTGAAAGTGAAACAATGAACAACTTTTATCGCCCATATATATATATATATAATAATAATAATAATAATAATAATAATAATAATAACAATAATAATAATAATAATAATAATAATAAATTTAAATACCTGAAAGTTAGCATTACTCCAAAGATTGACCAAATGTTTCTAATCGCCAGATACAATACGATCAGGCTTGTTGCGTAAGCGAAGTTGGTAAGTTGTCTTTTTATCAAAATAGTTCTGTTTTATCTTGTGTCTATAATCTCTATAGAGGTCACTCATGTGTCTCAGAATTGCGTATTTTCTTTCCTCATATACATCAAAATCAAACTTCTCCTATAAAAAATTGCAACGGACCATTATAGTTTATAATTATATTTCATGATAATTATCCGTCCATAAAAATTAAGACAATGTTTGTATTTACACAAAATCAATGAGATCTAAAAAAAAAAGTACACAATTCATATGACTACCTAAAAATAAAGTAGGGAGGCTATAATAAGACCCTGACAAAAGAGGAGAGGAAAAGCAGGAGGGTGGGGGCATGAAACCAAAAAAAAAAAGAGATAAGAACATGAAATTCTTTCTAATGATTGTTCAAGCAAATTCATCCATATAGTGATGTTATAATTAGACAAAATTTATATCATAAAAGCATGTGTTTAAAATTCAAAAGCTTTCATCAAACAAAATATGAAAAATCAAAATCAAACAAAATCCGAAAATTGTTATATCAAAATCACTCAAACTAAGTCTATAAAAATTAAATAAGTACAATATTTTGTTAGTTTGCTATTTGTCTTACCAAGACGATATCCCACATATGCTCGATTTTATCTTGCTCAATTTTCTTCCAACAATTCACTTTCAACGGACAATAAGAACTGCTTCTCACTGTTTGACCCAAAAACCAAATGAATTGGATTGCATTATCATCAATTGCCTGATTATCTTCATCAAATTGCACACAGACTTTTTCTCTCTCCTTTAAGTTTATTATTTTCAAGCATCGTGTTGGTCCTCTAGTTTTTCTTTTCACAATTTTGGAGCCTACATTTATAAATCAATAAGAAATTGAAGAAAAAACATCAACAAAAAATTAAAATCAATAAAAAACAAAAATATAATACCTGTCGTATTTGTTGGCCCATGTTCTTCAATTGCTTCATTCACTTCTTCAGAAACATTATCTCCATAATTATTTTCTTCGAGAGAAGTATTTTCAAAAACATCATAATTTTTTGATAATGTATAAATCTCTATAGGTTTTTCCTTATGCATCTTATAACTAGAAAGCATGTCCTTAACGTCTGAATAGTCACAACATTCTACCAACCCATCATAATCGTTCATAATTTTATCACCTCTTAAATAAAAGAACTTATCTCCACCGAAAACAGTAAACTAACAGTGTTTTTTCAAATCATCCAACAAATCAAAATAACTCATAAAATCAATATCCATAGTTGTATTCATCAAATGCCCACTCACATATTCTTTAGATGGCCGAAACTTAAAATAGCCACCATAATGATAGACAATTGCAACCTCACTTATGATGTCCACACTTCTTAAAAAGGTTATCAAACATAAGTTAGCTAAATATGACTAAATAAATACAATAATTTGTCTAATTGTTACAAATAATTACACAAAAAGTTATAAAATTGCCGGAATAAATAGGTTCGTCTACATGTTGCGTGGGCAAATTTTCTTTGATCTTTTTGAGACTTGTAACAGGTTCCACATCATAATTGTCATTCACACGATTAGGCCTTTTTCGAAGACCATTCTTACCCATTTCTAATTAGAAACAAGCATTCGTAAGATACTAAAATACTTCTGTACAAATACAAATATAAATAGTATATACTATGTTTTAAGTATTAACTGTTTACATATTTCAGTCCACAAAAATAATTAAGATCCTTCTGTAGCAACTACTACTACTATTACTAATTCTCAATGTTGAAAAATTAAAAGCAATTTCAAGAACATAAAAATTGACCAAATTCAATCCATCAAAAAAAAAATCTTTCTTCAAAAATTACTACTCAATATTAAAATATTAAAAGTAATTTCAAGAACCTAAAAATTAATCAAATTTAATTCAACAAAAAGAGTAAAGATATTTGTTCAACAACTCCTTTTGCAATGTTGAAAAATTAAAAGCAGCTTCAAAAACCTAAACTGATCCATAAACCCAAACACACCAAATGCAAATAAAAAATATAAATTAAAAATAAAAAAAGAGCAAAAAACAATTCATACCTCAAAAAATCAATAATTCTGTGGATTCACGTGAAATTTGTGAAATTTTTTAGAGGAAGATTTTGCCTTTGTGAAAAGTTTAGGGTTTCTGATTTTTTTAATGTATTCAATATTTTTGTAGGTAATATGTGCGTGTCTAATCTCTATAATATATATAAAAAAAATAAGCTGAAACTTGGCAAAAAAAATTAGAGGAAAATATTTTGGAGGAAAATTTTTCGAGGCTGATTTTTTCTCAATTGTTCAATTTTGTCAATTTATTTATTCCTCCTAATAACCCTAATAGCTTTAAAAAGTTTGATGAGATTTATTTTTTTATATGTAAAACTACTACTCTTTTTTCATGTATGGTATCAGATTTACTTATATTATTATATTATTTTATAATTGTATTAGATATAAATTATGATATGCACGTACTTTTATATTTAATTACTAATTCTTAATTCAATTAATTATAATTATATTTATAATAATTATTAATTAACTAATTTAAATTAATAGTGGATCATGAAGATGACGTTGTATGTTAGGCCTAGAGGTGCACATTGATCGATTCAATTAGATTTTGTATATTATCCGATTGATTTATAAATTTTCAATTTATAAACATGTAAAATCAATAGGAAGATGGTCCTTAACAGTTCGATTCATATCTAACACTATCTTCATGCATAAAAGTCCACACAAATTACAATATAAGCAAATTTAAATACGTTAGTGCTAAAACAAACTTGTTTTATTTCTAAATAAGGAGCAAACTAGAATGCATTAAACTTACCGAAGTTTTAAATTGATGGAGAGAAACCCCACCACACCAACGGCCTTAGAATTAAAAAAATAACAACAGTAGACAACAATTATAAAACGTAAAATACAATAGGTTAAATATTGTAATATTGTATCTAAGTGAGACTTATCGAAGTTTTGTTTAAATTTAATATAATTAATTAATCAAAGTAAATAGAATCACTTATTTATCTAAGTTATATTTGAAACTTACAAGCAGAATCCTAGAAAATTAAATCGACTCGAATGATAAACGTCTCTAATTACACTAAATCAATAAAGGTGTACGTCATCCCAATAGATTACGTCCGAAAAAAAGTATTTATCAAAATAACTAATCTAATGAGATGAAGTTTGAGTTATATTGAAGTATTGTTTAAATTTGATGTAATTAGTTAATCAAAATTAATATGCACTTATTTATTTAAGTTAGTTTTAAGACTTACAAATATACCTGAACTTAGATAAATGGTACAAATATATATCCTCCGTCATACTTTAGGTACAAATATACCCTTGCAATTAATGAAAAGGTGCGTATATACCCCTGAACTTAGATAAATGACACAAATATACCCTCCGTCATACTTTAGGTATAAATATACTCTTGTCGTTCATGAAAAGGTATGTATATACCCTTGAACTTTGATAAATAGTACAGATATAGCATCCGTCATACTTTAGGTACAAATATATCAAACTTTAGGTACAAATATATTATACTTGCCGCTAATGAAAAGGTACAAATATACCCTTCTCACTAACGGCATGACACGTGTCACAATCTTGTTCATTTGCTCTTTTTAATTTAATTTATCATCACCCTACCTGAAAATAATTCTAATTTAACCCACAAACCAATTCAAATAATAACTCAAACCCAACCCCGTATAATAGAACCACAAGACACATCTCTATTTATGCATATTTATTTTATCTCTCCTTTTCTATTAGATCGGGTCGGGTTGGGGTTATTATTTGAATCAGGTTATGGGTTAAATTAGAATTATTTTGGGGTGGGGTTGTGATAAATTAAATTAAAAAAGCCAAAAGAGTAGGATTGTGACATGTGTCCTACCGTTAGTGAGAAGGATATATATGTACCTTTTCATTAATACAAGGGTATATTTGTACCTAAAGTATGTCGGAGGGTATATCTGTACCATTTATCAAAGTTTAGGGATATATATGTACCTTTTCGTTAACGACAAGGGTATATTTGTACCTAAAGTATGACAGAGGGTATATCTATACCATTTATCAAAGTTCAGGGGTATATTCATATCTTTTCCGTTGTAAAAATGATCAAATCAAATGATTAACATCTCTAACTATATTAGATCAATAAAGGTATTATTATGATCAAACAGGGTTTGACTCAAATAACAATGGCACAACACATAAATGTGTCCTTTAACTTGACTTCAACTCATTTATGTAGTCCAACGTCGGGTGTGCATGAAGTAGCGTACTACGCGGTGTATTCATATTCTATGTAGGGTTAAACCCTGTGATTCACATTCCGAAACATTTTTAGTTCGGTTGATTTATGTAGTACCACGGGTTTGCAAATATAAAGTATTTTAATAATGTGGACAACTAATTATGGGTTGCATACAAATTTTCAAAATTTATATAAAACTTATTGGGGACCAAAATGTGATTTTGTAAAACTTTGACATATATGTGCTTCCTAAAAGTGAAAAGTGAATGTACTAACTTGTGCTTTAATAAAATTAAAATTGTACCAAAAATCCTAAACCCTTAATTCTTAAATTTTGGGTCTAAAAATTCCTAAACCCTCACTTCTTATATTTTGATTCACTGCCAATTTTTTTCTCAAAATCCAATGTTCAGCCTCAAACTCATCTCCTGAGGCATCTTTGGAAAACATCAAAAGCATCAAAAGTAAGTTATTCTCTATCTAAAGTTACTTTTTCTTGTTCACTTAAAAGTGTCTTCCATTTTTTTGAGTTGTTTAGATAATGATTGCTGTGGTGATTATTAATTTGCTATGAACAAACATGAATTTAGAAAATAATGTTATATAAAGAGTAACACATAATAGCCAAGATTGAAAAACATGATAGGAGTAATAAAGATGCAAATTATTACTCTTTTTTCCTTTGTTTTAGTTATAGTTCTGCTTAACTCCTATGAAGTGATATTTTTTTTTATTATTATTTATAGGAATTTGAAATGGACAAGACTTGGATAAGTTGTACCGACAGATTGAGCAATATGTATGAGAAAGGAGTCAAGAATTTTCTTTAATTTGCTTTTAAGGACAAAGAATCAGATGACGAAATTCCTTGTCCTTGTAAGACATGCAACAATGTCCTCTAGCACACTAGAGATGAAGTAGAGTACCATTTAATATTTACTGGGATAGTCCCGTCGTATACTCGATGGCTTCATCATGGAGAATTTGCAACTAAAAAGCAAAAAACTAATAATAATAAAGTAGAATAAAAGGATGTAAAAAGAGAGCAAGGTAAAGATATTTTTAAAATGATTAATGATATTGTTGGCCCTGATATCATGGATGATTTTACTGAGGTTAAGTTTAAACAAGATGATGCTTCAGAACCTACTTCCAAATTTTTCAAATTGTTGGAGGATGTTGCACAACAACTCTATTCTGGTTGCGAAACATTCTCCAAGTTATCACTAATTGTTGAACTTTTTCAAATTGTCTTCATGGGTTGAGTGATAAAGCAGTTGATAGCATACTGAAGTTAATTAAACGAGAACTTTCTTCCGGCAAAACTTTACCAGAGTCATTCTATGAAGCAAGAAAAGTGATTCGAAATTTAGGTCTTCGTTATGAAAAAATACATGCTTGCAAGAATGATTGTATGTTATTTTGGAAACATAATGCAAAGGATGAATCTTGCTGTATTTGTGGAGAATCTAGATGGAAATAAGTTGAAGGTCAAAAATCTAATGGCACTACTCAAAGAAAGGCTGAAAACAAAGTTCCTCAAAAAGTGTTACGTTACTTTCCCTTGAAATCAAGATTACAAAGGTTATTTATGACATCAGAAATAGCTTCATACATGACATGGAATAATGATCGTCGTTCGAAAGATGGGGTTCTTAGACATCCAGCAGACTCTGAGGTGCGGAAACATTTGGATATGTCTAATTCGATCTTTGCTAAAGATCCTCGTAATGTTAGACTCGGTTTAACAGCTGATGGAATAAATCTTTTTGATAACTTGAGTATTTCTCATAGCACTTGGTCAGTTATTATTACTGTATATAACTTACCCCCTTGGATGTTAATGAAGCAACCATATTGCTTCTTGTATTTGTTGATATCTGGTCCTAAAGCTCCAGGAAATGATATCGACGTGTACTTAGAACCATTGATATATGAGTTGCGAGAATTGTGATTTTGTGGAGTAAATACATATGATGCTTCAAGAAAATAGAATTTTTGTATGCGGGCAGCACTCTTGTGGACAATAAATGATTTTCCCACTTATGCCAACTTGTCTGGATGAAGAACAAAGGGAGCTTTGGCTTGCCCTTTATGCAACAAAGACACTCCATCTACTCGATTGAAGTATGATCATAAGTTTTCTTCTATGGGTGCTCGTAGATTTTTACCATCTAATCACAAATGGCGGAGTAATAAATGTGATTTTAATGGAGAAATAGAAAAAAACCTGCTCCAAAAATTCTATGTACTCTAGAAGACACGAAATTTGGTAAGACCCAGAAAAAATGTAAGTACGAAAAAACTAAAGGCATTCATAATTGGAGGAAGAAAAGCATTTTTTCCAACTTCCTTACTGGAAAAATAATCCAATACCTCATAATTTAGATCCAATGCATAGTAAAAAAATATTTGTGATAACTTAATTGGAACATTTTTAGATATTGAAGGAAAAACAAAAGATAATCTTAATGCTCATCTTGATTTGAAGGAAATGGGTATAAGAAAAGATTTGCATCCAACACAAAGAGATGGAAGATGGTATTATCCAGCAGCATGTTATGCTTTATCACCAGATGAGAAGTCTAAGGTATGCAAGTTCTTGAAAAAGGTTAAGGTTCCAAATGGTTATTCTTCAAATATATCACGGTGGGTGAAGTCAGAGGATCGTAAAATTTATGGACTAAAGAGTCACGATTCATATATTTTGTTGGAACAATTACTTCCTTTTACAATTCGTGGAGTTGTGCTTAACAATGTCTATGATGCTATCACTGAGTTAAGTATTTTCTTTAGAGAGTTGTGTTCAAAAACATTGAGGATTGATGTGTTGGATCAACTTGTAACTCAAATTCCAATAACATTGAGCAAATTAGAGAAAATATTTCTACCAACATTTTTTGATGTTATGGTGCACTTAGTTGTTCATCTTCCAAGAGAGGCGAAACTTGCTGGACCTGTACAATATAGGTGGATGTACCCAATAGAGCGGTATATTTTTAATTGATAGTTCTATTTAATTTTATGTGACTCATTATTTATCATGCTACAAAGAAATTTGAGTTGTATCATGTTATATCATGTAGATTCTTGCGCACTTTGAAATGTAACATTCGTAATATGAATCAACCCACAGGATCTATTGCAAAAGGATACATTGTTGAAGAAAGTCTAATATGTTGTTCAAGGTACTTACAAGGAAGTGTGAAAGGGTATAATCGAATGGATAAGAATTATGAAAATAATCATGTCGAGCCATACAATGGATTATCAATTTTTGAAAAAAAAGGTTCTCCTTTATTAAAAGATAAATCCAGAAATCATGAACAGTTTGAGCGAAAACAAGATCACCTTTATATCTTGAGAAGTTTTGAAGAAGTTCAACCATTTATACGGTATGTTTCTTTATGACATTCACTAATTTAATATCTAGTTTTTGATTTGGCTCCATATTCTATTTTGTTTAATGAATACTTATTTGTATGATAGTGAGTTTGAGCAGAATAGTAATAACATGAACTTCGATGATTGGTTTCACCACCGAGTAAGTTTTTATTAAATTTCTCATCCAATTAATTATACTTATTTATCATCATTAATTTATGTATTTATTTTCTACATAGATTTTACAAATGTGCAAAGAAGAAAATCCACTTGCAAGTGGTGAATTGTATTGCTTGGCTAGAGGTCCTCTTGATGGTGTTCAAAGATTCAAGGGGTATGAAATAAATGGTTTTAGGTTTCATAATAAGCTACTTGAGGAAAATAGAAAGACACAAAATAGTGGTGTTTTAGTAAGAGGAGTAGCTAATGGTCAAAATATTAATTACTATGGTGTTCTAACCAAAATAGTTGAACTTCAATACGTCGGATGTAAACGTATTGTTTTGTTTAAATGTGATTGGTCGGATGTTGATCATATAAAAAAAGGGAGTGAAGATAGATAAACATGATTTTATTAGTTTTAACATCATGCGGAGACTAGCAACAAATGAACCATTTGTTCTTGCATCTCAAGCAGAGCAAGTATTTTATGTCAAGGACAATCTTCATCCAAATTAGTCAATTATTCTTAATGGTCATTCAACCTATTTTACTGGAGGTTCTATCAGTGAAAATACTTTTCAGCAAGATGTTTGTAATGATTACTTGCATGCATTCGAAGAAGAAGACGACTTGATAAATTGGAGAAGAAGAGATCTTAAAATTATCAACACTGATGTTACCTCGACTGATGATATCATTGAAGACATCGTATCAGAATCAGAAACTGATGATGAAGATTTATTATTGTAAATATTTTGGAAGTCTTATCTGCATATTGCTTATAGGCAATTAAAGTTAACATTTTTACTTATTTTTGAGAGATGATTTTTGTTATATTCATCTATTCTCCTAACTCTCTCGTGTATTTGTTGATTTGTTTTCATAAAATGAAACAGATAGGAAATAAAACACAGAAAATGAAAAATAATTATACACTCTCACAAGGGGTGCACTAACTCAGTGTGTGGAGACTCAATCAAGCAGATACTACTAGCACATAGCTCCACATCAATATTAACACTAGTGCAGAAATTGGAAGAGGTCAGCACAGGTACCAAGGATGCTTCAATGCATAAATACAAGCTCAAGTTCCAAATGTTCACTAAAGTTAGAATACATTTCTAAGCCAAATCTTGTACCTTCAGGTAATAAATTAAAAATCAGAGAGGAGAAGTACTAGAGAAAAGAGAAACAAAAAGAACAGAGAACTCACTTACCGGGGGTGAGGAATCTGTCCACAATAAAGCTTTGTCTTTGCTGGAAAAATGATGGAGGTTAGAAGATAACCGACTCATATTTCTTAAATCTTATGTCTAAATTAAAGTACATTATAAATTGAGATATCTTTACAACCAAAGCTGAGAGAATTCAAAAAAACACTTGTTTGAATGTTAAAATCTTAAAGATGTCAATTAAAACAGAGATTGTTACAAACATGAAATTTGAAATCTATCATTTTAGAAGTACAATATGTTAAGTGGAAAGGAAAGTAAAAGTTGAACCTATAAAATTTAAATCGACCTATATATACATGCAAGAGTAGTAGATATTGGTGCCCCATTGGGTGATGGTTAAGTGGATGATCCTTTAGGCGGGGTAGCCCGAAGTAAATGCAGGAGCAGCAGAATATAATGACATCTGGAGCTATCTGATTGACTTATGTAGTTGTCTTTTCAAGTTGAAGAACCTAGAAAGGTTAGCATTTGGGGCTCTTATCAGATACTAACTTCAATCCTCCTTCCAGATTCCACTAATTTCACCCTGTGCCTAAGCAGTAGCATTAGTTTCCATATTCAAATTCTGAAAATCGAATGAATTGATTTATACGTTTCCTCGTCAATATAAAACCCATTATCTTTCATTTCCTTAATAGTTGTCCAAAAATCCATCATTGAATCCCTATTAGCATAAATTTTAAGCATTAAACTATACATAGAAGAAATATATGGAAACCTCTTTTGCTTAACAACCCATTTAGAGAAATCACCAGCCTTTAACGGTTCTTTATCGATTTTCTTCAATCAATACATAACAGCTTCATGTGTCATTGTAAAATCAAGTTTTCCTAAATCTTTTTCTAACTCTTTGGACCATCCATTGGATAGTATAATGTCAACAAAAGTTTTCAGTGTCAATGAAAAGAAGACAGTTTGACTGGCACAGAGAGTAGCACTAGTAAAAGGACATCACGGTGCATTAAAGCTCGCGCTATATGTGGTAAGGGGAGGAGGAAAGTAGAAGGGGTGAGTCACCTAATGGTTGAAGGAGGGAGCTCCTAAAAAGCTGAGGGTGAAACGGAGATTTCCTTTATTGAAGTGAACTCAAAATTCTCTTTTTCTGATTCATGGCTGTTCGAGTACCTTCAAACAACATACAAGGGATATCAATTATACACATATACATCCAGTACTCGTCATTTAAATTATGGTGAATATATCAACATCCTCTAAAACTTGTTAGTAAATTTCATTTAGATATCCAAAGTACATACTGTTTCGATTAAATATCCTTAACATGTGATAAAGGTTTTTTATTAGAGTACTTCAATTAGGTGCTCACTTGGAATATGCTTTAGTCAGGTGTCTAAAATTGAAATTTACTGGAAAGTTTAAGGCATTGTCGATCAGTCTTTCATCTAACTAGTTATGTTTTAAAGAACATGGAATAATATACATACTTGGAGTGTTTGATTTGTACAGATCGCTCCCTGAATGTTCCGAGAGATCATTGCTATATTCCTCTATCGTCATGAAAAAAATTACAGAGACATTTTTTTATGAAACTTATTGATTGTACTCAAAGTTTCCCGCAAAATCTCTAGTGTATTCAATATAACAAAAAGGTGATCCATTCGCTGTATCTAGTGATTTCAATTTAAATTTTTGATGATTTGGGTCATCTTTTTTACCTTCAATTAATGTAACTAATTAATTCACTCTAGAAGTCATTTCTCTTTAAATTTTCACCTTTCACCAATCCCTATTGTTCAAAAATAGTCCAAAGCAAAAGATTTTTAAAAGAAAAATACAAAACAAACTTGGACCTTGTATTCACTGTTTTTTCA
This sequence comes from Capsicum baccatum var. pendulum, assembly GCA_030864225.1. NCBI lineage: Eukaryota > Viridiplantae > Streptophyta > Magnoliopsida > Solanales > Solanaceae > Capsicum > Capsicum baccatum. The sequence continues at coordinate 109,647,030 of CM061551.1, forward strand.
GCTCGAATGTATAATAAACCACACCCTCGGCCTACTGACATTAATCTTGGATATGTCTCTATATATAGCTCTTAAAAATAGTTATCTGTATCTACATGATAAGGCCAAATTGATAATTTTTACAAGGAAACTTGGATGATATCTTTGCAAAATAAAAGGGTACATGCAAAACTTAAGACCCAGGAAAAAAATATACCAACTTGATCGAACGCCTTCTAAGCTTCTTCCAATGGTCCAAGCACAAAGTAGGGGTATTCAATCGATTTAATCGGATACGAAAACTTAGTACAAATACAAAAATTAAAGAGGATCTACCAGAGAGAAAAATGAAAGAACATATACATACTTACTGTGATAGATCGTAGAGGCTACTCAAATTGGAGCTGTTTCGTCGCCATTGAAGAAAACTCCAGAACTCAAAGCGGAAATAATAGTTAGCTTGGAAACAAAAAGAAATGAGAGTGGTTTTAACATCGATCTATGTAGTTGGTGGAGTGGAAGGATCTATTCTCGGAAAAGTCGAACAGAGCTCCGATGATGGAAGGTTCCATGGTGACCTTTCCCTTTCCCCTTCTGGACCATTCTAGCCTATCATTTGGCTTTCCAATTCTATTGTTTTTTTGTTCTGTTTTATTTTTTTGGCCTTTTGTTAGCTTGGATAATAAAATGGGGCTTGGAACCCCAATCTTTAGTTATCAAAAAAACAAATACATGCACAACAGAAATTTGTTGTTACTAATTTATCATGATTATACATTAATACTATTAATGTGTACCACTTCAACTCAAGTGTAAGTAAAAAAATATATTTAATATGGACAAAAAATTATTTTTTATCTTATATTATTTAATATATTTATCTTTTGCACAATTCTTAAGAAAAATTCATAAGGATGGTAAATTGACTAATGTGATTCTTAAATTTATATTAAATATTGACATTGCCTATTTAAGTTAATTACTTTTATTAAATTACTAAAGGTAAAGTTGAAAAAAAATGTCTAAGTATCTTTTGATAATTTTAAACATGTTAATTATTTTGAGATAGTTGTTTTGATAAAAATGTCAAATAATATGAGACAAAGGGAATAGTTTTGTGACAATAAATTTTAAATTATAGTTAAAAATAGTAATTATTAGCTATGAAATTTTGCAACAAAAATAATTTGTAGCTATATCATTTTGTCATGACAAATAATTATATCTATTAAAAGTCACCTATTACCACAATTTTTTAATTTTAAGAAAAATATTTATTTAGCCACAAATTTTGCTTCAAATAATTTTTTGTGGTTAAAATATTACTATTACGACAATAGGTTTTATTTTGTGGAAACAATTAATAATTAGCTATTAAAGTTTATTATAATAAAAAATCTATGGCTCTTTTGTTTGACTATTGCCACAATTTTTATAACTTGAAGCAAAATTATTTAATTTAGCTACAATAGTTTGTTTCAAATAATTAATTATGGCTAAAGGTTACTATTGTTACAAATATTTTTATAGGGTAGCATAAACTTATAGTTAGCTACGAAATGTTATTGTAGCTATAAAATTGTAGCAATTTAGATAATTTAGCCACGATCTTAAATAATAATCGCAAAAATGAAGTTTTAGCTTTATCAATTTGATTTTTGTGGCTTTGAAATTTTTTGAATTTGGAGATAGCCACGAAATTTAATTTTTGTGTCTATAACTAGGTTATAACTATGATTTTCAAATTTGTAGCTTACGTTTCATAGCTATAAGTGCATTTTCTTGTAGTGACTTCTGCACTTTCTTCCTTCCAGATGTTGGAGTCCTTGTGTTATTTATTTTATTGTCAGTCTATTTTGTAATAGGTAGCTCTTGTACATGTATAATCAGGTCTTGGATAGTGAAGGACAGTTGTAAGAAGTTTTTGAAAAGTTTATTTCTTAGTATTTAATTTACTTTGTTGTATTTAATCCAGTATTCTCTTAAGAAAAAGTTCTCCGCATATTTTTGATTGGGTAATAAGGGTTGTCCTAGCTACTTAGGATAGCATAGGTATCCTCACGATCCGCTATTTGGATTGTGACAAAAAAATATTATAAATTAAAATAGTTAAAAACTTGAATTATTTTAAATATATAATTGACTATCATGCCTCAAAAATTTGGACTAAGAGAGTATTATAAATTGCAATAACTAACAACTTAAAATTGTAAATTACAATACCAAAAAAGCATTATAAATACAATAGCTAACAACTTAAAATATCTAAAAACATATTAAGAGTATAATTAATTATCTAAGTTTTATTTGTGTCGCATAAGTTGAAATAAAAATATATATATTGGGACGGGCCCCTTGATATCTAGTATATTATATATTGGGGTTTGTGTGTATTAGTGGGGAGATGGGGAATGTGTAGGGGGAGTTAGAGAAAGTGGGGAGTGAGATGTGGGGTGGGTGGGTAGTTTCTAGGATTTTTTTTAATTTGAAAGATAAAAAAAATAATGATAAAAATATTGATTAATTGAGTTTTATATTAAGAAAATATAATAAAAATTTATAACTAGCTTAAAATAAAATATAATTAAGAGAATAATAAAATTAGTAGCTTATTTATTAAAATATAAATTAAAAAATACATTTTTATTTTTATTATTTAAAATAAAATTAAAACATATCCTAAAATGTAACTCTATTTTAATCCTTTTTTATTTTCTTAAATGAAACCTACTAAAAATAAAATAAAAATAAAAATAATATTTTGACGTAAACAAATATTTAATGCTAACAAATAGGTCTAAATTTGGGAGGGTCAAAAATTATATGCCTACATTTTGCTCCTCTTTGACTGAAATCACAAAGAGTTTTCAGTCAAAGAAGTAGACAACGAGACAAGTTTTGACCCTCTAGTTATTTGAAAGTACAGAAGAAAGAAAGAGGAGATACGATCAATTTTGGATCGCCTACATATACCAAGTTAGAAGACAACTAAATCACATGTATTTCAATAAGGTGAAATAGTGAGACAATGAGTTATAGATCGAGTGACTTTCTATCGAGTCTCCAATTCGAGGCTTCTATTTTTATATTCCAATGAAAAATAAAAATAAAAAATGAAGATACAAGTGAAAGATCATATCTATGTAGATTTTTAGAATCTTGACTTATATCTTCATAACTTCTCAAATGGTGAGCTAGTCGTTATTTTGAGTTGAACTTAAAAAGTAAAATGTTCCTCCATGTCAACTCTTGGTATTAGTGAGGAACTTAAGAATTGACATATTCTTCAGATGGACACTTCCGACTTTGAAAAATAAAAATCACCCTGTTTTCCAGGCAGGCTCTTGAGCTTGAAATGAAAATTGACCCATTCTCCAGGCTTCACTCCTGAACTTGAAATAGAAATTGACCATATTATCCAGACAGGCTTCCTAAGCTTCAAACCTAAAAGTAATTCTTGTTCTCTAAATGGGTTTTTGCACTCAAAATAAATAGATAACTAGAAAAATAAATACCATTTTTCAGGAGGGTCCTGAGAAAAAAATTAAAGTATCAATTTCCAGAAGGGTCCTAAGTTAAATGTAAAATTCCATTTCCAGGAGGGGCCCGAGTTGAAAGTAAAATCCCATTTTACCGGAGGCTCCTGAGTTGAAAATAAAATCCCATTTTCCAGGTGGGTCCTAAGTTAAAAGTAAAGTCTCATTATACATGAGTGTCCTGAGTTGAAAAGTGAAGTCCATATCCAGAAGGATCTTGATCTAAAAGTAAAATCCCATTATACAGGAAGGTCCTTAGCTGAAAGTAAAGTCCCATTATCCATGAGAGCCCTGAGTTGAAAAGTAAAGTCCCATTATCTATAAGGCTCGTGATTTGAAAGTAAAGTCTCATTTTTTAGGAGGGTCATGAGTTTAAAGTGAAGTCCCATTTTCCAATAGGGTCCTGGGTTGAAAACGAAGTCCCGTTATGCAGGAGGGTCATGAGTTGTGAAGTAAAGTCCTGCTATACAAGAGGGTCTTGAGTCAAAAGTAAAGTCCCATTTTTCAGGAAGATTCTGAGTTAAAAGTAAGGTCCCATTATATAGGAGGGTCCTGAGCAAAAATTAAACTACCATTATCCAAGAGGGTCTTAAACTGGAAGTAAAATCCCATTATCCAGAAGGGTCTTGAGCTAAAAGTAAAATCCCATTTTCAAGGATAATCCTGAGCTGAAAGTAAACTCCCATTATCCAGGAGGGTCCTGAGTTGAAAAGTAAAGTCCCAGTATCCAGGAGGGTCCTGATTTGACAAATAAGGTCCTATTTTCCAAGAGGGTCCTGAGTTGAAAGTAATGTCCCATTTTTCAGGAGGTTGAAAAAAATGTGTCATTTTCCAGGAGGGTCTTGAGTTGAAAAGTAAATGCCTATTATATAGGAGGGTCCAGAGTTGAAAGTAAAGTCCCATTTTTCAAGAGGGTCCTAAGCAGAAAGTAAAGTCCCATTATCTAGGAGGGTCCTGAGCAAAAGTTAAAGTACCATTATCTAGGTGGGTCCTAAAATGAAAGTAAAATCACATTATTGAGAAGGGAACTGAGCTGAAAGTCAAATCAATTATCTAGAAGGATTCTGAACTAAAAGTAATGTCACATTATCTAGGAAGATCCTGAGTTGAAAAGTAAAGTCCTATTATTTAGGAGGGTCTTGAGTTAAAAATTAAAGTCCCATTTTCTAGGAGAGTCTTGAGTTGAAAGTAAAGTCCCATATTTCATAAGAGTCCTGAGTTAAAAGTAATGTCCAATTTTTCAGAAGGGTCATGAGTTAAAAGTAAAGTCCCATTTTAAAAGAAGGTACTAAGTTGAAAAGTAAAGTGCCATTATCCAGGAGGGTCCTGTGTTGAAAAGTAAAGTCCTTTTTTCCAAAAGGATCCTGAGTAGAAAATAAAGTTCTATTTTTTATGAGGGTCCTGAGTTAAAAGTTATTTCCCATTATCAAGGAGGTTCCTTAGTTAAAAGTAGAGTCCTATTATCCCTGAGGGTCCTGAGTTAAAAGTAAAGTCCCATTATCCCGAAGGATCCTGAGTTGAAAATAATGTCTCATTTTTCAAGAAGGTCCTGAGTTAAAGGTGAAATCCCATTTTTTAGGAGGGTCCTAAGTTAATAATTAAAATCTCACTATCTCTGAGTGTCCTAAGAAGAAAATAAAGTCTCATTATCCAAGAGGGTCCTGAGTTGAAAGTTAAAGTCCCATTACCAGGAAGGGTTCCGAACTAAAAATAAAGCCCTATTTTCTAGGAGGATCCTGAGAAGAAAATAAAGTCCTATTATCTAGGAGGGTCCTGAATTGAAAAAAAGTCTCATTTTTCAGGATGGTCCTGAGTTAAAAGTGAAACCCTATTTTCCAGGAGAGCCTTAAGTTGAAAATTAAAATTCCATTATCCAGGAGGGTCCTGAACAAAAAATAAAGTCTCATTATCAAGGATGGTCCTGATTTAAAAGTTAAAGTCCCATCATTCAGGAGGGTCCCGAATTGAAAAGAATGCCCCATTTTCAGGAGGGTCCTAAAATTAAAGTGAAATCCCATTTTCCAAGATGGTACTAAGTTGAAAATTAATATCCCCATATTCAGGAAGGTCCTTAGTTGAAAGTAAAATCCCATTTTTTATGAGGGTCTTGAGTTGAAAGTAAAATACTATTTCCCGGAGGGTCTTGAGTTAAAAGTAAAATACTATTTCTCCGGAGGGTCTTGAGTTGAAAGAAAGTTCCATTATCCAGGAGGGTACTGAGTTGAAATAAAGTCCCATTATCTAGAAGGGTCCTAAGTTGAAAGTAAAGTCTCATTTTCCAAGAGGGTCCTAAGTAGAAAAAAAAGTTTCATTATTTAGAAGGGCCCTAAGTTGAATAATTAAAACTCAAACTACATGAGCGAAATTTTTTCCCCATTTTGTAATAGAATTTTTTTTTAGTGTCACAAGATCATAACTTTTTGCAAAGTACAATAAAGAGGCTGAGTCAAGTCCTTGAATAGTTTCAAGAAGCGCATCTCTCAAGGGTAAAAATTTAGTATGACTGTAGTCCAGCATCCTGTGTTGCAACATTGCTCCTTGCATTTGCAGAAGTAAGGAATTGCATCTTTCTGATATCCAAACTTTAAAGCATCTTTTTGAAGGCATCATTCATCTATGTTACAAACAAAGAAAAATTATGAGTTTAAAATGTGGTGGTTGATTTGTGGCATTTGACCCTTGACGCGATACTCTTTCCCTTCTAACCTTCAACTCTATTCAAACCATTAATAGGTATTGTTGACTTCTTGTACTATTTACCCCACATTTTAGCTACCAAAAGCATTTGACTCAAATTATATTTCCCTTGCATGGCATCTCTAAATTTTAATTTTAAGACACTTTTTATATTTCTATAAGTCTCAAAATTGTCAGATGACGATTACTCTTGAGTAATTTGATTTATTTTGAATCATGTTATCACTATGCGCCGGCCCTTCGCTTCACTTTGTGCAATTGAATGAGTTGGTCACAAGTTTTGAAGTGCTTTCTCACTTGTATTGACATGAATTTGACTCAATTATACGAGAATAATAATAATAATAATAATAATAATAATAATAATAATAATAATAATAATAATAATAATAATAATAATAATAATAATGCTCCATTTGACAACAAAGACACTAAAATAAAAATATAGAAAAAAGACAATAAACATCTTTTCTTCAAAAATAATGGAAAGAAACACTTATGTATGTGTGGTAGCTGGATCCGGTGATTATGACATGCATTTGTATTAAGCAACCTGATCTTTCCCATCCTACCCATTTTTTTGACTTTGTCAACTTATTGAATTTGAATCAAGATATTCTTGAACTTGTTACCTCTAGATCAAAGACCTCATTCAACTAGTGGTGCCCTAAAGGATTTTTGATCCCCATCACACTATCACCTTATGGTGCCGTGAGGGTTTTCACAAAAAGGATTATCTTATTTTTTTATATCTCCCAATTCACCATCGCCCAACGGTGCTCGTGAGGGAATAAGATTCTCTCATTTTTTATTTCTATCGACTCACTATTACCCTATGATGCCCGTGAGGGTTTTCACCAATTAGACTCTCATTTTTATTTCTCTCATCTCACTATTATCTTACAGTGCCCATGAGGGTTTCACCAATAAGACTTTCTCATTTTCATTTCTCTCTTATTTTATTTATGTTGATTAAAAAAAGTGGTACCCAAAGTGATCTAAAGATCTTTCTTCGATTGTAACTTGGATTTTTGATAAGGTCAGAAAGAAAAGGCAACATGAGGCTTAAAATTCACTTAAAAATAAGGTGAGACTTACAACTTTTGGAATTGACTTATAAAAAAAAAAACTTTTGCCCCAGTCTCTTTTAAGCTGGGTAACTTGATTTTTCTTGTTGGGCCGAACCCCAGAGTAGGGCTACCTGTGTATCTCCTTGTAACAAGAATTATGTCAAACATAGTTCAGACATCTTGTTCTTTTGCTTGATATTCTTTTCCTTCTTTTTTGACTCTAACATTGACTCTCTTTTTGAGATTTTCTTCTGACTCTATTTCTATTTCTTGACACTTTTTTCTTTGACTTTTTCAGACCCTATTTTGATTCCAAAAGAGAGGCTCGAAAGAAAATAAAACTAAAAATCAAAAAGGGTAACAAAGGAGGACACAATATTTGGTAGCAAAATAAAATGCCTTCGTCATATCAATCCTTAAAAATATTAGTACATAACATGCAAGATGAGAGTAAAACATGAATATCATACACCTTTTTCAACATTGACCTTGACTAAGCACGTGTACCTGTGTCACTTCTTTCATGCTTGTGAAACAAACAGTTTCACTTGTGTCGTACTTTCCTCACAATGGACGATTCATGCCTTTTTAGAGCTAACTTCCTTTTGCTTCTCCTGATAGTATAAATTACATATCCTGATTGATCCCATTCAAAATGATTAATATGAACCCACCCATTGATGACCAAGTTATTTTTTAATTCACAAAGTGATTGCCTCAATCCATTCAAGTGAGTTTTAACTCGATCAGAAAATATCTCAACACTTTACTTATTTCCTTATATGCTTTTTTTTTCAATTTTAACTTCTTGGTTCAATATTTTAGGATTTGATTGGGTTTTAAGATCTAGCTGAAAATTCAACAAACATATCAAATTACTAGAATTGCCAGAGAAAGAACTATGTAAAGAAAAGAAAGAAAAACAAATAATATATATTGAGATAAAAAAGCAAAAGGGACGCAACATTTTGTTGAAAGAAAAGATAGAGGGGTTTGAATAGAACAACAACAACAACAAGCCCAGTGTATTCCCACACAGTAGGGTGGGGTTTGAATAGAAACGATAATAAAATAAGACAAGATAGATCTAGAACTACTATCCTGAAATAATTTGGGTAACAAAAAGAAAAATAAAATAGACTACCAAAACTTCCTCCTCGTGAGGAGTGACTTCCGAATTGTTGAGATAGACATCTTAGCCATTAATTTGCACGCCAGCATTAATGGAGTCTCCACAATAATTTCTACATCATTTATTTTTCTTCTTGACCCTAAAGTATTCTGAACCATTCTGAATTGCCTGAGTTATAGCCTTAAGGGCTACTCGACTTACAATTTTTTCAGAGTTGATTTTATTTTCTTTCATATCTCCAGTTTTGAATATTTTAGCAAATTTTTTACCTAGTGTAGAAAACAGGTTCTTAAAGTACTCAAACTCTTTTGCTTAGAGGAAGTAATCAATTATCTCCATCTTTTTCATTAGTGGCTTGGCAGTAGTAGCTTGCTCTCTCTAATAGCATACTTACGAAAACTTTCAATGGTCTTTTTTCTCAAGTTGGAAAATGTGGCACTATTTGGCACTATGTTAATTTTATATTCAAATTTCTAGATAAAATTTCAAGTCATGTCATCCCAAACATGCTACGAAAGATTTATTGATTGATAAACTATTCTGAAGCTATCCCTGTTAGACTCTCTCCAAAGTAAGCCATAAGCAGTTCATATTTTTTCTCTACTCCTTTTAGTTGAATACAAAACCTTTTCAAATGAGCCAAATGATCACCATGACCTTCGTACATGTCCAAATTTGGTTTTTTGGACGCTAGAGCAAAGTGAAAATTAGGGAACATGTACAAATCCTTGTAAGAAACACTTCTTTTCCCTCCCAGTCCTTGAATGTTTCTCATAGTTTGCTCCAAACTTCTCACCTTCCTGGCCATGTCTTTTTTTTTCTCATTTCTAATAGTCAATACAACCTTATCTCAAACTCGATGCCATTTTTATGGGTCATCTTGCCTTTTTCTTTGGACCTGGTGTTTTATGGATGAGATGACAGCTTAACCACAAATCAACCAATCAATACTATTTAGACTTTAGAGATAATAAATGTGTAAGGGTTTAAAATTTTTTGAACTTTTTTAAAGAATATCACCAAAAGCCAATAAATATTGCCTACATATTTCATCAAGGTGAGAATCAAGTGTGCGTACTTCGTGAAGGCCATGGAAACTAAAATTTTGTTTTCAAAAATTTCATTCTTTGAGGAAACAGTTATTAAAGTTGGTGGAAAAGATACTTTCTTCTATTTCATTAAGCTGCCTAAAGTTGGTTAACAATCAAATGGGCCTTCCAAGTACATGTCAAAGAGTATATAGGATGCACATGTTGGTCATTATAAAGAGGGACACCTGTCCCAGATGGACCTGACCCCTGAGCCGAGTCCCGCTAAGTCAAATGCACATGATGCAAATAAAAGCCCAATAGGAATAACCACACCTGAATTTCAGTTCTGCTAGGTTTAACCTGATGGAGATAGATGTCTAGACTGGCTTACCCGAGCAGAGACTCGAGTTGGGGAGGGATAACTTGTTCGGTAGTAGTGCTACTCAACCTTTGTTGTTGGTCCAAACCCCTCCTAACATGTGTAACTAATAATATTTCACAAGATGCCTTGATACTTGATAACGCTCAACTTACACATCGATTTAAGTGTAAGACGATCGTTATCAAGATAATACCTAACTTTGGGACGGGGTCGAATCCACGTGGAACAATGTGAATGGTGATCGAGTAAGTTTGAAATAAAGTTACTTACTAAATTCAAATCGAGGATACAAGTATTTAGGGGATTTTGAACGTTCTCAAGGATATAATAATTTTTGGTATTCTAGAGTACTAACTCGAGGCTAAGAATAATTAGAGTGTAATCAATTAGGAACAGATCTTGGGGTCATGCCATTCCAGGGGCGAACTCATGCATGGGTAATTGAAAATTTATCCAAATTTAGCTAGTGTCATGGATAGGCTAGATTTATAGGTGTTGGTGTCAATCTTTCAATAAAACACTAAAATTCATTCGTGGGCTCTTTTGAACACCTCACGAATATGGCAAAACAACCACTCCAATACTTTAATTAGCACCTTTATTTCTAAGATAGCACTATCAAATGAGGTAACTCAAACAACACCCTTATTTCTAAGATGATGCCATCCCACAAGCTAACTCAAGTTATTATTTGCAAATACCCCTCAACCAATACCTCTCTTTCAAGGAAAGTATGGGATCTTACACAATTAGAGTTTTCACCCATAATTATTAGTTTAAATATGGGGTAAACTAAAAAACCACAACAAATAGCTAATTAGATAGATGAATAAACAACACCCATGCACTAATCACCACCTAATCAAGTATAACTCCAAGAGGAAGAATTAGCTACTCATAAAGATAAAAAGTAAGTATATACCAAAATTTTCACCAAATTGATCCATGAAAGATAAAGAGAATGAAAATCCAAACTTTAAATTTCAATAAATCTTCAATAGAAATTGCTAATCCACTACTTAGGAATTACTCTAATGACTTCTTAGCACAAGAGTAGTACAATAGTCTTCCTAAGGTGAAAAATTGATGATGGATAAAAGATGGTGAAAATAAGCTAAAAACCCCTATTTAAGTCTCAATTCCACATTTACCAAATATTATAAAAATGACACCTTGCTCTTTGTCTTTTTAAGAAAATTACAATTCTACCTTTGAAACTTTCCAGCCCCATCGTGATCGCCATCTATTGACTACTTTCGTGAATCCCACAATCACGGTGGTCACCTCACGATTACTAAGGTTTGACTTGACCTCAAATTGTGATTGCGATCCTCAGTCCATGATCGCGGTACCTAAGGGTCGATTCTCAGGCCTGATTCTAACATTTGGCTCTTTTCTTTCACATTTGACCTCTTGTTGACTTGAATGACTTGATCATCTTCCCTTTTCAACTTTTACCTACATAATTGAGCATTAAGTAAGATATTAACATCAAATCAATAGAAAATTATGATAATTTAGGCATATGAGCCGGGGGTGTATCGGAAACAGCCTTTCTACTTCTTTAGAGGTAGAGGTATGGACTGCGTACATCTTACCCCCCCCAGACCCCACCAGGTGGGAATACACTGGGTTTGTTGTTGTTTTAGGCATAAAAGGTACTAGTAAATCAGCAATTTGATGACTTATCAACCCTCAAACTTAAACTATTGCTTGTCCTTGAGCAACTAAGAACAATTCAATGAGATAGGATATTTAACTCAAATCCATCCAAAATAAAGATATAGTAAAAGAATAAGATAACGAAGCTCTACAAAGACTTCCCAAACATGTCATGGTAACAAGTAAACCAAAATTTTTCAATAATCACATATTTATAAAGAAAGGATGCGAGTTTGTATCAAATGAATCTTCCAAATCAACAAAGAATCTTAAGAGGAGACTGAAAGTCTTCAAAGATAGTCTCAATCTTTACAATGCAACTTACCTTACCTATTTACCCAAACTGATAGTAAGACTTCGCCCTCTACCCAAAAGTATTGATGCATCACACATGCAAAAGTTAGCTCCACACACACAAAATATTTAAATTTCTAAAGGAGCTCAAATAATGAAATAATTCACACTCACTCTTACAAAAAAATTCAAGTACAATGAGTAGAACCATAATCTTGCCCTTTGTGTTTTTTGCCACTAATGTTGACTTACCTAGTTTGAAATCACCAAGGTATTGCGGGTCAAGATGAAGGTTTAAGGTGCGAGAAGTAATATATATGGATCAAGCGAATAAAAAACCTCCTTTAATGTAATCGTTCAACCCTTTCTACCCCCAAATTTTTTTAAAGTACCCCCCTTATTCTTCTTCAAATCATTTCTCATATTTCCCTAACTTTTTGTTTAACATTTACCGAACAATTCAAAGCCACTATTTTCTTTCATTACTTCATTGACTTTTCTCAAGAGATTTTCTAAATATAAGCCCTTCTTAGCCCCTCATTGATCTAATTTCTATTCAAGTTCTATGGGTTAGGCTATACAACTTTAGCATAAAAAATGTCTCTTGTCTCTAAAGCACATGATTTCACCACCTTACATGCACCTTTCTTGGCTTATATTAGCAAATCACATTCATCCCCCCAAACTTGGAGTTTGAACCACCCTTACATTATTCTCCCAACTACACAAACCCCCCAAACTTAGGCTTTCACCTATATTTTATTACTTTAAATTATGCGATGCATTAAAGGAGTTTAAGTGCCAAAGAGAGATTTTAAAAAGGGTTTAGGTGTTTTAGCATGGTTATCATTACAATAAGAAATAAATATGGGCAAAAAAGGATGAAAAGGGTTAACCAGGAAACAATGTTAAGGTGGGAATTTGGCTATGTGACAAGTCAAAAATGGCCTCGGGCAAGTTCCAGACTACAGATATGTACAAGAATTATTGAAAATCTCACCACATATGGCATCGTACTCATAGAGCAAAAAGTTAGCTTTCCAATCAATTTGAGCTTCATAAAATTACTCCATGTCAAAGAATCATCCTTGTAAAGAGAGAGCCAAAAATTGAATTTAGTGGTCTCACTTAAAAGAAAGCTCAAAAACATCCTTTATCTTTTTCAAAAATAAAATTATATTTTTGGTTTTTCTCAAAATCATTCCATTTCTTGCTAATGACATTTTAAAAGTACTTTTGAACTTTTCCCTCTTCCTAAACAATTAAAGAAAAACTTAGGTGGATGAAAGAACTTTATCATTACACTTCATGGGACCAATAGAAACACAAATTATCCTATACCCTTAAGAATGGTGTCACCCGATCTACCATAGGGCAAGGCAAACATTCATGTCTCTCAGGTTTCTCAAACTTTACCCGGGATGCTATGATAAGCACATTTATCGATCAAACTATGGACGCAACATGTATCAACAATTTCAACTAAAAACCTCCAGTTATCCAATATTTTAGACCAATTGAAGTCAAAACTATGCTTAAAAAATAATCATATAATTCCCCAAGAAAGTTCACATTAACCTTTACAAGCATATAAAGCATTCCTCTCTTATTAATATGGTGGAAAATGGTCTGGTGAAGGAAATTTAGAAAGTCCCCATGTAGTTTCTAGTGTCCCTTATCCTCAGACTTCTGGTGAATGTCATTATAGGGCTCGTAGAGCTTGGTCATTCCTACCCTATTCTCCCTGCCAGTTTTATAATTGATTATAGTGTAGTTATTGCCATGAAGGGAGGAATCAATATTTTAATTATGGGCAGTTGGGTCACATACAATGGGAGTGTCCCACAAGGATTGTCACTGGTGTAAATGGGATATTGGTTGCTACTTATCTAGCTCTTGAACTGAGGGGTGCTACTTCTGGCTCCAGCACTGGTCGGGACCATCTCAATGCTCTCACCATTCTTTAGGAGTCTGAGGCATCTCCTGATGTTGTTACTGATATGTTAAAACACTTTTCCTGTGATGTGTACTATTTACTGATCTGGGGTCCACCCTTTTTTATATGACCCCATTAGTGGTTCTGTATTTTGGTTTGGTCTTGAGGTTATTTTAGATTTTTTTTGTTTGTACCCCGGGAGGTGACTCTGTAATTGCCAAAAGAGTATATAGTGGGGTATCATTGGTAGTAAAGAAACTTTGGTGGATTTGTTTAAATTAAATATGGTTTCTTTTGATGTCATTTTAGGGATGGGTTGGTTTTACTCGTGTTATACTTGTCTAGATTATCAAACCCATAAGGTTATCATTAAATTCCCTGCTGAGCTGGTTATTGAATGGGAGGGTGGATCTCTAGATCCTAAGGAGAAGTTCATATCATATCTTATATCTCAGAGATTAATCTCCAAAGGGGTGTCTTTATTACCTAAACTGGGTTTAAGATTCTAACTCAGAAGGTCCTTCCTTGTATGTTGTATTCTCTTTATAAGGGTTTGTATGCCCTAATGTTTCTTTGTGGGGTGCTTTTGTTCTTTCATATTTAAGAGAAATGGTTTCCCCTGGGAATGTCTAGGATTGTTGGTGGGTGAATAAGGAATTTAAGGTGTCCTCCTTGTGGGGTGCATCGATGTTGTTCGCGGTTAGGTAAGATGGGCTTTTTCAGATATGTATAGGCTATCGGTAGTGGGATAAGGAACTTAGAGTGATCTCTCCGTTGGGTAGACTAGTGTGTTTTGTGGTTGTCTCGTGGGTGATACGTGATCGTTGTTAGACACTAAGTTTAAGCTTTTGATGCTAATTGTGGTGATGGAAATGTTAACTTGGGGATAGGTATGCAAGATTTGTGGAAGCAAATTAGTAGGGTAATGTGATATGTGAAAGAGCATCGCTGATGCCTTAGGAGAGAGTGGGATATTTTATTGTGATATACATATAAGTCCTAAGTGTCAAAGTAGAAGTGGTATCTAAATCACTAGATGGATAAGAATCTTGTGTTATAAGAGTAAAGTATACTCTGCTTTAAGCTAGGGGTGCTATGTATGCCTAGCTTATGCTTATGTCCTTAAGATTTCTTAGCATGAGGAAGTCTAGGGAGTTGTTAGATGGTGTTATATAGAACCGAGGTGTGGGTGAAGTAGTTGGCCTATGTGAACTCTTGGTATAGGTTTAAAACTTGTCAAGGTATAATGATATGATATTAGAGGAGTAACGCCGGTGTTCTAAGGAGTTGAAAATGAAGTGTTGGGTGTTCATAGGCATAGATGTCCGCACCCCTAATAAGTAGTTGCAAGGCGACGATGTTAGAGGCTACTGGATCTTTGGTGGGATAGATCATACATCAGGTATAGTGAAGGTAGGATTAAATATTGTGATTCATAGATGTACCGATCGTGGTATTGGGTAGTTAAAAATCTTAATGGGATATGATATTTAACTACAGTGATGGGGCAAAGTAGTATTTTGGAGGGATGCAAGGAATAGAGCCCCGTGGCCTAAGTTAGCCTCTTTTAACTTTGAATAGAATTAATCATGGAAGCAACATATTGATAGAATCAGGCTCTCATAGTGGTGTGTCTTTGGGAAATTATAAGGTTGAATTGGCGAGGCATAGTATTCATAGCTTATTTTATAGGTTGAGGACTGAAGGTGAAGATGATTTGGGATAGGGTTAGGACCTCCTAAAGTTGCCAAAAGTCCTATGTGGACGTGAGATGAAGGGACTTGGAGTTTGAGTTAGGAGATTGGGTGTTACTGAAGGTGTCTCCTATAAAGGGAGTAATGAGAATTGGTAAGAAGGGCAAGTTAAGTATTCACTATATTGGTTCGTACTTAGGTTTGGGAGAGAGATAGTAATGTTTCCTATAAGTTGGAGTTGCCTTCTAGTTTGATCTTCTTTCATCTGGTTTTCTATGTCTCTATAGTGAGAAAACAAGTAGGTCTCCTTCATCGATTGTTCCTATGAAAGGGTTGGGTATTTTAGATTACTTATCTTATGAGGTAGTCCCAGTTAAGATCTTGGATCGAAAAGTTTGCCAAATAAGAAAAAAATATGTGGCTTCGGTGAGGGTTCTATGGTAGAACCAAAAGTATGAAGAAGCTACTTGGGAAGCAGAAGTGGACATGGAGTCCAAGTATCTACATTTTTTCCCCGTTTTAGAAAAATCGTGCTTGAGAAATGTGTTATTCTTGACACACTTAATTTATGACCTTGTTAAAAGTGGATTGTGAGTTCCATGCATCTTTGTTTTCTAACTTAGTTAAAGGTGAAAGTATAGATGATTTGCGGTTTAATCATATTTTAATGACTTCGTCCCATCATTCAAGGATGAATTATCCTAAGGGGGAGAATGAAACACCCCGAACTTGGACCTTGCAAAGTTTCTTGAGTTTTGGACATTCCAATATCATACGACTTAAGGGTACAAGGCGTATGCTTGGGTATGATTTAGGGCTTTCACTTGTATGTTAATTCGAGTGTTTTGGTTAGTTTCTATCCAAGATAGACTAGGCATCATACTAGTCATATATTGGGGTACAAGGGGTATCTTTCCAAAGCATATGAAGCCTATGTCTAGTCTAGATAAATCTTACCAAGGTACAGTTCAAAGGGAACTTATCGTATGTTAAGATACAAGTTGGTCCTTGTGTGGTTGTATGTTGGTCAGTATTGGAGTCCAACTTGATGCCTAGGGTATGAATGGTGGGTACTACTCGAATCTTAGGGTACAGTTTTGGAGGGGGTGGTCATACCCTTCTACACACATGTTTTTAGCTTTTAAGCTAAGTGTAGTACGAACATTTCCCACACCAAAACCCCTAAGTCCCAACGTTTTGTAACACTTTGTGGCCTCTCATAACTCACTTGGAAAGATCAAAACACTCTCAAAATCCTCTCTAAACTTTCTCTTGAAGATTGGGCTAGGGTTTCTTCAAGGTGTTTATCTAGAGTCTTGAGAGTCAAGTTATGTCCGTGAATCATCATGAATAAGGCATGTTACTCCTCTCTCATTATTAGTTCAACTAAAGAAATATTTTATGAATGGTTTTCATGGCATAATTGTGATATGGTCTTGGGTTTTGGATTATATATTGGGGGTTTTGGTTATTAATGGTTGATTTATGTTTTCCCATATTTATATCTATGGTTTTCATATTATAATGGTGGTTTGAACATGTGGTTGCATGGGAATGGTCAATTGGTACTTGGTTTTGGTTTTGGAAACTATATGCCCTCAACATGTTTGTTAAAATACCTATGAGAATTCTTTTATTACATAGTTGGACTTTTATTGAAAACTTTGCATTTACATAATGTGGATGGAACCTAAACTGGTTTGGTTGGTTTTGAATGGATGTAAATAGGGGTACAATGGAATCCCCAAATTGATTGTTTTGGAATGGAAATTGGTAATAAACTAAACCAATTTGGATAATTGATTTTGGTTTATGCATTACTACTTGGTTTGGTTTGTTTCTTGAAAATAATGCATGACACAATGGTTAATTGATTAAGGATGATTTTGAAAACCTTGTGAGGTATACGGGGATCCCCCAAGTGGTATTATAATGAAAACACTATAGGGTACATGGTAATCCCCCAAGTGATTTTTAAAAACTAGAGTTTGTGGGGTACACGAGAATGCCCTAAGTGTTGGCTAATGACATTTCTTGCAAGCTATAGTTGGTATGATTGTACCACTAATTAATGCCTTAATAATTGACTATTGGAATTTGTAGTTTGGTTTTTTGTTTAATGGTTTTAATTGGGTAATAATGGCGAGTTGTGATAGCTAGCCGTGAAGGTGTCAATCTGGAAGGTTGACACTGGAAACTCATGTTTGCCGACATGAGGATTGGTCTTGATGACCACGTACTTGTGGGGTACAACAATATCCCCCAAGTATATACACATACATATGTATCATAGAGGGAAAAGGTTACAAGGGAATCTCAGACCATCTATGGTACTGGGCACATTCAGGGGGTAACACTTGCCCATATAACTCGTGGGTGGTTCTAGGATGGTTAAGCTACACAAAAACAGGTAAAGTTTTTAATGCATGCTAAACTCGGTTCCCTTTCCCGACATGGATTATATATTTATATGTATGGATGTGTATTCATATGGTTATTTACTCGATTTTAATTATTGATATTATTTTATCCGTATCCTGAGTACATGCTAGCGTTCACACGCTATCTTGTCTTCAGGCGTTGTATCCCTACGGAATGCTGTAACTAGCCATACTACTCCTCCTTCTCATTGATCAAATTCAGGGACAACTAGTGTTGGATTGAAGTGGTGAGCTTCTATACTTGGGGAGGCTCTATTTTATGTTATGGATTTCTTTACATACTATTTTGATTTGATAGACTTTGGTTTTTGGCTATAATCAGGGGCATGTCCCAACTAGATATTCTTTGGTTTGGTTTAGAGGCTTTTTATGGACAATTGTGGACTTGGGTATGGGATGATTATGATATGGAATTGGGCTATCATATTATTTTAATTGGTTATTTGATGGATTACTTGTTTGGGTAGTTCTTGAATGTCGACCTATCCCAAAGTCATTATATTTTAAATTTCTTTATCCTTTTATATGTTAAAAATTCAACCGACTCAAGATACATGTTGGTTGGGTGGATTGGGTATTGGGGGTGGTCTCCAGTCCTGGTTGGACTTGAGATGCCCATTAAGACAAGGCCCTGCTTTGGGTCATGTCAAGTTGGTATCAGTGCCTAGGTTTCGGTGTCATGGGGTGCCCACAAAGCTGTGTCAAGTAGAGTCTTGATTATGGGTGTGTTGTGCACCGCACTTATAATCAAGAGGCTACGAGGCATTTAGGAATTTTTCACCTTTTTGTTGTTCTATTTTCGGTTTATAGAGTATAAGATCTTGAACCCTCTCCTAAATCTTCTTTTGTTCACATTTTAGATCATGCTGTTCTGACAATCTAAAGCCCATAGCAACTCACCGATATTACTCGAGGATTAGATAGATGGATCTCGTCCAACTCATGGGAACAAACCCAGTCAGGGATCGCAGTTTCTGATTTCCCCTATTGAGTTCCTTCGGTCTCCACTGACCCCACTATGCTAGGTGATACTTATGCTCGGTTACCTTAAGGAAATGTTACCAATGCTGAGTTTTGACATTTTATTCATATATAGACCTAAATAGTGGCATCTCTTTCATGCCAATCTGGTCCTATTTGTATGGGAAAGAAGAAGGTGAAGTTAGGAAAAAGGCAGAGCAGGAAGTCCCGATATTCATACTGGGAAGAAGTCAGAGAAATAGTGGTAGAGATGGAGAACAGTAGTTTGGGCAAGGAAATTTGGGAAGTACCCATGTAGTTGTTTGTGTCCCTTATCCTCAGACTTTTAATGAATATCATAATAGGGATAGCAGAGCTCGTTCAGCCCCATCCTATCCTCCTTGTTGGTTTTGTGGTCGGTTGTACTGCGATTATTTCCATGAAGGGGGAATCAATGTTTTAACTATGGATAGTTGGGTCATATGCAGTGGAAGTGAGGGGTGCTTCTTTTGGCTCCAGCACTGGCCGGGACCGTGTCGATGCAATCACCATACTTCAGGAGTTTGCAGGATCTCCTAATGTTGTTACTGGTATGTTGAAACACTCTTCCCATGATATGTACTATTTATTAATCCAAGGTCCACTCTCTCTTATGTGACCCCATTAGTGGCTGTGTATTTTTGTTTGGTCTCGATGTTATTTTGTACTTATTTTCTGTTTCTACCCCGATAGGTGACTCTGTGATTGCCAAAAGAGTATATAAGGGGTGTGTAGTATCTGTTGGTAGTAAAGAGACTTTGGTAGATTTGTTTGAATTAAACATGGTTGCTTTTGAGTCATTTTAGGGATGGGTTGGTTGCACTCATGATATGCATCTCTAGATTGTCAGACCCGTAATGTAACACCCTGAGACTACCCCTGGACGTCACACGGTACTTAGAACCATAAGTGACCCTAAGCTAACCCATGATACTTGTATAACTCGTGAGCAACTGTATATGTTACACTAATCTGTAAGAAATAAGAGAATGAGAAGTCTTTTCTAAGTAGGTTCAATACAAAACTGTGTAAAATGATTACAACTCTGATTATACAAAACAAAACTTAAATCAGATACATCAACTCTACTGACTGTCTATAAAGCCTCTACTAATATTGACTATAGGTAGCCAGGAAATTACCCCCATCTATCTCTAATCAATACGACTGAAAAAATGAATGATGTTGAAACTATAGTTGACTCAAGTCATCGAATCAAAAGAACTCTTCACCTGCTAACAGGAAGCTGCAAACTGTCTGATTATGATGTGTGGACTATAACTGGTACCTATATTATGAGGTAATGTAGCATTTAGACATATATGTGGGTTAGTACTTCTGGAATGTACTGAGCATGTGGGGGTGAATACATAAGTAAGACAATAATTATATATTCATATAAACTTTCAAATGATGCGTGCTAAGTGTAAATGAATCACCTTGAGCTTGAATAATACAAAGAATGCAAAATCATAAACATGCATAATACAACATAAGGATAAACTTTGTGAGCCATAACACTTAGTTCTAAAAGCTTTACATTTTATTCTTTCATTTGGGAGGTTCTTCTAACCGACATAAACCATGTGAGCTATCATGGAGTACAACGTCTTACCCATGTTAGGCACAACTGTTCTACCCTTTCCATCAGAATCGAACCTTAACTTAGTGATCTCTATACTTAACCTATATTAGGACTTAAACCTACGATGGCACGGAGTTCTGGAGCATGCAACCTCAGACTCATACCGAACTCGGTGCTAAATACTAGTCCCATATTACTTATATGCTCACACTTTAGGAAATCCACCTTAAAATAGCATAAGGATTTATAGAATGAAAACCAGTTATGCTTCTCTTTCTTTAAATCATAATCAGGATGAACAAATGTGGATTCCATATACTATCTTTAGATTAAAAGATCAATCTTTTCTTTGTATCATAATGATGATAAATGATTGTGGATTTCAAGCCTTTTCTTGAAATCAAAAGATTCAAACTTTTCTTACAAATTTAGTGCTCAAACTCAAGTCTTGAATCTTATACTTTCTTTCATATAACTTGTAATACAATATCATGCTTAAAACTCAATCGGAAATCTTTAATCAATGTTCCAATTCAAACTCATGATATTCAAATCATAATAGAGAATCTTCAAATCAAAATATAAAATAGATGAGATCATGTATGCACTTTAATACTTCAATCACATGATAATTCATAAACTCAAGACAAGATAATTTATGTATGAATCCTACTTCAAAAACAAGTAAACTAAATCTTAAAATCATGCACTTTGGACACAAGGGTGAAAGGGTACCCTTGTTCATAACCTGGCCATAATTGAACGGATTCTTGAAAAACTATTGAAAGTAAATCTTGAATCCTCGTGTCCTTGAGAGAAGAAATCTTGAACTTTGTTTTTGGGAAAAGGAGAGGTTTTTACATGAGAAATTTTGAGGAAGATGACTAAATAATGCCCTTTTTGGTGTTGTAAATCGTGTTTTGGATGATTGGGGTTGAGAGGAAAGGACCAAATTATCCCTTGGCCCTTATTAAGCTGAAACTGTGGGGCAATAAGCTCCACATCGTATCCCTTATTCTGGGGGTGAGAGCTCCTCATGGCGACCCTTATTCCAGGGGAGAGACCAACGCGTCGCTGGCCTATCATGAAGTCTTATTGTCTCTCACAAAAATGGGCATAACTTTTTACTCGAGTATCGGATTAAGGCAAAATTGGTATCATTGGAAATCTATTTCAATTATCTATCATTTGGTTGGTCTTGATCTGAATCCACCTATGTCAAAAGTTAAACTCGCTAAAAGTTGACCCTCTTAGAATCAAATATCAAAACTTGAATGAATCGAAGGCTCTTAGCTCAACCTTGCTCTAAAGTGTTTCCTATGAACATTTTTCACCTCGAAAGCACTCTTAACACTAGTACAAAGGTAATGACAGATGTATTCAAATATAAATTATGGGATTAGAGTTTACGCATGTAGGAACGACAGTTTGATTTCTGGTTCAAAAATGTGGGGTGTTACATTATCTCCCTCTTGGAATCATTCATCCTCGAATGATGGATAAGAACTTATTGAGACTTTAGAAGTATGAAATAATTTCATAACGACATGTTTACTAATGAAGGATATAGCTGAATTGAAACATTAAAACTTCCCTCATGAAACTGATTTCTGAACTGACTTGACTCTATTGACTTATAAGGGGTTGATTCATGTTAAGAGATTAGAACTTACTTGAAATGCTCATGATATGATCTTACATATAGAACTATGAAGTGATAATTGATGCAATAATATTCTAAGAGTTACTAAGGATGGAATAAAGTATGTAACTTCTCATTAGGAATTGTTCCTCAACAAAACACGTAGAGGAATCAAATGAAAAGGGCTTCATGACATCGCTAAGTACATTATGTAAGCATGAATCATGAGACAATGAGACTAAGATCATACAATGGGTATTGCACTGTTTGAGACGGAATACTTGGAAAACTAAGATCATTCACTAAACACTTATGAACTGAATAATGACTAAATATAAAAAATGTAGATATGATGCATGGATTGAACTGAATTAACTCATGGAAAATCCATACTCATGAAACTTTAGATAGTAAGACTAGATGGAAATATGGAAAACCATAGGAACTTGTCTTTCTGACTGGTAAATAAAATTGTTGGCTATACGGTCTGAATCATACTAGGAGCTCATACTCAATTAGAGCGTTTCTTCAACACTCTTTGCAAGAAGTTCTAATAAAATTAGGGAGCAAAGAATCTTGGGCATGATTTGAATAAGATATCTGGATAATGAATCGAAACATGGCTACAACTTTATGACACAAGATATAGGCTTATAAAATATAAGATAGGATAGAATTATTAGGCCTTATGCAATGCAACTGGTAATTTTTCAAGCTTAGACACACTTCTCAAATACTCTCTCAACTATACATTTCCCCTTAAATACCATTCTCTTTGATTCAACATATAATTCTCACATGGGCACTGATTTACTCCATATACTACAGTGTAATCTGAACTAAATTCTCTCACCATGTTCAAGCCTACTCAAAGTTACAAAGCACAACGCGTAACACCAAAATACTAGTCTAAACCATGAATTCAATACTCTTTGCGCTTTCAGAACTCTCCTCTTAATAATAATTCTTCTTACCACTTCAATAACTAAAGTTGACCTCTTAATAGGAATTCACTAACGCACAATTCACCCCTCCACTTATATACCAACATGACATTCAAGCCTATCATTATAACCACATTGTAACTTCTAGGAAAACACCTATAAAAGCATCTTTCTCATATTCTCTAAACCTCTATCATTAACAACTTTCTTGCATTATTCTTAAGATGACAAACACGAAATCTCAACTAACCATAGTGTATACCAAAATCTTGGCCTCAATCTTACTTCACACTTATAACCTTAGATAAAACATGCATACAATAATATTTCCTCAACAAGAAACATTTACTCTCTCTCATATAAACAATCTTTCATCACCACTATCATCTACCCCATAGATTAAAGCCATCCTTCTAAATTTATGGATCTATTTCATATCCCTAGGCCTGAGCCATATTTCTTCACTCTAACGTTCTAAAGAGAAATGCTCAGCTCACACGAATGAACTATATTTAAAACATACTAAATTCATTTTTGGACAATCCCCTTTACATATACCATCCTTTAATTTCTCTATCTTCAATAATCATTGTCATAGACTTACAATCTCCTACACAAACATACCTGCCATATTAAACACATAGTCTGTACCACATTTCTAAACTTATATTTTTCCCTAAACTATGAGAACCGAAATCATACCAAAAGACTCAACATCACATATCCATAACTTCTTAATTTAGCTATTAAGAACACCATATACTATATAACTAGCCTTCTTCCCATTTAGCAACTCAAGGGTACTACTAACCACACCCAACCTTTATAATCTTAGAAAATAATGCAACTTCCATATCACCTTGGGTACACAACTAAATCATACTTGCAACATCATACTTAATTGTGAATAAATGAGATTCAACTCTTGCATATACTGTTTAAGCCTACTAGATCACTTCCATATAACTAGCATCACTAACCAAGAAATCATTATTTTCACCGTGATGATCATCCACTGTTCAAACTTAGTGTCTAGTGCTAGGCATGATTAACAACACAACCTCATATACTATTCTTACTTGAAAGCTATAAAATAAAACACCAAGAAACACTAGTCCATCAGAACCTCATAACCACAATAATCGATCATAATCACATGTATATCTTGTTAAAATCTTATACCACATCCTCTTTTTACTAAGGAACCTCAAGGGACGCCTAAATTATAATACTCAACCACCAAATACTTTCATTAATAACCTATACTTTTCTAAAATAATAAATACCATCAATTACTCATTTCTTACTTTAGCAAACAACAATTTACCTTAACGAATAACTCCTTCTCTACCTTCCACCAAGGAACATGTACTACATTTATTACCCCTAAAGTAACACACAAGGATATATCACCTCACTACTAACTCGATCATATGCAAAATTTTATCTATATATATTTGATTAATCACCACCACCACCTTTCTTGTCACTACACTTCTAAACCCATACTTCCAACTATAAGAAGGTTCTACTAATTATGAATCATAACACTCGAGGTCATAATATCCCTCAAATACAAACTCTATTTAACAATTTAGGTTTATACTATCTCCTTCGATGAGCACTGTTTGGATTAAATGGGTTAATTAGGAATCTAAAGATATAATATACTCTGGATTAATTGCACAACTCATATGGATAAGGGCATAAGATTTCAACTTAAGGGACTTATAACACACTAGAGAGCTCCTCTCAAGCCCCTTGTGTGACTCTTGAAGTTACTAATAGTAAATTTAAGAGCATTATCTTGGGAGAAATTAGAATCAAGTAGTCATGTTATCTTGGAAGGTCTTAGATAAACAATTATGGAGTAACAAATGAATCGACATAAGTTTCTGAAAGAATAACTTTATTGCACAATCTAGAGTATGAAAGAAAGGAGACATTTCTTAAATACTCTGTAGCCTCTCAAAGAAAAGTATTGACATCTTCGTACCATTCTGTAAGACTCTAATAAACATGGCTTCATAGACACCCTAGGACACTTGAACTCTAGGCTTTGATACCAAGTTTGTAACACCCTGAGACTACCCCCTGGACATTACACGGCTCTTAAAACCATAAGTGATCCTAAGCTAACCCATGATACTTATGTTACTCAAGAGTAACTGGATATGTAACATAAATTTGAAAGAAATAAGCGAAAGAGAAGTCTTTGCTAAGTAGGTTCAATACAAAACTACGTAAAATGCTTACAACTCTAGTTATACAAAATAAAACTAAAATGAAAGACACTAACTCTACTGACTGTCTATGAAGCCTCTACTAATATTAACTATTGGTAGCCAATACATAACCCTCATTTATCTCTAATCAATACGACTGAATAAAAAATTGATTCTGAAACTATAGTTGACTCGAGTCCTCAAATAAAAAGAACTCTTCACCGGCTAACTGGAAGCTGCAAACTGTCTTATTATGATGTGTGGGCTACAAGTGGTACATACATTATGAGACAATGTAGCACATAGACATATATATGGGTCAGTACTTCTGGAATGTACTGTGCATATAGGGGTGAATGCATAAGTAAAACAATAATTGGATATTCACATAAAATTGCAAATGATGCATGCTAACTATAAATAACTCACTTAAGCTTGAACAAAACAAAGACTACAAATCATAAACATGAGTAATGAATCATAAGGATAAACTTTGTGAGCCATAACACTTAGTTCTAAAAGCTTTACTTTTTATTATTTCTTTTGGGAGGTTCTTCTAAATGACATAAACCATATGAGCTATCATGCAGTCCAACGTCCTATCCATGTTGGGAAGATTTGTTCTACCCTTGCCATCAAAATAGAAACTTAACTTAGTGATTACTATACTTAACCTATATTGGGACTTAAACCTAATATGGCACATAGTTCTGGGGTATGCGACCTTGACCTCATACCCAACTCGGTGGTAAATACTACTCTCATATTACTTTTATGCTCACACTTTAGGAAATCCACCTTAAAATAGCATAAGGGTTTATAGAATGAAAAATAATTATGCTTCTCTTTCTTTAAATCATAATCAAGATGAACAAATGCAGATTTCATATCTTATTTTAAGATCAAAAGATCAATCTTTACTTTGTATCGTAAGGATGATAAATGATTGTGAATTTCAAGCCTTATCTTGGAATCAAAAGATTCAAACTTTTCTTGTAAACTTAGTGCTCAAACTCAAGTCTTTAATCTTATACTTTCTTTCATATAACTTGTAATACAATATCATGCTTAAAACTCAATCAAAAATCTTTAATCAATATTTCAATTCAAACTCATGATTTCAAATCATAATAGAGAATTTTCAAATCAAAACATAAAATAGATGAGATCATGTATGCACTTTAATACCTCAATCACATGATAATTTCATAAACTCAAGACAATTTGGTTATGAACCTTAATTCAAAAATAAGTAAATTAAATCTTAAAATTATGAACTTTGAAAATAAGGGTGAAAGGGTATCCTTGTTCATAACCCAACATACCATAATTGAATGAATTCTTGAAGAAATCTTAAAATTAAAGCTTGAATCCTTGTTTTCTTAAGATAAGAAATCTTAAAATATTTTCATGGGGAAAGGGGAGGGGTTTTACATGAGAAATTTTTAGGAAGATAGGCAAATAATGCCCTTTTTGGTGTTATAAATTGTGTTTTGGATTATTGAGGTTGAGGAGAAAGGACCAAATTACCCCTTGGCCTTTAGGAAGCTGAAAATATGAGGGAATAAGCTCTGCATAATGTCACTTATTCTGAGAGAGAGAGAGAGATCTCTATGTCGCACCCCTTCTTCCGGGGGAGAGACCAACACGCCGTGGGCCTTTCGCGGAGGCTTACTATCTCTAATGAAAATGGGCATAACATTTTACTCGAGTATCAGATTAAGGCAAAATTTATATCGTTGGAAAGATAATTCAATTATCTATCATTTGGTTTTTCTTGAGCTGAAACATTCCACCTATTTAAAAATTTATACTCATTAAAATTTGACCCTCCTAGAATCGAATAACAAAACTTGGCCGAATCGAAGGCTCTTATCTCAACATTTCTCTAAGTGTTTTCTATGAAAGTTTTTCACCTCAAAAGAACTCTTCAAACTAGGAAAAATTTAATTACATATGTATTCAAATGTAAATCATGTTATTAGAGTTTACACACTTAGGAACGATGATTTGATTTCTAGATTAAAAATGCGGGGTGTTACACGTAAGGTCATCTTTAAATTTCCTGATGAGATGGTTATTGATTGAGAGAGTGGTTACCTAACTCGTTAGTAGAATTTCATATCATATCTTAGAGCTTAGAGATTAATCTCCAAATGGGTGTCTCTATTATCTGGACTAGGTTAAGATTCTAACTCGAAAGGTTCTTTCTTTCATGTTGTATACTCTTTATAAGGTTTTACCACCCTTATGTTCCCCGAAGGGTGATTTTATTCCTTCATACTTATGGGGTATGGTTTCCCTTGGGAATGTATAGGATTGTCCGTAGGTGAATAAGGAATTTAGGGTGTCCTCCTTGTAAGGTGCACCGATGTTGTTCATGCGTAAGGGAATATGGGCTTCTTCAGATATGTATAGGTTGTCAGTAGTAGGATAAGGAACTTAGAGAGATCTCTCTATTGGGTCAACTAGTGTGTTTTATGGTTGTCTCATGGGTGATAAGTTATTGTTATTAGACACTAAGTTTAAGTTTTTTATGCTAATTATGGTGATAGGAATGTTAACTTGGGGATAGTGATGCAAGATTCATAGAAGCAAATTAGGAGGGTGATGGGATATGTGAAAGAGCTTGGCTGATACGTTAGGAGGTACTAGGATATGTTATTGTGATATAGGTATAATACCTAAGTGTCGCAGTAGAAGTTGTAGCTAAATCACTAGATGGATAAGAATCTTGTGTTACAAGAGTAAAGTATAAGTAGTTAGCTTTTGTGAACTTTTGGTATAGGTTTAAACTTATCGAGGTTTAGCAATATGATATTAGAGGAGTAATGTTAGTGTTCTAATGAGGTTAAAATAGAGTGTTGGGTGTTTAGAGGCATAGATGTCTGGACCCCTAATAAGTGGTTGCAAGGAGATAATGTTAGAGGCTACTAGATCTTTAGTGGGATAGACCGTACATCGAGTATAGTGAAGGTAGGATTGAATGTTATGATTCATAGAGGTACCAATCATGGTGTCAGTTAGTTAGAAATCTTAATGGGAATTAATGTTTAAGTTCATTGATGGGGCAGAGTAGTATTTTGGAGAGACATAAGAAATAGAACTTTGTGGCCTAAGTTAACCTTTTTTAACATTGAATAGGCTTAAGCATGGAAGCAATTTATAGATAGACTTAGGCTCTCGTAGTGGTGTGTCTGTGGGAAATTGTAACGTTGAATTGGTGAGGCATGGTATTCATAGTTGATTTTATAGGTTGAGTACTGAAGGTGAAGATGATTTAGGATAGGCTTAGGACCGCCCAAAATCTCCAAAAGTCCTATGCGAACGTGATGCAAAGGGACTTAGAATTTGAGGTTGGATATTGGGTATTCCTGAGGGTGTCTCCCATAAAGGAAGTTATGAGAATTTTTAAGAAATGGGAGTTAAGTCCTCACTATATTGGTTCATGCTTGGTTTTGGGAGAGGGATGGTAATGTTTTCTATATGTTGGAGTTGCCTTCTACTTTGAGCTTTGTTCATCCGATTTTCCATGTCTCTATATTGAGAAATCATGTAGGTGATCCTTCATCGGTTGTTCCTTTAGAAGGGTTGGGTATTTTAGATTCCTTATCTTATGAGGTAGTCCCAGCTGATATCTTGGATTGGCAAGTTCGACGGTTACAAGCGAAAGACATGGCTTTATAGAGGGTTCTATGGTAGAACCAAAAGTCTGAGGAAGCTACTTGGGAAGTAAAAGAGGACATGGAGTCCAAGTATCTACATTTGCTCCCTATTTCAGAAAAATTATGCTTGAGGTATGTGTTATTCTTGACACCCTTAGTTTATGATCTTGTTAAAACTGGATTGTGAGTTCTTTGCATCGTTGTTTTCTTACTTAGTTAAAGAAGAGTAGAGATGTTTAGGGGTTTAATTGTGCTTGTATGACCTTGTCCCATCATTAATTGAGGATAAATGATCCTAGGGGAGGGGGAGGAGAGAATAAAACACCTCAAACTTTGGCCCTTGCAAAATTTCCTGAGTTTTGGACATTTTAATATCATATGACTTGAGGGTACAAGTTGTATGCTTGGGTACGGTTTAGGGATTTCCACTTGTATGTTAATCAATGTGTTTTGGTTGGTTTCTGTCCAAGATACGAGTGTGATAACACTCAACTTACACATTAATTTAAGTGTAAGGTAGTTGTCGTCAATATATTTACCTAACTTTTGAGTCAGGGTCGAATACACAAGGAATAATGTGAGTGGAAATCAAGTTAGCTCGAAATAATAAACATTTGCTAAATTCAAACCTAGCATACAAGTATGTAAAAATTGGGGGTTTGAGAGAGTATCAAAACTAATGTTTATTTACGAACTTTTAAAGCACTAATTTGGGGATATGAATAATTAGAGTATAATTAATTAAGCACGAATATTGGGTTTATGCTTTCCTAGTGGAAAGTTATACATGGGAACATGATGATTCAATGCATATTCTAATCGTTGATGATATGGTAGGCTAGGTTGAAAGTCCCTGACAATAGTTTGTCAACATAGTCTCAAAGATGTCACTCATTGACCCTTTCAAGTACCTAACGTGTGTGTCAAGTAAAGCCACCCAATACCTTAATTAGGCACCTCGATTTTTAGGATGATACCCAAGGTATAGTCAACCTCACAATCAGCCTTATGTCTAAGATAGTGAAAGTTAGCAAACTATGCCTATAATTGTCTACTATTGCTTTGGTTCCCGCATCCCTCTTTCAAGGATGATGTGGGTTCCTAAAGTTCACCCAAACCCTTCTTTTGAAAATGGTTTAAGCTTTCAAGAGCTTGGGATTTTCACCTATAAACCTATTTGGGTATTTGGGGATTTCACCCATGAATCCCAACCAATTTAGTCAAGCAATAGTAGAACCCATCATCAATAAGCTAACATATGCACAAATGAATTACAACCCACACACAATTCCACCCTATTATAGCATAACCCTAAGAGGAAGAGCTAGCTACACATAAGAGTAATAAGCTTGATCTACCCAAAAATCTCCAATGAATAGATTTATGAAAGACCAAGTGAATGTTACTTCAAACTTTGAACTTCAACAAATCTATAATGGGAGTTTGCTAATCCTCCACTTGGAAGTTACTCTAGTGTATTCTTCACCCAAAATTAATACAATAATTGTCCTTCAAGAATGGAGACTAAGAGCTAAAGCAAAGTTCTAAAATTGGAATTTGAATGAATATCCAAAGAGATAGTGTTTGAGTATCTTAAGGAAATTTTAGGATTAGCTGTACGCATTTTCATCTTTGCCCCTGGGCTGAAATCCCGCTAGGCCACGATCGCGGAAGGGGTGTCTTTTCCGCATTTGCGATAACCGTGACTACGGATGAAGCCATGCATCAAAGTATGTTAACTTGCTTGACTGACCGCGATAGCAGTCCTCAAACCCTAATTATGGTAACTGAGGTTATGCTCTGCACCAAGTCTTCAAACTGCACTTCTATCCTTCTTTTGATCTCTTTCATCTCACATTCATATATTTTCATCTCATGTGCCTACAAAAATATGGATATTAGTGCATTTAATTAGAAATATGTCTTATTTATTTATTCAAAACATGGTAATGTGCATGAATGATGAGTGAGAATCAGAGATAAATTCACCACATATCAAGTAGGTATCATACTAGTCGTATATTAGGGTACTAGGGGTATTTTGCCAAATTGTATAAAGCCTACGTCTTGTCTAGATATTTCTGAACAAGGTGGATTCAAAGGGTGCTTGTCTTACATTAATATATGAGTTGGTACTTGTGTAGTCATATGTTGGTCAGTATTAGAGTCCAACTTGATGCCTAAGGTACGAATAGTAGGTAGAACTTGTATCTTAGGGTACGGTTTGGGAGGGAGTGGTTGTACCCTCCTGTGCATATGTTTTCAGCTTTTAAGTTGAGGGTAGCCGGACATTTCCCACACCAAAACCCTTAATCCCCCACAGTTTGTAACACTTTGTGGCCTCTCATAACTCACTTAGAAAGATCAAAGCACTCTCAAAATCCTCTCTAAACTCTCTCTTGAAGATTGGTCTAGGATCTTCTAAGGTGTTCATCTAGAGGCTCAAGAGTCAAGTTCTTTCGGTGAATCTTTGTGAATAAGTCATGTTACTCCTCCCTCATTGTTAGTGTAACTAAAAGCATGTTTTATGAATGGTATTCATGGCATAATTGTGCTATGGCTTTGGGTTTTGAATTATATGTTGGGGGTTTTGGTTATTAATGGTTGATTTATGTTATCCCACGTTTTTACTTATGGTTTTCATATTATAATGGTTGTTTGAACATGTAGTTTCATGGTAATGGTCAATTGGTACTTTGTTTTTGTTTTGGAAACTATATGCCCTCAACATGTTTTGATTAAAATGCCTATGAGAATGCTTTTATTACATAGTTGAACTTCTATTCAAAATTTTGCATTTGCATAATGTGGAATGGAACCTAAACTGGTTTGGTTGGTTTTGAATGGGTGAAAATAGGGGTACAATGGAATCCCCAGATTGATTATTTTAGAATGGAAATTGGTAATAAACTTAACCCACTTGCATAATTGATTTTGGTTTATGCATTACTATTTGGTTTGGTTTGTTTCTTGAAACTAATGCATTGCATAAATGGTTAATTGGTTAAGGATGGTTTTGAAAACCTTATGGGGTATACGGGGATCCTCCAAGTGGTTTTATCATGAAAACCCTTTAGGATACATGGGAATCCACCCCCCAATGATTTAAAAAAAATAGAGTCTGCGGGGTACACGGGAATCCCCTAAGTATTGGCTAATGATATTGCTTGCAAGCTATATTCGGTATGATGATACCACTAATTAATGCCTTATTAATTGACTCTTGGAATTGGTGGTTTGGTTTTGTGTTTAATGGTTTTAATTGGACAATAATGGCAGGTCGTGATAGCTAGTCGTGAAGGTGTGAATCCGAAAGGTTGACACTGGAAACTCATGTTTGCCGACATGAGGATTGGTCTTGATGACCACGTACTTGTGGGATACAACAAAATCCCCCAAGTATATACGTGTACATATGTATCATAGAGGGTGGAGGGTACAAGGGAATCCCTGGCCACTTATGGTATCTCCAGTTCATGCGGCTACACGCATTGGGCTCGTTCAGGGGGTAAAACTGGACCCATGTAGCCCGTGGGTGGTTCCAGAAAGGTTAATCTACACAAACCCAGGCAAAGGTTTTCAATCCATGCTAAACCCGATTCCCTTTCCCGGCATTGATTATATATTTATATGTATGGATGTCGATGCATACGGTTATTTACTCGGTTTTAAATGTTGGCATTATTTTATCCTTATCCTGAGTGCATGCTAGCGTTCACCTGCTAACCCATCTTTGGACACTATATACCCATGCGATGGAGGAAATAGCCATACTAATCCTTGCTCATTGATCAAATTTGGGGACAACCAGTGTTGGATTGAAGTGGCGAGCTTCCACACTCCGAAAGACTCCATTTCATGTTATGGATTTCTTTACATACTTTTGTCATTTCATAGACTTTGGTTTTTGGCTATGATCGGGGGGGGGGGGGGTCCCGACTAGATATTCTTTGGTTTAGTTTAGAGGCTTCTTATGGACAACTGTGGACTTGGGTATGGGATGATTATTACATGGAATTGGGCTATCGTGTTATTTTGATTGGTTATTAGACGGATTAACTTAGTTGGGTGGGTCTTGGATGTAGACCTATCCCAAAGTCATTGTATTTTAAATTTCTCTATCTCATTATATGTTCAGAATTCATCTAACTCCAGATACATGTTGGTTGGGTGGATTGGGTATTGGTCCTAGTTGGACTTGAGATACCCATTACGACAAGGCCCTGGTTCGGGTCGTGTCAGAAATGAACTAGAGCCTTCACAAAAAAATTGCTTGGCTTTATCATTTAACTCTAGTACCATTTTCTCAACTTTGGCATCCTTCATTATTTTTGGTTTGTTGGTTGGCAAATCACAAAGAATTCTTCAACATCAAGCTCACCATCAACTACATGGAGATATCTTTTCTTTATCAACCTTAATTTGAAGATTGGGCATATTCATAGTACTTGAAAGATCGGCATTCTCACCCACTTCTTCTTCCTTTTCACTTTTATTTCCAAATGCCGCCATGGATTGATATAGGAGATGTATGTCCTCTCCCAATGTAGTCACCCGATCCAAGATAATTAGAAGCATTGCTTCAACACCATTGTATCGGGCACATTATTCTTCCCTTATCACATCATGAGACCTATCAAACACATAAGAAGAACTAGAATTTTTGTTAGCATAACTAGGGGAGGGAGCATTTGGACAATCACTCCAATGTCCATCACAACCGCCACATAAATTTCAACGATACTCCTAATTAGATTGAGATGGTGCACATATCTCTTTTCAAGAAGCATATTTACAATTTTACCAAAAATGGGGTCTACCATAAATAGAAAATGGATCCTCAAGATAAGTTATGCAACCACCAAACTTATTTTCATTCCATGGTGCCATAGTGACAAGTATACAAAAACAAAAATCTACATAACACAAGAAACAAAAGAAAATCACAAACACATATTCAGAAGTTTGAATCAAAGCAAGTAAGATAAAATTTCAAACTAATTCAATACGCCAAATTATTTCCGGCAACGAACGCTATTTTTGACAATGCTCAACTTACACGTTGATTTAAGTACAAGGTGGTCGTTGTCAATATAATACCCAACTTTGAGTCGAGGTCGAATCCACGAGGAATAATGTGTGATCGAGTAAGTTTGAAATGAAGTTACTTGCTAAATTTAAATCGAGGATACAAGTATTTGGGGGATTTTGAACGTTTTCAAGGATATAACAATTTTTGGGCTTCTAAAGTACTAACTCAAGGCTAAGAATAATTAGAGTGTAATCAATTAGGAACAGATCATGGTATCATGCCATTCTAGGTGCGAATTCATGCATGGGTAATTGAGAATTTATTCAAATTTATCTAAAGTCATGGGTATACTAGATTTATAGGTATTAGTGTCAATCTTTCAATGAAATACTAAATTTCATTCATGGATTCTTTCGAATGCCTCATGAATGTGGAAAAACAACCAATCCAATTCTTTAATTAGCGCCCTTATTTCTAAGATAGCACTATCAAATGAGTTAACTCAAATAACACTCTTATTTCTAAGATGATGCCATCCCACAAGCTAACTCACGTTATTATTTGCAAATACCCCTGACCCAATACCCCTCTTTCAAGGATACTATGGGATCCTAACCAATTGGGGGTTTCACCCACAATTCTTAGTTTAAATATGGGGTAAAAGCAAAACCCACAACAACTAGCTAATTAGATAGATAAATAAACAAAACTCACGCACTAATCACCACCTAATCAAGCATAACCCCAAGAGGAAGAATTAGCCACTCACAAAGATAAAAAGTATATATCAAATTTCCACCAAATTAATCCATGAAAGATAAAGATAATGCAAATCCAAACTTTAAATTTCGATAGATTTTCAATGAAAATTGATAATCCTTCACTTAGGAATTACTCAAATGTCTTCTTAGCACAAGTGTAGTACAATAGTCTTCCCAAGGTGCAAAATTAATGATGGATAAAAGATGGTGAAAATGAGATAAAAACCCTATTTAAGCCCCAATTCCAGATTTGTCAAATATTACAAAAATGCTACCTTGCTCTTGGTCTCTTTAAGAAAATTATAATTTTACCCTTAAAACTTTTATGCCTCACTATGATCACCATCTCTTAGTCGCCTTCGCAACTCACTCGATCGCAATGGTTGGCTTGTGATTGCCAAGGTTTGACTTGACCTCAGATCGCCATCGTGGCATGAGTACCTAAGGGTCAATTCTTAGGCCTGATTTCCAACATTTGGCTCTTTTCTTTCACATTTGATCTCTTGTTGACTTGAATGACTTGTTTATCTTCCCTTTTTAACTTTTACCTACATAATTGAGCATTAAGTAAGAGATTAGCATCAAATCAACAGAAAATAGTGATAATGTAGGCTTAAAGGGTTCTAGTAAGTCGTCAATTTGGTGACTTATCAACACTAAAACTATATCAAGAAGAAAGTACAATGCATACTCTACATTCCTTCTATCCTATGTTTCAGAGGCTCGGAGAAGGTATTCAAGAGAAGACAGTCTATAATACAACTCAACAATATCAAAGTGATAAATGAGCAGCAAGTAGAACATTAGGCCAACAAACACAATATCTAAATAATTAAAGCAAGTAAAGTCAATATCAAAAGCTCAAATTCTAGTTATTCCTCAGTAGTGTCGCTAGAGATGTCACGCTCCTTTTTCGTCAGAGATCGAAGGATTTTTCCAATTAAAGCGATATTGAATAGGGATTAATTTTATTTACAGAGTTTCCACTTGACATTAAGTTGTGGTGTTCCAAGTCACCTTATTGAATTCCTAATAAAAAAATGACTCTTTATTGATTTGCAAAAACAGAAGACCGGGTAAGAAATTCTGTTGACCCAGGGGAAAGTATAAGACATCCCTCGAGTCTCGTAGTTCTAGCATGATCATTTTTATCAACTTGTGCTTATCTTAAACTATTTTAGATAAACTATGTTTATATGCCTTGCTTCACTCATTTTTAATATACTAATAATATTTGTATATACCTCTTGCATTAAGCCAATGAAAGTTAATTTTAGGATAATCTTTGTCGAGGTGTGACATTGCATCCTCAAATTATTTTAAACGTCCAAGAAAGATGTGCACAGCGCATTCTTAATCAAGACAAGATTTTATTAAATGTGCCTAAAACTTTCTAGCATTAAAGACATTGGTTCGCCTCTCGTAAACTCGAGACAATTTGTCTTATTCTCTTTAGTCTCTTTCTTTTTTCTCATTTTGCAATGAGTCTTGAATTAATTCGCAACTCGCCTCGCTCTCTTACAA
The DNA here is from genome assembly GCA_030864225.1 of Capsicum baccatum var. pendulum. Lineage (NCBI taxonomy): Eukaryota > Viridiplantae > Streptophyta > Magnoliopsida > Solanales > Solanaceae > Capsicum > Capsicum baccatum. The sequence goes on from CM061551.1 coordinate 109,683,261, forward strand.
ATTAAATAGGTTTCCCCTTCTCTTTTCCTTTATTATTTATGACGGATCTTAGGTAAATACACAATCCATCTTACTCCAGCTCACACTTCTTAATAAATATTAGGTCTTAAAATCTCTTTAGGCCTAAGAAAAATATTATTTTAATAATGTTAGGGTTGATCCAATATTTATCACGACAAACCTAAATAAGGTAGCAACATTTACAATACTATATAACTTATCCACAGAAACATAAAAAATAGATAATTAAACAAATTCAAATGGCCATATAACAAATCTCTTATCTTGGTTTCAGTAAAACAGTAAATTAACTAACTGTTAAAATGAATTATTATAGTATCTACTGTCTACTTCGATGTCTACAAATTATTTGTGCATGATGAAGCTTCACTTATAGACAATCAGAAAGTTGTGAAGTGAACACTACTCCAATTCTAACAACTACAGAAATATACCATTTCTATTCTATTAAGCCCTTTTCCGTATGGATAACTAATATTAAAAAAAAAAATTGATCACTGGACCTTATTCACTCTTTAAGAATCAAATAGATCTAAATATAAACACAATTCAACATATAAAAATAAATGTAATAATCGACAAGTCTTGTTCATTTTTCTTCTCTAGTTTTTTCAGTAAATGGTCTTTTCTTTCTAATTTTCATGTCAAACTAATTTAATTCTAACAACATTGAGCCACAAAAAAAATCACGTTAAATATATTCGAATTCAATTTCTAACATATTTATATTGCTATAGGTTTTATTAAAATCTGATATATGAACTACAATTAACCCACTATTACAGATTAAGTGCCAGTACCAATATTAATTTAATAAATTTTATCAACTTGAGGACAAATGATTTCACGTGAGCATGCAAAAATAATTATCTGTTATACTACTTTACTCTAAATTTAATTATATAAAATTTATTAACATACACATGCTATAAATATTAGTAATAGGTTAAGCGCATATGAAAATTAAACAACTTGATAACACGGGCGGAACTTGGGCCTGGGTGAGGGTTCTTGGGAATTCAATAATTTTTGTCTGGGTATAATATTGATATAAAGAAATGTAATAAATATATAAGAATAATAAGTTGGAAATCAATAAACAAAGTGTATTGTTGGTCTAATGGAATCTAGGGACTTGTTAAAGTTTTATTGACCACTTGGTTGCGGGTAATCCCCTTAGTTCCTCTTTCATTTTGTTTTTATCTTACATGAGGAACCCACAAACTTTAAATCCTAATTAAGGTTTACCTCTTGTAAAAATAATTCACAACAAAATAAAGAAGAGCCACAAACTCGGAGTCATAAACCAAACCTCAAACTCTAATTTGTTGTCTTCTTTTTCTTTCTCTGGGTACATTTTTTGCATTTTGTTTCTCTCAAATGTTGCTCTCTCATTTTCCTTTAGTCTTCTCTATTTTTCTTAAAAGAAAATTTCTACCCCTTTTGTCTTTTTCTTGCTTTTGTTTTCTTCCTTACTCTTTTTATAAATCATGTTCTATTATGATCTGATTTCTCAAGTCAGGATAGCGCTTATCTTATCCCACCAGTAGGCTAGTCAAGTCATAGCCCGGAATAATAGGTAACGAGCTAAGAGACAGAAACTAGAAAAGATCGTATATAATGACATTTGTAGTAAAAATAAGTAAAAACCAAAAAGAAAACATATATAATATATCAAAATGAGAGAAGGAAAAAGGATAAAATATACAAACGAGTCCCTCCCAAGACCTAGAAAGATCAGTACTAGAGTCACTACTAAAAGATAGCAAGAGTTATAGACAGAATCTATAATATACACAACATATACAAGCAGTCTCGAGTACAAAAGACTAAACTGGAATAGATAGAGGAGGATCAGCCTTGGATAGAAGTAAGCTCACCCTGATCCGTATCAGTATTGAAAGGTAGGAACCACGTCAACATCAATTGCTAGAACTTGGATCTGCATCAGTAAAAAGATGCAAAAGTGTAGTATGAGTACCAAAGCAACAGATACTCAATAGGCATCATCGGTCGATTGAGCACAAAACGAGAAAAGTATAACTAAAATGTGAGGGTGTAATATAAGTCAACAATAAATCGTGATAGAAAGGTCCAAGCTACGTAAATGCGAAAAAGAAAAAAATATAAGCAATACGAAAAATAAATAATGCAGTAATAATAGACAAATCAAACACAACCTAACTGGGTCCCCATAAGCCCGCTAGGCACATTGAAGAAGATAATTAACCCAACTGTACCCTCATAATTCCGTGGGACACACAAGAAGTAATTAAATAAACTAAACGTAAATAATACAACACTGAGCCAATTCCAAGAAATCATAGTAGTCATCCAGATGTCCACGGGCTTGAACCAACACCAATGGATAGTAACAAGAGGCCAGATGCTGGGCTCGAATTGATAGTGGTAGATAATAACAAGAGGCCATATGTCTGATTCAAACTGAAAATAGTGGGTAAAATGAGAGGCCACATATATGATATACAACAGAACTCATAATCAGATGTCGGACTCGAATCAGAACTCAGAGGAACCACAACTCCCAGAACAATGATAATCAGTACCAGAAATTTCAAATCATCATAACCAGATGCCGGACTTGAATCGAAACTCATAGTAACCATACCCAATTGTAAAATTAAAATTCAAATCGAACCAGAACCAATGGCAAAGTGATGCCAAAATCCACAATTAATGACAAAAATAAAATATGTGCTAAACTAAACCGAAACTAAAATATATTTAAATAACTATTCTCATATCTTAATTAAAAAGGGGACGAATTCAAAGTTCCGCAACTTAATTTCATGTTCTAAAGTGATAGATTTTATATTATACTAAAAGATAAGTTATTAAAATTTACTAGAATAGGGTCCTAATCGGATAAATAGGGCATGATATATATATATATATATCGAATGGTACGTAAATTACAGGTACTTGTCCAAAACTAGCATAATAGTACACAATTACAATAAATAAGCTCAATCTAAAGGTAGGATAATCTTAACCTACATGAACGCTAAAGCTAAAATGTCTCTTCATGAAACCTCCAGATAGTGTCCCGCTAAAATTTGAATTAAATAAATGTAGCAGTATCTTAAAATTTACATCGTAATGCAATCAAGCATGAATGAAAATTCATTAATTGCAATTTATTAAGAAAGGTCACAGAAACAGAATGTAACACTTTAAAGTTGAAAGAATTTTTTTACCTTTATAAGAAAGTTCATAATTCTTAAAAGATATGTTTGAATGGAATTTACTATATATAATAAGAGGCAGTTGAGCAGCTGAAGCAGGCATGAGGTCGACATGCCTACTTCAGCTGCTTCAATTATAATTTTACTATATTATCCCTAATTAATTATTATAAGTCATTTATGTATTAGAAAATTAATAATATTTAATAAAAAATTAAAATAGACATTTATGACATATCTGTTTCAGTTGCTTCAACCGTAATTTTATTATATCACTTCTAATTAATTATTGTGTTCCTAATTAAATATTCTAAGTTATTTATGTATTACAAAATTAATAATATTTAATTAAAAAAATATAAAATAGACATTTATGACAGTCTCAGCCGCTTCAATCGTAATTTTACAGTATTAGCAAAGCATGCACGAGGTTGAAATGCCTTCTTCAACTGTAATTTTACTATATCATCTTTAATTAATTATTATAAATTATTTATGTATTTAAAAATTAATAATATTTAATAAAAAAAAATAAAATAGACATGTATGACATATCTGCTTCAGCTGCTTCAATCGTAATTTTATTATATCATCCCTAATTAATTATTATATCTCTATTAAATATTATAAGTTATTTACATAGTAAAAAATTTAATAATATTTAATTTAAAAAAATTAAAATAGATATTTATGACTGTTTCAGCTGCTTTAATCGTAATTTTACTGTACCATCATTAATTAATTATTATACAAGTGTTTTTTATAGTAATTTTGATATATCGCTTGTAATTAGTTATTACAAGTCACTTAAGACATGTATGCTTCATTGCTTTCATCGTGATTTTACTATATCACTCATAATTAATTATTATGATCGTCTGAGCATTGAAAAATTGATAATATTTCATAAAAAAAATAAAAGAGACAAAAAATGATATGTAAACTTAAAAAATTTGATTGACTATCGAAATTATATTAGTGCACATAACTTGGGATGGGACAGAGCGAGACATAAAATAACATAAATATATTTGAAAATAAAATTAAAAGTATTATCAATCACAATAATTAAGAAATTAATATAAAAGTATATCTGTGAAAAACAATTGATTGACTATCAAAATTTTATCTGTGCCACATAAATTGAGACAGGGAGAATATTCATAAATTATTATAAGATAATGTAAAAGACATCATAAATCACATAATTACAGCTTAAGAAATTTAAGAAATATAAAATATTTGGCTGAGTTCAAAATTATACCAACATCATTTAAATTAAAAAAAGAAAAAAAAATATTATAAATCACAATAATTAAAATATAAATTATTTTAATAATTTAAATTGAAACTAAAAAATATATATGTTGGGTCCGTGCTGGCACGGAATCAATATCTAGTTGTAATTATATAAGAAAGTTTGCATTTCTTAACACCTATGATTGTAATAACTTGGAATTATATTTCTAACATAATGACACCACTTAATTTGGTGTCCTTGTGCATAGATTCCACGTTCAGGGGTGTGACAACGTCACCCCTTGCTCTTCGTTATAGTCGCACTCGGGTATTGTATAGATTCATGATAAAATAAATATAATATTTTGAATATGCCATAATTAATAGAAAATTATTTTTATTAAAACCTCTATTATATAATAATAATATTTTAATATATTTAGATTTACTATCTCCGCTAAAATATTAATAGATTTTAAAAGTTATTATAAAGAACATAAATATATCATACCTTAAATAATTCTATTACTATCAAAAATATTTTATAATGGTAATAAATTATATTTATATCAAATGCTAGTTTAAATTAAATATTTCACAATATATTTGGTATTACTAAAATTCTCAAACGAACCACCCGAAAATCGAACTATCAGTCCAGTAAGTCATAAATAACTTGGGTAGTTATAGAAAAGATCTACACACTGAGAATGTATAAGGACAAGAAAAATGACCGTGAGTGTCATTACAACATCCACTACTAAAAGAACTTTCGTCTACGAAAGTAAAAGATACGAAAATACCTTAAGGCTCAAATAGGTAGGGATATTGGGCATGCATATCACACTCAGTCTCCCAAGTAGCCTCCTCAACTGGATGATGACGTCACTAAACCATAACTACTAAAATGTCACTGGAGCGCAACCATCTGACATTTATGGCCAAAATGGATGTGGATTCCCTTACACACTCTAACCTTTCATCCAATTGAATCGAGTCCCGCTGAAGCATGTGCGACTCATCTGAATATCCTGTCGTAACATGAATACATCAAACACCGGGTAAATGTCTAACAAGGCAGGAGGAAATGCCGACCATAAGCTATATCCCCAATCGTCTATAAAATCTCAAAGGGTCTAATATATCTAGGGCTAATCTTGCCCCTCCTCCCAAACCTCATCACACCCTTTATGGGAGATACTAAAATGAAGATCCAATCACCAACTATAAAATTTAATGGGAGACATATGTGGTTAACATAACTCCTCTTTCTACTCTAGGCTGCTCAAAGCCTGTCCTGAACCACCTAAACTCGATCCAACAACTTACGAAGCAAATCTGTGCCGCGAGGCCTAGCCTTAGCAGTCTTGAACCAACCAATAGAAGATCGACATGATATACCATACAGTGCCTCAAATGGAACCATCTAAATACTTAAGTGAAAGATATTATTATATGCAAACTCTGTCAAAGGTAAAAACTAGTTCCACTGACCCCAAAATCCAACACATAAGCACGGAGCATGTCTTTCAAGACATGACAATCCGTTCTGAGTACCCATTAGTCTGGGGTTGAAATGAGGATGATAAGATCAACTTGGGTGCCCAAATCCTCCATAAACATCCTCCAGAATATAGAAGTAAACTGCAAGCCTCGTTCTGAAATAATGGATATTGGGACCCATGTAGGTGAACCACATCCTAAATGTAAACATGGGCTAACCACTCGGCACTGTAGGAACTCAAATGGGGATAAAATATGTAGACTTGGTCAATTAATCTACGACAACCCAAATACCATTGAAACTATGGGAAGTGCAAGGCAATCCACCTGTAAAATCAATGGTAACTCGCCCTACTTCCAATCCAGAAAGGGTAGCTGCTGAAGCAATCCACCAGGTCTCTGATGCTCGGCCTTTACCTGCTGACAAAAAAGGCATCGAGCCACATACCCCTACTATATCTCTCTGAATACCACTTCACTAGCAATGCTAGCTCAAATTCCTATACATCTTAGTTGTCCCAAGGTAAATAGTGTATCTGTAACTATAAGCCTTGTGAAGAATCAACTAAATTAAATATCCAACCCTTAGAACATAAATACGATCATCAAACCTCAGGACACCCTCAGAATATAGGGTAGCTTACTGAGACTCACCTCTTAACATTTTCTCTCGAATGCTACAAAGTCTGCTATCCTCAAACCGATGACCCCGAATATGCTCCAACAAACTAAATTTGGCCTCAACACTATAAATGATTATTTAAGGGTCAAAAATATCCAAATGAACCACCATGTTAGCTAAGGATTGGATATCCAAAACCAACGACTGCTGGGAAATTGAAATGAAAGCTAAGTTACTCATGCTCACTGACTTCAGGCTCAAGGCATCTGCTACCACATTTGCCTTGCCAAGATGGTAGATAATAGAGATATCATAGTCCTTCAATAACTCAATCCATTTATGTTACCTTGTATTAAGCTCCTTCTAGGTCATAATATACTGAAGACTACAGTGGCTAGTAAAGATCTCACATTAAACCCCATACAAATAATGCCTCCAAATCCTAAGCATAAATATTATCGCTTCTAACTCCAAGTCATGAGTGGGGTAGTTGCTCTCATGCGCCTTTACCTGCCTCGATTCATATGTTATGACATAGCCCCACTGTATTAGAACACACCCCAACCTAATACTAAAAGCATCACAATAGACAATAAAACCCTCCCCCTTAACAAGAAGAGTCAGAACATGAGATGAAGTAAGAAAATCTTTAAGCTTCAGAAAGATCTCCTCATAACACATAGACCATTTAATTGGAAACTCCTTCCTGGTCAGTCTCATCATAAGGGCTACAATAGAATAAAATACTCAATAAACCTACTATAATAACCTACTAACCCAACAAAACTACGAACCTCAGTAGGTGATGTAAGCCTATCCCAACTATGAATAGCCTCAATCTTTGTTGGGTCCACTATAGTACCACCCTGGGATATCGCGTGCCCCAAGAAAGCTATAGACTTAAGCTAGAACTCGTACTTTGAGAACTTGGCATAAAGCTGATGATCTCTCAAAGTGTAAAATACAGTCTTCAAATGCTATTCATGTTCCTCCCTACTCCTCAAACATAATAGAATGTCATAAATAAACACTATCATGAAGGATTCCAAATACATCCTGCACGCATTTATCAAATCCATAAAAGCTGCTGGAGCATAGATCAACCCATAAGACATCATCAGGAACTCATAATGACCATAACGATTCCTTAAGGCTGTCTTAGGGATATCTGCAACCCTAAATCTTAACTGAAATATCCTGGATTTTAACACATAGAAAATTTTCTGGAATTTCTATTCTCCGTACCCAATATGACTCATGGATACGAGTCGTATATTGGGGTACGAGTGGTATGGTCCTATCGTATGCTAACCAGTGTTAGTTGGTGGGATGGTTTTGGTTACTGGAATGGTTATGACTCAGGGGTATGAGTCATAGGGCTTGGTACGAGTCGTATTAGGGACTCATACGGTGGGCAGTGCTTGATCCTCCTGGTATTTCATTCTTCTAGGGATACGGGTCATAGGTACAGATCTTATGTTGTGGTCACAACTTGGTTGGATGAGTCATATACTGGACAATTTCTGATCCAAAAGGGTGAGGCTTGAGTATGAGCAGTTGAGCCAACCGTATAGAAGGGTACAACTCGTATGGGTCAGTCGTATCCCTCTGATGGGATTTTGTGTAACTTAAGTAGGGGTATTATGGATATTTTCCTACTTACCCTAATTAGGACCCACGACTTCTAAAACACTTAGGAGGCTATTTACCCTATTATTCTATTCATGAACCCTTAGAAACTATTCCATAACACTTCATAATTCTCTCAAGAGCTTTTGGGGCAAAAGAGCTAGGGTTTCCACTAAAGGATTGCTTTGGGGCTTGTGTTGGTGATTTCTTTCCATCAATTCTTTGGTATAAGGCATGATTTTCTTCCCTCATTATAATTTCAACTAAAGGCATGGTTTATATGTAACTCCTCGAGTCTGTACTCCGAACGCTATAGAGTACTCATAATTATGAAGGACCACAAGCTAACCCATGACTGGTACCTGCTGCAGTAACTGAATAATATCACTGTAAAGTATGAGAAAATTAGGTTAAAACTAGAGATAAGGTCCAATACTATAAATAAATACTATATACTCAAATCTGAATATGATATAACAATACCAAAACTGAAACATCCTTCTAAAAAATACTCTAGTCTAAAAAGCCTCTACTGTCTAAATCATGGAGTTGAGGGGATAAGTCCCCAACTAAATCCAACTACTGAAAACTGTACTGGTAAACTGAACTACTGAACAAAATAATCATGTCCTCAAACTATGAGAACTCACCACTAACTCTGACTGCTGAAGATCTGAACTGCTAAGGGTTCTTGGAAGCCCGTGCGTCTAAACCTATGATATAAGACATCATAGCGCAAAAGAAAGGTATGCGTCAGTACTTTGAATGTAATGGTATGCTAAGTGAGGTAGGCTGAGATGCATGGGTTCATATGCATGAATAATACTGAATGAAAGACATGAATATTACTAAACGAGAGTACATGCATGAGTACGTAAACTGTAACTGAGATTGTGAAAACACTGGATACTGAGTTCTAAATACTGATTAACTGATATCTGATCTTACTGATACTGTATTATTGATTACTAAATAACTATATCTGAAAGTCTAGATTTTATAAAACTATGCTGAGTTTCATACTAAGCTGAGTGACTGTGCCTGAAAGTCCTGAATTTGTAGAACTAAACTGAGTTCTTTACTGAGACTGAATCTAAAACTGAGACTGTGGGAGGTAATTATCTAATCGATATGCCCCTTTCTAAATAGGTTAGGGTCCAACCTATAACCCCAGTTAGAAGGGTTTCATTACCGTTCCATGGGTAAAGACAACTGGTTGTGGGGTTAGTCCTAGTCTAACGGGCGACCCCTGAGATCAATCCTAAAATAGCGGGTGATTCTTGAGTATTTCTTTCCTATCTAACGGCTGACATCTCATAACCTATGCTGCCTATGTAGTTCTGGAACTTAGGGATTTCTTTAAGGGATCTTACTCCTATCTAACTGGTGGGCCCCCATCCCTAGGCTCGCTCGGTGCTGAATCCTACTCCCAACTGAATAGACACTGAACTGATTCTTAGTTCATACCAGGATTGACTAAACTATTACTAATTATACTACCTAATTGAACTAAACTTAGTTCACTGAGTTTCATTGACTGATGGAATACTACTGGATTCTATTAATTGACTGAATACTACCGAGTTCTGTTAGCTGACCGAGTTTACTGAGGTCGGAATTGAATACTGAACTAGACTGGACTGATTCTGGGTTCTTTGAGTACTGAAATGGTTACTGTCTAAATTCTGAATTGAATACTACTGGGTTTTGAGCTGAATACTGAATTGAGACTGATTACTGAGTACTACTAAATTTTTTGAGTTTTGTAACTGACTAAGAGTACTACTGATCATGACATGACTGAGACTACTCTGCAAGTAACACTGTCTCTAGGTAAACAGCTACATTGTTGGGTATTAAATACCCCCAATACTCGATAGAATGAAAAATAGAGCATAACATAGTCTTAAAAGTCATAACAATGTATGCTAGTCCATAGTTCATTCATAGTAACATTTACTCAAACACTAGTAATGCATTAACTTGTACATGAATGGGGAATGCATGTTAGCATGCTATAATTTCATTATTCAACTCACATGAACAATTCATTAGACACTTGGAGGGCATAGTATATTTACATAACACTAGACAGCAGGAGAGCATCACAATTTCAACACCAAATTCACAATCTCAATGCTTTAGCATGAATTCATATAACACTACACATATAATAAATGGTTTCACATGGATTTTGCAATTAATCATGCATTAGAAAATAATAATCATGAACATAGTCACATCAAATCATGAAATTCATTAAACCCTTTAACTTATATTTTCAAAAAAATTTCTTGAACTCCAACGGTGGAAGGAAACCCTTGGATGAACACTTGACATACCTTAATGCTTGAATTCTTGAAGGTTTATGGAGTGTTCATGAGGATTGATCTTGAAATTGATGTCGTAGGATTTTGTTCTTGAGAGCAATTTGAGAGAGAATGAATTTTTTCCCTAGGAATGACTTAATTTCATGCTTTTGGGGCTGAATAGGGATGGGGAAAATGACCAAATACCCCTCTGGACGTGGTTTTTAAAGACTAAACTGAATTTTCAATGCATAGACCGATGCACCGCATCATTGGCATCGATGTGATGGCCAATGCGTCGCGTTGGTTCACTGGAATTTACCACTGGGAGCCAACAAAAATATTAATCAATGCATTGGACATTGCAACACATCGAGATTGTGTTGATACTATTTTGGGTTTCCATACATGTGTCAAACGAGGTTCGAAAAATCCAAAACTCGTTTGGGAACACCTACTGACATCCCTGATCATGATTCAACCTAAAGATCGATACGTTAAGGTCATAAGAGTCGTGAAATAGAGTTTCCAACTTACAAAGGCCAAAATAATACTAAGTCAGAATACTTAGCTAGAATTTTCTAGGTCTGGGACCCCTTAGCAAGCTTAAAAGGCTAAGTTGAGCTTAGGATTTTATGGGGTTTCCCCCTTGAGAATATTCATCATTGAATAAGACTAATTAAACTAAGAATACTGATAGGATGGACTTAGGCACTGAACATGCACAACTGAAGCATGATTTCATGACTGAAATTATTGATATACTAAATTATCATACTGAACATGCATATCTGATGCATGAGTACATAGTTGAACACAATTCATGAATGCATGATTGGGATTACTGATAAGCTGGGCTTATATACTGGACATGCATGTCTTATGCATGAGTACATGACTGAACTGATTTGTGAATGTATGACTGAATATGCAACAGTAATGGTTACCAAGTTTATAATTGTAACTGAACATGGACTAAGCCAATCTAAGGAAGACTGTTACCTTAAGCTGAGAATACTGATGAACCTGAGATCATTTACTAAACATGTATGAATGGGAATATGAGAACATAACTGAGACTAAAATGGGATACATAAACTAAATATCATAAACTAAACTGAGCCCCTTAATACATAGCTTATGGCTGAGATTAGAACTTAAGGGTCCACCTATAAGTACCCACTACTCCAAACTAGAATCGTTATGTAAAGGAAAGATAGAAAGTTTAGGTCATGAAAACTTGGGGGATTATAGTGCATCTCCCTCTTGGGACATTATGTCCCCCGAAGAATGTTGACTTAGCTAAGATACTGAGGAAAAACTGAGATGATGCATAGGGCACCTACGTACTGAATTGTGACTGCATATTGGGGATCTGAAACTAAGGCATGACACCTAAACTGAGCTAAATTCGCAACCAAATGGTTGATCGACCTTTGAATAGTTACATTCATAAGACTTTAGATAGTGCGACTAAATGGAAAGATGGAAAACCAACCCACACAAACATTATCCACCTAACTGCTAAACTGAATTACTGACTTTTCGGACTAACTTATGTTGAAAAATTATATTCGACTGTAGCCTTCGTTTGACACTCTTTATATAGAGTTCTAGTGGCTTTAGGGAGCAAGGAGTCTTGGCATAGCTCAATAAAACAACTGAAAAAGAAAATCGCATCCTGGCTAAAATTCTTTAATATGAGTCGAGGCTTACGAAACATCATCTAAGATAAAGTGACTAAGCCTTATGCACTGCAACTACAAATTTTTAAGCTTAGACATATCCCTTGAATACTTTCTCAACTATACCCTCCATAACAGCATATCACCTGAGACTACTAAAAATATTCACATGGGTGCTGAGCACGAGTACATAAACATACTAATTTATCTAAGTATCTGAATGTCTGATAACTGAACACTGTGCATGAAAAACTGAACTATACTTAGTCTGAATAACGAGACTGAAACTGTAGAGTATCATGCCTATGAGGCTAGGACTGACTGAGTAACACGAGATAACTAAGCATGAATTCATGAAGACTGTATTATCTGAGAATGCAAGACCAAGCGTATAACATGCTTCTAAAATAGTCTATAAAATAAGGTACTGAAATACTGATAACTGAATAACTGATAATTGTTCGCTATGGTCAAGTAAACTTAAAACTGAACGGAGTTTTTTATTTGATTACTGGACTAGGATTGGGATTGTAACTAAGACAATAACTGAGACTGTAATTGAGACTTTAACTGAGACTGAACACAGTACAAGGCTTGAGTACAGAAGTCATGAGCTGCATGACCTGAGTTTGGAGTTTCTATATTCATGGAACATGATTTGTAACACTGAGTAAACTAGAACTCCTTATACTAGGAACTGTAAGCGTACATAATTTTCGCTAATGTGCACGACTATGGGATATGATCATAGAGCTGACATGTAATGCATGAGTAGACATCATGATAACTAGAGTACAAAACTCTGCACTGAGGTACAGATGGATTGGGCATCATCCCCTCCCACTGCTTGTCTATACCTACTGATATTACTACTAGAATCTGAAGGCCTGACTTTCTGAGGTATCATAACCAGACAGTTTCTGCATACCTACCAGCTATGATAGGATGACCCACTAGGGTGGATCCTGGGAAAAGTTTTGTTAATATTTGGTCTGACTTTAAAGTTGACTGCTATGCAAAGAGTTACAAAAGAAAATAAAACCTATTGGATCTGAAGAGGCATAAACATATAAATGGGAGATATGTAACATACCAGTGACCGCATCAGGGGAGCTTTCCTGATCTTGTATAGACTGAAGTGTATAAAGCCTATTTGGGTGTTGCCCATCGGCGGCACTGGAAGTGGCACCTTGCCGATTCGGGTGATCGAACTGAACTAAAGGATGGTTGGACTGACCCTGTTGGCGCAAATGTTTTCCCCTCTAGGCCATTAATCTACACTCCCACATCCTGTGGCCTGACTTTCCATATCTAAAACATACATCATTGCTATCCTTACACGCTCCTAGGTGATGTCTATCGCATTCTCCGTAAAATGGATAGGTAAGACCCCTACTCACACTACCCTAGGTTTTGGATCCCCCAACAGCCAATCCTGAACTTTGGTATTGGTGCACTAGCTGAAGATGAAGCTGGGACTAGAAACTTCTAACTGAACTGAGGATGGTTACCCCCCTCTGAAACTGGCTGAGCAAAACTAAAGCTACCTATTCTGGCTCTCTTATTTTCTTTCTCCTTCTTTTTAAGCTTCTCCTCCTCAATCTGTTGAGCATGGACCATAAGACTAGATATGTCCATCTTCTTAATCAACATCGTAGTCCTACACTCCTTGAACATACTCTCTGATGCCCCAGATACGAACTTACTCATTCTGGACCTATTATGTGCTACTATATGGGAAGCATACCTGGCTAACTGAGTAAATTTGAGGAAATACTCTTTCACACTCATACTTCCTTGCCTGATATTGATGAACTCTAACACCTTGGATTCTTTCAGCTCTAAGGTAAAGAATCTTTCTAAAATGTGGTAGCAAACTCTTCCCACTCTATTGGTTCTGCATTTGTACCCCTATCTACCTTCCAATGCTTAAACCACGTATGGGCTACATCATTTAGATGATAGTCAACTAACTTAGCACTCTTATTGGAAGTCACTCCCTAATATCTATGACTTTTCAAACCTGGTTGAGAAACTCCTATGGATCCTCTTCTGACTTAGATCCTACGAAGGAAGGAGGGTTCATTCGAGTGAAGTCCCAAATCCTGGCTGCAACAGCATTGGCCACTGGGTTTTCCTAAATAGTAGCTGGCCATTTGTTCAGAGCTGCTACTGAATTGGCTAGATTAGTAAATGCATCCCTGAATTTTGTATGGGAGACATGCTCATCCAGAGGATATGCCTGGATGGGCTGGGGGCTAGCTGATTTCTGTTCTTCTATTCGTCTTGGGGGAATGTTCTGTAAATGAAAGAAAGAAAAGGATTGGATTGGACTGAGGGTTTAACTAAGCTCACGGTCACTCGCATGAGATGAATACTGAAAAAAGGGAAACTTTTCCTAAAAAATCTCATAGCCTCCTATACATAAGGGTGGCACATAACACACCCATGCACAAGACTCTACTAGATGTGAATTTTAGACTTACTAGGACTCGATTGAACCTTAGGCTCTAATACCAAGTTTGTAATGCCCCGAGTCTATACTCCAGACGCTACACGATGCTCATAATCTCGGAGGACCACAAGTTAACTCATGACTGGCACCTGCTGCAGTAACTAAATAATATTACCATAAAGTATGCAAAAATTAGGAGAAAACTGGCCATAAGGTCTAATATTGTAAATAAATATTGTATACTGAAATCTGAATATGGTATAACAATACAAAAGCTAAAATATTCGTCTGAAAAATACTCTAGTCTGAAAAGCCTCTACTATCTGAAATATAGATTTGATGGGACAACTCCCCAACTAACTCCAACTACTGAAAACGGTAATAGTAAACTAAAATAATAAAGAAAATAATCATGTCCTCAAACTATGAAGACTCACCACTAACTCTGACTACTAAAGATTTGAACTAGTAAGGGTGCTCAAAAGCCCGTGCATCTGAACCTATGATATAAGACATCATATCCCAAAAGAAAGGTATGCGTTAGTACTTTGAATGTACTGGTATGCTAAGTGAGGTAGGCTAAGATGCATGGGTTCATATGCATGAATAATACTAAATAAAAGACAAGAATATAACTAAACGAGTGTACATACATGCGTATGTAAACTGTAACTGAGATTGTGATAACACAGGGTATTGATTTCTGAATATCGATTAATTGATATCTGAGTTTACTAATATTGTATTACTGATCACTAAATGACTGTATCTAACAGACTTGATTCTGTGGAACTATGCTGAGTTCCGTACTAAGCTGAGTGATTGTGTCTGATAGTCCTGAATTTGTAGAACTGAACTAAGTTCTATACTAAGACCAAATCTGAAATTGACACTATGAGAGGTAATCATCTAATCGACATGCCCCTTTCTAAATAGATTGGGGTCCAACCCGTAACCCCAATTGGAAGGGTGTTAGTACTATGCCATGGGTAAATACAACTAGTTGTGGGGTCATTCCTAGTTTAACAGGTGACCCCTGAGATCAGTCCTAAACTAGTGGGTGATCCATGAGTATGTCAGTCCTATCTAATGGGTGACAACTTATAACCTATGCTGGTTACATAGTTATAGAACTTAGGGATTGCTTCTAGGGATCTAAGTCCTATCTAACAAGTGAGCCCCCATCCCTAAGGTCGCTCGGTGCTGAATCCTACTCCCAACTAAATAGACACTGAACTGACTAAATTGTTACTAATTATACTATCTAAATAAACTGAACTGAGTTCACTGAGTTTTGTTGACTGATGGAATACTACTAGATTCTATCAATTGACTGAATACTACTGAGTTTTGTTAGCTGATTGAGTTTACTGAGGTAGGAACTGAATACTAAATTGGACTGGACTAATTCTAAGCTCTCTAAGTAATGAACTGGTTACTGATTGAATTATAAACTAAATACTACTGGGTTCTAAACTGAACACTGAACTGAGATTGATTACTCAGTACTATTGAATTTCCTGAGTTTATGGCCTATGGTTTGGTTGGTATGGTTGGATGGTTGATTTGGTATGGTTGGACTCGATTAGGTCGGTCATGGTTGTGACCCTATCTTAGAGTCTTCATGAGATCATTTACGTTATATTGTTATATGCTTAAATTTCAGCCCATCTAAGGCTGGATATAGGTGGTCGGTTTGGGTATAAGAGGGCGATCCCCGATGCTGGTTGGACTTAGGATGCCCATTATGATAAGGCTCGGGGTTGGGTCGGGTCATTAACTGATGGTATCTAGACCTCAATCTATCTTAGAAAACACTATTGTACCCTGAAGCTAGTCAAATAAATCATCGATACAAGTCATAGTACACTTATTCTTCATGGTTACCTTGTTCAACTGCCTATGGGTAATACACATACACATAGAGTCATCCTTCTTCTTCACAAATTGAATTGGATCACCCCACGGGGATACATTCGATCTGATAAAACCCTTACCCATAAGATCTTGATGTTGACTATTTAGCTTTTTAATCTCAGCAAAAGCCATATGATAAAGATCCATAGAAATAGATTGGGAGCCTGGCTGGAGGTTAATAATAAATTATATATCACGCTCAGGAGAAAGGCCAGGTAGGTCGATCAGAAACACATAAGAAATCTTGTGAACAATAGGGATGGAGTTAAGTAATAGACTCTCAGCACTAATATCCCAAACATATGTAAGAAATGACTCACAACCCCCTCGATATCAGTCTTTTAGCCTGAATGTAAAAAATAATCCCCATCGTTGAGTGGGTAACAGAACCCTGCCATATAACTGGGGTTGTGCTTGCAAGGCTAAGGTAATGGTCTTAGCAGAAAAATTCAAGACCGTATGGTAAGGAGATAGCCAATCTATGCATAGAATTACATCAAGATCTGCAATATCTAAGACAAAGAGATTAATTCGAGTATCAAACTATTGTACAGTCACCAAACAAGATCTATATACCTGATCCACTACTAAAGAATCACTCACCAGGGTATCTATACGCAATGGTGCAGATAAAGACTCCAAACATAAACCTAGTTGCTATGTAAAATAAGTAAAACCATATGAAAATATGGAACTAGGATCAAACAAAGAAGAAGCTGGTCGATATCATACAGAAATCACACCTATGATCACAACATCTAAAGCCTAAACCTCTAATCTACCTGGTATAAAATACAAATGACCTTGTCACCGACTGGACTGGGTATCTATCTGACCACTTATCCTACCTCCCTATGGACCACCTCTAGAACCTTAGGGACCACTCCCACGACCTTATACACCAATCCTACCTAACGTGGCACTATTCTGATTGATTGTGTAGTATGAATAGAGGACTCAATCATCATATACTGGGGAAACCCATGAGCGAAGTGACAAACAACCTCGCAGTCATAACATGCCTCAATAACCCTGCTCTTTCTAGAAGGTTCGACGAATTTAAAATTACCACCTTGACTCAATGATCCTGACTGAATACCCCTTTGTGGTAGCCTAGTACTCTGACCACTATAACTGAGCTGGCCCCTTTCTAATATTTGTAGTGATGCCTGAACTAGCTAACTAGTCTTAACCTGATACTGATAAGGCTGTTGTTAGGGGTACCTACCATGAAACCCTCAACCTATGAATTGTGAATTGATGTTACTTTTACTGAAACTACCCTATTAATGAGGTCTCTTATCTCTTCCCCCTTAGGCCTTATGATCCATATCTTTTATAGAATAAATATACTCAACTATCTTAGAAAAATACTTTCCTAAAGTCATCAAACTCTGTGTAGCCCTACGAAGAGATAATCTCAATCCCCTTACAAAGCATCGAATCCGCTCATGCTCCATTAGTAGAATCATAGTGGCATTTTTGGATAACTCATGGAATCTCACCTCATACTCAACCAAAGACATAAAACCCTATCTCAAATCAAAAAAAAGGCACTAGTTCAGATGGGTTTGTCTGTACCTCTGCCGACGCTCCTGCTTGTAAGGCATGATGTAATACCCTGCATTTTCGATCTAGAAATTGAACCATCGTTCCTACATATATAAACTCTAATCTCATGATTTATATTTAAATTCATGTGTCATGATCATTATCCCTTATGTTTGAAGTGCTTTCGAGGTGAAAAATGTTCATAGGAATTACTTAGAGCGAAGTTGAGCTAAGAGCTTTTGATTCGGCTAAATCTTAGTATTTGATTCTACAAGGGTCTACTTTGATCATGTAAAACTTTCAATACACATAGAATTTTGCAGCTCAATACACACCAAATTGTAGATAATTGAGTTAGATTTCCAACAATACCAAATTTTCCTTAATCTTATACCTGAGTAAAATGATATGGCATTTTTTGGAGAGGTAATAAGCTGATGCAATTGGGACGCAACGTGTTGGTCTCTCGATGTGATAAGCGACATGGTACGTTGCTGTCCCCAATCCAATATCCAATGCGATATAGAGCTATTTCAAATCCTGCTTCAGTTTCTAAAGGGTCTAGGGTCACTTTGGTCAATTCTCCTCACCCAAAAACATCCATAACACATAATTTTAGCCCCCAAAAGCATTAGATACATTATTATTCATCCTTTTCTCTTCAAGAAAACCCTATCCCTCCTCAATAACACCATGAATGTCATTTAATTTTCTTCAAGTAAAGCAAGAACCCAAGCTACCTAATTCAAGAACTTCAAGAAGAAGCTTCAAGAATGCCACTAGAGATTCAAAATTCAATCTTTTACATCGAATTAATCAAATAAGGTATGTGGGGTTATGAACAAGGATACTACTTTCATCCTTGTGCCCAAAACTAGCGTTTAAAGTTGAATTTACATGATTTTCAATTTAGGGTTCATACCCAATTGTCATTATTTGATGTTTGTGAAGTTACAAGTGATTTGGTGTTGAATTACATCTCTATTTTCACATGTCCATATGTTTGGCTTGGTTTTACATATATTGAGAGTTGAATTTCATTGTCTTGACTAAAATTGTTACAGAAATTTTAAGATTTCGATTATC
Organism: Capsicum baccatum var. pendulum; assembly: GCA_030864225.1. Lineage (NCBI taxonomy): Eukaryota > Viridiplantae > Streptophyta > Magnoliopsida > Solanales > Solanaceae > Capsicum > Capsicum baccatum. The sequence goes on from CM061551.1 coordinate 109,702,484, forward strand.
AATCATTAACCTTGTGATGATTTGACATGAGTTAAAGTATGGGTTTTAAAACCTAAGTTGAGTATTGATATTTTAAGAAGACTTTTCTTTAAAGCACCCTATGGCTAGATTATATTCAAATTTTAAGAAAAGATTTAATCTTTTGATCCTCAACTAAGATACGGAATCCACACAGTTAGTTTTGATTACAGTTTTAAATAGATAATGCATAACTGGTTTTCATTATACACCCTTATGCTAGTTTTAAAGTTATTTTCCTACAGAATGAGCCTACGGATTAAAGAGAGTAATATTTAGCACTGAGTTGGGTATGTGTCCTAGATCACACACCCCAGAACTACGAGCCAAAATAGGTATAGATTTATATTATTCCTATTTATTGGATGCAGATAGAGATTGTGATCACTTAACTCAGGTTATACTCCTTGGCAAGAGTATGACACCTCCCCCCACTATGAGATTTCCCCCTTAGGGGAACTAGATGTTGGACACTTTGACAGCTCACATAGTGTATGTCGGATAGAAGAACCTCCCTAATTACTAAGTCATAAAATAGGATAACAGAACAACTTTTAGAAACTAAGTGTAAAGGCTCACAAATTTATTCAGATATTATTTTACATAAGACATTAGCTATGAGATTTTAGCTTTCAGTTTACAGATATAAAGGTGAGTCCTTTTTACACTTAGCCTGCATGATTTGAAAACAGACTTAATTTTAGCTATATTTATTCCACTAGTAGAAAGAGTAAAAGTACAACTTTTAGAACTAAATATTATGGCTCACAAGATTTATACAGTATGTTTTATTATTCATGATTTATGATTTTCAGCTTTCAGTTATTTAAGACAATGTCAGTCATTTACACTTAGCTTGCATTCTTTACAAGCTATATGACATTGAGATATTATTTTTACTCATGCATTCACCCCCATATGCTCAGTACATTCCAAAAGTACTGATTCACATATATGTCTATGTGCTACATTGTTTAATAATGTAGGTACAAGTTATAGCGTGCACATCATAATCAGACAATTGCAGCTTCCAGTCAGCAGGTGATAAGCCCTTTTGATTCAAGGGTTTGAGTTAGTCATAATTTGAGTAGCACTTTTTTCTTTATTTGGTCGTATTGATTTAGGATAGCTGGGGGTCATATCCCGGCTACCTATAATCAACATTAGTAGCGGCTTCATAGATAGTTATTAGAATTGATGTATTTGATTACAATCTTGTTTAGTATAATTAGAGTTGTAATCATTTTAATATAGTTTTGTATTAATCATACTCAGAAAAGATTTATCTTTCACATTTTTTTTTGAATTTGTGTATTTTATTCAGTTTCTTATGAGTTATGCCAGTACAAGGGTTAGCTTGGGATCACTTGTGGTCCTAAGCACCATAAGACGTTCGGGGGGTAGTATAGAGGTGTTATAAACTTGGTATCAAAGTACATAGTTCAAGTTTCCTAGGGTGTCTATGAAGCCATGTCTAGTAGAGTTTTGTGGAACGGTACAGAGACATCTGTACTTTTCTTTGAGAAGTTCTAGGGCATCTAAGAAAAAGTTTCCTTTCTTTCATACACTAGATCGTGCTGTGAAGTTGTTCTCTCAGAAACTTCTATTGATTCGTATGTTACTCCATAATCCTTTATCTATGACTTATTCTTGAGGTGACATGACTCGTAAGTTCCAATTCCTCCCAAGATGATGCTCTCAGATTTACTATCAAAAATTTCAGAAGTCACACCAAGGTCCTGAGAGGATCTCGTTAGTGTGTTATAAGTTCCTCAAGTTGAAAGTTATATCTGCATCCTTATGATTTATTTAATTAAGATAGAGTAAGATATGTATTCAGACTCCTCGTTAATCCTTTAATACAGATAGTGTTTTTGCTCATGAGAAGAGATAATATGAACTTAGATTGTTAAATTGAGTTTGCATTCGGGGGATAGTATGAACTTTATTGTTATGATTTATAAGTAGTAGAACCTTCTTATAGTTGGAAGTGTGGGTTTAGAAATATAGTGACAAGAAAGTGGGAATGACAATTGATAGAAAGTATATAGATTAACTTATGCATGCTATAGATTTTGTGTTATGGTGATATGTCCTTGTGTGTTAGTTTAGTGAAAGCAAGAGAAGGAGTTATTAGTTAAGGTGAATTATTGTTTACTTGAAGTATGAAAGGAGTTATTGATGATATTGGTTGTGTTAGAAAAGTATAGCATATTTATGAAGTCTCTGGTGGTTGAGTATTGTTAATAAAGTCCTTCCCGTGTGGCTGTGAAAAATAAGGTTGGTTGATGCTTTAAGAGATATGAATATATTTGGGGTATACGGATGGGTGATTAGTAATGATATGTAGAAGGAAGAGGTGCTAATGGATTATAATAATATAGGCCATATGGTCATGATCAATTGTTTTTATTATGAGGCTTTAGTGGACTAGTGGTTCTTAATGTCCTATTTTATAGCTTCAAAGTATGAATAGTATGTGAGGTTGGGTTGTAAATCAGGTTTAGCACTAGACGTTAAGTTTGAATAGAAGATGATCATCAAGGTAGAAATAAAGATTGCTTGGTTAGTAATTCTAGTTATATGAAAGTGATCTAGTAGCCTTGAAAAGTGTATGCAAGAGTTAAAGTTCAGTTATTCGTAATTAAGTATGATGTAGAGGTGTGCCCAAGGTGATATTGGGTTGCATTATTTTCTAAGGTTATTAAGTGTTATGTATGATTAGTAGTACCCTTGAGTTGCTAAGTAGACGGAGGCTAGTTATATAGCATATGGTGTTCTAAATAGCTAAGTTAAGGTGTTATAGATAAATGTTGTTAAGTCTTTTTTGGTACGATTTTTGTTTCTCATGGTTTAGGTAAAAATATAAATTTAGATATGTGATATTAATAGGCTATAATGGAAGTAGTATGGTTCATTAAAGGTTTGGGGATATCCATGTTAAGTGTTAGAATCTAAGTTTGAATCTTTGAAGATTGAGTTGATAGAAATAAGAGTTAAAGCTCTAGATGGCGTGAGCACCTGGTGTAGTGGTAATCATGAAGATTCTAAGTTAGTAAGTGTGAAAGTTATTATATGATGACTATTGGGGCTATAGAAACATAGAGTTGTATCTCAGAAGTAGGTATTAACAGTGGGTTTTACACTTTTAGGTGCATTCTTTTAGGGTGAGTTTAGTATTTATGTGTATTGTTATATCGGGCTCTAGAGTAAAGCGGTTGAAGTTTCGTTATAGTTTATTTAGTGGTTCGCTGATTTATAATGATGGCTTAAAGATAAGGAGAAGATGATAAAACAAGTAACCAAGTCGAGCTCTCAAATTCTAGTAGGGAGGAAAGTGTGCAATCTATTCTTATCTCAGTGCAAAGTTTTTAGTTATAATGATTTCTACTCATGCCTTACATGTCATTTCTATGTAATAGAGAATCATGTACTCTCCCAGCTCCTAGTATGGGGAGTTTCAGTTCACTCGGTAGTATAGACCATGTTCCACTAAGTTATGAACTCCAAAGTCAGATCATGTAGCTTATGACTCACGTACCCATGCTTTACAATATGCTCAGTTCCAGGTACCATTCTACACTCCTAATGACCAGCAAAATTTAGATTTGTCATATATATCCTCTATTTTGATCGTTGTAATGAATCCATATCGTGGATACTCTATTCCTCGAGCCTCAGTAAAGTGTCCAGTTAGACTTATTATCCCTTCATGTTTCAGGTTCACATATTCTAACCTTTTAGTGATCTTTTCTTATGTCAAAAAAGCGATGATGAACAGTTGTTTATATGGTTTAGGGATAGGCGAAATGTTCAGTGCATAATATCACTTTTCCTAGTAAGATCTTAGTCTCGTTGTCTAATGATTCATGCTTGCATAAGTTATCACTTTGCAATTCCATATGTATAATTGTATCATCAACACTTAAGCAAGTCCTAAACTCTCAACATGAATCAACTTCTTATCGTAAGTAAAGTAAAGTCAGCTCAGAAATCAGTTTCATGATGAAAGTTTTAATGTTTTGTCGTAGTTATGTCCTTTATTAATAGACACATCATGTTTACATATTACATACTTCTAATACTTCAAAAAATAGGGTTCCTATCCATCATTCGAGGATGAATGATTCCAAGGGGGAGATAATGTAACACCCTGTATTTTCGAGATAAAAATTAAATTGTTGTTCCTATGTGTGTAAACTCTAATCCCATGATTTATATTTAAATTCATGTGCTTTGATATTTATCCTCATGTTTGAAGTGCTTTCGAGGTGAAAAATACTCATAGGAATCACTTAGAGAAAAGTTGAGCTAAGAACCTTTGATTCGACTAATTCTTTGTATTTGATTCTACAAGGGTATACTTTGAAAGTGTATAACTTTTGATATATGTAGAATTTTGCATCTCAAGTCCAAAAAATTATAGATAATTGAGTTAGCTTTCCAACGATATCTATTTCACCTTAATCCGATACACAAGTAAAACGTTATGGCATTTTTTGTGAGAGACAGTAAGCCGACACGATTGGAACGCGACACGCTGGTCTCTCGACCCGATAAGCAACATGATGCATTGCTGTACCCAATGTGATATACAATGCAATATAGATCCATTTCATACGCTGCTTCTGTTCCTAAAGGGTCTAGGGTCACTTTGGTCAATTCCCCTCACCCAAAATCAGCCATAACACATAATTTCAGCCCCCAAAAGTATTAGATACCTTATTATTCATCCTTTTCTCTCCAAGAAAACCCTAGCCTCCCTCAAGAACACCAAGAAATACATCAAATTTTCTTCAAGAAAAGTAAGAACCCAGGCTTCCTAATTCAAAAACTTCAAGAAGAAGTTTCAAGAACATCATTAGAGATTCAAAGTTCAAGCTTTTACATCTAATTAATCAAATAAGGTATGTAGGGTTATAGACAAGGATACTCATTTCATACTTGTTCCCAAAAATAATTTTTAAAGTTGAATTTATATGAATTTCCATTTATGGTTCATACCCAATTGTCATTATTTGATGTATATGAAGTTACAAGTGATTTGGTGTTGAATTGCATCTTTATTTTCACATGTCCATATGTTTGACTTGATTTTACATATATTGAGAATTGAATTTAATTGTCATGACTAGAATTGTTAAGGAAATTTCAAGATTTTAATTATCAAGCATGAACCTTGTGATGATTTGACATGAGTTAAACCATCGGTTTTAAGCCCTAAGTTGAGTATTGATATTTTAAGAAGATTTTGCTTTTAAGCACCCTATGACTAGCTTATATTTAGATTTTAAGAAAAGATTTGATCTTTTGATCCTCAGCTAAGATACAGAATCCACACAGTTAGTTTTGATTATAGTTTTAAACAGACAAATGCATACTGGTTTTTATTATATACCGTTATGCTAGTGTTAAGGTGGATTTCCTATAGAACAAGCATATAGATGAAAGGGAGTAGTATTTAGCACCGAGTTGGGTATGTGTCCTAGATCACATGCCCTATAACTATGAGCCAACATAGGTACAGATTCAGATTATTCCCATTTATATGTATATAGATACAGATTATGATCACTCAGGTTATACTCATTGGCAAGAGTATGACACCTCTACCCAACGTGAGGTTTGACCCTTGGGGGAACTAGACATTGGACACTATGACAACTCACATAGTTTCTGTCGGTTAGAAGAACCTCCCTAATTCCTAAGTCCTAAAAAGGAATAATAGAACAGCTTTTAGAAACTAAGTATAAAGGCTCATAATTTTATTCAGATATTATTTTACATAAGACATTAGCTATGAGATTTAGCTTTCAGTTTACAGATATAAAGGTGAGTCCTTTTTATACTTAGCCTACATGATTTCAAAACATACTTAACTTCTATTATATTTATTCCACTAGTAGAAAGAGTAAAAGTATAGCTTTTAGAACTAAGTGTTATGGCTCACAAGATTTATACAATATGATTTATTGTTCATGATTTATGATTTCACCTTTCAGTTATTCAAGTCAATGTGAGCTATTTACACTTAGCATGCATTCTTTACAAGCTATATGAACATTGAGATATTATTTTTACTCATGCATTCACCCCCCGTATGCTCAATCCAATCCAAAAGTAATGATTCACATATACGTCTATGTGCTACATTGTTTAATAATGTAGGTACAAGTTGTAGTGTGCACATCATAATCAGATAATTACAGTTTCCAGTCAGCAGATGATAAGCCCTTTTGATTCAAGAGTTCGAGTCAATCATAGTTCGAGTAGCATTTTATTTTCTTTATTCAGTCGTATTGATTTGGGATAGCTGGGGGTCATGTCCCGGCTACCTATAGTCAACATTAGTTGAGGCTTCATAAATTTTCAGTAGAGTTGATGTATTTGATTCCAGTCTTGTTTAGTATAATCAGAGTTGTAATCATTTTAATATAGTTTTGTATTGATCATATTCAGAAAAGATTTATCTTTCGCATTTTCTTTTGGATTTGTGTATTTTATTCAGGTACTCACGAGTTATGCTAGTATAAGGGTTAGCTTGGGACCATTTGTGGTCTTAAACACCGTGCGATGTCTAGAGGGTAATCTCGGGGCGTTTACACATGATGTGAGGCATATAATTTCCTAGGAAAGCCTCAAAGAACTGAGTCCAAGTCACCTGTGGAGATCCAGCTGGACAAGAATCAAGACAATCTCTACCACCTCCTTGTCATCGTATTTAGCTAATATGAAATAAATTCTACTCCTCATGACTCAATCAACCCCAAATTTCATCACCACTCCTCACGACTAGATAGCAACTCATAAGTATCCTTCCCTGGAGTCCTGGCAAACCTGGGTAGAGACTATCTCAAAAATCAGCCCAGCATCTTCTGCTCCTCAGAAGACATAACTGGCTAGGCTACCATTGTCTGTGGGACTATTGGTGCTAGCGGAACCTCTACCCACAGCACCTCTGTCGCAGGTTGTTCCCCTAAATCGACACCAACCTATGTTATTGGCTAAGCTTCCTCAGGTGGTGGACCTCCTACTAACCCCAATAACTATATTAATGCATCCCAAAGAATCGAAAGAGATATAAAATTAGTTGGAGCATGGGTTGCCCCTGGCCCACCTTCTACTATGGCAAAATACTTGGAGTTCTCTCAGTCTCAAAAGATATGACAGGATCAAGTTATAGATCTCTAGCCTAATATCGAATGGGGGTTGCTGCTATATCCTTTCCTTGGGTCGACCTCATCCCCTTACCAAAACTATAGCATCGGGCTTCGGGTCCCGATCCCCGACTCTCGAACCTTATATCCTAGCCATTTCTATAAAAAGTGAATCAATAAAAGTTAAAAACCAACTGAAACCCCACGGATGGAAATAGATCAAGAAAATGAGAGTTTTCCATTAAAATAATCCATAGCCTCTCGAAGATAGGATACAAATGTCTATGTACCAATCCACAGTACTCTACTAAACATCGGCTCTAGTACCAATAGTACTAGTAAACCGCAACTCTAATAGCAAGCTATTACAACCCAATTTCTCAAGTCATGATGGCGCCTATCTTATCCCACCAGTAGGCAAGTTAAGCCATAGCCCGAAATAATAGGTAATGGGTTAACATGAAGAAACTAGAAAGATCGCCTATAATAATAGCGGTAGTAATAATAAGTGAAAACTAGAAAGGAAACATATATAATATATCAAAAAAAGAGAAGGAAAAAGGATGAAATATACAAAAGAATCTCTCCTAAGACCTGTTAAGGTCAATACTAGAGCCACTACTAAAATATACCTAGAGTGATGACAGAATCTATAATAAACATAATATATACAAGCAGTCTCGAGGACAAAAAGACTAAACTAAAATAGATAGAGGAGGATCATCCTCGGACAACAGTAAGCTCACCCTTCTCCAAATTAGTACTGAAAGTATGAACTATGTTAACGCCGACTACTAGTACTCGGATCTACATCAGGAAAAAAATGCAGAAGTGTAGTATGAGTACCAAAGCAATGGGTAATCTGTAGGAATCATCGATTAACTGAGCTCAATATAGGAAAAGTATAACAAAAATACAAGGGTGTAATCTAAGTCAACAGTAAATAGAGAGAGAAAGTTAAACAACTACCAAGCTACACAAATAAGAAAATGGAATAAATATAAGTGATACAAAAATTAAATAACACAGTAATAACAGGCAAATAAAACATAACCTAACTAGCCCCCATAAGCCCGCTAAGCACACTGAGGAAGATAATTAACCCAACTGCAGCCCCATAAGCTAGTGGGACACACAAGAAGTAATTAAAGAAAACAAACAAAAATAATTTGTAACTGAGCCGATCCTAAGAAATCATAGTAGTCATGCAGACGTGCATCAGGCTTGAACAGGCACCAATGGGTAGTAACGAGAGTCCAGATGCTTGTCTCAAAATAGTGATGGTGGATAATAACAAGAGGCCATATGCCGGATTCAAACCAAACGTAGTAGGCAATAACGAGAGGTTGCATATATGATATACAACAAAACTCACAATCAGATGCAAGACTTGAAATGAAACTCAAAGGAACCACAACTCCCAGAACAACAGTAATCAATACCAGAAATACTAAATCATCATAACCAGATGTCGAACATGAATCAGACCTCATAGTAACCATACCCAATTGTAAAATTAAAATCCAAATCATACCATAACCAATACCAAAGTGGTACAAAAATTTACAATTAGTGACAGAAATAAAGTATGTGTTGATCCTAAACCAAAACTAAAATACTTTTAAATAACCATTCACATATCTTAATTAAAAATGGGACTAATCCAAAGTTCCACAACTTAATTCCGCATTCTAAAGTGATAGAAATATATTATACTAAAAGATAAGTTTTTAAAATTTACTAGAACGGGGTCCTAACCGGATAAATAGGGCATGGTATATATATCAAATGATACGAAAATTACTAGTACTTGTCCAAAACTAGCATAATAGTACATAATTACCATAAATGCACTCAATCTAAAGGTTGGATAAGCCTAATCTACCTATACGTGAAAGCTAAAATATCTCTCTGCAAATTTTCTGGATAATGTACCGCTAGAACACGTGTTGAATAAATATAGCAGTATCTTAAATTTTACTTCATAATGCAATCAAGCATGAATGAAAATTCATTAATAGCATTTTTTTATGAAAGGTGATAGGAACGTAATGTTAACACTTTAATGTTGAATGGATATTTGCACCTTTTATAAGAAAGTTTATAATTCTTAAAAGATATGTTTGAACGAAATTTGTAATTATATAAGGAATTTTACATTTCTTAACACCTTGATGTGCCATGGAAACATGGCATATTCGACGCCTAAAACAAGGAATTTATTCTTTGACTTAGGCAATTTTGTTGGATATGATGTGGTTCTGTGTGATTGTGCAGGTAAAATAAGTAACTCCATTGGAGTAAAAAGAAGAAATAAAAGTTCTAAAAAGGGCAAAGTACTGATTAAGCTACGAGTTGTTAAGTCATCTTAAGACTCGTAGCATGACTCGTCAAGATACTAGAAGAAAAATTAAATCTGAGACACTAATTAAAGGTTAAAAACAACTCATAAGAAGTGGATATGGGTCGTTGGGATCACTAGTAAGGAGACCAGTAAGTTATGCCAAGGTCTAGCATTGAAATTATGAAAGACTACGCGTCGTAAGATCAAACTATAACTCATAGTGACCAATCATAAGGAGACCATTATGTAAAGCTATGAAGTGAAAGGTTCAAGTGATAACGAGTAAAATAAAAGAGTGGAAAATACCAAAAATTCTCCTAAAAAATCATCTGAAAAACATTTAGAAGCCATCCTAACGACTTAGGTCATGACTAGCAAGGTCTGACTATGAGTCGTGGCTTGAGTCATAGTAAGAAACCTATTTTTTAGCCTTTACTACCCATTTTATGACTCCCGCATAACAACCTATAAGAAGACATTATGAGTCATAATCTGGGCAGCTTTGATAGCTTTTCAGTATTTTGGTCATAACTTTTTACCCCGATATCGAATTAAGGCAAAATTAGGAAAGATAATTCAATTATATATCTGATGGTGGGTCTTAAGATCAAAAATTCAAAGTAAACCAAAAGTTATACTCATTGGATCATTGGGATGCCACATCCATGTATCCCAATTACACTTCTATGATGTTTTTAAGTCCTATTATGTATGGGTAATTAAGTTTTCCTATTTTAGTTAGGATTTAATTTCTAGGTTTTCTTGTAATCTATAAATACCTTTAATATTTTTTTGATTTACTAGACATTCATTATTCTTTCATATATTGATTGATTCAAAAGAAGGCCCTTGGGGCCAAGTTCACAAACATCTTGTTGTTTGGAATTTATTCTTTCATTGTTGTGAGACTGATTTTTTAATTTTATCTATGGATTTCATGATTGATCTCATAACTATGGATGATTAATTCTCTTAGCTAGGGTTGTCGGAACCCTGATGGATTAATGATGTAGAGGAAGTGCCAAGTCGTTCTAACTAAAGATTCTTGCATGTATTGTGATTTTCTTTACTTTAATTGTCTTCTTAACAGTTGCATTCGCTATGAACCCACATGTATTCACTACTTACTTCAAAAGAGAGGTAGAGATTAGAAAAAGAGAATCATGACAGTAATTTAAGATGCATCACCTCATCTCATCATTCCGCTATATTATCTAATTAAATTGACACTCAAAGGTAATAGTTAATCTGAAATCCAAGATTAGGGTTAGTAACGCGACATCTTGAGACTCAAAATGTAAAGGGTGAAATCAATCAACTAGTCCAAAAGATGGTTGATGGTACATAACTTATCAGATTTTGGATGCAAAGTATTAAAATAGTTCGACAGTGCACGATAAATCTATGGAGTTAGAAGCCAGGGGAACACAAGCCTAGTGTTTATCTTAGATTGTTTACAACCAAGAGCGACCAATTCTTTTCCTTTTTACTATTTCAGCAAATCCCCCCTTTTTACTTTCCCGCACTGTCTAGTGATTTTAACAAGTTTGAGAAGGATTTTTGGCCTATTCCTTGTAGGATCAACCCTAACCTCGTTGGGTTACTATATTTGACAAAGACCGCTTCATCCTTCAATTGGAGGTGTACTTTGGGCGTTATCACACCTATGATTGTAATTACTTGGCATTATATTGCTAATATAATGACACCACTTAATTTGGTGTCCTTGTGAATAGATTCAACATGCAGGGGGTGCCAACACCACTCTTTGCTCTCCGTTATAGTCATACTGGGGTATTGCATAGATTCATGATAAAATAAATATAATATTTTGAATATATCATAATTAATGGGAAATTATTTTTAATAGAACCTCTATTATATAATAATAATATTTTAACATATTTAGATTTACTATCTCCGCTAAAATATTAATAGACTATAAAAGCTATTACGAAGTAATATAAATATATCACAACTTAAAAAAAATTCTATCAATATCAAAAATATTTTAGAAGGGTAATAAATTATATTTCTACCAAATGCCAATTTAAATTAAATATTTCACAATATATTTTTTATTACTAAAATTCTCAAGCAAACTACCTGAAAATTGAAATATTAGTCCCAGCAAGTCATAAATAACTTAGGGCAATTTTAGAAAAGTTCTAGACACTGAAAATGTATGAAAATAAGAAAAATGACTATGAGGATCATTACATGTTACTTGTGTTTTTCTTGTTTTTTTCTTTAGCATTCTGTATTTCTCTTTTTCTCACTTTTTTGTTTCTACCTTCTCTTCTCTTCTCATCCTCTTTTTTTTTTTGTCTCTCCACTTTTTTTTCTCTTTTTTGTATATATACTATACTAGATGTTAGAGGCTCGTGCAAGTATGGACCCAATATTTTGCGTTAATATTGTATTTTATATTATATTTGGTGTTTGTTTTAGAAGTCTAAATTTTAAAGAAATTTAAAGTTATAGAGTTACTCCTCAGGTAGATTTTAATTCATCTATATTATATGATTGCAATGAAGGATTATACATGCAATGTACATTTTTAGGCTTCTTTCATAATGATTACAAAAAAGCTTCATATAGTTGAATTCCATATGTTAATGCACAAAGCATTTGTAAAAAATTAAACAGAGATGTTAATGCACAAAACATTTGCGGAAAATTAAATACAAATTATTGAAGGTGCGATTTTCATTTCATTAATGTTAGTTTCCTTGCATTGATAGAATTATCAAACAGCCATCGCGGGTATTTTTGTGGTGCGTCACTTGAGCTTTTATTTTTTATTTGATCCACCGATTGAAAGGCAAAGCAGAATGTATTTGGATATAAACATCTTGCACTTCTTCCTAGGAAAACATACGTACACACATTTGAAAAAGAACAAGAGCAGTTCATACAATTCAACTACATCACAAGGTGATGAGCTAGTGATCTACAAATATTAGAGTATAGAGGCTGTCATTATTATGGTAAGAAGTCAAGCAGAAGTAGAAGTAAAGGTAGAGAAACTTACTGGACGACAAAGAAAATTTCTTGTCCATGACTGTCTCATGTGTTTGAATGATGCGAAGACCATTAACCATATCATTTACTTTTACGGTTTCTCATGCTCTAGAGTTATCTGCAGAAGATTTTCTTTCCCTGAACCTTTACAGTATAATTTGTTTAAAATCACTGCTAACTCTCCTATTTTGCAGTTATATACAATGATTTCTTAACAATTATACTAAGCTTCATTGAATTATATCATGTGTTTAATCTTGTATAAGTTGACCACCAAGTAATGAGGTCTGCAACTTTCTACATATTGGTGGTACGTAGCTCCTTCATGTTGTCAGTACAACAGACACTAGTAGCTTGTCTGTTAAAAAAATGAACCACCTTTAGGGTTCGTTTGGTATACAAGATAAAGTGAGATATATATAGCCTGTAATAGAATTTATACCACACTTGATTGAATAAACTTGTAAAGTCAATTAAATACGAAATAAATTTTATATAGCTATCTATTCTCAGTCAAATTGGGATCAGTACTTCAAAAATGATAGCTTGATAATTCTGGAGCATATATTGAAGTAGAGCAAACATCAATCTAAACCAGCAATCTAAACCAGAAAAATCAAGTACTTTAGTGGGAATACTGTAGGACAATAACACAAGCATGATTAAGCAGAAAAATGCATGTGTATGATAAAATAAAAAATCATAGAAGTAGCACTTACACACTTCATAAAAGTTTTATCAAATACTAATTATTGTTTAAAATACTTTTTAAGTTAGTTAGCCAAAGACAAATTACTTCTAATAAAAATACCTTTTCAAATAAGTTGATTTTAGAAAGTTGACCAAATAGATTATAAATAAGACAATTCAGATGAAAAAATAAAATTTGAATATAACCATATAGAATACTTAAGAACAGTTTGTACCTAATATTTTCATCTCAATGTATGAATGTCCCACAAGACTTTCTCCTCAAACTTGATCGGTACACCATTATCAAGTTGTTACTTGATGTAAAGAGGAACGGGCGACATATCTGCTATACATAGAGAAAACAAAAGTCTCATTGTATATACCAAAGGAAGGGGAAGGAACTAAATAGTTATTTTGAGATACCTATTTTTTTAAGACGTTAAAATTATATCAAGATATCTTAAGAACTTTATTTTTTCACACACTGAAATATAGTCCAGTAAGTTGATTAAATTTTCAAAATGTATACAATAGTATTGACCTTTCCCAAGCAATAATACAATCGGACTTCTGTTAATATCTATGAAAATAATGTGTATTTGTTTTACTTCTCTTTTTGAAGCTTTAAGGTTCAATGAGAAATATAATATCAGCTACAAAAAAGATAAAGAAGAAGTGGTGTAGGAACATCTTGTGCTCGTCTTTATCAATCCATTAAACAACTTGGTACAATGCCGATAAGGTTTAGGTAGGCTCAAAGGGTTGGGTCGACTGGCTAGCCTAGTGCAGTAATATTTTGTTTCTTTTACCTTGTTTTATTCTTGATCTGTAAACCCTATTTGGTAATAAATAAAAGTTTATTTACCTGGAAAAAAACTTACTACAATTCACAACCATACCTATTTAGGTAAGCCTGCATATCTTATTGCAACTGGATAGTTACTCCTATGGCTCAACGATTCTGTTAAAAGACCTACCACCCTAGGGAATATTATTTGACCTCTTTCTAAGATGTACTATAATAGAGCAATTTTGTTTGCATATCTTCCTACTTTATACTATTCAATAATCATTGGTAACAAAAAATTTAATAGTAAATGAATTCCTAACTCTAATTAGGCGCCAATGCCAACTAACAGCAGTCACATAAAGTGCATTCAACACCTCTACATCTTAGTATATTTTTTTATAAGAAATCATATATCAAAAGTAGACATGCTTTTGTCCGAGAATCATAATGGTCAGATATGTATTGGGAGTTTCAATGGGTGGGTTTTCTTCTCTTTGTAATTCTCTGCACTGGTGATCACTACAATGATTGCAAAAACAATCCTTTTTGTGACATTACTCCCTCTGTTTCTTTTTCTTTTATCCTTTGTTGGGCTTGACAATGTATGCCAATGATTCAACTTTAAAATGCTTATTTTCTCTTACTGAGATAATTTATAAATCAATAAATATTTATAACTTATTTGAGATCATAAGTTTCGAAAGTTTTTCTTTATTTTTTACTATTATTACATAAATGGAACGGAAAAGTATTATTTTTTATTTATCTTCATTCAGACTTTTCCAAGCTATCAACAGTAAGTCTTGGATTATGCATTGAATAGTACTTAGAGTATACAATTTGAAGCCCCACAATCTTCAAGATGAATTTTTTTCTTAAACCGGTAGCAGGATAAGATCTTTGTACACCCCACTCTGCCCACACCTCACCTATGCTTTATATATATGTTATTGTTGTTGTGTTAATCAAAACTTTATGAATAAAAATTGGCTTTCCTATGGTTTTAAATAACACATAATGTATCAAACTATCAAAATTGAACAACACAAATGCATGAGGTACATAAAATAGATTTTAGAGGACATAAAATGGATTTTAGAGGACATTTCAGTTGCATACTATAATATCCCTAAACCATATAGATTTTGTTGCTAAGAACAAACTTGCTATTTTCATCTCATTATAAAGCCACAGGTTTCTCAATCAGTGTGCTCATCAAAGCTTAATTATAATAACTTGCTCAAAGTAGACCGCACTAAACTATATTTCTCCTTCCCTCTCAGGCTAACATTCCTCTCTCAAGGCAAGTGAACAAAGTACATATATCTTTTCTATTGTGGTGTATAAAATTTCTTGTTTATTTTCTTTCAATCTTGTATTTCTCTTTCTGTAAAAGAGATTTTAGAGAATTCTAGACTACGAATAATTAATTTTTTGTTATTAGGATTTCACTCCAACAAGCACTTCATCCAACCAACTAATAATGTGGTTATTCTTGGGGTTAATCACTAACATCCCGAGGTTAATCATTAACATCCCTAAAATTAACTATAAGATTGAAAAAAAAAATTCCCAACACTTATTATATTCTTAAATAAGAGAGAATTTAGGTGGACACAATGACCTGCTTCGGGTCAACATGCCTACTTTATGAGGGGGAATTTTGATACTTTGTTTGCCCACCGCCTAAATTGAGATAAGAACAAAAAGCTAAAAATTATTGAATATTCATATTACAAAAGTCTATTTTTATCAGCTAATAAGTAATTAACTGAACTTGTAATTGCACATAATTATTAAAGTAATAATGAAAAAAAACCCGTGAAATACATGAACTAATTTAAACTTGAGAAGAGATTAGCTTTGTCTTAAAATCTAATTTGTCTAAGCATTATGGAAGTAACATCTGTATTAGCAAAAAATAGTAGTAATAGATTCAAAGCTCACCTATGATGAACAAAAAGCTTAGTGATTGAATAAGGAAATGACAGTAACGATCCGGGAAGCACAGAAGTAAAATAAAGTTAATAGATAGAAAATGCAGTTGAGGCATTTTATCTTAGTGTTTTATGAGAGGGGATTTTCATCAAACACCTAACATGCATAATGAACATATCAATAATTCACTTGTAAATAATAGCATTGTAAAGGAATATGTCAGTGGTAACGGATTGAAGCTCACCTCATGTGAAGATGATGATGAAAGAAAGCAACGAAGGTATCAATTTAAAAATGGTTTGCATATCCGATGAAGAAAATCCCAAAATAAAAAATAAATCAAAAGTAAAGTGGAGTGTAACGACCCTCCCGGTCGCTTGTGAAATTTTACTTGGTCGTTCAGAAGTGACTTAAGTCATCGGGTAAGTGTGTTAAGAAAGTTAAATTCGATCATGACCAACTTTGGATCAAGATGATCTTGATTTAGTATTTTAATATTTTTAATATGTTTGGAATATGCTTTTTGATCAAATTATATATTTGATTTATTTTTATGAGATTTTTGATAATTTTAAAGATTTATTATAAGTTTTGGATATTTTAGATAACTAGCTTAATTACTGGGTTAATGAGTAAAAATCACAACTGTTTCCTATATCACATAACCCACGTCTAATTTAATTAAAAATAGAGTTATCTTCTCTATATAACAAGAACAACTAAAATACAAGAGGATTCTTTGAGAAGCTTGGACTGTACGGCTTGAGGCAAAATTTTTGGTGAGATCTCTGATTTTAATGGCTGGTAGAATCCATAGTAATTTCTTCAAGGTCGGTGGTATATTATTAGTGGTTCTTTTGTTAATATTGACTTAGGAATGAGACTATGATAAAGAATTATGGCCTAATGATTGGGCATTTATGCTGAGATGATAATTTCTCATCATTAGACCATAATGGCATGGAGTAAATTGAATCCTAAGGCGAAATACAGTAGTATGTGACTTGTATACTCGGAAGTCATTGTTATAACAATTTAACTTTCATAATGTTAGTTATTTTTGCTATTACAGTAGACGTTTTACTTGAACATTAGTGTTAATAAAGACAAAATTTAATTATAAGTTAATGATGAAAAATGATAGGGTGGCTAGTCATTGGTTAATCTATGATTGTATATATTTTAAATAAAGGTAAGTTGTACTTATAAAGTACGGCAGTTATTGATTTTGTTTCATGTTTAGCTTTAGTTTATCATATGTCAACCAATAACAATATTGATAAATTAGGTTTTAGGCCTAGGATTTTCAGAGTAAGAATTTGTAAATCTAGTGTCATTAGATTCGTACACTTGTCGGGATTCTATATTTGAACAAATTTGAACCAGTCAAAAGCTTTACGAAAGGGCAAGGCCATTGAAAATTAGCTTGTATTTGGATTATTTGGTTAAGGTAGGTTAGTGTTTAATTGGAGTTTAGACTCAATTTAATTGTGTGTATGCTCCTAAAATTGATGCTTGTTGATTGGTATTCAGACATGCTTGAATTTGATAATATTTGGATTGTTGAGACGTGTATAAATAGTTATTAAAAATTTACTTGATGAAATATTCTTATGACTTTAAGTATACTTGTAAACTTAGTACATCATATTATATCCTGAAACGTAGTGTAAATTTGATAAAACATACCTAATATGATTATGGAGGATCGAGTACTACACCGATATGAATATGATATTGGTATTACTTGCTATGGAGGATCGAGTACCACATCGGTATGAATAATATATTGATGTTACATGTTTATGAAAGATCGAGTACCACTCTGGTATGAATATGATATTGACGTTACTTGTTAATGGATGATCAGGTACCACACCGGTATGAATATGAGATTGATGTTACTTATTTATGGAGGATCAGGTACCACGCTGATACGAATGTGATCTTGATATTACTTATTTATGAAGGATCAGGTACCACGTCGGTACGGTACATAAACATAGATTGTTCCTTACAGGTCATGACTAGTTGGAAAAAAATAAGTTCCTTAGCATGTGTGTACATATTTATGTTGAATTTGAGAGGTTGTATGGGTTATTAAGCAGATACTGAGCTAATGGTGTCCTAATTGCAAGGTTTAGAAGGATGTGGTTGTTACTTATGATATAGTTGTTGATTATGTGGATGTTTATAGTATGGTTGATACTCTTGATGATTATGTGGCTTGTTTGAAAGTACTATTTGACTTGTTATCGATGTATTATTGATCCAATGAATACTTTTTATATAACGATGCATGTCTACTTGTTATTTGATTTATTTTGTGTACGTAATATTAAATTGAGTTGGCCTATGATACCTACCAAAAGATAGTGATTTATACTGATACTACCCTATACTCTTCTTTTATTAAGTGTAGAAAGTTTTTCAGAGGCTCAGACATGACCTCACCTCTAGAGTTCGATAGCAGATCTTGATCCTAGGGTAAGCACTCTATCTCAAGGCTATCATGGGTCATCATATTTGTTCTTGTCTATCTTTCGAAGAATGAAACATTCTTTATTTACTTTAGTTTTGGATATCTCTTTTAGACATGATCTTTGTTAGAAGTTCTTGTATGATGATTTTCGAGTCTTGGGGATTTCAGCGAGTAGTTTGTTTAATTTTTGCAAATAATGCTTAGCTCTAGATTATTGTAATTAAGGTGGTATTATGATAATATTGTTTTAATATTGACTAAGTGATTGTGTAATGGCTCAGTTTAGATGGTTCTCCCACAAGAAAATTAGTGTGGGTATCACTCATGGCAATTTGGTTGTGAAAAAGTTGGTATCAGAGCCCTAAGTTCATCGATCTTGTCATACAGGAACATGTCAAGTATAGTCTTGCAGAACGGTATGGAGACGTCTATACTTTTCTTCGAGAGGCTGCAAATAACTAGAAATTATCAAATTCTTCTTTCTTATGTGCTTTACTTGATTTTAATTGGTATTTGGCAATTTTAATTGGTATCTAATTTATTTCACTCTTATTCTCGTGGATGGTAAGAACACGAGCAAATGGATCAAAAGTTGAGGTGCCCAAACCAGCTGTTGGGCTGCTATTTTGGGTAGAGAACAAGCGAGGGAAGGACGAAGTAGAGTAAGGAGAGCAGTTTCAACTAGAAGCAGAGCTCAGGCTGTGAGACCAGCTAGAGAGAGGCTAGTATCTCCCCCCACACATAAGGATATGCCTGGGGTAGCAGAGGATGGAGCGATATCAGTACAGAATAAGAGGGTGTCAATTCATGGTGGGGTTGTACCATTTTAGGGAGGTGCAAATCCTTTTTTGATGTCTTTTGCTATAATTTAGTAGGTTCTAAGCTTTCTGAGTGGGTTGGCAGGAACTGGGACTATGCCAGCAGCACCTGCAGTCCAATATCTAGGGTTGTAGTATGTTGTTGTTGTAGGTCCTCAAATGGAAGAGGCGATGGGGCCATATGATTTTTCGAGACATATAGTGGGTATAGTGATGACTAGAGATGAGCATAATTTGTTCTGTAAGTTTATCAAGATGAAGCCTCCTATTTTTTATGGCATCGAGTTTGAGGATACCTATGATTTTATTATTGATTGTCATGAGAGACTTCACAAGATGGGTGTAGTTGAGAGGTATGGTGTAGAATTGGTTACTTTTCAGTTTCAGAAGGGTGCCAATATATGGAAGAGAGATGATATAGAGTGTAGGGATGCAGGTTTGCCTCCATTGACTTGGACTCAATTTTACTTATTCTTTCTAGACAAGTATGTGCCTCGTACTATGAGAGATAGAAAAAGGGATGAGTTCACTAATCATAAGTAGGGAAATATGTCAGTTGCAGGCTATGAGCCCAAATTTCATTCATTATCTCAATATGCACCTCATTTACTGAAATCTAGGAAGGAGAGGATTTATGTCTTTATGAAGGGTTTGAATACAGGTCTCTAGATTTTGGCTCTTCAGATGATATCTTCAGGTAGGTCTTTTTAAGAGATAGTTGATTTTGTCAAGAAGGTAGAGGGCGTAAGGCAAGAGGGTGATTCTAATACAGCAAAAAAAGGCCCAGAGATGAGGCAATTTTAGTGTTCTTATTCTAGGGGTTAGAGTTCACAGAGATACCATTTCCACCCCCTTCAGTCAGTAATACAAGTATCTGTTGGGGGTCTATCAGGAGCTAGCCAACTATTTTCAGACTTTGGTGGTTACCTCGCTTTATCTTCGCCAGCTCAACAGCCTACCTTGGATCGAATATGTTATGAGTGCGGTAATGTTGGTCACATCAGGAGGTTTTGTCCTAATATGAGACAGTATGGCCAGTCTAGATGGTGACAGCCTTCTAAATCTCTCATTCTAACAGGTAGGGGGTGTTAATAGTAGAGGTCATTCACAGGGTGGTCATGGTGTTCATTGGGTAGGTAGAGGTAGAATTAGCCTCATTGAGGTAGTTCTCAACTTAGAAGGGGTGACACTCATACTGGTGGTAAGGATCATATCTATGCCTTTCCTAGCAGGCCTTAGGCAGAGGCATCAGATGTTATTATTATAAGTACTACTCTCATTTGTGACTGGGATAGCCACTGTATTATTTTATCCTGACTTTAGTTTTTAATACGTGTCTACTATATTATTGTGGGATTGGACATGGTGTGTGATTTACTTGACTTTTTAATTCACGTGACTGCTCTTGTTGATGATTCTATTATTGTTGATAGGGTGTATCGTTCTTGTTCTGCTATGTTTATGGGGTATCAAACTCGAGCAGATTTAGTGATTCTAGACATGGTCAATTTTGATATAAATTTAGGTATGAGTTGGTTGTCTCTGTATCATGCTATATTAGACTGTCATGCTAAGACGTTGATTGTCACTATGCCGAGAATGGATAGACTTGAGTGGGAGAGTGATAACAGTCCTACTCTAATGAAAATTTTATTTCTATGTGCAAAGAGGTTAATTGGGAGGGGTTGTTTGGACTTCCTAGCACATCTTTGGAACACATCCATAGAGGTCCCATCTATTGATTCAGTTCTGATGGTGTGTGAGTTCCAAAAGGTCTTTTCTACAGATTTGCATGGCATGCCACAAGACTATGACATTGATTTTTGTATTGATCTAGAGCCAGGTACTCATCCTATTTCTATTCCTCCCTATAGGATGGCTTCGGTTGTGTTGAGAGAGTTAAAGGCTCAGTTATAGGATTGGTTGAGTAAGGGATTTATCCTTCTGAGTACGTCTCCATGGGGTGATCCTATATTGTTTATGAAGAAGAAGGATGGTAGTCTTCATATGTGTATAGACTACAAGCAATTGAACAAAGTTATGATCCATAATAAGTATCCTTTGCCCCGTATCAATGATTTATTTGACTAGTTGCAGGGTGCATCCGTATTTTCTAAAATTGATTTAAGGTCTGGGTATCATGAGCTTAAGATTCGGCCTAACGATATTTCTAAGACTGCATTTCAAACCAATTATGGGCACTATGAGTTTCTTGTGTTGTCTTTAGTGTTGAGTAAATCCCCAGTTGTTTTAATGAGTTTAATGAATGGGATATTTAAACCCTACTTGGATTATTTCATGATTGTATTTATTGATAATATTCTGGTTTATTCTAAGAGTAAAGATAAACATGAGAATCACTTAAGGATTGTTTTGGGTTTGTTAAAAGAGAAAAAACTTTATACAAAGTTTTCTAAGTGTGACTTCTGGTTGGCTTCTATATCCTTTTTGGGGCATGTGGTTTTGAAGGAAAGGGTAATGGTATATCCACAGAGAATCGAAGCAATTAAGAATTAAGCTAGGCCTACTTTAGTGTCAGAGGTTCGAAGTTTTGTGGGGTTAGCAAGTTATTATCACAGGTTCGTGAAGGGGTTCTCCTTGCTACTCAGGTGACGTGGTTGACATAGAAGGATGTACCTTTTATTTGGTCAGATGAGTATGAGGAGGGCTTTCAAAAGCTCAAGATCTTGTTGATTACTACTCCTATTCTTGCCTTACCGGTAGAGGGTAAGGATTTTATTATTTATTGTGACGTCTCACATTCTAGTTTAAGTGTTATTTCGATGCAGGAAAGGAATGTGATTGCTTATGCTTTGAGGCAATTGAATCCAAATGAGGTGAATTATCTAACTCATAATTTGTAGTTAGTTGTTGTGGTTTTTCCTTTTAATATATGGAGGCATTACTTATATGGGGTTTGTTGTGAAGTGTTCACTGATCACCACAGTATGCAGTATGTGTTTGTACAAAGGGATTTGAATTTTAGACAACCAGGGAAGGCTAATATGGTAGCTGATACATTGAGCAGAAAGTTAGCAAGTATGGGAAGCTTGGCTTACTTGAATGCTACCAAGTGTCCATTGGCTAGAGAGATTAAGACTCTAGCTAACAAGTTTATTTGACTTGAGGTGACTGAGAGAGAAGTAATTCTAGCCAGTATTAAGACAAGGTCCACATTTCTTGATCAAATAAAGGCTAAACAATTTGAGAATGCTAAATTGATCAAGATTCGTGATAAGGTTTTGCGTGGTGAGGCCAAGGAGGCCATTCTTAATGGTGAGGGTGTGGTGAGGATAAAGGGCCAAGTTTGTGTGACCCATGTTGATGATTTGATTCCTACTGTTCTAGTTGAGGCTTATTGTTCAAAGTATTCTATACATCCTGAATCAACTAAGGTGTATCGTGAATTGAGGAATCATTACAGGTGGGGTTGAATGAAGCGGGATATAGTTTATTTTGTTGCTAAATGCCAGAGTTGCCTACAGATAAATGAAAGACCCCACAAAAATCCTAAGCTTAACTCAGTCCTTTAGAGCATGAAAAGAGGGCCCAGACTTAGAAATTTCAGCTAAGTATTTATACTTAGAAGTATTTTAGCCTTCGTAAGTTAAAAATCCTATTTCATGATCCTTATGGCCTTAAAGTATTGATTTTTAGGTTTATTCATGATCAGGAATGTCAGTAGGTCACTTTGGGTGAGTTTTAGATTTTTCGGACCTCGTTTGAACCATGGTCGCATGACCAAAATAGTGGGTCGATGCGTCGTGTTGCCCATTGTGTCAACAGATAATTTGCCCCAGCTCTCAGTGTAATTCCAGTAGACCAATGCGAACTCGATGCGACGCATTATTCATCGCGTTGATTCCATCATGCAGTGCATCCGTCTATGCGTCACTAGACATATTTTCAATCATTAAAAGCCCGCATCTATAGGGGTATTTGGGTCATTATCCCAGCCATTTTCATCCCCAAAATATAAAATCAAACGACCCTAGAGGCTAAATTGCTCACTTTCTTCCAAATTCTCATAAATTTACTCAAGAAAAAACCCTAGAGCTTTTGGTTTCAGGAGAAAATCTTCAAGAACAAACTATTAGTCTTCACGGATTCAAGCATCAAAGTATGTGAAGTGTTCACCCAAGGATTTCCTTCCACCCTTGGAGTTCAAGAAACTCTTTTAAACTACAAGTTAATTAATTTCATAAATTCCATGTGGGAATTGAGTGTATTCTTGATTATGATGTTAATTGTGTTCTAATCCATGGTTTATTTCAAGTTTCATGTGAAATTATTTATCATGTGAATTCATGTTAAAATCCCTTGATTTTCGAATTGGGATTTGAAATTATAATGCCTACATGTTGTTTAGTATCATGTGCATAGATTATGTTCCCTAAGTGCTTGATAAATTGATCATGCAAATTAAATATGAAAATCATGACATGCCAGCATATGTGCAAGCTTATATCTTACAAGTGTTTGATAAAATGCCTCCATGAACGAGTTGTGATCAAGTGAACATTGTTATGCTTTACAAGTTTATGCTATGCTTTACTTTTCATGCTATCGAGTCCTGGGGGTATTCAATACCCAAAAATCTAGTTGCTTACCTAGAGTTATAGTAGTTACAGAACAATCTCAGTAGCATCACGAATAGTAGTACTCAATAATCAGTCTTAGTTCAGTATTTAGTTCAGAACTCAATAGTATTTCGTCAGTCAGCGGGACCTAGTAAACTCAGTTCAGTTTAGTTAGATAACACAATCAGTAACAGTTCAGTCCAGCCTATTACAGTTTAGAAATCCATTCAGTATTTATTCAGTTGGGAGTAGGATTCAGCATCGAGTGAACCCAAGGATGGGGACTCACCTGCCAGTAGAGGGTGTGATCCTTAGAAGCAGTCCTTGCATTCTAGAAATACGTAGCCAGCGTAAGTTGAGACATCAACCTGCTAGTTGAGGGTTGATGAGGTATTCTACCTGCCAGTTGAGGGTACCATCATTCTCGTTCAGAGCACCTACCAGATGAGGGTGACTCAACACTTGTCTTTACCCGTAGAATAGTACTGACACCCTTCTAGCTGGCGTTACAGGTTGGACCCCAATCAGTTCAGAGAGGGGCATGTTGGTTAGATGACTACCTCCCACAATTTTAGTTTCAATCTTAGTATAAAACTCAGTTCATTTCTATAGAACCAGGACTGTCAGATACAGTCACCCAGTTCAGCATAGAACTCAGTTCAGTTCTACAGAATTAGGACTGTCAGAAAGAGTCTCTCAGTTAATAGTAATTTAGTTATTAGTAAATTCAAATATCAGTCATTCAGTTATCAGTTATCAAAACTCAGTACCCAGTGTTCAAATAATCTCATACTTAGTGGTGAGTCCTCATATTTCAAGGATAAAGTTGTTATTTTAGTACGTTTTACAATAGTTGCAGTTAGTTGGGGGCTTGTCCCATCAACTCCACTTTTAGACAGTTTAGTTAGAGGCTTATCAGACAAGATTATTTTATACAGACGTTCCGATTTCAGTTTTTCATTATCAGTATTTGATGTTCAAATGTGAACCTTATGGCAATATCAGCCCAATTTCCATATTTTATTATTATTATTATTATTATTTAGATATTGCATCAGCTACCAGTCATAGGTTAGCTTGTGGTCCTTCGGGATTATGAACATCGTGTGACATCCGTGGTGCAGACTCGAGGTGTTACAAACTTGGTATCAGGGTCTAAGGTTCAACAGAGTCCTAGGAAGTCTGAAAGCCACGTCTAGTAGAGTCTTGTGCATGGGTGTGTAGTGCGCTACACTTATGGACAAGAGGTTATGAGGCATTTTTAGGAAAAGTTTCCCTTTTTCAGTATTCATATCATGCGAGTGGGCATAAAATCAAGTCACACTCTCAGTCTAATCATTTTTTTACTTCTATCTACAAAACATGCCTTTCAAAAAAAATAATGGAAGAAGAACAGGAAATCATCCAACACCTCAGCCCGTTCAGGCAGATCCGTTGGATGAGTTTGTCTCCCAAGCTGAATTCAGAGCCACTTTCACTACCCTAGCCAATTCCATTGCAGCTTAAAATGAATGCCCAGCTACTTTTTCGACCAACCTAATGGCCAATACTGCTGCAGCTAAAATTTGGGACTTCACCCAAATGAACCCTCCAGCTTTTATCGGGTCTAAGTCAGATGAGGACCCAAAAGAATTTCTTGATCAGGTGCAGAAAGTCACATATATTATAGGGGTTACTGCTAGTGAGAGTATTGAGTTAGCCGCATATCAGTTGCAAGATATGTATCACTCAAGGTTCAAGTAGTGGAAGGCATAGAGGGTCGCAGATGCAGGGCCTATACAATAGGAGGAGTTTGCCATTGCTTTTCTGGACAGGTTCTTCCCACTGGAGTTGAGGGAAGTAAAGGTGTTGGAGTTTGTTAATCTGAAGCAGGGCAATATGAGTGAAAGAGTATTCTCTCAAGTTTACTCAGTTAGATAGATACACTCCTCATGTTGTAGTAGATAGCAGATCTAAATAAGTAAGTTTGTGTCTGGCGTGTCTAACAGTGTAGTCAAGGAGTGCAGGACCACAATGCTGATTAAGGAGATGGACATATCCAGGATCATGGTCCATGCTCAGCAGATAGAGGAAGCTAAGAATAGGGAAAATAAGAGGGAGAATAAGAAATCTAGAACATATAGCTTCAACTTTATTTAACCTAAGTAAGAAAGTGGAAATCATTCTAAGTTCTGCTCGAAATCCTCAGTTCCAGCTCCGTCCTCAGCCAGTGCTCCAGTGCTGAAATTCATATACGGCAATAAAGATAGGGCACCAGGCCCTAAACCTTAAGGTAGTGTTAGCAGTGCCCAAACAAACCCTCTTTTCCAAAAAAGTAGAAGAAATCACCAGGGTGTCTGCAGGGATGGCAGTGATGTATGTTTCAGATGTGGCAAGCCAGGCCATAGGGTCAGAGATTATCCTCAGTCGGGTTCTCAAGGTCAGTATAATTGTTCTTCAGCTCAATTTGATCACCCAAATCGGCAGGGTGCCGCTTCCAGTGCCACAAGTGGGAAGCCCCCAAATAGGCTTTATGCACTTAGTCTCGACAGGATTAGGAAAGTTCTCCTGATGTGTTCACTGGTTTATTACAATTTTATCATTTGCACATTTATACTTTGCTAGATCCAGGAGCTTGTTTGTCCTTTGTAACCCCTTATATAGCTGTTGACTTCGGAGTTAGTCCCAAAATCCTAGCAGAGCCCTTCTTAGTCTCTACCCTAGTAGGTAAATCTATCATAGCCTGACAGGTATGCAGGAACTGTCAGGTTATGGTATCTCAAAAAGTCACTTTACCAAACTTAGTAGAATTAGAGATGACAGATTTTGATGTCATTTTCGACATGGATTGGCTTCATTCATGCTAATCTTCAGTTGACTGGAGAAATTGAATTGTTCATTTTTAGTTTTCGAATGAACCTATCCTTGAGTGGAGGGGTAGTACTTCAGCACTTAGGGATCAGCTTATTTCTTACCTTAGGGTGAGAAAAATGATATCTAAGGTATGTTTCTATCATCTCGTTTAAGTTCAAGACTCTAGTTCAGAGACTGCTAATTTGGATCCAGTATTAATAGCATGTGAATTTCCTAATATATTTCCCGAAGATCTTTCTCGGATTTCTCTCGAAAGGGAAATTAACTTCGGAATTGACCTTTTTCCAGATACTCAGCCCATATCTACTCTGCCATACAGAATGGCACCTACAGAACTCAATGATTTAAAAGAACAATTGAAAGATCTCCTAGATAAGGGGTTCATCAGACCCAGCATTTCCCCATGGGATGCACCAATTCTATTTGTGAATAAGAAAGATGATTCTCTCAAGATGTGTATACACTACCAGCAGCTAAATAAAGTCACGGTCAAGAACAAGTATCCACTTCCCAGAATCGATGACTTATTTGACCAGCTTTAGGGTGCCAGTTACTTTTTTAAGATAGACCTCAAATCAGGCTATCATCAGCTTAGAGTCAAAGAAAGTGACATTCCAAAAATAGCTTTCAAAACTCGGTATGGGTACTTCAAATTCTTAGTCATGTCATTTGGTCTTACCAATGCCCCAGCAGCCTTCATGGACTTGATGAACCACGTGTTTAAGCAGTACTTGGACATGTTCGTCATAATCTTCATTGATGACATTCTTGTCTACTCCCCCAGTGAACATGATCATGTATACCATCTCAGAATGGTGTTACAGACCCTCAGAGCCCATCAGTTGTTTGCCAAATTCAGTAAATGTGAATTTTAGCTAAGGTCAATAGATTTTGTTGGTCATATAGTTTTTAGTGATGGCATTAGAGTGGATCCTCAAAAAAACAAAGCAGTGAGAAACTGGTCTAGACCCATCTCTCCATCAGATATCAGGAGTTTTATGGGTTTGGCTGGCTATTACCAATGGTTTATCGAGGGATTCTCGTCTATTGCATCTCCCATATCCAAATTGACTCAGAAGAAAGTCAAATTCCAGTGGTCAGATTCATGTGAGAAGAGTTTTTAGAAGTTGAAGACTCGACTTACTACAACCTTAATTTTGACTTTACCAGATGGCTTAGACGGGTTTGTGGTATATTGTGATGCTTTCAGAGTTAGTTTGGGGTATGTTTTGATATAGAGAGGTAAGGTTATAGCCTATGCCTCTAGACAGCTTAATTCCCATGAAAAGAATTATCCAACTCATGATCTTGAGTTAGCAACTGTTGTTTTTTCCTTAAAGATTTGGAGGCATTATTTGTATGGGGTACATGTAGATGTGTTCACAGACCACAAGAGCCTGCAGTATCTATTTTCTCAGAAAGATTTGAACCTGCATCAGAGAAAGTGGTTAAAGTTGTTAAAAGACTATGATATGAGTGTCCTGTATCACTTGTCCAAGGCCAATGTAGTGTCTGATGCTCTCAGTAGGATGTCCATGAGAAGTTTTGCTCATGTGGAGGATAATAAGAAGTTAGTTCAGGAAGTTTATCAGCTTGCCCGAATATGTGTCTGCTTAGTCGATTCAGTAGAAGAAAGTATGTGGGTGCAGAACAGTTCAGAATCATCTCTGGTTTCTGAAGTAAAGGAAAAGTAGGACAGAGATCCCAGTCTAGTCAAATTAAAAAGGTCAGTCAGAGATCAAAAGGTAGAGGTTTTCTCCCAAGAGGGAGATGGTGTGTTACGTTTCCAGGTTTGGTTATGTCTGCCAGGTGTAGATGACTTGAGGCAATGAATTCTTGCAGAAGCGCATGGTGCGCATTACTCTATTTATCTAGGGGTCACTAAGATATACCATGATTTGCATGAGATCTATTGGTGGAGTGGGATAAAGAAAGATACCGCAGATTTTGCAGCTAAGTGCTTGATGTGTTAGCCGGTTAAAATTGAGCATCAGAAGCATAGTGGTTCAGTGTAAGAGTTCAGTATTCCCACATGGAAGTGGGAGAAAGTGAACATGGACTTTGTGATGGGTTTGTCTCCTACTCATCATCAGCACGATTCTATTTGGGTCATTATAGATAGGATGACCAAATTAGTTCACTTCTTACTAGTTCATACTTCTTATTCAGCTCAGGATTATGCCAAGCTCTATGTTAGAGAGTTGTCCAAATTGCACAGAGTTCCATTGTCCATTATCTCAGATAGAGGTACCCAGTTCACCTTTCATTTTTGGAAAGCCTTCCAAAAGGGTTTAGGTACCCAAGTTTACCTCAGTACAGCCTTCCACCCTCAGACAAACGGTCAAGCAGAAAGGACTATCCAGACCCTAGAAGATATGTTAAGGGCATGTGCCATTGACTTTAAGGGTAGTTGGGATGACCACTTGCCCTTGATTGAGTTCTCATATAATAACGTTATCATTCCAATATTCAGATGACTCCTTTTAAGGAGCTTTATGGGAGGAGATGTAGATCTCCCATTGGTTGATTTAAAGTAGGTGAGGCCGCAGTGGTAGGGCCTGACTTGGTATTTGGTGCCTTAAAAAAAGTTCAGTTGATCAGGGAAAGTCTTAAGACAGCTCAAAGCTGACAAAAGTCGTATGCAGATGTACAAAGGAAGGATCTCAAGTTTGAGATTGGTGATTATACGTATTTGAAAATCTCTCCTATGAAGGGAGTAAAAAGGTTTGGCAAGAAGGGGAAGCTCAGTCCCTGATATGTCGGTCCTTACCAAATTCTCAGTCGTTTCAGAAAGGTAGCTTACGAGCTTAAGTTGCCTTCAGACTTAGCTTCAGTACATCCAGTATTTTATGTCTCCTTGCTAAAGAAGTGCATAGGAGACCCAGCAGTTGTAGTCCCTATAGAGGTTATAAATGTTCAGAATAGCCTCTCTTATGGGGAAGTCCCAGTCGAAATTTTTAATTTTCAGGTTCGGAGACTGAGGAACAAAGAAGTCCCGCTAGTCAAAGTTCTTTGGCGGAACCAGTCCGTTGAGGGAGCTACTTGGAAACAGAAGCAGATATACGAACCAAGTATCCTCACCTCTTCTCCGCAAACTCAAACTCAGCTCAAGGTAACAGTCTTCCTTAGATTTGCTCAATTCCATATTCAGTTATAGTTACAATTTGGTATTCATTACCGTTGCATATCATCTTCATGATAGTCATGCATTTATAAAACAGTTAACCATGTACTCATGCATCAGATATGCATGTTCAGTTTGAAAACTCAGCTTATTAGTAGTTTCAGTCAGGTATTCCATGCATCATATATACATGTTCTGTTTGTAAACTCAATCTATCAGTGTTTCTCAACTTATGTAGTCTCATTCGAGGACGAATATGCCCAAAGGGAAGATATTGTAAGACCTTGCAAAAATTCTAAGCTTAACTCAGTTCTTAAGAGCTTGAAAAGAGGTCCCAGACTTAGAAATTTCAGCTTAGTGTTTATACTTAGAAGTATTTTAGCCTTTATAAGTTGGAGATTCTATTTCACGACCCTTATGACCTTAAAGTATCGATTTTTAGGTTTATTCATCATCAGGAATATTAGTAGGTCACTTCGGGTGAGTTTTGGATTTTTTGGACCTCATTTGAACCATGTTCAGATGACCAAAAAAGTGAGTTGATGCGATCTGAATATGTCGCATTGCCAATTGCATCGATAGATAATTTCCCCCATCTCTCAGTGCAATTCTAATAAACCAATGAGAACTCGACGTGTTGTGTAGGTCATCGCGTTAATGCCATCGATATGGAACGTTGGTCTGTGCGTCACTGGACATGTTTTCAGTCATTAAAAGCCTGCATCCAGAGGGGTATTTAGTTCACTATCCCACTCATTTTCAGGCCCAAAACATGAAATCAAATGACCCTAGAGGCTAAATTGCTCACTTTCTTTCAAATTCTCTCAAATTTACTCAAGAACAAACCCTAGGGCTTTTAATTTCAGGAGTAAATCTTCAAGAACAAACCATCAATCCTTACGAATTCAAGCATCATGGTATGTGAAGTGTTCATCCAAGGGTTTCCTTCCACCCTTGGAGTTCAAGAAACTCTTTTAAACAACAAGTTAATTGATTTCATGTATTCCATGTAGGAATTGAGTGTATTCATGATTATGATGTAAATTGTGTTCTAATCCATGGCTTATTTCAAGTTTCATGTAAAATTATTTGTCATGTGTGTAGTATTATGTGAATTCATGTTAAAAGCCCTTGATTTTTGAATTGGGATTTGAAATTATGATTCCTACTTGTTGTTTAGTATCATGTGCATAGATTATGTTCCCAAAGTGCTTGATAAATTACTCATGTGAATTAAATATGAAAATCATGACATGCTATCATATGTGCAAGCTTATATCTTACAAGAGTTTGATAAAATATCTCTATGAACTAGTTGTGAGCAGTGAACATTGTTATGCTTTTCAAGTTTATGCTATGCTTTTCTTTTCATGCTATCGAGTCCTGGGGGTATTCAATACCCAAAAATCTAGTTGCTTACCTATTGTTACAGTAGTTATAGAATAGTCTTAGTAGCGTCACGAACAGCAGTACTCAGTAATCAGTCTCAATTCAGTATTTAGTTCAGAACTCAGTAGTATTTCGTCAGTCAGTGGGACCCAGTAAACTCACTTCAGTTCAGTTAGACAACACGATCAGTAACAGTTCAGTCTAGCCTAGTACAATTTAGAAATTCGTTTAGTATCTATTCAGTTGGGAGTAGGATTCAGCACCGAGTGGACCCAAGGATGGGGACTCACTGCCAGTAAAGGGTGTGATCCTTAGAAGTAGTTCTTGCATTCTAGAACTACGTAGCTAGCGTAGGCTGAGACATCAATCTTCCAGTTAAGGGTTAATGAGGTGTTCTACCTGCCAGTTGAGGGTACCATCATTCTCATTTAGATCACCTACCAGATGAGGGTGACTCGACACTTGTCTTTACTCGTGGCATGGTACTGATACCCTTCTAGCTGGGGTTATAGGTTGGACCCTAATCAGTTCAGAGAGGGGCATGTTGGTTAGATGATTACCTCCTACAGTTTTAGTTTCAGTCTCAATATAGAACTCAATTTAGTTCCACAGAACCAGGACTGTCAGATACAGTCACCCAGTTCAGCAGAAAACTCAGTTCAATTCTACAGAATTAGGACTGTCAGAAATAGTATCTTAGTTAATAGTAATTCAGTTATCAGTAAATTTAAATATTAGTCATTCAGTTATCAGTTATCAGAACTCAGTACCCATTGTTCACATAATCTTAGTTACAACATGCGTAGTTATGTTCATTGTATCGTATAATCAGTATATATATACAGCAGTCTCACGTATATATGTACTTTTATTCAGTTATATTCATATTGCTCATCCAGTTATTATTCATGCATATGAACCCATGCATTTAGCCTTACCTCACTTATCAAACAAGTACATTTAAAGTACTGACGCATACCTTTCTTTTGTGTTATTATGTCTTATATCATAGGTTCAGATGCATGAGCTCCTGATCACACTTAGCAGTCCAGCCCATCAGCAGCAGACTTAGTGGTGAGTCCTCATAGTTTGATTACAAAGTTGTTATTTTAGTATTTCAATACGTTTTACAATAGTTGGAGTTAGTTGGGGTTTTGTCCCATCAACTCCACTTTTAGATAGTTCAGTTAGAGGCTTATCAGACTAGATTATTTTAGACAGACGTTCAAATTTCAGATTTTCATTATTAGTATTTAATGTTCATATGTGAACCTTATTATAATATCAACCCTATTTTTGCATTTTATTATTATTATTATTATTATTATTATTATTATTCAAATATTGAAGTAGGTACCAGTCATGGGTTAGCTTATGGTTCCTCGAGATTATGAGTACCATGTGACGTCCGGGGTGCAAACTCGAGGTGGTACAATAAAGTATGAGAATTAAAAACCTGGTGTTACTATTAAGAATATGCCCATTCATGAATACAAATGAGAGTGGATAGCTATGGAATTCGTTGTTGGTCTTTCCAAGACTTTACAAAAGTATGATTCTATATGGGTTATTGTGGATAGGTTGACTTACTTTGCACATTTCATTCCAGTTCAAGTGACTTATAATGCAGCAAAGTTGGCCAAGATTTATCTTAAGAATATTGTTCAATTGCATGGGGTTTCAATTTCTATTATCTCGGATAGGGGTAGTCAATTTACCACGATCTTTCGAAGAAAGTTGCATGAGGAGTTGGGTACAAGGTTGGACCTTAGTATAGTTTTTCACCCTCAGATCGATGGATAGTCTGAGCGAATAATTTAGGTGTTGGGGGATATGTTGCGTGCGTGTGTGATGGACTTTGGAGGTCATTGGGATTAGTTCCTAGGTTTGGCCAAATTTGCATATAATAACAGTTATCATTCAAGTATTGATATGGCGCCATTTGAGGCTTTATATGGGAGGAGGTACAGATCTCTCATTAGATAGTTTAATGCCTTTGAGGTGAAACCATGGAGTATTGATTTGTTGAGAGACTTATTGGAAAAGGTTAAGTTCATCTAGGAGAAACTTATAGCGGCTCGAAGCAAGCAGAAGAAGCATGCGGATCGAAAAGTGAGAGATATGCACTTTATGGAGGATGAGCAAGTATTGCTCAAGGTTTCACCCATGAAGGGTGTCATGCTTTTGGAAAGCGAAGTAAGTTTAGCCCTATATATATTGGGCCATTTGAGATTCTTTGGTGTGTGGGGCCGATGGCTTATAGGTTGGCATTGCCTCCGACTTTATGGGGAGTTCAACTTGTGTTTCATGTATCTATGCTAATGAAGTTTCATGGAGATGGTAACTACATAATTCATTGGGATTCAGTCTTGTTCGATGGAAACCTCTCTTATGAAGAGAAACCTATTGTTATCCTTGATAGTGATTAGGAGATCGAAGTAGACATGCATAGCAAATATCCACATCTTTTTGTTGATTCAGGTAATTCCTTGCTTTCCCTTCTTGTCTCTTTTTTACCCATTCAGGGACGAACTGTTGTTTAATTAGTACCTGATGTAACGACTCTCCCAGTCGTTTGTGAAATTTTACTTATCTTTTTCCATTTTTAGCTCTCCTATAATTTGTATACGTGATTTATGACTTACGATGATGAGTAGTACCGATTCTTGAGTTGTTCAGAAGTGACTTAAGTCATTAGTCAGGTTATTGTGTTAAGGAAGTTAAGTTCGATTACGGTCAACTTTGGGTTAAGATGACCTAAATTTAGTATTTAAATATTTTTCAATAGGTTTGGCATATACTTCTTGGTCAAATTATATATTTGATTTGTTTTATGGGATTTTTGATAATGTCAAAGATTTATTAAAAAAATTGGATAATTTAGATAACTAGTTTAATTAGTGGGCTAATGGGTAATAACCACAACTGCTTCCTATATCACATAACCCACGTCTAATTTAATTAAAAGTAGGGTTAACTTCTCTATATAACAACAACAACTGAAATACAAAAGGATTCTTTGAGAAGCTTTGATTGTGCGGTTTAAGGCAAAATCGCAAGTGAGATCTCTGATTTTAATGGCTGCTAGAATTCAAAATAATTTTCTCAAGGTCGGTGGTATAGTATAAGTGGTTCTTTTGTTCATATTGACTTAGGGAACAAGGTTGTGATGAAGAATTATGGCCTAATGACTGGCCATTTATGCCAAGATGATAATTTCTCATCATTAGGCCATAATGGTATGGAGTAAATTGAATCCTAAGGTGAAATACAGTAGTACATAACCCGTATACTAGGAAGTCATAGTTATAACTATTTAACTTTCATAATGTTAGTTATTTTTGCTATTATAGTAGACGTTTTACTTGAACATTAGTCTTAATAAAGACAAAAGCTAATTATAAGTTAATGATGACATATGATAAGGTGTCTTGTCATTGGTTAATCCATGATTGTACTATTAAATAATGGTAAGTTGTACTTACAAAGTACTACAATTATTGGTTTTGTTTCGTGTTTAGCTTTAGTTTATCATATGTCAACCAATTACAATTTTGATAAATTAGGTTTTAGGCCTGGGATTTTCAAAGTGGAAATTTGAAAACTGAGTATCATTAGATTTGTACTCTTATGGGAATTCTATATGTTACAGATTTGAACCATTCGGAAGCTTTACGGAAGGGCAAGGCCCTTTTAAATTAGCTTGTATTGGGATTCTTTGGTTGGGGTAGGTTACGACATAATTGGAGTTTAGACTCAATTTAATTATGTGCATGCTCCTAATTTGGATGCTTGGTGATTGGTATTCGGACATACTTGAATTTGATGATATTTAGCTTGTTGAGACGTGTATAAATAATTATTGAAAATTTACTTGATGGAATTGTCTTATGACTTTAAGTGTACTTGTAAACTTAGTACATTGTATTGTATCCTAAGATATAGTGTGAATTTGATAAAACATACCTAATATGGTTATGGAGGATTGGGTACCACGCCAGTAGGAATATGATATTGATATTACTTGTTTATGGAGGATCGGGTACCACGTCAGTATGAATATGATATTGATGTTACTTATTTATGGAGGATTAGGTACCACGAGGGTACGGATATGATATTGATGTTACTTTCTTATGGAGGATCGGGTACCACACCGGTATAAATACGATATTGATGTTACTTGTTTATGGAGGATCGGGTATCATGTCGATACGAATGTGATATTGATGTTACTTGTTTATGGAGGATCGGGTACCACCCCGGTACGAATATGATATTGATGTTACTTTTTTATGGAGGATCAGATACCACTCCGGTACGAATATGATATTGATATTACTTGTTTATGGAGGATCGGGTACTATGTTGGTACGGTACATGAACATAGATTGTTTTCTGTAGGTAATGACTAGTTAGGAAAAAATAAGTCCCTTAGCATGTGTGTGCATGTTTGTGTTGAATTTGAGAGGTTGTATGGGTTCACTACAACAAAATTGATATATAGCTACGAATTTATTAGCTACGAAATGAAATTCGTCACTAATTATTGACTTTTTATGACGAAAATTATATTTCGTACCTAAATACATGAAACACATACTTTTAGTGACGATACATAAAATTTTGTAACAAAGTTTTGTCCTCAAAAATTTGCCACCAAAAATTATTTTAGCGCCATTTATTAAGTACCATTAGTAACGAATTTTATGTTTTCAGTGAAACTCCTTTTTGTCGCTAATAATGTATTCAATTCATGACAAACTATTATTTGTCACAAATTAGTTACAATTTTAGACACAAAAAATAATCGTCATAATAAATAAGTTGTTTCAATAGCGACAAATTAACGTTCATAGTTAAATATTGTAAGTTTTAGCTACAAATTTGATATTGAATTATGACCTCAATTTTTGTCACTAATACTAAAAACAATTAGTGATATTCATTTTATTGTCTCTAATCAATCTGTGATTCAGTGACAATATAATTTTGTCACAAAATATGTCATCCTTAAGTAGTAACAATTTAAAATTTGTAACTGAATAATTTAACTATTTTTTTTACAAAAAATTTTTTGTAGCTAAATATAACACTACAAGAAATACTTTTTTTGTGACGACTTTCAGTGGCGACACAAATAGTTGCCACAAAAGTTAGGATTTTTGTGGCGACATACAAAGGTTGCCACAAAAGGTATAAGATTTAGGGACGACCGTTAAAGTCGCCACTAATAATGACATATTTAGTGGCGACTATGTGTAGGTCGCCACAAATATGTAGTAATTTTTTCAACAAAATTTGGGTTAGTGGCAAATTACGAATTGTCGCTACTAAAAGTCTTTTGTGGTGACTTAATCGCCACTAATAATGACATATTTAGTGGCGACTATGTGTATGTCTCCACAAATATGTAGTAATTTTTTCAATAAAATTTGGGTTAGTGGCGACCTACGAGTTGTCGCTATTAGAAATCTTTTGTGGCGACTTAATCGTTGCTAATGTTAGATTTATTGTGGCCATCTTTTTTGTCACCACTAATACTTCTAATTTGTTATTCTACCCACTTTTATAGATAAATTAAAATCTTTTTAGCGGTTATAATGAGGTGATATTATAGAGGGATCTGACTGGATATATATGTAGTTTCACAAATTTGTGTGGGGGAGTGTAAGATATGTTGACACCCAATTTTGACCTTTTGATGCTCCTCTTAGGTTGTTATTTTACCAAAATTATTAATTTTGAATATTGATATATTTTACGTATTATTTTGATATCAAATAAATAACGACGTGTCACGTTCATTATTTTTAAAATATACAAATTATTGTTATTACTTACAATTTATTAATTCAAATATAACATTTTACATATTTTTTAATATTTATTAAATTATTTTTTTTCACACATATGCATGCTCATAATTTACAAATACAAATATCTTTTATTATCGATAATTTTATGTAATATTTTACGTAATATTAAATCAATTTTAGCCAATTTGATATTAATTTTAATTTTTAACCCATTTTTTAAATTATTTTAATCTCAGTCGTCGATCAAAATTGATCCAACGGCTGAGATCAGATTAGCCTCTCTTTCCATTTAACCTCCACATACACCTAAATCCTAATTGACTCTAACAACAACAACCGCACATCAGCCACAAACCTACACCCTCTCCTCTCTCCTACCGCTGTCTTTCTCTTTGTAACTGGTGAACCCACTGGAACAGCCAACAAGACCACCACCACCGATCATCTTCTCCCAAAACCACCGCCATTCCATCCGCCACTCTCTCCCATCTGGCGAACCACTAACCGGCGCACCCCAGCGCCTCCCTCCGTTCTCCGACATCCAAACTCCGACATGCTCCAGCCACCGATTTTCGACCAGTCCAGCCGCCACCAACCACTACGCCAGCCGGTGAAATAGCTAAACCAGCGATCCAAGGGTCCCCATCCCGCCAAGCTGACAATATCCCTTTTCAGCCGCCGCTCCATCTTTGGCCAGTGAAAAACATGCCAAGACTGCCTTCTCTGATAAATTTCTTGATAATTATGCCGCTATTTTGTATATGAATTAGTAATAACTTCTTCTCGTTATGTAAGGAGCATTATCTAAAGTCTTCACATTTTAAAAAATTTATCCTCTTCAAATCCTAGTATATTTCAGATTCACATAGTTTATTTTCTCTTATAAATATTTTGCATTGTCAAGCTTAAGTTATCAAATTTATGGAAGTAGTTTGTGACTTATAAATTCATTTATTTTACAAAATTAAATCATTATCTCTCTCATACCATGTAATTCTTACATACCTTAAGATTTGCATTTCTAACTCAAGTTTAGTTTATGTATTGGTGCCTTTCAAGTTTCAATTTCATATTAGAAATTGGGGTTAATTTAAATCCATGAATGTAACTTATTTTTATTCCGCATTTATATTAAACGGATATGATATTTTATATGATTTTGCTTAACCCATTTTAAACACATCCATGTCTGACTTTATCCATAGATTTTTCATTCCGTCCATATTCAGAATGAACAGATCAAAGATTTAAACAAAAAAAAAAAGAAAAAAAACTTGTTTGTTATACATTCACTTATTTTTAAAAACTAAAATCATATTTTATTTAGCTGGCTATCTTCTTGAAAAAACAAACTCAAGTATTTCTTTTGCACAATGAAAGAATATTTGTCATATAAGAGTCATTTTCTTAAATTAAAGTGTATTTCAAGACCATGATTCTGAGGTTTTATTGCAATGCTCTACTCAATCTTTGACGTATTTCATAGATCCAATAAAATAAGATGTCCTTTAAATGATACTAAGATATTCTTGAAATTGAAATAAATTAATATTTTGTACATTAAAAGTATAATGTATGAATACATCTTTAAAACATTGGCTTGCAATATTTAATCTTTTGTGTATGAATGGCTAATATGCAGAGGAAGACTTTTAGTCTTTTTATTAAGTACGCAATAGTGGTTATGTGGAATGATTTTCCTTGATAACTAATTTTCTAAGATACTTTGAAATATTTTTGGTTTTGCTTCTTTATTTTTTGTGTTAGTAATTAAAAATTGAACAACAGTAATTCCACTAAAAGGAAAAATCCTTTTAGTTCCACTAAAAGAAAAATTGATTCGAATGACTATTAAGTTCTCTATGGATTCATTTTGTGTTGATTGTACATAATATTTGACTATAAGTCCGATTGGAGCCTCGTGTATTATCAGTTAAGTAACATATTTATTGTAACGCTCTGTGAAGTGTATCTATATGTATTCTGGTTAGCTGATAGGTTTTCGATAGGCCTATTTACAAAGAAATTTTTGACAAAATTTTTTAAAAATTTTGAGAGTTAACAGAATTTTAGGACCACATAATGGATAAAATGAAGTGAAAGTTAAGTAAATGATCTCATGAGTGTCTTAGATAATTCTTAAGTAAATCCTTAAGAAAAAATGTGTTAGGAATTGATATGCCTAGTATGAATAAGTTTGGTGGTGTTAGCTGAATTGAGATCTTTCTTTTTTATTGGCCAAATTTTTCTGTTAGTTTCATTGTCCTTTTAGTCTATTTTGATTTAACTAAGAGTAGCTAAAAAGGAAGTTCATTTTCTGGAATACAGAAAAGGGCAGAATTTTTATTGAGTCAAAATTCCTAAGCTTTCTTAATCTAATTCATCATTTGAGGAATTAAAAGTCTATCATTTTGAAAGAACCAGTCTGATAAGTATGTTTTTATCCCCATTTGTAAGATGAGTATTGAGGGAGATTACCACAGGGGGCAAACTAGTTTGTGCATTTTGAAATCTTTAATGTATTCCGTAATATTTTAATTCAAAGATATTGTTGTTATCTCTTTTACAAAACAACATTAAGATTTCTCAAATCATTTCTTGCATGTTAACAAGTTCGAATTGAAACTTCGCTTTAATTTTTATTTCAGGGACAGGTAATTTCATGATGGGAATTGTTAGCCATGAGAAGTTTGAAGATATTTTGTGATTTTCTTTCTCATATGTATATCACACTGATTTGTTACCCATTAAAAACTATATAATTCTCTTGTCGAGAAATATATTTTAATATCGTCTTTGTACCTTTAAGTACTATAGTTGTATTATTGAAAACGAAGCAGATAATATATAATTTATATTTTTTTAGGGAAAAAAGTGAGTATTAGTGGCGACCCATAGTCGCCACAAAAAGTGAGTATTAGTGGCGACCCATCGTCACCACCAAAAGGGAGTATTAGGGCGACCCATAGTCGCCACAAAAAGTCAATTTTAAAAAAAAAGAAAAATTCAACCTTCTGTGGCGACAAAAGATCGCCACTAAAGAATTTATGGCGACAATGGTCGCGGGTAAAGCCTTATCTATAGTGGCGACTATCCCAACATCGATTTTTTGAACTTTGTTTTGTGGCGTATTTGCTTGCTTTTTTGTGGCAAGTTTTGTCGCCACAGAATGTATGTTTTGTGGTGACTTACATATGTCGTCACAAAAAACTTTTAGTTACGAAAGTAATTGCTACAACCCTTATGTCGCCACTAAAAATTATTAGTGGCGATTTTTCATCCTTTAGCAGCGATATTTGTCGCCACAAAAAGTTAAGATTCTTG
Source organism: Capsicum baccatum var. pendulum (assembly GCA_030864225.1). Classification (NCBI taxonomy): domain Eukaryota; kingdom Viridiplantae; phylum Streptophyta; class Magnoliopsida; order Solanales; family Solanaceae; genus Capsicum; species Capsicum baccatum. The sequence continues at coordinate 109,742,837 of CM061551.1, forward strand.
TAGTGTAAATTAATCTTTTGCTATTTTTGTTTATGATTATAGAAAATTCATTGTATATTGATATAGCTATAGAAAATAAGACTCGACCTAATTGTGTGAAGGTTGAAGTGAACTTATTGAATAAATTTTTCAAAAGGTGTAAAGTCAGTATGTTAATCTTGTACATGTGAGAAACATTTTAAGTAGGCCGAAGTTATATATGATCAACTAATTAATTAAAGTTTGAAGATATCATATTGTAAATTTTAGCCACAAAATTTTATATTTAATTGTGACAATAGTTTTTATAACTAATAATTCAAACAATTAGTAACGATGGTATTATCGTCATGGTTTAACCTGCAATTAATCTAATCAAATAGATAGAGAGGCTATTTCTGAATATTTCTAAATTACTAACCAAACAACCACATTAATGTTATACTTAAGCTACTGACCTTCTAACTAGCAACCAAACATAACATGTATCTAGTTGAGCCAAAACATCATTGAGATTTGCTCCCATACAACTAAAAAAGTTTCAGAAAGATATTCATTAGTTTGTATCTAGTTGAGCACGTTTCTTGTTGATCATATACAGAGTTGGCTCGCGTTTCCTGATAGGCTATTATAAGGTCGTGAAATTTATCCTTCGAGCATCATCTTTGCAGCATCAACTAATATTGGGCGAAGATCACTAAAAGTGCGATCATGCACAGTGTACCCTTGTTCTCAATGCCAACATTTGTTCCATGTCTTAAGGAGCAAAGCCACCTGTCACGTAAATGTAAAAGTATTTTTTTCAATGTCAATTCTCATGGACTACAAGAAAGAATCTGAAAGATCCCAAAAACTTTTCCAAAGAACTCTCTCATTGGAGTTGTCTTAAAGCCAAGTTTCCAGTATTTAAGAGGGACAGTTTAATTTTTCACAACTGGTGAATATACTCGTATTTTGTGAGTTCAAGATTACAAGATTTCCATCATCTGATATGTTACTCTTCCACTAGAATTCTGTAAAGGTTTCTGTCTACTGGCTACCCTTACAACAATTGGTGATTGAATATTAAACATGACACCAACATAACGATTCGTCGAAATCTCAGGACTAAACACTACTATAAAAGGTGTAAAAAGAGATCAAGAAAAAAAGACCTAAAAAACAGGCCAAAAATTAGAGACCTCATGAGATCGCTTATCCCCTCAATTTATCTTTTTAATTTATTTTTAAATAAAGAGAATCCGTGAAGTGGGTAAATAATAAAATAAATTCAACGATATAATATTAGGGACTTTAAGAGGTCCAAAATAAAATGCAAAAAAATTAGCGTTAAAATAATAATAAAATTTTAAGCATTACGACCTCATGAGGTCGCTAAAATTTTAATAAATTAATATTTATTATTAAAATAATTTTGTGTCACTATTTTATAAAGTGTAAATGCAAAATATGTGAGTATTTATTTAATCATTTTAATATTTATTATAATAATTAAAATAATAAAAACACCCAAATGAAAGAGTCAGCTCTCTCAATTCTCAAACGGCCCATTAACCAAAAAAAAAATCTGAAACTGCCCCTCTCAAATTCGGCTCTATGAAAACACTATCTCCCAAATCAGCCCCGCTATTGAAAAATCCTCTCTAGCTCTGAAAACTCTCTCCTCCAAATCGTTAATATTTGCTAGTTCTCCATTCCAAGTAAGGTTGCTTTGATTTTTTTTCTTATTTATGTATAGAATGGTATTTGAATATATGGATGTCTTGCTTCTCCTTTATTTTTCCCCAAATATGAATGAATAGTTAGGGTTTTTTTTCCTTGTTTAAGAGCTGCATTTATGCTGTATATGCTTTTTGACTTTCTTGTTGATTTCTTCCATCTTCATTTGAGTTACAGATTTAGTCTTGTACCTCTTATGTATTCTGTGATTTTTGCATTTTTTATTCTAAGATTTGATATTTTTTTCTTGTATATGGTGTTTTTTATTAACATCCGAGATCTTTATAGGGGTGCTGTCACGAGTTGGGACAAGATGCTAGGCAATCTCAGGAATTAGATTTTGTTGGAATTTAGGGTACATTCTTATACACACTCTTGTTTTCCTTGTTTTACTTATTGATTTATCAAAACAGTTCAAAAAGAAAAGAAATTAAGTGTGCCTATTCTGTTGAAAGTGATTTAGAAAAGAGGGGAGAGGACAAACAAAGAGAGAAAACAAATCAATTCTAATTTAAACTAATACTGCATGTATACTTATATGGTTTCTACCAAAATTTGGGTATCCAGTGTGTCATGCTTTTAGTTTTATGGTATCTAGATTGACACTCCTGATGTACCCATCTAATCACTACTTGAGGCTTAGGAATTTTTGATACCCATAATGCTATGTTCCTTGTTTTCCAAATAAAATATACTAATGTTGTTAGCTTAGCCAGAGAATCTTACTGTATCTATTTTCTTTTGCTAGTCTAGTAGTCTTCTCCATATCTCTGTACCTTGTCAGTTCCTAATATTCATATTCAGTATCTATAAGAAACAATTACATAATATGTAAGTTTGAATATACTATAGGAAACAATGTGAAAATTTGATTTATAAGAAAATTAATAAAGAGAAATACAATGTATTATTCTTAACCCCTACTTTAGTTTAGATGATATTTGTGTATATGGTTTAAGCTTTTTGTACATACTCCAGTGGTGAGCTTCAACGCCAAATCAGAAATTGGCTTGCCGAGAACTTCGACTTTCTTTCTGTCACTGATGAAACAGTTGGTGGAGCAACGGGTCAGCTCGAGCTTCTGTCCACTGCAATAATGGATGGATGGATGGATGGACTAGGTGCTGCAATGCCCCCTAGCACTGATGTACTTGGTCAGCTCTTATCTGAATATGCAAAGAGAGTTTATAATTCTCAACTCCAGCACTTGAAGATACTTTCAAGTTCCACACACATACTATTCAACAACATACCCAGTGTCTGCTCATTCATAGGTGTCTTGTCAGCTTATCCTCACTTACAACATTGCTTTGACGTGGTAGATGAAATCTTTTAACTCAGGGCAACTCCTTTCGAAGCTAGATTTTAACATTTTAGTAAGTAGTGAATTGAGCATGCATGTATAAAGCCACATCTTAAATCTTCGATAAGAAACTTTGCAGTTTTTATCAAGCACAATCTTATTAATGGATTAGTTTGTTTAGTTTCTTACAGTTTGTTGTAGTGTTAGATTGGATCTAATTAGGGTCTTTCTTTTGTCTTATTTCCTACTTATGCTGTTCTAACTCAATTCTTTATCAGGACATTGCAGAAACACTGTCAACTGAAGTAGCAGAAGACTCTAGCCATGTGGCAAAGCTGAGGACAGCTATAGAAGCTGTTGATGCAAAAAAAAGAAAGGTGCATTATTAAATCGAACTTCCTACTTTTGATAATGTATCTAATCTCTAAGTAATACTAGCCGAATATTATCTACTTTGGATCTCTATTGATAAAGAAAGTCGTATTGCATGACATTTTCTTTCTGTTGTTGAGCTAATTAATATGTTAACTAAACTACAATTTCTTGAGAAACTGTAAGCAAGTACTTCAATTAGAGTCCATATCCTGAATCGCTGACTGATTCCAGGAGGTGCTAAGAATTTGGGTTGAGGATGATTATCCACAATAACCTTATGCTTAGGTTACTGAATATCCCCCAGTCTGTCCTATAAATTCATTATTCTTGCATATATCATTTTATTTGTATTTAGATTGGTTGGAACTTGGAAGGCAAGTATGACTCAGTTACTGTCATAATCAGATTTTGCAACAAACGAGAAGTGATATGGCAATTTTGACATTAGATGATGAAAGTTCACCAGTACGAAATCCTTGTACTGCAGCTGAAGATGCCCGACTTGAGTCCTTGGTTTCCCTTGATGGCATTTTGAAGATAGTCAAGGTCTTTTATTAATTTGCCAGTAACTTTCCTCTGGATTGTTGTTTTGTTGACTGTGCTAGTGGATCAAACGGGAAGACCGATCTGATTAATAAATTTTAACAGGATGTAATGAGGCAATCCTCTATGAACACCCTCAGTAAGAGTAGGAAGAAAGCTATGGTAGTTTCTCTAGATGAACTTGCAGAACGAATGCCTTCCTTGCTTGACATTGATCATCCATGTGCTCAGAGGCACATTGAGGAAGCACGACATGCTGTTGAGGTACGTAGTTACTTTTATTGCTGGTGGTTATTCAATATCTGGTGTTTTTATTTCTCATCCCTGAAGATAGGAGTCCAAATGTTGGGTATTATACAATGGTTTAGCATCAATTCAGGAGTATTATAGATGTGCAGTTCTTCAATTACATCTTATTGTAGATCCCGCGAGGTTTCAAATAAAAATGATCTTCTAAGCTTGTTTGGCTTATTGATTCTGTTTTGTGGACCAAAAGGGAGCTTGCCAAACTAGTTGTTTTATCCCGATTGACATCTATGGGAACTAATTAGTTCATGTGGTTCGTTTAAGTGTTGGTGATGTCTTGTACAGGATGCTTATCATGCATGTGTTATATTTAATCGTAAACACCCTTTTCAGTGTTGTTTCTCCAAAAAATGACTGTTAAGCTTTCGTGTGTTATATTCTTATATGTTTACGATTTACCACACTGTCCAATATTTCTAGGGTAGACACTACACATTAATAAATGCATACTACACATACATAATGTTCTTTCTCTGTGCTTGTGGTCAGCAAAGTGGACAGAGATCTCTACCAAAACAGTCAACTTACCCTAGAGATCACATTGTCCAATATTTCCAGATCTTCTTCCTTTCATCACCTTTCTTGGTGGTAGAAAAAAGAAGCCCATGTAAAAGTACAAAGTTAATCAGTTAGATCCCCCCTGCATATGATAAGTTTCTTGTCCCCCATTTTTTTAGAAGCCATAGTTTGAGTGTCTAAAATGAAATTTGTTAGCAATATATGAAGATAAAACCAGTAACTTAAGTCTCAAATGTGTTCAGATAAGCGTGGGTATGCACTATTGTATGAACACTGTCCATCTGAACTTAGAGCTTTTTTACGCTTTTCGCTTTTGATAACACTGGTTAAGGCGGCGTTGAAAATATTTGGAGTTTATTCCAGTTTCGTGAAGAGAATTTGCAAAAAATAAAACTTGAATAAAGAGATGATCGGAAAGAGTAGCTTCTTCTTCATGCAAATATTTGAAATTACAGTATGAATATACAGGAAAACTCCTGGTCCTTCGTAGTTATGCCATTGTGATGTCATTCTTAAAGATGTATCCTAGAGAACATTAATCCAATATTCAGAAAATCAATAATGAGGGTGAAAAACAACATCCATGGGCAACAAAAGAAATATACAAACCTCTGTCAGGTGAAGGCATTGGAAAATGACAATTAACAGGTGTAGAATGACCTTAATATGGTTGCAGGTATGTTCGTGTACTACTACACATAACCATTGGGGGAGTTAGGTATTAAGTATAGAAAGTTTTATTTGGGAGAATCCAATAAAATGGTTATATTCTTACTAATGCTCTCATTAGTCATGCCTTTGTTGTTCCATTAAGTATCCTGATACCTATCATTTGTCAGTCTAGTGACCAGACCGAGGGTGGTAGAAGCCAGCAATTACAGATACAAGACCAGCAGTCGCAGATCAAAGAATTAGATTCTCAATTGAATACTGTAGCGGCACGCCAAGAGAAAATGCTTAAGAAAAATGCAACTTCTAGTTAGCCCATCACCGTCAAGATTAGAGGTAACATAAATTTATTTGATAAGTTCTATTTAATTTCTCTTTATTAAATATATAAATTATGTGCATCAACATGTTCCAACATGAGTTATCATACTAGACTAGATCTGGGGGTGTTGGTGAATGGGAATTTCTTCATTTTTACTGCTCAAAAGTTCAATTTCCAAATTTCCAATTTAGCATCTTTAACTATTACTACTCATACTACTTAATTCATTTCCACTTTTAGAGAAAGGACCTCTCTGCTGAAAACTTCTTGTGGAAAGACCTTCTTTTACTGTAGCGGCACGCCAAGAGAAAATGCTTAAGAAAAATGCAACTTCTAGTTAGCCCATCACCGTCAAGATTAGAGGTAACATAAATTTATTTGATAAGTTCTATTTAATTTCTCTTTATTAAATATATAAATTATGTGCATCAACATGTTCCAACATGAGTTATCATACTAGACTAGATCTGGGGGTGTTGGTGAATGGGAATTTCTTCATTTTTACTGCTCAAAAGTTCAATTTCCAAATTTCCAATTTAGCATCTTTAACTATTACTACTCATACTACTTAATTCATTTCCACTTTTAGAGAAAGGACCTCTCTGCTGAAAACTTCTTGTGGAAAGACCTTCTTTTGCTGCAACCTGTCTTTTTTCTTTGTTCTCTTCCCTGTCACCTGAATCATAATCTACTTCATCCTCTGAGTGAATGACCCTATATTCATCTTCGTCTAGAGGATAAGTAGCCTTATTTTCAGTACACAAATTCTTGGAACTTGCAGGTTTTTTTATCTTTCCTTGGGGGGTGTTCATTAAGTTGTTCTGCAACAAGATCAAATCTCTTTTGACCCTTATGCTGCTTATCTCGTTTTCTATCACTATCCTTCCTTTTTGACTCCTGCTCCTCCATTTTATTTTGCTTCCTTGCCAGAACCTCCTTTTTTTTCCTACTTAACTGGTCATTAGAACTGACCATATCATTAGGTGCAAGTGAATCATCTTCAGTTTCACAATCCTTGGGATCACTACCAACAACCACATCATCAAGATGTTGGTGTTTATCCCTTTCATTTGTTTCCTGCAAACCTGCAAAATGCCCACTGACTCCTACACCATCATCACGTTTATCATAAAAACACACAGGTGAAACAGGGGGTGGGACACGATTGCAGCACGTCTTTTTCACCAGATACACCACCAGCAGCTAAACCATCAAAAATACACGGAACAGAAGCATTTAAATCCATACCTGGGGTGCTCTGTGGTTCAAGTATATCAAATTGATTCTTAGAGAATTGTTGAGTATCTGGTGACGCTCTTGGCTTGTACATTTTTTTCTTGGTGTTGCTGCCGCATTTGTTGTTAAACATTGGTCTTCTTTCTTCTTCTTTTTTGCTTTTTCCATTGTTCTTGATCTTGTGTCAAACAGGTGGTACCTTCCTGTAACTTGTCTATTCCTTTGTTTGTGTCCACTTGGTCATGATTTAAAGCATCCTTGGTGATTTTGTGACTTTGTATCCCGAATTGTGTCTTGTTGTGTAGAAGTTTTGTCCTTCATTACATGCTGATTTTGGGTGTTTTTCATGTGTTTTTGTTGCTGGTTTTCACTCTTTTCAGTACTATCTTCTTGTTCTTTTCTCCTTTTCAGCTCATCATCCCATCTCTTGATAGTGCAAGTTGAGATGTTGTGGCCTTGATCTTATTTTATTTTTCTCATTTTTGTGCTTTTGCTCCAATGGTTTGTGTCTTTGTGTAGTATTGATCCAAGGTTTGTTGTCTCAGTGTAGTATCATCATCAATCTTAATTTTCTTCTCTTTTCCACAGGTGTAAAAGTGAGTTTAATGAAGACTAGTTGCAAGCTCAACACGTTATTGGTACATTGGAAGAAACCTCTACATATCTGCCTTAGTTTAGGATAGGAGTATTATTTAGTACTATATTTAAGTTCGATTTTCTTTATGTTGGACTTATTTTACTTTTCTTTGCCCTGTGAGGAGATATTACCTTAGTATATTTTTAGTTTTTTTAATTGTGTAATTATGGGTGAATTTTATCAATCTGACATGTTTTATAATTTTATTTTTGATTTATTCAATTCTAATTTAAAAAATAATATCAATATAAAATAATTAAGAGTTTTTTTGTAATTGGTGACAAAAGATTTTATTATCAAAGATAATTTTTAGCAACGATTAAATTAGATTTTTCAAGACAAATATTTTTGTCACGAAATAAACTAGTTCGTCATAAGTTTGACTATATTTAGTGACATGTATTTGTCTCAATATCTTTCTATTTATTTGATACAAATTAATTTTGTATTTTATGACAATTATAATTGTCAGCAATCATAATAATTTAGTGACGATTCTATATTGTCGGTAAAAAAAATACTATTTTTAGTGACAAAATGGTAGATTTAACTACAAAATCATTAATCTTTATTATAATAATAAATTTATCACTAATTCATACATTTAAGGATGAAAATTTTTGTTGTATACAAAAAGTTTTCAATAGTGACGATAATGCATTTGTTCAACCACGAAATATATATAACTCTAGCGACAATTGGTGTCGTCGCTAATTGAACTAAATAATTAGCGACGATAAAATTTTGTCGGTATTGATAACTTTTTAGTGACAAAAGCATATCATCAGCTACAAAAAAATTATATTTTTATGACAAATAGATTCGTCATAAATGTTACACATTTGAGGACGTTTTTTTATTTTTTGTAGCCAATTTAATTTTTTTAGCGACGAAACACTAAATCGTCTTTATCTACTTTTAGCGACCCATTTTTGGAGACGATTGATTGACGAAATTTTTTTCGTCACACTAAATCTTTTGCGACGAAATATGACTTATAAGTGACCAAATAATTCGTACCAAATAATCAAATTTGTTGTAGTGGTTACTAAGCAGATAACAAACTAATGATGTTCTAATTGCGAGGTTTACAAGGATATGCTTGTTACTTATGGTATTGTTGTTGATTATGTGGATGTTTACAGTATGATTGATACTCTTGATGGTTATGTTGCTTGTTTGAAAGCACTGTTTGACTTGTTATTGATGTATTGTTGATCCATTGAATACTTGTTATGTAACGATGCCTGTTTACTTGTTATTTGATTTATGTTGTGTACATGTTATTAAATTGAGTTGGCCTATGATACCTACCAGTACATAGTCGTTTGTACTGATACTATCCTGTACTCTTCTTTTGTTGAGAGCAGAAAATTTTCCAAATGCTCGAACACGACCTTACCTTTAGCGTTTGATAGCAGATTTTGATCCTAGGATGAGCACTTCGTCTCCAAGCTGCCATGGGTCATCCTATTTATTCTTGTCTATCTTTCGGGCAATGAAACATTTTTATTTACTTTAATTTTGAATATTTCTTTTAGAGATGATCTTTGTTAGAAGTTCTTGTACGATGACTTTCGAGTCTTAAGGATTTCATTGAGTAGTTTGTTTAATTTTTGCATTAATAATGCTTATCTCCAGATTATTGTGATTAAGGTGGTCTTATGATGATATTATTTTAATATTGATGAAGTGGTTGAATAATGACTCGATTTAGATGATTCTCCCACAAAAAAATTAGTGTAGGGGTCACTCATAGCCATTTGAATCGTGACATGGATACTTTGTCACTCATCCTGAAGCTGTGTTCCTGTGACACGTGCAGTAGCTATCATGAGGGCTTTTTTAACACACGTTACATAATTTTATCTAAAATGATCAAAGAAGCCCATTCTCAATGAGCTAAAATGACGAAACTGCCATTTGGTATAAGCTGGTAGGACAACCGAGTGGTCCTTGCTTCAACGCACTTGTTTATAATAGTATAACTGTATAAGTATACATAAGGGTTTGTTTGTGTTTGTGGGGAAATGGGGAATGTGTAGGTGGAGTTAGAGAAAGTGGAGAGCGAGACATTTGGGTTGGGGGGGAGTAGTTTTGTAGGATTTTTTTTTTTATATTTGAAAGATTAAAAATCTATAAAAATACTGATTAATTGACTTTCATATTAATAAAATATAAAGAAGTTTATAGCTATCATAAAATAAAATATAATTAAGAGAATAATAAAATTACTAACTTATTTATTAAAATCTAAATTAAAAAATATATATATTTTAAAAAATTTTATTATTTAAAAATAAAATAAAAAATATCATAAAATGTAACTTTATTTTTTGAATCCTTTTTAAATTTCTTAAAATGAAACCTACTAAAAAATATGGAAAAAAATTAAAATAATATTTTGAGGTAAATAAATATTTAATGCCGGAAAAGAATAGATTAAAATTTTGAAAAAGGTCAAAGATTACGTGTCTACACTTTATAGCTAATTACCATCTATATAAACCAGAGAGAAAATTGGAAGGACAAATTCATTGAGTTTATGCGACATATTATTGTTTTGTCTCCTTATAATCACAACTTAAACTTAATTAGTGAATTTTATTTTTATGAATCAATAAAATTCTTGATTTTTAGAATAAGTTAATTCATCCAATCAAGTTTCATGCACATTATTGTCTACCTTAACATTATTAATTCTATATTTTTCTATAGGAAGAAGTAATAATAAAAGAACGAATTTATATTCTCGAGTCAAATTTAATAGTAAATATGTCAGAATAGGTAATTATAGTTGAATGTTTCGACTTTTCTTTTCCACTCTAGACGTATAAGGAAATCATTTTTATATTATATATGGCCTTGTGAGTCTAGCATAACTATTAAAAAGTCATAATTAAAAACTAGTCGTATATTTTGTCTTATTTTAGTATCCTAAAAGAAAATTTATGTTATACTATATTAGTACTATATTACTAGAGAAAATTGAAGTCTTGAATGAAAGATTGGTGACATTGACCAACAGATAGGGTCAAACATTATTAGAAAACTTGATCAAGTTAATTGTGGACTTGATTAATATTTTCAAAACTTTCTAATCTTTTCGAAAATACAAATCAATCCAACCCACACCCTCTTCAATCCAAATCAACCACTCCCTCCTCTCTCGGCAGCTTCTCTCAACTCTCTCCCAACCAACAGTTCTGCAAAATTTCTCCCTTCAACCCCCGACGATAAATAGTTGGGCTTCGAGTTCCTCTCTTCAATTCAATCAACTTGTCTTTTATCCCTCTCTCGACAGCTTCTCTCAACTCTCTCCCAACCAACTATTCTGCAAATTTCTTATTTCAATCCTCGGTGACTTCAACATCCGACTACAAATAGTTGGCATTCCAGTTCCTTTCGACTTCAATCGACGTGACAGCATTGCTCTCCGGCCACAACAGCTTCGAATTCTTCATCGGTCCTTTTCTTCTTCCACAGGTAAAAATTTATGGCCTTTTTAGTTTTGAAGAAAACGATGAACTTGAGCCAACTTCTCTTATAGTATTGGTCAACAATTTCAATATTTGTTGCACTAATTTAAAATGCGGTCTGAATAAAACCCTAATTTCTGGTATTTCTTCTCTTCTCTTCTCTTCTCTTTTCGAAGTGAATTATGATATTTTGTTGTTTGTTGCATTTTTTTGAATTTTAATTTTTATTATTTGTGTTTATAAAAATAAAAGGATAATTTGGTTTGATTTGTTCTGTTCTTGTTCTTGGTAAAAATGGTGAAATTGTATTTTTTGTTTAACAAAATCATGCTACTGTTTCCTCCGATAGATTACCCATCTGGTGCAACATATTAACCATCTGTTGCAACAGATTCATCATATGATGCAACAGATCAACCATCTAATGCACTAGAGGAACCATCAGATTACAATTCTGATGCAGCAGATTAATAATCTGATGCAACAACTTTACCATATGTTGCAACAGATTAAGCTTCGGATAAAAAATCTAATGCAACTAATTAACCATCTGGTGCAATGGAAGAACCATCAGATTAATGATCTGATGCAACAGATGAACCTCCTATTGGATAAAATCCTACCAACTCTTCCTACAGTAAAAGTTCAAGACTTGATTGTTCCAACTAATCATTCATCTTCCGCGATAGACGACCCTATGTTGGAAAAAATCTAAATAATATTAACCGTTGATAACTGTTCCAACAGATCACTCATGTGTTGCAACAGATGTGTGACCTATTGCACAGACATTCATCTTTCTCAATAGATGAGCGATATATTTTGTATTGTTGCAACAAATTACTCAGTTGTTGCTATGGATTATTTAACTGTTCCAACAGATCACTCATATGTTGCAACAGATGATGTCACAACAGTTGTGTGATCTGTTGAATAGACCATTCATCTATCTTAAAAGATGAGTGGTATATTTTGTATTGTTGCAATAGATTAATCATCCACTGCAACAATTTGGTTATATGCTGCAAAAGATATACTACCTGGTGCAACAGATCGGTGATCTGTTGCAACTGTTATTTTATTGTTTTGCTTGTTTGATTTACTGTTATCCTTTTTTAACGATGCATTAATCAACAATAATATATTATTTTATGTTCCTGTTAATTTTAGATAATATAGTTCCCAAAAGAACAGAAACTGAATCAAGTCCAAGTAAAGGAACAAGTGAAGCATCTAGGATACATCCACCACTCTATGAGCTTGCTTTACAAGCGTTATCTCAATCGGTAGCAGATTATGATGAACACGGGGAGGAGGAATATTTCAAAAGAAATTATATAGATGCTAATAGCCCTTCCACTGAAGAGCTGGTTAAAGCCTTCAGTATTGATCCTTATCCTGTGAGAATGCAGTGCGATGGTACCGCAGATTTAACAGTTAATTTTGTGGTTAAGTCAGCCATGGGAAAATCTTTCGATTCCTTTAGAAAAATACTTTGAGAACAAAAATTGGATGCTTATTTCACGGACAGCTGCTTTGGGAAATATCTTGATTTGTCGGAGGACAACAATGCTCGTTTCCAAATGAAAATGGTATATGAACTTCTCAAGCGTAGGTTTATGTATGAAAACAAAGATAAGATGGATGAGGTGTGGATAAATTACTTTGGCATGCCTGTTTGTTCTGGTTGAAAGGAGTTTTCCATAGTTACTGGACTAAAATTTTATCCTCCTTCTCAAGTTATATCTATTCTAACCCAAAAAAAAGTACCCCGCACACCCAAAAAAGGCAAAGGCAAGTCGTGTGATCGTGATGACCTGTGTCCATTGTTGGTCCAAGCTTCAAAAACAAAAATTTAATAGAAATGTTGAAAGGTAAAGGACTTACAAAGAAGCACAAGCAGTCATTGTTCTTGGTTTGGTTTGTACATAATATTATTTGGGCGAGAGACGTTAACAACATAAGCCTTGGTTTAATAAATCTCTCGAAGGATCTTGAGGCATTTAACAGCTATCCATGGGGGTATGAAAGCTTCAAAATGACTGACAAATATTTGTTGACTCCGTTAGCGCCAAAGACAGTCAACTTATATGGCTTCCCATGGACTTTCATGGTAAATGTTTCTTTCTTTTATTATGATATCATTCATTTTTTTCTCTCAATAATGGTTTTAATTTATTGATGTTATTTTATAGGCTTGGGCGTTTGAAGCCATTCCTTATTTGAGACAACAAGTGAACTACCAGGAAGGAGTTTTCTGTCCAAGAATCTTGAAATGGTTGTCGGCCAAAACTCATAAAAATGTAAAATTTCTTGATCTCTTCAACCCTTCGAAGGATGCAGTAAGTATAATTATAATTAATTTTTTCCTTTAATTAATATTTTTTTTGAATGATCTAATCATCATTCTAATATATGTAATGATTTATGTTAGAATGTGCATTCGTCGCTAGTTCCGATCAATCGAGAGTTGAAGATGCCATTTTTTCTTACTTTACGGTCTGTGCAAACTTTATCGGACCCTAAGGTAATCGACAGAATAAAAATGGAATTGTTTGGAGCAACAGCCATTACAAGAAAAATAATTTTGGAAGGTGGGCTTGTTGTTGTTGATGGAGCTGTTGGTGGTGGTAGTGGTGCTGCTGTTGGTGCTAATGATGCTCCTCTTACAATATTTAAAGCAAATCATTATAAGTATGATCATACTGCTTATACAGATTTTGCCTCTCCCAGCGAATGTTCTGCATTCAAATGTCAAGACTGTAGGGCGAAACATGATGTAGTGATTAATGCTATTAATGCATTAACTGATTCTGTAAAGGAATTGACATCTAAGAAGGGTCTCATTCCATCAAAGAGGATTTTATTTCCATCCGCTCCATTAGAGATTAGGGCTAAGAAGAGAAGGAGAGTGATTTCCACGACATTATCAGGCATCCAAAAAAGCAAAATTGCAACTCCTCGATCTGTGTGTTGCACTGAGCAGCGTACAATGTCCAAATGAGAGCAGCACGAGTTGAAGAAGGTGAATATATTATTTCTTCCAACTGACAAAACAAACAGGCATATATTTGTTTCAACAGATGACACATGTACTGAAAATTATCGAACAGATATATACATCTATTGCATCAGTTGACTAACCTGTTGTACCAAATACTTTATCTGGTGCAACATATGTCTCGTCTATTTTAGCAAATCAAACAGCTCTTCATACAGCTTTTATTTGTACCAACAGACGACCTATCTGCTACAATAGATGATTCATATGTTGCAACGATGGTTCATCCATTGGAAATTATCACACAGGGTCTTCCTCATGTAGAAATTTTTCCCAACAGTTGATTCACTGTTGCAACAGAAATATAATATGTTTGGGATAATTTAAAATGGGAGGAAGACTTGTTTGATTTGCTAGAAGAGATGAGTTATCCTTTTCTGTTTTGTTGTATCTCCGTGATTAGCATTGACCAATTCTAGCTATCCAGGTGGATGTAGAAGAAGCTACTGCTGAATAGCATTGACAATATGCTACTCTTTTTATGGAAAAATGGAGAACAGAAAGTGCAGAAACCGTACGCAAGCGACAATGAAGATCCACGACGAGCAAAGTCGAATTCCATAGCACCGGATGAAGAACAATTTGTCCATACTGAGTAGATCTTTATAGCTTGGGCCTGTCAAAGCAATCCTTGGTAGTATACTTAAATTGTTGTTGATGTATTTGTTGAGATCAGTACCCATAATAATTTTTTTATATTTCATTTATTCGTTGACTTATTTCAGCTAATTTATGAAGGCTTTAATTTATTTTATTTTGTCTACAAATTTTATTTATTCCTTAGATTTGAACTTATTAATTGAAAAGGAATACTAGATTCAAATATTGCAATAGATAATGTATCTGTTGCAACAGACGACACATCTATTGGAAAATTCAAACAGATTTAGACATATGTTGCAACAGTTAGGTGATCAGTTGGAATTTATCAAACAGGTCTTCCCACTATTGCAACAGATGGATTTTAGATAAAAACATCAAGATAATGCAACAGATGACACATCTATTAGGAAAAAAGAATAAATTTAGACATATATTGCAACAAATACACTTTATCTGTTGCAACAGATGACATATCTATTGGAATAATCGAACATATTTATACATATGATGCAACAGGTAGGTTATCTGTTGAAATTTATCAAACAGGTCTTCCCACTGCTACAACAGATGGACTTTAGATAAAAACATCGAGATAATGCAACAGATGACCAACCTATTACAACAGATAAACTATAGGTCAGAACAGGTAGGATAACTGTTACAACAGATGGAGAATCTGTTGCATTATAAAAATTCAACTTTCGTTGGACATAAAAAATTTTCACTACGTGTAAAAAGGTTAAAGTGAATTAAAATAAAAAAGGCACAACCCATCGACGGTGTTCAGTTCAAACACCTAAAATAAAATAGACATCAAGTAGACATGTTGATTTTAAACACGTAAAATAAAATAGGCATCAAATGTGTTAGTGTCAGTCCTGGCACATTTCGCTGACTTGCCGTAACTTGGCCCCCAACGGTCATTTTTTTCCTCCCATTGTCTTATATATTTATCTTTATCCTAAAATTTAATCCTAAATTCCCAAATCTTCTTCTTCATCGTCATCTTCTTTTATTTATCCAAATTCTTCAAATTATTGCTTTTATTTTTTCCAACTAACCTTGACAATGTCGAGTGCATCTTCCACTGTGTTTTGTGATAAAGATTTTTGATATTGTAAGTGAGGTCATGAAGCTCTGTTAAAGACTTCTTGGACTCAACAAAATTCAGGTCGTAGGTTTTTTACTTGTAAGATTTTAAAGGTAATATTTTTTTATTTAATTAATTGATTAATTATTGACTTGTAATTGTTTTGTAATTGTGTTCTCTTTTTTATAGAAATTGGGTGGATGTGATTACTTTGATGGGTATGAAGAACAACACCCTTCTCAAAAAAATCGTGTAATCTGGAGTTTGTTGAACAAAGTCAAGACTTATGAAGAGAAACAAAATCGAGCAAGAAGATACTACATTATTGTCGTTATTGCTACTGGTTTGGTGTTGTTGGGCACATGGATATTGAAGCCCAATTGCTTGAAATTTTCATGGTGGTGTGTGTATTTGCTACTGGTTTGTTGTCGACGAGCACATGGATATTCAAGCGTAACTGTTGGAAAATATCAAAAAGATTTAGGCATATGTTGTAAAATTTAGGTCATCTGTGGAAATTATCAAACAAGTCTTCCTACTATGGCAACAGATTAGACTTAGATTATTAGATTATTCATAGAAATAACATCGGTGTAATGCAACAGATGACCAACCTATTGCAACAGATAAACTATCTGCCAGAACTGATTAAAGATATTTTACAACAGATTGACAATCTAATCTATTGCATTATAAAAAACTCAAGTTTCATCAGAAAAAAATTATTGCCACTACATGTACATGTAATAAAGTGAAGGGTGACATGAAATTAAAAATTTCTCTTTCAGAGGCTCTTCTATATACACAGGCTTCAAGCGTCCAGTTAGTACCCCATAAGCCCAGACCTCTTGCAGGTTTGCCACAGCATTGTCGCATATAAAATTTGTTGGCTCGACCATTTCTGTGTCGGTCAGCAAACATTCAATGTGTGCAAGAGCATGTGAGCCACTCGCTTTAGCGGCATCATTTTTAGAAGGATCATTCCCCTGTTTCGACCTTCAAAATCCCATGATTTCTTCATTAACACTTTCTTTGGCAAATGATTCATCAGTTTACTCTCCCTCAACAAGATGGGAAACAGCACCATCAGTGGTTCCACGAGGAGAAAAAGATCGAAATCGTCGACGAGAGGTACATTGGAGTCATAAACATTGATCTTTTCCTGCTCGAGTAGTATCTCAACAGACCGATAATGCATGTCGTTCACGCTAATGACTGCAAGAATCCTTTTTTCCTTGGTCCAGCTCTTGCTGTGTGGATTTGGACTGTCCCCTCTAACATATCTTAACATTTCTTCTTCATCTAAGACCAACGTAGGAACTAGGAAATCAAGTCCCACGCCAAGGGTTGACGCCTCTCTATTGAGTTTATCATGCCTATCCTTGAGCTTCTTGCAGAAGTTGAGGTCCATTATCCTATCGGCAGCGTCATAAGCTTCCCGGTACGTTAATTGCCTTTTCCTCATGAGGCAGAGAATTATGTCAACATGCTGTGAGATAAGAAGTCAATTTTTAAATAGGTTAGTAATTGTAAAGATGCAATGGATGGTCTATCTGTTGCACAGGGTTCTCTGAATCAATAATCCAACACAACTTATGCAACAGATGGATAATAAGTTGCAACAAAACCACAACCAGTTGCACCAGTATACCCAACTGTTGCAACAGATGTGAAATCAGTTGTGTAGCTTCTTCTTCATGGGGTAGATTAGAAGGGATAGGTTAGGAAAAGTAAACTTGCCTTATCCTCATACGGCATACGCATATCAGTCATAGTCTAGAAGTCTTGGGGAGAAAAGGGAGGCCTCGGGTAATCTGGTGCGCCTAGCTTGGCATTCTTGTCCTATCGCATATCTCTCTTCTCTTCGGTGTCAAGTTCTGCATATATTTCCACCTTATTGACTAGACCTAAAACTTCAACAGCTTTTGTAGAGGGAGGAATTGTAATTTCTTTTGATTTCCGAGCGAAGAGTACGTCTCTAATTGCTCTTTTCTTTCTCCTAACCAACGTCGTAGGAGTGTGTGGCTCTCTCACCTTCTTGGATGGTATGACATACCTCTTGGATTTGAATTCATCAATAGCTTTAGAGATAGCCTCTACTTTTTCAAAGAGTTTATCCTTTCTGTCCTTGCACTCATCGCATTCACAACGAGAACACGAGGGTGAAGAGGGGTAAGAGGGACCTGTGTAAGGGAAAAAATGGGTGTTTTAAAACATATTTATTCTTTCTTAAACATCAACATGCTTATCATCACAAGTGGTAGCAGCATCAACATGCCTGCCACCAACACCAACAACTCCACCAGAAGAAGCACCCGGATCTGCCTTAGTAAAAGGTTGGTCATGAAGAGCCTCCACATTAGGCTGACCTTGCCTAATTGCTCTTCTTATGGCTGTTGATCTAGCCAATTCCTTCTTTAATAACTCCACCGTTAGGTCTGTAATAATATCAACATGACCTAGAGTAATATAAGAAGTCATCACCGACTCCTCCTCAGTAGGCACGATCCATGGATGTACAACCTATAAAAAAGAAAAAATAGATGCATTTAAATCATATAATATAATAATTTTCATAGTTGGGCTACATTTTTAAAAAAAGACCCATCTGTTGCGTAGTTTGCAGTATATGGTTAAAATCCATTTGAGTCTGGTTCAGAGAAATAGATCAACACATGGATAATCTGATGCAAAATATCAATCATCTGTTACAATAGCTGCACAAGATGGGTAATCTGTTATGCAACAGATGATCTGTACATCGCAATAGATGAACGATATATTATCAGATTAAACATTTGTTACATAATTTGCAGTAGATGGTTAATATTTTAGGAGTCGGGTTTAAAGAATCAAAGCAATAGATGGGTAATCTGATGCAAGATATACCCCATCGCAATAGATGTCCCCTCTAGTGCATCAGATATAACATCGCATGCACCAGATATAATATCTGTTCAATAACTTTCTTATCTTTGAGTAGAATTATTTTACTTGAGGAAGATGTACTGCATCATCCGAAGGGTTAAAGAGATCAGCCTCCTTAATATTGGTGTTACTCTTTGCAGCCAACCACCTAAACATCCTTGGATAAGAAACCTCATTCGGGTAATCCATTAACTGCTTTCAGAGGGGAGGAATAGCTTCAAATGCCCAAGCCTAAAAAGTGTAAACAGGAAACAAGCAAAAAAAAATCATAATAACTATATTCAATATAAATTAATGGATGAGTAAAATTAGTGATTAATTTTACCATGAAATCCCAAGGAAATTCGTCTAATGTGGTCGTCCCCGAGGATAGCTTTGTCAGTAAATATTGGACAGTCAAGTAGAAGTTGTCATATCCCCAGGGATAATTGTTGAAACCTCATTCGGGTAATCCATTAACTGCTTTCAGAGGGGAGGAATAGCTTCAAATGCCCAAGCCTAAAAAGTGTAAACAGGAAACAAGCAAAAAAAAATCATAATAACTATATTCAATATAAATTAATGGATGAGTAAAATTAGTGATTAATTTTACCATGAAATCCCAAGGAAATTCGTCTAATGTGGTCGTCCCCGAGGATAGCTTTGTCAGTAAATATTGGACAGTCAAGTAGAAGTTGTCATATCCCCAGGGATGATTGTTGAATTTATCAAAATCCTCAGCACGTGCCAACAAATCATCTTCTATAACCTTATTGACGTCTCTTGCCAATATAACCGAATGGGCAAACCAAACTAAGCATAATTGCTCCCTGTACTGCTCTGGAATGGTTTTATCCTCGAGATCTAACAACAAATTCGATGCTTTGTAGCCACGTCGAGCAATGTCAAACAACCCATCTATTTTTTCCTTGCATTTTCTTGCCTTGGATCTTTTACGGGGTCTTGGTCCTTCTGGACGATGGCATCTCAGGCCCGTCACTATGGCAAACTCTTGCAAGCCAAAACAAACAGGCATGCCACAGTAGTTGATCCAGATTTCATTCATCTTCTTTTTGCCCCCTCCTCCGGATCTTTATCATCCCCCGTGTACTTGATCTTACACTTGAGAAGACCATATACCATCGTCATAGGGAAACGGATATGGGTAGAGGGGTCCTTAGGCATCTCAAGAAATCATCCAAAGAATCTCTTCTTAAAAAGTCCACCTATGTTTTCGTTCTTCATAATTTTCATAAAATGTTCAAAAAATTTCCCCATCTGACATTTAAGTACAATTTGACCAGTTAGTTGTTTTTATTCTGGGTCATTTATCGACATCGCAACTTCAAACCTGTCAATACTAAAAGTTTTGATAGGATCATGCTGGGATATTGATATTAACTCACGCCCCATCGGTGATCCATTATCATCATGTTGATGATCATCCTCTTTCTCTTTCTGACTCTCCAATTACTCCTCTTCTCACTTTTATTTTCTTCATCACCATCTACGGAACCTTGTCCACCTTCCTCAATGTTTTTTTCACATCTCTCCTCAGCTTCACTTTTCCCTGACTGAGATTATTCAGGAAGCTCCTCCGAATCCCTCTGTACTGTAGCCTTTTATTTTAGTGGTCAGACGTTGATCCACTTTTACTTTCTTTTCTTTTGGGAGACATGTTTTACCTACAGACAAAGAAAAACAAAAATTACACTACAGTTGATATATGAATAGATTTTAAAAAATACATTACAAACACCACGAATACCGACACACCACCAGCCACCACCACAAACACCACCGACCAATGGCAACAAACAAACAAACACCACGAATACCGACACCACCTCCAACTAATGCCACCACCGGTTCCACCACGACAACCACAAACACCACCACCACCACCAATACCATCCAACTATACCACGCCAGTCAACGTAACACTACGATGGAAACTAGGGATTTCTCGAGTTCTTCCTATGATTTTACCATCAAAACTCAAAATTGTAAACCCATTCTCGAAGATAATACAACTAAAAGTTTTATTTTTCATCATTAACTTAAAAGCCCTTATTTTTTAGAAAAAAAACAAATATAGAGATCTTCTCAAACTATGTTGCCTACGAAGACAAAGAAAACGACTGATACAAGCAAGAATGATGTCGAAAATAACACCTATATGGTCAGAAATGAGAAGAAAAGTGATCTGTTATGGAGGGTTGAGCAAATTTTGTTGAGTAGTTATTGTCTGTATTGTATTGTTAAGTGAGAATGAGAGAGAAAGAGTCATACCTCGAGATTTTAAATAATGAAACGTTTTGTATGGGTTGATTTGTATTTTGGAAAAGAATGACAAGTAGTTTTGAAAATGTTAATTTGGTCCAAAATGATCTTAATTATTTTTAAAATCATAAAATATATGTGTAATTTTTAAAATCATATAAAAACAGTTGAAGTTGTAGTTGCCCGAGCACTCTAGGAGGTGACCCTGTGAAAACTCACCTCTGTTCCTAGATTAATCAATTTAGGAGTCTAACATATGAACTCAATTGAAATTGTAAAAAACAAATGTTTAACATGTTGCGGCAGATTTCTCATCTGTTGTAAATTATCAATCAGATTAGGTAACAACAGATTACGAATCTGATGTAAATTATCAAACAAATTAAGTCATCTGTTGCGATAGATTACCCATCTGTTGTAAATTATCAAATGAATTGTCATATGTCACAACAAATTACCCATATATTGTAAATTATCAAATAGGCGCTGCCATCTGTTGTGGCTGACCCTATGAGAACTCACCCTTAGTCCTAGATTAATCGATAGTTTACCTTATGAGAACTCACCCCTAGTCCCAGATTATTCAATCAAGGTATTGGTACCCTAGTCTTAGATTAAGCAATTAAGGTATTAATCTAACATATGAGGTAGTAAGAATCGGTTCAGCTTAGAGTGATCGATCGCCGACTCTGGTCGGGAGGAACGTAGTACCTTTTCATCATGCAATTGACAAAAGACTCAATTAAAGTTGTAGATGACCCTATGAGAACTCACATTCAATTAAGGTATTAGTCTATCATATGTAATCTGTTGTAACATATTACACATCTGTTGTAAACTATCATACAGATTAAGACATTTGTTGCGACAGATCACGAATTTGTTGTAAACTATCAAATAAATTAAGTCATTTGTTACAACAGATTACCTATCTGGTGTAAATTACTAAATGGATTGAGTCATATGTGTAATAGATTACCCATCTATTGTAAATTATCAAATAGGCGTTGTCATCTATTGTAGTTGACATTATAAGAACTCACCCCTAGTCCTAAATCAATCAATTAAGGTATTAGTCTAATATATGAGGTAGTAAGAATAGGTTTGGCTCAGAGTGATAGATCGCCTACTCTGGTCAGGAGAAACGCAGTACCGTCTCATCACGCAATTGACAAAAGACTCAATTGAAGTTGTAGTTGACCCTATATTCAATTAGGGTATTAGTACGCTAGTCCTAGATTAATCAATTAAGGTATTAGTCTAACATATGAGGTAGTAAGAATTGGTTCGACTCAGAGTTATCGATCGACGACTCTAGTCGGGAGGAACGCAGTACCGTCTCATCATGCAATTGCTAAAAGACTCAATTGAAGTTATAGTTGACCTTATGAGAACTTACCCCTAGTCCCAGATTATTCAATCAAGGTATTAGTACCCTAGTCCTAGATTAATCAATTAAGGTATTAATCTAACATATGAGGTAGTAAGAATTGGCTCGACTCAGAGTGATCGATCGATGACTCTGGTCAGAGAGTCGCAGTACCGTCTCATCATGAAATTGCCAAAAGACTCGATTAAAGTTGTATTTGACCCTATGAGGACTCACATTCAATTAAGGTTTTAGTCTAACATATGAACTCAATTGAAATTTTATATAAACAAATGTTCAACATATTGCAACATATGTATTTTCTGTTGGATCAAATCAAACAGATTAGGTAATATGTTGCAATATATTACGCATCTATTGTAAACTATCAAACAAATTACATTATTTGTTATGATAGATCATGAATTTGTTGTAAACTATCAAACAGATTAAGTCATCTGTTGCACTTAAATGTTTTTTGATCCTTTTTTTATAAAGCAATTTAGATATTTCCTGTCCAAGATAAAATAGTTAAAAAACTAAGGAGGTAAAAAATATTACTTGGTACAACTTTGATAACTCAAAAATCCCCTGAGTGAGTAGTCTTATATGGTCTTTTCAATGTCACCGTCTCCTCATGCCCCTCAAAAGTTATTAATGAATATTTAAAACCCCCCATATCTAGAACTCTCTCTCTCTTTCAGCCATAAAGTAGTCTAGACTAGACTCAACTCATAACTCTTTTTTATTCTTTATTCTCAATTATCTTTGTTGTTTCCTTTTTTCCTCTTTTTTCTCTCTTCTTTCGAATGAAGATCCTTTGGGATCTCAACCAATCAATATCTTTTCTCGACTGAACTGAATGTTCTGATCCGTTTGCTTTTTTAACATTGCAGGTATAGTTCAAAGTTGCTCTTTTCATCTCGTCTTTTTCTTTATATGTCATTTAAATTAGTTATTTACATCTGTTGCTATCAATGATTTACCCATTATTAGTTTGCTATTTATTGAGAAAATTGAAAGAAAGGTGACTTTTAAGTATTGAATGAACGAACCATTGTTTTTATTAAAATATGCAAAAAAAGTCGTCTGTTGGGAGAACTTAAAAAGCCTTGTTATCAGTATAATTTTTTCTATGTCTTTTGTTTGGTACATTGGTGGTGCTGTTGTTGGGGGTAGTGGTTGTGTTGGAACATGTGATGTTTGTGTTGTGGATGCTGTTGGAACATATGGTGTTGTTTTGTTTGTTTCTTTGTTGTTGATGCTGTTGGTGGTGGTGTTGCAATAGTTTCCTCAACTGTTGCAACTGATGAATCAGCTGTTAGAACAGATGGAGCAACTTTTTGAAGAAATCAAACCAGTAGCAAGGCTGATTTGATTTATTCCAATAGATGGCCTATCGGTTGCAACATGTCATCCATCCTTTGCAAATGATGCCTCATCAGTTGAACAGATGGGTAATCTGTTGCATCATATTGGTCATCTATTGATTCACTCAATTTTGTGTTACCTTTTTGTAATGTTCTTTTTGTTCTTCTCTTATTTGATATCAAATGTATTTCTCTTATTTGCAGACAAAAGAAAGTGAAATTGGATCCACTTATGCCCGGCCAGCATTAAAGGCTAGAGTAAAGATGGGTTCGGAGGAATAAGCTGCTTGCAGATGGAACCACTTCATACTGATCAACCTATCATGAAAACACACATCTAGTACAATGATTTTGTGAATGTTTGTTCTTTACCTATTAGGCATTAATTCTTCAAACAAGATATGAAATTTTACAGTTAAGATTGTTAGGTTTGAACTGGTAAGGCTGCGGGACCAAGACGGTGGTGTTGATATTCTATTACAATTTAATGACGGTTTATGCTCAAGTTTTTATGTCAAGTTTGGGGAAGGGTTCAAGTTTTTGGCGGCAGTGTAAACATCCAATAGTGATTGGACTAGTTTTAATGGCGCAATGGACTTTTTGAAAGGCCTTCAAAGCCTCGCACTGCAACAAACAACGATGGATCTAATAGAAATTCTCATGGTCCAAATTTATATGGATGGGTTATTGGAGGAGACTATTATACAGAAGGTGTTTGGGAGAAAACCTGTGCGGAAAGAGGGAGGTTGAGAAGGTCATATATCATCTTAGTACTTGTTTAAGAGTATACACAAGGTCAGAAGGAAAGTGTAGCGAAATTAGCTTATGAAATTGACATGAAAAATGAAAAAACTGGATGAGATGAGAAAGTGAAAGTGTATCCAAAAATGAAAATCCATCAGTCGTTGAAGAAAAAGAAGAATGGTCAAGAGGAATTGACCCTGTGTATCCTCTTAAATAAGTACTAAGATGATATATGGCCTTCTCAACCTCCCTCTTCCCGCATAGGTTTTCTCCCAAACACCTTCTGCTGTATAATAGTCTTCTCCACCAATCCATTCATATAAATTTGGACCAGAGGAATTTCTATTGGTTCTATCGTTGTTTGTTGCATTACGAGGCTTCGAAGGTCTTTCAAGAAGTCCATTATGCCATTAAAACTGTTCTAATCACTATTAGATATTTACACTGCTGCTAAAAATTTGAACCCTTCCCCAAACTTGACACAAAAACATGTGCATGAATCGTGTCATTAAATTATAACGGGGTATCAACACCACCATCTTGGAACCCTTCGGCCTTATTAGTTTGCACCTATCAAAGTAAACTGTATAATTCAGGATCTTGTTTGAAGGATCAGTGTCTAATCATCGATAAAAAACTACATTCACAAAATCATTGCACTTTATGTGTCTTCACGGTAGCCTGATCAATAATATACATAACTCGCATGCATGAAAATAGGATCCATTGCACACATCTTATTCTTCCTACCCCATCAGGACATATCAGTGTTGTTTATTTATCTGCACGAATGTGATGGCTATTAAAATGAAGGTGTGAAGAGTCGTGACTTTTTATCTTAACACATTCAAAACAGCTGATGAATCGAAATCTCCATCTGTTGCAACTGACGAATCAGCTGTTGGAAGAAATCAAAACATATCCTCCAAACATATGGTCCATCTGTCGCAACAGATAATCTATATGTTACAACAGATAGTAAATCTGTTGCGATAGACCTGACTTTTTTTTAATTAATCTGCACGCATGTGATTACTTCTTTCTAAATATGTTTGTTTCAATTTAGTTTTCCAATTTATAAAATCAAGAGAATTTTATTATATTCTTTCAAGATTACCCCTAGTATTAAATGACTACATAAAGTATATTATTCACATTTATACTTTCTAATCATAATTAATAAGGCCAATTTGGTAAAACAGTCACCTAATTTATATTTTTATTAATTGGTGTGTCAAGCCCATGGGGCCCAACTAATACGTAATGGAGGAACTATTAAAAAGAGGTGAAGACTTTTTATCTCACACATTCAAAATAGCTAATGAATTGAATACTCAATCTGTTGAAACTGAAACTAATGAATCAGTTGTCAAAAGATATCAAAACATCTCCTCCAACTTATACATACTGTCCATCTGTTGCAACATATAATACATAAGTTGCATCATATGTCTTGTTTGTTGCATATACAAATCATCTATTGCAACAGATGGTAAATCTATTTTGACAGTCGTTTGTTGCATATTCAATCCGTCCATCTGTTGTAAAAGTTGCTAAATCTGTTAAAAATGTTGGACGATCTATTACAATAGCTCAATAATAATGTCTTTTATCAAGTCTCAAACCGCTATGAAAAGGTAAGAAGTAATTAGTGTAAAAGAAAAAGTCACGACTTTTCACAGAAAATAAAATTCCACCAGTTTGAATGTAATTAATACAATGGAGCTGAATGGTCCTGCCTTTTGGCCTGACACGTCCAGTTTATATTATAGGTCCTTCAATCTTCATTCAACTCTATTTATTTCTTGTATTTTTTCCTTTCGTGTGATATCTTCAACCACTTCTCTTCAAAGAGCATATTCCTTTCTCGTTGAGGTAAGTTTTTTTCTGGAGTAAATTTACCAGTTGATCGTATACGTTGTATTACATTGTGAACATTTTTCTTTACATTTGTCAATTCATGTGTGTTCTAGATATGGCTGATCCTTTTTCGGACATTGCTATTCTACGCGACATAGTGCAGAAACTTCAAAGGCAGGTTAATGACCTGCAAAGCGAGTTGGTCGTTGTGAGAGCAACAATGTTCAGAGAGATGCAGAGTCTGATGAGAGCCCTACTGCTGCGAGTTGATTAGCCGGATGTCATTAATGATGATGATGATGATAATAATAATTAGAATATGTTTCTTCATTTAGCGTATGTATTTTAGTTTTTCTATATTGGATCTATACCTAATGTATTTTATTTTTCATTTAATGAAAAATTTAATTTTAGTCAGACTTTGGCGTTTAAATTCTTATTTAATTTTTATTCTGTTTTCTTCTAAACTAATTCATGTTAACATGTCGACGGTTGGAGGCAATGTTGAATCCAGTAGCACTAGCAATTTTGGCTTTTGAGTTCTTTCAACAGTTGGAACCGATTGGTCATCTGTTGGGTTTCAACAGATTATCCATCTGTTTCGACAGATTTTCATCTGCTGGAGGAAAGCATTCCAGTTGTTTGTGCAACTGTTGAGAATAATTGTGGTCTGCTGTATTATTTAAGTTTATGTTTTGCCTCATTTTATTGATGCACAAGTTATTTAAAAAAAAGACATTTTATATATAATAAATGATAACATTGGCTTCACAACAATGACTTAAATATATAAAAGTCCACAACAAACAAACAAACAACAACACAAGTTTCTGCAATTACAACGATCATGGTGGATTATGATTTGGGCATGTAGTTCTTTTATGGCCAGCGCACTTACATATAGAGCACTTGTTTCTTATTGATGAAAATGATTCTCCAACTCCACGCCTCCTTTTATATGGCTTTCTTCCCGGTTTGATAGTGCTTGGGTCAATATATGGAGGAGGTATTAATCTCCCCATAAGCTCTACTGTAACAACCCAAGATTCTTCGAGAGGCACCAGAGTAATATGCCCACTATATGCCATTTCATATTTTTCCACCAAATAATATTGAGAGGAGTTCTCGTAAACTTCAGGTCCATATTTATGGCCGTATTGAGATCGAAGGGCTGCCATATCATGTGGATAAGGTATTTTGTCCAAGTCAAAAACTTTATACGTACAAGATCTTGTTTGAAGATTGACCGTGGCAGCATCACCATGACCGGTAATACAAAATTTGTAATCTGCTATTTTATGAGAGAATAACCTATTCCCCAAACTGATGTTCGTTGATATTTTTTTTCGATTTGGAGAACAAATCGGGTTCTTTTTTTTGGGAACTTGAACTGCACACGTCTTTCGTTAAAAAAAAGCGCTATATTTCTCACTTATTTTTTCAAACATAGCCTTGATGGGAAATTCTCTTTCATCGCCAAATAATGAATTCACCGATTCAGCTATGTTTGATGTCATAATATTGTACCTATAGAAAAGAATCACTTAGTACGACATCAAACTAAACTTGTAAATCAAACAAGACATTAAATTCATAGGAATGTACCTATTTGCTGGACAGAATGCCCGGCTCCATCTCTCGAAACCGACACGTGCAAGAAATTCTGCTACCTTAGGATTTATATCCTCTATTTGATTGAAATAATTTAAAAACTCCTTTCTACTATATGCTTTAGCTGCTCTATAAAAAAGGGTGACGACCCTTTCATTGTGATAGTTGTTTCGAATGTTCTCTCCAAGATGCCTGACGCAACAACCAAAGTAAGCTGAAGTGAAGAAAAGTGAACCCATCTTTGGAATACTTGGATGTCTATCCGATACAAAACACAACTCTTTGGTATCTTCAACGCAGCATCGCAGTTGTCCAAAAAAAATCCATAAGAGGCATCACATTCTTTGTCCGCTACACAAAAAACGACAGGAAATATGTGATTCTCTGCATCCTGCGCCACCGCCGCTAGCAGAACTCCATTATACCTGCTCCTCAAGAAGGTACCGTCGACGGCTATGCCTTTTCTCAAATGTAGAAAACCTTGAATCCAAGCACCATAGGATATAAAAGAGTACTTGAACCTTCCGTTTTCATCCAGATGCAATGTCGTCTTACTTTCGGGATTTGTGGACTCAATCATGTAACGGTAAGCATCCAAGACTTCATACCCATGCTCTAGTGTCCCCCGAACCAGGTCCTTGGCAATTCTCATGGTCGTATATACCTTCCAATAACTGACCAGGACACCCAAAGTCGTAAGGATTTGATTGGCCATAAGCCTTGTTGAAGGGTTTTTGCCATCGGGGAAACTACTCCTGAAATATTCACCGAGGACCTTTGTCGTGGCGTGAGGATTTTGGCCCGAGATGTGCTCCAAACCACATGTGTGATGCTTTTCATGTTTATGAATGACGAATCTGTCAGAACTTGCGCACTTCACCGCTCTCAACCGCCACTTGCAGTTCGAATTAGCATATTTGAAGCAAAAGACACTGCTCGAATTAATCACCTTCTTTATTCTAAAATCTTTTTTCACACAAGAAATAAACAAAGTGTTAGATAGTTCATTCTTGTCCTTGAATGACATTCCAATAAAAAAGTTGGTCCCGTCGTCTTGAAGATTTCCAGATTGTGTCGATTGAGAAGAACTGCACATCGTATTGGTCGCATCAATGGGCGTAGGTGTTTGATCATCATCTGGAATATTCATGTCTAGATCATTCAACCTATCATCAAAGAAGTCTTCTTTTTCTTCTTCTTCTTCTACGTTCTGGTTCTCATTCTCTCTCGTCTTTTCAACCATGTACACCTTTAACACCGGCCTAGTTGAATCACTTAGATAAGAATGCAACTGAACCTGATCGGTTATCTTGAAAGGCAGTACCTCTGATTTTCAAAGGAGCTGTGCATGTAGCTGATGGCGAATTCTTTCGATTGACAATTCAGTCCACAAAAGATGATGATTAAGTCCACAAAATCATCATACGAAACATCACTTTGGACTGTCATAGCTATCGTCTCTAGCATTTCACCCTCCTTCCAATGCCATACGTATCGATTGCTCTTCTTGACCGAATGATCATGACAATCCACCCCTATTATTATTAATCCCTCCATTAGTGGTACCTAAATAAAGTCATTTGTTAAAAAAAGTTGATAGTGATTTCATAGTGCCATGAATGAATCCCAACAAATGTGTTATCTGTTGCAATAAGTAAGTGATGAGTCGCAATAGATTTTTACCTATTGGGATTCATGTTACGGGTATGAATATCTGTTGCAACATATGAATCGCCTGTTCGAATTGATGTTATAACTAAATCACCTTTGAAGTTGATTACAACAGATGAGTGACAGTTGCAACAGATAATTAACCTGTTGCGACAGATGACTTACCTGATGCAACAGGTTACTGATCTATTGTAACCTATGTTGGAATCGTGTTCAGGTTCTGTTGCAACAGGTAACTAATCTATTGCAACATATATGTCAAATGTTGCAACAGATGAGCCATCTGTTTAAACATGAATCCAACATATTAGTCTTTCTTTGAAATAGATGTCTCATCTGTCGCAACAGATGATTTATCTATTTAAATAGATGAATTTTATGTTGAATTCATGATTGGGTTCTATCCATTGTTGGACAACAACAACACAATAGCAGTTACCCAGATGACAAATTCAACTAAAAATCATAATTTGACTTACCAACATCTCCTATGAAGTAATGCCAAAGTGAAAAGTGATGTTAGAAATAAAATTTGACGTAAGAAATTGATCAAATAGCAACAGTAGTGGTAACAATAACAACAACAAATGGTCAACAAGAACAAGATGAAGATGATAATGAAGTAGAAGATGATGATAATGAAGCAGAAGATGATGAATGAAGCAGCAGCAACAATGAACAACAAAAATCGCCAAGAGAGAGAAATCAACAAAGGGTGAGAAGAGAGAGAAAGACGGCTTTTTTTCCTCTATTTTCCGTTATATAGGCTAACATTTGGATCAAAGTATAAATTTAAAAACTTGTGGGTTATTTTCAAACTTTCTCAGCTTTCTTAATCCATAATAAAGTAATTGTCACCTCCACCTAATAATTAAAACTTGTGTCACCTACACCTTTAAAACTCTTTTGTCACCTGTGGCCCAAACCCCCCATATTACTATATATAATAAGCGTCAATAAGTAGGCACGTCTTCGACATGCCTGCTTATGATGCTTGCTTCAGCTACTTTAATCGTAATTTTACTATATTATTCTTAATTAATTACTATAAGTTATTTAATTATTAAAAAATTTATAATATTACATAAAAATATAAAATAATCGACATGCTTACTTGTGTTGCCTGCTTCAGCTGCTTCAATCATAATTTTACTATATTACCCCAAATTAATTACTATATATTATTTAAGTATTAAAAAAAATTTAACCCCTAATTAATTACTATAAGTTATTTAATTATTAAAAAAATTGTAATATTACATAAAAATATAAAATAATCGACATGCCTACTTGTGTTGCCTGCTTCAGCTGCTTCAATCATAATTTTATTATATTACCCCAAATTAATTACTACAAGTTATTTAAGTAATAATTTTTTTTTAATATTTAATAAAAAAAATAGAAAATAGAAAAAAAATAATAAATTAACTTTTAATTTTTTAAATTAACTTATGTCTTATATGATATCTATTTATGCTTTTACGTCTTCGACATGCCTGCTTATGTTGCTTGCTTCAGCTACTTCAGTCGTAATTTTAATATACTATCCCTAATTAATTACTATAAGTTATTTAATTATTAAAAAATTTGTAATATTACATAAAAATAAAAAATAATCGACATGCCTACTTGTGTTTCCTACTTCAGCTGCTTCAATCATAATTTTACTATATTACCCCACATTAATTACAATAGGTTATTTAAGTATTAAAAAAATTTTAACCCCTAATTAATTACTATAAGTTATTTAATTATTAAAAAAATTATAATATTACATAAAAATATAAAATAATCGACATGCTTACTTGTATTGTCTGCTTCAGCTACTTCAATCATAATTTTATTATACTACCCCAAATTAATTACTATAGGTTATTTAAGTATTAATTTTTTTTAATATTTAATAAAAATATATATATAATAGACAAAAATAATAAATTAACTTTGATTTTTTAAATTAACTTGATGTCTTATATGATGCCTATTTATGCTTTTTTCACAAGTATTTTTTATAGTAATTTTATTATATCACTTCTAATTAGTTATTATAAGTCATTTAAGACATGAGTTCTTCGCTACTTCAATCGTGATTTTATTATATCACCCCTAATTAATTATTACAGTTGCATTAGAAATGAATAATATTTCATAAAATAGACACAAAACGATATGTCAACATAAAATATTTGAATGACTATCGAAATTATACTACTGCCACATAAGTTAACTTTTGAAATTATATCAGTGTCACTTAAATTGAAATTGAAGAAATAGTATTATAAATCACAATAATTAAAATTATTTTAATAATTAATTATCTAAATTGTATTTGTGTCACATAAATTGAGATTAAAAAATATATATTGCACGGGCCCTTCAATGTCTAGTATAAGCATAAAGAAGCAGGCAGAACTTTATTGACATGTCTGCTTCTTCACTTGCTTCAGCTAGTTCAATTCATAATTTTACTATATCATCCCTAATTAATTATTAAAAATTATTTATCTATTAAAAAATTAATATTAATAAAAAAGCAAATAATCATTTATGACGTGTCTGCTTCAGCTTCTTCAACTTGTGATTTTAATATATCACCCTTAATTAATTATTATAAATTATTTACACATTCAAAAATTAATAATATTTAATTTTAAAAAAAAAAGAGTAAATAACCATTTATGACATGTTTACTTCAATTGCTTCAACTCGTAATTTTACTATATCACCCCTAATTAATTATTAAAAGTCATTAACATAATAAAAATAATAATACTTAATAAAAAAAAGTAAATAAACATTTATGATATATCTGTTTCAACTGCTTCTACACATGATTTTACTATGTCATCCCTAATAAATTATTATAAGTTATTTTCTTATTAGAAAATTAATAATATTTTGTAAGAAAAATAAAAATAGACATTTAGGGCATATCTGTTTTAGTTGCTTAAACTATTATTTTACAATATCACCCTAATTAATTATTATAAGTCGTTTAAGTATTAAAAATTAATAATATTTAATAAGAAAAATAAAATAGACGTAATGATAAATTAACTCTTGATGTTTTATATTAACTTGGTGTCTTATATAAGACCCACTTAAATTATTTTCACAAGTATTTTTTTTATAAAAATTTTGTTATGTCACTTGTATTAGTTATTATGAATCATTTAAGATATGTCTGCTTCGCTACTTCAATCTTGATATTTGATTGACTCTCGAAATTATATCGGTGTCACTTAAATATGAATAGAAGAAAAAGTATTACAAATCATAATAATTAAAAATTTAAATTATTTTTAAATATAATTGACTATCAACGCCACAAAAGTTTGGACAAAGAGAAAGTACTATAAATTGCAATAAATGTATTAAATTAGTAAATTACAGTGACAAAAAGTATTATAAATTACAATAGCTAACAACTTAAAATATCTAAAATATATTAAAAATATAATTGATTATCTAACTTTATTTGTGTCAGACAAATTGAGACCAAATAAATACATAAAAACTACTATAAATCACAATAATTAATAATTTAAAATAATTAAGAGATATAAAATATTTGACGGATTCTCAAAATTATACCAATGTCACTTAATTGGAATAGAAGAAAAAGTATTATAAATCACAATACTTAAAAATTTAAATTATTTTAAATATATGATTGACTATCAATACCACAAAAGTTTGAACAAGGAGAGTAACATATATTAGTTGCAAATTACATGAAAAGTATTATAAATTATAGCAATAGTTAACACTTTAAAATGTCCAAAAAAAAATAATCTATTATATATTTTAAAAAAAATACGTAAAAAATATTATAAATCACAATAATTAACAACTTAAAAAATTTAAAAGATGTACTACAAATGGTTGGCTGTCGAAATTATATTAGTGCCACTTAAATTGAAATTGAAGAAAAAGTATTATAAATCTCAGCAATTAAAAACTTAAATTATTTTTAAAATATAATTGACTACCAATATCACAAAAGTTTGGATAAGGAGAGTAACATATATTATTTAAATATTAAATAAAAATTATTATAAATTATAACAGTTAACAACTTAAATATCTAAAAATATATTAAGAGTGTGATTAATTATCTAAATTCTATCTGTGTCATAAAAATTCAAACAAAAAAAGAGAATATACTAGCACGGGCCCTCGGCATCTAGTGTATATATATTCATTGATATGGGTTAAAACTCTTAATGATAAAAAAAGATATAAATTAAATTTGGTTAAATCTATCAACTTCTTTTAATCTCCCTACAAATATTAGAATCTGGTGCGATGCTCAATCCAGATTAAAGAGAGTTAAACATTGCAAATCTGCGACCTATGAAAAGAAAGATCTTTGAGTCTTCTTTTCAATGCAATTGGTTTCATCCAAATCCAACGTCTGAGTAAGGAGTTATACTCGTTTTACTTCAGCCTATCAAAATAGATTTTTAGGGTCAACTTCAAATGACCATAACTCCTTGTACAGAACGAACTGGGTGGCCTACTTTATATGGAATGAAATCCCTTTGAATTATCTTTCCAACGATACCAATTTCACCCAAATCTGATATCGGAGCAAAGAGTTATGGTCGATCTACTTTAGCTTATCAAAACAGTCCACCAAAGGACAGATTTGACATTCTTTAAATTTTAAAGGCATTTTGGTCATTCCCTATGATATTATGGATGGGAATATGTGTATATGTACATGTATATGAGTTCAAAAACTCATTTTCATCATCAATCATTGAGAAAGAACAAACCCTAGCCAAATTTGACCTTTAAATTACTTTTGATTCAATCGTAGAAATTTCAAAGTAATCCGATAACTGCGTTTGTCATCTCGAGAGCTTCGAACGGCACCTATTATTTGTGCAAACAGGATTGCATAATCAAGAGGTGAATTCTAAGGTATGAATATTGTTTACCTTTGTTCTCTTCCATATGTATATGTGTGATAGAGGATTATATGTATTGGTTGTTATTGAAAGTTGATGAAAATAGGGTTATGGACTATTTTGCATGGTTTGGTTGTATTGAATTGTGGAAGGTGGATATGGTAATTGAGTTATGGAAGGTGGATATGGTGATATACTATTGAATTGATGATTATTTATGTCTATGGCTCAATTTGGTTTAATGGATTGGTTGGAAGGATAAATGAATCCAAACTTGATATTGGAGGATGTTGTATGAATATGCATGACATGTGAATGTAATTGGAGTATAAGAGGGTTAAAGTGACACCCTTTATGGTGTAATTAAGGCTTACTACTTAACCACTAGTTTGGTGAATTCAAATAATTGAATTGTGACGTTTGGTCGCTACTAGATTGCTATATATGTTCATTGTAGATAAGTAATCTGAAAAGATGAGAAGTCCATTTGGGACTAGTATTGAAGGTTAACAGTCAGGTATGTAAAGCATACTCCATACCATATCTTTGGCATGAAAGTGAACAATTGTTCTATTAAGAAAGTTTCCAAAGTTATTCAGTAACATGTGATCCATAATGGTTTTGTATGATGTCCTACGTTACCAATGAACTTATTTCCACCCTACAAGATGTCAAGACATTCCAATACTTACTTGTTTTCCAAATCTTACATGTTTATTGCACTAATGAATGTCACAAGGTATCCGGTTACTCAAACAAGATCCATGTGCTATTAATGACTCCAAAACGTTTCATTGATATATAATAAGTTCCTACTTCATTGTTATGGCATTGATGACTCCAAAACACTTTATTGATGTGCCAATGAGTTCTTACTTCATTGTTATTGCATTGATGGTCTATTTATATATCTCTTATTGATGTATCATTGTTTCAAAGTATCAAAAATGTGGTGGCAACCGAAATAACAATCTCAAAGATTAATTGAACTAAGTGATGGAAGTTCTCTCTTATCGGGTGGTATCCCAGGGGCATAAGCCTATCATGGGTCGATCCCAGTTGATATGTACTGGAGGCAGCCTAATGGTCACAGTACAGTACAGTAATGATTACAAAGACGATAAGAGCGAAGGTAAAGTGATTGAATAAATACAATGTACAGGTTGTCACAAGTTCTAGTAAGTGTGGTCCACTCCTATTACGATTTATTCACTTGTTTCGAATTTCTATTGAGCTCCTATATCATATGTGATTATCTATAGCTTTACATACTCAGTACATATTTCGTACTGACATCCCCCATGGGGGACCTGCATTTCATGCTGCAGGCACAGGTACCTAAGCTCATACACCGCACAAGTAGAAACCAGGATACCCAGCTGCTTTTGGTGAGCTCCAGTTTGCTTCGGGGCTTTCCATGTCATATCCAGTCACTTTTGGTATTGTATAAAAGTTAGTTATATGGCGGGGTGTGTCCCGACCTTAGTTAAACTCTGTGTATTGTCTAGAGGCTTTGTAGACCTAATGTACAGTCAAGGTGGTGTTTTGTTAATAGACGTGATGGATCCAACAGCCAAGTATTGTATATACATATATATGTGTGCTCGAGCTTATACAGGTGATTATTTCCTTTTATATGCGACATGATGCTGTCCGAATTTTGGGTTGTCATAGAGGTATGCATGGGAAGTATAAAGTTATGAGCTGGTTCTCCCGGGCCTCCTCAGTTGCGGGTGCCAGTCCGCCCCAATAGGATTAGAGGCGTGACAGTTTTATGGAGTGTCCCAACGTCTCCTTCTAGCTCTGGAATTTTAATGTCTTCCGATCGTCATAGCTCTGCACACTGCTGAGTTATCTGATTTGTAGCTATAGACTTCAGTTTAACTTTATTAGTCTTTATCTTTTCTATTTCATTACCCATACTGTCCACTTTCATTGAAAGCGTAGTTAGGGTGTTGAATATCTTTTCTAGAGTATCCTCTTCTATTATATCAGTCTGTGTAGCTTTGTCTTGATATGTAATCTGCAATAACATTTTTATTAGTACTAATTACTTCAATTGTAAATGTGAAATTTAATATATTCAAGACTAGTCTCCGAATCTCTTTTGTTGTAACTGAATTTTGTATTTTCTTTGTTAGCCACCAACGTACCTGTGTTTATCTATTCGTACAATAAACTTGTTATATACAATATATGACTCAAATGCTAATAAACATTTATATAATGAGCATAATTCTTTTCTATTTATTTCTCATTTTATTTCTATTTCATTAAACGTACTTGAGTAGTTTCTACAATGGTGTTCTAATTTTTCTTCTTCATATCTATATTTAAGTACTCCTCCATAACTACATTCACTAGCATCTGCTTCTACTATATATGCAAATTTTTTATTTTCGTCTGGAAATTGTAATTTTGGTAATTCTTTACAAAGTATTTTTATTTTCTGAACTTGTTTTTTATCTTCTTCGTTATAATTATATTCTACATCCCTTTTTAATTTTTTCTGTAAGGGCTTTAGATTTTCTGCTAATTTTGGTATATATTCTCTTACTTGGTTTACTAATCCTAAAAATGATTGTAATTTCTTTTTTGTATCTAATTCTTCTTTTGAATTTATTATTTTTTGTACTATATGTTGTTGCATTTTTACTCCACTTTTATCTATTTGTATTCCTAAAAATTCTATTTGATTTTTCATAATTTCAGCTTTCTTCTCACTTAAACTTATTCCCGAATTTTCTATTATATCTATAAATTGTTCTAATAACTTTAAATGTTCTTCTTTTGTTTTTGTATATAATAGTATATCATCTATGTATACTATACAATTAGGTAATTGTTTAAAATAACTATCTATAAAATGTTGATATCTACCTGATGCATTTTTATATCCTAATGGTAGTACATTCCATTCATAAAATCCTTGTGGTACCGTAAATGCGGTTAATTCCTTAGATTCTTCTTCTAACTTTAAATGGTAAAATCCTGATTTACAATCAAATTTACTAAAGTAGCTATATCCTTGTATTTGTCTTATTTTTAATATCTTATTTGGTATTGGGTAATTATATGTCATAATTTTTGCATTTAAATTTCTATAATCAATAACCATTCTACTTTGTCCTCTTTTCTGTTCACTATGTTTATTTACTATAAATGTTGGGCTATTATGTTTACTATTACTTTTTTGTATGTATTATTTTTCTAATAATTCTTCTATGTACATTTTAAATTCTTTTAAATCGTCAAAATTATATGTTAATGGTTTTTGAGTTATTATGTTATTTTTATCTATTAATTCAATTTTTATAGTGGTTTTATATTTTTCCCATCCTTTTAATGGATCTTCACTATATAATTGTTCTAATTTTTTCTTAATTATTTCTATCTTACTTATTGAAAATATAGTTATTTCCTTTTTATTTATTGAAAATACGACCAATTCTATTGTATCTTCAGTATTTTTTATATTTTCTAATTTTTGTGTAATTTTTTCACTTCCTTCTATCCAATTAGTTTTCTTTCTTATTTTATTAGTAACTCTTTTTGCTCTTACTTTCTGTTTACATGGTGTTGTAAACCACCAATCCATTCTAGTTATTATATGTGGATATAATTTATCTAAAAACGGCATTCCTAAAAGTATATCTTTTGATGTTAGCTCATAATTATAGATTTCTTCTATTGTTAATATTTTATCCCATACTTGTGTTTTTACATTCTTAGCTTTATAAGTAATTAAGTTTCCTTTGTTATTAAATCTTTTAACTATTATTGGTGTCTTTAATTTATCCCATTTACTTTTTGGTAAACAATTATATCTACATAAATTAGCTTCTGCTCCTGTATCTATCATAGACGCATAATATCTACTGTAATACCCTTCTAC
This sequence comes from Capsicum baccatum var. pendulum, assembly GCA_030864225.1. Lineage (NCBI taxonomy): Eukaryota > Viridiplantae > Streptophyta > Magnoliopsida > Solanales > Solanaceae > Capsicum > Capsicum baccatum. The sequence goes on from CM061551.1 coordinate 109,781,304, forward strand.
TACTATCTTCATTAATACATATATTTTCATATCACGTTAAAGCTCTTCTTAAGAATAATTTCTCTCTGTTATATGTTATAGATAATTGTGTATGTTCTATATTATATGGTTTTACTTGTTCTAGCCATTTTATTCCTAATATTATGTTTGCTTTTTGCATTTCTTCCTTTATTTCAAATTCTATTTTTATTTTTCTAACTCATATTGTTATTTCTTTTTCTGCTATATTTTTAATGTTTATTAAGCTTCTTGGTAGATCTGAGCATATATTATTGTCATATTTTATTTCCTCATTTGCCTAGGGTGGTTTAGATATGAGTAAGTTATATACATAAAAGATGGTAATAATATAATAACATGTGTTTGATAACTCATTGCAGTCATCAAGAAAGTTACCTTTTTGTATATTCTAATTTATGTACTACAAAATATAAGATTAAAATATGTGAACATTTTAAATATTGACAAAGTATTTTAAAGTATTCATTGATAATATTTTAAAACTTCATCAACACAATTAATTTTTAGAGACATAAATATATTTACTATTGCAAGGTGATAAATGTAGCATTATAGTTGTGGCGTTTGAGAAGCACATTATTATTTTTTTGGTTCTTTTATAAATTATTTTTGTTCTTAAATTTATGCTACTTCCAAATATATTAAAAATAAAATTTTGCTTACATTTATTATTATTGTCTGGTACTCACCAACATGTCGCTTGACTCACATTGAAAGTTTTTCTAAATTTCTCTATATGAAATAGTTGCACAAAATATTTATAAAAAATATATTTTAGCGCATAATGCATAACGAAAAAGAGAAAAAATATTCATTTTTGATAAACAAAATTAAACATTCTCTGTGATGAAATTTTCTCCCTTTATCATAGCAAAGTTAAATTTTATTTATCTAAAAATTCATACTAAGTTCATCCAATTCTTTATAGCTAATTACGATCTATATAAACCAGAGAGAAAATTGGAAGGACAAATGCATTGAGTTTATGAGATATATTATTGTTTTGCTTCCTTATATTTAACTTCTAAAGTATCACAATTTAAAATTAATTAGTGAATTTTATTTTTATGAATCAATAAAAGTCTTGTCTTTTACAGTAAGTTAATTTTTTTTTTTGTTTTTTCATCCAGTGTTCGGTGTCCGCATTGGAGCCCCAACTAATTCGAATCACGCATTGCAGGGCCCATTAAGGTGGCAGCGCTCCCAACAGACTTTTCTCCATACCCAGGGTCAAACCTTCGACCTCTGATTAAGGGTGGAGCAGCCCCAACCACTGAACCACAACCCATGTTGGTGATTAAGTTAATTCACCCAATCAAGTTTCATGTATATTATTGCCTACCTTAACATTATTAATTCTATATTTTGCTATATGAAGAAGTAATAATAAAAGAACGAATTTATACTCACGAGTTAAATTTAGAAGCAAAATATGTCAAAATAGAAAATTATAGTTGAATGTTCCATCTATACTTTTTCACTCTACACGTATAAGGAAGTCATTTCATATTATATATGGCCTTGCGAATCTAGCATAACTATTAAAAGGTCACAATTAAAATTTTGTCGAATATTTTGTCTTATTTTAGCTTCATGAAGAAAATTTATGTTATTATTATTATTATTATATATATATATATATATATATATATATATATATAAAATTTATATCTATAATCTATAATATATTAAAAGTGTGAAGACCCTTCGAAAAGTGATTTAAACTTTTTGTCCTTCATTAAAAGTCTCTACAATTGATAAAATTGTCATTTTACTATTTTTATAGAATTATTATTTAATTATATTTATAATATTCTAGATAATGAGTTCTAAAATATATGGTAAGTTTTAAAAATTAAGGAGTATTAAAATATATGATACAACACAATATATGTTTATCATAAATATATGGTATGAATTATTAGAAAATTAAAAATTATTGAATACTAAAATATATGAAAAAAAGGGTCGGAAACTTTGAAAAAAGGGTACACGTTTTTTTAAGATCAAAGTACACCTTAATAACTAAGTAGATTGTTCCCTTTTCCCCATGTAATTATCCTTGAATTTTTGGGTAAATATTTTTTAATAATTAATATTATTATTAACTTCTTAAGATTTGATTATTTATTCTAGGTAATAAATCATAATATTTAATACTTTTAAATTAATTAAAATTTTACCTTATATAAAAAAAAATTGTACAATCCTATTTAAGCAATATTTTAAATTAAAATTTACAAGAAACTTATTCTACTTCACTTTTTCCTTTTATTTTGATTTTGATTTTGATTTCAATTGTCTTGTTGCATTTATATTTATAATCTTTTGTTTTTATATGCAACATAGTCAAATTAATTTTAATGTGGGAGCTAAATTTCTTATATGAAAGAAAGATATGTTATCACTGACATGCAAAAGCTAGCTAAGATGCAGTTTCGAATTCCTGAAGAAAGCTCCTAGGTCAAGCTAGAAGTGTCAAGTGACGTGTATTAGTTGGTTAGAGCCTTGCTATCAAAATAACAAAGAAATTCAAGGAGAAGAGTTATGAAAGTTATAGTGGTGTCACCCCAGTCCTCAGGCTTGACTTCAGGTTTGATTTTCCTCCTATACAAGTACACTATCCTTTTTTTAATTACTTATTGGTGTTTTATTTCTGTCGCGCAACTATTATACTCGAGAATCTATGAGGTATTGCATGTGGGGTTAGAAAGTTGAGTTGTTATGTTTCAGGTTATGATTTTAGGTAATTTGTGCATCTGCTTTATGAACTATTTAAACTTATAAGTTGTTCTTCTGCCTCTCTCTTCTTTTTTACTTATCGGTATAGGATTTTTCGAAAGTCAAAGCTTTCTAGCTAAATTATTGAGAAAATGATGAGTTTAGATTGGAGTAGTAACTATTAAATCATTATTGTTGTAAATTTTTTATATGTATTTATGTTTTTTGGTGATTTTGTTTATCACAAGTATAAAAATGTATTAACAATTATTTTTGAAAAGAGTTTGCAAGGACATAGAAAGGAATTTAAGATGTTAACGAATTTAAGAGACATTTGGCCATGAAAAATATTTACATTTTTTGGAGTTAAATTTCAAAATAAAATTTTAGAATGTTGATGTTTTTTAGCAACTAATAAATATGATAGGGATCCATGTCAGCTCTCATTACCACGGAAGGAAAAATCTAAATTGATAGATTAATCAAATAAATTATTGATGGTCTAACTAAGTTGATTATTGAATGACATGAACAAGACTTGATTTAGCATTGTCACAAATCATCTTTCTTCATCATTGAAAATTTTATTATTATTGTTCCATTTTCTATCGTAGTTTTCTATTTATTTTCTTTTATCTTATTTATTTTCATTAGTTGATGAAATTTGGCGCTAATTAAAAACTCTTTACGCTTATCTGTTTATCTCTATAATAGTATAAATGTGCAAAGGTAAATTAACAATTTCGAAGTTCAAGATGTGAAACATTTCAGCCATAAATCTATCCATGGTAAAGTTTTTATCTGAAATTTAATGAAAAGAACAAGTGGACCGAAAACTCAACGTCTAAAAAGAATCTTTTTATGCATAGAGAAATCTTTGAATAAAATTATAATATCTTAACTAAAATTTTAAATATATTTATAACTAAACTAGCTAATTGTCCATTAAAAAATATCTAACTAAAGTTAACATTAATTTAACTAATATTAATTGAACACTCAGAAGGATAGAAGGAATATTTTGAATATAATTATAGCTATTATTCACAAATTGCATGCGCCGATATTTAAAAAAAATGAAATAAAACAAATTAAATAATTTTTCTTATATTTAAGAATAGTCATTTGATTATTTTTCTAATAGTTATATATAACTATTTTAAAAAATATTTAGCACTTTAATTTTTTAATAAATTTTTGTTTATAATTCCTCCGCATCCTAATTAACTACAAAAATCAACTATCAACTTTGTTAGGAATATTAAATCTCAATAACTTTTAGTTTACACTAGGAAAGTTTCAACTGATTGTATTGTCCTTTTAGGTTCGTATGACGTTTTATTTTTTTTACTAAAATTTTATCTTATTAATATATTTAATTATATGTAAAAATACAGGTTTCTTACAAAATATTAACAAAATGACATTCACAATTTTTTGTAACATTTAACTTAGTAACTTAAGACCGATGAATAAAGCATTAACTAAAGAAAATCGACAGAGAAAAAAAACAAAAAGTCAAAACACTCAAGTTTTTGTAAATACAAAATTTTAAAGTTATATGTTCTATTGATTTTCTTATCATTTAAAAATAGAAAGAGATAGAAAGAATTATGATTGACAAGAGTAAAACATCAATATATTTATTTAAAACCTTGAAAGTTCAGAAATATTTATTTTTAAAATTATTTTATACATGCAATTTTCCTTTTTAGCATTGAATACACGTGCAACGCATGTATACTAAACTAGTATATATTAAAAGTGTAAAGGGTCTTAGAAATATTGTTTAAATTTTTTGCCCTTCATTAAAAGTTTTTGCTTTAGACAAAATCTTCTTTTCACTATTTTTTCTAATATTTTGAGAGTTGAAAATTAATTAAATATATTTATGATAAAAATTTTCCTTATTAGAAGTCATCGGAATTAATGACAACTAATACTTTTTTCATTAGTTTAATAATTCTAAATAAACTAAATTTGATTTCAAGAAGATTTAAAAAATTTAGGAATAAATATAAAAGCATTAGAATAAGAAAGTTTAAGAAGTATCAAATTTTTCAAAATTTTTAAGTATGTAATAAGAATGTAATCAATAATTTTGTAACGATTTGACTTTAAAAACAAGGAAAGATTTTAAATAAGAAAATAAAATAATCGTATCACAAATATGGTTCAAATTGATGCGTCTCTCTCAGCCACTGACAACAAGAACAAGAGTACTATACGTATAAGAATATTATACGTATATATATGCTTATACTAAAATATATGTTTATATTTACATTATTATATTAAAGTGTGAAGCATCTTTGAAAAGTGATTTGAACTTTTTATACTTTATTAAAAATCTCTACAACAGACAAAATCATTGAATTTTAAATAATCAAACGTTACACGTGCGAGGCACGTGCAGTTATGCTAGTATATATGTATATATATATTTTTTGTAAAAAGAGCAATCCGGTGCACTAAAGCTACCGCTATGCGCGGTGTCCGGGGTAGGGCCCCACCACAAAGGGTGTATCGTACGCAGTCTTACCTTACTTTTCTGCCAGAGGCTGTTTCCAAGGCTTGAACCCGTGACCTCCTGCTTACATGGCAGCAACTTTACTAGTTACTGAGTTAAAACTCTTAATGATATATATATATATATATATATATATATATATATATATATATATATATATATATATTCTTTGTCATGAGTTAAAACTCTTAATGATAAAAAAAATTACAAATTAAACATGGTTGAATCTTTCAACTTCTTTTAATCTCCCTACAAATGTTAGAATGTGTGTGATGCTCAATCCATATTAAAAATAATTAAGCAATGCAAATCATTTTATTATTTATTTGAGAGAATCAAAACATATAATTTTTTCAAATTACAATGATAATTTTATATCAACACACAATACATAAAATATATTTAAAAACATCCTAACATATATTTTTGATGATATTGATTTATTAATCGACATATTTATGCTGATAAATCTTAAAGTATTTAATATTTTATCAAATAATCTAATTGATAAAATCTACTTAGAAGATATTGCATGATAAAAAGTTTTAGCCACCACGATATATTTGAATTTTGAATGTCGTAAAGTATTTTATGCTAAATTATAATTGAAGATAATTAAATATAAACTAATGACTTTGAGTCGAACAATCAAGCCATTGTGTACAATAACTCTATTGGGGCTTTCCCAATCCTATCAAAATTTCTATAAAAATTGAATGGAAAAGAAAAACAATTATTATCATTAAATAAAAAATGTAACGATATAAAAGAATAAAACAAATAAAATACAATGAGCATCCAATTTAATAAACTAGTATTTGGATAATAACACTAATACACTAACCAGTGATGATCTTGAACAAAGATTGACCGCGATAGAGCTTAACTATATTACAATTCAAAAACCTAACTAATGCCTTAAATCAATTTCAAAAGGCTCAAGAATCGGCAGTACCCATCCCCATAAGTCATAAATCACGTCTACCCTACGACGAGGGTTTAAAAGAAATTCATAAAATGACTTGAAGGGTCCTAACAATAAACTAGAAAAAAATTATAAGGACAAAATCACTGAGTTTATGCGATCTATTATAGTTTCGTAAAGTTATATTTAACGGCTAAAAGATCACAAATTAAAACTTAATAGTGAATTTTTTTTTATGAATCAATAAAAGTCTTTGACTTTTAGATTACGTTAATTCATTTTGTCAATTTTCATGTATATTATTGTCTACCTTAACATTGGTGATTCTATAGTTCTCTATTGGTAGAAGTAAATATAAATGAATAAATTTATATTCACAAGTTAAATTTAGTAGCTAAATAGGTTAGAATTTAAAGTTATAGTTGAATCTTCCATCTTTCCTTTTTCACCTATATAAGGAAGCCATTTTCATATTTATATAGCTTTGCGAATCGAGCTTAACGATTAGAAAGTCACAATTAAAATCTAGAGGAGTATTTTGTCTTCTTTTAGTATAATAAATGTAAATTTATGTTATACTATATATATATATATATATATATATATATATATATATTCTTTGTCATGAGTTAAAACACTTTATGATTAAAAAAATTACAAATTGAACCTAGTTAAATCTTTCATATTCTTTTAATCTCCCAACTAGTATTAGAATCTGAGTGAGGCTCAATCCATTAATTTTAATTAGTCGTTGCAAATCATTTTCTTATCTATGCGAGCAAATAAAATCAAATGATTTTTACAAATTACAACGATATATTATATCTACACACAATACACAAAATATATTTATAAATGTTCTAAAATATCTTTATGACGCTATTGGTTTATTACAGGACATATTTATGATGGTAAAACATAATCTGTTTGTGTTTGATTTTGTCAAAAAATCCATATTCATATATAGTTTTTAAATCGACTTTAGGAATAGTCCATTTATTCAGAAGATCTATATCTTGAGGTAAATCTACCTCTTCGAGTTTAGTACTTTTCGTACTAACTTCTCCCATATCCATAGTTTTTAGACTTATGTTCATACTAGTCGTTGTTCACCATCTCTAGTACATTTACTATGAAAGTTCCCAGGCTCTGATACCATTGACAGATTGCGAATCGAGCTTAACGATTAGAAAGTCACAATTAAAATCTAGAGGAGTATTTTGTCTTCTTTTAGTATAATAAATGTAAATTTATGTTATACTATATATATATATATATATATATATATATTCTTTGTCATGAGTTAAAACACTTTATGATTAAAAAAATTACAAATTGAACCTAGTTAAATCTTTCATATTCTTTTAATCTCCCAACTAGTATTAGAATCTGAGTGAGGCTCAATCCATTAATTTTAATTAGTCGTTGCAAATCATTTTCTTATCTATGCGAGCAAATAAAATCAAATGATTTTTACAAATTACAACGATATATTATATCTACACACAATACACAAAATATATTTATAAATGTTCTAAAATATCTTTATGACGCTATTGGTTTATTACAGGACATATTTATGATGGTAAATCATAAACTATTATAATATTTTATAAGATAATCTAATTGATAAAATCTGCATAAAAGATATTACGTGATAAGAAGTTCTACTATCACCATATATTTGAATTTTGTATGTCGTAAGATTTTTTATGCTAAATTACAGTTGAAGATAAAATGTAAACTAATGACTTTGAGTCATACAATCAAACCATTTGTACAATAACTTTAGGGGGGCTTTTTGAATCCTATTAGTACTTTTATAAAAATTCAATTGACAAGATAAACAATCATTATCATTAAATAAAAATGAACAAAATAAATAACAGACAACGAGAATCGATTTTAATAAATTAATAACTCGATAATAACATCAAAATGAGCACAAGTACGTCCATCTACATGAGTGTTCTTATTGAATTTGGAAATTTCGATCTTGTCCTAGTGAATGATCTCAATGAAATTTTCCCGATATCAAAGTTTGTCCCATAAATGATCATCGATGGAGCCACATAACGAACTATCTATATAGGACCACCAGAAGGGTCCAAAAGAGGACTTGTTGGCCCCTCAAAGCTGGTCTCATCAGATTTCATCAGACCAACAACAGGTTGAAAGTTATTAAATGTAGAACCCTCTTCGTCAGTCTTTTTCTTCATCACTTCGCGTATCTTCTTGAGATTTTCATTCATCACAAAACATAGATCATAGAGATCACAAGGGTGGATTTCAGTGGGAGTATTTATTCCCTCCAACAGTTCACACATCATGTTCTTGAGTTCTTTTACACTGTGTTCCTTTCTTTCCTTTTGTAGTTTTTTCTCCATCACTCGGGACATGTCTTGCGGGGATAAAAATAGAATTTTTTTTTCTTTTTTGGATGGTGATCAAAGGTCTTTGTTGCTATTGCCTGTTCGTTTACCTCAAATTGGCTCCTATTTATAGGGAAAGTTTAGATTATGTAAATTTATGAATAGTTTAATTTTAAGAATTTTGACTCATCAATGTTAACTATTTTGGTATGAAACTAAAAATTGATGTATTATATACCAAGTTAACTACTATCATCTTTGCAATACATGTAATTTAAAACTCCAACCTTATGTTGACCAATTGTATTGGGTCAAACTTTTCTTATTAGTAGAATAATTTAGGGTGGTTTAAATATGAGTAAGTTGTATCCATAAAAGATGGTAACAAAGTAAATAACTCACTACAGTCATCAAGAAAGTTACCTTTTTGTGTATTCTAATTTATGTATCTACAAATATAAGATTAAAAGAACTGAATGTTTTAAATATTGACAAAGTATTTTAAAGTATCCATTGATAATATTTTAATAATTCATCAAAACAATTAATTTTTTGTCACGACTTGATTTACGAGTCATGAGGGAACCTGCTAAATTCCGTCAGTAGGTAAGCTAACAACATAACCCAGAGCTAGCGCAATGGGTTAATTCGGTAGGGAATGCCCAACCTAGGCCAAATTCAATGAACACAAGTTATAACTAAACACGGTGTTCTAAAATAGATAAACAGACACAATAAGAATACCAATCCCACGACCTGTAGAGCTAGTACAAGAGCATCTAATGTCAATAATACAACCCGAAAGACTTAGCATATAGTGAATACACCTATCTCGATACAAAAGATTGAATAATAGTAAGATAGAAGGAAATAGGCATGTCAAAACACCAAGAGCACATCTATAACGCCTCGGGTTTTTGGTCCTTAAAAATTTCTGAAATTTTATCCTTACTACCTTGCCTACGACGCCCATGCTGAGTCATAGGGAGTCTTGACGACTCATCGAACTCAAATCGTAACTAAGTTAGTAAGTGTATGGTTGAGTTTTGCTCTGAGTATGAGTGGCTCACTATGAATCGTAAGGACTCGTTACAAGTCATTGGGTGCAAATTGTAGGATATCCGGTGTATATCCCAAATAGTTGCTGGGTTGACTACAATAGGACCCTATGATTCATGGGTTCCCATTACGAGTCATATAGGTTGAGTCATAGGGTCAACAGATTGTGAGTGCCTTAGAGACTTTCTTGGTTTTGACTTGTGGTGACCAGTCATAATTAGTCTATACGAGTCGTATAATGACCCATAGTCACTGACAACTAAATTTCAGTTTTAAATTGAGGGCACTTTGGACAATTTTCTTCTCACCTAATTAAAACCTGACGTTCATTAAGCACTTTAAGGGTTATTTCTCATTCATAACATACTCAAACACTTTCAAAGCTCTCTAAAATTCTCGCAAACAGTCATACTTAGGGTTTCCAACAAGTAGGTCATCCAAGGGCTCAAGGGTTGAATTTTTTTTGTGAAATTTGATATTTCAAGCATGTTACTCTTCCCAAATTATTAATTTGCTTAAAGCATGAGTTTTAAAATGTTGTGCATAAGGTATTGGTGTTGGTTTTGAAACATGGGTTGAGGGTTTTGAACAATTGTTGTTTATGTGATGTTTCATATTTGTCCCTGCCTAGGTTACGTTTAAATGATGGTTTTAAAATCAAATTAATGCATGAGAATGGTGAATGAACTAGGGATTGTGACTTTCTAAACTTGTGACTTTTGAAGTGGTTATGACCCCAACCCTATATTGTGAAATTTATTTTGAATATGAAAAGTATTCATATTGAACTACTCTTGAACTACTGCATAATGTGAAAAGTCAATGAAGTACAATGATTTTGGATTGAACCTTATGGGTTGTGTAATTCCCTAAGCTAATGTATAATTTAACCAAAGGGGATTGTGATTTTCCTCAAGTAATGACAAATAGTGTGGCGTGTTAAAATTACCTTGCAAGTATAGTTGAAGTATAGTTTAAGTCATTACTCACTCAATATATCCCTAAATTAAAAGCATTCTCTCTCAAAACTACAAACCCTAGCTTCAAGAAAACAAGAGCAAGCTCAAAGGATTCACCAAGAACTTCAAGAAACTCACAAATTAAGGTATGTTAGGTGTTCATCTATGGGTTCCTTTTACCCATAGAGTCCACGAATCCATTCTCAAAATACAAGATTGTTGAGTTATGAATTTCCATGCTTGAATTGAATTGAATTCATGTTCATGTTATTGTTGGGTTTTAGTCCATGATTAAATTACATGCTTTTATGAAATTAATCATTGTATGTGTTGAATTACATGATCTTCATGATAAACCTTTCAATTTGTAAGATGATTGTTGAAACCATGTCAACCCTAAGTGTTTATGATTTAATGATTCAGTTATGCCTCCCCATGTGTTTGATAAAATGCCTATGTGAATGAAATAGTGCCATTATAACATGATAGCATGTATTCCCCATCCATGTACAAGTTAATGCATTGCAAGTGTTTGATAAAATATCTTTATGGATGAATTATGGACAAGTGTACAGTGTTATGTATTTCAAGATTATGCTATGCCTTTCTTTTATGCTATCGAGTACTAGGGGTATTTAATACCCGACAATTTAGTTGTTTACCTAGAGCTAGTGTCAGTTACAGAATATCAGTCATGTCATGATCAGTAGTACTCTCAGTCAGTTACAGAACTCAGTCAGTTATAGAACTCAGTCAGTTATAGAACTCAGTAAAACTCAGTAAACTCAGTATTCAGTCCAGTTAAGTTCAGTATACTCAGTTCAGTGTCTTTTAGTTGGAAGTAGGATTCAACACCGAGTGAACCCAAGGATGGGGGCTCACCTGCTAGTAGAGGTTGTGATCCTTAGAAGAAATCCTTGCATTCCAGAACTACGTAGCCAGCGTAGGTTGAGACATCAAACCTGCTAGTTAAGGGTTGATGAGGTGTTTTAACCTTCCAGATGAGGGTTCCACTGTTCTCATTAGAGTACCCACTAGATGAGGGTAACTATTCAGTGTCTTTACCTATGGCACGGTACTGACACCCTTCCAACTGGGGTCACAAGTTGGACCCCAACTCAGTTATCTTATTTGGGTCATGTCATTTATATGATTACCTTCCACAATCATAGTTTTAGTCTTCAAAATAGAACTCAATTCAGTTCTACAGAATCAGGACTGTCAGATATAGTTAACTAGTATCAGTAAATCAGTTATCAGTAACTTCAAATATCAGTTACTCAGTATCAAAACTCCGGACTTAGCTTTAGACAAGCTTAGTCACAGTATTTATTTATATGCACATTAGTGCATACTAAGTATTTACAGCAGTATCAATTATTCATGTACTCTCATATTCAGTTACTCTATATCATACAGTCAGTTATTATTCATGCATATGAACCCTTGTATTCAGCCTTACCTCATCTACCATACCAGTACATTCCACGTACTGACGCATACTATTTCTTTGTGCTATGATGTCTCATATCATAGGTTCAAACGCTCAGGTTCTCGATCGCGTATAGATAGACTCAGATTCAGCCAACAATAGTAGATTAGCAGTGAGTCCTTATCGTTCGAGGATATTCTTTTATTTCATTATTTCAATAGACTCAATATTTCAGTAGATGGAGTTAGTTGGGGGATTGTCCCATCAACTCTTTTCAATTTGAGGTTTTTCAGACAGTGTTCAATTTACAAATTGTTATTTCAGACGATATAATTTATCAATATTTTAGATGCTTGAACCTTATGACATTTCAGCCTATTATTCTGCATTTATTACAGTATCATGTTTCAGTGCTCACAGCAGATATTAGTCATGGGTTAGCTTGTGGTCCTTCTGCATATAGCGTCTAGGGTACAGACTCGGGGCGTTACAAACTTGGTATTAGAGCCTAAGGTTCAACAGTGTCCTAGGAAGTCTGAAAGTTGCATCTAGTAGAGTTTTATACATGAGTGTGTAGCGTGCCACACTTATGGATAGGAGGCTATGAGATATTTTAGGAAACAATTTCCCTTTTTCAGTATTCATGTCGTGCGAATAAGAATGAGCTCAAGTTAAACTCTCAATCTAATACGTTTCTTTCTTTTGTTTATAGAACATGCCTCCCAAAAGGACTAACAAAAGGAGAAACAAAAATTAGTCAGCACCTCAGTCCGTTCAGGCAAATCCCCTAGACGAGCATGTCTCCCATGCAGAATTCAGAGCTACATTCACTACTCTAGCCAACTCCGTAGTATCTCAAAATGAATGACCAAGTGTTGTTCCATCCAATCCAGTGGCCAATACTACTGCAGCCAGGATTCGGGACTTCACCCGAATGAATCCTCCCCTATTCTTAGGATCTAAGTCAGAAGAGGATCCAAATGAGTTCCTCGTTCAGGTTTAAAAAGTCATAGATATTATGGGAGTGACTTCCAGTGAGAGTGCTGAGTTAGCTGCCTATCAGCTACAAGATGTGGCTTATACGTGGTTTAAGTAGTGGAAGGTAGACAGGGGCACAGATGTAGAGCCCATTGAATGAGAAGAGTTTTCTACTGCTTTTCTAGAAAGATTCTTTCCCTTAGAGTTGAGAGATGCCAAGGTGTTAGATTTTATCAACCTCAGGCAAGATAGTATGGAGCGTGAAAGAGTATTCCTTCAAGTTTACTCAGTTAGCCAGGTATGCTCCCCATGTAGTAGCAGACAGTAGGTCCAGAATGAGCAAGTTTGTATCTAGGGTATCAGATAGTGTTGTTAAAGAGTACAAAATAGTGATGCTGATTAAGGAGATGGACATATCCAGGATCATGGTCCATGCTCAGCATATAAAAGAGGCTAAGATCAGATAGAGAGAGGGGCAGAATAAGAGAGCTAGAATAGAAAGCTTCAATTTCAATCAACCTGAGTCAGAGGGCAGTAACCATTCCCAATTTCATCCAAAATCTTCAGTTCCAGCTCCATCCTCAGCCAGTGCTCCAGTACCTAAGTTTAGAAATGGTAACAACGATAGGGCGCTAGGCTCTAAATCTCAAGGTAGTGTCAGTAGTTCTCGAACAAATCTTCTTTGTCAGACATATGGCAGAAACCACAAGGGTGTCTGCAGAGCTGACAGTGATGTTTGTTTTGAGAGTGGAAAGCCAGGCCACAGAGTTAGAAATTGTCCTCAGTCAGGTCCTTAGGGTCCACATACTCGTTCTTTAGCTCAGTCAGGTCGCCCAAATAATAGGGTGCTTCTTTACCTTTTGTAAATCCTTAGTCGTTAACTTCGGAGTCAGTCCAGAAAACCTAGCAGAGCCTTTCTCAGTTTTTACCTCAATGGGTAAATCTATGATAGCCTGATGTGTATACAAAAACTGTTCGATTATGACATCTTAGAAAGTTACTTCAGCAGACCTTGTAGAGCTTGAGATGATAGATTTTGATGTCATTCTCAGTATAGATTGGCTCTATTCATGTTGTGCCTCAATTGATTGTAGAAATAGACTTGTTTATTTTCACTTTCCAAATGAACCAGTCCAAGAGATGTGTCTATCATCTTGTGCGAGTCAAGGACTCTAGTTCAGAAACTTCCAGTCTTGAGTCAGTTCCAGTAGTAAATGAATTCTCAGATGTGTTTCCCAAAAATCTTCCTGGAGTTTCTCCTGTTAGGGAAATTGACTTTGGAATAGACCCTTTTCATGATACTCGGTCCATATCTATTCTGCCATACAAAATGGTTCCAGCAGAACTCAGAGAATTAAAAGAACAATTGAAAGATCTCTTAGATATGGGATTTATTAGACCCAATGTCTCTCTGTGGGGTACACCAGTTCTATTCATACATAAGAAAGATGGTTCTCTCAGAATGTGTATCGACTATCGTCAGTTGAACAAAGTCATAGTCAAGAACAAATACCCGCTTTACAAAATCAATGACTTATTTGAACAACTTCAGGTTGCCAGTTAGTTTTCTAAGATAGACCTCATATCAGGCTATCATCAGCTCAGAGTTACAGAATGTGACATTCTGAAAATAACTTTCAGAACTCGATATGGTCACTTCGAGTTTCTAGTTATGTCCTTTGGTCTTACTAATGCCCCAACAACCTTCATGGACTTGATGAATCGAGTGTTCAAGAAGTACTTAGACATGTTCATTATAGTATTCATCAATGACATTTTTGTCTATTTTCATAGTGAGAATAATCATGCAGATCACCTCATAATCATACTTCAGACTCTCAGAACTCATCAGTTGTTCACCAAATTCAGTAAGTGCGAATTTTAGCTAAGGTTAATAGTATTCCTTGGTCATATTATTTCTGGTGATGGCATTAGAGTTGATCCTCAAGAGATCAAAGTGGAGAGAAACTAGCCTAGACCCATCTCTCTATCAGGTATCAGGAGCTTCTTAGGTTTAGCTGGCTATTACCGTTGGTTTGTTGAAGGTTTTTCATCTATTTCATCCCCCATGTATAGATTGACTCAGAAGAAAGTCCAGTTTCGGTGGTCAGATTCTTACGAGAAGAGTTTTTAGGAGTTGAAGACTCGACTCACCTCAACCCCAGTTTTGACTCTACCAGATGGTTCAGATGGGTTTGTTGTGTACTGTGATGCATCCAGAGTAGGTTTGGATTATGTCCTTATGTAGAGAGGTAAGATCATAGCCTACTCCTCTAGGCAGCTTAATTCTCATAAGAAGAATTATCCAACTCATGATCTTAAGTTAGCAGTTGTAGTGTTTGCCTTAAAGATTTGAAGGCATTACTTGTATGAGGTGCATGTAGACGTGCTCACAAATCACAAGATCTTGCATTATGTCTTTTATCATAAATATTTAATTTTGTGTCAGAGAAGGTGGTTAGAGTTATTGAAAGATTATGACATGAGTGTTCTTTATCATCCAGGCAAAGCTAATGTAGTGGCTGATGCTCTCAGTAGACTATCTATGGATAGTGTTGCTCATATTGAGGATAGTAAAAAGAAGTTAGTTCAGGAAGTTCATTAGCTTACCCGACTAGGTATCTGCTTAGTCGATTTAGCAGAAGGTAATGTGTGGGTTCAGAACAGTTCTGAATCCTCTCTAGTTTCTGAGGTGAAGGAAAAGAAGGATAGAGATCCCAGTCTTATTAAGTTGAAAGAGTCAGTCAGAGATCAGAAAGTAGAGGTTTTCTCCTAAGGGGGGATAGTGTGTTGCGTTTCCAGGGTCGTTTATATATTCCAGGTACAGATGACTTGAGGCAGCGAATTCTTGCAAAAGCATATGGTGCACGTTACTCTATTCATCCATGGTCCACTAAGATGTACCGCAATCTGTGGGAGATCTATTGGTAGAGTGGGATATAGAGGGATATTACAAAGTTTGTAGCTAAGTGCTCTACATACCAACAAGTTAAGATTGAGCACCAGAAACCTAGTGGGTCTATGCAGGAGTTTAGTATTCCCACATGAAAATGGGAAGAAGTGAACATGGACTTTATGATGGGTTTGCCTCGTACTCATCGCTAGCATAATTATATATGGGTTATCGTAGATAGAATGACCAAATTAGCTCATTTCTTTCCCGTTCATACTTCCTATTTAGCTAAGGACTATGCCAAACTTTATATCAGGGAGTTGGTCAGGTTACACGAAGTTCCAGTATCCATTATCTCAGATAGAGGTACCCAATTTACATCTCATTCTAGAAAGTATTCCAAAAGGGTCTTCGTACCCAAGTTTACCTCAGTACAACCTTCTACCCTCAGATAGATGGTCAAGTAGAAAGGACCATTCAGACTCTAGAAGATATGCTAAGAGCATGAGTTGTTGATTTTAAGGGTAGTTGGGATAACCATTTGCCTTTGATCGAGTTCGCATAAAATAACAGCTATCATTCCAGTATTTAGATGGCTCCATTTAAAGCTCTCTATGGTAGGAGATGTAGATCTCTAATTGGTTGGTTTGAGGTAGGTGAGGCCGTAGTAGTAGGGCCTAACCTAGTGTTTGATGCCTTAGAGAAGGTTCAGTTAATCAAAGAAAGATTTAGGGTTGCCCAGAACTGAAAGATGTCATACGTAGATGTGTAGAGAAAGGATCTTGAGTTTGATATTAGTGATTTGGGTTCTTATAAATCTCTCCCATGAATGGGGTAAAGAGGTTCGGCAAGAAGGGAAAGCTCAGTCCCCGATATATCGGTCCTTACATAATTCTCAGCCATTTCAGAAAGCTAGCTTATGAGCTTGAGTTTCCTTCAGATCTAGCCTCAGCGCATCCAGTATTCCACGTCTCCTTGCTAAAGAAATGCATTGGTAACCCAGCAGTCATAGTTCCCTTATAGGATGTAAATATTCAGAATGATCTCTCTTTCAAAGAGGTTCCAGTCTAGATCCTCGATCATCAGATTCGCAGACTGAGGAACAAAGAAGTTTCCTTAGTCAAAGTTCTTTAGCGAAATCATTCCATTGAGGGAGCAACTTGGGAAGCAGAAGCAAATATACGGATCAAGTGTCCTCACCTTTTCTCTGCGACCTCAGATCCATCTTAAGGTAACAGTCTTTCTTAGCTTTACTCAATTTCATGTTCAACTATAATTATAACTTGGTATCAATTACCGTTGCATATTCAGTCATGCATTCATGAATCAGTTCAGTTATGTACTCGTGTATTAGATATGTATGTTTAGTATTAAAACCCAGCTTGTCAGTAGCTTCAGTCATGAATTCCATGCATCAGATATACATGTTTAGTGTAAGAGCTCAGTTTGTCAGTAGTTTAGTCATGTAGCCATGCATCATATATGCACGTGCAGTGTGTAAACTCAGTCTATCAGCGTCTTAGTTTAATCATTCTTATTCGGGGATGAATGTTCCCAAGGGGGAGATATTATAATATCCCATATTTCTCAAGCTTAATTTAACTCTCAGTTCATAAGTTATCCAATATGAAGGTTTTAAGATGCTCAGTATTTTTCAATTTAGAGCCTGCTATTGCGTAGGAAAATAATTTAGCTTTCCAATGATATAAAATTCGCCTAAATTCGATAACCAGGTAAGAAGTTATGGCTATTTTGAGTTTCAGACATTAAACACCATCATTTTGTCCCGTAGTGCATTGCGGAGTATGTCAAAATGGTAATTGTCTGTTTCCAGTGAGGTACTGCGATACCGGTGCATCGCGCCGCAACTTATTTTCACAATTGTCCATTTTTAGTATACTAATGCGATTCCATAGTGTCTCGGTGAATTTCTAGGTCCCAACCAAAATGGCAACACAATACCACTGCATTGCGCCACCATGCATTTTCCCAGTTGGCAATTTCTAGAGACATGGCACGACAGTGCCGCGTCGCTCTAAATGCCAATTTTGGAAAATTTTGACGGGAATTAAATGCTTCGTCCAGGGCTAAAACATTCTTTTTCCATAATTTTAACATGCCCAGATACGGGATTTAATCCCTAAAAATCATTTAAGTTATTACTCACTCAATATATCCCTAAATTAAAAGCATTCTCTCTCAAAATTACAAACCCTAGCTTCAAAAAACAAGAGCAATCTCAAAGGATTCACCAAGAACTTTAAGAAACTCACAAATTAAGGTATGTTAGGTGTTTATCTATGGGTTCCTTTCGCCCATAGAGTCTACGAATCCATTTTCAAAATACAAGATTGTTGAATAATGAACTTCCATGCTTGAATTGAATTGAATTCATGTTCATGTTATTATTGGGTTTTAGTCCATGATTAAATTACATGCTTTTATGAAATTAATCATTGTACGTGTTGAATTACATGATCTTTATGATAAACCCTTCAATTTGCAAGATGATTGTTGAAACCATGTCAACCCTAAGTGTGTATGATTTAATGATTCTGCTATGCCTTCCCATTTTTTTGATAAAATGTCTATGTAAATGAAATAGTGCCATTATCACATGATAGAATGTATTCCCCATTCGTGTACAATTTAATGCATTACAAGTGTTTGATAAAATATCTTTATGAATGAATTATGGACAAGTGTACAGTGTTATGTATTTCAAGATTATGCTGTGCCTTTCTTTTATGTTATCAAGTCATGGGGGTATTTAATACTCGATAATTTAGTTGTTTACCTAGAGCCAGTGTCAGTTACAGAATATCAGTCATGTCACGATCAGTAGTACTCTCAGTCAGTTATAGAACTTAGTAGAACCTAGTCGATTATAGAACTCAGGAAAACTTAGTAAACTCAGTATTTAGTCCAGTCCAGATCAGTGTACTCAGTTCAGTGTCTTTCAGTCGGGAGTAGGATTCAGCACCGTGTGAACCCAAGGATGAGGGCTCACCTGCCAGTAAAGGGTGTGATCCTTAGAAGCAATCCTTGTATTCCAGAACTATGTAGCCAGCGTAGGTTGAGACATCAAACCTAACACTTGAGGGTTGATGAGGTGTTTTCACCTACCAGATCAGGGTTCCACCCTTCTCATTAGAGTACCTACTAGATTAGGGTAACTCTTTGGTGTTTTTACCTATGGCACAGTACTGACACCCTTCCAACTAGGGTCACAAGTTGGACTTCAACTTAGTTATCTTATTTGGGGTATGTTGGTTAGATGATTATCTCCCACTGTCTTAGTTTCAGTCTTCAGAATAGAACTTAGTTTAGTTCTACAGAATCAAGACTGTCAGTTACAGTCAACTAGTATTAGTAAATTAGTTATCAGTAACTTTAGATATCAGTTACTCTGTATCATAACTCAGGACTTAGCTTCAGACAAGCTTAGTCACAATATTTATTTATATGCACATTAGTGCATACTCAATATTTACAGCAACATCAGTTATCCATGTACTCTTATGTTCAGTTACTCAATATCATACAGTCAGTTTTTGTTCAGGTATATGAACTTTTGCATTCAACCTTACCTCATTTAGTATACCAATATATTCCACGTACTGATGCATATTTTTTTTTATGCTATGATGTCTCATATCATAGGTTTGAATGCTCAGGTTCTCGACCACGCATAGATAGACTCAAATTCAGCCAGCAGTAGTAGATTAGCAGTGAGTCCTCATCATTTGAGGTTATTCTTTTATTTTATTATTCCAGTAGACTCAGTATTTCAGTAGATGGAGTTAGTTGGGGAATTGTCCCATTAACTCCACTTTCAGATAGTTTTAGTTAAAGGCTTTTTAGACTAGTTTTTAGATAGTGTTTGGTTTTATAAATTGTTATTTTAGATGATATAATTTATCAGTATTTCAGATGCTTGAACCTTATGGCATTTCAGCCTATTATTCCCCATTTATTACAGTATCATATTTCAGTGCTCACAACAGATATCTGTCATGGGTTAGCTTGTGGTTCTTCAGGGTTGTGAGCACCGTGTAGTGTCTAGGGTATAGACTCAGGGCATTATAGTTTAGAGCAACAGGATCCCAGTCTTAGGCTAGTGAGGTTCAGTTAGCTTCATTGTATCTTCCTTATAGATTTTATGGTCAGGTGCACCGTGGTGTTTGTGAAGAAGAGAGTAACAAGTGCTTTAAATATGGTCAGATTGGTCATATGCAAAGGGATTGTCCTTCTAAGGTTGCTTTTGGGGCAAATAAGATTCTTGTAGTTATTTCTGCTTTTGGCTTTGGTACTAGATGGAACCTTCTGTATGCTCTTGCCACCCTCTAGGATTCTAAAGTATCCCCCGACATTATTTCTGGTACGCTTAAACTCTTATCTCGTGATGTATATTGTATACTTGATCCAGGGTCTACCCTCTCTTATGTGGCTATCCATTTTTATTTTGATCCTAAATGTATTTCAAACCCCTTTTTTTATCCACCCTAGTGGGTGACTCCATTGTGGATAGAAGGGTCTATAGGGGTTGTGTGATGTCGATCTATGGTAGAGAGAATATGGTGGATCTAATACAGTTGGACATGTTAGAATTTGATGTGATTTTAGGCATGGATTGGTTGAATTCGTGATATTGATTGTCGGACCCGAAGGGTCAGTTTTCATTTCCCAAATGAGTCAGTAATTGAATGGAAAGGTATTTACCTAGTACCTAAAGGAAGGTTCCTTTCGTATCTTGGAGCCCAAAAATTTGTTTTCAAAGGGTGCCTATATCACTTAGCGCATGTTAAGGATTCTAGATCCGAAAGTCCTTCTTTCCAGACTATCCCTGTGGCCTGTATATTTCTCGAGGTGTTATCTGATGATTTTCCTAGTGTTCATCTCGATTGGAAAATTTATTTTGGGACTGATCTTCTTCCAGACACTCATCCTATTTCTATCCCTCCTTATAGAATGGCTCTGGCTGAGTTGAAAGAACTCACAAAGAAATTGAAATATCTTCTTAACAAGGGTTTTGTCTGCCCTAATGTGTCTCCGTAATGTGTTCATGTTCTTTTCGTGCGTAAGAAGGATGGGTCCCTTCGAATGTGTATTGACTATCGTCAATTGAATAAAGTGACCATGAAGAATAAGTATCCCCTTTCGAGAATTAAAAATTTATTCTATCATTTCCAGGGTGCTAAGTTCTTTTCTAAGATTAATCTTCTATTGGGTTATCACCAATTAAAGATTAGGGAGGTGGATATCCCTAAGACTATTTTTCAAACCCGGTAAGGTCATTTTGAGTTTTTGGTGATGCTCTTTGGTTTGACCAATGCCTCAGCCGCATTAATGGATCTTATGAATCAGGTTTTCAATCAGTTCTTAGATTTGTTCATGCTTGTATTCGAAGGGTGAGGTGATCATGCCGATCACCTCCGCCTTGTATTGCAGACCCTTAAGAAGTAGCAGTTGTATGCAAAATTTTCTAAGTATGAGTTCTGGTTAAATATTGTGACTTATCTGGGTCATGTTGTTTTTAGTAAAGGGATCATGGTAGATCCACAGAAGGTTGCGGTGGTTAAGAAGTGGTCTAGACCCACGACTCCATCTGATATTCAGAGAATCTTGGGTTTAGTCGGCTATTATAGAAGGTTTGTGGAGAATTTCTCTTCTATTGCTGTCCCATTGACTAAGTTGACCCAGAAAAAGGTAAAATTCCTATGGTCTAAGGCTTGTGAGGGTAGTTTCAAGAAGCTAAAGGATAAATTGACTTTGGCTCTGATATTGACTTTGCCTAAGGGCACAAATGGTCCTGTTGTCTATTATGGTACGTCTCGAGTGGGATTGGGAGGTGTTATGATGTATCATAGCAAGGTGGTTGCTTATGCCTCTAGAAAATTAAAAGTCCACAAGAAAAATTACCCAACCCATGATTTGGAATTATTAGTTGTGGTGTTTGCATTAAAGATCTGGCGATATTATTTGTATGGAGTCCATATCGATATCTATTCTGATCATAAGTACCTGCAATACGTGTTCACTCAGAAGAAGCTAAATCTCAAACAAAGGAGATGGTTTGAGTTGCTAATGACATAAGTCTTCACTATCATCTAGGTAAAGCTAATGTGGTTGTCGATACTCTTAGCAGATTGTCCATGGAAAGCTTATCTTATATGGACGAAGATAAGTAGGATTTGGTGAGGGATATTTATTATTTGGTTAATCTTAAATTTCGGATCTTAGATTCTGAAAATGGTGGTGTGATTGTTCAAGAGCTGGCGAAGTCATCTCTTAGTGCTGAAGTGAAGAAGAAGCAGATGTTGGATCCTATCTTGATGCAAATCAAGAATGATGTAGGTAGGCAGAAGGTGATGGTTTTTGAGATTGGTAGTTATGTTATCCTGCGGTACCAAGGTAGATTAGTTGTTCCAATGTTAATGGGTTGTGAAGGAGGATTTGGGCCGCTCATGAGTTGTGTTATACGATTTATCCTAGTTCAATAAAAATATATCATGATATTAAGGAGATTTATTGGTGGAATAATATGAATCGAGATGTGGCTAATTTTGTGGCTAAGTGTATGGTATGTCAGCAAGTGATAGTAGCACTTGAGGCCCCCAGTGGATTAACTCAAGAGATTGAGTTGCCAATATAGAAATAGGAGATGATTTCTATTGATTTTGTTATCTATCTTCCGCGGTCTCGCTAGTAATTTGATTCAATTTGGGTCATCGTGGATAGGATGACTAAGTCTGCTCACTTCTTGCCAGTAAGGACTAATTTCTCTTCAAAGGATTATGCCAAGTTGTTCATTGAGAAAATCATGAAGTTGCATGGTAATCTAGTTTCCATCTTATCTAATACGTGTACTCAAATTTCATCTCACTTTTGGAGGAAAGGTTTGGGGGCTAAGGTGACCCTTAGCACTATTTTTCACTCTCAGATGGATGAGCAAGTGGAAAGGATAATTCAGGCCTTGGAAGATATGATTTGGGCTTGTGTTTATTATTTTAGTGGTAGAGGATTGACCACTTACATTTGATAGAATCTACCTACAACAACAGTATCACTCCAGTATTGGTATAGCCCCGTTTGAGGCCATATATGGTAGGAGGTGTAGGTCTTCTATTGGGTGGTTTTAGGTCGGTGAAAATAAGATATTAGGTTTGTGTTTGGTTCACCTAGCCATGGAGAAGGTGAAGGTGATTTGGGATAGAATTAAGGTCGCCCAAAGGGAAAGTTCAGTCCCTATTATATTGGTCCGTACTTGGTATTAAATAGGGCTTGTAATATTGCATACAAATTAGAGTTTCCTTCTATGTTGAGCTCCATTCATTCAGTGTTAAATGTTTTGATGTTGAGAAAGTGCATGGGTGATCATTATATGGTTGTTCCTTTAGAGGAGGTGGGTATATTAGATTCCTTATCTTATGAGTAAGTCCCGGTTGATATTTTAGATCAGCAAGTCCGTCAGTTACGAACTAAGGATGTGGCATTATTAAAGGTTCTTTGGAGGAACCAAAAGGTTAAGAAAGCTACTTGGGAAGTCTAGGAGGATATGAAGTTCAAGTATTCATTCTTGCTCCCTATTTTGGGAAATCGTGCTTGAGGTATGTGTATTCCTTAACGTCTTTGTTTTTAACTTTGTTAAGGGAAATTGCAATTTCCTTGGTATCTTTTTTTTTCTGTCTTTGTTGAAGGTAAGTGTGTTTGTGTTTAGAGTCAAATCGTGCTAATAACTACCTTGTCTTGTCATTCAAATATGAATGATCCTAAGCGGGGGAGTATGTAATGCCTTGGGTTTTTGATCATTGAAAATTTTTGAAATTTTATCCTCACTGTCCTAACTACGACTCCCCTGATGAGTCGAAGGGAGTCTTGACGAATTGTTGGACTCTAATAACTAAATCAGTAAGTGTGTGGCTGAGTTCTGCTCTGAGTATGAGTGGCTCACTACGAGTCATAAGGACTAGTAATGAGTCGTTCGGTGCAAATTGTAGGATGTCCAGTGTATATCCCAAATGGTTGCTAGGTTGACTACGACTGGACTTTACGAGTCGTAGGGTCCCATTACAAGTCGTATAGGTTGAGTCTCAGGGTCAACAAATTGTGAGTGCCTTGGAGACTGTCTTGGTTATGACTTGTGGTGACCAGTTGTAATAAGTCTATACGAGTTGTATAGTGACCCACAATCACTAATGACTAAATTTCAGTTTTAAATTAAGGATACTTTGGATAATTCCCTTCTCACCCAATAAAAACCTCACGTTCATAAAGTAATTAAGGGTTATTTCTCATTCATAACTTACTCAAACACTTCCAAAGCTCTCTTAAATTCTCTTAAGCAGTCATACTTAGGGTTTCAACGAAGTAGGTCATCCAAGGGCTCAAGAGTTGAATTATTTCCGTGAAACTTGGTATTTCAGACATGTTACTCTTCCCTATATATTAATTTTCTAAAAGCATGAGTTTTAAAATGTTGTTCTGATGGTATTAATGTTGGTTTTGAAACATGGATTGAGGGTCTTGAACAATTGTTGTTTATTTGATATTTCATGTTTGTCCCTATCTGGGTTACGTTTAAATGGTTGTTATAAAATCAAACTGATGTATGGGAACGCTAAATGAATATGGGTTGTGATTTCCCAAACTTGTGACTTTTGAAGTGGTTATGACCCCAACCCCATCTTGTGAAATTTGTTTTGAATATGAAAAGTATGCATATTGAACGACTCTTGAACCATTGAATAATGTGAAAAGTCAATA
Source organism: Capsicum baccatum var. pendulum (assembly GCA_030864225.1). Lineage (NCBI taxonomy): Eukaryota > Viridiplantae > Streptophyta > Magnoliopsida > Solanales > Solanaceae > Capsicum > Capsicum baccatum. The sequence continues at coordinate 109,805,960 of CM061551.1, forward strand.
AAGTACAATGATTTGGAATTGAACCTTATGGGGTTGTGTATTTCCTTAAGCTAATGTATAATTGAACCAAAGGCGATTGTGATTTCCCGAAAAGTGAAGGCAAATGGTGTGGCATGTTAAAGTTACCTTACAAATGTAGTTTGTATAACGATGCCAACAATGTATGTCTAAATGTATATCATGGTTCAATAACTGATAATGTATGTGCTAATTGTTTTAATTGAGCTTTAATGAGAGTTGTGTAACTGAGTCGTGAAAGTGGAGGTTCCGAGGGTCCAACACTGAAAACGCAGTCATTGATGCGGGGTCTAAGTGAAAGGGTGGTTCGAGTCCCCCACAATATTTTTATATGATTGGGAGGTTCGAGTTCCCCACATTATGCTACATAATTTGGTGCTTGCAACACCTTGATATGTTTGGAGGTTCGAGTCCCCCATAGTACATATATATACCCTATAGTTCATGTGGCCACACGCACTGGGGCCCTACCGGCTAAAGGTGAGTTGGGCCCATATATTCCTTGGTGCCTTCTTATGTTATAACGGTTGAGCTACAAAATCCAAGCTAAAGTTTTAAAGTGCATGTTAAGCCTTGTTCCTTATCCCGGCATGTTATATATATATATGTATATGCATTTGATTATGTGCGTTGGTTTTGAATTATTTTAAACTATTGACCACAGCATTATGTTATCCTTATCATAGTAACATGCAAGTCTTTACCCCACTAACCATCATCTGATGTTGTATCCCCACGAGATGCAAGCATCGGAGATACCTCTAGTTTTCCTGCGTAGAGTTAGGTGGATCGGCTCGGTTTGTTGGTTCTTTATGGTGAAATGGTGAGCTTCCATACTTTGAAAGACTTAAACATTTTATCAGTTCTTATCATAGACTAGAGTTGAGAGCTTCATCATCATTAACATTATCATTTTCATTGCCATTGTCATCTGTCAGAGTTGGGGACATGTCCTAACCAAGACTGGTATTTGGTTCTCTCATTAGAAGGCTTTGCTGGATTACTGTGGCCTTAGGTGATATTGGTTGGTTGTTTTGGCCATTCGATAGTTGTCGGTTACAAACATACCCTTTATTGTTTAAACTTATCTTGTTATATATTCAAAATTCATTCGATATTGGAGATATTGTGTTGTTTGGTTAGATGCTCAAGGGTGGTCTTCGATCCCCGGTGGACTTGAGATACCCGTCACTGTCAGGTCCTGGTTCGGGTCGCGACATCACTCTATCTCTAAAAGATCAACTCTACATGAATAATGATCAATGACGACATCTAGTACTCGAATCTACACTGAAAAGGTAAGAGTAGTATGAGTACCAAAACAACATGTACTCAGTAGGCATCATCGGCCGACTAAGCTAAATCATGATATAAATATGATATAATGTAAGATAATCATAACTAATTCAAGGTACATAATCAAACCTAAATCCGCTCCATCATCACTATACATAATGATTAATTAAATCAAAATAAAAATATAACATTAGGCATTAACACATGCCACTATCGTCGTGCATAAGAAATAGACAATTCAGAACCATAACGCATCAACACAAGCAAACACACATACAAAGTTGGCTCCCATACACCAACAAGTTCATAAAGTAAAGACCTCATCACGTCATCCCATACTACTAGAGAATACACACAAGGAAAGCATAAAGGAATTTAGCCAACAACATATCCAAACCTCATCATTATTCAACCGTCTTCTTACAATATCATCAATTGGTCATTAGCAAGTACTTTCTCTCGAACAGATCTCCTCGCAGAAATTCCAGATCATTGAAGAGGAATAAAAAATATCTCTTACCAAACTTTCATTAATTATCAACTTTAGCCAAGTTCCCATATTACATATTATTACCATCATTTAGCAATCTTAGCATCAATATACACTAACCACAATTTGCTAACTAGCCATCTCTCATTAACTAATCCATTTCACTTACTATCCGTAATAAAACCTCTAGCTGTTATTTAACAACTATTTACCACATTACCTCTATTCACAGCTTATCATCTAGCCATTATTCACTAACCCATATTTGGCAACTATGCATCTTTTATTAACTAGTTATCATCATTGACTTAATCATCATTATCAACTAATCATTAAGGTTACTAATAATTGTTGGCACTAATCATCATTATAGATTTACCATCATTATCACCAGCCTTTAATACCGTTGTTCATTATTTTTGCTAGTGTTTGAATATCCATTAGTCCTCATTAGCCACTTAGATAATATCCATCACTAATCCCCATTTAGTATCAAGAATCACTATATCTCTTACAAGTATTTATCACTAGTGGGATATAATTGGCATCCATAAGATCAACAACATACCCAAATGACACGTAAGTATATAAATAAGCATATGGTTGCCATATATAGGGGTAGATGGACTCGAATCGGTAGATGCAAATGTAGGCACGTCAATTTAATCATTGTCCAGCCTTGTCGGGTATATATCATCATAATCAATATCCTCTGGCCTTGCCAAATATCATCACAGCATCCTAATATCCTCCGGCCATGCCAGGTATATATCATCACAATAGCATCCTCTGCCCTTTCCAGGCACACTTATATTATCACAATATCCTCCAACTGTACTGAGTATATATCATCATAATAACATCCTTCGACCTTACTGGGTACTATCACATCATTATAATATCCTCCGGCCCTACCAAGAATAAATATATCATCACAATCTCCTCTAGCCAAATCGGGTATCGATATATATGTATAATCATAATCAGTGGCAACATCTATCATATCAGTAATTATATAAGGAAGTTTCATGATTTCAAACATAATTACCAACATAGCTTCCCATAAATCAATAAACATGAGTTCTAATTATAATTCATGACATAATTGCTAAAATAATCATAAGGAGTGGTTTCAAGCATGATTTCTAGCATATATTCTTAGCATAATCAATATCATGAGCAATATCATAAGCAATGATCCAGTAGTGGCATACTCAATGATCTATCATTAGCAAAAGATAATCTGTCAATATCTTGAGCAATAGCTTATCCATGGCATAATCCATAGCTTACTCATATCATAGTCAATATCGTAATTTAAGGCTTAGGTAATATCCCATCCAAGGTCTCATTCAATAATGTATTTTTGGAAGTCCAATCAATAGACAAACAATGGCTCATCATGGGCTTAGCCAATAACTCACATACGTGGCATAATCCATAAGACATTACTTCTAACATCATTTATCATAACCAACAAGTACCAAGGGTTCCTGAACCTTGCCTCAAAAGTAGATTCTCTAAGCATTTAACAAGTGTACAAGGGTTTCAAGAGATCTATATCAATCTTGACTTAAGGTAGGTCAAGAGTCCACTTCTAAATCCCTAAATACATGAGACGAATTGGAAATATATCATCATAACATAGAGATATGGAAAACTAAATGAACAGCTGCAAAATCTGGAGGTAAACCTAACTCATAGGGTACCTCATCAACTGTACGAAAAATCTCAAAAGGTCCAACATATCTCGAACTTAGCTTACCCTTCTTCCAAAACCTTATCACTCCCATCATGGGTGATACACAGAAGAATACAAGGTCACTAGCTCCAAAGCTCAAGGCACGAAGCCTTTGGTTTACATAGGCCTTCTGTCTACTTTGAGCCACTCTCTACCAATCCTAAATCACCCTAACTTTATCCAACGAATCCTGGAGCATATCTGTACCACGAGGCCAGACCTCAAAAGGCTCAAACCATCCAATCAGAGAACGACATCTCCTACCATACAAAGCTGCAAAAGGCAATATGTCAATACTTGAATGACATTTGTTATTATACGCGAACTCTACTAGGGCTAAGTATTACTCCCACTGCGTGTCCAACTCCTCCTGAAATGCTCTCCAAAACCTCAAAGTGAACATAGAGCCATAGTCTTAAATGATAGAAATAGGCACCCCATACAAATAGACTATCTCTCAAACATAGATATGGGTCAACCTCTCAGCACTAAAATTCATCTGAATAGGAATGAAATATGTTGACTTGGTCAAATGATCTATAATCACCCAAATACCATTGAAACCATGGGAAGTACGAGGTAAGCCAATAACAAAATCTATAGTAATCGGTTCCCATTTCCACTCGAGAATGGGTAGCCTCTGAGTCAATCCACCAGGACTTTGATGCTAGGCCTTTACCTTCTGACAACATAGGAAATGAGCTACAAAATCGGTCACATACCACTTCACCAATAGTGTTGTGTCAATTCTCTATACATCTTGGTTGTGTCGGAGTAAATAGAATATCTATATTTGTGAGACTCATGCAAAATCAACACAAGCAAACACACACACAAAGTTGGCTCTCATACGCCAACTGGTGCACAAAGTAAAGAGCTCATCACGACATCCCATACTATTAGAGAATACACACAAAGAAAGCATAAAGGAATTTAACCAACAACATATCCAAACTTCATCATTATTTTACCATTTTCCTACAATATCAAAAATCGATCATTTTATCGAACGTTCATTAACTATCAACTTTAACCAAGAGCCCATACTCTAAACCATTACCATCATTTAGAAATCTTAGCATCAATATACACTAACCACAGTTTACTAGCTAACCATCTCTCATTAACTAATCCATTTTACTTATTAGACGTAATAAAACCTCTAGTTGTTATTTAACGACTATTTACCACATAACCTATATTCATGGGTTATCATCTAGCCATTATTCACCAACTAACCCACATTTGGCAACTAAGCATCATTTATTAACTAGTTATCATCATTGACTTAATCAACATCATCAACTAATCATTAAGGCTACTAATTATTATTAGCACTAATCATTATTATAGCTTTACCACTCATTATCACTAGCCTTTAATACCACTATTCATTATTTTTGCTAGTGTTCAGTCATGAACCAAACCAGGGACTGGCCGTGATGGGTGTCCCAAGTTTGCCGAGGACCAGAGACCACACCCATTGCCTAGTTAAATAGAACATATTACACTAGCATAGAAAGGATTCTAAACACAGAACAAGATAGAGAAATCAAAGATAAGGAAAGTTCTATGCATTCATAATAAAATCCTAATACACAGTAATCCACAAAGCCTCTAAACAGAACCAAAAATCAATCTAAGCTGGGACATGCCCCTAAAGATAGCCTAAAACAAAAAACCAAACATAGTCCAAAACATAATTAACCAAACTATTAAATGACATCCTTCCAAAGAATGGAAGATCACCACTTCAAGTAATACAATATAACACCTCGTATTTCCCTAGCATAATCTAAGTCCCAGTGCATGAGTATATGTATATGAAAATTTCTAAAATGCTTGCATAGAAAATTCAATTAGCTTTTCAACGAGATAAAATTCGCCCAAAATCGATAACCGGGTAAGAAGTTATGGCGATTTTAAGTTTCAATCATGAAACACCATCATTTTAACCCTCATCGCATCGCATAGGAAACCCAAATGACAATTATCAATTTTCAGTGTGACTCCGCGATCATAGCGCGTCACAAAATAAGCCAAATTCCTGCTTGTCAATTTTTAGTGGGTTTCCACGATGCTGGCGCACTGCGGAGGTCGCCAAAATGGCATCCAAAGCTTTACCACGAGGGCAATGCATCGAACGTTTGTTCAGGTCCCAGTTGTCCATTTTCCAGTGGCTTGGTGCAATAATGGCGCATCGCACCAAGTCCAAAAATTAGATTTTTCAGCTTCTATTTTTAAATTCGTCCAAGGGTAATTGGGTCTTTTTTCACGGCCCTAATCAACCTAAAACACAAAATTTAGCCTCAATCGACCTAAATAGTCATTCATTATTCAACTCTTCTTAAAAATTGAAGATCCCCTTTTCAAAAACAAGAACCCTAGCTCTCAAATTCAAGGCAATTTCTCAAGAACTCTCCATCAATCCTTTCAAATTCATTAACCCAGGTATGTTAGATGTTCATTTATGGATTCCTTTCATCCATGGAGCTCAAGTAACCTTTTTAATTATAAAGTTATGATCTTTTCAAGTTCTTTGATTTTCAAATCATGATTTCATCTATTAATCTCCATGAACTTTATTTAATACCATGTTTTAATGAAGTTATTATTGTTATTCAATTTCTCATATTTTAGTGTTATCATTTGTTGAATTAAATCATGACTTAGTGTTTACCATGATAATTTCATGTCAATTATGCAGTCCTTTAGTAATTCTATGATTATTTTAAACCATGAACTATAATTGTTTGATAAAATGACTACAAGAGCAATTGATTTAAGAAGAGTCTTCATGTTATGTCCTTCAATGTTTTAGTGTCATGCTACTACCATTGTTTTGATTCTTGGGGGTATTGACAACCCAAAACTGTAGATGTTTATTTAATATTATCTCAGTATCCTCAGAATAGATTCAGATTATATCATGAGCATTATCAGATAGTCAGTTAAACACAGAATAGTTAGCATTTTAGTGTCATTCAGTTTGGAGTAGGATTTAGAACCGAGCGAGTATAGGGATGGTAGCTTCCTCGTCAGATAAGCAGAGTCGTTAGTAGCAATACCTATACTACAGAACTACGTAACCAGTGTAGGCTATGAGTAGTTACCCATCAGATTAGGGTTGACTATCTCGTAGGGGTCACTCGTCAGTTCAGGCTTGACACCCTTAGTCTTATGGACATGATATTAGTTTAGTGGATCCACATAGCCAGCGTTAGTACCCGTGGCACAGTATTAACACCCTTCCAACTAGGGTTATAGGTTGGACCCCGATTAGCTCAAATTAGGAAATGTCGATTAGATAATACCTCCCACAATCTCAGATATAGTCTCAGTTATAGTTCCAGTTCAATTCTTCAATCTTAGTATTGTTTGAACAAAGCTTACAGATTTCAGTTAATTTCAGTATTTTAATTTATAGATTTTACTCAGTTTATGTCATATGATTGGTCATGCATCCTCAGTATCTACATATTTTCATGCATGTTCAGTAGCTACAGATTTCATGCTCTTTATTCTGTATTCCATACTTTACATATATATTCAGATAGATCATTACTCCTATTCATGAAACCTTGCATGTTATCCTACCTTATTTAGCATACTAGTACATTCAAAGTACTGATCGCATACCTTTATTTTGCGCTATGATGTCTCATATCATAGGTGTTGATGCTCAGTTCCCGAATCGCACTTAGTCCCTTAGATTCTCAGTAGTACAGTAGCAGTGTTGAGTCCTCATCACCCGAGGATAGACTATCTTATTTCATGTCTTTATTTCAGTAGTCAGTAGAGTTAGTTGGAGGCTTATCCCATCAACTCCCAATCAGTTAGTCTTAGAGGTTTTTCAGATATTACAGTCAGTTAGTTGTTTAGTTTATCAGTACTTAATCATATTCAGACAGTTATTTTCTGAGATTTATAGTTTATTTTGAATTCAGATGTTTAAAACCTTATGGAACTTCAGTTATTCTTCCACATTTCATAATTATATTATCCTATGCTCACAGCAGGTACCAGCTTATAGGTTAGCTTATGGTCCCTTAGGACTGCAAGCATCGTGTAACGACTAGGGGGTAGTCTCAGGTTATTACAAACTTGGTATCCAAGCCTAAGGTTTTAAACTATCCTCGGAAGTCTGAAAGCCATGTCGAGTAAAGTCTTATGCATGGGTGTGTAGCACGCCATACTTATGGACGAGATGATACAAGGCATTTAGGAAAAAATTTCCCTTCTTTCAGTATTCATGTCGTGCGAGTAAGCATGAGCTCAAGTTAAACTCTCTGTCTAATTCGTTCCCTCCTTTCATTTAAAAAACATGTCTTCCAAGAAGAATGGAAAAAGAACAGGAACTCAGCCAGACCCTCAACCCATCCAGGAAGATCCTCTGGATGAGCATGTCTCTCATGCAGAATTCAGGGTTGTGCTTACTACTCTAGAAAACTCTGTAGAAGCACAGAATGAACGGCCAGCCACTGTTCCGGCCAACCCAGTGGCCAATACTGCTGCAACCAGAATTCAAGATTTCACTCGGATGAATCCTTCTTCTTTCATAGGATCCAAGTCTGAAGAGGATCTACAGGAATTCTTAGATATGGTTTAGAAGGTCACAGATGCTATGGGTATGACGTCTAGATAGAGTGCCGAGTTAGCTGCATATCAATTACAGGATGTAGCCCATACTTGGTTTAAGCAGTGGAAAGTTGATAGAGGTTTTGGTGCAAGGCCTATAGAATGGGAAGAGATTGCCACGGCTTTCTTGGATAAATTCTTTCCATTAGAGTTGAGGGAGGCCAAGGTGTTAGAATTTATTAATTTGAGGTAAGGCAGCATGAGTGTAAGGGAGTATTCTTTTAAGTTCACTCAGTTAGCTAGAGATGCACCTCATGTGGTAGCTGACAGTAGCTCCAAGATGAGTAAATTTGTATGGCGTGTCTGATAGTGTAGTCAAGGAGTGTAGGACCACAATACTGATTAATGAAATGGACTTGTCTAGACTGATGGTCCATGCTTAATAGATTGAGGAGAAAAAGATTAAGGAGAGGGAGAAAGGAAATAAGAGAGCTAGGATGGGTAGTTTTAATTTCAATCAACCAAAGTCAGAAGGTGGTAGCCATCCTAAGTTTTATTAGAGGTCTTCAGCCCCAGTACATTCTTTAGCCAGTGCCCCAATACCCAAATTTAAAAATGACAATAGGGATAAGGAACCAGGCTCTAAGTCCCAGGTCAGTGTTAGCAGTGCTCGTACTAATCCTTTATGTTAGAAGTATGGCAAACACCATCAGCGTAAGTGTAGAGCGGGTAGTGATGTGTGCTTCAGGTGTGGCAAGCCAGACAATCAAATTCGAGAGTGTCAGGTAGTTGCTCAGAAATGTAGGGATGCGCACCAACAAGGCCAGTCCCATCAGTCGTCAGTTTCATTTGGTCGTCCAACTCAGCAGGGTGCCGCTTCTAGTGATACCAGTGGTCAGCGTCTAAACAGATTATATACTCTTCAGTTCCGCCAAGATCAGGGAAATTCTCCTGACAAGTTACTAGTACGTTGCAGGTCTTTCACTTATATGTTAACACTTTACTAGACCCTGGAGTTTCTCTTTATTTTGTAACTTCATATATATCTATCAATTTCAGAGTCAGTCCTGAAACTCTAGCAGAGCCCTTTTCAGTGTCTACCCCAGTAGGTGTATCCATTGTAGCCAGATAGGTATACAGGAACTGTTCGATCACAATATCTCAAAAAGTTACCTCAGTTGATCTTATAGAGTTAGAGATGACAGGTTTTGATGTCATTCTCGGCATAGATTGGCTTTACTCATGCTATGCCTCAGTTGATTATAGAAACAGAATAGTTCATTTTCAGTTTCCAAATGAACCAACCCTTGAATGAAGGGGTAGTACCATAGCTCTTAGGGGTCAGTTGAATTTGTACCTTAGAGCCAGAAAGATAATATCGAAGGGGTGTATTTACCATCTTGTGCGAGTCAAAGCCTCTAAGTCAGAAACTCTTACTCCTGAGTCAGTTCTAGCAGTAAAAGAATTCTCAGATGTGTTTCCTAAAGATCTTCCCGGAGTTTCTCCCGAAAGGGAAATCGACTTCAGAATAGTCCTTCTCCCAGATACTCAACCTATATTTATTCCGCCATATAGAATGGCTCCAGCTGAACTCAAAGAGTTAAAAGAATAGTTAAAGGATATCCTAAAGAGGGTATTCATCAGACCCAGCGTCTCTTCGTGGGGCGCACCTATTCTATTCATGCATAAGAAAGATGATTCTCTCATAATGTGTATAGGCTACCATCAGTTGAATAAGGTCACAGTCAAGAATAAATACCCACTTCCTAGAATCAATGATTTGTTTGACCAACTTCAAGGTGGTAGTTACTTTTCCAAGATAGACCTCAAATCAGGCTATCATCAGCTAAGGTTCATAGAATGTGATATTCTGAAAACAGCTTTCAGAACTCGGTATGGACACTTTAAATTTCTAGTTATGTCCTTTGGTCATACAAATGCCCCAGCAACCTTCATGGACTTGATGAACTGAGTGTTTAAGCAGTACTTGAAAATGTTCGTTATAGTCTTCATTGATGACATTCTTTTCTATTCTCGTAGCAAAAATGAGTATACAAACCACCTCAGAGTAGTGCTTCAGACTCTTAGAACTCATTAGTTGTTTGCTAAATTTAGTAAGTGTGAATTATGGCTAAGATCAGTAGTATTCCTTGGTCATATTATTTTCGATGATGGCATTAGAAGTTGATCCTCAAAAGACCAAAGCGATGAGAAACTAGCCTAGACCCATCTCTCCATCAGATATCAGTAGTTTTTTAGGTTTAGTTGGCTATTACCATCGGTTTGTTGAAGGGTTTATTCTATTGCATTCCCCATGTCCAGATTGACTCAGAAGAAAGTTAAGTTATAGTGGTCAGATTCCTGCAAGAAGAGTTTTCAGGAGTTGAAGACTCGACTCACCTCAGCCCCAGTTCTTACTCTACCATATAGTTTCGATGGGTTTGTTGTGTACTGTGATGCATCCAGAGTAGGTTTGGATTGTGTTGTCATGTAGAGAGGTAAGGTCATAGCCTACGCCTCCAGACATCTTAAGCCTCATGAGAAGAATTATCCGACTCATGATTTTGACCTAGCAACAATAGTATTCTCCTTAAAGATTTGGAGGCATTACTTGTATGGGGTACATGTAGATGTGTTTATAGATCACAAAAGCCTTCAGTATGTGTTCTCTCAAAAAATTTTAAATTTACATCAGAGAAGATGGCTAGAGTTTTTGAAGGATTATGATATGAGCATTTTGTATCATCCGGGCAAGGAAAATGTAGTGGTTAATGCTCTCAGTAGAAGATCTATGGGTAGTGTAGCTTATGTTGAGGATGGTAAGAAGAAGTTAGCTCATGAAGTTCATCAGCTTGCCCAACTAGGTGTTCGTTTACTCGATTCAGCAGAAGGTAGTGTATGGGTGCAGAGTAGCTCAGAGTCATCTCTAGTTATCGAGGTAAAGGAAAAGCAGGAAAGAGAGCCTAGTATAGTTAAGTTGGAAGATTCAATCAGAGATGAGAAATTAGAAGTTTTCTCCCAAGGGGAAGATGGTGTTTTGCGTTGTTAGGGTAGATTATATGTGCCTGGTGTAGATGAGTTGAGGCAATGAATTCTTGCAAAAGCACATGGTGCACATTACTCTATTCATCAGGGACCACATGCCAACAAGTTAAGATTGAGCATAAGAAGCCTAGTGGGTCCGTGCAGAAGTTCAGTATTCCCATGTGAAAATGGGAGGAAGTGAACATGGACTTTGTGATAGGTTTGCCTGGTACTCATCGTCAGCATGACTCTATTTGGGTTATCATAGATAGGATGACCAAATCAGATCATTTATTGTCAGTCCATACCTCTTACTCAGCCTAGGACTATGCCAATCTTTATCTCAGAGAGTTGGTTAGGTTGTACGGTGTTCCCTTATCTATCATCTCAGACAAAGGTACCCAATTTACCTCTCATTTCTAGAAAGCGTTCTAAGGAGGTCTTGGTACCAAAGTCTACCTCAGTAAAACCTTGCACCCTCAGACAGACTGTCAAGAAGAAAGGACCATTTAGACTCTTGAGGATATGCTGAGAGCATGTGTTGTTGATTTTAAAGGTAGTTGGGATGACCATTTGCCTTTGATTGAATTCGCATACAATAACAGCTATCATTCCAGTATTCTTATGGCTCTGTTTGAGGCTCTCTTTGGTAGGAGATGTAGATCTCCAATTTGTTGGTTTGAAGTAGGTGAGGCTGCAGTAGTAGGGCCTGACTTAGTGTTTGATGCTTTGGAAAAGGTTCAGCTAATCAGAGAAAGACATAAGGTTGCCCAGAGCCGATAGAAATCATATGCAGATGTGAGGATAAAGGATCTCAAGTTTGAGGTCGGTGATCTTGTGTTCTTGAAAATCTCTCCCATGAAGAGGGAGAAAAGATTCGGCAAGAAAGGGAAACTCAGTCCCCGATATATGTTGGTCCTTTCAGAATTCTCAGTCATTTCAGAAAGATAGCTTATGAGATAAAGTTGCCTTAAGACTTAGCCTCAGTACACCCAGTATTCCATGTTGCATTGTTGAAAAAGTGTATTGGTGATCCAGTTGTAGTTGTTCCCTTAGAAAGTATATTGAGGAACTTCCAGTCAAAATTCTTGATCATCAAGTTCATAGACTAAGGAACAAAGAAGTTCCACTAGTCAAAGTTCTTTGGCGAAATCAGTCTATTGAGGGAGCCACTTGGGAAGCAAAAGCAGATATGCGGACCAAGTACCCTCATCTTTTCTTCGCAAATCCAAATTTAGTATCAGGTACCAAATCTTCTTAAGATTTTTCTCTATCATGCTCAGTTTCAGTTGCACATCATGTTCATGTCAGTCGTACATTCATGAATCAGATCAGTCATGAATTCCATGCATCAGACATGTATATTCAGTTTGTAATCTCAGTCCATCAATCCCTTAGCTTAACCAGTTTCATTCGGGGATGAATGATCGGCAAGGGAAAGATATTGTAACACCTCATATTTCCCAAAACATAATATAAGTCCCAATGCATGAGTATTTATATATGAAATTTCTGAAACACTTATTATATTTCAGGTTAGAGCCTTCCATTGCATAGGAAATTCAATTAGCTTTTCAACGAGATAAAATTTGCCCAAATTCGATAACCGGGTAAGAAGTTATGTCAATTTTAAGTTTCAGTTGAAAAACACCGTCATTTTAACCCTCAACATGTCACGTAGGCAGCCCAAATGACAATTGTCAATTTTTAGTATGACTCCGCAATTATGGCGCATCGCGAAACATGCCAAATTCTCATTTGTCAATTTCCAGTGGGTTTCCGCGATGCTGGCGCATTGCGAAGGTGACCAAAATTGCATCCAAAGCTTTACCATGAGGGCACCGCATTACGACATTTTTCCAGGTCCCAGTTGTCTATTTTCCAGTGGCATGGCACGATAGTGGCGCATCGCGCCAAGGCCAAAAATCGGGTTTTTCAATTTTCAGCTTTCGTTTTTAAATTTGTCCAAGGGTAATTGGGTCTTTTTCTACGGCCCTAATTAACCTAAAACATGAAATTTAGCCTCAATCGACCTAAATAGTCATTCATTATTCAATTTTTATTCAAAATTAAAGATCCCTTTTTAAAAAAACAAGAACCCTAGCTCTCAAATTCAAGGTAGTTTCTCAAGAACTCTCCATCAATCCCTTCAAATTCATTAACCTAGGTATGTTAGATGTTCATCTATGAATTCCTTTCATCCATGGAGCTCAAGTAATCTTTTTAATTATAAAGTTATGATCTTTTCAAGTTCTTTGATTTTTAAATCATGATTTCATCCATTAATCTCCATGAACTTTGATTTAATACCATGTTTTAATGAAGTTATTGTTGTTATTCGATTCCTCATGTTTTAGTGTTATCATTTGTTGAATTAAATCATGACTTAGTGTTTACCATGATAATTTCATGTCAATTATGCCAGTCCTTTAGTAATTCTATGATTATTTTAAACCATGAACTATTAAGTGTTTGATAAAATGCCTACAAGAGAAATTGATTTAAGAAGAGTCTTCATGTTATGTCCTTCAATGTTTTAGTGTCATGCTACTACCATTATTTTGAGTCCTAAGGGTATTGAATACCCGAAACCGTAGATGTTTATTTAATATTGTCTTAGTATCTTCAGAATAGCTTCAAATTATATCATGAGCATTATCTGAACAGTCAGTTAAACACAGACACAGAATAGTTTAGTGTTTCAGTGTCATTCAGTTTGGAGTAGGATTTAGCACCGAGCGAGTATAGGGATGGCGACTTCCCCATCAGATAGGCAGAGTCATTAGTAGCAGTCCCTATACTCCAGAAATACATAGCCAGCGTAGGATATGAGTAGTCACCCATTAGATTGGGCTTGACTATCTCGCAGGGGTCACCCGTCAGTTTAGGCTTGACACCCTTAGTCCTATGGACATGATTTCAGTTTAGTGGATCTACACAGCCAGCGTTAGTACCCATGGCATGGTATTAACACCCTTCCAATTGGGGTTACAGGCTGGACCCCGATTATCTCAAATTAGGAAATGTCGGTTAGATGATACCTCCTACAGTCTCAGATATAGTCTCAGTTATTGTTCCAGTTTAGTTCTTCAGTCTTAGTTTTATTTGACCGAAGCGTACAGATTTCAGTTAATTTCAGTATTTTAGTTTACAGATTTTACTCAGTTTATGTCATATTCTTGCTCATGCATCCTCAGTGTCTATAGATTTTCGTGCACCTTCAGTATCTATAGATTTAATACTCTTTATTCTGTATTCCATGCTTTACATATATATTCAGATAGATCATTACTCCTATTCATGAAACCTTGCATGTTAGCCTACCTCATTTAGCATACCAGTATATTCAAAGTACTGATCGCATACCTTTTTTTTGCGTTATGATGTCTCATATCATATGTGCTAACACTCAGTTCTCGGATCGCACTTAGTCCCTCAGATTATCAGCAGTACAGTAGCAATGGTGAGTCCTCATCACCCAAGGACAGGCTATCTTATTTCATATCTTTATTTCAGTAGTCAGTGGAGTTAGTTGGGGGCTTATCCCATCAACTCTCAGTCAGTCAGTCTTAGAGGCTTTTCAAACATTATAGTCAGTTAGTTGTTCAGTTTATCAGTACTTAATCAGATTCAAATAGTCATTTTCCTAGATTTATATTTCAGTTTAAATTCAGATATTTAAAACGTTATGGCACTTCAGTTATTCTTCCACAATTCATGATTATATTATCCAGTGCTCACAACAGGTACTAGCCCATGGGTTAGCTTGTGGTCCCTTAGGACTATAAGCACCATGTAACGACTAGGGGGTAGTCTCAGGTCATTACACTCAATCTACAAGAAACTTCATCTAATGTTGCACAGAGGTAGAAGAAGTATTGTCGAATCCTACATTGTAAAATAATGTAGGTCCAAGGACGGTAAGCAGGGTGAGTGTTGTCATATAACTCAGGGGTAAGGGAGTAAAATAATGCAATTATTCCAAAACTAATCCAAAATCAATAACAATGTACACATACATGCATATATATATATATATTAGATACTAGGAAAGGGTACAAGGTTTATCATGAACTTTAAAACATTAGCCTGGACTGTGTAGCTTGACCATCATAGAATAACCCACGGGTTGTATGGTCCAATTGTCTCCCCCTGGTCGAGCCCCAGTACGCGTTAGCCGCATGAACCAGGGATATCATAGAAGGCTAGTGAACCCTATTACCCTACACAGTTCATAATGTAAATATAAATAGTGTGACATAAGCACACAATCATCAAGACCAACTCTCACGCCGGCAAATGCGAGTTTCCAGTATTATTTACTCGGGACCTTCACCTTCATGGAAAGCTACATAACTTTAAACCCAAATAAAGAATTTAACACATAACCCATCTATTAATTCATGGAGTTAATAAATAAATTAATAAGGCATTATGAAGTGGTATCACCATACCGATTAAATCTTGCAAGCAAATGTCACTAAGCCATTACTTGATGGGAATCCTTGTACCCCCAAACTCCATTTATCGTACACTTAGGGGAATCCTTGTACCCCACAAGGTTTTCAAGATCATTCTTATCTATTAGCCATTTATGCAATGCATTAATTTTAAAGAAGTAGGCCGAGCCAATTGATTAATCACATTCTAGAACCAAATATGCAAGTGTTTTGAGGTTCTCATCAATTTCAATAACAAAATCCAATTATTTGGGGAATCCTTGTACCCCTATTTCATTCACCATTCCAATTCACCCCAATGAGTTTAAAAATCATCACTTCAAATATAATTATTCCATAATAATCAAGGGAAAAAATATTTAAACAAATTACATCCAAAGCCTTCAACCCATCATTCAAAACCCAACATCAAAACCATGTAAATAATAAACCAATTCATGTCATAATGAAAACACAAGGTTAGGGAGAGAGATACATGCCTTAATCACGAAAAAATTTGAAGAAGAAATCACCCTTAGAGCCCTAGATGGCCAATTTCTTGAAACCCTAGCCTTGTCTTTGAGTGGGTAATTTGAGAGTGTTAAGAGGTAGGTTTGATTATTAAAGTGATTAAAATAGGGGTCCCCCAATGTTTTTTTAAGTTGAGGGTATTAAGTGGGTAAAGAGGGAAATTACCAAGATTCCCTTAAACCACCTAGTCACTACGGGTCAAATGACGACTCATTAAGACTGGCCACTATTCGTCACCATGACTCATAGTCTAGGCAGTATCGTTGGCCATCCACACTGTTGACCCTATGAGTCATACCCTACAACTCATAGTCATGCATTACGTCTTGTTGGGTCCAGTCATAGTCAAGGAAGAATGACTTGTGCACTGCATTGGGTTGGCCACAGAACATACACTATAACTCATTAAGAGTTTATACGACTCGTTACATCTTGTTGTAATCAAGATAGTATCAAGGACAATTTTCACTAGATACCCTACGATTGGGACATTACAACTCGTAATGAGTCTTTACGACTCATGGGGTGCAAGTCATTACCAGGGCAGTATTATGGGCAACCTTTATGGGTTATCCTATGATTGGGGTCTTATGACCCATCAAGACACCTTATGACTCGTGAGATGAGTCATTGCTTAGGCAGTAAGTTGAAAAGTCAAGAATTTTTCCAAGGACCAAAACTTTGGGGTGTTACATTCTACCCCCTAGGATCATTCATCCTCGAATGATGGGACAGGGCATCCATTAGCACGATATAACACAAAACACAAACACACTTTTCTTTAACAAAGTCAGAAAACAAAGATGTTAAGGAAAAGACAAACCTTAAGAACTATTATCCAAAACCGAGAATAAGAATGGATATGTGGACTTCATGTCCTCTTTAGCTTCTTCAACCTTATGATTCCTCCGTAGTACCGTTCACTGAAGCCACATCCTTCGTCCTCAAATGATGGACTTGCCTATCCAAAATCTTAACCGAGATTTTCTCATATGAAAAGAAATCTGAAATACCAACACTCTCTAAAGAGACAATCAAGGAAGGAACACCCACGCACTTCTTCAACATCAACACATGGAATATCGAGAGAATGGAATCTAAACTAGGAGGCAAATCACAATCATAAGAAACATTACCTACTTTCCTCAAGATCAAGTATGGGCTGATATAACAAGGACTGAACTTTCCCTTCTTTCTAAATTGCATCACTCCTTTCATGGGTAACACCTTCAAAAACACCCAATCGCCAACATCAAAGTCTAACTCTCTTCGCCTCACGTCTGCATAGAACTTTTGATGACTTTGGATAGACTTAATCCTACCCTTAATCACTTTTACCTTCACCATAGGTTGGTGAACCAAGTTCAGACCAAACAATCTAGTCTCACTAACTTCAAACCACCCAATAGGAGAACGACATCTCCTACCATACAAAGCCTTAAACGGGGCCTTTAGCAATAACACAACTACCACCACAGTCAATAACATAGACCTTTAGCATATCTTCCAAAGTCCAAATAGACCTCTCTACTTGTCCATCTATCTGCGAGTGGAAATCGGTACTAAGGTTCACCTTAGTCCCTAAACCTCTTTGAAATAATCGCCAAAAGTGAGATGAGAACTACAAACCTTGATCAGATATAATATAAACTGGAGCACCATGAAACTTGATGATCTCTCGAATGAACAACTTCGTATAGTCCTCCCCAGAATAGTTAGTCCTCACTAGCAAGAAGTGAGCAGACTTAGTCATCCTATCTATGATGACCCAAATTGAATCAAACAGACTATGAGACCGCGGAAGACTGGTAACGAAATCCATATTGATTACCACACACTTCCACACGGGCAACTGAATCTCCTGGGATAATCCACCAGGCCTCAAGTGATCAATCTTCATTTATTGCAAACCATGCACTTAGCCACAAGATTGGACACAACCCTACCGTGCTGCATCAAAACATAACCAAGTCCCACACTAGATACATTGTAATAAATATAAAAACCAGTACCTTGAGTAGGGTCAAGATCAGAGCCAAAGTCAACTTATCCTTCAACTTCTCAAACTACCCTCACAAGCATCAGACCATAGAAACTTTACCTTTTTCTGAGTTAACTTAGTCAACGGGGCAGCAATCGATGAGAAACTCTTCACAAACCTCCTTTAATATTTGGCTACACCCAAGAAGCTCAAAATATCGATTAAAGTCATGAATCTAGGCCACTTCTTCACTGCCTCAACTTTATATGGATCCACCATGACCCCTTTACTAAAAATAACATGACTAAGAAAGGTCACAGCATTCAAGCAAAATTCACACTTAGAAAATTTGGAGTACAACTGTTGATTTTTCAAAGTATGCAACACTATACAGAGGTGATTGGCATGATCCACCTCGCTCGAAGAATAAACTGGGATGTCATCAATAAACACAATGACGAATAATTCCAAAACCTAAAAAAATACCCGGTTCATAAGATCCATGAACGTTGCTGGGGAATTAGTCAAACCGGACAACATGACCAAAAACTCATAAAGGCCATACCAGGTTCCAAAATAAGACTTAGGGATATCCACCTCCCTAAGCTTTAAATGATAATAACCCGATCGAAGATCATTTTTAGAAAAGTATCTAGCAACCTAAAGCTGGTTATATAGGTTATCAATCCTAGAAAGAGGATACTTATTCTTCACAATCACATTATTTAACTGTCGGAAGTCTATATACATCAGAAGAAAACCATCTTTCTGACACACGAATAGCACAGGAGCACCCCACGAAGAAATACTAGGGTAGATAAAACCCTTATAAAGAAATCTTTAAATTGTACCTTAAGTTCTTTCAACTCAGTCGGAGCCATTCTATACAGGGGAATGAAGATATGATGGGTACTAGGGAAAAGATCAATCCCAAAATTTAATTCCCTATTAGGAGGAATACCAGGAAGACCATCAGGAAAGATCACCAAAAATTCATTAACCAAGGAAATGGATTGCAAAGAAGGACCCTTCTAGTTAAAATCTTTAACTCTGACCAAATGATAAAGATACCCCTTGGAAATTAACTTCTGGGCTCTAAGATAAGAAATTAACCTTTCCTTAGGAACTAGGGAACTCCCTTCCCATTCTATAACCGACTCATTAGGAAATTTGAAAATGACCTTACAAGTCCGACAATCTAGAGAGGCATAGCATGAATAGCACCAATCCATCCCAAAAATTACATCAAAATCGACCATCTCTAACTCTATCAGGTATACCAAGATCTTTCTACCACAAATAGATATCACACAACCCCTATAGACCCTTCTATCCACAACAGAGTCACTCATTAGGAACGACACAAAAAAGGGGTCAAAAATGCACTCAGGACCAAAACAAAAATAAATAGTCACATATAGAGTCACATAAGAAAGAGTGGATCCTTAACAATACACTTCACGAGTAAATAGCTTTAACATACCAGTGACAACATTAGAATATGCCTTCGACTCTCGATAGGAGGTGAGAGAATAGAGATGATTCTAGCCAGTGTTAGAGCCAAAAGTAGCACTCTTTGGTGCAGGAGCAAAAGAAGTGGTAACCAAATCCTTATTGGCCCTAGTGACTACCTTACCCATGGGATAATTTCTCTGTATATGTCCAGGTTGAGCATAATTGAAACATCAGTTCCTTCTCTCTCTACATAAACCATAATGTAACTAACCACAAAACCAGCAAAAAGGATAGGGTAGGAATGACTGAGCTCCACTGGTCTAAGACTGGGCACCCTGTGCCCTAGGACCATCACTGCTCTGGAAATGATGATCACTAGACAGCTTTGGGTATAGAGCATTAGTTGTAGAGCAGGAGACAGAATTTTCCCACTTTTCTTAGACCATTATTTACCATCTTTACTGGTATGTTGCTGACCCCCACCCTGCTTTAAGAATCTAACCTTTTTACTTTGTATCTCCCTCATTTCGGCTTGTTTCTTATTTTTCTCCTTAAATTATTGCATACACACCACAAGCCTATAGATATTTATGTCCTTGTTCAATAAGGCAGCCTTGCACTCCAACGCTAAGTCCTGAGATAACCCAGAATCAAATTTCCTCATCCTAGCCCTTATGTTGGACACCAACTCAGAAGCATAGCGAGACAACTGATGAAATTTCAAGGGATACTCCTTCACAGTCATTTTGCCTTGCTTAAAATTGACAAATTCCTCAGTCTTTGATTCTCTTATATCATAAGGAAAGAAATAATCAAGAAAGGCACTATAAATCATCCTACGTGGTTGGCTCAGCATCATCCCCCCTCAACTGTTACCACTTCTCATACTATTGATATGTCATATCCTTAAACTAATATATGACAAATTCTACACCTTCATAGTCAGAAGAATGCATCACTTTGAATATATTTTCCATCTCATCAATTAATCCTTGAGGATACTCCTCAACCATAAAGCCAGTAAAGGTTGGAGGACTGAGCATCATCAACTAGCCAACTCTAGTGGCCTCAGAAAAACTCACAACAACAACAACAAAACCCAACTAACATGATTGAGATGTTACCAACTAGATCAATAAATGATTAGAACGACGAAACTCGGCATTAAAAATATCTCCTTAAGGTGACTGAGCGAGAGCGTCACCATCTGGAGAAGGATCAGTGGGAATCGGTGGAACTCTACGAGGGCAATCAAACGTAGGGACCCTAGACCGGGTCTATACCCCATAGGTAGGATGAGTTTCATCCATATTGTCCTCGGATTGGATAAAGGAGTTTCCATGAGCATCACATCTTCGGGGAGGCCTGATCTGAAATGCAAACAAACAGAAATTAGAAGAGATTCAAACTTTAGACTCTATGGCCTGATAATAGAACACAAGAAAGAAAAATATTCCTAAATGTCTTGTAGCCTCTCCCTTATAAGTGTGGCGCGATACACGTTAATAAAAAGGGACTCCACTTGATATGGCTCTGTGGACACCTAAATAAACATGAACCTAGGCTTTGATACCAAACTTGTCATGACCCAAACCAGGGCTTGGCTGTGATGGGCATCTATCCCAAGCTTGTCGAGTACTGGATACTACCCTTATTGCCTAGTCAAATAGAACATATTACGCTAACAGCAAAAGAATTCTGAATATATAACAAGATAAAGAAATAAAAAAAAATGTTCTATGCATCCATAATACCATCCCAATCCACAAAGCCTTTAAACAAAACCAAAAATCAATCTAAGCTGGAACATGCCCTTGAAGATAGCCCAAAAGACAAATCCAAATGATAGTCCAAAACATAAGTAACCAAACTATGAAATGATAGCCTTCTGAAAGATGGAAGCTCAACCTTTCAAGTAACTCAATTTACGAGTAACTCATGTCACACCCCTTTTTTAACGCGTACTCAAAAATGGATATATTTTTAAAGTTCGAAAGGGTTTTATTATTTAAGTGACAAGAAATGAAAATTTATTTCGGAAAAGGATTATTTGCATTTTTTATTCATAGTCGCCACTTGGCATAATCCGGTGTGCCAAGTCACCTTTGGAAAATCCTTTTCGAAACCATTTGACTCTTAAACCGGTTTGCGATCAGAGATTCCGGGTAAGGAATTCTGTTGATCGAGGGGAAGGTGTTAGGCACCCCTCGATCCCGTGGTTCGACCACGGTCGCTTGGTGAAGTGTATCGACTATTTTGGCATTATGAAATGTATAAATCACAAAGAAGAACACAAAATGACAAAACAAGACAGTCTAAAAACGTAAAAATCCAGTCCAATTATACAGTCCGAAAAATAGAAAAATACGAAAATATAAATCCTAGTCTAAAACTAAATCTAAGCTCCAATGCCCTACCCGACGCCGCGGGCCTTCCTCACGATCATTTTCCGCCAACATGATACGTCGGGGCATTCCCCAGTAAATAAATACAAGTGATCCCGGGGCATTCCCCGGCTAAATAAATACATCTAAATTAAATACGACAAACTAGAAAGAAACATTCACATGCACATTCCAACATCCAACAAAACACTTATTCCTAAATTTCGCCTACCCGAACCTACGATTGCCTACCCGTTTGACTTACCATGATACTATCACAAAATTGATAATTACACGTGAAAGTAACAATAACGACGAATCAAAACAAACAACAAATCAAAATTAATCCTAATTCACTTTAACGATTCTTAAACTCGCGCCCCAAATTCCATTTAAACCACATGATTAATGCATGCTTCGATTTTCCAATCACATCTCATAATCCGAAACCAACATCAAACACAACAAAAATAACGAGGATTCAAACCAAACACACGACGATAAATCATTCACACCCACAACATCAATAAGAAGTCAAAATAAATTAAAGATTCGGTTAGAAGAAATGGACCTCGATGAAATTGATCCTTGTCGATAATAAAGAAATCCGAAGACCAAAATACTCGACCGGAGAACCTCACCACGAGCAAACCAAACTCGGTATTAAAATAATAACCGAACAGCTCCAAAACCAGTAAAGAAAAACTTTACTATACGAAACCCAACCAAGAACGATGACGTGATTCGATGAAGATGACTCGAGATCCACTATCGACGACGAACCACGAAATAAACGAAACCAAGATTAACCAACAAACAGCAGAAAACCAAAACCCAACGGATCAAGGCGGTGAGCTCACGGCAACGGAAAGAATGGCGTCGGCCGATGTCTGATGTCGGCCGGTTCGTCGGCTGTGTCGTCGGACGGTGAGCCATGACAGCTGGCGGCGGTCCAGCTAGTCGGATCTGGCCGACGCGCCGCGGTCGGAGATCCGACGGTGAAGGCAGTGACGGGCTGCGGGAGCTGGTCGGATCTGTCCAATGCGCCGCAGTCGAGATCCGACGATGAAGGCAGCGATGGGCTGCGGGAGCTGGTCAGATCTGACCGATGCGCCGCGGTGGAGATCTGGCCGATTCTCGGCCAACGAACGGCGGCGGAGTCTTCGCCGGAGTTGACTATTCGCCGCGGATCTAGGCGGGTTTGATGATGGAGTCGCCGGCGTCGGTGTTAGTGGCCGGCTGAGATGGTGCTGCTCCGGCATCGGTGACTTATCGGAGGAGAGAGAGAGTGTGAGTTTTAGAGAGAGCTGATAATTTTTTTGGATTTTCTTCTCTTCCCCCTCTTTATTTTATTTATGTGAGTATGTATATGTATTCTTTTTGGAAGTCTTTCTTTTGGGACAAGAAAAAAAGAGGGGGGTAGGGTAGCGTGGGGTAGGGGGTAGTGGTGAGGTGTTATGTTTTTAGTGGGTAGGTGGTTAGGATAAGATAGGGTTAGTTATTTTATTATTTGTTTTATTTATTTATTTTTTGTATTTTGCGGGGTATAATGACATGGGTGAGGGCACACGGTATGCTATGGTGGAAATGAATAAAATCGACTTCTAAGGGGGACAAAATTACGTGTCTACAACTCCACCTAATGTTGTACAAAGGTAGAAGAAATGCCTTCGAATCCTACATTATGAAATAATATAGGTCCTAAGACGGTTAGTGGGGTGCGCACTAGCATATAACTTAGGGATAAGCGGGTAAAATAATGTCATCATTCTAAAACCAATCCAAAATCAATGCCTATGTACACATACATGCACATATATATATATAAGATGTTGGGAAAGAGAACAAGGTTTATCATGAACTTTAACATATTAGCCTGGCCTATGTAGCTTGACCTTCATAGAATAACCCACGGGCTATATGGGTCCAGTTATCTCCTCTTGGTAGAGCCCCAGTGCGCATTAGCCGTACGAACCAGGGATATTATAGAAGGTAGGGGAATCCTCGTACCCTACACTATCAATGATGTAAATATAAATAGTGTGATAGAAGCACACGATCATCAAGACAAACCCTCATGCCAGCAAACGTGAGTTTCTAGTATTAGTCCCTAGGGACCTCTACCTTCACAGCTAGCTACAACATCATCTTTAAGACAAATTAAAATATATAATACATAACCTATCTATTACTTCATGAAGTCAATTATTCAGGCATTATGAAGTGGTATCATTATACTGACTAATGGTTGCAAGCAAATGTCATTAAGCATTACTTGAGGAATCCTTGTACCCCCTAACTCAATTTATCATGCACTTAGGGGAATCCTTGTACCCCATAAGGTTTTCAAGATCATTCTTATCCATTATCCAATTATTCAATGCATTAATTCTAAAAATTAGTCCAAGCCAATTGATTAATCGCATTCTAGAATCAAATATGCAAGTGGGTTGAGGTTCTCATCAATTTTAATACCAAAATCTAATTATTGGGGGGATACTTGTACCCTAATTTCCATTGTTTGCAAATCTAAGGAGTCCTTATAACCCTATTTCATTCACCATTCTCATGCACCCCAATGAGTTTACAAATCCTCAATTCAAATATAATTATTCAATAATAAGCAAAGAAAAAAGGCAAGAAAACAAACTACCTCCAAAAACCTCAACCCAACATCAAACCATATGAATAATAAACCAATTCATGCCATAATGAAAACAAAAGTTTAGGGAGAGAGATACATTCCTCAATCACCAAGAAATTTGAATAAGAAATCACCCTTAGAGCCCTAGATGACCAATTTCTTGAAACCCTAGCCTTGCCTTTGAGTGGGAAATTTGAGAGATTTAAGAGGTATATTTGATTGTTAAAGTGATAAAAAATATGGTCCTCAATATGTTTTTAAGTTGGGGGTATTAAGTAGGGAAAAAGGGAAATTACCAAGATGCCCTTAAATGAAAGCTAAAAATGTACCGCCCAGTCGCTACGGGTTTCATGACAACTCGTTAAGATTGGCTATGAGCCTTCACCACAACTCGTAGTCTGGGTAATGTCATTGACCATCCATACTGTTGACTCAGCGAATCATACCCTACGACTTGTAGTCACACATTACGTCTCCTAGGTTCCAATCGTAGTCAAGGCAGAATCACTTTGGCACTCCACTGGGATGTACAGAAAAGGCACACTACGACTCTTTGAGAGTCTATAAGATTTGTTATGTCTAGTCCTAATCAAGATAGTAGCAAGGACAATTTTCACTGGACACCCTACGATTGGGACACTATGACTCATGGGGTACAAATAATCACCAAGGCAGTATCATGGGCAACCTTTACTGGTTACTCTATGATTGGGGTCCTACCACCCATAAAGACACCTTATGACTCGTGACATGAGTCGTTACTTGGGCAGTAAGTTCAAAGGTCAAGAAGTTTTCTAAGGACCAAAAATTTGGGGTGTTACATGTTCAAATATTCATTAGTCCTTATTAGTCACTTAGACAATTCAAGCATCACTATATCACCTATAAGCATTTATCACTAGTGGACTATAATCGAAATCCATAATATCAACTACATACCTAAATTACACATAAGTATATAAATAAGCATGTAATTTCTATACATAGGGCTAGCCGAACTTGAATCGGTAGATGTACATGTAGGCACATCAGTTTAATCATCCTCCAGCCTTGTCAGGTATATATCATCATAATTAACATCTTCTAGCCTTGTCGAGTATCATCACATCATCTTAATATTCTCCGGCTATGCCGAATATATATCATCATAATAACATCCTCAAGCCTTGCCAGGTACAATCACATCATCATAATATCCTCTATCCATATCGGATATATATCATCATAATAACATCCCCCGTCCTTGTAGGGTACAATCACATCATCATAATATTCCTGGCCCTATCGGGTATAAATAAATCATCACAATCTCTTCCGACCATGTCGGGTATCAATATATGTTCATAATCATAATTGGTCGGAACATTCATCACATAAGCAATTATATAAGGACGTTTCATGATTTCAAGCATAATTAGCAACATAACTTTCCATAAATCAATAAGCATGAGTTCTAAGGAATCATTACTAAAATTATCATAAGGAGTCGTTTCAAGCATATATTCTTGGCATAATCAATATTATAAACAATATCATGAGCAATGACCCATTTGTAGCATACTCAATGATCTATCATTAGCAAAAGATAGTCTATCAATAACTTGAGAAATAGCTAATCCATGGCATAATCTATAGCTTACTCATAGCATTGTCAAATCATAATTTAAGGCTTAGAGCAATATCCTAGCCAAGGTCTCATTCAATAATATATTTTTTAAAGCCGATCAATAGCCAAACAATGGCTCATAATGGGCTTAACTAATAACTCACATACATGGTACAATTGATAAGACATTACTTCTAACATCATTTATCATAACCAACAAGTACCAAGGGTTCCTCAACCTTGCTTCAAAAGGGCATTCTCTAAGCATTTAACAAGTGTATAAGGGTTTCAAGAGATTTGTAACAATATTGGCTTAAGGGGGATCAAGAGCCCACTTCTAAATCCTCAAAATATATTCTAAGTTTATTTCTATCCCAAACTTAGCTAAGGTATCTAAATTAACTCTCAGATGTATAGCAAACGACAATTAACTCCAAGGTAGAGATTTTACTCAAGTTCTAACACTAAGTCCATTGAAACTAAAGCAACCCCATTAAAATAAGCAACTAAGTCCAATTTTGCCCTAAGTATGATTAACAAGGTAACTCCCATCTAACTAGGTAATTCTAAGCATCTGCATGCTAAACATGAGAAATTAAGTCTAATCCATTAAGGTTCAAGGAAACAAGATAAGCATTTCACTTTGTGGTTCAAAATGACCTAAAAGATTCAACTAACCTCAAGTATTGCATACCATCAACCCAACACCTGAAATTCACCCCAATCTAACAAGATATCACAATTATACTAAGACATAGCTCAATCTAACAAGGGATAAAGCTAACCTACCTCGATGTCGAAGAAAGCGAAACAAACCGCTAAACCATCACTTTTCTCATTCGGGAAGCTTCTTCAAGATGTCACACTATCAAAAACATATTCTACACATCAATATGACAATATCGATACCTATATTACACCATTATGCTTCGAGTCCAAAAATCATGTCAAAACTTCATGTGGGCTCCACTCATAGAAAATTATATTTTCAAAACCAACCCATCATGATATCAAGCTCATGGAATCAAAATCCTCAAAAATGGGTGAAACCAAGCTAAGTTTGGGGCTAAATCAAGCCCTAAAGGATTTGGGGCAATGGTAAAAAATTTAAGAAATTCAAGCATGAAATTGAAGGATTCTTACCTTAAGTCCAAAGATATTTGCTACCCCCAAGACTCAATTTAAAGTTATCACACTCTTTTAGGGCTCTTGGCTTTCAGGGATGGGTGAAAATAGCCAAAAGGCAGTCTAAGGGGTCATTTTATACCCATGCCAGGTAATCAGGTATGGCAATAGCACAACAGGGTGTGTGATTGCACTACTTGCCTATAGGAGCAGGTATGGCGATCTCCATACTCACCTATTCGATTGCAGTACTTGCTGTCAGCATAGCTAACAGCTGAAACTTGGAAAAATTTCAAGTTTCCGTCAATGTCTTAGGATTCATTTAAAATTCGATATACGCAAATAAACTATGTAACAACACTAAATTCAATATTTCGAACGAAATGGAAATTTTAGATTTTCAATCTAAGGTCATTCAACTAAATGTAGATTCCATACCCAAATTTTAAATTTTTTAACTTTCCGATCAATAGGTTGAAATGAGACCGTGTGCATTGAGACCCAAACTAAGGGTCTACCTAGCCTAAAATTGATATTCCAGATCTGCTGGCACAGTCGAAATTTACATTTGAGATCGTGTTGCTGAGGTTTTTGTCCGGTAGCCATTTGAAATCAGTGAAGACTTCAAAATAGAAAATTGATTCTAAAAAACAAACAAACTGCCCAGTAACCGAACTATTAGTTTCAGAACTCATAAATAACTTGGGGCAACTATGTAAAAGCTCTAGTGGCAAAAATAAGAGAAAATATTAAAAATGACTCTTACATTTTTAGGAATATAAATATTTATTTAATTTTACATGATGATAAATGTAGCATTATAGTTTTTGTGGCACTTACAGCAGCACATTATTTGTTTTTTTATTGTTCGTTAGTCCATCCAAGTCGGTTTGACTTCTGAATGAATTTTTGCAAAGAATTTCTCGATCCCATTTTTTGAAATTATCATTCCTAAGAATTCTATTTTATTTTTGCTTATTTCAACTTTCTTTTGACTTAAAATGATTCTATTTTTAACACAAAGGTTTGAAAATTCTTTCAAATGTGTTAAATGTTCCTGATATGTTTCTGAACATACTAAAATGTCATCTATATAGACGATTAAAAAAAATTCAGAAAATATTTTATCCATTTTTCTTTGAAATTTGTGGTGCATTCTTTAGTCCAAATGGCATGACTAACCATTCAAAATATCCATTAGGAGTGCTAAATGTTGTTAGAGGCACTGATTCCTCTGAAAGTTTAATTTGTAAAAAACCACTTTTGCAATCAAATTTTGAAAAGTAGGTTTTTCCTTTAGCAAGGTTAATTAGATTGTTTTTATTTGGAATAAACTATCCATCAAAAACACAGTTTTTATTTAGCTCTTTATAGTTAATAACCATTCGATCTTTTCCTCTTTTTTGTTCTGCATGATTTCTTACCATAAATGTAGGACTACTGTGAGGACTTTTACTTGCTCTTATTAATTTAAGATTAAGGAGTTCTTCTATTTGAATTTTAAATTTAATTTTATTTTCTTTATTATAAAGCATTGGTTCTCTTATTATGATACTAGGATCTTTAAGAATTAAAACTGATTTTTCATGGTTGTTATTCCATTTTTCTAATGGATTTTCTCCATAAGAAGCTTGCAAGTCCTGTTTTATCTTCTCTAAATTGAGATATTTACAAGAGTAATTTTTTGGGGTATCCAAAAATGTCTTTTTAAAAACTCCATTTTCTTTTATCAAAATATAAGGATTATGTTTCTTTGAAATTTTTATAAATTGATTACATGGGGTTTTAAAACTAACCATATCTATAATATATTAAAAGCCTGAAGGCCCTTTGAAAAGTGAATTAAACTTTTTGTCCTTCATTAAAATATTTCGCTTTAGACAAAATCGTCTTTTACCCTTTTCCCTCTAATTAAATTCTATAAAATAAATATACTAAATTTTTTCTGCAAACACCCATTTTTTTTTTTTGTAAAATTTTCCTTACCAAATTTTGCTACTTTGGTTCCTACTTGGTTTGCAATTAAATCCACCCTTTTTTTGTAAAATTTGTCTTCCACGTTTTTTTTTTTTTTGCAAACACCCTTTTTTTTTTAAGTTTTCCTTACCAAATTTAGCTACTTTGGTTCCTACTTGGTTTGCAATTAAATCCACCATTTTTTTGTAAAATTTGCCTTCCAAGTTTTTTTTTTTCTTTCCTTCCACCTTTTTCTTTTTTAAAAAAATTTGCCTTTCCAGATTTAGGGTATTAAAAATCCTATTTGGTTCCTACTTGGTTTACAATTAAATCCTTTCCAAATTTTGCTATAATTTTTTTAATCCTGTTTGATTTCTACTTGGTTTCTTTCAATCAAAAAACATACCGCTTTTCCAGCCTTCTATATAAACACTTAACCTTTTTTCATTGTTCATTGTTATAAACAACTGCGCGAGCTTTTTTCATTGTTCATTATAATAAACAGCTGTCATCTTTCATTGTTTTTCGTCTCATCATAGTTTCAATAATTTTATTTCCAGGTTTTTTATCGTTATATCATCTCTCCCTTTTTACCTTGTTAATTTAAACACAACATTACTTGCTATGCCAACTTAAATTGCTTACTTTAATTTAGTTTAGTGTGTAGCTTAATGTGAAATATTAATTCAATATATTATGAATTCTACATTGTTATCGTTCTCTATGTCGTTTTAATATGTGCCATTTTAATAGAATATATTATATTTTTTGTTGCTCATAGCTAATTCCTTTATCTACCCGCGTACCAAAAAGGTTCACATATTCAGGTATCATTCTTCTCATCTCACAAATTTACCTCTATTATGAAATTTTTACGTTATTATCGTTCTAACTTTTATTTTCTTAAAGATTATTTAATGGATCCTATCACCGAAGTTGTGAGTATCAACACTTTGAAGCCAAGGGATTATATCTGGATGATCAAAGTCTTGGTCATCGGAAGCGGCCTAACAAAGTCGTTTAAGAATGGAGGCGATTCTCGAAAAATGGTGATATTAGTTGAGGAGGAGGTAATATTATTCTTTCATACCTCACGTATTTAATAATGCTAAGCAATTTATTCTTTTTGCCTTTAGTAGTTGGTCGTTCTATATTCTCTCATTATATGTAGCCGTTTCCTGGTAACTAAAATCCTAATTAAATTACTCTTGAATTAATTTATGCCACTTGAAAAGCGAAAAAAAATAATGTTAGGTTTAATGAAACAAATACACGTTATTCTTTTTATTACTCTTGAATTAATTTATTCCACTTGAAAAGCGAAACAAAATAATGTCAGATTTAATGAAACAAATACACGTTATTCTTTTTGCCTTTAGTAGTTGGTCGTTCTGAAGCTATTTACTGGTAACTGAAAGTAACCTCATGATAGCTTCACACACATCAACAAATACATATTTCTCACTTTTTGTTTTACTCTTATATTTATCAATTTCATATTATACTTTTTTTTCAGGGTACAAAAATTAATGGTACACTTTTCAATGAACATATTGAAACGATTGGACATTCTTTACAGCAATCCAAAGTTTGCTATATCATAAACGGTCACATTACTGGGGTCAATCCTAATTTTCAATCCGTTAATAACGACATTGAACTTGGATTTTTAACATCCACTATAGTTCAAGAATGTCACGACCCTTTTTCTATATTTTTTTTTCTAAGAATTTTGTTTCATTCGAAGATGAAACATTGCATACCAAAGAAACAATAGTAGGTAATTCCTTTAACTTTCATCAAGTAATTACCATTGTCATAAATTCAATAGTTTACTATTATTTATCTACTCATACATACTTAATATTTTTTTCAGATATATTTGACATCTTCATCAGTTCTAAGTTGTTCACAAAAGGCAACAAAAGATTTTGGTCATGACGGAACAGCCTAAGAGAAGAAAAGGGACATACACCCAAAACATCATCTATAAAGAGATATTAGGTTAGTTAAAATATATGAAAATGCATGATACAAATTTTTTTATACACTTTCAAATATACTATAACTCACGTCAATTATTCTTTTTTGCAAGTTCAGAAAATACATAGTATTGATAGGAATACACTTGCACTTTGAAAGATCTTTAATCAAACGAGAACTAATTTACAATCAGCGTGTTACTGAGAACTGAATTCAAACAAGCATGCAGTCACTTGATTTTAGTTTTTTCCTTATGATTTCAGTAGAAAACAGATTATTGGTTCCCCTCCACAGTTTTGCACATGATTATTAGTATTTTTATTACAATAATCATTTAGCTAGCATCAAAGAAATAGACTATGTATGTGTGTGTAAAGCATCGGTGGTCCCTATGTTCTATCCAAACTTAGACGTTTTAAAGCAGCTTTAAGTATTTACATATACTAGAATTTTTGCATTAAAAGGGATTCAACTGAAGGGTTCATACCTATGAAGAGAATCATTGGCATGGTCTCTGCCTTTCATGAAGTTGACATTCAAATTTAACGTCCTAGCTATTGTCTGCACTTCATGAGCATCTTTCCCGTTGCCAAACACGCCCATATTAAAACCATCAAGGTTACTTTTGTGCTTTGCTAACAAGTCTATCAACTCCCTGTAGCCTTTCGCCCAAACCATTTTTCCTAAGAAGTATGCACCTTTGGGAACCTGCAGCAATCAAATAATATTTGAGCTGGCAATTTGAAACTTTGTTGTGTTCGTCAGTCATCATTCTTCAGCCTTATAAGTAAAAATATAGAGCAAAGCAGGGATTTTAACAAATGAAATTACACAAAAATAGGATCTTCAACCAACAGTTAGATGTTAGTCGATGCTATACCTTTCTTTTATTGGATCTACTAACTTGTAATAGTGCAGAAAACCTTAGAGCCTTGCATTTTCACGAATAGTGAGAACTCTGTTTTGTAGTGGATGTATTATGGTCTGAAAGAAGTACAAGAATAAAAGACAAGGATTTAGGATGATACAAGCTAATTCTATGGATTGAATAAGATGGCAAAGATAAAAAGATGTTTCAGCTCTCCTCATAACTGTTAGGACAGTTTAATCCACCACAAACGACCAAACGGTCTGCATATGTAACATGTCACACAATTAAAAATAGTATTTAGCAAGATGGAAAGGCAGGTGAAAATGGAAAATGAATATCAAATCAAAAAAATAAGAGATGTATCATTACTTTGAGGAACTACCACCAACGAAGCTCATGGCATAGTCAGGGACCTGTTGATTTTAAGCATCATAAGATCTAGAAACCAAATAACACAATAACTATGGCATTCCATTAAATATTAATTTAAAAAACATACCAAAGGCTTCCCTGAAGGTAGCAATACTCTCTCCATATCTGGGTCCTATTCAATTTTTTTATCTGGCCGAACACGAACTCCAGTCAAGTCCTTGAAGTTTGCACCATACTATCAAAAAGGTCAAGAATTCAGCACCACAAGGAGCTCATCACTTAAGTACCACCAATGGCATGACAGAAAAAATTTATACCTTCCGCTTGAGAATTTGGCATACACGTTGATAGTCATCATCATTCAACTGAAGAGGACGATGGTCATATAAAACACTTCCCAGCACCCCTACAACAATGACCAGACTGCATTAGCAAAACTCATTACTGCTATGAACATTTCAAGCTCAACATTGTAAGAAACCTCCCAAAATAAGAACTAAATATTGTTTTTAAAGACACTTCTCAAGTGACCACGACATTAAACCATGAGGTGCAACACATGCAAAAACATGAAACTAACTGACATAATTATATTACACCTACACACAGTATGTGAACTCACCATCCCTCCCCAATATTATATAATGCTGGAAATCAGTTTTGGGCTCATCAGTGTAAGGCATTTCGTCTCTTGGCTCACTGTTCTCCACCTAAAAGGAAAATCATACACATAAAAGATGGGGAAATAAGGCTATAGTAGTTTGTATGGGAAGTGCCTGCAAACATCTTAAATATCTCATACATACTGAAGGGAGATCAGAAAGAGCATCACCAAGAAATAGTTCTTTCTTTAACTCAAGATCCCTGCCTTCATCATATACAAATGTGTTTGACTGCATTAGCTCATAGATACATATTTAGTCAATAGCAAATGCTACAACATTCATGGTATTTTAAAATAATCAAAAATTACCTCAAATTCTGTACGAATAACACCTCTTACAATAACTTTATGTGTGGGCAATGGATATTGTGGTAGCTTTTGCAGTAACACGAGATTTAAGCAAGGTGGGGATGGTAGATAGATGCATTGGATCATTATTGAAAATCAGTTAAATAACTTGAAATCCAAAAGCAATATTACCTCAAACGAAAGAGCACCAAACATGAAGACACGCATACAAAATTGAGGAAGACCATATGCACCAGCTGCCATCATTCCCATGCGTGCTTGGTAGTTCATTCCTACAAGTCTGCTCAATGCATATCTCCCAAGAAAACCATTGAAAAATTTGATAAGGTCCACCACGTTCTCCATCAATACAAACCTAAAAAAGCACTATCTTGCATTGGATTTTCCTTGTTCCTAAATCGGTTGAAACCACTGATTCCTTGGCAAGGTGGTTCACCACATACAACATCGACATCACCCTAAAAAATAACCAACAGAGAATTCAACAAAACTGGGTTAGAATCACAAAGCATTAGCAAGTTGATAACCCAGAAGTAGTTCAAATATTATACCCCAAAACCAGTAAGATCAAAAAAGAGAGCTAAAACTTACTAGTAACGGCAAAATATTTTCTTTGAATCCTTTGGGCCACAAACTCTTTTATTTTCTTCGGGCAGTCGTTATCCACATTAAACCATGTGCCCTTCCCCGATAGAAGATAGATCCTATTTGTTCAACATTGTAACCTATGCAGAAGTAAAGTTGCTGCATGGGACAATGAGATCACAGTTCGAGCCGTAAAAATAACCTCTTACAAAGATGCAAGGTAAGACTGCATATAATAGACTTATAATACGAACTAAACATACTCAAGATTCATAAAACATATTCGCATACGAGTTTTCTTTCACCAGAGCTACCACCTATATAAATTGAAAAGAAAATTCTTTTTCGAACAAGCTTCAATAATATTTGCAGAAACTGAAAAGTTTCAGAAAAACAAACCTCACTTCGAGCAACGGCAAATAAAGCGTGAGGAGTATTCCTATAAGCGAGGACATTAGAGATTCTTCCATCATAAACTATAATCAACATTTACAACAAATCAAGCTCTGCTACAAACCAACAACACGACATCATATTTATTTTGATATAGCATTTTCCTCAGTTATATAATAAAGCAAACACTACTGCCCTTTGCCATGAACAGCACAAGAAGAACATCGTCTACTTGATATCGACACCACTTTCCTGTATTAATGGATAAATAAGGCTACAGTAGTTTATGTTGGAAGTTCCTGCAAACATCTTAAATATCTCATACATACCGAAGGGAGATCAGAAAAAACATTAGCAAGAAACAGTTCTTTCTTTAACTCAAGATCCCTGCCTTCATCATATGCAACTGTGTTTGACTACATTAGCTCATAGATGCACATTTAGTCAACAAAAATTATGGTTCTTTCCTTATAGAGCATAAGTGTTCATGTATAAATTTATATTAGCTTTGTCCTTACCCAAAAAAAACTTATATTGGTTGTGGTAAATTTATCAGCATCTTGACCATATGCATGCTACATATCTCTTCTTAACCTACTACTCCACTAAGGACTTACAGATTATAGGACATGCCAAAAAGATATTGGTCAAGCCTTCTATTTACTCGACATTATTTGACAAGATGCAATCTTCCCCAATAGAAAATAGATCCTATTTGTTCAATATTGCAACCTATGCAGAAGTAAAGTTGCTGCATGGGACAATGAGATCACAGTTCAAGCCGTAAAAATAACCTCTTACAAAGATGCAAGGTAAGACTGCATATAATAGACTTATTATACGAACTAAACAAACTCAAGATTCATAAAACATATTCGCATACGAGTTGTTTTTCACCATAGGTACCACCTATATGAATTGAAAAGAAACTTCTTTTCCGAACAAGCTTCAATAATATTTGCAGAAACCGAAAAGCTTCAGAAAAACAAACCTCACTTCGAGTAATGGCAAATAAAGCGTGAGGAGTATTCCTATAAGCAGGGACATAGGAGATTCTTCCATTAAAAACTACAATCAACATTTACAACAAATCAAGCTCCGCTACAAACCAACAACACGACATCATATTCATTTTTCTATAGCACTACCTTGGAACCTGGTACGAACAACGTCAAGAGGATGAGAGAAAGTGACAGTGGCGAGGCCGCGGCGGCATTTTCCTCAGTTATATAATAAATCAAACACTATTGCTCTTTGCCATGAACAACCCAAGAAGAACATCGTCTACTTGACATAGACACTACCTTTCTGTATTAATGGATAAATAAGGCTACAGTAGTTTGTGTTGGAAGTGCCTGCAAACATCTTAAATATCTCATACATACCGAAGGGAGATCAGAAAGAGCATCACTAAGAAACAGTTCTTTCTTTAACTCAAGATCTCTGCCTTCATCATATGCAACTATGTTTGACTACATTAGCTCATAGATGCACATTTAGTCAACAAAAATTATGGTTCTTTCCTTATAGAGCATAAGTGTTCATTTATAAATTTATATTAGCTTTGTCCTTACCCAAAAAAAACTTATATTGGTTGTGGTAAATTTATCAGCATCTTGACCATATGCATGCTACATATCTCTTCTTAACCTACTACTCCACTAAGGACTTACAGATTATAGGACATGCCAAAAGATATTGCTCAAGCCTTCTATTTACTCGACATTATATGACAAGGTGCAATCTTCCCCAATAGAAAATAGATCCTACTTGTTTAACATTGTAACCTATGCAGAAGTAAAGTTGTTGCATGGGACAATGAGATCACAGTTCAAGCCGTAAAAATAACCTCTTACAAAGATGCAAGGTAAGACTGCATATAATAGACTTATTATACGAACTAAACAGACTTAAGATTCATAAAACATATTCGCATACGAGTTGTCTTTCACCAGAGCTACCACCTATATGAATTGAAAAGAAACTTCTTTTTCGAACAAGCTTCAATAATATTTGCAGAAACCGAAAAGCTTCAAAAAACCAAACCTCACTTCGAGTAATGGCAAATAAAGTGTGAGGAGTATTCCTATAAGTGGGGACATTGGAGATTCTTCCATCATAAACTACAATCAACATTTACAACAAATCAAGCTCCACTACAAACCAACAACACGACATCATATTCATTTTGCTATAGCCACTACCTTGGAACCTAGTACGGACAACGTCAAGAGGATGAGAAAAAGTGACAGTGGCGAGGCCGCGGCGGCATTTTCCTCAGGTATATAATAAAGCAAACACTACTGTCTTTGCCATGAACAGCATAAGAAGAACATCGTCTACTTGATATCGACACCACCTTCTTATATTAATGGATAAATCACCAAACATACCACATTACCTATTAAGTTGATAATTAAAAGCCCTTACACTTGCTAAGTTTTGGTAATTTGAATTTCTGAATATTCTCATCAATATTACAAATAAGGGATCTGAATGAAAAGAAGGAAAATTATCATCTCAATTTTGATAGAAAAATTATTCCTAATTGTTTTGATGTCAAAGTCCCACCATAAACAACTCAAATGAATACAACCAACAATTAGAAATAACAAAGACCATGGAAATGCACATAGAACGCATGCATGGCACTTGCTTCGATTCAAAAACTAAAATTTATGTATCTGAGCTGACATGCAAACCTCAAGACGTTAAAAATTGGTAAAATTAACATGCATGACACAAATTATATGTGAAACTTTAGTAATCATCCATCATAATCAAAACATGAGTTTCGAAAAAATCTAAACCAAACTTCCTTATTCACCTTTTCTTCGGCCAAAGGACCCAAACCAACATGCATCAAATGTTCAATTTCTGGTATAACATAGACAATCTCATTTTTTTACATACGGGTCTGTAAAATTGATGGTTGAACTCACTAAAATCACACCTTTTTTTCTCTAAAGTGTGTAGTCCAGCTAGCTCGCTGAAAAGAACAAGAAGTAAAATTGTAAAGGATCAACCTATTGACAGATACACCTGCAAATTTAGTGGTAGAAAGGATTAAGAAGCAGAATAGTACAAATAACAGAAATAACACAGTGACATTCAGCTCAAACACAAAAAGAAGAAATAATCGAGCTCAAATCTCTAAATACGATGGCTAGCCTATCGATTGAAAAAAAAGTGTAGATTGGTACTTAACTTTCTTAGATGAGCTTGTTACTGAAATGGCAAAGAGAAGAAATTTATATCAACATCATATAATCAGCCCTGAAGATGGTAGCACCAGTCTCAGCTCAAGGTTATGTAGATACATCTACAAGAATCAGGATCGAAACTGAGAAAGACAATTGAATTTTGCTTCATCCTTCACTTTCCTTTTTTTTTTATTTAATGTTTCTAGAATATTTGGTAGGTGTACTTTCATCTGATTTTTTATGTTTCTGGATTGGGTACTTAACAAGATAGAGCTTTTTGGAAAGTAAGATTGAGCTTTTTGTTTTTCAAAAGCAGAATTATCCGATAGATCTTTGTTATTGTTTGAATCGGGTTTGTAAAATTATTGGGCCTAAAAAATTACTTTGGGCCATCTTTGTTTTCTTTGTATGATTTAATATACTTTAACCAAAAATATTTCAAAAAATTACACATATACACAACTTATGTTTTTAATATTATAAAAAATCTCAACTCTCTAAACATATTACAAAAATCCCAATATATACACAGAATGCTATGTATATATTGGTTATTTTATGCATATTAATAGGAAGAGAGAGTAAAGTAATTAAAAAAGTAGGAGAGAGTATAATTACTTCTAAAAGAGTTGGTATTTATGCTATTTATACAAAATATTTATTGAGTATCATATGATTATCATCTCAATTCGTCTCAATTTACGTGACACACCCACATATATACAAATATCATTAAAATTAAAAAAAATAACTATGTCACAAAAATATATATAACGGATTTGTCTTTAAATATTTTTATTTGACACAAAATCTCAAATTATAAAAAAGTATATATTTTATAAAACTTTTCATAGAGGTTATGATTATCAAAATTTAAATTTTAAAATAATATTAAATAAATTGACTCTAATTTAGTTTTGAAAATGAATCAAATTAATTTTTTTAAAATGAAATATGTCAACTAAAAATAAATGGAGGAAATATCACAAATCACAATGATTAATCTGCGAAGGCTAAAAAAAGATATAGTTTTCTATATATATATATATATATATATATATATATATATATATATATATATATATATATATATATATATATATTTGCTCA
Organism: Capsicum baccatum var. pendulum; assembly: GCA_030864225.1. Classification (NCBI taxonomy): domain Eukaryota; kingdom Viridiplantae; phylum Streptophyta; class Magnoliopsida; order Solanales; family Solanaceae; genus Capsicum; species Capsicum baccatum. The sequence goes on from CM061551.1 coordinate 109,844,718, forward strand.
ATTTATTGAAAGTATGTAAAATATTTTAAAATATCATTATCATTAATCAAATCGTCACAATATAGAAAAAAAAACTAAATAGTATGAAATGCTACGTAAAATATATTATTGGACCTTTTATCATTTGAGAAAAAAAATTGAAAATTATTTTATTAATAAATTTTATGAAAACTTTTAAGAATGATTTTATACATTTTTGTTTAATGTTGCTTATTAATAACAAAATATACTTTGGCAGATATTTTTTCCTTAATGTCTACAAATATCTTATAATATCAAATAATTTTATAATACTAATAAAATAAATAATTGTATATTTTTTTTCTGTTGTAAGAGAGAGATATCATATTTATTTTTTTAAAATATAAAATATTTTATACACGTCCAATACAGTACTCTATTCTAGTATATATAGAGAGATATGTGTGTATTCTTTGTGGTGAGTTAAAACTCTTAATGATAAAAAAAATTACAAATTAAACCTAGTTAAGTATTTCAACTTCTTTTAATATCCCTACTAATATTAGAATTTGTGTGATGCTCAATCCAGATTAAAAAGAATTTATCATTGCAAATCATTTTCTTATTTATTTGAGCAAATCAAAACATATAATCGGATGAGGCCTAAAAGTGACCTGACCCAGATCCAAAAACCAGAGACAAAAGTACGATGAATTCAGACATTTAGGTCGTTTAGGAAAGTAAAGCCTCCTCGTGTGGCTTTTCATCTTCCCCGATCATCTTCGATGCTATTATACTCGACTGTCGTTGTGGTTCTCCAATCGCGACCATCTTCATCTCAGTCAACTAAGCTAAGTTTCAAACCTTCAACTTATCTTCTTTACTTTCATAGATCGATGGATTGAGATTCTTAAGAATCTAATACCACCATCTTAACTAGAAAATAAATTACAGTAAATTGTGATTTGAAGACTTTGTAAGTGTATAAGGTTCTTCCTAATAATTTGTACGGACTTATTTAGGATCTGATATAGCAGCTGTTTAAGTATTCATCCCCTTCACCGGTGGCGGACCGATGTAGAAATTTGGGGTGCTCCGGCACCCACTAAACTCGACGCAAAATAGGTAAAATTACATAGAAAATATATGAAAATAGGTATAAAACATATAAAAGGATACACTATAACAAAAAGTTTGTTGGTTACATTGGCATTTGGATGATCTTAATGTGCTTCATTGGGAGGAGGCCGTTCGAACCTCATTGAATTTTTTAAGCACTCACTATTCTTAAATTTTGGGTCCGCCACTGCCCTTCACATCCCAAATCTCACTGATACAGGGTTAGTACTTCAAGAAAATCACTTCCAACAACAGGTACCATCATCTCCTTAAATGATCCCCAATATGATTATTACCAACCTATTTACAATTTATTATTTTGGTTGTTTGAGGTTATTCTTCTCTGATTTCTGTCTTGGTTCAAAGAATGGAGATGTTGTAGTTATCTGCATATTCCATGTTACTTTTTACTCCTATGCCATGTTGTAGTGTATGCACCTAAAGTATCCTGTCTTGTTTTCCTGATTGATATTTTCTGTTGCAAACCTCTTACATGAATTGTTGTTATTGTAGATTCATGTTTCCTGTGTGGTTCTTCTAATGTTAGAAGTCCCACTTTTGCCTAGATTAATGATAGCCTTTTCGTTCACTGGCATCTCTTCAAGATTATTATTATACTGAAAAATCACCCACAATATCAAAAACTAGGTTAGTAAAAAAATCAGCTAGAGTGTTACCTTCTCGAAGGGAATGCACCACCCTAACTAATATATTATCCATCATAGCTTTTATGGGGTTGACCACCATTGTCACACTCCATGAAACCTCCCAATTTAGGTTAAGAATATGTACCATTGCCCAAGAATCACTTTCCACAATTATTTGCTAAATAGAGTTAGCTCTGTAGAACAGTAGCCATGTCTTGATAGTTATAGCTTTTGCTAACAAGCTAGTAGTGTCTTTAATTCTGGATCCTTTAGCTACCACTAAATCACCATGATGATATCTAATGCAAAATGCAATAGAGCTAGGGCCAAGATTTCCTTTAGAGACACCATCAGTGTTACCCTTTAGCCAACCAGTCTCATAAGGAAACCAATTCACCAGTTTAAATAAATAATGGCTACTATAACTTTGAAGTTCATCTACTCTACTATGCCATTTTTTACCTGCAACCTTCATTCTGAACCTAAGTTTTATGAACTTACCAATAGTATCATTCACTTCCCAATAAATCTTCCTTTCATGATAAGCACCCCCATTTAAAACAATATTTCTTCTCTTCCATAAAAGTCAAAGAATAATTATAGGGACAACACTGAATACAATCCTCAATCTATAGTTATCATCTAGAAATCATCATTTAATCTCCGCTCAACTAAATCAGTTTCTCCATATAAATGGTTCCACACCCTTTCAGCAATTTCTCCATTAAAAAATAGGTGATTAATTGTTTCTCTTACTGAATTACTACAACAAACACAATTTTTGTAACATCAGGGTTCCAATTATTCATCAAATCAGAAATCGGGATCGTACCTATCCGAATTCTCTTAAGAATGACAATTTAAAAGGCAATTCTTTATGCCAGATTTCCTTTTAAATCTTTATTTTCATCAGCTCTTTGTCTAAGAAGTTCCCAAGCACTTTCGATAGTGAACTTTCTGGTGCTATTCATGATCCACCAGGGTTTATCCATGGTATCTTCATAGCAAACAAAGTCCACATTGTCTATGACATAACTTACCACACATCTTATCACTTTATCCTGAATAACTTCATAGTTTCAACCCTCTACATCTAAAAATTTTATAATATCTGTCAAAGGATAACAAGTTTGCACCTCGGATTGCTGCATACACAATGGACCAGTATTTGCCCGATTGTCAAACCAAGTAGTGGATGTCCCACCTCTAGGCTCCCACCATAAACATTGTTCTATTTTGTCTCTATTACTCAGCATACCTTTCCACACTTGAGATCCACCTCTCCATTACACTAATGTTGGCACCTGTTTTTTATAATACTTATTCCACGAAAAATTAGACCACAAGTTGCTCTGAGTTCTAAACCTCCACCATAGTTTGGCGTGCATAGCTTGAGATACATTTTCCATGGATCTAAACCGCAATCCCCCTTCCTGTTTAGGGATACAAAGTTTGTTTTAAGCCACCTAGTGTTTGTTACTTCCTGTTTCTTTATTCTGCCAAAAGAATTTAGCAAAGATTCTCTGCATTTCTTTTAACACACTCTTTGGTGGGACTACTGTTAACCCAAACATATAATGGTACACTATGTAGTACACTTTTATAAGGACTTCTTTGCCACCATAAGATATTAATCTGCCCTTCCAAGCTTAAAGTTTACCTTTGATCTTGTCTATCAACTCAGCATAATGCTCTTTCTTGTTCTTGGAGTGAGTTAAGAGGCATCCAAGATATTTCAGAGAAATAGAGATTTTATTCATCCATGTAATCTATTCAACCTGCATCACCACATTAGAAGGAGTAGTTTGATGCATATAAATAAATTCTTATCCCCATTTACCTTCTGGCCATAGTCAATCTCATATTCCTGCAAAATACTCATTATCTTACTCATAGAGTAATCATTAGAAGTAAATATGATAGTATCATTTGCATAAGCTAGGTGGTTCAAGTTAGAACTCCACTTAGACATACCAAACCCCACATAAGAGATATCATCAAATAATTGAGTAAGCACCCATCATTACTTCAGCAGATTTAATAATTGAGTAAATATTAGAAGGTTTTCCTCTTTTCCCTATATCAATAATCAGTTCTTGAGTAAGTAGAACATTTTCACAATACTCCTTCATTTAACAAATCCTGATTCATTAGAGAAAATCAATCTAGGAAAAAGATTTTTCAACCTATCATGCACAATCCTAGAAAGGATTTCATTCACAAAGTTACTCAAACTAGTTGAACTCAAATCGGAAAAGGATTGCACATTATCCTTTTTAGGAATGAGAATCAAAGTAGTATGAGTAATGAATGTAGGAAGAGTATTACTTGCAAAAAGTCCAGAACAGTCTCCTCACATCTCCACCAATAATGTCCCAGCAAACCAGATAAAACCTGCCAGATAGTCTATCAGGCCCACGACTGCTATCCCTATTTAATTTAAACACAACCTGCTTAATTTCTTCCTTAACTAGGATAGCCTTAAGAACCCTGTTATAATCTTCAAAGATTAACTCAGGAATGTGATCTAGAAAAGGGAATTCTAAAGCATCTCTTCCCTGTCTAAACTGTTGTTGATAATAAGTTATTAGCTCACTTGCAATCTGAGCTTCATTTTCTAACCAACCAGATTCACTAAGGATCCTAGAAATTTTTAGTTTGTTCCTTCTTCCTTTGAAGATGCTATGAAAGAATTTGTTTTTTCTATCCCTATTTTCAAACCAGTCATATCCAGCCTTTAGTTGCCAGTAACTCTCCTCTAATTGAAGATACCTGATATATTCAGCCCTTGCTTTCTGCATTACAACTCTATTTCCGTGTGATGGTGATTCTTCAAATAGTTTTTCCTTTACCTTAGCTATTTCCTCCCTGGTTATCAATTATTGAAATATATCCCCAAGAGTCTTATCTGTTTCACTCAACAAATGCTCTTTTCACCTTCTTAATCTTTCTTTTGAAATCGTGAAAGGGATTATCAGTGCTTTCATCATCCCAGTTCCTTTTGACTACCTCTTTAAATTCATCATGCTCAGTCCTAAAGTTTAGAAATTTAAAAAACTTCTGAAACTTAATTTTGGAATTTTCACATCTTAGAAAAAGAGGAGATTAATCAGAACCATCTTTAGCCAAATGTTCCACCTCCACTAAGTTAAATATATCTAGAAAACCTGAATTACAAACATTCTGTCCAGTTTCTCAAAAATGCAACCACCACCTGCTCTCCCATTCCATCAGGTAAATGGACTACCCTTCTGTTGAATTAGGATAAGTTCACAGGATTCAACAGTCTTTGAAAATCTCCGTTTCTGCAGTAATTACAGGCAAACCTCCAATCATATCTGAACCATTAAGGAGTGAATTAAAATCCCTTCCGATGATCAAGGTTTAGAATTCCCATTGGCTATAGAGAAGATACTATCCCAAAGGTTCGATTTTTGACTTATTGTCATATTTAGTATAAATTAGGGTAACAAGAAAAATGCACCAAGGGACTGATGTTGTAGTTGCAGAGAGAGTAACTTTTCTATGTCGCTCTTTATGATAACAGTAAAGCCATGATTCACAAAGCACCAAATTTTACCATTACAATTATGAAACATGAGAGGCACCTGCAGTCTCCCTATGTATTTGTTAATGTATTTAGGTTGCTGAAATGGTTCCAAAAGGGCTATAAAAGAAAAATTATTTAACCTATTCAGCATCTGAACTCTCTGAAAAGCTTTTTGAGATTTGACCGACCTAATATTCCAAATCAATACTTTCATCATTGCTTAGAGTATGAACTTCCACCCCCTCTCTTAGGTTGAGACCTGCAAGGTAGATTCTTTCCCCATTGATTTTTTTTTTCTTTCTTTGCTGCTTTGTGGACGTGATGGCTATGGGTGACAAGTCTGCTTCCCTATGAATTTGCTCCTCTTTATTCTGACCTTATTAGTAAGTATATCATGTAACACTTTGTTGGAAGATTCTGAATCACCACTCCATACATGTTCAGCTACTGCAATTGGAATTTCAACTATGGCCGCAAGACTGTTATTATCTTGCTCTTGATTAGAACTCTCTTCTCTTTGTGCTAGCTTATCCTTCTGGGTAACACTGTCTTTTGTTGGGGAATTAATCTTTGCTATCTTTATGTTGTCAGCAGTTTTGCTGCTTATGATGAACCAACTGTTCCCTCGCTTCTACTTGACTGATATCTCTTTTATCAGGTACACTGTGGTTTTTTGCTGCATTTTCTCTCTGATCATGAATTATAGTCTCAACTTTTTGCTGTGCAGATTCATCATAGCTGATAGCTGGCACCATATTGTTGTATTGATTCTCTCATAGCGTTTTTTGTAGGCTTCTCGACAATTTTAATGCTCCTTGGACCAATATCGTAAGCTTGCGATGGTAAGAATAAAAACTCATTCAACACTTCTTTCATATGGAAAACATTCTTATATAGGTGGGGAATATGGCAATAAGGACATCCTTTGGCCTTTTAAGGTCATATCCTCAACTGGAATTTGGTGTACCAGATGGATTCCCAACATGCCCAATCTTAGAGATAGTATCCAAGGTCCTATCTCCGCAAACATGATCATCTGATTACCTTTCGTGATATCTATGTTAATCATAAACGGAATCTGGATGGCTTATCCTTTAATCTACCCCTTGATCATATAAACAAAAAAAAATCCATAGCATTCACATATCCTAGGCCTACTATAATAATGGTAGACCCGTATGGACTCTTACCAACAGTGGAGCTTTCACTACTAGCTCTTGTTATGACCTGATTAATAGGAATGACAACATAGGCAAAGACTTTACCTTGATATGGACTTTAAACTGCCTAAATAAAGTACAACTATATTCTTTTTATGGAAATGTTATAATGATAGAATCCCTAATAGATCTTACTTCAACCACACAGGCGTCAACACTGACAACCTTTTTCCTGTATGTAGGAAAGATGAATTAGAAACTAACGAACATATCTTTATAACCTGTGACGTTGCTAAATCTTTCCAGTCTACTTTGGGAATAATAGCCTCAGGTGGAAATGTTGAGAAACCTTTCCAACATCTTGAATGGAAGGAATTTTTTCCATATGCTGTGAGGAATTTCGCTCAATTGAAACCATAACAACCAAAACAATATAATACTAGCCAGGTTTTGTCTTTATCATAATGTGTGTTGCATGCTGCATGCTATTGAATATAAACTGTTAACAAAACAAGGGCACAACAAGAATGCCATGTCTGCTGTCAAGCTTTTCTGGCATCAACCAATATAGCTTTAATAAGGAGAAAGTTTCCACATGCAGGCTGGTCTGATTCAAAACAGCAGAGGAAATTGGATCATTGGTTTCCAAAGATATGATAATATCTTTTCACCCTTGCAAGCTGAATTGGTGGCACAAGGAGGAAACAATATGTTAGATGTGTAGATGTAAATTCTAGTATAATCCTAGCAAACTATGCCTATCTTAATGTTCTAAATCGCATCTATCGTATGGTTATAAAGATTTCAAGTACGGTAGAAAATCAAACTGCTCCGTTTGGACGCGGACTGCAATATTGTGAATATTCAAGTTTCGAGAAAAGTCACCGAGTATTCAAGCTATAAAAATGCAGCATAAAGCTGCATAGCTCGTATGATAGAGCTAATGTAATCCAGCCCTTCTGTAAACCCCATATATGATTATGCAATGCAAACTGCATAGCTCGTACGATTGACCTAATGTAACCCAACCCTGCTGCAACCCCATGCATGCATAACCGAAACCTGAGTGTATTGGATTACCCTTTCTTATGACTCTCTTCAAAACCAAAGGAAGAACATTGTACATACAATTTTAAAAATACATTCTCAGTTCCTTCATCCTTACATGTTCTGATCTGCCTCAATATGTACAGGAGCTATTTGCATAAAGAAAGAAAGAAAAAAACAACAACTCTTTTATCCCTTTTGACTATTCATTCATCACTGCAAAGAGCAAAAAGCTAACCTTAGGGGGAAAAAAAGGAAGGGGGTGTACAAAGTTCTCTTCTGCTTCAACACAAGCTGCTTTGACCAATGAATTGATCCATCAGTTTACTACTCTAACTTTGGTCCACCGTACAGTGCTCCAGCTACAGTTAAATCCTCAGGTAATTTCTCCCTCTCTATAAGCCACGCATACTCACTTTGCTGTTCCTCAGGTACTGACAAGCCATCCACTGTACTTCCAGAAAAAGGAAAGAAAACAACAATCCTAATATCAGGATGGATAATGTCGGAGACACAAAAAAAGAACTCGTATTTAGAATGTCATTTCAAGTACAATCATTCAAAACGATTTACTATTATGTGTAAACATTGGAGAAAGAGGATTATAAACAATATAGTCATAAGCAATGATCTTTTAGTTGTTGGCTAAGCTGTAACATACATACTCCACTTATTTGGGAAAATGTTCTTTGTATGCTTTATGTCCTTTTTTTTGGAGAATCGAATAAAAGTACTTCTAATATTACTAGTATCTAAAAGAGTGCTCCCTCCGCTTTAATTTGTTTATCTGGTTTTACTTGGCATTTAAGAAAGTAAAAAAACTTTTGAATCTTGTAGTCTTGAACTAGAAATTAGAAGACCAGTAGGTTCAGGGTGCCGAATGATTGAGCAAAGAAAAAAGGCAATAACACATAAAAATCCAAGAAACGAACTGCTATATTTGATTATGGCAGGCTATTACTCCAAATATCACATAAAATTTATTATGAAGAGTTATCCAGTGTAGTATGTCAACTTAACAAAACAGTGTAACAAGTTTATGCTCTGCCAACGGCACAGGATTTAAAATCAGTATAGCAGAGAAGTATACTGCAGTATACCTGAGAGGTCGGCAAAGGGGAAGTCATAGTAGTATTGGCAGTGGCGACCTTCAGGATCACAGTAAGGTGGGCCGAGCACGTCTAGTACAGCGCAGGCTGTCTTTGCTGTGAAGCAGTGCATATTACCTCCATCAGCTGGATAGAGGATTGAAGTCTTGCAAGGAGCTCTAAACTTGGAATTCACCTTCAATTTTGCAAGACGAGGTCCTGTATTACCATCCCCTGCATCATCTGATAATTAAAGAATGATCGTTTATTACTGACTTCATACACAAGAGAGATTGTGCTAGTCTATTACGTTCAATTGAACCAGTTACGATATTACACTCCTTCTGAATCCACCAAATATAAATCCGAGGATCCACATTCCACATCATTATCCAACAAAACAAATAAAAAGTTACTCCCTCCGTTTCATTTATGGGTCGTAGTTTGACTAGGCACTAAAGTTTACGACGGTAAGATTTTTGATTGGTGTGATCTTAAATTAATATATGTATGTATAACATACTGAAACAACAAGATTCAAAACTTATCATGTTTGAATTGAAGAGTTGCATACTACATATAAAAAGTGACATTCTTTTTGGAATAGACTAAAAAGGAAAGTAAACACATAAATTGAAACCGTGCGAGTACTTTTTTTCCTTTTTGGGGAAGAGTTCTTTCACTCACCTTTCAATTTTAAGATAAAGGGCATGAGTTCATAGACAATGGTTCTTTTCTAAGTGAGCTAGAGAACTTTTTATAGTTAATACAACTCGGGTTGTCTGAGTAATGGATTTAGGAGACAAGATTTGTACCATAATTGATACATGAATGACGCTGAATATAGTTGGAATAATCCCATTAATAGTTGCAGTCATATTATTTTCAGTGTCAAATCTGAATTTATATATTTTTCCAAAGGCAGCGCAAAAGAGTCCGCACAACATGCCATTTTCAAAGTATAAATTAACAAGATAAGCAATCAAACGAACTTACTGTCAAAATTATTGGCATTTGGAGTTGATTCGGGAAGGAGATTGACTGCCCAGTCGTAAGATTTTATGTGCATTTTCCCAAAGAGAAGCTTGCTGAAAACTGTCATTCCAGGATGGTTATGAAGAGGAATGACTGCTTTTGGTGGTAAGCAAAAGATACCCATCTACCAAAATATAAAGAGTCTTCAATGAAGATGAAAAAGTGATCAAAGAGCCAGTTAACTTCTATAAAATTGACAATGTAAAAGAATTTGGAACTATTAATAAGTCACCTAAAAGATAATCTTAAGTAACTGTTACTAATAAATAGCAGCCAAAACAATGAGGCAAGTACCCTACTAGAACAGATTAAGTGATATTAACCGTAAAGAAATAATTGCGTATCAGTATATATATATATGTGTGTGCGGGTGCGCGCTACTCCCTCCGTTCATAAATACTTGTTACATTTTTTGTTGGCACTCTCCTTGAGAAAAACATTAACTAGAGGATAATTTGACCAAATTATCCATTCTTTATTACTCATCTCTATTTAATAATACTTCTCTCTTTTGCACCATATAAATCTCTCTCCATAAATCTGAGTATAAGTGAAAAAAAAACAAGTAGTTATGTCTTGATCTTTTAAAATAACAAGTATTATGAAATATGAGTAACTATTTTTGGTAAAGATGACAAGTATTTAGGAATGGAGGGCGTATATTCTTTAGTTATATAGAAAATTTTAGGAAAGGTGGACCTTAGCTACATACCGAGAATTTGTTACATTCATGGAGATGCAGGTATGTTATTTTAGGAGGTCTATCTGATGATACCGTTGACTTGAAATATGGCATATTTCGTCTCAAACCAACATCAGCTAAAGTCATCTTATCTGTACAAAGGAAATGGAGAAACTCGAGTGTCATATATATAAAGAAGAAAAGAAAAAAAAAAAAAAAACAAAGGAAAAGGTAAATAAATTATCCATACCATGATGAAGTGATTAGTTTAATGAAGTTGAAAAATGGATGCTAACAAATCACCATTAAGCAAAAAATGTATGTTTAAACCATGACGAAATGATTTAACAAAGTAAAAATGTATACTCAAACACATGTCATTTATACTTTGAATTGGTGTAAACACCGTTAAGTTTTAGGAAAGTATTGATAAAAAAAAAGATTGAAAGAAATAAAGGGAACAGTGTAGCTGTTAGTACTTCCTAATTCCAAAAAAAAGTTTGCTCCTTTTTTAACCAACAAGACAATAATTTCATGGACTAAAGTGCAGATAAATTGAACACGTAATCCAGAAAAATAGTAATACTAAACAAATTAGCTTTAAAAAAGGAGCAATTAAAATGAAGCAGCATTATCCAACACCTTTAAGAAAGACTTCCTATAGTAACGCATTTCCACAATAGGGAGGGAAAATATATGTCAAAATCATGCACTAAACATAGCATCCGCAACAAAAATAGTAGTTTGAAAAACAACAGTCAAAAGATAGACGGAAATGAGAAAAGAAACTAATGCCATGACTTAGCAAACGAATTTATAAATCCTTTCTCATACAGATTTTGATATGCTTTACTAAAGCGAAAAGCTTATCAAATACAATCTATCTACCCTCACAAGACTAACGTATACACAATGACACTTACGCAAGGTATGTTGCAGTTATTTTTGCAAACGAATTTATAATGACAATGGCAGAGCAATTTTATGAATGCCAGATCATGCCTCGTTTGCTAAAGTTGTGCCTCAAAACACGCACTTTGTTGCAACGCTAACAGCATTGTTGCCCCCAACATTATACACACATGCTCCCAATAAAGTAGAAATTATACAAGTTATGACAAAAAAAGAGAAGAAAATATGACAGCATGCAACAGCTGCAGAATTAGATCGTATAGAAAAAGAAACCAGAATAATAGCATACCTAAAACTGCCTTGACACGTTCAACATTTTCCATTGACGGCACAACGCCAGGTCTGCAATTAGCAAAAACCAGTTTGCAAGTTTTATAGAGTTTCTGAACCCTTGAAACTACTACTTTTCTCCGTTTGCGCTTATTCTTCATCTCTCCATTTTGACTACCTTTTCGATCATTTCCATTTTTCTCAGCCCCCATTTAATCCAAATATTGATTAATTCAAGAAAATACGAAAAAAGAGCAACAAAATTTTACCGTTGTACTAACATATTGTACATGTAGGAGCTGTTGAGTGGTTAAAAATTAAGAAAAACAAAGGAATGAAAATTTATAAATCCATGGGAGGAGGGGTGTATATAAATAGAGAATAGTGGATAGCGATGGGTCCTTAAGTACATTATATATATAGAGTATAGTATTTGTAGAAAAATGAGAAACCAGGGGCCATTTTCCAATGGGCAATTGTAACAGCGGATTTTTGTTTTTTGTTTATCCCTTTCGCCTTCCCCCAGAAAAACACTCCTCCCTCCACTTCTCAAATTGTTTTCCACGCCTTTTTATTTTGGTCATCCCATAAAAAAATTTGTTCTCATTTATTTTCTTCTTCTTATTCTTTACTCCCTTCATTTCATTTTACTTTAGTTGTATTGATTTACTCCTAGAGGAAAGAATAACTTATTTCAATTTAATACAGAATTTACAAAAAATAAAAATTGTGATCATACATTAAAATTATATTAAAAATATCAAAATATTATTTAATTTATATTTTAAATATATCATGTGAAAAATTGAAATTAAAATTATAAAAAAATTATTTTTAAAAAAAAAAATTAAAAAAATAGATCATTCTTTTTTAAATTGAGTAGCATTTTCTTACAAAAATATTTACTAGAAAATTATTTTTCTAATTAATTTTACTACTTACTCCCTCCGTCTCGTTTTAGTTGGCCCCTATGGATTTGACACACCCATTAAGAAAAATATTTATTAGGGTTCTATTTTACCAAATTAACCTTATTAATTATACTTTGAAAATATAAATTTGAGTTATACAATTTGTTTAGTCATTTAATGATAAGGATATTATAGGAAGAACATATTAAAATCTTATTGATTTCATCAGAGGGACAACTAGATTGAAACAAATATTTTTAGAAAGAGAGCCAACTAAAATAAAACGGAGGGAGTATATTTTAAAATAGTAAATTTAATTGCTTAAATTTTATGTAGTAATTTCATAAATTAAATTAATTAATTAAAATATATATATTTAGAAATAAGATTAAAAAAATAAAATGAATAGGGTACTTTTGTAGTTTTGTTGCCTAAAGTAAAAAAAATAGTGATTGAATTTTAAAAATAGCAACTATAGAGCCTTAATTATAACTTTTATAGCAACAGTTTCAAAATTACGAAAAATAGCAATATGTATTTTATATTGAGTAAAATGTTACTATATAAATACATATACAAATATAGAATTCGTTCCTAATTTAACTCTAATAATTTAGAGTTAAATAAGGGAAAAAATCGTTTCTTAATTTATGGTACATTTAATTATATTAATTTCTTAATTCATGAAATTTATTTAATTTTATAGATTTATTTTTCTTATATGACTCTTTCTTAACATCTGTCGTTATTTTACCGTTACTTTTTTCAAAATTCAAATCATTTTTCATGAGCGGCAATCCAAAATAAATTCAAAAAATCAGATTGTAGTTGAAGAGCTTCTCAATTTCAAAAAAAAAAATACTGCAATTACAAATATCGAAAAAGGAATTTGATTTGTGTATTTAAATTTCATCAAATTTTATGTGTAATGTTTGATTAGCGTCTAAATTTTAGAAAGAAAAAAGAAAAAATCAATACTGCGATTGTATATGGATTTCATCAAATTTAGAAGTCATTATTTTTTGTGAATCCATATACGAACTAAAATTTGAGTTCGTATATGAACTCAAGTTATTTTCTACGAATTCATATACTATAATTCAAAATTTAAGTTCATATATGAATTTCATAAAATTTAGCAGTTCTACAAATTCATGTACGAACTCAAATTTGAGTTTGTATATGAACTCAAATTGTTTCTTATTAACTATGAGCAGATTTTTTTGTGTTGTCACTGACACATACTTTTTATTTTTGTGTTCAGTGTAAAAATACAAATGAACAGATTTCAACTTGATCCAGAATGACTGAACGTATCATTACTGTCTATTGAGAAAATCATAACTAGCTGACTATTGAGAAAATCATAAGATGAAGTAGAGAGTTTATTTTCGATAGACCTCGGCTCTGGACAGATAACAATATAATAAACAAAACACATAAAAACAAGCAAAAATAAGGGATATCATGCCGCTGGATAGTAAAGGATAATAACAGAAACAAGACAACAAGGTAATACTATAAAATATCTATTCGAAAAATATAGGTATCACCAATACACCACAGATGTACTCCTACACATTAACCCTCTACCCTCTATCGAGTTGATATTTCTTTATGTTGCGCTGCCTGAATATGACAGGTCTTTCTGAAGGAGTTTTGTTATATCCTTTGTACAAGCACCTTGTAACATCCTTATATGAGATTATTTCTTCTGAAGCCTTGCCAAGGACAGAAAACAAACAAGCAATAATGCAAGAAACTAGTTGTTTGAAGCAAAAGGAAGAAGAGTGGCTAGTCTGATTAAGGAAAAAGGTTCTCATTTGCTCAATGTAAGTTAAACATGTAATAGAGTTTCTTCCTTTTGTTTTAGTTTCTTAGACATTATCCGAAATTTAATGCATATTGGATGTTGCTAACTACAGGTGCTAAAATATATGGACTTTAAACTCTATGTTCAGGAGCCTTACTTCTCCCTGCTTAGAAGTATATAAATATTTGGATATACTGAATTTCGTTGCAAAATTATAGTTTCTACCTTGTCATAGATTTATATTTTCTTTAGATTCTAATGCATTTTCATCGTTGTTGTTATAGTTGAATTATTTGCTAAGTATTCAAAATTATATGCAGATGGACAGAAAACAGTTGAAGAACAACGTAACAAAGAGTAGAGAGAGATTGAGAGCAGAAAAGCGTAAGAATAAGTAATAAAGGGTAAAGGGTAAAATAGGATTAAATAAAATTATATAAGGGTATAGTTGAAAAAAAAAATTAGAACCATGGGATACCACCAAATTGGGGGTTCAGGAAATTAGGGGATTCATGGTTATCTAACCATGAAAAAATACCATACCATACCAACCCTTTTAGCAAATAATCAAAACAAACATGGTTCCCATGGTAACCATACCATACCATACCATGGAAAATCACCATCCAAACAGATACTAAAGTGAATTTTTTACCACCCTAAAAAAATTATACCACTCTCACTACGGAGAGTGAAGTACACACTCCCCACGTCATTATCAACTCAGTGTCATGTCATTGCTACGTAAGAAATTATAATTTTTTTAAAAAAAAGTAATCGAGCACACATATTATTTTTATATATATTTTTAAAAAATAAAAAATATATATGTATAATTTTATATATATATATATATATGTATAATTATATATATATATATAAAACCCCACCCCACACCCCCTCGTTCCTCCTTCTCCTTATGCTTCAACAACGCCCCCCACCCCCACCCCCACCCCTCTTTCCTCTTTCTCTTTATGCTTCAACAGTCCTCTCCCCCCCCCCACCATTAACATCAATAACTTGATTCAAATCACTCAATTAAAGACCCATCGAAAAACACCACCTCCACTATGAACCACCCTACAAATTCCTCCAAATCACCTGAAAACACCACAACCACCACCAAAAAAATCTCAAGAATCCCACAAAGTCTTTAGCGAAAATGACGAAATTCAGATCCTCAAGAGCCTGAGCCTATTTCAAATTCCAAATAACATGAAAGATCCTCTCCATAACTTCACTGAAAAGTAAATAAAAAAAAAAAAAGAGACTCAAAGAGAAGTGCCACAAATTTGCTAGAACAAAATCACTAATGAAAATTTCACATGACAGAGAGATTTATGAACTTGAAAAGAAGATTTGGGGTAAAGATGCTATTAAAGAAAAGAAAAAATCACACATAGATGATGTGAATTCGGATGAGTTTTCATTTTTAGTGAATGAAATGAAAGTGTATTTTTTAAATTTTGAAGAAAGGTTAAAGAGATTGGGGAAGAAGAAATTGAAAGAAAAGAATGAGAAATGGATGGAGTTGAAATTGGAAGAACTACTTATAATAAATAAAAGTCAATTGTTTCATGAAAATTTGAAATTTGTTAGTAAAGGTTCAATGGGTGTGAGAAAGAAGAAGATATGAGGGTGGTGGGGTGTGAGGAAGAAGAAGAAATAGGGGTGGTGGGGTGTTAGGAAGGAAGAGAAAAAAATAATGGTTAAAAATATTAAAGTGGGCCCCACTAAAAAAAATTTATACTTTTTTTTTCGAGTGAAACGCGTTTTTATTTTATTTTTTTGCCATGTCAGCCGTTAAGGGAGCAAAATAATACACTTTAAAGTTGTTAACGGGGTGAAATAATTGCCCGACTAGTTAAGGGTCTAAAGTAAATTTTGGCTGCAAGTTCATGGTGATTCGATGTATTTTCTCCATATAGTATAATATGTATTAGCAATCATGATTTACTCTATAAATGTATGAGATCGACATGTTAACTGAATTTTTATATGTGAAATATATTTAATTATTAGAATGTGTCATATGCATTTTCTTACTATATTAAATGAGAGTGTTTGTCTATCATTCAGATTATTTATTTATATGTATTTATTTACATCTGCAGGACATATATTTCCTTTGCATATAGTGTGCTTGATTCAAAAAATGATGTATTATGGACTTGGTTCTTTGAGAACTGAAAGAGGCATACAGTGAAAAAAAGCACATGTGTGTTGTTTCTGATTGTAATGGAAGTATCATAAAAGTTGTTGGTGATGTGTACAAAGATGTACCAAATTATGCATGTATGTGATATTTATGAAAAAACGTGAAAAAATTTATAGAAAGTCACATGATGCATTATCGGAGATGTATTTGAAGTCATATGTTTCATGTATTTGAATTTGTTTACTCATGAAATTGTTGCGTTTATTTACTGAACTTGCAAGTTACTTTAGTTCATTATGAATAAATGAATGTAATTGATTCTAATTAAATATATTGATACAAATACATATGTATTTTTAGTTTTATCATGTATAGTTCTACATAAACTACATATGCAAATATTAATAATCTGAAAAATAACATACAGAGACCTATACAATACATATGCACATACGTAAGAAATCAAGCACAACTGAAAATACATATGTATATCTATGAGTACATATTCAGTCATATAAATTCATATCTAGAACTAAAAAATACATATGCATAATTAAAAAAAATACATATACATAACTGCATATGTCTAACAGAAATATAAAACTAATCAAAAAACATAAAATTAACCATGAAACATTCAATGTAAGTTGTTCAACATCAATAATCAAAATTTGTACATCTATATATGTACAACAAATGTGATATTAGACATAAACGAAACTTAAAAATATTATTTTAAATTTATTCAATGTTATTGTATTTATAATCAATAAATGTACCAGCAGAATCAATAAAATATACAATAACTTAAAATATACATATATAAATTTTAAAATATATATATATGTATCTTTAGTTGTATATATGAATAGTTCTACGTAAACTACATATGCAAACATTAAAAATCTGAAATAATACATACAAAGAACTATAAAATACATATGCACGTCTTTAAAAAACCTAAGCTTAACTGAAAATACATATGCATATCTATAATTACATATCCAGTCATATAAATGCATATGCAGAAATATAAAATACATATACAATGCATAACTGAAAAAAATATATATGCATAACTGCATATGTTTAACAGAAACGTAAAACTAACAACGAAACATTCAGTTTAAAAAGTGTCACATACATTTCAATTTCGGCAAGCACAAAAACATCATGACCAACAGAGGACAATGAATCATATATGTATTTTCAAATACATTAAAAAATATAATTACATATCTAAAAAGTGCCATATGTGTATTTTGTACGTACCAAATAATGAACAACAAATACAACCGCATATCACATACAAATCTTAGTAATAACAAATACAAATACATATCTAAACAGTATCAAATACATATCATAACTTTATCAAATACAAATTACATATCTTAACAGTAACAAAAATACATATCAAGTCATAATGAATAACAAATATAACTGCATATTAAATACAAATTTAACAGTAACAAATACAAATACATATCTAAACGATAACAACTACATTTCATATAATTCCTAAATACAAAATACATATCTTAAAAGTAACAAATACATATCTTCACATTAGCAACTACAATTCAATATCTTAACAATAATTAAAAATAAGTACACATCTTATCAAATGTATATATAAAATACATATATGCAAATATTCTACATAAACTATAAAAATATAAATATAAATACAAAAATTTTCTTAACACTTTCAATTCCGCCTTCTCTAACCATCAATAGCTTCATATTATTATCTCTAGCAATCAAATTACATAAAGACGAAATCGCATTTTCTTATGCTAATGTTGTCCCCGAATTGGACAACCTTAAAAGGATCATAATTGCATTTTCTTCAAAGAAATTTTCTTTAATTTTCAAAAAAATTGCTAAATTTTTCAGCACTACAGCTGCCATAGCTTGTGAATTAGGTGTTTTTGTTTGACAAATTTCTAATAAAGATGAAATTCTTCCTCTTGAACCAATTGCTCTTGCATTCTCCTTCGTATGTACCAATACCTGCAAAGCTATACATGAATTTTTCTTCCCTAAAACGCTCTCAGATTCGAGAACTCTCAGTAGATTATTTAGAATACCCAAACCTTCATCGGTCAATACATGCTTGCTACAATCAGTTGTCGAATTTTAGCAATGTCGGTAACTGTTTTCTACTTGATCTCTGGTGAAGAGCTGGAGTCCAGTAACCTCACAAGCACCAAAACAATCTCCTATGTCACTACAATTAGCATATTTTTATCATTTTCGTTTAACAACCCAAGAAACGAGTCTAACACTGAGTTCTTCAGCTCAGTAGTCCCGATCTGAAGTCGAGTTTTTCCAAAAAAACTGTGAAAAAAGAATGCCCCATAAATGTTAACACGTAAAAAAAAATACAAAAAAATCTCAAAAAACAAGAACGCTGAAAAATGTGAAAAAATGTTGAAAACAATTTACATAAATGAACTTATATGAAAAAGATAACATGCATTAACTGTAAAATAAATTTACCTTAATAGATGGGGACAATGTTTATCAGGTAACTTTATGGATTAAAGACAAGCGCTTTTGAATAAAAAGGCAAAATATTGCTACTTTTGTTATTAGTTATAATTTTGACAAACGATTGCTATTAGTTGTAATTAATGTCTTAGATTTGCTAGTTTGTATAATTTTCTCAATTTTTTTATAACTTTTCAATTGACTCTAAATCCAAAGAAAAGGTCATATACAATACGGATAACTATATAATAATGTAAAGTGCTAAATGACCGCAATATTTTGGCCCAAATTTGACCACAATTGTAAAAAGACTTACATAACCTTTTGAGTCTTTTCTCAAATATATTCCCTCCAAATTTTCTTAATCAGTGCAGTAACTTTTTTCTATTTTCTAAGTTCATTGAACAACTAAAATTGATTTATACAAGAATAATTAATGAATTTAACGTACATATATTATGTATTAATAACTTTTCAATAACTTTTCATGTAACTTAATTAAATATAATTTAAAAGACAAGAGTTTATAGCCTCATTCAACAATGTAATTCTACTTTAATTCAAAAATTAAAATAATAATAATGCAGTTAATCAGTTTTGCTAAATGAAAAAAAGAAATAGAAAATAAAAATACAAGCAACTATATAAAATTACAAGAAGTAAATATCAAGAAATAAAAAGAAAGGAAATGGATGATATCAAGTTAATTAAAAATTAAATTTTATCTAAATTTTGCTAAATCATATCGAAAATATAATAGAGGTCCAAAACAAATAAATTACATTAGTGTAACCTCACGTGTCTTGCACGAGTAATATTTGCTTATTTAAAATTAAATAATTTTATCTATTGCGAAATTTTTAATAAAGTATAAAAAATTCAAATCATTTTTCGAAGATCCTTCAAATAAACTAAACCATCAAACTTCAAGATCAGCTACTACATTAATGTGTAAGTATTCTCTTAGGTTGTTGTTAACTAGGATCATCACTTAATTATTTAAGTATTTAATTTATTTTTGAAAGATGACAATTAATGAATATGTAAAACGTTAACATCAATACGTGACTCTCATGGGTTGTTAATAAGATCGACACTTATAAATGATATAATTTTTATGATTTATATAAAATGTCGATGTCTACCATATTTAAAGTACTTTGAGTTTTCACTATCGTTATTATAATATTTTTAAATCATGTTTAAATGTTTATTTAAATATATATTAAATTTATTTAAACATAATAATTTATAAAATTATTTAATCAGAGGTCATAATAGTAACAAATATAAATAATGGTTCCCAAGTTATCAAATCAGCTAATATATGGGTGACATACTATAGTACTAATGTGTGACTCTCTTGGATTGTTGTTAACTAGAGTCAAACAATATAATTTTTACTATAACTTTTTTATGTCCATCACGTTAGAAGTGTTTAAGTTTTAATTATCATTTTAAAAATATTTTCAGATTATATTTGGATATTATTCAAACATGCAAAATTTTAGATTCAAAACTTAACTAATAAAATATTCTCAAAGAAATGATTCATAAATTATCAAATCGGTGTAACATAAAGGTGTAAGACAACAATATTAATACGTGAATTTCGTAGGTTGATGTAAATTAGGATCGATACTTATGGACTATATAATTTTTATGATTTCTATAATATATCGATGTCGAGCATGTTTAAAGTATTTAGAGTTTTAATTTTCATATTAAAATATTTTCAGATAACATTTAAAAAATTATTTAAATTATGCCATTGAATTTTTTCTTTATTTTGAAAAATACAATAATTAATATATGTCATAAAAGAAATAAGTTAATAGTGTGATCAATGTTATTATAAAATTTGGACCATTGAGGTCAAAATTATTTATTTTTTGAGTTAAAAATTATATTGAAGAAGAGCATTACTCCTTTATTCTTTAAGTTAAAAATTATATTGGAGAAAGACATTACTCCTACTCTGTATTTGAACGAAGCCACATTCTATTTATGGCCAAACAATAAAAACAGATCTATATAATTTAATTGAGATTATTCTATAAATTTATGATAAATTTTAAAATATAAAGATGAACATAGATTTCTGAGTGTTTGAATCTTTTTATGGTCAAACACTAATTTTTGACTAAAATAAAAAAATTCTAAAAGAATTAAAAAAAAATCATGGACAAGAATAATAATAGTTTAAAGTTATAACTTAAATTATTACTATTAATAAGTGTGAAGAAGCAGGCACCTCTTCATCGAGGTGTCTTCTTCCAACCGAATTACTATATTATCCCTAATTAATTTTTATAAGTCATTTACTTATTAAAAACTAATAATATTTAATAAAATAAAAGTAAAATAGACATTTATGACATGTCTGCTTCGACTTTTTCAATCGTGGTTTTATTATATCATTCCTAATTAATTATTATAAGTCATTTCATTAAAAAATTAATAATATTCAATAAAAAAGATAAAATAAACATAAAATTATATATTAACTCTTGATGTTTTAAATAAACTTGACGTCTTATATGAGGCTCACTTAAATTTTTTTCACAAGTATTTTTTATAGTAATTTTTCTATATCACTTCTAATTAGATAAGTCATTTAAGATATGTCTGCTTCACTGCTTCAATCGTGATTTTACTAAATTATCCCTAAGTAATTATTATGGTTATATAAGCATTGTGCCACATAAATTAGAATAAAAAAATTATAAATAATTAAAATTTAAAATATTTTAAAAATATAACTGACTATCAATGCCACAAAAATTTTGACAAGGAGAGTAATATATATTAGGAAATTACATAAAAAATATTATAAATTACAATAGATACAATTTAAAATATATAAAAGATTTAATTTGTTATATATTTTAAAAATTACGTAAAAATACTATAAATCACAATAATTAAAAGCTTGAAAATTTTAAAATATATAAAATATTTGGCTGACTCTTAAAATTATATTGGTGCCACTTAAATTAGAATAGATAAAAAAAATATTATAAATGAGAATAAATAAAAACTTAAATTATTTTAAAAATATAATTGACTATCAATGTTGCGAAAGGTTGGATAAGACGAGTAACATATATTATTTAAAAATTATTATTAGAAATTACAACATTAACAATTTAAAATGTCTAAAAATAAATATTTATTGGGTCCGTGCTAGCACGGGCCCCTAAATGCACGGGTCCCTCGATATCTAGTATAATAATAAAATAATTAAAAATAAAGATGAGAAATACTCCCTTCGTCCCAAATTGAGATGACACATTAATTAAGAAAAATAATTAATAACATGCCTAGTTTATCATAGTAATCTTATTAAATAATGTTTACATTTTAATTTGAAGAAAAATTAATTAATGTTAAGGGTAAAACATGAAAAAAAATTGTCTCTTCTTGATTAATAAAAAAAAAGACACGAGAAATCAAATTAGAAAATTTGGGACGGAGGGAGTATATAATAATTTTACTTTGAGCTACTTGAATAAAAAAGAATGATAATTACACTGTAAATTATCGAAAAAAAAGTGAGATGTGATTTAATTAATAAATTAGTGATATAATTGATAACGCTCAATCTACAGCTCTCGTTTGAGTGTAAAGCGGTCGTTAGCAAATATAGAACCCAACCTGGGTTGGGTGTCGATCCCACAGGGAATAGCTTGGTCAACAAGTAAGTAAAATTAATAGACTTTTGGTGCAAGTCTCGTAAGAAGGGGGGATTGTAATAAGTAACCAAAGTAATGAAATAAAAGCTGAAAATAATAAAGTAAAAAGAGAAAGATTGTCACGTTGGTTGTAAACAATGAGAATTGAAGCGTTGGGGTTATGTCCACCTTCAGAGGTATACGTCTCTATTGGCTATGAGTGTGTAGAGTCTTGACATGCAATTGCTTATAGAGAATTGTAGTCGATGGTAAATCCAAGCGTCTCTCGACCTAAACAAGGACTATTTCACTTTAACTCTCTCGAGCTTAAAGCGTGTCTAACGGTACGAATTCTCCAAGAGGTTAGTCCAGTTACGGTACTAGCTTTTTAATAGGAAAGGGTGTCCTACTACCTTGACATTATCTCTTTTCCAGACAAATAACCTTTCTCTCGAACAAGTTAAATGTTAGACTGGCGTTAGTCCATGCGTCTTCTTTTCTAGACAAATAACCTTTCTCTCGAACAGGTTAGATGTTAGAATGGCGTGTTCTTGTGTTTGAACCGCAAAGGATGTAGATTTAAGATGAAGAGAATAATGATATAAGCAATATACGTGTCTTGAACTCACAAGCTCATAGCAATAGATAGTAACTCATTCGGCTTCCATAACCCCAACTAAGACGTTTAGTTACCCATGAATGCGAAAGATATCACGTTTTGCATGGTGGATGGCGTGAATAGTAGGTGTTTGGCGTGTGATTTTAGTGATTCCGTAGCAAGTAACGATTCTCTTGTTGTGGAATTTAAGAATAGAAGAATAGATTAGAAGTGTTTGTAGTGGAAGATGAGAAAGATGGAAGAAAATTAATAGTTTAAGAATGAATTTCTTGAATGAAGGGAGGAGTTGCCTCCACTAAGGGAGGACTTGATTAAAATCTCTAGCATGATAGGGTATTTATAATACTCCTATCCTACTCCTTCTATGCTAATGAAATAAATAACCAAATCCTACTAAACTAAGGAAATACTTAACCCATTTGTACTAGGTTAATGTAACATTCTCCTAATCCAAATAAACTAATGAAATACATAACCCAATTGTACTAGGTTAATGTATCATTGTCAAAATCCAGCTTTGTGTCTGTAAGTCCCCAAAGTCTTCAGAAATGCTGTTTTAGTCCTGGACAGATTTTCCATGCAGTCCCCAAAGTATTCAGAAATGCTGTTTTAGCCCGGGACAGATTTTCCATGCAGCAGATTTGGTCCTTTAGGCGTCCAGCTCCTTTCTACTTCGTTTGTGAGCTTTCTTTTGCGTCAAGTAAGCCATAAAATGCTGTATTTTGCATCATTTATACCTGAAACTTTCCTAATCATGTTTGTTAGCTCATTTACAGGAAAAAGGACTAAAAGTGCATGAAATAGATAATTAGTTCTCAAAACTAGGCTAAAATATGGGCAAAATATATTGATATAGGCGCGTAAATTCGCCTATCATCAACACCCCACACTTAGAGCTTTGTTCGTCCTCGAACAACATATCATGTCCTTCTAACATCAACTTAGGGTTTTTACAGCCACAACACAAAACATTCTTCAAGACAAGCACAACAACTATCAACAAAGAGTAGCTTTCCGATTATAAGTAGAAACAATTTAACCGCAAGCATAGACTCGTGATGGTGATCAACTCGCATGCAAACGTTAAGGTACATAGAATCATATACAACTATCCAAAACTCATCAACCATGTGTGTCTCACAATATAGTACCCATAATCACTCACAAATATAGCATATTTTTCAAACATGGGTATCAAAGTGTCCTTGCTCTCACTCTCACAAAGAATTCATATGTAGCAACTAATGACCATAAGCTTGCCCTTAATGTAGTACTCTACTAAATGTCGGAATATTAAGATTAGGATCAAGTAGGTCTTTTGATGGTTGTAATGTAGGCTAAGGGACGGGTAGGATCAGCTATTTTGGCCAGAAATAGTGACTAGGTTCCTAAGCACTTTAATACATCACATTGTATCATTGACACTTTTTTTTTTCTTTCAACCTTTCTTCTTTCCTTTTTATTCTTCCACCCTTGTTCTCCTCTTTTGTTTTTCATTTTTAAGCACAACTTACTTTTCAGCTTTCTTTTCCTTTTTCTTTTCACAACATACCTCTTATGATAGCACTTTCTTTTTCATAACACATTCAAGCACCATTACAATTTAAAGCATCATTCTTACCCAATTTCCTCTTTATGTTTGTCATATGACTTTTTCTCTTTAAAGCACTTAGGAATTTGGATCAAAATTGTGGTCTTGAAAGAAATGGATTAGGCTTACATACAGGGTTGTCAAAGAAATAAGCTAAAGGCTCAAAAGGGTTTTACGAGGATGATGTCAATGGGTAGGTAAAACTGAAGGTAAACAAATTTAGGTTGCCAAAGAAATGCCTAAATCATATCCTAAACTACACTCCTTATTTTCGCTTTGCATACATACCAGGCAAGTTCTAGCATCAGCCACACACATAGAATATACTATTATCTCACACACACAAGGCACATGGTCGACTTGATTAGAAGTAATATAGACTCTTGACCCAACAAGTGAAGGAATTGAATCACACAATATCACATAATGAGTCACAACTAGAGCCTAAACGTCTCAATAGTCACAATTGTAATACATACTCTTGTTATAATCTCATGCTGCCTATCAAAATAATTTCATGCGAAGCTAGAAAGATTTTACTCCTAAAAAAACTAAAAAAAAACGTCAAACGAAAAAAACAAACAAAAAAAAGAACTCAAATAAACAAAGTAAACAAACAAACATAGGTGCAAACAGAGAAGTGTTAGCCCATATGTTATTGGGCCTTTAGTTTATGGACCTTTAGGTTATTGGCTATGTATATATAGCCTCCTTTTGGTTTAGTCAGTTTTTATGCTTTTCAGATTATATTGTAAACCTTAGCCTTTCTTTCTTTCAATAAAGTTCTATTAATATGGTATCAAAGCTAGTTCGATCCATGTCCTTTGATTTGTTGGTTGAAGATTTTGTAGCAGGCACCTACTGCGCGGATTGAACTCCGCGGTGAGTTCGCTGGGGGGTACGGGGGGCAGCGCGCCCCCGTCCGGGGTTCGGGGCGGAGCCCCGAATTTTATTTTTTGAGGTGCTGCTGTATTCGTTTGCTGTTTTCGTTGGTTTTTTTTTTTTTTTTTTTTTTTAGTTGGATTGATTCGTTGCTGTCTTCGTTTGCTGTCTGGTATTGTTCGTCTTTCGTTCTTTTGCTTGCTGCCATTGTTGTTCGTTCGGAATTGTTCAACCTAGGGTTTTGCATCTTTTTATTTTTTGAATTATTTGTGTGTTGCTGTGTTTACAATGACTGGAAAGGATGATTCTCTCCAGTCCATTAGTACTCAATTAGATGGTAAGAACTATGCCTATTGGAGTTATGTCATGAAGAATTTTCTTCGTGGGAAGAATATGTGGGGTTATATCACTGGAGTAAAACCAAGACCTATCGATGATACAACTGAAAATTTTGATTTGTTGGTGGACTTATGGGAAACTAATAACTCCAAGATTATCACTTGGATCAACAATTCTGTAACTCAGTCAATTGGTATGCAATTGGCTAAGTATGACACAGCAAAGGAGGTCTGGGATCATTTGGAAAGACTGTACACTCAGTCTAATTTTGCTAAACAGTACCAGTTGGAGTATGATATCCGTGCTCTTCAACAGCATGACCTCAGTATTCAAGATTTTTATGCTGCCATGTCGGATTTGTGGGATCAATTGGCACTTACTGAATCTGCAGAGTTAAAAGGTTTTGGGCCGTACATTGCTAGACGGGAAGAGCAACGCTTGGTTCAGTTTTTGATGGCACTACGTTCTGACTTTGAGGGCCTACGTGGAACAATCCTTCATCGATCTCCCCTCCCTACTGTTGATTCTGTGGTTCATGAACTGATTGCAGAGGAGACTCGTATCAAGTCTCAAGTGGTTCAAGGGTCTAAAGTAACTACTACTCCTGTCGTGTTTGCTGCTTCAACTGATCAGTCTAGGCCACCACGTACTCAGACTCGACAATCTCCTAAAGTTGCATTTGATGAGTGTGCATTCTGCAAACAGAAATATCATTGGAAGGCTCAGTGTCCGTTGTTACTTAACAAGGTCAAACAGCCTCAATCTGGGCAGCAACAGAAATATGGGCAGCAAAAGTCTCCGTCACGCTCCTCTGGTGCTCCTCCATGGTCATCTCGTCCTCCACAGTTCGCTGCTGCTGCACCATCTGTAGATGTTGAGTCTGTTAGCACTATGCCACCTTCTGCGTTGGATCCCCAGGTTTTCGAACAGTTCAGACAGTTCTTCGTTTCTAATCCTACGGCCATGTCAGCATCTATGTCTCATTCGGGTTCGGTTTCTTCTAGTACCTCAGGTATTCCTTCCTCCTTGTGGATATTGGATTCTGGTGCGTCTCATCACATGTCCCCTCATTTGTCATCGTTTGGTTCTTTGTCACCCATTTCACCAATTTCTGTTATGTCCGCGAGTGCTGTACCTATGTTAGTCGAGGGTGTTGGCTCTGTTACTACCCCTCACATTGTCCTCTCTGATGTTTATTACATTCCCAAACTTGCTTTAAATCTTGTTTCGGTCAGTCAGTTGTGTAAGGCTGGTAATTGGGTGTTTTTTTCTGAATCTGTTTGTGTTATACAGGACCAACACACTCAGAGGGTGATTGGGACCGGCCGTAGGTTGGGGGAACTCTATGTCTTGGAGAATCTCAAAGTGTCTGCAGTTGCTGCCTCTAGCATAGATTTATCTTCTTTTCGTTTGAGTCCTTTGTCTTCTCCGTTTTATCTTTGGCATTCCAGATTGGGACATGTGTCAGTTTCACGTTTACGTTTTTTGGTCTCTAGTGGTGCTTTGGGTCATGTGAACACTAGTGATATTTCAGATTGTAGTGGTTGTAAACTGGCAAAATTTTCTGCCTTACCGTTTAATAAAAGTGTGTCTTATTCTGTTGCTCCTTTTGATATTATTCATTCTGATGTATGGGGACCAGCGCCAGTTTCCACTAAGGGTGGATCGACCTATTATGTTTCGTTTATAGATGACTATACTCGTTATACCTGGGTGTATCTTATGAAACGCAGATCTGATTTCTTTGGCATTTACAACAACTTTAGAGCCCTTGTTAAAACACAACATTCGGCTGTGATAAAGTGTTTCAGGTGTGACTTAGGGGGTGAATATACCTCTAATGACTTCACTCAGTTACTTGCCTCTGATGGTACCATACACCAGTCATCTTGTACCGACACTCCTGAGCAGAACGGTCTGGCAGAAAGAAAACATCGTCATATTGTTGAGACAGCACGCTCTTTACTTTTGTCTGCAGAGGTTCCTAGTATTTTTTGGGGAGAAGCAGTCCTAACTGCTGTATATGTGATTAATCGTATTCCTACTGCATTGACTTCAGGGATGTCTCCGTTTGAGAAACTATATGGTCACCCGCCGAATTATTCTGCATTACGAGTTTTTGGATGTACTTGCTTTGTTCTTCGTCCTCATGTTGAACGAAATAAGTTAGGGTCAAAATCAGCTATATGTGTGTTTTTGGGGTATGGTATTGGACAAAAAGGATATCGTTGCTATGATCCTGTAAGTCAGAAATTATATGTTTCACGACATGTCACTTTTTTGGAACATATTCCTTTTTATTCCATTCCAGCTAAAACCCATGATGTGACAAAGTCAGATATTCGGCTTATTGATCCCTTTGGGATTGACATAGAGGTTCCAGTTCCGGATTCATCCATGCCATCTGGTGTGCCACCTGATAGTGCTTCAGCCTCGCCTGTGCCTGAGTCTGCTCCTTCGACTATTGAGACTGGAGACCCACCACCTCTGAGGAGGTCTACTCGACCTTGTAAGTCCACCAAACTGCCAGATTTTTCCTATTCTACATATTCAGCCTCATTTGCTTCCTTTATTGCAAACATACATCATTTGTCTGAACCTGAGTCGTATAGAGAGGCTGTGTCTGATCCTCTTTGGCAGAATGCTATGGCTGAGGAACTTGCTGCTCTTCATCATACACATACATGGGATTTGGTTACTCTCCCACCTGGTAAGCATGCGGTTGGTTGTCGATGGGTGTATAAGATAAAAACAAAATCTGATGGGTCTGTTGAGCGATACAAGGCGAGACTTGTGGCAAAAGGGTACTCACAACAATATGGTATGGATTATGAGGAGACTTTTTCCCCCGTAGCAAAGATGACGACTGTTCGCACTATGATTGCTGTTGCATCCGTTCGACAGTGGAAGATATTTCAGATGGATGTCAAGAATGCTTTTCTGAACGGTGATCTTCACGAGGAAGTTTATATGACTCCTCCCCCAGGTATTGACCACCAGCCAGGTGAAGTTTGTCGGCTTCGAAAAGCTTTATATGGTCTCAAACAAGCCCCTCGTGCTTGGTTTGAGAAATTCTCCACTGTTATTACTTCCCTTGGATTTGTCCCGAGTAACCATGATTCAGCATTGTTTGTTAGATATACAAGTGCAGGGCGAATTCTATTGTCCTTATATGTAGATGATATGATTATTACTGGTGATGATCATAGTGGTATTGAGTTATTGAAGCATGATTTGGCTCATCGATTTGCAATGAAGGACTTGGGCTTGCTGCGTTATTTTCTGGGTATTGAGGTGGCTCAGTCTAAGAAAGGGTATCTTCTTTCTCAGACTAAGTATATATCTGACTTGTTTACACGGGCGCGTCTTTCTGACAACAGGACTGTAGATACTCCCCTTGAAACCAATGCACGTTACTCTCCTAGTGATGGTGTTCCATTATCAGATCCGAGTCTTTATCGGACTATTGTGGGTAGTTTGGTTTATCTTACGGTTACTCGTCCAGATATAGCACATGCAGTTCATGTTGTTAGCCAGTTTGTTACTGCTCCTACTTCTGTGCACTGGGGAGCTGTACTTCGTATTCTAAGGTATCTTCGTGGCACTCAGTTTCAGAATCTCTTGTTTCCCTCGACGTCATCTCTCGAGTTGCGAGCCTATAGTGATGCTGATTGGGATGGAGATCGCAATGATCGTAAATCCACCACTGGTTTTTGTGTGTTTCTTGGAGACTCTTTAATCTCGTGGAAGAGCAAGAAACAAGATGTTGTCTCTAGATCTTCCACGGAGGCTGAGTATCGTGCCATGGCTGTGACTACATGTGAGATTATTTGGTTACGTTGGCTTCTTGCAGATATGGGGGTTCACATTTCTATGCCTACTCCCCTGCATTGTGATAACAAAAGTGCGGTACAAATTGCAAAGAATTCTGTCTTCCATGAGCGTACGAAGCACATTGAGATTGATTGTCACTTCACCCGTCATCATTTGCAGCTCGGGACCATATCGCTTCCTTTTGTTCCATCGTCTTTGCAGATTGCTGACCTTTTTACGAAGGCTCAGTCGGCGTCTCGATTTCGTTTTTTGTGTGACAAACTCTCAATGCTTATTGCTGTTGCATTGTGAGTTTGAGGGGGGATGTTAGCCCATATGTTATTGGGCCTTTAGTTTATGGACCTTTAGGTTATTGGCTATGTATATATAGCCTCCTTTTGGTTTAGTCAGTTTTTATGCTTTTCAGATTATATTGTAAACCTTAGCCTTTCTTTCTTTCAATAAAGTTCTATTAATAAGAAGTATAGCATGCAATGCCACCCCACACTTAGACGGGACACTGTCCTCAGTGGAAAATAAATACGAGGAACCTGGTCAGTCTGACTCCTCCTCTATGTCTGGGGTCCTACCCCTTGCGTTGGGATCATCATAAGAGTCATCATCCTCATAAGTTCCGCATAAGTATCCCACTTAATTCCAAGCGTGAGTCGAGGTATTTGCAGCGAGGAGGGTTCTCCTTGCTCCTTGCGGCCTCTTTTCTTGCTCTTTTGGGAAGTGGTAGCCTTTTCTTTGCCTTGTCTTGCTTTGGGTGCCATTGTACCTGAGACTTGAAATAGTTTTAATGGTAGCACAATCTCAATGGTTACAATCTATACACAAGTAGTAGGGGTACCACCCCACACTTAGTTTCGTTGACACAAATTAGTGAAGTGAAAGTGGTCGATTACTCAGATTTCGTCGACATACGTTTTAGGATTGTATTCCGACAAAAAAAATCAGCAATGCATCACTTACTTGCATCCATTGGACTACTTTCATGTTAGATATAACAACACTACTACATAGGGGTAACCACATGGAATAGTTATTCTTTCAATAATCACAACCTCCTATGTCGGTAGGCACTATAAGTCTTATCCCGATGAACGGGATATTCCAACATGCAAGTATTCAAGTGACAAGATTATGCAATGTTCATGACTATAGCAATTTTGCAAGTAGTATAACAATGCATCAAAATCAAATTCAAATCGGAAGTAAGTGAAGGTCATCCTAACGTATATGTTCACTCACATGGTTGTGTATCAACAATTCAAACACATGACTATCACCAATGCTTCTTCAAGATTTAGCAATTCATAATAGGTGTAGTAATGTAGTACTTACAAAGTATAAATGAAGAACAAAGTAGTACTTACTTGGTTGAAGCCTTTGAATGATGTTCTTGTGAAGAAAAAGAGCAAAAGGAAACTTTTTGATAGGTTTTGGAGACTATAGGTGGTGCATAAGCTAGGTTTTCAATGTGTTTTTGGTTCAAGATTAAGTCTCATATTTATAAGAAAAGGTTGGGTTGAGTTTTGACCCATTAAAATCGGATTTAGAGACCAAAAGTGACCATAGGCGGCGCCTAATGCTTTGCCTAGTTGAGCAGAATGCCATAGCATATGCCATGCATTTATTTAAGAATGCCATAGCATATGCCATGCATTTATTTAAGAATGCCATAGCATATGCGGCGCATTGTCTATGGCATATGTATACATATGCGCCGCATAGTCTATGGCACATGAGATACTGAGACCAAATGCCATAGCATAGGCGGCGCATAGTCAAAAGCATACCTAGGAATAGGCGGCGCATAGTGTATAGCACACTAGATTCCGAGTCCTTAGGCTATAGAATGGGTTGTGCATCGTTCGTGGCCTATTTTTACCAAGGCCTAGCCTTCCTCGAAGCCTATTTTGACGAGGAAAAGGCTCAATCCATAGCTTTATGCATCACCATTCCTAACTTACCAACTTTACCATAAAATGCGTCCAAATCGTCAATTGAAATCAATCTCCTCGTTGAATACTTCTTGCACCTATTTTTGCTTACAACCAAATGAAAACGATTAGTACGATGGGTTGCCTCCCACCTAGCGCCTTAGTTTTGGTCGTGGCACGACTCTTATTTTTGGATTTTTCATAAAACAAAACAAGTACTAGAATGAAAGAAAAAACGATAAAATGATAAAACGATGGGTTGCCTCCCATCTAGCGCCTTATTTATTGTCGTGGCTTGACGTAGTTACCTCGAGTACTCAGACTTCGTCGAGGTAAGTGATGGATCGTTTTCTGAAAGGATTTAGACGACAATGAGGCTTACCTGTGGGCATGCGATCTTTTTCGAGATGGCTCATACGTTTCTCCGGAGAGTCACCAATTATATCATCAATAGTCCAACCCATAGCTCTCTTGTATCTCCTCAGAGCAGAGATGAGAGCTTCTACGTGCTGTTCACTTAAATCATCTGCTCTCTCAGGAAGTATATTTCTACTTTCCAGGAACACATACTTTAGATAATCGGGAAGCTCTTGCGATTCTAGCATTGGTGGCTCGTCAAAGGGAGTATTCGCTGTTGGTCGATTCTTGAGTTCACAATCCGGTTTCTTAGGAGTATAAGACTTTATTTCTGTTAGAGCACTCATAAGTTCTTCATAACCTTCATTATCTTCATGCTCAACTTTCAGTGGCACAGCAGACAATGGCTCAACAGTAGGTTGTTTCTCTATAGATAATGCTTTCATATCCTCATAATGAACATCAGCTACAGATGACTCATTCATATCGCTGGGCTGCTTCATTGTTTTGCATATATCAAACCGTACCACTTCGTCAACCACTTGCTTGCCTTTTTCTGAAGTTTCCAGCACCTTACCACTTCTGGTAGTTATGGCCATGCATGACCCATCATTCCTTGGGTTTTGCACAGTATCGCTAGGTAAAGTGCCAGCCTTTCTTTGATTAAATGCTGCTGAAAGTTGGCTCAATTGCTGCTCTATTTGCTTGATAGAAGTGGAATGAGAATCAACTAGTTTCTTCATGGAGGACAAATCATCAATCACCTCCTTAACTCCTGCGCTCGTTGCTTCCACTCCTTTCAATAACTTAGCCATCATGTCTTCCATACTCCCAGAATTAGATGTGGTGGTATCACGTCTACCAGGGGGAACGTACAAACCACTCTTTTCATTTTTGTTCTTCCAACTACCTTGGTCTTTGTTTCCAGATTTATCATAATGGTTCCGACCTTGGTTTCCTTGGGCATTCCCACGGAAACCCCTCTGATTGTTCAAGTAGTCGGCCTCCACTTCAGAATCAGATTCATCTCTTCCTTTTAGCGCTACAGCTTTCACTTTTTCGGTCTTCCCTGATAATAAGTGCTTGGTAAGAAGATCCATCTGCATTTTCATGTGAGCCATGTCTTGGTCACGATCCTCTTGTCTTCGCCTCTGCTCTGCAGTCATGCCAAAAGATAAAGTGGGGCTTGTTACCTCAGAATCCCTGGTATGCCAAGCTCTACTTTGCTTTGTCATCCAATCTAGCATATGGCTTGCCTGCCCAAAGGTGAGGTCCATAAAAGATCCTCCAGCCGCATTATCAACCACTGACTTAGTCACCGAATTCAAAGCTCTGTATAATATCTCCATCAAGTGGTCATTGGTCATATGGTGATTTGGGCACCGCATGAGCTTCGTCTTGAACCTCTCCCATGTTTCGTGGAGAGCTTCAGTTGGAAGCTGTCAAAAATTTATGATCTCATCCCTCAACTGTGCTCTTTTGGATGGCGGAAAGAATCTTTCTAGGAAAGCGTCTTTCAATTGCCTCCAATTAGTAATAGAATCAGGAGTCAGCCCATTCAACCATAGAGTTGCCTCCCCAGACAGAGACAATGGAAATAGACGTAATCGAATTGCATTCTGTCCAACGCCCGGATTGTCGAATGACTTGCATGTGGAAATAAAGTTGATCAGATGCATATTCGGATCATCGCCTGCTAGTCCACCAAATAATCCCTTGAGTTGCAAAAGCTGAATCATGGTGCTAGTGATATTAAACTTTGCTCCGGGTGCCAATGGCGGAAGAATAATAGCTCCGGTGGCACCAGGTCCGTCCAGATCGTTCTCATCGTCAGGATTTGTTGCTCGCCTACGGTTATCAATATTTTGTTGATGCACTTGAGCAGCCATCCTTTCAATTTCACGTTGTGCCTCCATTGATGCACTGAATAAACCTAAATAAAACAAAAACAACAACTAAAAGTAAAAGTACGAGAATCTTTGACCAAAGGGTCTAGTAATTATCACGAACTTGATTGACACTCGTATTCCCCGGCAACGGCGCCAATTTCTGATAACGCTCAATCTACAGCTCTCGTTTGAGTGTAAAGCGGTCGTTAGCAAATATAGAACCCAACCTGGGTTGGGTGTCGATCCCACAGGGAATAGCTTGGTCAACAAGTAAGTAAAATTAATAGACTTTTGGTGCAAGTCTCGTAAGAAGGGGGGATTGTAATAAGTAACCAAAGTAATGAAATAAAAGCTGAAAATAATAAAGTAAAAAGAGAAAGATTGTCACGTTGGTTGTAAACAATGAGAATTGAAGCGTTGGGGTTATGTCCACCTTCAGAGGTATACGTCTCTATTGGCTATGAGTGTGTAGAGTCTTGACATGCAATTGCTTATAGAGAATTGTAGTCGATGGTAAATCCAAGCGTCTCTCGACCTAAACAAGGACTATTTCACTTTAACTCTCTCGAGCTTAAAGCGTGTCTAACGGTACGAATTCTCCAAGAGGTTAGTCCAGTTACGGCACTAGCTTTTTAATAGGAAAGGGTGTCCTACTACCTTGACATTATCTCTTTTCCAGACAAATAACCTTTCTCTCGAACAAGTTAAATGTTAGACTGGCGTTAGTCCATGCGTCTTCTTTTCTAGACAAATAACCTTTCTCTCGAACAGGTTAGATGTTAGAATGGCGTGTTCTTGTGTTTGAACCGCAAAGGATGTAGATTTAAGATGAAGAGAATAATGATATAAGCAATATACGTGTCTTGAACTCACAAGCTCATAGCAATAGATAGTAACTCATTCGGCTTCCATAACCCCAACTAAGAGGTTTAGTTACCCATGAATGCGAAGGATATCACGTTTTGCATGGTGGATGGCGTGAATAGTAGGTGTTTGGCGTGTGATTTTAGTGATTCCGTAGCAAGTAACGATTCTCTTGTTGTGGAATTTAAGAATAGAAGAATAGATTAGAAGTGTTTGTAGTGGAAGATGAGAAAGATGGAAGAAAATTAATAGTTTAAGAATGAATTTCTTGAATGAAGGGAGGAGTTGCCTCCACTAAGGGAGGACTTGATTAAAATCTCTAGCATGATAGGGTATTTATAATACTCCTATCCTACTCCTACTATGCTAATGAAATAAATAACCAAATCCTACTAAACTAAGGAAATACTTAACCCATTTGTACTAGGTTAATGTAACATTCTCCTAATCCAAATAAACTAATGAAATACATAACCCAATTGTACTAGGTTAATGTATCATTGTCAAAATCCAGCTTTGTGTCTGTAAGTCCCCAAAGTCTTCAGAAATGCTGTTTTAGTCCTGGACAGATTTTCCATGCAGTCCCCAAAGTATTCAGAAATGCTGTTTTAGCCCGGGACAGATTTTCCATGCAGCAGATTTGGTCCTTTAGGCGTCCAGCTCCTTTCTACTTCGTTTGTGAGCTTTCTTTTGCGTCAAGTAAGCCATAAAATGCTGTATTTTGCATCATTTATACCTGAAACTTTCCTAATCATGTTTGTTAGCTCATTTACAGGAAAAAGGACTAAAAGTGCATGAAATAGATAATTAGTTCTCAAAACTAGGCTAAAATATGGGCAAAATATATTGATATAGGTGCGTAAATTCGCCTATCATCAATAATATATAAAATGCTACAAAAATGAGAATAAAATATTGGAGAGTAATATAGTGCATTGCGTTGGTATCTAGGGGATCCACGCATTGAATATATATATTTTTTTTGAAAAAAAAAACGCCCACACACAAGTCTCATTCATCATAAAAAAATTGAAGAGTAATATAGTGCATTGCATTGGTATATAGGGGATCCACACATTGAATATATTTTATTTATATAAAAAAAACACGCTCACACACAAGTTCATCCATCATAAAATTAAAAAAAATTAAGTTATAACTTTAAACTATTATTATTTTTTTATTATTTTAATGTATAACTTCCATCGTACTTAATGTATAACGATAAACATAAGTCCATCGTCTTTAGCATCAAACTCCTTTGTTTGATGAGCCATGTAGACATCTAATTTTGTCCCTCCCAAGTTCAATTTTATCCATTTTTAGCTCACCACCCTCACCCA
Source organism: Capsicum baccatum var. pendulum (assembly GCA_030864225.1). Classification (NCBI taxonomy): domain Eukaryota; kingdom Viridiplantae; phylum Streptophyta; class Magnoliopsida; order Solanales; family Solanaceae; genus Capsicum; species Capsicum baccatum. The sequence goes on from CM061551.1 coordinate 109,880,884, forward strand.
TGTGATTTTCCCTCCACAAAATGACAAAAAATAACAACCCAACTAATTTTATCTTATTCTAACAACCTACTCAATCAAAAGCTTCCACCTCCCTACCCACTCACATTTTTATCCTCACATAATACATTAATAACAAAAAGAAGGGGGACATCATCAGGAACCGACCCATTTTTTTGGTCATCATCCTTGGTAGTACATATTCACTAAAATACACACTTCACTCATTTTTTGAACTCGAAGAAACTCACGGTCACTCTCAAATTCACGCACACACATAGATCAGAGAAGACAGAGAGAGATATTGAGAGGGATATAGGGAGAAAACGCACTGTTATGGTGGAGAGAGAACTAGTCGGAGAGAGGAAAAACGGAGAGAAGAGGGAGATATTTGAGCGAGAGGAGAGCAAAGAGACTGGGTTTTACTGTTCCGGCATTCTTGGACGGAAATAGTATCCTTTCACCAGGAAAAACGTTGATGTCATCTCTTTCTGCTTGTTTTGGTCATCGTTGGAGCTCACCGGAGTTTCGACGGGGCAGTAACTGTGGATTTCGACCCTGACCCGACTCGAATCAATCGTGTTGACCGGTTTTGGGTCTAATTCCGGTGAGGTTCAATCTGGTTTTGGCAAGATTTAGTTTAATCCCGGCAAAATTCCTTCTACCAGTCTCGATTTTATTCGTATTTTGTTTTGGGTGTTCACTGTTGTCGTGATTTTTCTTTTTGAGTTCAAATCGGATTCCAGAGTTATCCGTGTTGGAGTTGGATTATAGTCGAGATTTGTACCCGTTGAGGCTCTCGGGATGACTCGTATTTCTCTTCTTAAGTTAATCGAAGGTTTTTGAGGTCCAATTCTCAACTCTACTCTTTTATTATCATTGTGATTGGTGGTTATGATTGGATATTTTTGTTGATGTTTTATATTGTTTATCCGTGAGTAATTAATTATGGCATGAATTTGATGTTGGCATGTGTTTGGAATACCGTTTTGTGTGAAAAATTATCGCAAAAAAAAAAAAGAAGAAGGGGAATTTAGGGTTGGATAGTAGCAATTGATAAAAATGAATATTGTTTAGTCTTGATTTATTGTCGTTGGTTGTTTTGGAGTAAATACGAATATTAAACGTGATAGTATCATGATAGGATGAAATTGATAGGCAAACGGTAGGCTGGGTAGGCAAATTTAGGAATAACGATTTGTTGAGTGTTTGAATATGTTTGTGGAATGGTTTTGATTTATGCATTGTGATCTATTTGTATTGATTTATTCGGGGAATGCCTCGAAGTACCATGTACTTGAAGACGACGCACGATCAAGGCCCAGAACGTCGGGTGGAGAAAGCAATGGAGTGTAGTTTAGAATTAACATAGAATATAGTAGGTTTATATTTTTGCATTTTTCTATTTCGGGATTGTAATAATTAGACTGGACACTATAATTTTGAATTTATTTTGTTTGTTTGTTTGATTGATTGTTTTATGTGATTTTGTGTGGTTTATATATTCATAATGTCAAATTAGCTCATACGCTCCACCAAGAGACCGTGGTCGAACCATGGGATCGAGGGGTACCTAACTCCTTTCCCTCGGTCAACAGAATTTCTTAATCGAAATCTCTGTTCACAGATCAGTTTTTAGAGTCAAACCGTTTTGAAAAGGATCTTTCAAAGGTGACTTGACACACCAAATTATGTCAAGTGGCGACTCTGAATTCAATTATAAAAAAATCCTTTTCGAAATAGAATTTTCATTTTTTTTGTCAAGTAACAATAAAACCCTTTCAAACTTAAAAATTAATCTTTTGGAGTATGAAAAAGGGGTGTGACAGCTCTGGCGACTCTGTTGGGGATCTTTTTAGAATTCGGTCTTATTTTTGCAGTCGTATCGACTTTGTTTGGCATTATGGGTGTATAAACATTGTTTGTGATTAATGTTTGTGTTATTGTTATCACTGTTGTGCGTTTTCGTGCTCTTTGTGTATAGTATTTATCCTATATGTTACCTCTTTTATATCTGGCATCATGTGTCTACCCCCAGTCCTTCTTTCTGTAACAAGTCCATAGTACACGTGTTGTACACGACCTCTAGTTGAGTCACCCTTATTTTAGGGGGGAGCCGTCGGTGTTATGGAGTAGGTGGAAAGCAAAGCAGTCACTATCGACCATACGCTCCCCCGAACACCCTTGTTAGTGAACCCCAACGTAGGTCAGCCTCTAGGTCATGCTTATGTGCATCATATTGAGACCTAGCGGGGCCCACTTGGTCCTTTGTAGGAGACTCACCTCTAAAGCATCCCTACGTGCTAAATGTTGCATCTTTGAGGATAACATGGTCATTTGATGGACTGATTTGGAAAAAACATGCGTTAGAAGTAAAGTGTGTGGGTAATGAAAAAAAACAAGAAAAAAAAAGTTTCGTAGTTTTTAGAGTTTTTTATGGCTTTTATTTTTCAAATTCCAAAATTCAAAAGGACTTTTTTACCTCCCGCACTTATTTTCTCAAAAACATCAAAAAGATTTTTCTTTGTCTCGTTTAGCATGCATTCACAATTCGAAAACTTCAAAAAGATTTTTTCATTCATAGGATGTGTTTATAAAAGAAAAATACAAAAAAAAGGTGTTAGAAATTTTTTACATTTCGTATAACGAAAATACCAAAAAGATTTTTTTTTCATAGTTGTTGATGTCATTTTTCTGTGAAAGTATCAAAATGAAAACTCAGAAGATTTTATTAACATGGTTCATCGTCTGTCTTTGGTCGTATCTCTTAAGTCAGGGTTTAGCCTGTTATTTAATCATTAATTGTCCAATCTGGACGAACTACGCACCCTTGATCTTATTTAAAAAATCCAAAAAAAAAAATTCTTCACTTTTCATCTAGAGTAGGTGTTTCATACATGCATTGAAAAGAAAAATACAAAGAAAAGAAAAAAAAGATTTTTCTCAATAGTCGTAGGTTTCATTTTTGGTTGATCTTATTTAAAAAATTCAAAAAAAATTTCTTCACTTTTCATCTAGAGTAGGTGTTTCATACATGTCTTGAAAATAAAAATACAAAAAAAAAATCCTTAATAGTCGTAGGTTTTATTTTGGTTGATCTTATTCCAAAAAATTCAAAAAAAGATTTTCTTCACTCTTTATTTAGAGTAGGTGTTTCATATACATCTTCAAGAGAAAACTACAAAAAGATTTTTCTTTAATAGTTCAAGTTCCATTTTCATATGAAATTTAAAACTGAAAACTCAAAAAGATTTTCTTTGGTAATCATAGATTTCACTTTGTATAGGGATGTTAAAGCTGAAAAATTCAAAAACATTTTCGTCAATTCTTTCGATAAATTATTATTTTCTTTTCTTCTTAAAGTTTCGAGGAAAAAAAAAAGGAAAAAGAGTTCAAGTGGCCATTTTGGCATGACTTCACGAACTACACACACCTGATTCTCCCCTTTCGGGGGTGAGATACGCAGGTGACCTTCTAGGGCTCGGTGATGTTTTTTTCAAGAAAAAAAAAAGAGGTTTTGAAAAATGTTGAACTCTAACATATTTGTTACCTCTTGTTTAGTTAGTTTAAGGTGGTTGGTTTGTGGTTTCCTGGTTGGTCCTCCATATCACACCAAATCCAAAGAAGGGTTAGTTGTGTCCAATAAGGATATAGAGAGTGACATCATGGATGAAACAAAGAGTCAGGAAATTGAGAGTTTAAAGGAAGAGAATTTAAGACTGAGATAACAAATGATGGGAATGTACTGAGCTTAGTCCAGTGGGCTGCCTCCACCTCCGTTCCCCACTTTTGACCCTACAAATACCTTGAGTCTTCTACCAAAATCGCAAAGTCAGTTTTCTACTGTTGTTGATGCACCACAGCATGCCTCAGAATCCATTCCACGTCAAATGCACCTCAACACTTCCACCACTCTTTCTTTATCTCCTCAGTATAAGTCTACCACATTCACAGCACCACATACCGTTTGTGCTTTTGTTGCTCAACCTTCTACTAAGGCTTCCACTTTGTGTACCAATCCAATGATTGTGCTTCCCCAGTCCACTAGTGACTCCACATTCAATACTGTTGATGATCATTGGTATACTCTTGAGCCTACATTTAAATTAACTGAACCACCAAAATTTTTTACTAAGAAGCCTAACATGCCAAAAGAGCCAGAGAAAATGGTTGTGAAAGTGAAGAGTGTAGAAAATGATATGAAAAATTTCCCTGGACTTATGGGCTATGAGGATGTTTCATATAAAAACTGGGGCATGTCTTCAAGTGTTAACCTTTCTCCCAGCTTTGAGACATCAAAATTTGGGGAGCCTGATGGACAAAAGGATTCTGTGAAACATTCGGGACGACATTGGAACCAACTAAGGGAAACTAAAGGAAAGAAGAAGGAAAACGCACCTATTGTCATAAAAGGGCCAAAGCAGAGTTTGAGAGGTCCAACCCACCAATACTGTCAGCCTCAATCCCGAGCTTACATATCAGATCCACATAACTACTTGCAACAAGGTTTCTTTCTCCGAAATCCAAGAAATCCCATTCCACTTTCTCGATATCCTGTGAACAATGCACAATTGTATGCTTATCTATCTTCTTATCCATAATGGCATGCACCTGTCCCTCAACATCATCCTCTACCCCCACAAATTTACCAAGGGACCTCTAAATCCAAATTTCATCCGAGGCCAGAGTTCGCAAAGAGGAGAAAGAAAAAAGATAATTTCACTCCTATTGGGGAATCCTATGCCAGTTTATTCCAGAGATTGGTACAGTAGGGCATGATCACTCATCTCTGTGGGTATACTCCTGACCCGCATTCAAAAAGCTTTGATCCTAATGTGCGATGTGCATATCATTCTGATGTTCAGGGTCATAGTACTGAAGATTATCGCACTTTGAAAAGAGAAATAGAAAAGATAATTCAAGATAAATTAATTGTGGTGCAAAACATTGGCCCTTCGACCATCCCACAGAGTTCTTCACCAGCACGCGGTACTGCACAATATGTGGGAGGCAATGAGTTAAGCATGGGGATCCAGATCTTATTTGTTGAAGAAAATATGTCTGACAGTGGTGGAAGATCTACTCATGTTGATATGTAAACCAGTGGCTAATATGTCAGGCTGAGCAATTGAAAAGTCACATCTCTTCCTACTAAGAAGAGGTCTGGTAGTTTGTTTTATTTTCTTTTCTGTTTTTCGAATTATTTCAGGGTTGTTGTTCGGGATCTATCTTATTTTGTCCCTTTTTCGTTTATGTTCAAACCCTTTTATCTTTTATTTCAACTAAATGAAGTGTCCCTTTCCTTTTGTGTTTCAAATATGTGTGGTTTGTTTGTTTTCCTTATACAGTCACTTTATGTTGATTCTAGTGATATGACATGCCTGCGAAATTTTTAATTAGATCTTAAAATCCAGCTTAATCATGAAGCATTGAATTAGAGAGTTAAATTTAGGAAAAGAGAGCATCTGAGAAAATAATTAGTGTGTTGGGGCATTTGGTGATCAACTTGAAGCCTTCTTTGAAAATTGAGACTTTTTGAGAATCGCAAGGATAACTTGGTCATCAATTAAAAGACATGTCTTAATTAGGTCAAACAGTGTCTACGTGATCCTATCAAGAGGAACAGGAAGAAAATTAGCTCCACGAAGTCATAAGTCCTTCAGCATGAGGAACGTACAACAAAGTGGAGTTGTATGCTGGGCAAATGTAGAAAAAGAGGTGGCACACATGCTCGGGGCAAGTTAGTGTTGTAAAACATTTCATAAGTGATCTTGATCGTGCATTTTTGCATTGCATGCTATGTACTAGCATTTTCAAGAATTGATATAATGAAGGCATTTCATTCTGCTATCCAAACACTGTGTCATCCTTTGTTTACCTCCATTTGGGCCTTAGTGTTATTTTCTTTCATACCCCTCTTTTGGTATCAAGATAAGAGTCAACAAAATTCAAAAAAATATGTCGAAAAAGAAAGAAAAGATGAGTGTCAAGAAAAATAAAGTCAGAAAAGTCCCAAAGACAAAAGAGTCAACAAAATAAAAAAATAGAATCAAGTGAAAGAATAAGCTGCCAGAACTACGCATGACCTGATTCTCCTCTCTCGAGGGTGAGATACGTAGGCTGCCCTACTCAGGTCTCGGTCCAACCAAATAAATAATTTAGAATTGCCCAGTCAAAAGAAACTAGGGCATGAGTTAATCCTCATTTTTTGAGTCGATTTCAAAAGTTGTAAGTCCTACCCACTTCAAGTGTCGTTTGGGCCACATGTCATCCTTTCTTTCTAACCTTATCCAAAAGCCAAGCTACAACCAAAGAAAGACTTTCATATCAATCTTTAAGATTGTTAAGGCTAAGCATGCAATACATATAATGATGTATTTTGGGGACTGCCCGTCTTCTTCAGCATAAGGAATCAAGAGAGAAATAAAAATGAGAGTCTTATTGGTGAAAACCCTTACGGACACCATAAGGTGATGGTAAGTTGAGAGAAATAAAAATGAGAGAGTCTTATTGGTGAAAATCCTCACAGGCACCATAAGGTGATAGTGAGCCGAGAGAAAATGAAAGAAGCTTGTTGGCGAAAACCCTTCAAGGTGCCACTAGCCGAATGGGGTCTTAAATGCAATTGACCTAAGAAAGCAACTCAGTTTCAAGGCCATTAACTCAACAACAATGGGTATAAAGTTTGGATGAAAAGATCAAGCTGCTTAATCCAAAATGCATGGCATAATCATTAGTGTTGACTGTCATTTTTAGATGAATTTTTCGTTTCTTTGTTTTAAAAGGGGACATTCATTGTCTTTTCTTTCTTTTCTTTATTTTAATTTTTATCTTTCTTAAGTCAGTTATCAAAATAAAAATTGTCATTTTTTTTTGTTTCTTGCCTTTGAGTCAAGTCCGTGTCAAAACAAGTGAGAAAAGATTTCAAAACTGGCTACCAGCTTCTTTAATTGCACAAATCAAGACAAAAGCTAGCACATGAAAGAGACATGATTGTGAACCCAAAAAAAGGCATGCAGGAAGTTTTGTCAACAGAGAAGTCGGGGAACTCATGAAAATACCAAGGTTCAAAGGGTTTATTTGAGAAACACGACAAAGCAAAAATACTGTGTTTGTTTCAGAGTCACTCTTAATAAGCTGAGTTTGAGTCAATGATATAGCAAGTCAATGAAATATGCTAATGGTTGGAAGCAAAGCTAAATATGACAGGGGCGGAGCAATTGCCTCAAAAGCCAAAGCCACAAACTAGCCACCATGTTTTTAAACTCACAAGTTTTCTTTATATGTAATAGGAATACATGTTGCATTAAGATCAAGGATTTCAGAGCCTAAACATCAAAGGCCGTAATTTCTCACCTCAAAAAATGCAAGAGGCAAGGTTGTTGCACAAGTTTGGTAATCAAAACTATGGTAAAACTCATAATTCAAGATCTCTAGGAGGCGCACTTCCTTGTTTTGGTAATTCAAGTAGCTTTGGTAAGGAGACACACTTCATTGTTTTGATAATTCAAACAACATTGATAATGAAACACACTTCCTTGATTGGGTAATTCAAATTTTGCTTCTTAGGTAATGCACTTCCTAACTTTAAGTCTTGATTCCTAGAAGACTTACCTTTTAGTCAAGTCATTCACCTTGACTCCTAAAAGACGTACCTTTTAGTCGAGTCATCCCCTTTAATTCCTATAAGACGTATCTTTTAGTTGAGTCATCCCCTTTGATTCCTATAAGACATACCTTTTAGTTGAGTTATTCCTATTGATTCCTATAAGACGTACCTTTTAGTCGAGTCATCCCCTTTGATTCCTATAAGACGTACCTTTTAGTCGAGTCATCCCCTTTGATTCCTATAAGACGTACCTTTTAGTCGAGTCATCCCCTTTGATTCCTATAAGACGTACCTTTTAGTCAAGTCATTCCCTTTGATTCCTATAAGACGTACCTTTTAGTCTAGTCATCTCCTTTGATTCCTATAAGATGTACCTTTTGGTCGAGTCATCCCATTTGATACCTATAAGACTTACCTTTTAGTCGAGTCATTCCTATTGATTCCTATAAGACATACCTTTTATTAAGTCATCCCCTTTGATTCCTATAAGACGTACCTTTTAGTCGAGTCATCCCCATTGATTCCTATAAGACATACCTTTTAGTTGAGTCATTCCTATTGATTCCTATAAGACGTACCTTTTAGTCGAGTCATCCCCTTTGATTCCTATAAGACGTACCTTTTAGTCGAGTCATCCCCTTTGATTCCTATAAGACGTACCTTTTAGTCAAGTCATTCCCTTTGATTCCTATAAGACGTACCTTTTAGTCTAGTCATCTCCTTTGATTCCTATAAGATGTACCTTTTGGTCGAGTCATCCCATTTGATACCTATAAGACGTACCTTTTAGTCGAGTCATTCTCATTGATTTCTATAAGACGTACCTTTTAGTCGAGTCATTCCCTTTGATTTCTATAAGACGTACCTTTTAGTCGCGTCATCCCCTTTGATTCCTATAAGACGTGCCTTTTAGTCGAGTCATTCCTTTGATTCCTATAAGACGTACCTTTTAGTCGAGTCATCTCTTTTGATTCCTATAAGACGTACCTTTTAGTCGAGTCATCCCTTTTGATTCCTATAAGACGTACCTTTTAGTCGAGTCATTTCCCTTGACCCCTATTAGACGTACCTTTTAGTCGAGTCATCCCCTTTGATTCTTATAAGATGTACCTTTTAGTCGAGTCATCCTTTTTGATTCCTATAAGACGTATCTTGTAGTCGAGTCATTTCCCTTGACCCCTATAAGACGTACCTTTTAGTCGAGTCATTCCAATTAACTCATAAAAAATGCATTTCTTTGTTTGGGATAATTTTTTTTTCAGTTTTGATGTGATTTCAGGAGCATGCCCAAAACACAGGGCGAATAAATGGAAAACCAAACAACAAGGTGAAGAAATTGAAAGTTAAATAGATTGAAAAATAGCAAGTCAGGAGCCCGCCTACAGAACAGGGTGAAAAAAAATTGAAAGCATAGAAACAAGTTGATGAAATAGCAAGTCAGGAGCCCGCCTGCAGAACAGGGTGAAGAAATTGAAAGCATAGCAACAAGTTGATGAAATAGCAAGTCAGGGGCCCGCCCGCAGAACAGGGTGAAGAAATTGAAAGCATAGCAACAAGTTGATAAAATAGCAAGTCAGGAACCCTCTTGGAGAACAGGGTATAGAAGTTGAAAGCACGGCAACAAGTTGATGAAATAGCAAGTCAGAAACCCACCTGGAGAACAGGGTGGAGAAATTGAAAGGCAAGCAACAAGTTAAAGAAATAGCAAGTCAGGAGCCCGCCTGAAGAATAGGGTGATGAAACTCAAGTCAAGAGTCCAAAAAAAGCTGTATAGATAGGATTTTTGTAATTTCATTTATGTTTTAACTTGTAATTTTCATTTTTTAATGTAATGACAGAGCCGTGGACCGAAACCTCGATGGAACCTCACTCGACTCTCCAACTCGGTATAGTCCATCTCTTTCCAATCCTTTGAGATACCTGTCACTCGATTCCCTCATAACTTGGGTAGGTAGAATGTCCTAAGTCAAGACCTGGTTGTCCTTCTTTCTTTTGTTTCTTCCTTTAAATAACGGTCGGGACAAAATTCTGTCTTGTTGTCTACTTCTTTGTCTGAAAACACTTCATGTTTACATTTAAAGGGGGCATGCTGTAGACACCTAATTTTGTTCCTCCCAAGTCCAATTTTATCCATTTTTAGCTCACCACCCTCACCCATGTGATTTTCCCTCCACAAAATGACAAAAAATAACAACCCAACTAATTTTATCTTATCCTAACAACCTACCCAATCAAAAACTTCCACCTTCCTACCCACTCATATTTTTATCCTCACATAATACATTAACAACAAAAGAAGGGGGACATCATCAGGGACCGACCCATTTTTTCGGTCATCATCCTTGATAGTACATATTCACTAAAATACACACTTCACTCATTTTTGAACTCGGAGAAACTCACGGTCACTCTCAAATTCACGCACACACCTAGAGTAGAGAAGACAGAGAGAGAGAGAGATTGAGAGGTATATAGGGAGAAAATGCACTGTTGTGGTGGAGAGAGAACTAGTCGGAGAGAGGAAAAACGGAGAGAAGAGGGAGATGTTTGAGCGAGAGGAGAGAAAAGAGACTGGGGTTTACTGTTCCGGCGTTCTTGGCCGGAAATAGTATCCTTTCACCAGGAAAAATGTTGTTGTCGTCTCTTTCTGCTTGTTTTGGTCATCGTTGGAGCTCATCGGAGTTTCGATCGGGCGGTAACTGTGGATTTCGACCCTGACCCCACTCGAATCAATCGTGTTAACCGGTTTTGGGTCTAATTTCGGTGAGTTTCAATTTGGTTCTGGCAAGATTAAGTTTAATCCCGTTAAAATTCCTTCTACTAGTCTCAATTTTGGTTGTATTTTATTTTAGGTGTTCACTGTTGTCGTGGTTTTTCTTTTTGAGTTCGAATCGGATTCCGGAGTTATCCGTGTTGGAGTTGGATTATAGTTGAGATTTGTACCCGTTGAGGCTCTCAGGATGACTCTTGTTTTCTTCTTAAGTCAATCGAAGGTTTTTGAGGTCCAATTCTCAACTCTACTCTTTTATCATCATTGTGATTGGTGGCTATGATTGGATATTTCTATTGATGTTTTATATTGTTTATCCGTGAGTAATTAATTATGGCATGAATTTGATGTTGGCATGTGTTTGGAATACCGCTTTGTGTGAAAATTTATCGCAAAAAAAGAAGAAGGGGAATTTAGGGTTGGATAGTAGCAATTGATAAAAATGAATATTGTTTAGTCTTGATTTATTGTCGTTGATTGTTTTGGAGTAAATACGAATGTTAAACGTGATAGTATCATGATAGGATGAAATTGATAGGCAAACGGTAGGCTGGGTAGGCAAATTTAGGAATAACGATTTGTTGAGTGTTTGAATATGTTTGTGGAATGGTTTTGATTTATGCATTGTGATCTATTTGTATTGATTTATCCGGAGAATGCCCCGAAGTACCATGTACTTGAAGACGACGCACGATCAAGGCCCGGAACGTCAGGTGGAGAAAGCAATGGAGTGTAGTTTAGAATTAACATAGAATAGAGTAGGTTTATATTTTCGCATTTTTCTATTTCGGGATTGTAATAATTGGACTGGACACTACAATTTTGGATTTGTTTTGTTTGTTTGTTTGTTTGATTGTTTTGTGTGATTTTGTATGGTTTATATATTCATAATGTCAAATTAGCCGATACGCTCCACCAAGTGACCATGGTCGAACCACGGGATCGAGGGGTGCCTAACACCTTCCCCTCGGTCAATAGAATTCCTTAATCAGAATCTCTGTTCGCAGATCAGTTTTTAGAGTCAAACTATTTTGAAAAGGCTCTTTCAAAGGTGACTTGGCACACCGAATTATGTCAAGTGGCGACTCTGAATTCAATTATAAAAAAATTCTTTTCGGAACAGAATTTTCATTTTTCTGTCACTTAACAATAAAACCCTTTCGAACTTAAAAATTAATCTTTTGGAGTACGAAAAAGGGGTGTGACAAGCCATTTCAATGCATTGGGAATTGAAAATAAATAATGTTTTGATAGAATTTTAAATATGGGATAAAAAGGGTAAAAATGTCTAAAAATTAACTAGTTTATAGTGTGAACATAACTTTTTTCTATTGTGTCCACAAGAATTTTTTCTATAGTACTCCCTTCGTTTCGTTTTAGTTGGCCTTCTTTCTAAAATATTTATTTCAATTTAATTGTCCCTTTGATGAAATCAAGAGGATTTTATTATGTTTTTTCAATACTACTCTTAACATTAAATGACTAAACAAAATATATTTACTCAAATTTATATTTTCAAAGCATAATTAATAAGGCTAATTTGATAAAATAAATCCAAATTAATATTCTTTTAGTGGGTGTGTCAGATCAATAGAAGTCAATTAAAATGAAATGGAGGGAGTATGAATAACTGAATTTGAAATATAAATTTGTTTAATAAATGCATTTTATTAACTTGATAGTTAATTAATTAATTAATTGAGAAACTAAAATTCTTGACCAGTTGATTTATTAAAGTTCCATTTGTTTATTTCTTCTTAAGATTGCCTCTAAAACAAGCGACTATTTATTTAAAATATAAAATTGGAACTTTTAATTAGGTTACGTACTCCTCCATAAGGCTTCCACGTATAGTTCATGTGAAACTAAAAAAATCCAACCCATCTGTAAGTACCTAATCCGCCGTAAAATCCAACCAACAGTTTTGGGGCACTCCCGCACGCCACCCAACACCACCAACCCCACCTCCCCTACCCCACACCCCTTCACTAATAAATTTTACAATTAAGATTAGGGCTGACATAAAATATCAGAAATCGAATTGAAGAATTTGATATGATAATTGAGAATAAAATTTTAAAATTACGATATTTGAGTTCGGAATTGGTAAAAGATATTACTACTATTTGGTATTTGGCATTTACCAAATACCAAATTATTGTTAATTGACCATAATCTATACTCACCACGAGTCTATTATATTATATTAATTTTAAAATGAAAAGTACTTTTAAAATTTTTATTGTTAGCAATAGTGGACAACATGTTCAAATATAAAGTTATTGTTTAATATTACTCGCGTTTTCTTTATTCTGGTTCTATCTATCAAGATAACTTGAACTTGTCTAGTCTTGATGCAACTTTTAGATATATCTAAGTTATGTTCAATGGGAGAGTTGATGCATAGATACTCATTTTCTGTCATATCTAAGTAATAAAAAAGGTTTGACACTATGTTGTACTCCCTCCGTCCCATTTTATGTGTCGCCATTTGAATGGGTACGGAATTTAAGAAATAAGAGAAGGTTTGATAATGTTTACCAAATTATCCTTTATAAAAAAATGTGCTAGTATTTTTTATTTTTTTTAATTAAGTGAGACCAATAAGGATAAAAGTGGAATTGTATCTTTAAATAATTACCAAATAAGGAAAGATGATATTCTTTTTGGGACGGACTAAAAAGGAATTGATGACACATAAAATGAGACGAAGGGAGTATGATTTTAAGATACTATGTTGTATGATTTTAAATATCTCATAAGTTATTATTGATGAAAGGGTTAGTTAATTCTTTTATTTATACTCACTCACTAGTCACTACGAGGCAAATATTTGAGAAACAGATGTGGTTATTATCTTTCGGAGTCATTTCTGCATTAAACAGTTATTATGTTAAATCAACAGAAGATGAATGAGCTATAAAACATCACTGATGAAGTGTTAAAAAGTGTTGTTTTCATGCATAGGGCAGAAATATTATCTTGTGTTTTGATTCAGTTCAAAAGTAAACTGTTATCGTTGGCCTAGAGTAGAGTCTACCAATTTTAACCTTAATATGGTATTACCAAATATCGTACCGAACCGAAGTTTAGATTACCGAATTATCAAACTGAAGTTTAATGGTATGGTATTTGGTAAGTACTTTCATTTACCGATTATCGAATTACCGAATCCGAATTATGATAATACCGAACCGAATACCAAACGTCCACCCCTAACTAAGATATACTCTCTCCGTATTTGTTGGTCTCTATAAACTTAGCGCACTCTTAAGAAATTAATTAATAAAATAAAAAATACTCTATTATCAACTTGAACTATATGTGAAAAGGTTGAGACACACCCGAACTTTAGAAGGGGCCTATTGATCCCCTGAACTAATTAAAACCGTATTTTTGACAACCTTAGTGCCTACATGGCACATATGTGGCACAATACACTGAAAGATCCACGTAGGCAAACGTGTGTGCCACGTATGTGCCACGTAGTCACTAAGATTGTCAAAAATACGATTTTAATTAGTCCAGAGAGTAATGGGACCCTCTTAAAGTTCTGGTGTGTCTCAACCTTTTCGCGTGTAGTTCAAGGTGGTAATAGAACATTTTCTCTTAATAAAAATATATTTTATATATTTATTCTTGTATGTCTTTTGAAGTACAATAACCAATATAATGATTAAACACTAAAATTAAGACATATTACTTCATCCCATTCATTATGTCTAGAACATTAAGTATTTATCATTGAAACTAGTAATAATCATTTGATTTTAATTTTGAGAATTGAGATTATTTATACATCATTTAATAATTTTTAAAATTGTGAAGGTATCTAGTATTCTTATCAATGATAAAATGAAAAACATATATATAAAATACTCTTGATTTTAGAATTTAGACAACTAAATTGAAATAAATATTAAAAAAAAAAAGTTAACTAATATGAAATGGAAGAAGTATTTTCGATCATATATTAAGGAAAGAATTGCCACTTATTCTATTTTCTATGTAATTTTCGAACATCTAAAATTTTAAAATAAAATATTAAATTAATCTAATTTAATATGACATAAAAATTAATTAAATTAACTCTTGAAAACCTAAATATGACAAAGAATCTAAGTAACTCAGTTAGATAACGACCTAAACTCCCACATTGTTAATGAGGTTTCAATTCTCCGCATTATAATTTCCTTTTCTTATCAAAAAATAAAAAATAAAAAAATATGAAAACTAAAAACTGAACAAAGGGAGTAATTTGTTATGTAAACTTCGTACGGCTTCGTGTTAGGACTTAGGAAGGATGCACATATATTAAATTTATGTATAATTAGATGTAGTTATATAGTATGATCTGTTTATTTGGTCAAATAATTACTTGTTGAGTAAGGAATTAGATTTAATCGAATGAAATAATTTCACCTATCATTTATTAGACTAGTCTTTTGATTTAACTTTTTTTGTTTGATCTATAATATTGATATCAGAGCAAATCGATCTACGCATGAAGTCGCGGCTCGAAGTGATAGCCCATGTATCAAAAATGGTATCCTGAATTCAAAAGGGGTGTCAATCGCGATCAACGAGATCGTTGATTTTAAAGCGAGTGTAATTGTTATGTATCAATTATCATTTATTGGATAAATAGAGAAATACTAATAGGTTTAAAAGCTAAATAGATTCTCCCAATTATTGGACTAGTCATATTAAGAATTGTGTGTTGATATAAGTATAAAAAACATAAATCCCAATCTTATTAAACATATTTACCTTCTCTCATCTTCTTAATTAATTTCTTCTCTCTCCTAATTAATATACATAATTTAACCGTTATATATATATACATAAGATCCTATGTATATGAAAATCTAATTCTGACGTTTTAATAGAAAATTAACTGATCTTCCTTCTATTTAGCATGTAATTAACTCAACAACATTAATGTTGGATTACTACATCCCTTAATTTGTGTAACCAGTATACTATTTCAAATTTTGAAAACAATAATACATAAATAAAAAAATCAATCAAAAAATAGAAATCACAAACAATATAATCACTGATTTATCATCTCTTGCAAAAAACAAAAATTAATTTTTTTTATTCAAGAAGATGAATATTGCAATTCTTTTGGATTCATCTAGGTGTCTGATCATTCAAAAATACAATAAGAATGATATAAAAAGTGTCGAAATTATTGTTGAAAATATTTCATGTTTGAGGTTGATATGCAATTATGGCTGAATTAGAGATCGAGGAATTCCATATAAATAACATAAATCGCAAGATATGCATAACCTAATGGGTGTAGATTTTTGTGTTAATGGAGAAATTCCTCCATTCTGTTACTACTGCTATCCATGGCAAAGAAGAATGAAAAAAAGAATCTTTCTGTTCGTTCCTCTTTTTTTTTTTTTTTGATGTATGAATTTTTTTGTGTATAACTTCTTCTTGTTGTAGTTTCTTCTTTATTAATGATTGCCCACTCTCTTTATTATTATTGTTACTTGTATTTTGAAGGAAGAAAAAATGATGTTCTATTATTTATAATGGAGGAGGAAAAAATGTGTTAAACCTTAATTCTCCTTTGTTTTTCTCTATTTTCTTGTTTATCTCCCATTCTTTACCGTGTATATTCTCTCCTTAATGGATGCTTTCTTTTTTTGACCTTGTTTATGTATATTTATATCTTTATTTTTTTGTTCTCTTTTTGTAAAAGGTGAAAAAAAATTGTCGTCAGAGATGTGTATTTGCAAAATTCAGCTATATATATATTTGTCTGTTTTTTTTCAACACACGGTATAAATAATTATTCGAAAACAATCTTTATTCTTGAATAATTTTTATTCAAGGACAACATATACATATCATCAGTATATGTTAATATACAAAACATATGACAACGTTAAAAATATAGAATTATTATGTATATGAAACATATAGAAAACAACTTATTATGTATTATAAATGTTTATACCAATATATACATAATCGAACGATGTATATACAAACATATGTGTGCAGTAAAAAAGTTTTAAAATATCAAATATACTAATTATATTTAGTTTGTCTATTTAAGCTATGTCCTTCGATGATACATCAATATATAAAAGACAACCGAAAAGCCTAGGAAAGGGAGGAAGAAGAAATCGAGCAAAAGTCTTTCATCAAGCACAAATCGTTGTGGACGATGCTGGAATGAGGGTCACAATAGACGTTTAGTAACTTAAAATTTTCCTGTACTTATGTTGATTAATCACTCGATTATCATTTTCTACTTTTATATAATGTTTTGTTGAATAATTTAAGTTGAATATTGTTGCGAAGACATAATTATCAGTTTTTTCACTTTACCATCTTTGTTTGATGTATTTTCAATTTTATCTTGTTGTATATGATCTTGTTAACAAAACCAACACAAATTCAATATAATAGGATATCACAGGACAACGTTAACAACCAGATTTATTATTTATAAGAAAATATATATAAAATAGTTTATTATGTATTATAATTATTTATACCAATATATACATAACAAAACAATGTATATATAAATATATACATCACTACCCATAACTATATATATAACAACATATGTAAGTATTATACGTTATCCATCATTTAACAAAAAATCTCGTACCACATACATATACATTATTTTTAAATATTATTTTAAAAATTATTACGATTTTTTGATCTGTTTTCAACAAAGTTAAGTTTCTTATAATCAAATATTTCGGGAACGAACCCAACTACCGAATTTGTTGGTTCATTAGACTCTAACTTAGTTAATCCTAAACTAAAAGAAGGAGGAGCATCCATTTACTAAGTACTATGTAATTAGTACTTGAAATAGAGAATTTTGAAAAGAAAAAAAGAAAAATTCAAATATACAAACTATATTTTGGAAAAGTAAAAATCCAAAAAATTACTTAATCATAGCATGTAACAATTTGTTCATACGAAATCACCAAATTTTGATAATGTAAAAAAAAAAATTACTAATCTCAAAATTAAAAAAATTAGAATGATAAAAAGAGATTATGTTAAAATTGAATGTCATTTTTTCATCTCATTTTATGTTTCACTTTTTGATATTCGGAATTTAAGAAATAAGTAAAGACATTGTGTAATTTATCAAATTGTCTTTTTTAGAGAGTAAAAATAAAAATGAGTACTATATTTAAAATTAAGTGGGATCAATAAAGATAAACGACCCCCCCCCCCCGTCCTCTCTTCCTTTTTATTTATATATTTCATTTTTCTTGAGTCAATAATTTTTAAAGTTAAATTAGATTAAATTTATCCAATATTTTAAAATTAGAATTTGGATATTTAAAATTTATATGAACATTTTTATAAGTTGTAATTTTTCTTTTTTTAATATGATTGAAAAATACATCTCAAAATGTTGATCAAAATTTATATTCTTTGACTCTAAAAAAAAAGAAAGCATTTAAAAAGAAATAAAGAGTATCAAGTAATAAATTGTGATATTCATTTTAGACAAATAAAAAGAAAGTGAGCCACAGACGGAGACAATACTAATTTCCTTATAAATGATAAAATAAAATCTTTCCACCACCGCGAATAACACATGTATCGCACAAAAATATAAAACGATATATCCACATGAGATATTTTAGGTGGGATGGCAGGGACTATTTGAAAAAAATACAAAATTGACTTTGGATTAATGAATTTTGATCAATGGTAGGGGTTGGGGGTTCTCGAATATCAGTAACTTGTGTAAATTCTATGTTTATATTGGAAAATATATTCAACATATAAAAATTATTTGTTGAAACTTTATTTATTCTCTTGATTTAGTTCTAGAAGTGAAATCTACTTAAGCTTTGTTTCCTTTCTTGGTGATGAGGTTTAATCCTTTTGGGCACTTATTATAATATATATATATATATATTTTAATTCATGGATTTCAAAATTTGAATGCACCTTACTTTAGTTGATAAGAAAAATCTATAGAGTAATTAACAAAAGTTTAGAGAAAAGAATGACGAAGCAAACTTAATAAATTGACACGAAGAAATCGGGTCTAATTTCTTTTAAGCATTAACCAAAAAGTGTTGCACCTCGATCTATTTATGGAATTATATTTTGTGCGTGACTTTAAGAAATAATGATTGTTTTATACAACTTTGTTTTTTCTAAAGAAGCCAAGTAATTTATCCCTTAATTGACCAACGACTAATTAAGAAAAAATAAAATGAATGAATTTCCCAATCTAGGGGCTAAATCCACTTGAAATTTGGTATGCATGTGGCTTTCAACTTGATTAATTTGGACAAAACTTAATTCAAATGGTATCAAATTGCAATATATTTGAAGTTTAATCCTACCAGTATCAGAACTCTCTACCGTAGCAACTTAAAAAATAAAAAAAAATATTGGAATCAAATTGTTATTAGTGCACAAAAACATTCTCGTGAAAATAATCAAATTTTGTTACGTCATATTTCATATAAGATTTGTATTATATTGTATTGTATTTATTATTTGATTGAATACAATGTTGGATAAATTGTGTCAGTTTCCTTCGTTACATGATATCACACGTTAACAATTTGAAGGATTAATCTATAAAAAAGTTAGGTACATAGTAAAACTAGTATAAGAAGATAGGGAAATGATAAAACATGATTATTAAATAGTAAATAAGGAAAAACTGAGAGAGAAAAAAAAAAAAAGAAGAGGTAACAAACACAATCACATCAAATTGATCGTGACACAAAATGAGATTTTTCATTATTATCTAGTGATGAATTTAAAGATTTGATATAATAAAATTTAAGTATAAATCAAAACGAACATTTTATTTGAAATGACAATACAATACAATAGGTAACAATAATATCCAAACAAGCTGTAACATAGTCTAATTAAGTTTTGTAACTCGGTAAATAATCACGTGCAATGTGCTACTATTCCATACCCAAGTTAAAGCAAAATCTGAACAGAATATAGTAATCCATATTGGTGACACTATTAATTAGTCCCAATAATTTAAGTCTAATGACTTGAAACGGTACTAATTTCCACGACTTTCTCTAATTATGATTCATGAGTTGAGTTGATTACAATTAGGTAAACAAGAAGCAGCAGCAATAATTATGAAATCTGCAATTTTGCCTGATAATGCTTCGAATTAACATTTTAAAGTTTAAACTAGAAAGTAAAAGAAAAAATCTTGGTTACCACTATAGTTAATAATTATTACCTAGGGATGTGGTGAAATGCTTGAACTTATTTATCCGTGGTGAAATGCTTGAAACTATTTATCCTTTACTCAGAGTTGGTTACAAGTTCCAACTATAGAAATACTAAATTATTTATCCTTAAAAATTTAATTGTCATATTTTTCTTTTTTAAGAATCAAATGATATCAATTTTGATCAACATCTTAAAATATAATTTTTCATCATATTGACATGGGAAAAATTACAATTTTAGTACTTCTTGTAATTTTTTTGTAGTCTTTTAATATATCAAGTTAATTTGATCTACTTAAACTTTAAAAATTAGTTAAATTAACTCGTGAAAAATAAAACACGGCAACAAAAAGGAACGAATGGAATACTAGAGTATATGTCTGAACCAAAATATTCTCCATGACGCACAATTCGTGATGTGAGGTGAATTTGGAGGCCAAAATGTAATTAACGCATGCTTGACTTTGCATAAGAAGGATACGTAATATTTGAAAAGACAGAATGCGAAAAAATACACACACATATAGATAGATAGATGGATTAAAATAAATTGGTAGGTATACAGCTCTAGTATCATCACCTACGTCTATACAGATGGATTAAAACTAATTAACTTTTATTGTTTTCCCTAAATAATATAATTAGACTAATTAACTTATTTAATTGAGGATGCAGTGTATAATGCAAGGTAAGAATCTTTCAACTATTTACGTACGCAGTAGTTAGTACTCCCTTCATAACTACTATAAAGACTAGATTTACAAGATTTTTCACGTAATTCTAAAAATATGTATTGCATTTTATAATTACAAAAGTTAAAAATCAATATGTAAAGTGATGGTCAAAATTAGACACGTCGATCCAGATGTTCAACATGTTATATAATTCTTTTTCTGAATCGGGAGAATACGTCACTCCTTGTCCAACTCTTGTTTTAACTATTCTTTGGCTGAATTGACAAAAAGTTGGGAGTAATCAAACTACTTCCATTTCAAAATACTTCTCATAATTTACGATTATGAACTTTGATTAATATTTTAAGATACATTTTATCTATCATGTAGATATATGAAAGTTTGTAATTTATAATATTTTTTTATATAATTTTGAATATTTAAAATTTTAATTTTAAAATATCAAATTATTCTAACTTAATTTAATTTTAAAAGTTAGTTAAATTGACTCTCAAAAAGCAATACGTGGCAACTATACGAACAAAGTATGACCAACGAAGAAGAAACTAAAGAAGATGAGTAATATTGTTGACATCGTTCCATAGTGTTGGAAAAAAATGCAATAGATAGCGTGCATTTACATGCACGGATCAACAATTGCAAATATATTAATCATTAATTGCAACAATTTTCTTCTGTTAAATCACCTATGACGTATGTAATACATATATAATTAGTGAAATCATCTTTTAAATACTCTCTTAGTTAGCTTTTATTTATTACTTATTTTCTAATTATATTTTTATTTTTATTTGTCATTATTTTTGATATATCTAGAAAATATAATTTTTTTCCTATTATACCATAAGTATTAATTGTTTATTCATCTGACTAATTTCAAGACACAATAATAAAAATAAATTAATAGGGATATTATAGTAAAATAATCATATTAATAATTATTTTCTTAATGAGTGTCAAATCAAAATTTGACAAGTACAAGTAAATGAAGAGACCATTGATCGATATAGGAAATAAGATTGATAAAATTAGTTCATAAAAATATATATAATATGAGTGTGTTAATAACTCATACATTTATTAATACAAAACATCCTAACCTATTCAAATCTGGTTTAACTAAATACTCCATCTGTCCCATTTTATTTGTCATCATTTCTTTTTTAGTCCGTCCCAAAAAGAATATCATATTTCCTTATTTGGTAAATATTTAAAAACACAATTACATTTTTACCTTTATTACGCCCACTTAATTAAAAAAAGCTAGTAGCACATTTTTTGATAAATCACAATTTGGTAAATATTATCAAGTCTTTGCTTATTTCTTAAACTCCGTGTCCGGTCGAATGACGACACATAAAATGGGACGGAGGAAGTAGCTGGTTTGGGTAAACTCTTGTACAACAATAACATACCTAAGTGCATTCCTATAAAGTAGGATTTGAGGAGAGTAAAGTGTACGTAGTCTATATCATTATCTCAAATAAAGTAGAGAGATTTGTTTTCGATAGACCCCTGGCTCATGATAGATAATAGTAGTATAACAAACAAAAAAATATAAAAATGAACAACAAAATTGAATAACACATCGCTAGATAATAAAGAAACATGACGCGACAAATTAATACTATATGTTGGTAAAATTACAAGTGAAGAAAATAAAAAAATATATATATCTTCATCGGATGGAGCGCGGATATCTCGCTCTCTTTAAGGAGATTCAAGTCCACTGTA
This sequence comes from Capsicum baccatum var. pendulum, assembly GCA_030864225.1. Lineage (NCBI taxonomy): Eukaryota > Viridiplantae > Streptophyta > Magnoliopsida > Solanales > Solanaceae > Capsicum > Capsicum baccatum. Next base: position 109,902,922 of record CM061551.1, read on the forward strand.
GCAAATAGTTTTGCCGGTCCTGCAGTAATCTTCTTGACTTATCCCCTCCAGAATACAACAACCTTCTCACAAAGAACTACTACACAACTCTGGACAAAATTTGAGTTTAAAACTTCACAAAAAGAACACCTCCCTTCAACTAATAAACTCTCTTTTTTACTAACTTTTGTGAACTCTCTATTTCTAGTACAAGAAAAAATATGATAGACCATCACTATTTATAGGTGAGGAAGTCTTCCATGTAGTGAATAAGAATGAATGAGGAGCAGTAAAGATGGAATATCAATGGTTTATACTACTAGAAATTACCCCTATGGTGATGGTTGCAAAACCGTTGCAATAGACAACAAAACCATTGCCATAACTCTACTGCAACGGTTCAACAAAAGTCCTATATGTAGGTGTTGCGATAGGTCTATGACAACGGTTTATGCGATGGTTGGCTAAAGCCGTCGTCATAGGTGAAGCTACAACAACAGTTATTTTTTAACTTATTGGGATGCCTCTTTTCATCTATTACAATGGTTACTAACCGTTGCAAAAGATTCTATTGCAACAACATTAAACCATTGCAATAACATCTATTGCGACGGTTTTGTTATTCTATTGCTACGCGTTTTGAGTACCTATTACAACTATTTCATTAAACTATTGCAACAATTTTATTGATCTTTTATGACAATTTTTGACTACTTATTGCAACAATTTATTGATCTATTGCAACGATTGTTGCCACATGTTATTAAATTGAAACGATTTATATAAATAGTCACTCGTATTAATATAAATTTTTATTTACATACATAATAAATTATAACACAATATATACACATCACAAAACAAAATCATTCATTAATAATATCATAATTCAAAATATGCAACAAGCTAGTAATTTAAGTTTTTATATAGTAGCAAGTTCGAGTCACGATAAGTTTCAAGAAATTCGACACAAAACTATTGATATTAGAGCATTTATCAACAACCCAAAAATCTTCTCAAGTAAGGTCAATGTCTTCACCACTTTCTTCATTTTGAACACCTATAAAAAGAGAACAAATAATATAAATTAGCACTTAAATGATAACATATTTCTATTTACAACACAGAACAGAAATTTTTCATAGTAATAGATATTCGTGGTTGTCTCCCATTTGCCTAAGCCTTGATGGCCAGAGTTAGCCAATATTTAAGTGATGTGAAGTAGCAGCCAGCAGGTGCCCGGTGAAATAGTCGAGTGCACTACAATCTGGACCGAACACCACCATTTAAAAAAGAAAAGGTATCGATCTCTCAAAGCTTGATCACTAAAAGCTTTTTGCAACCAGTGTCATTGTCAAAAGATTCTAAACATTGTTCAAATGGATAGTATGGAAATTATTAAAATGGAACAGTACATTATGATATTTAGAAGGGAACTCGGGCACAATAGTCGTAGATCTCCTAACCAACAAGTGTTTCCTTCACATACCAAATCGCTCACTGTGCTCAGGCAAACAATTACATTTTCAGCTTTCTTATCAACTTAGACTGGTCCAATAGAGTAGTCTTGGAGCCTTGACGAGTAGTTCAAGTTTATTTACAGAATATTGAATTTCTATTAGTAATATAGTTTCTTCGGTTCTAATTGTGTGCTCCAAACCAGAAAACCAACTAATTGAAACATCAGAAAACCTGAACCCCCATGAGCAGCAACAAGACCAAAAGTATGAATGTGCATAGATGATAACCAGTGGATTCCAAACACTAGAGACTTTTCACCATAAGCAAACTCCCGTTCTTACCTTTCTATAGGTGGACATAGGCTCATCAGAATAGAATGGTGGATATCCCACGAGCATCTCATACATGATCACACCAAGTGACCACCTGATAAAAGAACACGCAGAAAATATAATAAAACAATATAAGCTTTGACTTGAAAAAGAGAACATAATACGAAGATACCGACCAATCGCATTCACATCCATATCCTTTCTTCAATAAAAGCTCCGAAGCAATGTAATCAGGTGTCCCAACAGTGGAATAAACCTGCAGTACGTCGTTGTGCTAGAATGATTCCATGTAATGAATACAAGGAGCAACAACCATTTGGCGCTGTCCCTTCCAAGACAGAAGCAGGGATAAGAAAAGAACTCTTACTAAATTCCACAACAAATACATTACAACAACAACAACAACAAACCCAGTGTATTCCCACATAGTGAGGTCTGGGGAGGGTAAGATGTACGCAGTCCATACCACTACCTCCGGAGAAGTAGCAAGACTGTTTCCGATAGACCCCTGGCTCAAGATAAGATAAGTAATCACAATCGTACAAAACGCATGGAACAAGATGGCAAGACAAAAAAATGCCCCTACAATGGGAAGTAAACAAAGAATAGTAGGCACTCGTAATACAACATGCAACAAGGTAGCCTAACAAGAGTAATACACCAAACAGGTAATGCCCTACCCTACCTACCCTAATAGTCACTAGCCTTCTATCCTAATACGCGCCCTCCAGCTCTTCCTATCTAGGGTCATGTCCACAGTAAGCTGTAACTGCTCCATGTCCCGCCTAGTCACCTTTCTCCAATATTTCTTTGACCTACCCCTGCCCCACTTGAAATCATCCAAAGCAAGCCTCTCACACCTACGAACTGGTGCATCTGTGCCCCTCCTCATCACGTGTCCGAACCATCTCAAACGGACCTCCCGCATCTTGTCCTCCACCGAAGCCACTGCAATCCTCTCCCGGATAGTCTCATTCTGAACCCTATCCCCCCTAGTAAGACCACACATCCAACGTAACATCCGCATTTCCATCACCTTCAATTTTTGAATATGAGAGTTCTTGACTGGCCAACACTCCGCTCCATAAAACATGGCCAGGCGGACTTCCACCCTGTAAAATTTGCCTTTAAGCTTAGGCGGCACCTTCTTATCACACAACACCCCCGAGGCGAGCTTCCACTTCATCCATCCCACCCCAATCCGATGAGAGACATCCTCGTCAATCTCACCATTCCCCTGAATCATGGACCCGAGGTACTTGAAACTATCCCTCTTACACACCACCTGAGAATCCAACCTTACTACCACCTCGTCTTGCTCCCTCGAGCCATTAAACTTACATTCCAATATTCGGTCTTGCTCCTACTCAACCTGAACCCTTTAGACTCAAGGGTCTGTCTCCACACCTCTAATTTATCATTCACACCTCCCCGGGTCTCGTCAATCAAAACCACATCATCCGCAAAAAACACTCATTTGTTCTATTTGAACATAAACCTAAAACAAAATCTTTTCTTTCGCTCAAACAAATAAAAGCCATTAAGAAACATCTAGCCCCAAACAAATTTTTTTAAAAAAAAAACTCTTCAACAATTCCCATAATGCAGAACCATAAAAAAGGGTATATTCTTTTACTAAATTCCACAATTTCCAGAAAAAAAAAATACCACATGCATTATGAAAAGAGTTGAAAAAAAAAACTTTTCGAGTTCATCTTTAACTTCTTGAAGTTTCTCAATGGAGAAAACAAGTTGAGTGTCAATTTGATCTGCGTTTTCCTCAACTGTTGTCTTCAATTTCTTAGCATGGTCAACCACCATTTTGACCAATCCAGTCCAGTTGCTAGGGTCCTGTTTACGGTAGTTACTTGAGAAAAGAGCTACAGATCAGAAGAGATCTTAAAATAGTAACTACAGGGGAGTGCGTAGCAATGGAGCATATCACACTATTATGATCAAACAAGGTATTAAAAAGTAAACTCTGTTGGCAAATCATGAAACCAAGGTGACAGATATGCAAACACGAGCTCCAACCAAAAGAAGCGATGATATAGAACTAAGACGGGAGAGAGGGAGTTGATCAGAGAAAGGAGGTGAGAAGAAGAGAGAATGACAGTTCACTTATATTGCAAGCCTTTTTGTCCTCAGTAGCAACTTTAAGAGTCAATCAAGCATGAGTTTACAACACAGAGGTATTTCCCTAACCTAATCAGGTATGTATGATTTCTTAAGCTTTTTCATGGCGTAGACATGGCCAGCTGCCTTCTCGCTGCATATTCTAACCTGAAGCACGACAAAATAAGTTACAAGGTCAATAGGAATATAATCTCCAAAGCTATCTCTATTTCTGATAGCATACAAAGTCCAACAATATAAAAAAAAGCACTCAATTGCAAATACCTCATTTTCGCAGCTTTGGCAGCTTGTACTCCAGCTAATGCATCTTCAATCACAATACACTGTTAACATAGAGCATTATAATATGTCTACCAGGGTCGATAAATAAAACACTGATCTACTTAGCACTTCAAGACTTTATCATCCCCGGACAGTGAGCCTTCCCCAATTCATAATGCACCCCCATTATTTTACATCCATAATTAGAAAAACTGATCTCACTAACGCAACCTTATAAGTGGAGTTTGGGGAGAGTGTATGAGGACCTTACCCCTACCTTATGCTGGTAGAAAAGTTGTTTCAGCTCAATAAAAGCATAAGCACAGCATGTATGAAAACATAAGCACTAACACCGACAGGATAGTAAGAAAATCGAAGTATAAGTAACCACTAAATTAGCTTTGTCACATTAAAGTGACTCAACTTTACTCACTGTAACGATAAAACCACTAGTGACTTAGCTTACTGTCAAAGCAAGTAAAGTTTGAATTTAAAGGTGACAAGAATCGTGAGTTTACTGTTATAATAGTAAAGTTTAGTGACTAAGTTTAGTAACTCAAGGTGACAACGTAAATTTACTATGATAGTGGATAAAGTTTAGTGAGCATAAGTGAAATTTATCCGCTATAGATGGAAATCATAAGCAATTTGAAAAGCTAAAAAGATGCAATCTCGATCTTACAAAGACAAATCTGCCAAGTTTATAGACAGGTGCTAACTTGGTGTAACCTTTGCAGTACTTAGCAAGGAAAACTTTAGCATGTGGAACTACAAAGAAAGCAACAGAATTTCTCCCTTCTCAAAAGCTTTAGGGTAGTCATTGATTGAACTCATTTCTTGATGTTCTCTGGCTTGAATTGCAAATTCACCAGATATTTGATTAGAAATGACTTGTTATTGCAACCAATCGCAACATTGGTCCTTATAAGATAATCGACATTTAGTACCGAAGGTTCCATCCTAGGAACTGTCATAATGGAGGAAAGAAGTGCAGTTAAGCAAGCTATGACAACCACAACCTAAGTTGCTCGGACTCTTCAAAAATGTCTTTGGGATCCTCCAAATATAGTGTATTTTTGAAGGATCCGACATGAGTGCGGAAATATTCTAGGAGAGTGCGAGCAACGCAGACCACAAATACACATAACTATGTAGTCAGCACAAGTCGAGACAGATTGCTTTTCATTGATTCTCCTAGAATGATTTCTCAAATTGGAGTTATAAGCTTTTGAAGTAGACCAAAGTGAAAGCAGTAGTTCTATATCTTTATTCTAAAAGAAAGAAGTCCAAGGTTATCTCTCTATTATACAAAATATGTTAGATTATACCTCCTCCCCCATTATAGAGACCTTTGGATCTGCAGACATTTCTTCATCCAGAGCAGAATTTAGAGCATCACGTAGAGTCATCTACACAAGTTTTAAACAATGACTTTTTTTCATTAACATAACAAAATATCAAGTTGCGGAAACAATTTCTTACAGAAATAATCAGTAAGACTGCACACAATAGACCCTGTGGTCCGGCGCTTCCCTATACCCCGCGTATAACTAAACATCAAATAAACAAATTGAAGTGCTTTGATTTTTTTTCCCTTTCCCCCTTTTCTCCTATTATATACTCACTTCATTAAACAGTTGGTGGAGTTTAAAGGCCAACTGTAAATTTTTGAAAGTTTGTTTGATTTTTATTATGATGGCAACCCTGGGGGATTGTAAATCCCTCCTCATCAGGAGTTTCCTGATGAATTTTTATGTGAATACAAAATTATTTATCTCTAAAAAAAATGAAAGAAGTCCAAATCCAATTTCAATACATTTTAAAATCTTTTTGACTTCTCGTCTTTTTTCTTTTTTTGATGAAAAAGATGAAACAGTGTCGCAGGAGCAAAACTTCTTTTGTAAGTTCAGATTTTGAATCAGATACTACATGAGTATGAACTTTAACACACTTTTTTAGCATGGCCTTTATACACTTAATAAATATGTAATGTAAGTGTGACCTTTAATTCGCCTAATAGAAGCACATACTATAGGACTTGGAGAAACTAGAATTGAAGGGCTCAGACAGCTAGTGGAGGATAATACAGAAATGAATGGCACAAAATGTTCAAGAAATGCAATAAAATACAACTTCAATTGCTAATGCACAAAGGCGAACATACGAACCTCTATCATTCCGATCATTTGGACTTTCACCAGCCATGGTCGCCGTCACATAAGTATCCCTGAAGAAAGAAAATGTGCAGAAGAAGGAATTTTAAATCAGATTTCAGCCTTGACTGTAACTAGTAGCAATTGATGTCTAGTAGAGGTTTATTGAGTAAGTGGATAATTCAAAGGGCACACACAAGGTTTTTCTTATTGCTCAAGGTCAGCCATAAAATCCCCAATTATATCAGTAGATGTTATTCTGCTTATAAAAGAAAATAGAGATTCCATTTGTAGCAATCAGCAAAACTGCACGAGGGAGATGCTAAAATCAAGACAATTGGGCAAATGAAGTTTGCGTACTCCACTTCCATCTGCCTTTAAGCGGAAAAGATGACAGAATTTAAAAATAGTCTGACATAATTTAAAGTTGTGTTAGGGTTGCCAACGATACTGTCACAGCATTTGATGCCCAGGTTGAGAAAAACAGAACTACTAGGTAGGGAACAATGTTAAAACGTAATATTAAACCTTCCGGGTTAAGTATTTGGTATTATCATAATGCCACATAATTCTCCCGAGTTAACAGAGGAAATTAAATGACTGTGGAGACAGTCAAAGTGAATGAGAGTAAAGGAAAAAGGAACTCAGCAAGGTACGCTTATCCAAGTTATTGCTCTCATTATTGTGTATCATTGAAGGGTTTCGGAGAACAAATACATAATCACACCACTTCTTATGGCCTAATTCTGCCCCAACTAATAATTTTCGATGGCAACAGTGCAACACTACCATCTGCAAATATTGAACTTTTTTTATCAAAAGATAAATAAATATTAAAATACTTTTCTTTTTTAGTGAAGCCAGGTAAGGAATTTCCTATTATATACTCACTTCATTCCACTTTATCTGACATAGTTTGACTCAGCAAGCAGTTTAGGGAAAGAAAAGAGACTTTTAACACTTGTGGTGGCTTAAACATGTCATAATATTCATGTTCTATAAAAGCTTCTCATTAAGGAAATATTGAAATGTGAAGTTCTTTTTGTACGAACTAATAAGGAAATAGTGCAAAGAAGATGGAGGGGGAAGTATAATGTATTTCTAGATTTGCAACTTACTTTGCGAAAAAGAGAGAACAGTGACAGAGAACCAAAGCGTGGATCTAACAAGCTGAGGGAAAGTGCCACTGAAATCCGGGTTGTCATTTACGTACTCATTCAACCAGATGACAGCCCCTGTGGACATGCTCATCACAACTAGCAGAATCCACAATGCCTCAGTTTAACCTCTAAACGTGAAAAGCAAAGTGTTGAAAGCGTCTACAGTGGAAAGTGGAGCTCCCATGCCTTTGTATAAACCCCTCAGACCTTCAGAGGCCACTGTTTTCCTGACAACATCTATAACACCTGTATATTTAGGAGGTTGCCCTGAAAGGGGAGTAGGCTGGCTTTGGAGCTTGACTTTGCTGGTATCAAAAGGGTGGCCAACTATCAATTATGCTGCTCCTCCAATAGTACCAGTCGTTAAATCCTGTCACATTAATAAATTTTGAAGTTGCAGGAAACAAAAATATCTGAGTTTTAGAATTTCAAGCAACTCAAGGTTAAATTTGAATGGACTATTTATTAGCTTTCTGGAGCATTGCTGTGATGCTGTCCATTCTAACATCTCAAATTAAACTATAAGACTAAATAATTTAGTTTTGGCAGGTATAGGGCCCCCATAAGAAAACATTCACTTACTTCATCAAGCCTAATCAGGGTCATAAATAAGTGAATATCTGCTTTACTCACTTGATCTCCACCTAAGTAGCTCTGCTTGCTCAGTATCTCCTCACATTTGTCCAAAGCTTCGTACAGTTCTTGCACTGCCTGAAAGGACAGAAAGGTACTCACTTCTCCTAAGATAGAATTGATTGAAGACCTTAAATTTTTAAGATGTTTAGCAAATGGCTCCTCTGAGTTTTGTAGTTTACTGCTAAAGGTAGTAAAAGTTACCTCATCATAAGGCTCTTGCTTCTTTGCAAAACCACATCGATTTACTCCATTGTTTATTTCATTATATTTCCAGTCATTTGTTTCGTTGCTTTGGGATTGCAAATGAGGAGGATAAAGGTCCAAAGCAGCATTCCCAGTTATATCATTGAATTCACTATTAAACATGCGTATTATTTCTGAACTCCCATTGTTCACGACTGTCTTCATTTTCTTATCCCAAAGAACCTACAAGACCATTAATCAACAGAAATATGAACATACTATGAAAATAAATGTTAATAAAGATTCTAAAGAATATGGACAGCCTAAGCAAATAAATTTTACTAAATATTTTATTTATTTGTAAATAATACCAGAACTGTTTATTTTCCAAAATAGTTTGAACTTGCAAGCTCATAAAGTTTCCTTATGTTTTGGCTCCATTAACAGGATCAGGATCAGCTCCTGGCTCCTCAATGCTTGATGAAGAAAAAACCCATCCCATGTGCTCATCAGTGTCCTTCGTCCTCTCCCAAATAGGTTTAACAGACTGCAAGTAAACGCAAAGGTATGAGATTGTTAGGAGTCCAAACTTGTGTCCAAGATAAAAGTTTATTCAACTGCTTACTGTGAAATCAATGGCTTGGTCAATGCCTTTAATCTTCAAGTAGGCCAGGCACCTTGATGCCCATGGGAAAACATAAGATATATAGAGGTGGTACCAACCAGATTCCACTGGAAAGCAGGAACCAGGGTCCCTTGAGATTATATTACGGAAGGTTGAAGTAGTTCTCTCAAAAGCATCAGTTGCTGACATCTCATACTGACATCTCATACAGAGCGGAATGAGCCATTTGTATACTGTGATGGAAACGGCCGGTAAGTTGATAGAGTTAGTATAACCTTTCATCCTCTTTTAACTGAAGCATAATTAAGCAAGACAACACATCTAAAGATGTTGTGATTTTAACAAAGCACTTGAGATTTTAGGGAATTTGAATGATGCAGTTGGCGTATCCAATTGACTAACATTAGCTCGATATTCCTATTAGTTTTAAAAAATATACCTACATGCAGAATACACAGTACAATCAACATTTCATTAGATTAGTTAGAGTCTGCTTGTTGTACTTGTCTTTTCTGTTTATTCTTCCAATAAATTGTGTAGGTTGCCAAAATTACCTCTCATTCTTGCACAAATACGATGATACAATGCTCAGAAAGCAATGTAAATTTAGAATCAAAATTCTTCATAAGCTGATTCGAGTTCTATTTACCAATTTTTTTCTCTGGAACCGTGCTCGATTTGCTGAAAAGGAAGCCAAGACTCTAACAAAATAAACTGCCAGCAAAAAACCTGAATTAGAATCACTAATTACATCCTCCTTTACCAGAAGCCTAATTGAGCATGATACCTCATCTATAAAAGATGTCATTTTCTCAACAAAGCCGTGATCCGTTGAATAATTTTTTTTAGAGAAAATACTAATGATGCAGTCAATTAGAAAAATTAACTAACTTTAAAATTACCAAATTAGAGAAGAAAATCCCAATTTTTCTCGAAAACTGAAGTGCAATTGAAGTACAAATTTGAGAGCTGAACTTAAAGTGGTTGTCGGAGCAGTGGAGGAGCTGAAGTCGGAGCAGCAGTAGTTTCTTGAAGTGGTAGTCGGAGCAACTTTGAAATCGAGGTACGGTGGTCGGAGCAGTGGTACAATGGGAGGAGTATGGTGGTCGGAGCAACAGTATGATGGTCGGCGTATAGTGGTCAGAGCAGCGGTATGGTGATCGACGTATAGTGGTCGGAGCAGTGGCAGATCGAACTTAGTGAAATTTTTTTAGCGGATTGGAGTATGCTAGATGAACACTGATGAAATATTGTGGTGGACTATTGTAATTTGGTATAAAAGGGTTTTTGTTGGCGTATTTAGCGAAATTTTATGGTGGGAATAAATATATCATTATAAGCGCATTGCCATATAACCATTGCAATAAGACTCTATTGTAACGGTTTTTCAACAATAGAAATGGTTATATCATAAAATAGTTTTATTAGAATAATTTTTTTAATAATAATTGTAACCATTATAATAAATAGTCTATTACAACGCTTTTAGAACCGTTGCTAAAAAGTTCATTGCAATAGAGACAATTTCTAGTAGTGTAAGTTATAAGAGTTACAAAAGTTATAAGTCATAAAGTGGTAGAAAATGGATGAATAAAGAATGAAAGTTACAAGAATTTTAAGAAAAATGGTGACCTTATTCAACCATCACTAACCAAAAAATAAAGTGTATGAAATGCACAAGTCATTACCTCACTAATTCCTGCCTTAAAAGAGTAACTCATATGAAGATAAGGCATTATACACCACTTACTCACATGAAATGTAACAGCATACATGCATGCAACAAATGAGTGAGGAAAGGTATTAAGGTGCTATATCTTAAGAGGAAAATTAAACATTATAATTAATATTAAAATACCTAAAATAATAGCAATTTCCACTCATTTTAACATTAATAAGAGAGTCTACTAGTTGAAGGAATACTACCATGCATAATGAAGGTTTGCTCTGCATTGAACCTTCACTTAGTAAAATAGTATTTTTTACTTCAAAGTCGTGGTGGTCTAAAACTTGAATTATGACTGCTTATGGGAAATAAAAAGTTATTGCTTATACATAATAGTTAAGGTGTTGACATGAGCTCTATAGCCAACACATTATAGCCTTGTGCTATCTCGATTTCATGAGTGTATTTGAGAAAAAGCCTAATTCTCATAGAAAGCGACCTACCTCCACACTCACATAGGTGAAATCTGTTGAGAGTGCTCCTGTAATTTTAGCACCCTACTTATACAAGCTACAAATTTTTATTAAGAATTTTTTAAGCTCAATCTTACAATCATTATAGGTAAATGCACTTACACCATATGAAGGGATAAAAAGTAGTGCATCTTTCTCAACGAGTCATCATGTGATTCATTTTTCCTATTGAACTTGGTTATAGGATCTCTAGTCCCCAGGTTGGGTTTACTCACATAAGACTTAAAGTTTGATAGGTTTCAATCTCATCCCACTCGATGTGCTCCAGACTTTTTCTCTTGTTAAGACCTTAGTCAATGGATCTGCAAGATTATAACAAGATTGATATAATCAATATTAATGGTACCATTTGTCAAATATAATCTCACATTAATGTGTTTTTTCTTATAGGCCTAGCTTTACCATTATAATCACGATTTTGAACTTTATCAATTGCAGCAGTGCTATCACAACAAATTAAACTAGGGGGAATTGATTTTTCAAAATAAGGTATTTGAAATAACATATCTCTCAACCAATTTGCTTCCTCACTAGTTGAAGCTAAAACAATTAGTTCATCCTCCATGATAGAGTTAACAACAATTATTTATTTTTTAGACTTCCAACAAATAACACCATCATCCAAAGTAAAAATATAAGCAGCAGTAGATAAGGAATCACCTGATAAAGTGGTCTTCAAGTACACCAATATAATTTTTATAGAACAAATCACAAGTTTTGATTCCAATTAACTATCTCATTACTCTTGTTATAGCATGTCAATGTTCATTACCTGGCTTACTAGTAAACCTGCTAAGTAATCCTACTGCATATGCAATATCAGGCCTAGTGCAATCAGTCACATACCTCAAACTTCCAATTATGCTAGCATATTTTCTTTGGTTTATCACATTATTTTCACTTTCAACGAAAAACAAGTGAACACTAGAATCAAAAGGAGTTACAACATGTTTGCAATTAAGGAAATTATATTTCAAAAAAATTTCTCAATATAATGTGACTGGTCAAAGAAAATTTCATCACTTGTTCTAGTAATTTTAATTCCTAAAATAAAATTTTCCTTGCCAAGATCTTTCACATCAAAATATTGACTTCTAAGAATATTTCTAGTTTCACCAATGACATCATGTTAGAGCCAAAGATCAATAAATCATCAACATATAGGCAAATAATAATATGCAAATTATTTCAAGACTTATAATATATGCACTTGTCACACTCATTTGTTTTAAGACTATTATCAATCATGTATAAATCAAACTTTTCATGCCATTGCTTAGGTGCCTATTTCAAGCCATATAGGGATTTAGTAAGTTTACGTGCTTTACTTTCTTGATTAGCTTTAATAAAACACTCAGATTGTTTCATGTAATCTCCTTATTTAGGCTTCCATTTAAAAAAAAAAAAATTTACATCCATTTGATGAGCTTGTAAAATACAAAATTGCCGAAATAGCAACTAAAAGTCTAATGAATGTAATTTTAGTTATCGGAGAAAAAATTTCAAAAAATTCTATGTCTTCTAGTTGTTTAAAACCTTTAGTCCCTGACCTAGCCTTGTATTTATCAACAAATTCATTTGATTTTAATTTTTTACATAAAGACCCATTTACATTCAATTGTTTTACAATCCGGTGGTAAATCAACTAGCTTCTAAGTTTTATTAGAAATTAACAATTTCATTTCATCATTTACAACCTCTTTCTAAAAAATAGCATCATGTGAAGACAAAACTTCTTTTAAAGTGAGAGGGTCATCTCCAATGTTAAAAACATAATAATCAGGATCAATTTTTTTTTTCTACTCTAACCCGTTTACTTTTTCTTAACTCAAAAACATCATTTTATTTATTTTTTCAAAATAGAAGTAGAAGAAATAGGTAGTGACAAAATGTTTTCTTCAGTCCTTTGACCCCACTATTTTTAGAATCAAAAGAAAATTTATTTTCATAAAAAATAGCATCACCTGGTTCTGTTATAATACTATCTTCAAGATTAAAAAATCTATAGGCTGTACTATTTAAAGCATAACCAAGAAAAGCACAAATTGTAACTTTTTTACCCAACTTAGAGATTTTAGGATCCATTAACCTTACATAGTCCAAACAACCCCAAACTCTTAGATATTCAAATTTGACTCATGACTTTTCCACAACTCAAAGGGTGTTAATTTGATCTTTTTATGATGAACATGATTTAATATATAACAAGCAGTCAAATGTTCTTCACCCCATAAATTTAAATGTGCACCAAGACTCAATTTAATATGGCATTAGTTAACTCAATAAAGTTCTATTTTTTCTTTCCGCTACACCATTAGATGCTGACGAATAAGGAAGAGTAGTTTCATGCATTATACCCAATGATCTAACAAAAGAATTGAACTCATTAGACTGATATTCACTACCTCTATCACATCTAATTCTTTTTATTTTTCTACCAATTCGATTTTCAACTTCATGAAGAAAAATTTTAAAATTTTCAAAAGCATCAATTTTATTTTCAATTAAGTAAACATATGTAAATTTCGAAAAGATCATCAATGAAAATGATAAAATATTTATTTTCTCCACGTGTTAAAATTCCTCCAAGTAAACAAATATTTGTATGAACTAATTCTAATAAATCAGTTTTTCTTTCAACTTGGAAATGAGGTCCTTTAGTGATTTTAGCTTTACTACAAGCTTCATATTTTTTAAAAATCTTTTTGATAATTGGAATTAACTCTATACTATTCATGATTCCCACATAACACTCATTTATATGACACAAACGAGCATGCCAAAAATTAGTAGAAGAAAGCATGTAAACAGAAGTAGATGCTTTATTCATTTCAACATTCAATTTGAACATCCTATCAAAAGCATACCCCTTTTCCATAAAAATATTATTTTTCACAATTTTATATTCAATAATTTGTTTGAAGCCTGCTTTATTAAGAAGAAAATTAAACATCAAATTTTTTCTTGTGGAATGAGTATAAAGTACATCTTTTAATATTAATATCATTCCAGAAGTAAAATTCAACTCAACATCACCCATTCCAAGCACTTGAATTGTGTGAGAATCTCCAAGCATGATGGTTTTGGGCTCCCCAAAATGAGTATATTTTTTAAAACAATTTTTGTCATAATCGACATGATGGTTTGCACCAAAGTCATCCCACCATCCATCAATATTTTTCAAGATGTTTATGTTTGTTATCATCGCCACAAATAATTCTTCAATAACGTATTTCTGAGGAGTAGGCTCACGTTTTTTAAATTTACAAAATCGAGCAATATGCCTACTCTTGCCACAGACAAAGCACGATCCCTTTTCTTGAACATGTTAATTTTCTACTTGATTATTTCCACCATTATTATCCTTGGGATATCTATCATTATTTTTCTTGAATTTTTTTTCTTAGGCTTCATAGAAGTGTTTTTGTTAGTTTCAAAGGCAACATAATTTGAAGTAGTTAAATTTACCTTCGGTGGAATTCTGTTCTCTTCTATTTGCATAAATGCATCTTGGCCCGTTGCCTCTTCTTTCATGTGGATGGATTCTCATTATCAAAGTCTCAAGAGAAGTTTTCTTTTGCTTATGATGCACCATTTTTTGAAATTTCTTCCAAGAAGGAGGAAGTTTATTTATTATGCCACAAACAATAAGGTTATATCCAATTTTGACTTCCTCGGACCTGAGCTCTCTAATAATCATTATGAAGTCCTGAGCTTGATCCACCACTGATTTGTTGTCCACCATTTGAAAATGAAAATATCTGCTAGCTAATTTTTTTCGCTCTTGCCTCCTCGGTGTCATGCTTACATTGCAATGCTCTCTAAATTTTGCACTAAAATAAGTTCTATCATAATAATCATAAAAATTATCAGATAAACAATTAAAAAGAAAATTTTGACACTTGTAGGAGTCACATCGTATTTTTTAACTTTATCTTGAAGAGAAATAAGTTCATCGTCGGTCATGAAAGAGTTATCTACTTTATTTAGATTCTTCCCAGTTAACACATATGACACATTGAGAAGACTTAAGTAGAAAAATACTTTACCCTTCCACCTCTTGAAATGAGTTTTGCTGAATCAGAATGGCTTGTTAAGATCTTCCATCTTGACAACCACAGATTTTTCAGTTGTTGTCTTTGAATCTCCTTAAAATTATTGGTGAAATTATAATAAAAATACAAATGAAGAAAATAAAAAATATATCTTCTTCTTCGACTGAGGCGCAGATATCTCACTCTCTTTTAGGAGATTCAAGCTCACTGCAGCAAGTAGTTTCACCGGTCTAGCAGTAATCTTCTTGACTTGTCTCCTCCAAGATACAACAACCTTCTCACAAAGAACAACTCAACAACTCTGGACAAGAGTTGAGTTGAGTTCAAAACTCCACAAAAAGAACACATCCCTTCAACTAATAAACTCTCTTTTTTACTAATTTTTGTGAACTCTTTATTTTTTTGTATTTGAAAAAAATATAAAAGTCCACCACTATTTAGAGGTGAGGAAGTTTTCCATGCAATGAATAAGAATGAAGTAAAGATGAAATATCAATAGTTTATAGATTACAAGAGTTACAAAGGTTACAAGTCGTAAAGTGGTAGAACATGAATGAATAAGGAATTGGAGGTTACAAGAATTTCAAGGAAAATGATTGCCATATTCAACCACCACTAACCAAAATACAAAGTGCATGAAATGCACCAGTCATTACCTCATTAATTCCCGCCTTAGAAGAGAGTAAATCATATAAAGATAAGGCATTATATGCCACTTACTCACACAAAATGTAACAGCATACATGCATGCAACAAACGAGAATAAAGGCCTTAAGGTGTTGCACATCCTAAAGGTACATTAAACATTATAATTAACATTAAAATGTCTAAAAAACACTATAAATTATCCATTCAAAATCATACATATCATCAGAATACTACGAACAAGAAACTGTAGATATAGATATGAACAAAGCACTCCTCCCGACTATTATGGATGCACTCCTTTCCAGTAACCTAATTCCCATCCTCCACACCTTTTTATCAAAGGTCATGTCTTCGGTAAGTTATAACTGCTCCATGTCATGCCTAATCACTTTTCTTCAATATTTCTTAGGCCTACCTTTACCTCGCCTAATATCATCTATAGTAAGCCTCTCACACCTCCATACTGGAGCATCCATATACATCCTCATCACATGTATGAACCATAGAAATCTTACTTTCCGCATCTTGTCTTCTACTGAAACTACTCCCACCTTCTCTTGAATAACCTCATTTCTAATCGTATCTCTCCTGATAAGTTCACACATCCATCTTAACATCCTCATCCCTGCCACCTACAACTTTTGGATATAAGAATTCTTAACTGGCCATCACGCCTCTTCATACAACCTAGCTGGTCGGATTGTCACTTTTTAGAATGTATCTTTAAGCTTAGGGGAATCTTCTTATCATACAAGACTCCCGAAGCGAGCCTCCATTTCAACCACCCTGCACCAATACATTGTGTGACATCTTCATCAATATCTTCATTATCCCTTAATCATATACCTAAGATACTTTAAACTATCTTTCTTCCAAATAGTCTAAGAATCTACTCCACAACCACGTCAGCCTCATAGTTGAATCACTAAACTTATATTTCAACTACTTCGTCTTGGTCCTACTCAACCTAAATCCTTTAGACTCTAGGGTCTGTCTCCAAACCTCCGACTTATCATTAAATCCTCCATAAGTCTCGACAATTAGTATAATAATCATCAACAAATAGCATACACTAAAGCACATCCCCTTGAATACGTCGCGTCAAAACATCCATTTACAAGGCAAATAAAAATAGGCTAAGAGACGATCCCTGATGCAACCCTATCAAAACTAGAAAGTGCTTTGAATCTACTCCTACCGTCCTTATACGAGTCTTCGTTTCATCGTACATGTCCTGAATTGACCTAGTGTATGCCACGGGCATACGCTAGCCTCCAAGCATCTCCACAAAATCTCCCTGAGAGCTTTATCATACGCCATCTTGATATCAATGAACACCACAGACGATCTCTTGTAAAAAAAAGAAAATAATAAGATGTCTAATATATTCTATATAGTTATAATAAATAATTTCATTGGTAACTAAATATCCTTTTCTTTTCATTTTAATTATCATTTTAGCTAGGCACATATCTATTTCAACAGATGATACATCTGCTAAAAATTATCAAACAGATATATACATCTGTTACAACTGTTGTCTAACCTGTTGCATCAGATGCGTTATCTGTTGCATCAGATGGATCATCTGTTCAAAATTATTATACTGCTCTGATTTACCTATTCAAATTTATCCTAACAGATGATTGATAACGCTCAAACTACACTCTTGAACGGGTGTAAGCGATCATTGTCAATATAAAACCCAACTAGGTTAAGGTCGAATCCCACAGGGAATAGGGTGTGAACTCAAGTTATTTACAAAATAATTCACTGATAGTTTACTATTTCCTGAAATGGGGGTTTAAATTTCTCAGACAATTGTTAGTCACTTTGATATTAATGTTTGTAATCAATATTTTATGAAATAATTGGGATTATGTTCACTAGGGTTTATGGTATATGATAGATGCTACAAATAACTCAAGGTTCTCACAGTGGTTAGGATGATAAGCTATCTCTATCGATAGTATGCTCGAATGTCTCTCAACCTATTCAAGCGTCTAATTTCCTAATCCTTTAGGACTTAGGAAATCGTAACTCACTGCCCAGATTTTACCTCAGGTTAATCAACCTTGTTACAACGCTGATTATTAAACGAAGCCTTTCCGACTCCCTGTAGATAATTCACTTCCTACTATTTATGATTTCTTTCTCAAGCAAACCAAAGTAGTTACGCTTATTGTTTGCAACCAACAAACATAAGTTAGAATATCAGAATTACCAAGAAATCCTAACACCTATTAAACCTTGAGTAATTAATCTGCACCTTATCATGACCTAACCCTAGATTTCATAAGCTAGGTTAAGAGTGTTTAGCTACTTATGATGCAGGAAATAAGCACACAAGTTGAATTCATAATTGAAAGGATTAACTTACAATAATGAAGGAAATCAAAAGTGTTCTTTCAATTGAATCACAAGGCAAACCACCAAAATATTTGTCTTCGAGAGAGAGAAAGAATAAAAATTCGTATCTTGTAGGATATGTCAATTAATTGATGGATAATAGAAAAACCCTAAAATTAGGATTTAAATAGTTAACCCTAAATAAGGAAATAAAATTAAAGTTTCAAATGTTCTTCGGAATAGATGACGGCGGTTGTGACGGCCTATCATGATTTTGATGGCTTATCACGAACGTCGTCAGCTTCTCTACAAATTCAGCTTCTGCTGCCTAAGGTTGACGACGACAGTGACGACCTATCAGGATCTTGACTACGTGTCATGCAGTTCGTCATAAAACTTCCTGCAACTCCCCTCTTCTGTTTAAGTTTGACGGCATCCTTGACAGCCTATCACCAGGTTGACGATATGTCATGGATGTCGTCACCCATACTTAGCTCTTCATTCGCTTCCGAATTCATACTTTTTGCTTCCTTTATTTGTGGTTCTCCTTCTTCTCTACTTTTACTGCAAAACCAACATAAACTAATCAAAAACGACTAAAGTTGCTCAAGAATTCGCAATTATTTAGAGTTAAAAGCTTTAAATGTGTTAGCATGGGCTCACATATCAATATCCTCAACTTAAACAATTGCTTTCCCTCAAGCAACCTTAACATAACTAAGAGTATACAAAGTACAATATTGAAGCTAACTACTCATATCAGTTCAGAATACATGCACCATCTCCAAGGTCAGTCAAAGTAAGAGCAACTATTTCTATGATTGAAAACACCCATGAAACTCACAAGGATCAAGATATGGAAAAAATTTCAGCAATAGCAACCCAACACATACCCAAATCACACTATCCGAACAAGACAGTGATTAGCAACATACCTAGTATGCCCTCACAACAAAGAAATCTTTTTTAACTCATATTAGAATTTATACACACAGGGATAAACACAAGACTCACTCTCATAATGAAGTTCCAACCTTGCGCATCAAATGCCATAGGCTTTCCCTTATAGTCAGTACCCAAGTCTTCAAACAGGTAAGTTAGGATCACTATAGCGCTTTTCTTAAGCTTGTAACGTAGGCTAGGGGGTGGTATGATATTCATGGATATTTTAAAGTGACTAAGCCTCCTTGACACTATATTAGACCCTAGGGGTTTCAACTCTTAACCTTCTTTTCTTCCCTCTTTTATTGATCATGCGTGCTCAAGATGGATACGGTCTTTTCAATTAACTGATTATCTTTTTATCATTTTTCACATATTTTTCTCTTTTCTTATTTCTTTTTTACTGCACCCAACTCTGTATTCATCCTTCTCATTCTACCTCTCTTCATACATAGATTGCATCACGCACCTCTATAATAGACATCCTCAACTTAGGTTATTTGCCTAAGTCAAGGTGCATAGTGTCCAAGGAGGACCAGGGCCAAGACAGGTTCATTGTGATGTAAACAGAAAGGTGAAAGGTGCACAAGAAAAAAAACAAGCTATTTAGGATCAAAGGAGGAGCAAGGGATATTATTTATATTGGGAAGGTCATTTAGGCTAACGTGGGCTAACATGCAAAAATGGCCTATGATCCTTTCCTAACACCTATCCGATGACCATGGAACAACTAACCGGGCAAGTTCTAGATTCAAAGTACAACAAAAACTGAGCAAGACCTTACACACACATGGCACACAAGTATCTTACATATCACTACTTATCCGGTTCATGCATTTGTTTAACACAGGTCATTCATTTGCCATACTAATGCCACAAAAAGATACACAATCGTCACAATGGATGCAATTCACATAGTACACAATAAATTAGACCACTAGAGAAGTACTCATGAATAAAAAATAAGCCAACTGCCTCAAGTACTTGTACTACTCCTAATTATCTACAGATTATGTTACAATAATAATTTACCCTACACCCTTAACTTAATACTGAACAATAAAATGCACTAAGGGTTAGGGTATACCTGAAGACAGTCAAGCACGTAGATCCTGGGTCTTTGACCCTGCTATTGTATCATCCGTTGTCTTGTCCCCATTAGGAGCATCTAGCCTGACGGTGGTCGAAGCCTGGCTAGATGAAACACCTACAGCCCTAGCTCGAATGGCTGCTTTTATTTCTTATTATCAGCCATAGACTCCAATTTTGCCTTTTTTAATTCTTCCTTTTCTGCCTTCTTCTTTGCTTTTTCTTCTTCCTCACTATCTGGCTCTTCTTTCTTATTCTTGCCTTTCCTTTCCCCATTTTTCTTCTTTTTCTTTGGGGAGTCTGCATTGAGATCAAGTATAGGAATTTATTCCTCCAATTCTTCCATAGCCGGACCTGTTGGCATCATAATTTAGTGCTGCTGAAGCACCCTAACCTCAGCCTTAACCTTATTCAATGCAGCCCTATATGTAACAAGATCAGCACCTGTCATCTTTTTTGCCCGGGAATCGAATCTATTCTCTAAATCTGCAACTCGTGCAGGCAATGTCACAAAAGGCTCTAGAGCAGCCTTGATTCTTTTGTCCACAGCAGCAACAAACTATTTGGCGAAGGCATATAGATGGGCCTCACACCACTTTGCTTGCTTAGCCACCTTCCTGATATCAATAGGCTGAAATACCAAACTTTTTACTGCTGGAGGAACTAAGGGATTAGCTTCAGTCTCAGGCATTGAAGCTACCTATGCTGAAGAATCCTATACATCAACCTGAGGTACTACTCCTGCATCTGTAATCGGTGGTTCCGCTACTACCTATGCCCCCTATCAAGTCTAAGTCCCGGCTAAATCTCATCAAATCGGATGGGGTTGTGAGTCTTCCAGGCACGAACATCTTCGTCAACTCCCACAATCTTTGGCACCTCAGCAGCTCTGCACAACTCTATAATAAGACACGGAAAAGGATAAGCAATGTTGACCCTCAACATCCTGATCTTCATCTCATCCACAATGATTTCCCCGAAGTTCAAGGGAAGCTGCTGCACCAAACTTGCTACCAAAATAGCCTGGTTATCGCGCAAAATATTGTCTCCCTCAGTAGGCATTAGACAAACTCGCACTATGCCCCACCAAAATTTTGCCTCCTGAGTCAATGAGGACTTACAGATTCTCTCATTTGGGTTTGTCACCCAACCCGGTTCTTCGTCAGCGATGATATTGGCCAACCAAGGATGTTGTTTGTCCTTACTCTTTATCCAAGAATAAAATAATGGTATGGTGGCCTGAGGCATGAAGTTGAGGTCGTGCAAGAATCTGTTGATGACTCTAGTCAAAATATTAACGCTTATACCCCTCACCCGAACTCTCACTAGAAGAGGATGATCTGCTACTTTTTCACCTGTTTTGCACATATTCTCCAACTAGGCTTGGTAATTCGCATAGAACTCCCAAACTAGTGTGAGGAAAAATAAACCTCCCCTTTCTATAGTCCGTCCTAAGCTGTATTCTTTGAATTTCTTCTCCACTTTAGGGTATCTGCTCAACCCTTTCATGATGATCAACTTTTCTTCTTGGATTGGCCTCTTTGCATTCCTTCTATCAGTTCTTTGCAACCCAGCAATATAGATGTCTTTAGCTCTAGGGATTTGCCATCTAGGATTGTTCCTCACTTCTGAGTTCTTATATTTGATAAGAGTCTTCCGAGGTGGATACTCTTCATCATCTTGTTTCTCAGTGGATGGGAACCCAAAAGTTGTTCCTTCAGACTCAGATTCTTCAAATTCTTCTTGATTCTCTTCATCAACTTTAGCATGTTCAGACTCATGCTGTTCAGACTCACCTTTTTCAGACCCCTCCTGCTCAGAGTTGTGGTCGACTCAGTATCAGCACTGTCCTCCACCTCAATTGGTGAAGATGGTGGAGTTTTTTTTGGACTCTATTTCTTCTTTGGCTTTTTGAGCAAGGGTTCCTCCTCCTCGTAGTCAGATTCCTCGTTGAGGAGCTTACGATGTACATCATCTTTGGCTGCTTTCTTTGGTTCTGTGGGACTCTTTCTTTTTGGTGTCATTTTAGAGTACCTAGAGACAATAGAAGAACGTTAGTCGACCCTAAAGATCACAAAAATAGGTACATTAATAATTTAAGCTCATTTATTTTTCAAGCCCCAAGTATGACGACAATTCGTGATAAGCCGTCACAATCGTAATAGCTTATCACGGTTGTCGTCAACCTCAGACAGAACCCAATTTTTTTTTACACTTTCTGATGACCTTTATGATAGGCCGTCATAATTGTGATAGCCTATCATGATTGTAGTCAGCTTTATCCAAAACCAATTTCAGTTTTGTCAGCTTTTGACGACATTCCTGATAAGCCATCATGATGGTGATAGCCTATCATGGATATCGTCACACTTATCAGAACCCACTTGACTTTAACTATATTTTTTGTCCCCATTCTTGCTCAAGATTACTTGAATTTGAATCGTGAGCTATCTTTTTAATCCTTGGGCTTGCACAGCAAACCCTAGATGCAATTTTAGCCATTTTCCAAGTTTGAACTTGGTTCAATCACATTGGGGACTTGAGTTAGCTTTCATTCACCATACATCACAAGAAAAAAAGTGTTAAAATAGAGTATACCTAATGGAGCTTTTAGTCTAGTGCCACGCACAAGAAAAAGTGTGAAGGAAGAAGATGTTCTTGATTCTTAAGTGTAAACCACACACAAAATAAACTTGTTTTGATTAGAGTGTTTTGCCAAGAATGGAAACTATTTTAACTAAGGAAAAAAAATAACTAAAGAAAAAGAAGTTAAAATCGGTGGAAATTTAAAAAGGCTCGCGATTTGGGCTGGGTCGGATCTGATTAAAATTAGGCCTAGTTTTTAGATTCTAGGCTTTGTGCTGACAAAGATTTATGATGGCTTGTCACGGTTGTGATAGCCCATCAAGATCGTCGTCAACAGAAGGCAGAGAATTTCTCAAGTCTGATCTAGCTGACAGCATTCATGATAGCTTGTCACAGTTGTGACGGCTTGTCATGGATGTCGTCATGACCTTCCAGCTGACCCTTTTCATTTTTTCACCTTCTCTATACTAAATCCTAATTTAAAAAATAAAAACAATTGCTCAAGTATAAAAATTCTGGGTTGCCTCCCATTAGCGCCTGATTTACTGACGCGGTACGACTGGGTTCTCTTGACTACTCAGAATTCGCCAAGACAACCTGTTGATACCCCTTTTTCATCCTTATAGAAGACGTCAACGATTGAGAAGACATATCATTTTATTGTGACATGGGTTGATGCATTTTGAATTTTGCCTCCTTTTTACCAAGCCTAAACTTGAGCTTATTCAACTCTATGTCAACTATTACTCTTCCTGTTACCAAGAGTGGCCTTCCTAAGATAATGGGTACCTCGAAGTCCATATCACAATCTAGTACCACAAAATCAGCAGGAAGAATAAAGTCTGCTACTTTCACCAACACATCATACAAAATTCCAACAAGCCACTTTATTGACCTATCTGCCATCACCAGTCGCATGTTAGTAGGTGTTGGATCTTCCAAACCCAGCTTCTTACATACAGCAAGTGGCATCAGATTCACGCTGGCACCCAAATCACATAATGCCTTTGCAACATCCAGAGACCCAACCTTGCACAGAATAGTGAATGTACCTGGGTCGGTCTTCTTTTGCACTAAGAATCTTGTTGAAACCTCGCTACAATGGTGGAGATTGTCCACCTGCTCACTGCTGACCTTCCTCTTCTTTGTGACAAGGTCTTTCATGAACTTGGCATAGCCTTGCATTTGCTCAAGTGCCTTAACTAAAGGTACATTGATTGTCAATTGCTTGAGCATAGCCATGAACTTGCCAAATTTTGCCTCATAGCCATGAGCATAGCCTTTTTCTTCAATCGTTGAGAAAAGAGAGATGGTGGTCTAGGGATAGTCTTTAACACTACTTCCTCCTCCTTCTCATCTTCTTTCTTCAAAATATTAACAAAACCATCCAGCTTCTTAGACTCCACTGGACTACTTTCTCCGGGTTCATTAATACTTACCTTATTTTCCATAGATTTGCCCACAGAGGGGTCACATAACAACTTACCACTCCGAGTGGTAATCACCATACATGAACCACCATTTCGCGAGTTTTGAACCATATCACTAGGTAAAGTACCAATTTTTCTCTGGTTCAGTGTAGTAGAAAGTTGGTTCATCTGCTGCTCCAACTACTTAATAGAAGCTGAGTGTGAGCTAACCAACTGACTGAGGGTAGAGAATTCATTCTTCATAGTAGTTACTCCCGAGTTGGTATCTT
Source organism: Capsicum baccatum var. pendulum (assembly GCA_030864225.1). Taxonomy (NCBI): domain Eukaryota; kingdom Viridiplantae; phylum Streptophyta; class Magnoliopsida; order Solanales; family Solanaceae; genus Capsicum; species Capsicum baccatum. Next base: position 109,927,415 of record CM061551.1, read on the forward strand.
CAACTCCCTTTAACAACTTTTCCATCATGTCCTTCATGGACATCTTGCCAGAGCTAGTTGTTGCAGCATCCCTACTTCTAGGAGGAACATACAAACAACTCTTGTCATTATTGTTTCTCCAGTGTCCCTGCTCTTTATCTTTATAATCAGGCTTGTCATAGAAGTTCCGACCTTGGTTCCCTTGGCTATTGCCTCAGAAACCCCTTGATTACTCATATAGTTTGCCTCTGCTTCGGCACCTGTAGCAACAGTACCCTAAGATTCCACAGCGTTAACCATTTTGGTCTTGCCTGACAGCAAGTTCTTAGTCAGCAAGTCCATCTGTGTCTTTAAGTGGGCTATGTCCTGGTTTCGCTTCTCATCCCTTTTGCACTGCTCTGCAGTTACACCACCGGCAACAGTTAAGCTAGCCAATATAGAATCCCTAATATGCCAAGCCTGACTCTGTTTGGTCATTCTATTCAGCATGTTAGAAGCATCAAGGAAAGAGAGATCAATGAACAAACCACTTGCAGCGTTGTCTACAATTGGCTTTGTCACAGAGTTGAAAGCTCTATACAAAGTCTCTTTCAAGTGCAAGTCCACCATGTTGTGGTTTGGACATTGTGCAAGCTTCTTTTTAAGTCACTCCCAGGTTTCGTGCAATGCTTCAGTTGGGAGTTGTCTGAAGTTATTGATTTCATCCCTCAACTGTACCTTTTTGAAGGGTGGAAAGAACCGTTCTAGGAACACCTTTTTCAACTGTCTCTAGTTGGTTATAGAATCGGGCTTTAGCTCATTTAACCACATTGTTGCCTCTCCAGACAGAGACAAAGGGATCAATCTCAACCGGATCACATTCTGGCTCACTCCGAGATTGTTAAAAGATTTGCAAATAGTGATAAAGCTCACCAAATGCATGTTCAGTTCGTCACCAGGTAAGCCTCCAAACAACCCTTTTAGATTCAGGAGTTGGATCATAGTGCTTATTATGCTGAATTTTACACCTAGTGCCAATGGTGGAGGAATGATAGCACCCGTTGCACCAGCTCCGTCCATCCTTCATCATCTTCATCAGCCTCGTATTGAATGGGCTGTTGGCCATACCTTCCTCGAATTGGACGGTTTTTATTAATATTTCACTGCATTGGTGCAACAAGTTGCTCAGTTCTCCTTAGGTTTTGAGGATTTAGCGATTCCTCATCACCCAAGTCTTCATCATCAGGGTTCTGGTGATGTACTTGTTGACCCAAATTCTATACGTTCATCTGAGTCCTGACCAAAATGGCTAGTCTGTCCGCCTCCTGTTGTACAGCCATTTTCCCTATCAGTTGAGGTTCCAAATTGATTGGCAATAACGGTTCTCCAGAACTTCTTGTTTTTGGCATAAACAACACAATACTTACAATAGACAAAAACAACAAATAAACGTAAATCTAGAAAACTTAACTAACAACAAATTAGCGTACACAAAATTTCAATTTACAATCGTATTCCCCGGCAACGACACCATTTTTGATAACGCTCAAACTATACTCTTGAATGGGTGTAAGCGATCGTTGTCAATATAAAACCCAACTAGCTTAAGGTCGAATCCCACAGGGAATAGGGTGTGAAGTCAAGTTGTTTACAAAATAATTCACTGGTAGTTTACTGTTTCCTAAAATGGGGGTTTAAATTTCTCAGACAATTGTTAGTCACTTTGAGATTAATGTTTGTAATCAATATTTTATGAAATAATCGGGATTATGTTCACTAGGGTTTATGGTATATGACAGATGCTACAAATAACTCAAGGTTCTCAAGGTGGTTAGGATGACAAGCTATCTTTATCGATAGTATGCTCGAATATCTCTCGACCTATTCAAGCATCTAATTTCCTAATCCTTTCGGACTTAGGGAATCGCAACTCACTGCCCAGATTTTACCTCAGGTTAATCAACCTTATTACAGTACTGATTATTAAACGAAGTCTTTTCGAGTCCCTGTTGATAATTCACTTTCTATTATTTATGATTTCTTTCTCAAGCAAACCAAATTAGGTACGCCTATTGTTTGTAACCAACAGACATAAGTTAGAATATCAGAATTACCAAGAAATCCTAACACCTATTAAACCTAGATTCCATAACCCAAGTTAAGAGTGTTTAGCTACTCATGATGCAGGAAATAAGAACACAAGTTGAATTTATAATTAAAAGGATTAACTTACAATAATGAAGGAAATCAAAAGTGTTCTTTCAATTGAATCACAAGGCAAACCACCAAAATATTTGTCTTTGAGAGAGAGAGAGAAGAAAAAGTCGTATCTTGTAGGATATGTCAATTAATTGATGGATAATAGAAAAACCCTAAAACAAGGATTTAAATAGTTAACCCTAAATAAGGAAATAAAATTAAAGTTTTAGATGTTCTTCGGAATAGATGACGGCAGTTGTGACGACCTATCATGATTTTGATGGCCTGTCATGGACGTCGTCAGCTTTTCTACAAATTTAGCTTCTGCTACCTAAGGTTGACGACGACAGTGACGACCTATCAGGATCTTGACGGCGTGTCATGAAGGTTGTCACAAAACTTCCTGCAACTCCCCTCTTCTATTTAAGTTTGACGGCATCCTTGATAGCCTATCACCAGGTTGACGATATGTCATGGATGTCGTCACCCATACTTAGCTCTTCATTTGCTTCCGATTTCATAGTTTTTAGTTCCTTTATTTGTGGTTCTCATTCTTCTCTACTTTTACTACAAAACCAACGTAGCATGGGTTCACACAACAATGATCCATCTATTGCAACATAAGGCTTATCTGTTACAACAGATGGACAATCTGTTGTATATCTGTAATTAGCATTGATAATTCTGGCTTTTCAGGTAGATGTCACAGTAGAAACCACTACTGAAGAGCATAATATCATAGGTTATAATCCATCAACTTCTTCCAAAGTAGAATAAAAAGTAGAGCCTGCCAGTTTGGGAGAATGGAAGAATTACCCGTTTGAAGGGTTCAATATCTAGGATGAGGCTCCAAATAAACTAACATAGTTGATCAACGACTATTCAGAATGGATTGTCGATGGGTTGTTAAAGCATTATACCTGTAGGTACATAAATCAATTTTTATAGATATTGATTTATACTATTCTTATTGTAAGAACGTGATATTAACACATATAAATCATCATGTAGAAAACAAAATGACAAATGCTACAAAGTGAAAAAATTGAATCTTGATTTTGATATGTTCGACTTTGTTGCTGCACATTTCGGAATGAAGAATTGGTTCTATTTGATGTCACAACCCTAAACTTGCTGGAACGATGTGGTTTAAATGTCATACATATTACTATTAATTAATACTTTTTTTAATTACATCTGCGTATTAATTTTTTATCACGTAATCCAAAATGTTTGACAATATGTCTAGCACATCGATGTCATTTTTTACTATTTCTGAAAGAAGGCCAAGTTGCAAATACAAGAATAATACAGATACACAACAGGAAGTTATTTGTACAAATTTTACATCAATAATGCCCGATAGGTATTGTCAACAACAACTGGAAGTTTCCCGAAATGAGGAATGCTTAATCAACATCATCAAAGATTTTAGCATTTCGACTGGCTTACCTTGGCATTTGGTCAACGAAGTGTACATCTCAATTAATTATGGTGATGAATTCCATTGGGTATTGGTTGTCGTCATTCTAAAAAAGAGGCGCATCTGAGTATATAAATCGATGTCTCGAAGGAGACGTTCTGGGCCGTCAACTGAGATACAATAGCTGGCCAAAATATTGCCTACTTACCTTAATATGAGTGACTTTTTGGACCAAAAGGTTTGTACTGATTGGTCGATGATTGAAGCATACCGGGATGAAATGGGTAATCCATTTGATGTACAATATGTTGAAGGAATTGCTCAACTAACAATTTGTAGCCTGTAAGTTTAAGTGTCATGATTTAGTTTCATTCCACAAATTTCACAATGCTTGCATGAACTGCAAGATATAGATTATCTATTTTTTTAAAATGCAAAAATTGCAGTCTTTTTGTTGCTGTGCGCGACGAGTATTTGAGCACTGGATTACAAGTACTAAATGATGGACTTGATGTCGGATTACTCTGTAAAATATATGCTACTCTTTTATGAAAATACGGAGAAGCAAAAGCTCAGAAGCCATACGTAAGCGACATTAAAGATCCACAACGAACAAAGCTGAATTTTGCAGCATCGGGTGAAGAACAACTTGTCCATATTGAGTAAATCTTTATAGCTTAAGTCCGACAATGTAATAACCTATCCTCCTTAGTTTAACTTGTTGATTTATTTGTAGAGTAGATCATTTGTACCCATAATGATTTTTTTACATTTCATTTATTTGTTAAGTTATTTCATGTAATTTTTGAAGGCTTCAACTTGTTTTATGTTGTCTATGAATATAATTTAATCCTTAGTTTTGAACATGTTAATTGAAATGGAATACTAGATTCAAATATTGAAATAGATAATACATCTGCTGCAACAGACACATATCTTATCAAACAGATTTTGACATCTGTTGCAACATGAGATGCAACACGTAGTTCATCTGCTGAAAATTATATAACAGGTCTTCCCACTTTCTTGATTTGTTCAAATAGATTACCTATCAGTTGTAATAGATAGATTATATATTATAACAGATTGAATATCTGTTGCAACAGACAGACTGAGAAACATCTATTAATGCAACAGATGACCAACCTATTCTAACAAATAATCAATCAGTCACAATAGGTACTATATCTGTTACAAAAATATACTATCTGTTGCATTATAAAAATTCAACTATCCACAGACATAAAAATTATTGCCACTACATGTAAGGTGAGGTGGCTTGAAATAAAAAAATTGTTATCATGTTCATCTCCGTCTTTGTACATATTATTCTTTATACACGAGCTCCAACTATTTCGTTAGGTCATCTGCTGGAAATTATATAACAGGACTTCCTACTTTCTTAATTTTTTCCAATAGATTACCTATCAGATGCAACAAATAGATTATATGTTGCAACAAATTGGATATCTGTTGCGACAGGCTTACTGGGAAACATCTATTAATACACCAAATGACCAACCTATTCCAACAGATAATCAATCTATCACAAAAGGTATTATATCTGTTACGACATATATAAAATTTGTTGCATTATAAAAATTCAACTTGGCCAATATAAAAATTACTGCCACTACATGTAAAGTAAAGTGAAGTGGCTTAAAATGAAAAATTATTATCGTGTTCATTTTTGTCTTTGTACAGATTTTTTTTTATACACAGCCTCCAAATATTTAGTTAATAGCCCATAAGCTCAGCCCATTGTATCTTTCCCACAACGGCGTCGCACATATTAGTCATTTCTGTGTCAGTTAACAAACACTCGATGTATGCAAGTAAGTACGGCCCGCACACTGCACCGATTTTATTTTTTGGGAGTTCGATGTTCTTATTTTGACCTTCAAAATCCTATGATTCCTTTGTCAAGACTTCGGCTAGCAAATGATCCGTCAGCTTACTCTGCGTTAACAACTTGGGCAACAACTTCAAGAGTGGCTGCATGTGGGGTAAAAATATGTCCTCGCTGAAGACAGGTAAGTTACAGTCATAAACCTTAATCTTTCCCTCATAGAGTAGTATCTCAACAGTGAGAAAATGTTTGACTTCTACATTTATGACTGCAAGGATTCTCTTTGCCTTGGTCCAGCTCTTGCCATGTGGATATGGCCTCTTCTCTCTAATATATTTAATCGCTTCTTCATCCCATTGGAATGTAGAAACTAACTTATCAAATCTTGGGCCACCGGAATCAGCTAGGTTACAGAGATCAACGTACCTATCCTTAAAATTATTGTAGAAGTTGAGGTCCATTATTCTATCGACAGCATCATCAGCATCCGGGTACCCTAATTGCCTACCCTTCATGAAACAGAGAATTTTATCAACATACTGTAGTATAAGAAGATAATTTTTAAATAGGTTAGTAATTGTAAAGAATAAAAACATAGTGGAAAGAATCCGATGCAGAGGGTTCTCTGAATCAGTTCACAGATTACCCAGCCAACGTAACTTATGCAACAGATGTGCATTACGTTGCAACAGAATACCAAGTTGTTGCAACAGATTACACATCTGCTGCTTAGATTCTTCTTCATGGAGTAGATTGGAAGGCTAGGTTAGCAAAAGTAAACTTACATTGTTCTCGTACCACACACGAATATTTGTCATATTCGTGAGGTCTTTGGCGACAAATGAATGTATGGTGTATTCTTTTCGAACCTTCATCTTTCCATTCATGATTTCTTGCAGTTCCTTCTTCTCCTCCTTGCCAAGCGTCACGAATATGTCCAGCGGCCCCTGAACTTCAACAACTCTTGGAGCAGGAGGAGTTACAATTTTTGTTGTTTTCAGAATGGAGAGAATTTGTCTAATTTTTTTCTCTTCCTCCTAACTGCCACTGTAGGAGTGCATGGATCTCTTACCTCGTTGGATGGTATAAAACCCCTCCTGGATTTCAACTCCTCGGCAGCTTTAGCAATAGCCTCTAGCTTTTCAAGGAGTTTATCCTCTCTGTCCTTGCATACTTTGCATTTACAATGAGAACATGAGGGGAGGAGGGGTGAGAAGGGCCACTGTAAAGGTGGGAGGGACCGGTGTAGGGGTGAGAGGGACCTGTGAAAGGGGTGTTTTCAAAGGTATATATTTTTTACTGATCACCAACATACTCATAATCATGACTGGCAGCAGCAACAGCATCAGGATGGCTGCCATAAACATAAACAACTCCACCAGCAACACCCCCAGAAGAAGCACCCAGATTTATTGCAATTTGAGGTGGTCGTGAAGAGCTTCAACATTAGGCTGACCTTACCTAACTGCTATTCTTATGTATGTTGCTCCAACTAATTCCTTTTTTATTAACTCTACCATTGGGTTTTCTTTTGTATCAACAAGACCCAGAGTAAGAAAAGAAGTCATCCTTAGCTCATCAACGGTAGGTGCGATCCAAGAATGCACAACCTATAAAAAAAGATAGGAGGCATTTAAATTATATAATAATAATTTGTAGTCAATTGGGTTACATGGATGTTAACACAACCAACTTATGCAACAAACGATCTAGCTGCCGCAGCAGCTGATCTGTATGTCACAACAGATTGATAATATATTGCATCAAATTATACATTTACTGTATAATTTGCATCATATGGGTAATCTGTTGAGTCGAGTTCAGATAACCAGAGCAATAGATGGTTAATCTGTTGTGAAATATGGATCGTCTATCACAACAGATTACCTATTTGTTGCATCAGTTGCAGTTGATGGGTAATCTATTGCAACAGACAACCCATCTGTCATAACAAATGGAACATTTGTTTCAATATCTTTATTTTAGGCAAATTATTTAGTTGAAAAAAGACATACTACATCATCCAGGGGGTTAAAGAGATCAGCCTCCTTGATATATTTTTTGCTGCTCTTTGTTGCAACCAACCACCTAAGGATCCTTGGATGATAAAGTCCAGGTAATCCTTGAATTGCTTTCGGAGGAGAGGAATGACTTCACATGCCCAAACCTAAAAAATATAAACAGGAAGTAAGTGAAAAAAGTCATAATAACTTATTTAATATAAATTAATGGATGGGTAAAAATAGTGATCAATTTTACCATGAAAGCCTAGGAAAAGTCGTATAATGTGATCGTCTTTGGGGATAGCTTTGTCAGTAAATATTCGACAGTCAAGTAGTAGCTGTCATATCCCCAAGGATAATCGTTGAATTTCCCAAAATCATTAGCAAGCTTCTACAAATCATGTTCTATGACTTTCTTGACGTCTCTTGCCAATAAAATGGAATGGACAAACCAAACTAAGCACAATTTCTCCCTGTAGTGCTTTGGTATATTTTTATTCTCGAGATTCGCCATCAAATCCTCCCCTTTTGCCATCAAATCCTCCCCTTTGTAGCTAGGTCCAACAATGCCTAACAACCCATCTTTTTTTAACCTTACATTTTTTGGACCCTTTATGGGGTGTTTTATTGATGAGAGGATCTTCTGTACGATCGCATCTCAAGCCCATCACTATGGAAAACTCTTTCAATCCAAAACAAACCGGCATGCCATAGTAGTTGATCTAGACTTCATCTATCTTTTTTCACCCTCCTTCGAATCTTTATCATCCCCCGCATACTTGATCCTGCTCTTGAGAAGGCCATATACCATACTCATTGGGAAATGGAGAGTGCGGTTCTCAGATAGCTCGGAAAAGTATGCAAAACAGCTCTTCTTAAAAAGTCCATCTATGTTTTCATTCTTCATAATACTCCTAAGTTCGTCAAAAGGTTTCCCCAACTGACATTTAAGTACAAGATCACCAAATACTGCATTAGAGCTATTCATCAGCATCACAACTTGAAACTTGTCAATACTAATTGTTTTGACAGAATTATGCTGGGATTTAGATATTATTTCACTCATTGGTGAGAAAGAGTTATCACTTTCCTCAGCTTCATTTGCCCTGACTGAGATTGATCTGGAAGTTCCTTCGAATCTATCTGTACTCTAGCCTTTTTTGTTTGGTGATCAAAAGTTGATCCACTTTCTTCACAGTTTCTTTTCTTTTGGGAGGCATCTTTTAACTACAAACAATAGAAAAATAAAAAATACATTGCATTTGATGTTTGTATAATTTTTTTTAAAAAGGTAAGACAAATTTCAATAAATTATTCTACGCCACATTACAAAAAAAATACTCCAACGGATAACCCATCAGTTGGAACATATGGGGAATCTGTTTGAAGACCTATTTAATATCTACCAACAGATCTTCCACCTGTTACAACAGATGGACCATCACCACCATAATCAGTGGAACCACCAATGCCACCAAAACCACCACCAATGCCCCCAATACTAACACTAAGACCACCGACACCACCATAAAAAACACAAATACCGACACCACTAACAACAACCACCAACTACACCATAAATACCATCCAACAATATCATGACAGTTAATAAAATACTGAGATAAAAACTAGGGTTTTCTTGGGTGCTTTCAACTTTTTTAGCATCAAAACACAAAATTGTTAACCCATTCTCAAAGATAATACCACTAAAAGTCTTCTTTTTCATTATTAACTAAAAAGTACTAAATTTTAGAATAAATAATAAATGTAGAACTTTTCTTGAACTCTATTACCTGCAAAGGCAAAGAAAATAACGGATACAAGCAAGAATGAAGTCAAAAATAACAACTATGTGGTCGGAAATGGGAAGAAAATTGATTTGTTTTGAAGGGTTAAGCAATATGTTGAGTAGTTATTGTCTGTATTGTTGAGAGAGAGAAAGAGGAGCGAAAAATTGAGAATTGAAATGAGGAAAAGTTTTTCCCGCAAATGGGTGATTTGTATAGGTTGATTTGTAATTTTGAAAAAAGAATGACAAGTTTTGAAATTGTTAATTTGGTTTGAATTAATATTAATTAATTTTTAAAATCTCAAAAGATATAGTTTTTAAAATAGTAAGTTAATGAGAACTCATTTCAACTCAGGGTGATCGATCGATGACTCAGGTCGGGATAAATGCAATATTAACACCATGCAAATGCAACGACTCAATTGAAGTTGTTGTTGACCCTGTGAGCTCATTTATTCCTAGTTTCACATAAATCAATTTAGGTACTATTAATATTAATATTAAGTTAATGAGAACTCATTTTAACTCAGAGCTATCGATCGACAACTTGGGTCGGGATGAATACAATACCAATACTATACAAATACAATGACTCAATTAAAGTTGTTGTTGAACCTATGAGCTCATTCATTCATCCCTAGTTCCACCTAAATCAATTTAGGTACTATTAATATTAACATTAAGTTAATAATAAATCATTTCAACTCAGAGCGATCGATCGACGACTCTGGTCGGGATGAACGCAATACCAACACCATGCAAATACAAATACTCAATTGAAGTTATTGTTGACCCTGTAAGCTCATTCATTCATCCCTAGTTCCTAAATTAATTTAGGAACTATTAATCTTAACATTAAGTTAATGAGAACTCATTTCAACTCATAGTGATCGATCGATGACTCGGGTCGAAATGAACACAATACCAACACCATGCAAATGCAAAAACTCAATTGAAGTTGTTGTTGACCCTGTGAGCTAATTCATTCATCCCTAGTTCCACTTAAATAAGTTTAGGTACTATTAATCTTAACATTAAGTTAATGAGAACTCATTTCAACTCTGAGTGATCGATCGATGACTCGGGTCGGGATGAATGCAATACCAACACCATGCAAATGCAACGGCTCAATTAAAGTTATTGTTGACCCTGTGAGCTCATTCATTCATCCCTAGTTTCACCTAAATCAATTGCAATAAAATCTTTTGTAACAAACGACTGAGGTGTTGAATATTTTCAAACAGATAATTATATCTGTTGTAACAAATGACATATCTATTTGAAAGTCTTTTTTTTCTTTAAATTTTAAAGCAAACTTCTGTCTGAGTAGATAAAGTAGTACTACTTAAGGTGGTAAAAAATATTTGTTGGATAACTCAAAAATCTCATTGAGTAATGTTGTCTTGTCTTTTTAATGTCACCCATTTTCTTTCTCGTGCCCCACTGTTAATTAATGAATATTGAAACCCTAATATTTCCTTCATTTCATATTAGTTGGCCCCTACTGACTTGTCACATCCATTAAGAAAATATTGATTAGGGGTTTATTTTACCAAATTAGCCTTATTAATTATGCTTTAGAAATATAAATTTGAATAAATACACTTTGTTTAGTCATTTAATATTAAGGGTAGTACATCTAGAAATTAGAATTATCTCATCTTGTCCTTTAACACTAAATTTATTTTATTCATCTCTCATCCTTTTCTTTCTATTCTCTTTAGGGTTATCACAGTCTTTTCTCTCTCCTCTTTCTCATAATGATCCTTTCGGATCTAAACCGATCCATATCTTAGATTCCTTGACTGAAATTCCTATTTTGATCCCCTTTTGACATTAAGGTATGGTTCACTATTGCTCTTTCATTCTCGTCTTCTTCTTTACAAGTTATTTACATCTTTTTTTTTTATTTAATTACCATTTACCCATATCATATTTATTTAAAAAATTTAAAAGACGACTTTTGAGAGTCGCTTAGCCCCTTGACCTCTTCTCTAAAAAAAGACGTTATGCGGGTAAGTCGATCAAAGTCAGAAAGGGGAGGGAATGTTTATTTATAGTTGTTGTAGTACGACTTTTCATTTCCTGTTCGGTCTTTCAATAAGTAGTCAGCTGCGGGCGTAGTCAGACGTCGACATTGATTGAAACAGCTGTTGGAGAGAAGGCACCAGTCATACCTGCAAGCACCAGGTAGTATGCAGCGACAGTTTTCAATCATACAATATGTACTCTTAGTCTGACTTTTAGCGGTAGTTAGAAGTCCTCATTCTCCTCTTTGAATTGCCCTATTGAGTAAGGGTGAGGAACTTTTAATTGTTGAATAAACGAATCGAGAATTTTTATTACAATATGCGAAAAAAGTCATTTGTTGGGATAAGTTTAAAAGCCTTGTTGGTAGTATCATTTTTTGCATGATTTTGTTTGTTTCTTTGTTATTGATGCTGTTATTGATGTTATTGATGGGGTTGGCCTTGTTGGAATTTGTGGTGTGTTGTTGTTGATGGTGTTGGAACATAAGATGTTGCTTCTTTGTTTTTGATGATATTGTTGGAACAAATATTGTTGTTTTCTTTATTGTTGATATTTTTTATTTGTTGTTTTTTTTGTAATTTATGTTTTTGTTGATGTTGCAACAGATGGAGCAACTGTTGGAACGAATCAAACCACCACCAAGGCTGGTTTGATGTATTCCAACAGACTCTATATCTATTGCAATAGACTCCATATCTATTACATCAAACTCCACATCTGTTGTATCAGACTCCATATTTGATACAACAGACTCCTCATCTGATACAACAGACTCCCCATCTGATGTAACAGACTCTACATCTATTGCAACAGATGGATAATGTTCTTTCTGTGACATTAATTTTTTTTGCTTCTTTGTAGATATAAGAAACTGAAAGTTGATCAACTTTTGTTCGACTATTACAAGAGGTAGCAGTAAAGATGGGTTCAGAAGAATAAGCTGCATGCAGATGGAACCACTTTATATGTGAGAGGTATGTATTACTGATAATGTTATTGTGAAAATACACATAGAGTACACTGATTTTATGAATGTTGTTTTTATCGATTAGTCATAGATCATTCAAACAAGATATTTACAATTTTACAGTTAAGTTTGGTAGGTTTGAACTAATAAGGCTGAGGGACCATGAATATGGTTTTGATACCCTGTTAAGATTTAATATCGATTGTTGATCATGTTTATTTGTCAAGAATTGTGAAGGGATCTAGTTGTAAAGAGATTCAAAAGAGATTAGAATAACTTTTAGGGCGTGTTGGACTTTGAGAAGGCATTCGAAGCCTAGCACTGCATCTAACAAGAACAGAAAACCAATATAGTTATTGCCTTATCCCAAATTTATATGGTTGGGTTGCTCGGGGTGATGATTATACGCTAGAAAGTGCGGTAGAAGAATGCCTTCGAGGGAAAATGAGTGGTTGATAAAAGACTATATCATCTGAGAGCTAATTAAAGAGGATACATAGGGTAGAAAGTAACTTCTAGAGAATCTGACCGATGAAATTATCTTAATACATGAGAAAACTATATCAAGTGCAAATATGAAAATGTATCCGGTAATGAAAAATCCATCTGTTGTTTCTCTAAGAGAAAATAGTGTAGATGGTCACTTTGCTAGGGAGCTGCGACTAGGTAGTGTGGTCGGGATTATCACCTTGATAGAAAATAGTAGAAGAACAAGAAAGTCGTATTAAGAGAATCAAGGGTTAAAATGTTGTGTAGTAAGTCTAGAAAACTTCCGCCAACAGAAACAATAATTAAAGTAAGGAATCTAAGCGAAGATGGCAATTTCTGAATTTTAAATTGCATCCCATGCCTTCTTTTTTGTGGTTCCAATTAGGTCCACTGCTGTTGACCTGATCGAAACCACAAACGTTATTGAAAGGCAAATTGAGTATTATCATTTCCATAGCAATATGGTTATAATTGATTGTGTTTTATAGCCTTAGCATGCTTTCAACATTTCCTAGAGAAGATCAGAGGCTTGCTCTAGTTTGTGAATTTTGATAATTTTTAAGCTTTCCTCCAGCTTGATGATTCTGTATTTAAGCTTGTCATTGCCGTCTTCAAAGTTGGACAAGAGTTCCTGATCTCTTGTGAGCTCGATCAGGAACACCACCTTCAAAGTTTGGGCATTTTAGAAGGCCTTCAGAACACTTTCTTCAGAAGCCTTAAAGGATACATGTAGGATCGCTGTGTATGTATTTAGGTTAAAATGTGTTGATGCACAGTGAAGATATGGTCTCAACAATTGAATAGCTCACTTTTATCGACTATTTCTCAACCACCTTTTAAGGGATTTGTTAAATTAATAATCAAGGAGTTAGTAATGTTTGATCTAAATTGACTCTACCAAGCCTATCAAATGTTACATAACTCGAGGCTCAATACCCTATCAAAAAACTTTGCCCAAGTTGGTGGACAAATCAAACAAGCTCAATCTCTCAGCCTTTCTACTGATCGCTCTTCACCAATTATTAATGACAAGATACCCACCATCCAAAAGTCTACACCGTCAGCAGAAATGCTTGCCACAACAAAAGTCTTCAGAAGGGATGACTAGTAATCTCTCAAAACCAAGTGATATTGAGAGAATATTAGTCATGCCTTCTAAAGACTTTTGCTCTAGCAAGAATCTCTGTTGATGACAAGATATCCACTATGCAAAAGTCTACACTATCAGTAGAAATGCTTTACCATAATGAAAGTTTTTAGAAGGCATGACTAGTAATCTCTCAAGATAGAAAAATTGCAACTCCTCTGTCTTGCACTATTGAGCAATGTACAAAGGCCACAGAAGAACAACATGAGCTGAAAAAAGTGAGAACTCAAATAGAAAGGACAAAGTAAATGCAATTTGTCCTAAACAAACTCTGCACGCACCTTATTCCTCCCCTATTTATGTTCTAACTTTTTTTAGCTCATGTTGTTCTTCTATGGCCTTTGTACATTGCTCAATAGTGCAAGACAGAGGAGTTGCAATTTTTCTGTCTTGAGAGATTACTAGTCATGCCTTCTGAAGACTTTCACTGTGGAAAAACATTTTTGCTGACGGTGTAAACTTTTGCATAGCGGATATCTTATCATCAACAGAGATTTTTGCTAGAGCGAAAGTCTTTAGAAGGCATGACTAATAGTCTCTCAATATCACTTGGTTTTGAGAGATTACTAGTTATCCCTTCTGAAGACTTTTGTTGTGGCAAGTATTTCCACTGACGGTGTAGACTTTTGAATGGCGGATATCTTGTCTTCAATAATTGGAGATGAGCGATCAGCAGAAAGGCTTAGAGATTGAGCTCATTTGATTTGTCCACCAACTAGAGAAAAGTTTTTTGATAGGGTATTGAGCCTCGAGTTACATAACGTTTGATAGGCTTGGTAGAGTGAGTTTAGATCAAAAGTTACTAACTCCTTGCTCATTAATTTAATAAATCCCTTGAAGGGTGGTTGAGCAACGCTCGATAAAAGTGAGATATTAAACTATTGGGACCACATCTTCATTGTGCATCAACATATTTTGACCTAAAAACATACACAATAACCCTCCATGTATCCTTTAAGGGTTCTGAAGAAAGTGTTCTAAAGGGCTTCTAAAATGCCACAACTTTGAAGGTGGTGTTCCTGATCGAGCTCACAAGAGATCAAGAACTCTTGACCAACTTCAAAGATGGCAACGATAAGCTTGAATACAGAATCAGAAAGCTGGAGGCAAGCTTGAAAATTATCGGGATTCACATACTACATCAAGCCTCTGATCTTCTCCAAGGAATGTTGAAAGTATGCTAAGAATAGAAAACATAATCAATTATAACCATATTGCTAAGGAAGTAGTGACACTCAATCTACCTTTCAATCACGTTTATAGTTCCGATCAAGTCAACAACAGTGGATATGATCAAAACCACAAACAAGAAGGCATGAGATGCAATTTAAAATTCAGAAATTGTTGCCTTCACTTAGATTCCATACTTTAACTGCAGTTGTTGTTGGCGTAAGTTTTCTAGACTTGCTGTACATCATTTCAACCTTCGATGCCCTTAAAGCTACTCTCTTGCTCTTCAGCTATTTTCTATCTAGGTGATAATCCCGACCATGCTACCTAGTCGCAGCTCCCTAGAAAAGTGTTCATCTGCATTATTATTCTTTCAGAGAGACAACAAATGAATTTACATTATCGAATACACTTTCATATTTGCATTGATTCAGATTTCTCATGTTTTCTGATAATTCCATCGGCCAGATTTGCTAGAAGTTACTTTCTACCCTATGTCTCTTCTTCAATTAGCTCTCAGATGATATAGTCTTTCATTAACTTCCCTTTCCCTCGCAGGCATTCTCCTTTGGCTCCTTCTGACATATAATTATCTTCTTGATCAACCCTTCTATATAAATTTGAGCCAGGGGAATTTCTATTGGTTTTCCATTCTTATTTGATGCAGTGCGAGGCTTCGAAGGTGTTCTCAGAGTCCAATGAACACTTAAAGTTAAGTCCAATCACTATTGATTCTCTCCAATGACACCAAATATTGATCCCTTCTCAAAACTTGACACGTATAAACATGAGCAAAAACCGTCAGTAATTCATAACAGGGTATCTGCACCATCTTCATGAGGCCCTCATCCTTATGAATTTGAACCCATCAAAATTAACTGTACAATGTAGGATTTTGTTTGAATAATCAGTGCCTAATTGGTTAAAAACTGCATTCACAAAAATATTGTACTTTGTGTGTGTTGTCTCGATGACCTTATCAGTAATAATTTTTAACTCACACACATATGAAGTGGATCCATCTGCACGTATAGTGGATCCATCTGCACGTACCTTATTCTTCCTAGCCTATCTATGTCCTAAATTAAATAAACAGATGACTAACAAGTTGCAACAGGATGCCACATCTGTTGGAAAAGAAAACTGATATATCCATCTGTTGCAATAAATTATCAATATGTTGTAAGTTATTTGACAGATGAAATATATTTTGCAACAGATTACCTATCTATTAGATTTATTTTAAAGCAATTTTCTTTTCTTTCCAAAATATAATAAAAAGATAAAATGTTGTATTTAGATCCATATTTTTTCAGTTTACATATTTTTTTAATTTACATATTCGAAAAGTCACCAATTTTATTTAATTAAGGGATATGAACAGTTGTGACTTTTTGTTTGACTTAGTCACCCCTTCTAATTCAATCATTTTATAAAAAGGTCCCTTCGGCCTCCTCTCACTCGTTCATTCTACTACACTTACAATACAAATATGGCTGATCCAGATTCGTACAAGAAGATTCATATCGAGTCCTTGTAGGAACTTCAAAGGCAGTTTGATGAACTCCATAGGGATTTGGCTGACTTTGGAGCAAGGCTGAGGAGGGCCATGCTGCTGCCGGATGAAAATTGTCCAGTTGACAATAATAATATTAATAATAATAATAGTAGTAATAATAATTAGGTTATGTTTTTTCTTTCTTTTAGCGTATGTATTTTCCTTTTTTATATCGGATTTACCTATAAGGGATTAAAAAATCTATGTATATGTTTGGTTTGGTTTGATTTGGTCAACTATGAATTTTTAATTATTATTTAATATTTAACTATCATTCCATTTATTTCCTATTCTCAACATGTAGACGGTTGAAGGTAGAGATTAAGCACTTGTGGCAATAGAAGGTGGTGAAAAGTCATGATTCTCCTAAAAATGGTTCGTTAGTAAATAATAAGGAACTAAATGATATACACAATTTATAACCGTAAAAGAAAGATTATTTAATTTTAAAAAATTCACGACATTGAATTAATTAAGTTATATGATGATTGTTAAGAAAAAGGTGAATAGTCGTGCATGTGATTTTTTGTCTAAATACAATCAACAAATAAAAACAAACAACGCTGCTGATGCATCAAATTCCCCATCTGATGCAACAGATATACAATCTGTTGCCATAACTCAATAAAAAATGGTTATTATTTTATGAAAGAAACAATTATTGAAAATTAGGTGTCTTCGATTTTTAAATTCAGAAAAAGGTTATTTAATAAGGTAAAAATTCATGACTTGTCACAATAATAAAAACTCACCAGCTTGATTTAGTTAAGTCATTTCTTTTCACAGAAAATAATAAGGAAATAAATGATAAACACAATTTAAACCGTAAAAAACTCACCAAAAATATTCTTGTTTTTAAATCTATTTTATTAATTTATATAATAAAAAAAGTTAACAAATTTGGATTAATGATATGATGATAATTTTTTTTGAAAAAAAGATTATATGTTGCAACAGATAGATTATCTGATGCAACAAGTTATCTATTATTGCAACGGATGATATATCTGTTGTCACAGATGAGTTATCTGATGCAACAGATATATAATATGTTGTCACAACTCAATGTAAAAATGATTCCTGAAAAGAACTAATTATTAATAATAATAAGCTGAAAAGTCATGACTTATCACAATATTGCTTAATTTAATTAAGTCATAACTTTTAACGGTAATCAAGAATGTCATTAATAAATGGAGGTGAACAATTGCGCCTTTAAATCTGTTTTATTAATTTATATAATTAAAAAGTCTAGAAATTTGGATGTCATGATGATAATTTTTCTTAAAAAAAAGATATATAGATTATATGTTGCAACAGATATATTATCTGATGCAACAAGTTATCTATTTGTATCATCTGTTGTCACAGATGAGTTATCTAATGCAACAGATATATAATTTGTTGTCACATCTCAAAAATAAAAATAGTTCCTAGAAAGAACTAATTATTAATAATAATAAGCTGAAAAGTCATGATTTATTACAATATTGCTTAATTTAATCAAGACATAACTTTTCACAGTAAGCAAGAAATGTCATTAATAAATAGAGGTGAACAGTTGCGACTTTTTGCCTAACATATTCAAGTTCAATCCTCTATAAATAGGTCCCTCCTTACTCAATCGTTCATTCTGCTACACTCTATTTATTCCTTGCTCTTGTTACACCTTCAACTACTTTCTCTTCAAGGACTTGATAGCTTTTTCCTGTCTTTGGTAATTTTTTTTCTTGAATTTTGTGTCAATATACGTTGTATTACATTCGAATTCTTTCTTTTCTTTACTTTTATTTTTACGTGTGTATTTTATCAACTTATGCGTTTTCTAGATATGGTTGATCCAGTATGGGATGTCGTTATTTTATGAGACGCCATGCGGAAACTGCAGAAGGAGGTTCATGACCTGTAGTGGGAGTTGACCGCAGTCAGAGTAAGGATGCTGCGGGAGATTCCCAGGCAGAGGAGGGTGTTGCTGCTGCCGGTTGAAGATTGGTCGACTGACCATACAAATAATAATGATGATAATAATAATTAAGCTTTTTTTTTTTACCTATGTATTTTTATTTTTTTTGTTTAATAAAAAATTTATGTTTGATGCATTTGACGTTTTAATTCTTATTTAATTTTTATGCTGTCTATTTTCTTTCTCAACGAATGACATGTCTACAATTAAGAAATAATTTGAATCCAGTATCAATAGCAAAAGATCAACATATGAGTTAAGTTATCTATTGGGTTTGTGACAGGAGCTGCATTTTGTTTTTCAAAACAGATTATTCATCTGTTGCAATAGAATAATTATCTATTGCAACAGATAAATATTCTTTTGCAACAGATATATTATTTATCTGTTGGAACAGATTACTAATCTGGTGCAATAGATTATTTATCTGTTGAAACAAATTACTAATCTGGTGCAACATATTATTAATCTGTTGCAACAGAATACCTATCTATTCAATTCATATTAAGGGACATAGAACCATAAATATGAATCCAACATGAGTCCACTGTTGCAACAGATTATTTATCTGGTGCCACCGATGATGGATCAGTTTAAATAGATTGCTCTTATGTTGCATTCATGTTCACGTGTTAGCTATTGTTGAAAAAGCAGCACACTAATAGTTACCCAGATGACAAATTCAACTAAAAAGCATAATTTGACTTACCAAAGTCTCTTGTCAAGTAAATGCCAATGTTGAAAGTGATGTACGAAATAAAATTTGACATAAGAAATTGGTTAAAGAGCAGCAGTTGTGCTAACAACAACAGCAACAACAATGGTCAACAAGAAGAATATGAAGATGATAATGAAGTATAAGATGATGATAATGAATCAGAAGATGATGAATAAAGCAGCAATAATAATGAACAACAATTATCACGAAGAGAGAGAAAATAACAATGGATGAGGAGAGAGAAAAATGCGTCTTTTCCCTTCATTTTCCGTTATATTAACTAATATTTGGATCAAAGTATAAATTTAAAAACTTGTGGGCTATTTTAAAATTTCTCAAAATTTCTTAATCCATAATTAAGTAATTGACACCTCCACTCAATTATTAAGACTTGTGTCACTTACACCTCATTTTAAAACTAGGGGCTGGTAGAATGACCAAAATGCCCTCTTTAAACACCCAAACGAAACTAAAAAATGCAATATTTTACGAACTGAGTGGCCACCGCGACGCGCCACTATTGCGGTGGCTCACTGGAATTTGGATGAGCGGGAAATGGGCTCCCTCCGCGACGCTCCATAATCGCGAAGCCCTTATGTTTGTCATTTTGACCACTGGCGCGACGCGCCAGTATCATGAGGTCTCACTGGAAATTGCCAAACGGCAAAATTAGCCCTCTCCGTGATGCGGTGCAATTATGGAGGGCCATTGGAAACTGACAATTGGGATTTTACCCTACTCCGCGACGCGCTAAGGGTTCAAATGATGGTGTTTTACGATTAGAACTTAAAATAGCCATAATTTCTTACCCGGTTATCGGATTAAGGCGGATCTTATATCGTTGGAAAGCTTATTTAATTTTCCACACAATAAAAAGTTAAAATCTTGAAAATACCTTAAGAAATAAATGGTATTCATCTTTGAAGAAAATTCTTGATATTCTAGGAACGAATTTAAGCTAGGAAAAATACGGGGTATTACATGGAAGCCTTCTGAAGGCCTTTTACAATGCCACAACTTCAAAAAAATTATTCCTAATTGACTAGCTCACAAAAGACCGAGAAACTACACTGACCTCA
Source organism: Capsicum baccatum var. pendulum (assembly GCA_030864225.1). Classification (NCBI taxonomy): domain Eukaryota; kingdom Viridiplantae; phylum Streptophyta; class Magnoliopsida; order Solanales; family Solanaceae; genus Capsicum; species Capsicum baccatum. The sequence goes on from CM061551.1 coordinate 109,947,758, forward strand.
ATGACTACAATGACAATATTGAATACAGAATCAACAAGTTGTAGGCAACCTTGAAAATTATCGAAATTCACATATTATTGCAAGCCTCTGATCTTCTCCAAAATGTGTTGAAAGAATGATAAGGCAGAAAACACAATCAATTATATACATATTGCTAGGGGATTAATGATACTCAATCTGTCTTTCAATCTTATTTGTGGTTTTGATCAGGTCAAATCAATAGTTGTGGACCTATTCAGAACCACAAATAAGAAGGCATGAGATACAATTTAAAATTCAAAAATTTTTGCCTTAGCTTAGATTTCTTATTTTAACTACAACTGTTATTGGCACAACTTTTCTTGACTTACTGTACATTATTTCAATCCTCGATGCTCGCAAGGCTGCTTTCTTGGTGTTCTGCTATTTCTATGTAGGTGATCATCCTGACCATGCTTCCTAGTTTCAACTCTCTAGAAAAGTGTCCATCTGCATTATTTTTCTTTCAGAGAAACAACAAATGAATTTACATTACTAGATACACTTTTATATTTGCACTTGAATCAGATTTCTCATGTTCTAATTCAGTTTCATCAGCCAGATTTGCTAGAAGTTCCTTTCTACCCTATTTTTCCTCTTCAATTAGCTCTCAGATGATATAATCATTCATCAACTCCCCTTTACCTTGCAGGCATTCTCCTTCGTCTCTTTCTAGTGTATAATCATCTTCTTGAACAACTCTTCCATATAAATTTGGGCCAGGGGAATTTCTATTGATTTTCCATTCTTGTTTGATGTAGTGCGAGACTTCGAAGGCCTTCTCAGAGTTCAATCCATACTTAAAGTTAATTCCAATCGCTATTGGATCTCTGCAATGACACTAAATATTGATCCCTTCTCAAAACTTGACACGCATAAACATGAGCAAAAACCATCAGTAATTCGTAACAGGGTATCGACACCATTATCATGGGGCCCTCGGCCTTATCAATTCAAACATATCAAACTTAACTTTAGAATCTAGGATCTTGTTTGAATGATCAGTGCCTAATTGATTAAAAACTCAATTCACGAAAATATTGTACTTTGTATGTGTTGTCCCGATGACCTTATTAGTAATACTTAACTCCCACACATGAAAGGGAATCCATCCATCTGCACGCATCTTATTCTTCCTAGCCCATCTATGGCTTAAATTGACTAAACAAATGACTAACAAGTTGCAACAGATGCCACATTTATTTAAATTGCCAAATAATTATAGACATCTATTACGACAGATGATCAATCTACTGCAACATATGACATATCTATTGGAAAAATCAAACAGATATATCCATCTGTTGTAACAGATTGTCAATATGTTGTAAGTTTTCTAACAAATAAAATATATTTTGCAACAGATTATCCATCTGTTAGATTTATTTTATAGCAATTTTCTTTTCTTTCCTAAATACAATAAAAATAATATGTTGTATTTAGATCCATTTTTTATTTACATAAGCTGAAAAGTCAGCAGTTTTATTTAAAAAGAGGTGAACAGTCGTAGCTTTTTGACTAACCCATTTGAATTCAATCCTTTATAAATAGGTCCCTTCTTACTCGTTCATTCTACACCACTTCTAGATATGGATGATACAGATTTGTGCAAGGTGATTCATCTCAAGTCCTTGCGGGAACTTGAAAGTAAGATTCATGAGCTCCGGAGGGACTTGGGAGACTTCAGAACAAGGCTGAGGAGGGTCCTGCTGTTGTCGGATGACAATATTACTAATACTAATACTAATACTAATGATAATAATAATAATAATAATAATAATAATGTGATAATAATAATAATAATATTAGTAATAATAATTAGGTTATGTTTTTTAGCTATGTATTTTTTTAATACCGGATCTACCGAAGGGTATGTTTTTTTTAATTGTATATATTTGTATATAATGAATTCAAAAATCTATGTTTGGTCGACTTTAAATTTTTATTTTTTATTTAATATTTAATTATCATTCTGCTTATTTCTTATTCTCAACATGTCGATGGTTGGAGGTAGGGATTGAGCATTTGTAACAACAGAGGTTAATCTGATGCGACAGATGGATCATATGTTGCAACAGACAATTATTAATAAAAAAAGGGTTATTATTGTTATTGAGAGGGTGAAAAGTCATGACTTTTCGATTATTTAATATGAAAAATATTTCATAAATAAATAATAAGGAAATAAATGATAAACACAATTTATAACTTTAAAAAATGGTTATTTAGTTTTAATAACTATCGTGACTTTTCACCATTTTTGTTTTTAAATCTTTTTTTTAATTATTTATTTATTATATAATAAAAAAAGTCACAACATTGGATTAATTAAGTTATACGATGATTGTTAAGAAAAATATGAACAACCGTGACTTTTTGTCTAAACACATTCAACAACGTTGCTGATGCATCAAATTCTCCATCTGTTGCGACTGATGAATCAGTTGTTAGAAGAAATAATAAAAGCTCCTAAAACAAATGGACGATTTGTTGCAACAGATGGTATATCTATTGCAACAGATGGGTTATCTGATGCAATAGATATATAATCTGTTTCCACAACCCAATAAAAATGGTTATTATTTTATTAGAGAAACGGTTATTGAAAAAAGGTGTCTTCGATTTTAAACTGAGAAAAAAGATTATTTAAATTTTAAACTAATTAATAATAATAAGCTGAAAAGTCATGACTTGTCACAATAATAAAAAACTCACCAACTTGATTTAATTAAGTCATTTCTTTTCACAGAAAACAATAAGAAAATAAATGATAAACACAATAAAAAAATGACGTTACTAAAAATAATTATTTAATTTGAGTAATTGACGTTAATATTAAATAGGTGCCAAATCTTTTCACAGAAAACATTTTTGTTTTAAAATCTATTTTTGTAATTTATATAATAAAATAGTCAGTAAATTTGGATTAATGATATGATGATAATTTTAAAAAAGATAGATTATATGTTGCAACAGATAGATTATCTGATGCAACAGGTTGTCTATTTGTTGCAACAGATGATATATTTATTGTCACAGATGAGTTATCTGATGCAACAGATATAAAATTTGTTGTCACAACTCAATAAAAATAATTTTTAAAAAGAACTAATTAATAATAATAAGTTGAAAAGTCATGACTTATCATAATATTGCTTAATTTAATTAAGTCATAACTTTTCACAGTAATAAAAAATGTAATTAATAAATTGAGGTGAACAGTTACGCCTTTTTGCCTAACTCATTCAAATTCAATCCTCTATAAATAGGTCTCTCCTTACTCAATTATTCATTCAACTACACTCTATTTATTTATTACATCTTGTCTTTCATATTACACCCGTACTCAGGTAAGTTTTTTACTTGCTTTGTGTGTAAATATACCCAATTTGTAGTATACATTGTATTACATTGGATTCCTTTCTTTACTTTTGTTTTTATATTTTTTATTAATTCATATGTGTTCTAGATATGACTGATCCAGTGTGGGACGTTGCTTTTCTCCAAGATGTCGTGAATGAACTTCGGATGTAGGTTCGTGACCTGCAATGGGAGTTGAGAGCAGTGAGACCAAGGATGCTACATGAGACCTGCAGGCTGAGGAGGGCCCTGCTGCTGCCGGTTGGAGATTGGCCGGCTGACAATAATAATAATAATAATAATAATAATAATAATAATAATAATAATAATTAGATTACTTTTCTTTTAGTCTATGTATTTTTATTTGTTTTTGTTTAGTAAAAAAATTTATGTTTGATCGGCTTTGACGTTTTAATTCATATTTAAGTTTCATTTTGTCTATTATATTCTCAACAAACATGTCGACGATTGGACGTAAGGAATAATTTTGAATCCAGTAGCAATAACAAGAGTTGAAACATATTAGTTATCTGTTGGGTTTGTGGCAGGGGCTAATTTTTGTTGTTCCAAACAGATTACTTATATGTTGCAACAGATAATCAGTCAGATGCAACAGATAATTAGTCTGATGTAACAGATAATCAGTCTGTTGCAACAGATAACTCTTTTGTTGCAACAGATTACCCATCTGTTCAATTCATGTTATAGGCACTAGAGAACCATAAACATGAATCCAACATATGAGTCTTTTGTTGCAAATTACTCATCTGATGCTACAGATGAGTGATCTGTTTAAATTGTGGGCACTTATGTTGGATTCATGATTGAGTTCTATCCATTGTTGGAAAAAAAAATAGCAGTAGTTGTGTACCCAGATGACAAATTCAATGAAAAATCATATTTTTTCTTACCAAAGTCACCTATGAAGTAATGTCAAAGTGAAAAGTGATGTAGGAAACATAATTTGACCTAAGAAATTGGTCAGATAGCAGCAGTAGCGGTAACAACAACAATAATGGTTGACAAGAAGAAGATGAAGATGATAATGAATTGGAAGATGATGATAATGAAGTAGAAGATGATGAATAAAACAGCAGTAACAATGAACAACAATAATCGTGAAGAGAGAGAAACACGTCTTTTCCCCTCCGTTTCCTGTTATATTAACTAACATATTAATCAAAGTGTCAATTCAAAAACTTATGGGTTATTTTCAATTTTTTCTAACTTTCTTAATCCATGATAAAGTAATTGTCGCCTACACTCAATTATTAAGACTTGAATCACCTACACCTCATTTTCAAACTCTTTTGCCACCTACCGCTCAAAGCCCCTACTAACACGCCCCGAAATATCTAATATGTATTACATACGTCATAGGTGATTAATAAATAGGAGAGGATAGTTGCAATTAATGATTAATATGTTTACAATTGTTGATCCGTGCATGTAAATGCACGCTATCTAATAAATTTTTCCAAAGCTAAGGAACGATGTCGACAATATTACCCATCCTCTTTAGTTTCTTCTTCATTGGTCATACTTCTCCATATCAAAATAGTCGTCACTTTTTATTTTTTGAGAGTTAATATAATTAGTTTTTTCAAGTTAAATTAGATTAGATGAATTTGATATTTTAAAGTCAAAATTTAAATATTCAAAAATTATATGAAAAATATTATAATTTGTAAATTTTTATATATATATATGGTACACAAAATATATCTTAAAACATTAATCAAAGTTATTACTAGATAGGAAATTATGACAAGTACTTTGAAATGAAAGTAGCAGTTTGATTACTCCCTACTTTTTGTCAATTCAGCCAAAGAATGGTTAAAACAAGAGTTGGACAAGGAGTGACGTATTCTCCCAATTCAGAAAAAGAATTATATAACATGTTGAATATCTGGGTCGACGTGTCTAATTTGAGCATCACTTTACATATTGATTTTTAATTTTTGTAATTATAAAATTCACATAATTAGAAATTACGTGCAAAATCTTGGAAATCTAGTTTTTATTGTAGTTATGAAGGAAGTACTAACTACTGCATGCATACGTAAATAATTGGGAGGTTCTTACCTTGCATTATTTTACACTGCGTCCTCAATTAAATAAGTTAATTAGTCTAATTATATTATTTAGGGAAAACAATAAAAGTTAATTAGTTTTAATCCATCTGTATAGACGTAGGTGATGATGCTAGAGCTAAATACTAACAATTTATCAGTGTGTATGTATATATGTTTCTTTTCTTACTGTCTTTTCAAATATTACATATCCTTCTTATGCAAAATCAAGCATGCGTTTTACCTTTTGGTGGATGATCTAAGATACATATTTATGACGAATAAACCTATAATTATTGTGTCAACTTTAAGTGCGTTAATTACATTTTGGCCTCCAAATTCACCTCACATCACGAATTGTGCGTCATGGAGAATATTTTGGTTCAAACATATACTCTAGTACTCCATTTGTTACTTTTTAGTTTTCATGTTTTTTCCCGTGAGTTAATTTAGTTAATTTTTAAAGCTTAATTAGATAAGATTAACTTAATATTTTAAAATTAAAATTTAGATATTCAAAAATTTTATGAGAAATACTAAAGATTATAATTTTTCTCATATCAATGTGATGAAAAACTATATTTTAAAATGTTGGTCAAAATTTATATCATTTTATTCTTAAAAATGAAATTATGACAACTAAATTCTTAAGAATAAATAATTTAGTATTTCTATAGTTGGAATCTGTAACCAACTCCGAGTAAGGACAAATAATTTCAAGCATTAAATAAGTCATTAGTTGCTCCATTTTATACTTTCTTAGTTTTGAATTAGATGACCCTTTTAACCTTGGCACACCCATTAAGAAATCCAATAATTAGGTGTGTATTTTACTTTTTTACCCTTCTTGACATTATAAGATTCAATAATAAAGTAAGCATGGAAAGTTGATGCAATTATTCCAACCATGCATGCATATATCTAGAATCTATAAATCATTAATTTTTTTTTGGAGAAGGGAAAACATGAACACTCCTTTCCATATTACTCTATCTAAAACATGAACACTCCATTCCATATTACTCTATCTAAAAAAAATGCATCATTAAGTCGAACCCACAGTCTTTGACATTGTAAGATTTTGCATACGTTTTTTCTAATTCTTCGTCTTCAAATCCTTCCTTTTTTTCTACCGGATATTAAAGTTATCCGCACCCCCTACAATTGGTATCAGAGCCTATGCTGTTTAAAGTAACGAAAGTAGTATATATTTGGAGTTATTTGATTAATTTATTAGATTTAGATATTCACCAAAATATTAATTATTTAGATGCATAACGTACAAAAATTACAAAAATATAAAGAATTAAAACAAATAATATCTGAAAAACGTAAAGAATTAAAAATAAGGATAGAAAGACTACAGTATAACATAATTGCTAGAGTTAGTAAAAATTCAATGAATTCATAAAAAAAAAGAAATATCAAATGTAGAATCAACCATAGATAGTCTAGAATATACATACCAACATGATCTATTAACAATTAAATAAAAATGAACAAAGAAGAATTTATAATGGACGAAAAAATATATGAAAACCATGAAGGATTGAAAATAAAAATAGTATTTTCTAATCTAGGAAGAAGGCATAAGAAAATAGGTGAACATTTATATTTAATGTTAGAAAAAGAAGAATTAAAATTAGAAGATAAGTTGGCAGTCATGGTAAGAATAGAAAGAGAAAACGAAGAGATAGATAGAAAAAAGGAAATAGATAAAATAAAACAACAAACTACAAAAGAAATATGAAAAATAGAAGAAACTAAAAATAGTAGGATTGCTAAATTAGAAAAAGAACTACAAATGCTAAAAGATTTATATGAAAAGAGACAAGAAAAAAAAGGAGAAAAAGATAAAGAACAAAAATTATTAATTGAGATAAATCAATTTAAAGAAAAATTAGAAATAAAAAATAAAGAACCAGAAACCAGTGAATTAAAAATAAATACAATAGATGCTGAAGAAACAGATAATTATGATTTGAAAGATCGTGAAACATATACAGAAATTCTAGAAAACATAGGAAAACTAGAAATTAATGAAAAACAAGAAGTAATTAATAAAGAAGATCTAAAACTAACAAATACAGAAGTAAATATTCTAGATAAAAATATAATACCTAGTACATCAAATATAAGAAAACCAACCTATAATTACAAAAGTAAGTTTAAAAGATATAATCCAAAGGATGAATATAATAAATGGAAACCAAGACAAATAATTAATTATAACTTTTTAGATTTAGACTGTGTAATAGAGACAAATAAAAAAATACAACTATGGGTAGGATACATGTCAAAACAATTAATAGATACTAAAACAGATACAACAAATACACCAGAATATATAGAAAAGACATTAATAGAAACAGTAAAATTATGGTTTTTCAATCTAGCCGAAGCAAGTAAAAAAGTATTAAGATCTGATATAAAAACAGAAGGAACATCAACACCTACAAAAATATTACCAACAAAAATATTGAAAAAAATATGAAATAGCTATAAGTGATGAATTTAACAGTATGTCAACGGAAGAAACAGAACAAAATAAAGAAAAAGATACGAATAGGAATTTAATGTTAAAATTAGCAATATGTAATATGTGCTATATAGATGAATATACGTGCGCATTTAAAGAATATTATTATAAAGGAACATATAATATAGAAGAAAGTAAAGAAATAAGAAAATTATATCTTAGTAAATTACCTGAACCATTTAGTTCAAAAATAATAAAGAATTGGGATGAAGCAAAAATAGTAGATACCCTAGGAGTAAGAATAAAATTTTTACAACAATGATATAGAAATCTATGTGAAAAATATAGAGAAGAAATGAAAATGGAAAAATCATTAATAAGAAATTTAGCATGTTGTAAAGATAAAATAGCACCTCAATTTGGATGTGAAGAAAGATATTATAAGAAAAGAAAAAGACATAAGAAATATAAGAAATACAAAAAATCAAAATATAAATTTAAGAAACCAAGAAAAAGATATTATGTAAAAAATTATAAACATAAAAGACCATACAGAAAAAAGAAATCTATAAGAGAATGTACTTGTTATAATTGTGGGAAACTAGGACATTTAGCTAGAGATTGTAAATTACCAAAAAATCTAAAAAATAAACAAATATCAGAAATAAAAATAAAAAATACAAAATATATGCAGATAGATTATATAGATTATGAATTAAAAAGTGAAGATAGTATATATGAAATTTCGGAGGATGAAACAGATAATGAAATAGATAGTGAATTAGATGAATCAAATGACTGGAGAAAATATAAAATTGAACCAAATAACTGAAGAAGATATAAAAATAATAACAAAGGAAGAATATTTAAATGAAGAAGGAACAAATCAAAAATTAATATTTGACAGTAATATATTTGACGAAATAAAAGGAAAAGAGTTAGACTTAAGTGTAGAAAAAATATTTAAAATACCAACAATAAAAAATATATTTAGTAGAGAAAAGGAAGAATACTACGTAGTAAGTCAAAAGGAACATGTAATAGATTGTAGATATGCAAAAGGAAGAGCTAATACCACTAGTAACAAAAAGAATAATTAATAAAGAAATAAACGATATAAAAAATAAAGACCCAATAAAATATGTACACCTTGGAGGAACAGAAATATTAATAAAAGCATGTTTCAGAGAAGGAATAGATACACCAATAGAATTATATTTAGCAGATGATAGAATTATAAAACCTATAGAAAAAAGTATAATAACCGCTATAAAAGGAAATTTAATATACCAAAACTTTAAATTTATAATAAATGCGAATTATTCAGTAGCAATAACAGATAAAAATATAGATAAATCATTAGTATTATATTGGAAAATATCAGGGATAGAACTAACCCCAGGAAGTAAAATATTTACAGCAAGATATAAAAATCTATATGTATTAACAACAAAACATAAAATAACAGAAAAAAACAAAACTAATAAAATACAAATAGAAAGTCCTTTTGAACAATTCGTAAAAACAATTGATAATAATGACTATAGTTACAAAAATATAGATATAGAAGAAGATTTAGAAATAATAAATGATAGGATAAGTACATAAAAAAGAATAGCTCATGAAAAAACAGAATCAGCAAGTTCATAGAAAAGAACAAGTTATGGAACAACTCCAACAGTTAATTTAAATCAATATTATATAACGGGAACAATAAACGAAAAAGAATATTTAATACTCCTAAACACAGGACAAGAAGAAAATTATATAGCAAAATATCCAGTAAAAAATAAAGAAATAAAATTTAATAGTAATATATGCCCAGATTTACCAAGGAGCCTAATAGACATTAAGGATACGGCAGAAAAAATAATAATAATAGGAGTTAGAAAAATAAAAATAGAATTTGAAATCAAGGAAGAAATGCAAAAAACAGATATAATATTAGGAATAAAATGGTTAGAACAAGTAAAACCATACAATATAGAACATACACTATTATCTATAATGTATAATAAAGAAAGATTATTCATAAAAAGAACTTTAACATGATATGAAAATATATGTACTTGTAAAAATAATAGTAGAAGGATATTATAATAGATATTATACACCTATGATAGACACAAGAGTAGAAGCAAACTTATGTAGATACAACTATTTACCAGAAAATAAATGGGATAAATTAAAAACATCAATAGTAGTCAAATGATTTAATAATGAAGGAAGTTTAATTACATATAATGCTAAAAGTGTAAAAATACAAATATGGGATAAAATAATAACAACAGAAGAAATCTATAATTATGAACTAACATCAAAAGATATGCTTTTAGAAATGCCATTTTTAAATAAATTATACCCACATATAATAAGTAAAACAAATTGGTGGTTTACAACACCATATAAACAAAAAGTAAGGGCAAAAGGAGTTATTAATAAAATAAGAAAGAAAACTGATTGGATAGAAGGAAGTGAAAAAATTACACAAAAGTTAGAAAATATAAAAAATACAAAAAACACAGTACAACTAATTGTATTTTCAATAAATAAAAAAGAAATAACAATATTTTCAATAGATAAGGTAGAAATAATAAATAAAAAATTAAGACAATTATATAGTGAATATCCATTAAGAGGATGGGAAAAACATAAAACTACTATAAAAAATGAATTAATAGATAAAAATAGCATCATAACTCAAAAACCATTAACATATAATTTTGATGATTTAAAAGAATTTAAAATGCATATAGATGAATTATTAGAAAAACAGTATATATAAAAATGTAATAGTAAATACAATAGTCCAGCATTTATAGTAAATAAACATAGTGAACAAAAAAGAGGTAAAAATAGAATGGTTATTAATTATAGAAATTTAAATGCAAAACTATGACATATAATTATCCAATACTAAATAAGATATTAAAAATAAGACAAATACAAGGATATAACTATTTTAGTAAATTTGACCGTAAATCAGGATTTTACCACTTAAAGTTAGAAGAAGAATCTAAGGAATTAACCGCATTTACGGTACCACAAGGATTTTATGAATGGAACGTATTACCATTTGAATATAAAAATACACCCGGTAGATATCAACATTTTATGGATAGTTATTTTAAACAATTACCTAATTGTATAGTATACATAGATGATATACTACTATATACAAAGACTAAAGAGGAACATTTAAAATTATTAGAACAATTTACAGATATAATAGAAAAATCGGGAATAAATTTAAGTGAAAAGAAAGCCGAAATTATAAAAATCAGATAGAGTTTTTAGGAATTCAAATAGATAAAAGTGGAGTAAAAATGCAACAACATATAGTATAAAAAATAATAAATTCAAAAGAAGAATTAGATACAAAAAAAAAAATTACAATCATTTTGAGGATTAGTAAACCAAGTAAGAGAATATATACCAAAATTAGCAGAAAACCTAAAACCTTTACAAAGAAAATTAAAAAAGGATGTAGAATATAATTACAACGAAGAAGATAAAAAACTAGTTCAAAAAATAAAAATACTTTGTAAAATTACCAAAATTACAATTCCCAGATGAAATTTTATTTTTACATATATAGTAGAAGCAGATGCAAGTGAATATAGTTATGGAGGAGTACTTAAATATAGATACGAAAATGAAAAATTAGAACATCATTGCAGATATTACTCAGGTACGTTTAATGAAATAGAAATAAAATAGAAAAGAATTATGTTCATTATATAAATGTTTATTAGCATTTGAACCATATATTGTATATAACAAATTTATAGTGAGAACAGATAATACCCAGGTTCGGTGGTGGCTAACAAAGAAAATACAAAATTCAGTTACAAGAAAAGAGATTCGGAGACAAGTATTGAATATATTAAATTTTACATTTACAATTGAAGTAATTAGTACTAACAAAAATGTTATCACAGATTACATATCAAGACAAAGCTACACAGACTATATAATAGAAGATGATGCTTTAGAAAAAATACTCAAAACCCTAACCACGCTTTCAATGAAAGTGGACAGTATGGGTAATGAAATAGAAAAGCTAAAGACTAATGAAGTTAAACTGAAGTCTGAAGCTACAAATCAGTTAACTCAGCAGTGTGCAGAGCTATGTCGATCGGAAGACAATAAAATTTCAGAGCTAAATGGAGACGTTGGGACACTCCATAAAACCCATAACGTTTATCAATCTACAATTGCAGGTACAAGCAAAGGAGTTAGTGAACAAAGATACCAGAACATGAACATGAATAAGATATTTGAGAAGCCATTTATACCAAAAATACAAAAAGACCCCTTGTATATACCCCCACAAATTACCACATATCGAGATAGTTTGAACCAAGATAAAAAAACTTATAACCATCTAGCCCGAGGATACATAGAAAATATCTACAAAGTACATACTTTTCTAAACCTTAACCCCAGAGCTACAGATATCCAAAAGCCAAACACAAACTATATAACCCAAAGATTGCAAGGTCATAATAAGCTAATCGCACTACCCAAAACTAACCCAAGCTTAATAAAAACTTATTTCGACTATGGATTATTAAATACCATATATACCCAAGATGGAGAAGAACTATAAGCTATGGAAGAATTACATAAAATATTCACCACTTATAAAAGAGTAACCAAAGAAATCTATTTTATATAAATTTTTATACTACACCAGTAGAGATATTATACGACGAGATCAAACCAGTTATACAAATTGTAAAAATAGGATTAACCAGAGATATGATTATACCGGAAGATATTGTACAGCAGCCAGAGATGCCTAGAATTGAGATACCTGATTTCTACGCAAATAAACGACTTATTAGACTAGCTACAATTATTCAAGAATTAGCAAATAATTATATCAATGGAAACCCGATATGGAGCTATTATTCAAGAGACCATAAAATGATTTATTCAAATTCAAGAGAACTACGGCAAACAAATATAGAAGATGTCAGACAATGGGTAATGACGTTACTTAACCCAGAAAAATAATCTACTGCAAGAGCAATTAAGAAAGGATTTATTTCAGATGGATTATTAACAAGATATTGCAAGATAATTGGACGCAAATATCCAGACCATCAATGTTCGAGATGTAAAGAAGAAGATAACGTTATACTAGACGTACAACTAGAATAAAGATAAGCATGCCAGATGGAAAGAAGATAGAAAAACAGCAAATACGACAAGAAGAAGATAACAACGGAACAATAACAAAGAGACAAGTTAATTAAAGTTGAAAGTGACATATGAAAGAATAGATACTTTTTCTTGAAAACTTTACATTAATTATACTATTTACTTTAAGACTTTTTGGCACTTGCCATAATTGTTTTCTTTGTCTTTATAAGACTTTTTGAAAGATGTAATTATTCAGGAAACATGTAAAGAGATATATTAGGATAGCCTCCTTTTTTGACCTTTGTAATATCAGGAAGAATACGTAGGAACCATGTGAATTATTCATTTTCTCATTATAAATGGAGGCATGGAAGGCAGCAGAAAAGGCAAGCCTTCATGCGTTGAAGCAAAAAACTCTCTCTTGTCTACAATAAATATTTTTATTATTTAAAGAAGGTATATTTCAATAGAAAAATCTATGGAGGAACAAAGCTTAAAATTATTAAATCTACCAGAACAGGTATATTCATTTACTATTATGAATAGCTAAATTCATAAATTCCTAACAATCATGATATGATAAAATAAGTTCATGTTAGTTGCTTTATAGTAGAATTATTCGAAAAATAACATGTTAAGAAGTTTATTAGCAAAGTGGAAAAGAAAAAAAATTTCTAAGAACTATTCCATCCTAAAGGTGAAACCGGTGAGGCAAGAAAGCCGTGATAGGGGAGTAGCCAGAGTAGAGGTGTTGTTTAAGGGAAAAGTATCCAGATTACCATGCTAATAGTGACTGAAGAATATGTTATTTAAGAATAATCTAGTATATAACAATCTAAAGTGATCATATTTTGTTATGTGTATGATTGAAGGGAATATTTTGAAAAAGCATCATATGAAAAATGAATACTTATTTATCTGACGAAATGGTAGATAAATTTAAAATACTTGTTTTATATGTACTTAAGGATATAGAAATTACAGATATAAGAAAATCATATTAGAAAAATATTTGATAAATATTTTATGACTGGAGTAAATTATATACCACACTTACCTAACTACTCTTACAAATGCTTATATACCAAACCTACATATCAACCATGATAAATTATGTATATTTAGAATTTTGGAAAATGAATATGAAAAATATACAATCAACAGAAAAACAAATGAAAATAAATTTAGATGAATATATGAGGACTAAAGATATAAAATATATACAATTGCTCAGTGAAAATATAGAAGAATTAATGAGATTAAAACAAAAAACTAAAAAATATTATAATAAAGCATTTAACCAATTTTAAATGACAAATAATCTTAAAATATTAATCTTATATATAATTAAAAATATAGAAATTTTAGATATTAAGAGAATAACATTAGAAAAAAAATATTAGACTATGAAATTGAAATTATAAATTGGATAAAACAACTATACCTAGATAATTACCTAGATGGATATTATTCAGACTAAAATGTTAGAATATATTAGAAAAATTAGAGAAAACCAAAGTGACCTATATGAAGAAATTAATTATAGAAACAGAATCAAAGAAATAATGAAAATCTAAAAGAAAAATTAATATGGATAAAAGAAACCTTAGAAAATTTAGAAAAAAGTACAGATAATAGTTTATATAACATAAAAAACTCATTAAGAGAAGAAGAAAGAGAGATAATTAATAGCATTAATAACCTTAACTCAGATATAAATTATAGTACAATTAAAATAGAATATTACACAAAAATTAGTAAACAAGCAGCTACTTTAGAATAAAATGATAAACTATGAGTATTTAAAATATTGGAGACAAGAAATGGAAGAAATAAGATTAGAAGAAATGCATATGAAAGAGAATTTAATCGAATATTTTAGAACAAAAGATATAGAATATTTAGAATACCTTAAAATAATATAGAAGAATTACAAAGACTAAGAGAAAAAACTAAAGAATACTACAGTAAAGCATTTAATCAAATACCAGTTAATCACCCCCCAAGATATGAACAATAAACTAAAAATAAAAATATTTAGAGAAGTTAAGAAATATCCACGCACAAATAAAAATATATCCATTATTTAAACAGTGAATTAAACCCCTTCAAAGAACTTTACATTCACTTTTCATCAAATCTCTCTCAAGCAAAACCCTAGTTCATCAAACTTTCTCCTCAAGAAATCCAAATTCCTCCATTAATTCCCCAAAAAATTTAAGATTTAGAATTCCCAAGTTAAGTACTCCAGGAATTCATCTCCAAAGCATCAATAGAGATCCAAGATTCATGTATTAACAACTAGATCATCAATTAAGATATGTGAGGTTTGAACAAGGATAATTCTTTCATCCTTGTGCTCAAAACTTTATTTTAATTATAACTTTACTGCAATTTATGAGATGTTCCATAAAATTCAAGTTAAGGTTTATACCCATTATCATTCTTTGCAAGATTATGAGATTTTCCATGATTTAAAAGTTGAATTACATGATTATGTTTATGATTCCATGCATATTGCTTAAATTTCCAGATTTTATGATGAATTATGAATATTTATATTATCAAGCATGAATTTTTGAGATGTTTATAATGATATTGATACATGGGACATTAATTCCTATTTAAAGATTGTTATTCAAATAATTGTTGTGCTATAAGAACCCCATGATTAGAATGCTTTCAGATTATTGAGAAAGATTTGACCTTTTGGTCTTAGAACAAATTTAAAATCTACTTGACAGATTCAGATTATAGATTTATAGTTGGCTTTTATTATAAACCATTAGATTACTTTTAAAGTGGATTTTTCTTAAGATTTTGAGCATCAGATTGGGAGTAGTATTTAGCATCGAGCGGGAAGTATGGGATTAGCATACCCTATCTTCCACAGAACTACGTGCCACCGTGGGTACAGATTTAGATTATTCCCACTTCTACGTGGATGACTCAGATTGGGATCACACAGATTAGATTATTCTATTCTGATGGAAAGGGTAGAATAACCCTAACCTTACTGGGGCTAGTCGTGGGATACCATGGATACTCACATGGTGTACATGTCTGTTAGAAGAACCTCCAAAATAGATGTCCCCCACTCTTAAAATAGTTTTTAGTTAATTAAAGTGTTGAGATAAAGTGTTTACTATGTAGAAAGTTGTTTTAAAGTATTTCCCTTTAGTTAAAGTGTTTTCCTAAAGAGAAGAGTCTTACAGAAAATTTTTTAGAAAACTAAGTGTAAAGGCTCAAGAATTTATTTAGATTACACTTTATAGAAATATATCAACTTTTAGATTTTAGATTTAAAGAGTGAGTCCTTTCTACACTTAGACAGTATGATTTAAAGAAAGAATTCAAGTACAACCTTTAGAACTGAATGTGATGGATCACAAGATTTATAAAGTATGAATTGCTCTTATTGCTTCAGATTTCAGTATTTTAGACATTCCAGCTCATGTGAGTTATTTACATTTAGCATGCATTGTTTTACAAATTATGATGACTAGATGATGTTTTACTTATGTATTTAACCCCCATATACTCAGTACATCCTCAAAGTACTGATCTATATATATGTCTATATGCTACATTGTCTCATAATATAGGTACAAGTTTAGTATGCATATTCAGATCAGACAGTTGTGGATTCCAGCCAGCGAGATGATGAGTCCTCCTACTCTGGGAACTTCAGTTAGAATTATTTATGTTCTTTACTTTCTTAATCCTATGTATTGATTAGTGATAGTTGGGTTCGCATCCTAGATATCTATCGTCAGTATGGTAGAGGCTTCACAGATGTCAGTTAGAGTCGGTCTTGTAATTTCAGTCCTTCTTTTCAGATTTTATTAGAATGTAAAGTTGTATCCATATTGTATACTCATGTATTCCTCTATTATTATATTTCCACATAGTAAACTCAGTATTTATTTCATATTTATTCAGTTGCTTGTTAGAATTCTAGTTCATGGGTTAGCTTGGGATCACTTGTGATCCTAAGTACCGTGTGACATCTCAAGACAAATTTTTGGGGAGTTACAAATTTGGTATCAGAGCACAAGGTTCAAGTGTCCTAGGGTGTTTGTGAAGCCGTGTCTAGTAGAGTCTTATGGAACGGTGCAGAGACGTCTGTACTTCTCTTCGAGAGGCTACAAGGCATTTAGTCTTTTAAGTCTCAGATTGAGCTATAGAAAGGTCCTCTAAGAAACTTATACAGATTATCATCTTGCTCTATTCAGACCATCTCTGCCTTATTTTCAATGTAACAGAAACAATCAAATTTAAATCTTTACAGATAGAGCTTTTTCAGACAGTCCCCATAGATAGTTATGGGATTGTACGCAGGCTTAAGAGTATCTCATCAATGCTTTTAAGTTCCGAACTTTGAAGAACTTCATTCATGTTTATGAAAATAGTTCACTAAGCCCAAGTCAAATGTTCTTTCAGATCCCTCCTTAGAATTCATAATGTTAATCTATACTTCCCCATCTATGAATTATTATTGAGATAACATAATTAGTAAGTTCTAATTTTCTCCCAAGATAATGCTCTCAGATTTTCTAGTAGAAGTTTTAGAAGTCATATAAAGGGCTTGAGATGAGCTCCTTACTGTGTTAAGATCCTTGATTTGAAAGTTTATGTTCTCATCCTTATGAGTTGTTTAGTTGAGACCAAATTATAAATTTATTTAGGTTCCTCATTATTCCTTCAGTACAGATAGTGCTCGTGAATGAAGATAGTATGAGCCTAGACTATTAAATGTAGTGTGCGTTTGAGAGATATTATGAACTTCAGTATTATGATTTATAAATAGTAGAACCTTATTATAGTTAAAAGTATGTGTATAGAAGAGTAGTGGCGAGAAAAGTGAGAGTGTCGATTGACAGAAAGTATAGAGATAAACTTGTGCATGTTAACGAGTTGTGTTAAGGTGATATGTTCTTATGTGTTAGTTTAGTGGAAGAAAGAGAATGAGTTATTAGTTAAGGTGAATTGTTGTTTGATTGAAGCACAGAAAGAGTTATTGATGGTTATTATTGTGTTTGAAAGGTATAGGATATTAGTGAAGTGTTTGGTGGTTTAGTATCATTAATTTAGGCTTCCCTTGAGATTACAAAAAGGAGTTTAGTTGAAACTCATAGAGCTATAATAGTAATTTAAATGTATAGAAGGGTAAATAGTGATGATGGGTAAAAGGATGATGTGTTAATGGATTGTAAATAAGAGTCCATATGATTTTGATCGATTATTATGGTTATGAGATTCTAGTAGGCTAGTGTTTCTTGATGTTTTATTGTATAGCTTCCCAGTGAGAATCGTATAGTACATGAGGTTGGGTTGTTACTCATGTTTAGTACTGGATATTAAGTTTGAATAGTAGTCATCAAGGTGGATGTGATTATTTCTTGGTCAGTGATGCTAGTTATATGGAAGTGATCTAGTAGGCTTGAACAGTATGTGCAAGAGTTTGAGTCCATTTTTAATTCGTAAATTAGTATGATGTTGTATGTACGATGAAGACGTATGCCTAAGGTGATATGAGGTTGTAGTATTTTCCAAGGTTATTATGTGTTGTGTGTACCGTTGAGTTTCTAAGAGGAAGGAGTAGTTAGATGGTATATGATGCTTTAAATAGCTAAGTTAAGGAGTTTTGATTTATAGTGTTGATCCTTTTGATATGATTTTGATTCTCATGGTTTGGAGAAAAAAATATAAGTTTAGAAATGTGATATTATGTGATATTAGTAGAGTATGAAGGAAGTTAGTATGGTTCTACAAGGGTTTGCAAATATCCATGTTAAGTGAAAATTCTAAGTTAGTGAGTGTTTAAGTTTTTATATGATGACTTTCGAGGCTATGAGTTAAATCTCAGAAGGAGGTACTAGCATTGGGAGTTACACGTTAAAATACAGTCCTTCAGGGTAAGTTTAGTTTTATGTGTATTGATTTTATGCCAGACTCTAGAGTAAAGTGATTGCAATTTAGATTAAAGTTTATATAATGGTTCACAAACTTAGAGTGATGGCTTAAATCCAAGGGGGAGATGATAGAATGAGTAACTAAGTCGACCTTCCAGATCCTAGTAGTAATGTCAGTATAGTGTAGTAAGTGAGGATGGGGCTCAACCCATTCCTATTTCGGTATCTTCAGTTATCCCAATACCTCTATCTACTTATGCCTTATATGTTGGTTCCATGACCACATTCATATTTATGCACCTTAGAAAAATCATGTATACTTTCAGTTCCTAGCATAAGCAGTTCCAGTTCACTCAGCAGTACGGATTATGTTCCATGAAATCATGGATTCTAAGCTCAGGTCATGCAGATCATGACTCATGTACTCATGTTTTACAGTAAGTTCAGTTTTAGTATTCATGCGACACTCTTAACGATCAGCAAAATTCAAATTTATATCATGTTCATCCTCAGATTAGATCTCCATAATGAATTTATGCCGTGAATGCCCTATTCCTCAGGCCACAGTAAGGTGTCAAGTTATACATAGTATCCCTTCATGTTTCAGGTCTCATGTTCTAGCCTTTCAGTGACTCCTCCTTATGTAAGGATAGTAGTGATGCGTAAATATTTCTTGTTGATGAAAGGTGGTTGTATGCTTATCTTAGCTAAGACAGTAAATGTGAAGTACGATTGAGTCCAAGTCTTTAATACATGTCATGGTTAGTTGAAATTTTATGTATTATATTTGGGATGATTGTTGTAAGCTGGTTTTATGTAAGTCTATAAGTTTGAAAGAATTCTTGAGGTGAAGTTTATTTTCTTGTGTATGAATTGAATGGTGCATGAAGGTTGTTATTGATAGAGGTATTAGAGAATAAGGAAGAGATGCTTTTATGGGTATTTTCTTAGAAGTGCATGTATGGATATGAAAATAGGCTTGAACGTCATGTTGGTGTATAAGAGGATAGACGTGTAGTGTATTAATGGATTTTTAGTAAGAGGTTGAATTTAGTTGTTAACGTGATAAGAAGAGTCATCTTAGTGTAGGTAGTTGTGTGACCATGTCTGAGGTATCGAGTTCATGGTTCATGCTAGTGTTATGAGGTTATGTGCAGTACCTTGTGATTCTGAGTTAGGCCTGACCGTGATGAGAGGATTTAGTTCAGTTTAGACTTTAGAAAATGGAGTTATCAATGCCATGTGAGGATTATAAGTTGAATCAAGTGATTATCATATTTAAGGGAATAACATAGTGGAGAAAGTATTGGAGAAGTGCTGCTAAACTTGAAGATAAGAAGTTGCATTACTTAAGGCCTAGAAATTTTATCCCAGCTTATGGTTTATGGGTCTATGTTCCATGCTATAGAATGGTATCGATGTTGTAATCTCTTATTCAGAGGTCTTCTTCAAACCATTCCCAGAGTCCTTTACTCCCTAATATCCTTAGGGTTTCTTAGAAAAGGGTTAAAGAAGTACTCCATCTGGGTATGAGCATTCAGTATGGTTTAGTCAGTGTAGACAGAAATCCAGTCTAACAGTCAGACAGATGAATCTCTATAGTTTTTCCATCTTCTGATTTAGTTCAGTCTAACTACCTAAAATTTCATAAGTATGGCCATTTCAGTATATGCATCATGCATCAGTTTCAGATTCAGATATTAAGTCATGATTCAGTTCATAAGTATCCTGCGTATCATCTCAATCTTTTCCTAGTATTTTAACTAAATCAGTATCATTCGGGGACGAACGGTCCCAAGGGGGAAATATTTTAATGCCCCGAATTTCATGAAGTTTTCATGTCATAAATCTCTCATTTTTTCTCATGAAATTAGATCCAGCCTAAATAAATTGTTATCCCTGAGTTAACTCTCTCGTTTCGATCTCAGCCATGTAGCAATTTTTCATGAAAGCTCATGCACTCACAGATCAGTTCAGTAACCTACTACGTTGGGATTCAGTCATACAGTTTATTTCAGTTGTGCATGAAATCTTATAGCCTTAAATTCCTCAGTAATTTCAGCCTTATTAGCCACATTCGAGGACGAATATTTTCAAGGGGTAGAAATTGTAATACCCCATATTTTCCTAGCTTAAATTCATCCCTAGAATGTCAAGAATTTTCTTTAAAGATGAATAAAATTTATTTCATATGGTATTTTTAAGATTTCGACATTTTATTATGTGGGAAATTGAATAAGCTTTCAAATAATATAAGATTTGCCTTAATCTAATAATCGGGTAAGAAATTATGGCTATTTTAAGTTCTAGTCATAAAACACCATCATTTGGACCCTTAGTGCATCGCGGAGCAGGGTAAAATCCCAATTGTCAGTTTCCAATGGCCCTCTGTGATTGCACCGCATCGCAGAGAGGGCTAATTTTGCAGTTTGGGAATTTTCAATGAGACCTCGCGATACTGGCGTGTCGCGCCAGTGGTCAAAATTACAAACATAGGGGCTTCGCGATTATGGCGCATCATAGAGGGAGCCCATTTCCAGCTCATCCTAATTCCGATGAGCCACTATGATAGTGGCGCGTCGTGGTGGCCACCCAGTTCATAAAATATTGCATTTTTCAATTTTGTTTGGGGGTTTACAGAGGGCATTTTGGTCATTCTACCAGCCCCTAGTCCTTCTTAAACAGTGAATTAAACCCCTTCAAAGCACTTTACATTCACCTTTCATCAAATCTCTCTCAAGAAAAACCCTAGTTCATCAACCTTTCTCCCCAAGAAATCCAAATTCCTCCATTAATTTTCCAAAGAAATTCAAGATTTAGAATTCCCAAGTTAAGTACTCCAGGAATTCATCTCCAAAGCATCAATAGAGATCCAAGATTCAAGTATTAACAACTAGATCATCAATTAAGGTATGTGGGGTTTGAACAAGGATAATTCTTTCATCTTTGTGCCCAAAACTTTATTTTAATTATAAATTTACTGCAATTTATGAGATTTTTCATGAAATTCAAGTTAGGGTTTATACCCATTATCATTCTTTGCAAGATTATGAGATTTTCCCTGATTTGGAAGTTGGATTACATGATTATGTTTATGATTCCATACATATTAATTAAATTTTTAGATTTTATGATGAATTATGAATATTTATATTATCAAGCATGAATTTTTGAGATGTTTATCACAATATTGATACATGGGTCATTAAGCCCTATTTAAAGATTGTTATTCAAAGAATTGTTGTGCTATAAGAACCCCATGATTAGAATGCTTTCAGATTATTGAGAAAGATTTGACCTTTTGGTCTCAGAACAAATTTAAAATCCTCTTTACAGATTCAAATTATAGATTTATAGTTGGTTTTTATTATAAACCATTAGATTACTTTTAAAGTGGATTTTTCTTAAGATTTTGAGCATGAGATTGGGAGTAATATTTAGCACCGAGCGGAAAGTATGGGATTAGCATGCTCTATCTTCCACAGAACTATGTGCCACCGTAGGTACAGATTCAAATTATTCCCACTTCTACATGGATGACTCAGATTGTGATCACACAGATTGGATTGTTCTTTTCCGATGGCAGCCCTAACCATATGGGGGCTAGTCATGGGACACCATGGATGCTCACATGGTGTACATGTCGATTAGAAGAACCTCCCAAATAGATGTCCCCCACTCTTAAAATAGTTTTTAGTTAATTAAAGTCTTGAGATAAAGTGTTTACTATGTAGAAAGTCATTTTAAAGTATTTACCTTCAATTAAAGTGTTTTCCTAAAGAGAAGAGTCTTACAGAAAAGTTTTTAGAAAACTAAGTATAAAGGCTCACGAATTTATTTAGATTATGTTTTACAGAAAGATATCAACTTTCTGATTTTAGATTTAAAGAGTGAGTCCTTTCTACACTTAGACAATATGATTTAAAGAAAGAATTCAAGTATAGCCTTTAGAACTGAATGTGATGGCCATAATATTTTTAAATTATGAATTGCTCTTATTGCTTCAAATTTCAGTATTTTGGATATTCCAGCTCATGTGAGTCATTTACATCTTGCATGCATTATTTTACAAATTATGATGATGACATGATGTATTACTTATGTATTTCACCCTATATACTCAGTATATCCTCAAAGTACGAATCCACATATATGTCAATTTGCTACATTGTCTCATAATGTAGGTACAAGTTTAGTATGCATATTCAGATTCAGATAGTTGCAGATTCCAACCAGCGAGATAATGAGTCCTCTTATTCCGGGGACTTCAGTTAGAATTATTTATGTTCTTTACTTCTTTAATCATACGTATTGATTAGTGATAGTTAGGGTCGCATCCTAGCTATCTATAGTCAATATGGTAGAGGCTTCACAGATGTCAGTTAGAGTCTGTCTTGTAATTTTAGTCTTTCTTTTTAAACTTTATTAGAATGTAAAGTTGTATCCGTATTGTATTATCATGTATTCCACTATTATTATGTTTCCGCACAGTAAACTTAGTATTTATTTCATATTTATTCAGTTTCTTATTAGAATTCCAGTTCATGGTTTATCTTGGGATCACTTATGGTCCTAAGCACCGTGTAACATCTCGGGACAGATTTTTGGGGCATTACATTCTAGAACACTTTCTTCAGAAGGTTTAGATAATACATGTAGGGTTCTTTATGTTTGTTTTAGGTTAAAATGTGTTGATACACACTCAAGCAGTGGTCCAAACAGTTGAATAACTCATTTTTATCGAGCGTTGTTCAATGCATTTTGCTCAACAAACCTTCAAAGAATTTGATAGGTCAATTATCCTGAAATTACATAACGTTTGATCTAAACTGATTCTATCAAGCCTGTCAAATGTTACGCAAATCCAGGCTCATTACCCTATCAAAACCTTTGTCCGAGTTAGTGCACAAATCAAACGAGCTCAATCTCTAATCCTTTCTGCTGGTGACTCTTCTCCCATATAGAGGATAAGATATCTGCCATGCAAAAGTCACACCGGTGCCAAAAATTCTTGCCACAGCAAAAATCTTGAGAAGGCATGACTAATAATCTCTCAATATGACTAGTTGGTTAGATCCGAAAGGATCTTTATGAGAAAGAGGAGAGAAAAGAGAGAAAAAAGGTTGTGATAACCCTAAAAAGGAGAGAAATAAAAAAATGAGAGATGAATATAATAAATTTAGGGCTAAAAGAGATATGAGATAATTCTAGATATAGACATGGGTTTAAATATTCATTAATATTCATTAATAACTTGAGGGGCACAATGAAGATGGGTGACATTAAGAAGACAAGATAAGACTACTCAATGAGATTTTTGAGTTATCCAAGAAATATTTTTTACCGCCTTTAGTAGTACTATTTTATCTATCTTTCTTCTTTCGGATAGAAGCTTTCTTTAAAATTAAAAGCAAAAAAAGATTTTCAAACAAATATGTCATCTGTTGCAACAGATATTAGTATCTGCTTGAAAAATTTCAACAGCTCAGTCAATTGTACCAATAGAGCAAATGTCCATTTGATAATTAAATCAGATATGTCATCTGTTACAATAGATATCAATATCTATTTGAAAATTTTCAACAGCTCAGTCATCTGTCACAACAGATGCAAATGTCTATTTGATAATTAAATTAGACATGTCATCTGTTGTAATAGATATGAATATCTGTTTTAAAATTTCCAACAGCTCAGTTGTTTGTTGCAACAAATCTCATTGTAATTGATTTACATAGATCTAGGGGTGAGTACATAGGGTGAATTACAACTTCAATTGAGTCTTTGCGATTGCATTATGTTGGTATTGCGTTCCTCCTGACATGAGTCATCGATCTATCACTCCGAGTCAAAAAATTTTGTATTAACTTAGTATTGAGATAATACCTAAATTGCTTTAGATAGATCTATGGGTGAGTACATAGGGTGAACTACTTTATTTGAGTCTTTGCGATTGCATGATATTGGTATTGCGTTCCTCCCGACCTGAGTCGTCGATCCATCACTCTGAGTCGGAACGTTTCATATTAACTTAATATTGAGCTAATACCTAAATTGATTTATATAGATCTAGGGGAGAGTACATAGGGTAAACTACAACTTCATTTGAGTCTTTGCGATTATATGATGTTGGTATTGTGTTCCTCCCGACCCGAGTCATTGATCCATCACTATGAGTCAAAACATTTCATATTAACTTAATATTGAGCTAATACCTAAATTAATTTAGATAGATCTAGGGGTGAGTACATAGAGTAAATTACAACTTCAATTGAGTCTTTGCGATTGCATGGTGTTGGTGTTACGTTCCCCTGACCCGAGTCGTCGATCGATCACTTTGAGATAAAATGATTCTCATTAACTTATTATTATAAGATAATACCTAAATTGATTTAGCTAGATCTAGGGACGAGTACATAGGGTCAACTAGAACTTTAATTGAGATTTTTTGCAATTGCATGGTGTTGGTGTTGGTGTTGCGTTCCTCCCAACCCGAGTCGTCAATCGATTAATCTGAGATAAAATGATTCTCATTAACTTATTATTATAAGCTAATACCTAAATTGATTTAGCTAAAAATAATTAAGATCAATTTGGGCCAAATTAACATTTTCAAAACTTGTCATTCTTTTTCCAAATACAAATCAATCCATACAAATCATCTATTTGTGGAAAAAAGTTTCATTAATTCAAATCTCGAGTTCTCACTCTTTTATTTTTCTCTCGATAATATAGATAACAACTACTCAACATTTTGCTCAACCCTTCACAACAGATCGATTTTCTTTTCATTTTCGATCACATAAGTTTATTTTCTACTTTATTCTTGCTTATATCCATCATTTTTCTCTGTATTCGTAGGTAACAAAGTTCGAGAAGAGTTCTATAGTTTTTTTTTTCTAAAAATTGAGTTTTTTAGTGAATGATAAAAAAGAATACTTTTAGTTGTATTATCTTCAAAAATAGGTTAACAATTTTGAGTCTTGATGGTAAAATCATAGGAAGAACGTGATAAAACCCTAGATTTTATTACACTGTTCTATTGACTGTGGTGTCATTGGTTGGTGATGTTTATGGTGGCTGTTGGTGGTGTCGGTATTCATGGTGTTTGTGGTGGATGTTGGTGGTGTCGGTATTCGTGGTGTTTGTGGCATTGGTTGGTGGTGTTTGTGGTGGTGGTTATCGGTGTGTCGGTATTGGTGGTGTTTGTAATGTATTTTTTAAAATTTATGCATACATCAATTGTAATATAATTTTTGTTTTTTGTTGTTTGTAGATAAAATATGTCTCCCAAAAGAGAAGAAAGTGAAAGTGAATCAACTTCTAACACCCAACAAAAAAGACTACAGTACAGAGGGATTCAGAGGAATTTCCTGAATAATCTCAGTTAGAAAAATGAAATGGAGGAGAGATATGAAAAAACAACATTAAGGAAGGTGGACAAGGGCCTGTAGATGATGATGAAGAAAATAAAAGTGAGAAAGAGGAGAAAGTAGAGAGTAAGAAAGATGATGATCATCAATATGATGATAATGGATCAACAATGGGGCATGAATTAATATCAACATCTCATCATGATCCTGTCAAAACTATTAGTATTAACAGGTTTCAAATTGGGATGCCAATAGATGACCCTACAGAACTAACTAGTGAACTTGTACTTAAATGTCAGTTGGGATTTTTTAAATTATTTTAGGAATATTATGAAGAACGAAAACATAGACGGACTTTTTAAGAGAAGTTTCTTTAGATGCTTTCTTGAGCTACCTGAGGACCACCCTGTCCGTTTCTAAATGAGTATGGTATATAATCTTCTCATGTGCAGGATCAAGTACGTGGGGGATGATAAAGATCGGAGGAGAGGGAAAAAAGATAGATAAAATCTGGATCAACTACTATGGCATGCCAGTTTGTTTTGGCTTGTAAGAGTTTGCCATAGTGACGGGCTTGAGATGCGATCATCTAGAAGAACCTATCACCAAGAGAACACCCCGCAAAAGGTCCAAGGCAAGCAAGACATCCAAACCACCACAATTAAATAGAGGGAAGGGATTATCTCAGCGACCACCCAGTAAAACCAACAAACGCAAGGAAAAAATAGATGGGTTTTTGGACATGGCTACAAAGCATCGGATTTGATAACAGATCTCAAGGATAAAACCATACCAAAGCAGTACAGGGAGCAATTGTTCTTAGTTTGGTTTGCCCATTCCGTTACATTGGCAAGAGTCGTCAACAAGGTCATGAAAGATGATTTATTGGTGCGTGCTGAGGATTTTAAGAAATTCAATAATTATCCCTGGGGATATGACAGCTTCTACATGAATGTCAGATATTTACTGACAAAGCTATCCCCAGGGTCGATCACATTATACAAGTTTCCTTGGTCTTTCATGGTAAAATTAATAACTATTTTTACTCATCCATTAATTTATATTGAATATAGTTATTATGACTTTTTTTTGCTTGCTTCCTATTTACATTTTTTAGGCTTGGGCATTTGAAGCCATTCCTCCCATCCAAAAGCAGGTAATGGATTACCCGAAAGAGGTTTCTTATCCAATGATGTTTAGGTGGTTGGTTGTGAAGAACAATAAAAGAATTAAGAAGGATGGTCTCTTTAACCCTCTGGATGATGCAATACGTCTTCTTTCAAGTAAAATAATTTGACTCAATGAAAGATATTGAATAGATGCTATATATGGTGCAACATATGTTATATATGATGCATCAGATGGGACATCTATTGTGATAGATTACCCGTCCTGCGCCAACTGGTGCAAGAGATGGGTAATCTATTGTGACAGACGATTGATATTTTGCATCAGATTACCCATTTATTGCTTTGGTTCTCTAAACTCGACTCTAACAGATTAACCATCTACTGCAAATTATGCAACAGATGGGTAATCTGATGTGACATATTATTAATTTGTTGCAACATATAGATCATTTGTTGAATAACATGTAACCCAACAGATTACCTATCTTGTGCAAATTGGTGTAATAGATTGGTAATCTATTATGACAAATGATTGATATTTTACATCAGATTACCCATCTATTGCTTTGGTTTTCTGAACCCAACTCAAACGAGTTAACCATCTACTGCAAATTATGCAATATATGGGTAATCTGATGCATCATATTGTTAATCTATTGCGACATACAGATCATCTGTTGTATAAGTTGTTTATTTTGACATGTAACCTAACTGTGAAATTATTATATTATATGATTTAAATGCATTTATCTTTTTTTATAGGTTGTGCATCCATGGATCGTGCCTACTGAGCAGGAGTTGGGGATGACTTATTTCATTACTTTAGGTCATGTTGATACTATAGTAGACCCAGCGATGGACTTAATAAAGAAGGAATTGGTTGGAGCAACAGTCATAAGAAGAGCACTTAGGCAAGGTCAACCTAATGTTGAGGCTCTTCATGACCAACCTACTACCGCAGATTTGGGTGCTTCTTTTGGTGGAGTTGTTGGTGTTAGTGGAAGGTATGCTGATGTTGCTATCACTCGTGATGATGAGCATGTTGCTGCTCAAGAAAAATTAAATATGTTTGAAAACACCCCTTTCACGGGTCCCTTTCACCCTTACACAGGTCCCTCTCACCCTTACACTGGTCTCTCTTACACCGATTTACCCCCGTGTTCTCGTTGTAAATAAGAAAGTGCAAGGAAAGCCAGGATAAACTCTTTAAAAAGGTAGATGCTATCATAAAAGCTATCGAGGAATTCAAATCCAAGAGGGGCGTCATACCATCCAAGAAGGTGAGGGAGCCATACACTTCTACAACGATGGTTAGAAGAAAGAAAAGAGCAATTAGCGGCATGCTCTCCAGTTGTAAATAAAAAAATATTAAAGTTCAGGGGCCATTGAAGAAGTCCATCTGCGACGGACCAAGAATGCCAAGCGAGGCGCACAAGATTACCCCAGGTCTCCCTCCCCCCCTCCCCAAGACTTTAAGATTATGACAGATATACGTATGCGGTAAGAGGACAAGGTAAGTTTACTTTTCCTAACCTAGCCTTCTACTCTATTCTATGAAGAAGAAGCTACGCAACCGATGTAAAATTAGTTGCAATAGCTAGGTATTCAGGTGCAACTGGTAGTGGTTCTGTTGCAACTTATTATCCATTTATTACATAGGTTGCGTGGGATTGATTCATAAAATCCTATGCAACGGATGTTCCATCCGTTGCATCTTTACAATTACTAACCTATTTAAAAATTGACCTCTTATATCACAGTATGTTGACAAAATTCTCGGCCTCATGAGGAAAAGGAAATTAGTGTACCCAAAATCTTATGACACTTTCGATAGGATAATGGACCTCGACTTCTGAAAAAAGCTTAAGAATAAGTACGATCAACTCAATAATCTAGCGTTGGCCTATGGCGCAGGATTTAATTCGTTAGTTTCTATGTTCAACTGGGATGAAGAAATGATGAAATATATTAGAGGTAAGAGGCCAAATCCACACGATAAGAGCTAGACGAGGCAAAAAGGATTCTTATAGTCATGAACATGAACCACATACATTATTGTCGAGGAGGGAAAGATCAAGGTTTATGACTGCAACGAACCTTCCATCGATGAGGTCATTTTTTTATCCACATGAAATAGCTGATGGACCTATTCCCCATCTTGTTGAGGCAAATTAAAATGATGTATCATTTGCCAGAGAAAGTGTTGATGAAGAAATCATGGGATTTTGAAGGTTGCAACAAGGGCATGAACCTTCCAAAAAATAATACCAGTTTTGTGTGTGGCTCGCACGCACTTGGACACATAAACTATTTGCTGACCTGCACAGAAATGACCAAGCCGACGACCTTTCTGTGGGACAATACTGTGGCAAACCTGCAAGAGATCTGGGCTTATAGGGTACTAACTGGACGCTTGGAGACTGTGTATAAAGAAGAGCCTGTGAAATAATAATTTTTTATTTCAAGTCACACTTCACTTTACATTACATGTACATGTAGTGGCAATATTTTTTTCTGTTGAAAGTTGAGTTTTTCATATTACTATAGATTGTCAATTTGTTGTAAGATATATTCTATATGTTCTGGAAGATAGTTTATCTGTTGCAATAGGTTGGTCATCTGTTTCATTATGCCGATGTTATTTCTATCTAATCTAAGTCTAATCTGTTGCAACAGTGGAAAGACCTGTTTGATAATTTCCAACAGATGACCTAAATTTTGAAACATATGTCTAAATCTGTTTGATATTTTCTAACAATTACGTTTGAATATCCATGTGCTCGACAACACCAAACCAGTAGCAAATACACCACCATGAAAATTTTAACAATTAGGCTTGAATATCCATGTGTTCAACAACACCAAACCAGTAGCAATAACGTCAATAATGTAGTATCTTCTTTCTAGATTTTGTTTCTCTTCAAAAGCCTTAACTTTCTTCAACAAACCCTAGATTACACGATTTGCTTGTGAAGGGTGTCATTCTTCATACCAATCAAACTAATCGCTTCCACCCAATTTCTGTAAAAACAAGAACATAATTACAAAATAATTACAAGTCAATAATTAATCAACTAATTAAATAAGAAAAATATTATCTTTGAATTATTACAAGTAAAAAACCTACGACCTGAATTTTGTTGAGTCCAAGAAATCTTCAATAGAACTTCATGACTGCACTTACAATATCAAAAATCTTTATCACAAAAAACAGTGGAAGATGAGATCGACATTGTCAAGCTTAGTTGGAAAAAATGAAAAAAAGATGAAGAAAGACTAAATGCAAATAATTTGAAGAATTTGAATAGATAAAAAAGATGATGAAGAATAAAATTTGAGAATTTAGGGTGAAATTTTAAGAAGAAGATGAATATATAAGACAATGAGGGAAAAATGACCATTGGGGGACAAATCAGACGCTAAGTCAGCAAAAATGGAGGTTCAATAAGCCTTGGCTGCGTGAATTACATGTGAGCTGCCAATAGGGCAAAAAATGACAAACTGACACATTTGATACCTATTTTAGATGTTTAAAATAAATGTTGTCTACTTGAGGTGCCAAAGTGAAAGATCGCTGCAAATTTAGGTGCCTGTCGATGGGTTCCGCTTTTTTTATTTCACGTCACTTCACTTTACATTACATACATGTAATGGCAATTTTTTTGTCTGATGAAAGTTGAAATTTTTATAATTCAACAGATTGTCTATCTATTGTAAAATATATTTTATTTGTTCTGACAAATGTTTATCTGTTGCAATAGATTGGTCATCTATTGTATTATGTTGATATTTCTATCTTGGTCTAATTTGTTGCAATAGTTGGAAGACCTGTTTGATAATTGCCAACAGATGACCTGTATGTTGCAACATATGCCTAGATCTGTTTGGTATTTTCCAACAGATAATTCGTCAGTTTCAACAGATAAGATATCTGTTGCAATATTTGAATCTAGTATTCCATTTCAATTAATAAGTTCAAATCTAAAGATAAATAAAATTCATAGAAAACATAAAATAAATTGAATTCTTCAGAAATTAGAATTTAAAATAAAATGTAAAAAATTGTTATGGGTGCAGATCTCAATAAATAAATCAATAATTTAAGTTTTGATGCCAACAATTTCTAAGGAGGGGTGAGGTTATTACTTTGACAGACTTAAGCTATAAAGATCTACTCAATATGGACAAGTTGTTGTTCATTCGGTACTATAGAATTCGACTTTGGTCATCGTGGATCTTTAATGTCGCTGGTGTATGGTTTCTGCGCTTTCACTTTTTCGTATTTCTATAAAAAGAGTAGCATATTGTCAATGTTGTTTGGCAGTATCTTCTACTGTGGCATCCACCTAGAAAGACATAATTGGTCAATGCTAATCACATAGATTTAAAAAAATAGAAAATGATAACTCATCTGTTTTAGCAAATCAAATAAGTCTTCCTTCTATTTTTAAATTATCCCAAACAAATTTTATTTCTGTTGTAATAAATGGATCAACTGTTGGGATAAATTATAACATGAGGAAGTCCTGTATGATAATTTCCAATAGATGAACCATCTGTTGCAACATATGACTCATATGTTTGGAAAAACTGAAATAGTAGGAAGTCTTGATTTAAATTGTCTCTACAGATGATCCATCCGTTTCATCAGATAGGTCATCTATTGGTACAAATAAAAATAGTGCATAGAGCTATTTGATTTGCTAAAATAGATGAGACATATGTTGCAATAGATACTATATCTGATGCAACAGGTTAGTCAACTGTTGCAATAGATGTATATATTTGTTTGATAATTTTTAGCATATGTGTCACCTGTTGAAACAGATGTGTGCGTCTGTTAGTTGGAACAGATGATATATATTCACCTGCTTTAGCTCGTGCTGCTCTCCTGTAGCTCTTGTACATTACTTAATAGTGCAACACATGGACAGAGGAGTTGCAAATTTGCCTTTTTGGATGCTTGATAATGCCTTGAAAATTACTTTCCTTCTCCTCTTAGCCTTAGTCTCTAATGGAGTGGATGGATATGA
The DNA here is from genome assembly GCA_030864225.1 of Capsicum baccatum var. pendulum. Lineage (NCBI taxonomy): Eukaryota > Viridiplantae > Streptophyta > Magnoliopsida > Solanales > Solanaceae > Capsicum > Capsicum baccatum. Next base: position 109,980,286 of record CM061551.1, read on the forward strand.
AATCCTCTTTGATGGAATAAGACCCCTCTTAGATGTCAATTCCTTTACAGAAGCAGTTAATGCATTAATAGCATTAATCACTTCATCATCTTTAGTCTTGTAGTCTTCATATTTGCATGCAGAACATTCACGAGGAGAGGCAACATCTGTATAACCAGTATGATAACATTCATAATGGTTTGTTTTAAAAACTGTAAGAGGAGCATCATTAGCCCCAACAGCAGCACCACTACCACCACCAACAGCTTCATCACCACTAAGACCATTAACAACAATAGGCCCACCCTCCAAAATTATTTTTCTTGTGATGACTATTGTTCCAAACAGTTCCATTTTAATCTTTTCAATGGCCTTAGAATCTGATAAAGTTTGCACAGATCGTAAAGTAAGAAAAGATGACATCTTCAACTCTCGATTTGTCGGAACAAACAACTGATGCACAATCTAACATAAATCATTACATATATTAGAATGATGATTAGATTATTCAAAAAATTATTAATTAAAACTAAAACTTAATTATACTTACTGCATCCTTCGGGGGGTTGAAGAGATCAATAAATTTTGCATTTTTATCAGTTTTGGCCGACAACCATCTTAAGATTCTTGGACAAAAAACTTCTTCCTGGTAGTTTACTTGTTTGACTCAAATAAGGATTGACTTCAAACGCCCAAGCCTATAAAATAACCCCACTAAATCAAAACCATTATTGAATTAAAAAAATGCATCATATCATAACAAAAGAAAGAAACATTTACCATGAAAGCCCATGAAAATCCATATAAGTTGACTGTCATTGTCGTTAATGAAGTCAATAAATATTTGATAGTCATTTTGAAGCTGGCATAACCCCAAGGATAGCTTTTAAATGCCTCAAGATACTCGGAGAGGTTTATTAAACTAACACTTATGTTGTTGTTAATGTCTCTCGCCCAAATAAAATTATGTACAAACCAAACTAAGCACAACGATAGCTTGTGCTTCTTTGAGAGTCTTTTACCTTTCAACGCTTCTATCAAATTTTTATTTTTGAAGCTTGGACCAACATGGGACACTATGTCATCACAATCACTAGACTTAACTTTGCTTTTTTTGGGTGTGAGAGGTGCCTTTTATGGGTTAGATTAGGTATAACTTGAGAAGAAGGATAACATTTTAGTCCGGTAACTATGGCAAACTCCTTCCAACCAAAACAAACAGGCATGCCACAGTAATTTATCCAAACCTCATCCATCTTATAATTGTTTTCATATATAAACCTATGCTTGAGAAGATCATATATCATTTTCATTTTAAAACGAGCACTGTTGTCCTCCGACAAATTAAGATATTTCCCAAAGCATCTGTCCCTGAAATAAGTATCTAATTTTTATAATCGAAGTATTTTTCTGAAGGCGTCGAAAGATTTTCTCATGTATAACTAAACCACAAAATCACCCGTTAAATTTGTGGCACCATCACACTGCATTCTCACAGGATAACGATCAATGCTGAAGGTTTTGACCACTTCTTCGGTGGAAGGGCTATTAACATTTGGATCTTCTCTTTTGAAATATTCCTCCTCCCCATGTTCATCATCTTCTACTCCTGATTGAGATAATGCTTGCAAAGCAAGCTCATTGAGTGGTGGATGTAGCCTAGCTACTTCACTTGTTCCTTTACTTGGACTTGATTCAGTTTCTTTTCTTTTGGAAGCCATATTATCTAAAATTTTCAGGAACATAAAATATATTATAATTGATTAATACAACAACAATAACAATATACCCAGTATATTCCTACCAAGTGGGGTCTGGGGAGGGTAAGTGTACGTAGTTCATACCACTACCTTACAAATGAGATAGAGAGGTTGTTTCTTATAGACCCCCGAATCAAAATAAAACAATGCTCAATATACAACAATCTATACAAAGAATAATAAAAGGGAAAAATCAACATATCCATATCCAATAATTATAATACCATATACAAGATACACCAAGTAGTACACTAAAAGAAACAACATCCTAAACTCATACTACCCTTCTACCCTAATCCGCCTCCTCCAAAACTTCTTATCTAGGGTCATGTCCTCAGCAAGATGGAGCTGCTCCATGTCCTGTCTAATCACCTCCCTCCAATATTTCTTTGGTCTACCTCTATCGCACTTGAACCAATCTTTAGCCAACCTTCGCACTAGGGCATCCACGCCCCTCTTCATCACATAACCAAACCATCTCAACCTCACTTCCCTCATCTAGTCTTCCACAGATGCCACTCCCACCTTATCTCGAATAAACTTATTTCTAATACTATCTTTCTTAGTGCACTCACACATCCATCAAAGAATTCTCATCTCTGTCACCTTCATCTTCTGAATATGGGCCTTCTTAACAGGCCAACACTCTGCCCCATACAGCAAAGCTGGTCTAACCATCACTCTATAGAACTTGCCTTTAAGTCTAGGAGGTACCTTTCTATCGCATAAGATTCTTGAGGCGAGCCTCTATTTTATCCACCCTACCCCAATCCGATGAGTGACATCTTCATCAATCTCACCATTCTCCTGAATCATACAACCTAGATAATTGATTAATACATCATTAAAAAGGGATAACAGTAAATCAAACATGTACAATAGTAAAATAACAGTTCCAATAGATCACTGATTTGTTGCACCAGGTAGGATATCTGTTGTAACATATAACTAACCTGTTGTAGCGGATGAGTAATCCGTTGAAAATAATAAAAAAAGATCACTGATCTATTACACCAGGTAGGATATCTGTTGCAGCATATAACGAACCTATTGCAGTGGATGAGTAATCCGTTTGAAATAATAAAAACAGATCACTAATCTGTTGCACCAGGTAGGATATCTATTGTAACATATAACCAACCTGTTGCAACACATGAGTAATCTATTGGAAATAATAAAAACAGGCCACACATCTGTTGCACTAGGTAGGTTATCTATTGCAGCTTATAAGCAACTTGTTGCAGTGGATGAGTAATCTATTGGAAACAATAAAAATAGGCCATACATTTGTTGAAATAGATCACTCATCTGTTGCCAAGTGGGTTATTTGTTGAATCAATATTGTTTAGATTTTTTCCAAACAGAAGAGTCATTTGTTGCAACAGATGAATGATTTATTTTTGTTCATCTGTTGCATTAAATATTTAATCTGTTGCATCAGATGTTTAATCTGTTGCAACAGATAATTTATCTTTTGCATCAGATGGTTAATTTATTGCATCAGATAATTAATATGTTGCATCAGATGGTTAATCTGTTGCAACACCATTTTTACCAAGAAAAATAATAAATCAACCCAGCAACACCAACACAATGCACACACGCTAATAACATCAATGGTGACTAAAAATAACCAACAAATTGAATCAATAGTTTGATAGCAAGAACTACAATAACAACAAAAAATTATATTTCACATCAGAAAGAGTAGAGAAGGAATGCCAGAAATTAGGGTTTTATTCAATCCATATTTCAAATTTAAGCAAGAAATATTGAAATTGTTAGTCAATACTAGAAGAGAAGTTCACTCAAGTTCCTCTGTTTCTAGGCTAACTAAAAAGACATAATTTTTACATGTGAAAGAAGAAATGGGACGACGAAGAACTTGAAGTTGTTGTCGCCGAAGAAGTTGGCTCAAGTTCCTCTGTTTCTTCACGTCGATTGACGGTTGAAAGTCGAAAAGAACACGGCTAGCTATTTGTCATCGGAGCTTAAAGTTGTCGAGGATTAAAGGGAGAAATTTTGAAAAACTATTAGTTGAGAGAGAGTAGAGAGAGATTGTCTCAAGAGAGAGAGGAGAGAGACAGTTAATTTAGAGGAGAGGGGTGTGGCTTGATTTGTATTTTTGAAAAGATTAAAAAGTTTTAAAAATATTAATCAAGTCCACAATTAACTTGATTAAGTTTCCTAATTATGTTTGACCTTTTAAGTTGGTCAATATCACCAATCCTTCATTCAAGACTTAAAAGTCACATTTTCTTCAATTTTCTCATGTTAGTACGAGCTCATTATCTATAATGCATCGTCATACCTTACTAAAAATTCTATTTGTCCAGAAGTAGTCATCTTAGCAAATTATATTTATTTTAACATATTTGACATTTTAAATAGTAGAAAGTCCTTTTTACATTTAATTTTCTTTGGTAATTACGAAACTTTATTAATCATCAAAACTATAAACATTACAAAGCTAGTAGCTAACTATACACAGTTAGCTACACTTTCTTTCTGCTATAAAACACCAAATACACTAGAAAACAAGACTATGAATAACATTCTGCAACCTAGATGTTCTAACACACTTAACATAGACTATCTCTTTTGCTATAACTTCCCATGGTATGCTTCGTTTCTAAAAAAATTCTCAAGTTTCTCTCAATCCTTATAGCTTGTATGACTTCTGTGCATAACATCTTAAACACCAGTGCTTGCTGAGATTTTCCTTTTGCATTGGTGATCAACCAACTTTAATGTTGTTCCCAATTAATAGGTTCATACATCTGTCTATGCAGCCATCCCAACACTCTATTCCATAGCCCGCTTGCATACTCACATTGAATCCTAGTTTTCTCTTTCTGAATTTTAAAGAAACAACACTTTGTATCTATTTCCATTCCCCATCTGGATAGCCTATCAGTAGTTAATAACTTACCCTGAAAATGGATTCAAGTAGAGAATATAGCTTTAGGCCTAGCTGCATTATTAAACATGTCACATTTCCATGGAACAGGTTCTCTAGCAGCAATTGATTAGAGATAAATTTGCCCAATCACACTTTTTCTTGTAGGCTGCAGCTGAATATGTGACAGCATTGATTTAGCCTCCAAAAACTTTCACATTATTCAACATGCTTGCTTGGGTACTCTGATTTCCTCCACTGCTTGGCTTTTGAGATAGTATGTATAGATCCACCTAATCCACATCTTGCCTTGTTTGTGCTCAACATCCCAACATTGTTTTGGTAATAGTTGCTTTACTCCGCACATATATGTTTAGTGATATTCAAACCTCCAACACACTTTGAAGTGCATAACTTATCCCTTGCTACCAGAGCTTTCTTCGTTACAGTACTAGTCTCTGCCCATAGATAGCTTCTACAATGAGCTTCTATCAACTTCAACACTTCTGTAGTAATAATGAACAATTGGGACCAAAAATCTTGTATACCAAACAACACAGATTGGAGAAGTTGTGTCCTGCCAGCATAAGATTGCTTTTAGCTGTCCGTGAAGAGATTTTGGAGGTGATCTTAGTTATAAGTTGTTGCCATTGAATGAGTGAGATTTTCTGAGTTGATAAGAGCATTCCAAGGTATTTAAAAGACATTTCTCCTTCTGAGTAACCAAGATGAGCTAGAATACTGTCTCTTACTTTCTTGTCCATACCATCAAAGTAAACTAAACACTTCCAAATATTAGCTTGAAGATCTGAGGCTTGGGAAAACACTCTAAAGTCCTGATGCATCATGGTAATAGAATCCACAAGTCTCCTAATATAGAGTAGGAGATCATCTTCAAAATACAATTGGCTAATCCTAAGCTTGGCACATCTAGGGTGATTGAAAACCCTTTTTCTTCTTCAAATTATTCAACAATTTACTCAAGTTCTCCATACCAGTTGCAAAATGAAAAAGAAGACGTGTGATCTCCTTGCTTGAGTCCCTTTAGCTACTTAAAAAGGTAATTTATGTTCACCATTGATAATGATATTATAGCTTACAGATCTCACACATTCCATGACCCACTCAATAGAAGTTACAGAAAATCCCTGCTCAGACATCAGTTTCTTCAAGTATGGCGACTCCAAGGAGTCATATGCTTTCTGAAGATCAATTAATCATGTATCTGGGGGTTATGTGTTTTCTGTTGTACCCTTTCACCAGTTCTTGGGCAAGTATAGCATTATCTCCCAATTTGCTTTCTAATATAAAATTAGCCTGAGATTCACTAGTCATAGTAGACATCACCTTCTACAATTTTGTAACACCACGGGTGTTAGGGGAGTCTAAATCAAGCTAAAAATGAACTCACATGATTCCTAGATTGAGTGTAAAATATCTCAGGATGATTTCAAATGCGTTGGGAGAAGTTTGGGCATAGAAAAATGGTTGGGCGTCGCAAGGGAACCATCACAGGATGGCCCTGCGCCGCTGGGAAGCCCGCAAGGGGCTACTGCCTTGCCTCCACGCTAAGCCCCGGGCCGCAAGGGGGATGCTTCGTGTTAGGCCCCGCACTGTGAGGCCGGCCCTTCGCGTTAGGGTCTGCCTCGAGACCGTCTCTCCTTTCATTAATGGGATATTGTTTTAATTGTTTTTAAAGTGTATTTACATTCTTTCCCACCTATTAAACCATCCCTCCTTCACTTAATACATTTCTAAGCCTTAAAACATCTGTAATCACTCAAAAAGGGTCATTTTTCTCCTAAAAACAAAACTTGAAAGCTATAAGGCTAGGGTCAAGCTTGGGGCTCATCTTTCTTGCAATTTTCAGGGAAAATAATCATCCAAAAGGTATGTTGTATACTTCTTATTTTATTTACTATACTCAAGTGTGAATGTTAATATTGTCATGCTTATTTTGTTAAAGTTTCAAAGTTGGGATTTGAGAATTGCATTATAAACATAAAACATTGATTTTTCCCTTTTTCTTACAAATTGTTTCTAACCACTTGTGAAGGGTTTGGAGGTTTGAACAAAAGAGTGAAAGGATTCATTTCATTATGTAATATTGTGAACGAATGGAATTATAACTTTCAAGTATTTTGAGAAGGCTTGGAATTAAGATAATGAACAAAAATGATAACCTGGGCTTCCTTCATATGCTTGGATATTTACTACCTATTGTGTTTAATTATGAACTTACGACATGAATCCTTACAAATTTTCTATTAAACTATTTTAGTTTCCTTTCCTTGGGTTGCATGCTAATACTTGTCATACTGACTGTCTCTGAATGCTATATTATTTCATGGTGTAGGTTTGGAGGATTTTTCTCATAATTCTGCACAACACTAGGTCACGTATATTCTCTCGGGGATAACTGGTTTTAAGCCCCACATCATCCAGAAGAATTTTTTTTGTTTACTAAGTCACTTTATGTTTTTATGGCATGGTCGGGGTCATGTCGAGACATATGAGTATTCTTAAAATTTAGGCTTCATAGACAGTGTTTGATAAAGGGTTGAATGATATTGTTAAGATATTGATAGTACCTTATGTAAGGTTTTGAATTTCCTTAATCGCGGGCTTACTTCCGCATCTTTAAATTATGACCAAGCTTTTGAGATAACACTAGGGGGTCAACCCCGATCTTTATTGGTTTGGGTTACTCGTCATGAATAGGGCCAAAGTTTGGGTCGTTAATAGCTTGGTATCAAAGCATGGTCAGGTCCCAGAGTGTCTATGAAGCCATATCAAATAGAGTCCTTTTTATGGGTGTGTATTTTAAGAGGGAGGCTACAGGCATTTAGGAACATTTCCCTTCTCCGTGGTCTATTTCGTGTTAGACAGTCTGGTTATTATGAAAATCTTCTCACTCTTGACTTTATCGCATTTCATATCATGCTTCCACAAAGATCTGATAGCCGCAAAAATTTAGCTGGAGACTCCATCGCAACAGAGGCAAATACCGAAGAGGTTCGACCTACCAATGGAATACAAACTTAGTATAGAGCCTGTAAACCTGACTTTACTGGTCCTCCTAGGCTTTCGCGGACCCTAATTAGTCTACCTCAAGCCCCTGGGGCTGGTATTAACCACACTCAGTCTCTGCAGAAAGATGTCATTAATGTTGAGTTTCGTCAGTCCATTCATACACTTGCTTAAATTATGGCATCACAGTCCCGTCGATCTAATCATGTTGGTCTTGTCACTGGCTCATCTGAGATTACTTGAGTTGGTCAATATTTGAGGCTGAATTCCTCGACTTTCATGAGTTCCAAGGCTAAGGAATATTTGCAAGAGTTTGTGGATGATATGGAAAATATTTTCAAAGTTATGCATGCTAGTGATACGAAAGGGGTAAAGTTTTCAACTTACCAATTAAAAGGGGTGGATTACCAGTGGTATGGTGAGTGGAAAGAGTAGAGGGGTAAAAATGCTGAGCTAGCTGTGTGGGATAAGTTATTTGACACTTTTCTTGACCACTTCTTTCCTCGAGAATTAAGGAAAGCTAAGGTTGAGTAGTTTGTAAATATTAAGAAAGGTAAGATGAGTGTCAAAGAGTATGCCTTGAAATTTACTCAACTATCCTATTACGCTTTTGAGATGGTGTCCATTATGAGGTCTCATATGAGGAAGTTCACGTTTAGTCTTTCTAATGATTTGGTGCTGGAATGTAAGGGGCGATGTTCAATAGTGAAATGGACATATCTAGGTTAGTGGTCTGTATGCAACAGGTAGAGGATGAAAATAAGAAACATGTAGAAATAAGGGAGAGCCAGAATAAGAGAGCTAGGTCCACAGATTGGGCTTCGAGTCAACAACATAGCAGAAAGGGGGAAAATATCTGTTTAAGAGGAAATCATGGGATAATGCTCACTTATCAACTAGTGCACTAGTCCCTAAACCCTTATGTGATCAGAGAGTTCAGTCTAGCATCAACCCTAAGGTGTAGGGTACTCAGTCTCAGGCTAGTGTGGCTCGGTTAGCTTTCTTTTACCCTTTCTGCCGCATCTGTGGAAAACTTTACCGTGGAGTATGTCGATTCAACAAGGGAGTATGTTATAATTATGGCCATAACATGACCTGAACCAGGGCCTAGTCGCGTTGGGCATCTCAAGTCCAACCAAGATCGGAGACCACCCCCAATACCCAATCGTAACAGCCTTGCATCTTATGACAGATGAATTTCGAACATATAATAAGATAAATCAATAATAATTCAAGACATTACATAAAGTCTATATTCGTAATCCAACAACCTCAAGCAAATATCAACTAGTGCCAACTCCTATGCCAATACTAATACCAAGGATGACACCAATATCGACACCACCTATGCCCATAGTAGTCCGGCGAAGCCTCTAACTAGAATCAAGTAACATCCAATCAGGACATGCCCCTGACCATATCCAAAACCAAAATCCAAGAAACAAAAACAATGGAAAAAATTTCATCGCATGAAATGGAGTCTTCCGGAGTGTGAAAGCTCACCACTTCAATCTGACTCAAAGCTATCCCTGAATTCAAGTCACTGAGAGGGAGGAATGGTTGTATGGCTGGTTCCTGCATCGCATGGGGATACAATGCTCAAAGACGGTTAGCAAAATAAACACAATCACATACTCAGGGATAGAGGTAAAATAATGCTATTATTAAAACCAAATCAAATAACCATATGCACTTACACCTATATATATATATCATGTAGGGATAGGGAACCAGTTTTAGCATACATTTAAAACCTTAACCTGGGTTATATAGCTCGATCGTCCTAAATGTCCACCCACGGGCTAAATGGGTTCAACTTCCCCTATTGAAAAGACTGTGGTGCATGATAGCTGCACGAATCAAAGAAAAACCTCAGATGACTAGTATATCTCCCTAAATAAAAAGTGTTACATATGCACACAATTACCATGACCAAATCTCACATTGGCAAACATGAGTTTCCAGTATTGGTCCTCCCCCCCCCCCCCCCCGAACCTCCACCTTCTACGGCTTTGCTAACATAGTCCTCTTTAAGCCCATATTAAAACTAATTACACATTTCAACTATTTACCAAGGAGTATTTTGTTTAGTCATTAACCGTTGGTATCATCATACCCAAAATTAGAGCTTACAAGTCTATCCTATTATGCCATACCAAAACCATTAAACCAAGTTGACTCTAAAGTTTCCAATTAAACCAAAACCATGGCCACCAAGTCTTTTCCAAACAATTTAAAATCCACCAGACCAATTCAGGTTCTATGCAGTGCAAAGATATCAAGATTAGTCAAGCAAAGTGACAAATTCTTCTCATTGGTATTTTAACAAATAGGTTGAGGGCACATAATTTTCAAAGCCATAACTAAGTAATTTGGGGAAATCCATAATACCCCAAAATTCATTTACCATTAACATGCATCTCACAATGTCAAAATTATACTAAAAGCATGAAAGAAAATATAATTAAACCACGAGAACCATTATTCAACCATAAACATCCAAAACCCCGCGACCATTATTTCAAACTAGAATAATATCATAAAAATAATACATTAAAAAACATGATCTTTGTAAAATAAAAATGAGGGAGGAGTAACATGTACTGGATACCAAGGAATATAGAGAGAATCACTCTTGAAATCCCCAAATTGATTAGCTTGAAGAAGCCCTAGCCTCTTTCTTTAACAACGAGTTAGAGAGATTTTTAAGAGTGTTTCATTAGAAATAATAGGTTAATGAATTCCCAAAAGGTATTTTAAGTCGTGGTATCTAATGGAGTTACAAGGAAGAAATGTACAGAATACCTCTAACTTAAACTGTAAGAATACCACAGGTAGTTACGAGTTGACCCCGTAACATATGACCACAACTGTAATACCCTAAAGATTTCTAGCAAATTTCATTCCAAGAATGACTAGCATTAGATTTTAAAGTGAAGGATAATTATTCCATGAGGAATTTTCAAGATTTTCACTTTTTTCATGTGAAAAATTCAATAAGCTTTCCATCGATATATGATTCGCTTAAATCCGATAACCGGGTAAGAAGTTATGACTATTTCAAGTTCCCGACATAAAACAACGCCATATTAGTCAGTGCCGCACTGCACCACAAGAGGAATTGGAATTTGGAAATTTCCAGTAGGTGTTCGCGATTATGGAGCGCCGCGCTAGCACTCAAATTCAGAAGTCCTTTTTCCAGTGTCTCAACGCGATTTCCCCCGCGTCGTGCCAAATTTCCAGGTCACGAAGGAAGGGGAAACGCGATGGCTCTACGTCGCGCCATCCCTTAATTTCCCAATTTTCAATTTTCAGTGAGACAGTGCGATAACGTTGCGTCGCGCCAAAGGCCTAGTTTGAGAAAATTTTAGTAAATTAAATGACGCATCCAGGGTTAAAAGGGTCAATTCCCTACCCCTATTTAAACCCAATAACACATGATTTAGCTATTCTTCACCCAAAATATACTATTTTCTCTCAAGTTTCTCTCAAGAACAAGATAGGGTTTCTATTGAAGATTCAAATTCAAGAAGGTTTCACCATCAATATTCACAAAATCACGAACTAAGGTATGCATAGTGTCCATTCAAGGACTCTTTTCATCCATGAAGCCCAGGAATCTCTTTTCTAAATTCAAGTTATGGATTTTCTTATGAAGTTTATGATTGGGCTGCTTTTGTTCATGTTGATAATGAGTAATTGAATTGTATTCCATGAATGAGTGTTAAATTCCATATGGGTTGATTTGTAATGGTATAGATTCATGAAACCCTAGGACTAAACCCTTGAATGATTAAATTGGAATTGAATCATAATAGTTAATTGTTGTATGATCTTGTTTACACATTCTATGCATACTATGATTTTAGTTGAATTCTTAGATGAAGGGAAAGTGTCTAATTATCATGATATCATGAAATCCCTATGTACGTACAAGCTTATGCCTATCACATGTTTGATGAAATGCTTCAGTAAATGTATTATGATGATTATTATGTATTCAAGTAAGTCATGCTTTGTCAGTTTCCTTCCATCAAGTCCTGGAGGTACTTGTACCCGAAACATTAGCTGTGTACCTAGAGCCATGTCATGTTTTCATGATTCTCTCAGTCAAGCTATGAATCCTTAGACTTTAGATAGTCTTATGACTCAGGAAAAATCTACATGATCTCATGACTCAGTCAGTTGTCAAATATCAGTAGTATTCTATCAGTAAACGAAACTTAGTAACTCAGCTCATGTTCAGTTCAGTAAATCATGTTCAGTGTCAATTTAGATGGGAGTAGGAATTAGCACTGAGTGAACCCAAGGATGGGGACACACACTATCAGATGAGGGTGTGATTCTTAGAAGTCATCCTTGCGTTCCAGAACTATGTATCCAACATAGGTTGAGACATCAACACTGTTAGATGAGGGTTGATTAGGTGGATAAGCACTTTCAGATAAGGGCCCCACCATTCTCTTTTAGGGACACTATCAGATAAAGGTCTCCCACAGCTTGTCCTTACTAGTGGCGCGGTATTGACACCCTTCTAATTGGGGTTACAGATTGGACCCTAACTCAGCCTTAATGGCGTATCAGAGGTATGTCGGTTAAATACTACCTCCCACAATTTCAATACCAGTCTCAGTAAAAGAACTCAGATAGTTCTTCAGATTCAGTATTATCAGATACAGTCAACTCAGATACAGTATGAAACTCAAATAGTTCCATCAAATTTGTGACTATCAGATACAGTCACCCATGTTATTAGTTACATTTAGATACAACTATTTATGCTATCAGTTATACAAGTTATTAGTTTGTCATCAGTATTCAGATTCAGTAATCATGATATCACAGTGTCAGTTATAGTTACGTATTTATGTATGCATTCTCGCATTCATGTTAGATAGTCAGCTAGCATTATTCATGCATGTTAACCCTTGGATTAGCCTACCTCTCATGTATACATATTACATTCTATTGTAATAATGCATTTGTGCTATGGTGCTTTCTTTTTATGTTACACCATAGGTTTAGAGACACGAGTTCCAGATCAGCATTAGATTCTAGTCATAGCAGTTAGAATAGAAGTGAGTCCTCATCCTTCGAGGACATAATTGTTTCTCCAATATTTCATTGATTCGTTATTAGTTAGATCTAGTTGGGGACATGTCCCATCAACTCTTTATTCAGATTATTCCGACAGTAGAGGCTTTCAGACTAGATGTCGACTATTATGTTTCAGACTTCAGTGTTTATAGTTTTGTTTTGGGTATTGTATTACTCCATCGATATTATCTCATCCATGTTATGTTCAGTATTGAACCTTATAGCCTTTCAGTGCATGTTCCTGCATTATTCAGTATTTTATGCAGTATATAGGTACAAATATCAGTCATAGGTTAGCTTGTAGTCCTTCGGGGTCATAAGCACCGTGTAGCATTTTGGTTTAGCAAATTGGGATGTTACAACAACATACAACGCATACCATTGAGTCGTCACCAGGACAGTGAGTTTGAAACCTATACACCGTTCACCATAGGACTCCTTAACCCCCACTCATAACCAGACCATACGACTAGTATGGTCCAGTCATACTTAAGGACGAATCCAAAGGGATTGACACTGGACAACATATGACTTCTCATAATGACTCATAAACTATCCTTACGGCTCTTAGTGAGCCACTCCCACTCATAGCCAAGTCAAGTCACTAAGCAATTGATTTGATTAAGGGACCGTTCTAACGACCCATCACCACCACCACCAATGACTCGTACCATAAAAACCTTAACCACAATAGATTCCCAACCACCATCCATTGGCCACCTAATGATTTGGGTCACATGACCCATACCTACACCATATGACTCATATGGTGAGTCGTTGCTAGGGTAGTGAGTTTAAAACTTAGAGAATTTCCAACAGCCAAAACCCAGGGTATTTTAGGCAAATATGGATATTTCCAGTGAGTGTGTCCCTCGATAAAAGTTAATTTTAGGGGCAACAGGACCTAGACTATTCCTACTTTAGCTTTTGCTAAGAGCGCTACTTCTGGGATGGGAAATGGCCGTAACCGTTCGTATGTAGATTCTGAATCTTCTCAAGTGTTGTCACTGGTATGTTACACCTTTTCTCCCGTGAAGTTTATGCATTACTTAATATCGGTTCCACACTATATTATATGACACCTTATGTGATAGTATATTTTGGGTTTGGTCTAAAAAATATTTCTAACCCCTTCTTAATTTCCATCTCAGTGGGTGAGTCTATTTGTAACACCCCAAAATCTAGTTCCCAGGATGCCACACGGTCTTCAAATTACAAGTAGTCCTGAGCTAACCTTGGTTGCCTTCTAACATATCTGAATCTTATCATAGGGAGATATAAGTATAAAATTATTGTAAAATATGGAAAACTGTCTGAATATATCTGAAAGTACTAATCTCTTCAATATGATTAAACAAATACTAAAAAGTCTGAATACGACAACTGAGATCTAAGACTGAATCTGGTAGTCCAACAAGCCTTTACTAACTGAATCTAGAGATTCATTAGGACATGCCCTAGTTGACTTGGACCAAACTGAAATATCTATTAATAAACTGAGAACATAAATAGCTAAGTCCCCAAAATATGAGGATTCACCAACTGCAAGGATGTAGATAAGATACTCGAAAATCAATGTCGCTGCTAGGATTGAGCACCTGAACCTATATTATAAGACAATGAAGTACATAGACATATATATGGATCTGTACTTTGAGGATGTTCCGAGTATAAGGGGGTGCATGAAATAAGTAAACAATATCATCATAGTTTATAAAAAATATTATGCATGCTAAATGTAAATGACTCACATAAGCTTGAGAAATCTGAAAGTCAAATCATGAATAATAAACATGTAATCTAAATCTTGTGAGCCATTACACTTAGTTCAGAAATCTGTATCTTGTTCTTATTCTCAAATCATTTAGGCTAAATGAAATCTGAAAACTTATTTTGCATATCTTAAGGCTTTAAACAACTTAAACTATTTAAAGAGTAGGGTATGTCTGTTTGGGAGGTTCTTCTAACCACATGTACACCATGTGAGCATCCATGGTGTACAACGACTAGCCTTTGTAAGGTTAGGGTTGTTCTACCCTTGCCATCAGAATAGAACAATCTAATCTATGTGATCATAATTTGAGTCATCCATGTAGAAGTGGGAATAATCTGAATCTGTACCTACGGTGGCACGTAGTTCTGTGGAAGATAGGGCACGCTAATCCCACACTTTTTGCTCGGTGCTAAATACTACTCCCAATCTCATGCTCAAAATCTTAAGAAAATTCCACTTTAAGTAATCTAATGGTTTAAAAGAAAAACCAACTATAAATCTGTAATCTGAATTTGTAAAGTGGATTTTAAATCTGTTCTGAGACTAAAAGATTAAATCTTTCTCAATAATCTAAAAATATTCTAATCATGGGGTGCTTATAGCACAACAATTCTTTGAATAACAATATTTAAATAGGGCTTAATAACCCATGTATCAATATCACGATAAACATCTCAAAAAATCATATTTGATAATATAAATATTCACAATTCATCATAAAATCTGAAAATTTCAATAATATGCATAGAAACATAAACATAATCATGTATTTAAACTTCTAAATCATGAAAAATCTCATAATCTTGCAAATAATGATAATGGGTATAAACCTTAACTTAAATTCCATGAGAAATCATATAAATGGTAGTAAATTTGTATTTAAAATAAAGTTTTGGGCACAAGGATGAAAGGAGTATCCTTGTTCATAACCCCACATACCTTAATTTGATGATCTTTGATAAAAGGATAGAATTTTTTATTCCTATTGATTCTTTGGAGATGATTTCTTAGTGTTCTTGTATTGGGAAATCTCAATCTTGAGTTATCTTGGAGGATTAATGGAGTAATCTTGGATTTCTTGGGGAGGAAGTTGATGAACTAGGGTTTTGTTTGAGGGAAATAGATGAATAAGTCATAAAGTGCCTTGATTTTTGTAAAATCTTATATTTTTGGACGGATTGGGGGTTGGGGGATTTACCAAAATACCCCTTTTAAACTCTTAAATGGAACTAGAAAACGTACATTTTTCCAATTTGGGTGGCCACCGGGACACGCCACTATCGCGGTGGCTCACTGGAAATTAGACAAATGGGAAATGGGCTCATTCCGCGATGTGCCACAATCGCAGAGCCCTTATATTTGTCATTTCGACCATGGGCGCAACGCAGCAGTATCACGAGTTCACACGGAAAATTGCCAAATGGAAAATTGGGCCTCTCCGCGATGCGCTACAATTGCAGAGGGCCACTGGAAAATGACAAATGGAATTTTTCACTGCTCCGCGATGCACCAAGGGTCCAAATGATGGTGTTTTGCGACTGGAGCTTAAAATAGCCATAACTTCTTACCCGGTTATAGGATGTAGGTGAATCTTATATCGTTGGAAATCTTATTCATATCTAAAGAATTCCACACAAAATAAACATCATTCATTGTAAGATCTAATTCTTGTCATAATTGGGATGAGTTTAGGCCAGGAAAATCATAGGGTATTACAATATCTCCTCCTTGGGAACATTTGTCCTCGATGCATAACTGAAATGAACTGAATATCTAAATCTAAACCATTCTGAGCTTCTGAGTAATTTTGAAAGTGCATGAACTTACATGAAAATGATTTTATAGCTGAATCTGTGATTAGAAAAGGAATGAATTAAGGAAGAGTATTACCTTCAGCTAAATCTGAGGTTGCAGAGAAGAGGTGAGGGTACTTGGCTCGCATGTCTACTTCTGTTTCCCAAGTGGCACCCTCAACGAACTGATTTTTCCAAAGAACTTTGACCAAGGGAACTTCTTTGTTCCTTAGTCTACAGATCTGATGATCTAAAATCTCAACTGGAGTCTCTTCGTATGAAAGGTTGTTCTGAATTTCTGAGTTTTCTAAAGGAACTACAACAGTGGAGTCACCGATGCACTTCTTAAGCATAGAGACGTGGAATACAGGATGAATTCTATAAGGGCTAACATAGCAGGGACTAAGCTTCCCTTTCTTTCCAAATCTCTTTACCCGTTTCATGGGTGAAATCTTCAAATACACAAAATCACCAACTTCAAACTCGAGGTCCCTTCTTCTCACATTTGCGTAGGATTTCTGACGACTCTGGGCTATTTTCAATCTCTCTCTAATCAGCTTAACTTTCTCCATTGCTTCAAACACTGAATTAGGCCCAAGCAAAGCGGCCTTACCTACTTTAAACCAACATATGGTTGATCTACATCTCCTCTTATACAGAGCCTTAAACGGGGCCATCTGAATGCTAGAATGGTAACTGTTATTATAACCAAACTCAATCAATGGCAAATGCTCATCCCAACTAACTTTGAAATCAAGAGTACACGCCCTCAATATATCTTCCTAGATTTTGGATGGTCCTCTCTACCTGACCATCTTTCTGCGGATGAAATGCTGAACTAAGGTAGATCTGGGTGCCAAGACTCCTCTGAAAGGCTTTCCAAAACTGGGAAGTAAACTGAGTACCCTTATCCGAGATGATAGACAAGGGAACTCCATGCAATCTGACTAACTTTCGGATATACAACTTAACATAATCTTCAGCTGTATAGGACGTATGAACTAGAAAAAAATGTATTGACTTAGTCAATCTGTCTACAATAACCCAAACTGAATCATGATGATGAAACGATTGGGATAAGCCAGTCACAAAATCTATATTCACCTCTTCCCACTTCCAAGTGGGGATACCGAACTCTTATAATGTACCACCAGGTCTTTGGTGCTTTACCTTAACCTATTGACAAGTTGCACATTTAGCTACGAACTCTGCTACATCTCTCTTCATACCATTCCACCAATAGATCTCCCACAAGTAGCAGTATATCTTGGTAACACCTGGATGAATAGAATAACGCGCACCATGTGCTTCTGCCATAATTCTCTGCCTCAAATCATCAACATAAGGCACACATAATCTACTTTAGTACCTTAACACACCATCTACCCCTTGGCAGAAAACCTCTACCTTTTGGTCTTTAACTAATTCCTTCAATTTGACCAAGCTAGAATCCATATCTTGCTTTTCCTTCACTTTTGAAACTAGGGAAGATTCGAAACTTCTCTAAACCCAAACATTCCCTTCAGCTAAATCAACCAACCTAACACCCAATCTAGCAAAACAATGAACTTCTCAAGCTAATTGTTTCTCACCATTCTCCACATGAGCAACACTGCCCATAGACAATCTACTAAGGGTGTCTTCCACTACATTGGCCTTGCTCGGATGGTATAACACACTCATATAATAATCCTTTAACAACTCTAACCACCTTCTTTGATGGAGATTCAAATCCCTCTGAGTAAACATATACTGGAAGATTTTATGGTCTGTGAATATATCAATATGAACACCATATAGATAGTGTCTCTAGATCTTCAAAGTAAATACCACAGCAGCTAATTCCAAATCATGAGTTGGGTAATTCTTTTCATGAGGTTTCAACTGTCTATAGACATAGGCTATGACCTTACCTCTCTGCATCAACACACAACCCAAACAAACTCTAGAGGCATTACAATACACCATAAAACCACCCGTACCATTAGGTAACACTAACACTGGTACTGAAGTAAGTCAAGTATTCAACTCCAGAAAACTCTTCTCACAGGAATCTGACCATTGAAACTTAACATTCTTTTGGGTTAATCTAGACATAAAAGATGCAATAGATGATAAACCTTCAACAAAACAATGGTAATAGCTAGCTAGACCCAAGAAACTGGAGAGATAGGTCTAGGCCAATTTCTTACAACTTTTATGTATTGGGGATCAACTCTAATGCCATCAATGGAAATAATATGAATGAGAAAGGCTACTGATCTTAGCAAAAATTAACACTTGCTGAATTTGATGAACAATTGATGATCTCTATGAGTTTGCAAGACAATTCTAAGATGATCTGCATGGTCATCCTCACAATGGGAGTATACAAGTATATCATTTATGAATACTATGACAAACATATCTAGATACTATTTGAACACTCGATTCATGAGGTCCATAAAAGCTGCTAGAGCATTGGTTAGCCCAAATGACATGACTAGAAACTCAAAATGACCATAGCGGGTTCTAAAGGATGTCTTAGGAATATCACATTCCCTAATTTTAAGCTGATTATAGCCTGATCTAAGGTCTATCTTTGAGAAATAACTTGCACCTTGCAATTAATCAAATAGGTCATCAATTCTAGGAAGAGGATATTTGTTCTTGACTGCCACCTTATTTCGCTGATGATAGTCAATGCACATGCGCAAAGAACCCTCTTTCTTTCGCACGAATAGGATGGAAGTGCCCCATGGAGAAACACTAGGCCTTATGAAACATTTATCTAAAAGATCTTTGAGTTGCTCCTTCAACTCCTTAAGCTCTGCGAGAGCCATACGATAAGGAGGTATAGAAATAGCCTGAGTATCTGGGAGAAGGTAAATACCAAATTCTATCTCTCTATTAGGAGGTATCCCTAGGAGATCTTCTGGAAATACATCTGGAAACTCATTTACTATATTGACTGACTGAATAGTTGGAGTCTCAGACTTAATGTCTTTAACTTGAACTAGATGATAAATGCAACCTTTAGATATCAACTTTCTTGCCTTAATATAAGATATGAACTGACTCTTAGGAGACACTAAATTACTGGACCACTCAAAGGTTGGTTCATCTGGAAACTAAAACTTCACCACTTGGATGTGACAATCTATTGAAGAATAATAGGAATGGAGCCAATCCATACCAAGAATAAGATCAAAATCAACCATATCTAACTCTATCGAGTCTACTAACATGACTTTATGAAGGACAGTGATAGGACACTTTTATAGATTTGTTTAGCAACAACTGGCTCACCTACTGGGGTAGAAACCAAGAAGGACTCGAGAATCTTTTCAGAATTTATCTCAAAATTCACAGTAACTAACGGGGTCACATAAGAGAAACTTGACCCGGGGTCTAGCAACACATACACATCAAAATAAAAAATATGAAGCATACTAGTAACAACATCTGGGGAATCCTATGGCTCCTGAAGGGATGGAAAAGCATAAATCCTATTCTGGCACTGACCACCAACAGTACTAGATGATGCACCCTGAGGAGAGGCTGGGTGACCTAAAGGAGCTGGAGCACTGTTAGCCTGAGTCTGGGGATAAATATCTCTATTTCCTCGTCTAGCATGCGGGCATTCCTTGACTCCATAACCCTCCTGGCCACAACCCTAACAACCTTTCTATCCCAACAAATATTTACCTCCATGATGCTTGCCATAATTTGGACATAGGGGATGATTTGGATTCCCACTCATACTACCTTGAGAAGTGGACTTAAAAGACTTATCCCACTGCTCTTGCCTATTTTTGGGTGCAGTAGCACTGGCTGAAGAAGGTGCTGGCATAGATGAACAATTCTGAAACTGCTAATGGTTTTCTCCTCCAGACCTATTCTGATTGTGATCAAACTGCCCTGTTCTAGCCCTCTTATTTACTCTCTCTCTTTCCTTTATCTTTTCTGCCTTAATCTGCTGAACATACATCATCAATCTAGAAAGATCCATATCCCTATTGAGCATAGCAGTCCTACATTCCTTAACTACCATCCCAGATACACCAGTCCCAAACTTACTCATGCTTGACCTAGGGTCAACCATCTGATCAGGGGCATACTTAGACAACTGATTAAACTTGAGGCAATACTCTTTTACTGTCATAGAGCCCCGCCTCAGGTTCATGAACTCTTCTATCTTAGATTCCCTCATCTCAAGTGGGAAGAACTTTTCTAAGAACGCATCCTAAAATATCTGTCAAGCCGTGGGAGCTGCATTCGACCCCTAAACTCTTCTTCCACATCACTACCCAATCATAAGCAATATTTTTCAGCCTATAGGATGCTAATTCTACACTCTCTTCTTCAGAAACATGCATAATTTGGGTAATCTTCTTTACCTCATCTAGATATAGCTGTGGGTCCTCACCTGCCTTCGAACCAAAGAATTCTGGCGGGTTCATTCTCATAAAGTCTCAAATTTTGGTTGAGGCTAAATCCCCATCTTACTTATATGGGACTACATCCTGATGATTACCTTGAACATTAGTAGTTATAGCTTGGGATAGCGCCTAAAAAGCTGCTCGAAACTCTGCATGTGACACATTCTCATTCAAAGGATCTGCGGGCTGAGGTGTCTGGTTATCATTTCTAAGGGCGTTAGCTTGACAAGGAGGCATTTCTATCATAAAAGAGCATGAGTTAATAATAGATAGAGACAACTGTAAGCACGATGGATTATGAAAGAAAAAAAAGGATTTTCCTAAAATGCTCCATAGCCTCTTGCTCATAGATGTGGCGCGCTTTACACCGATGATTAAGACTCTATGTAACATGGCTTGTCTGACTCCCTAGGACTCTCTAAACCTTAGTATCTGATACCAACTTTGTAATGCCCCGAAAGCTAGTTCCCGGGATGCTACACGATACTTCAAACTATAAGTAGTCCTGAGCTAACCCTGACTGCCTTCTAACATATCTGAATCCCATCATAGGGAGATATAAGTATAAAATTATGGTAAAATGTAGAAAACTATCTGAATATATCTGAAAGTACTAATCTCATTAATCTCATTAAACAAATACTAAAAAGTCTGAATATGATAACTTAGATCTAAGACTGAATCTGATAGTCCGATAAGCCTCTACTAACTGAATCTAGAGAGTCACTGGGACAAACCTCAGCTGACTCGAACCAAACTGAAATATCTATTAATAAACTAAGAACATGAATAGCTAAGTCCATAAAATATAATGACTCACCAACTGCAGGGATATAGATAAGATGCTCAAAAATCACTGTCGCTGCTGGGATTAAGCACCTAAACCTATACAATCAGACAATGTAGCACATAGACATATATATATCAGTGCTTTGAGGATGTATCGAGTATAAGGGGGTACATGAAATAAGTAAACAATATCATCATAGTTTATAAAAAAATACTATGCATGCTAAATGTAAATGATTCACATAAGCTTGAGAAATCTGAAAGTCAAATCATGAATAATAAACATGTAATCTAAATCTTGTGAGCCATTACACTTAGTTCAGAAATCTGTATCTTGTTCTTATTCTCAAATCATTTAGGCTAAATGAAATCTGAAAAACTTATTTTGCATATCTTAAGGCTTTAAACAACTTAAACTATTTAAAGAGTAGGGTATGTCTGTTTGGGAGGTTCTTCTAACCACATGTACACCATGTGAGCATCCATGGTGTACAACGACTAGCCTCTGTAAGGTTAGGGTTGTTCTACCCTTGCCATCAGAATAGAACAATCTAATCTATGTGATCATAATTTGAGTAATCCATGTAGAAGTGGGAATAATCTGAATCTGTACCTACGGTGGCACGTAGTTCTGTGGAAGATAGGGCACGCTAATCCCACACTTTTTCCTTGGTGCTAAATACTACTCCCAATCTCATGCTCAAAATCTTAAGAAAATTCCACTTTAAAAGTAATCTAATGGCTTAAAAGAAAAACCAACTATAAATCTGTAATCTGAATTTGTAAAGTGGATTTTAAATCTGTTCTGAGACCAAAAGATTAAATCTTTCTCAATAATCTAAAAATATTCTAATCATGGGGTGCTTATAGCACAACAATTCTTTGAATAACAATATTTAAATAGGGCTTAATAACCCATGTATCAATATCACGATAAACATCTCAAAAATTCATATTTGATAATATAAATATTCATAATTCATCATAAAATCTGGAAATTTCAATAATATGCATAGAAACATAAACATAATCATGTATTTAAACTTCTAAATCATGAAAAATCTCATAATCTTGCAAATAATGATAATGGGTATAAACCTTAACTTAAATTCCATGAGAAATCATATAAATGATAGTAAATTTGTATTTAAAATAAAGTTTTGGGCACAAGGATGAAAGGAGTATCCTTGTTCATAATCCCACATACCTTAATTTGATGATCTTTGATAAAAGGCTAGAATTTTTTATTCCTATTGATTCTTTGGAGATGATTTCTTAGTGTTCTTGTGGAAATCTCAATCTTGAGTTATCTTGGAGGATTAATGGAGTAATCTTGGATTTCTTGGGGAGGAAGTTGATGAACTAGGGTTTTGTTTGAGGGAAATAGATGAATAAGTCATAAAGTGCCTTGAATTTTGTAAAATCTTATATTTTTGGACGGATTGGGGGTTGGGGTATTTACCAAAATACCCCTTTTAAACTCTTAAATGGAACTAGAAAATGTACATTTTTTCGATTTGGGTGGCCACCGCGACGTGCCACTATCGCGGTGGCTCATTGGAAATTGGATGAATGGGAAATGGGCTCCCTCCTCCGCGATGCACCACAATCACGGAGCCCTTATGTTTGTTATTTTGACCGCTGACGCGGCGCGCCAGTTTCGCGAGGTCACACTAGAAATATCTAAATAGAAAATTGGGCCTCTCCGTGATGCGCCACAATTGCAGAGGGCTACTGGAAAATGAAAAATGGGATTTTTCACTGCTCCACAATGTGCTAAGGGTCCAAATGACGGTGTTTTACAACTGAAGCTTACAATAGCCAAAACTTCTTACCCGATTATTAGATTTAGGCGAATCTTTTATCGTTAGAAAGCTTATTAAATTTCCTACGCCATGGAAAGTTCAAATCTAAAAAATTCCACACAAAATAAATATTTTTCATCCTAATAACTAATCCTTGTCATAATCTGGACGAGTTTAGGCTAGGAAAATTATGGGGTATTACACTATTATAGCCAAGAGAGTCTATAGGGGCTATGTGGTGTCCATCTTCCACGGGCTATTATAGAAGATCTTGTAGAGATTGATATAGTAGATTTTCATGTAATCTTGGGGATAGATTGACTTCACTCATGCTATGCTACCTTGGACTGTATAACCAAAAGATCACTTTTCATTTTCCTAATGAACCGATGATAGAATGGGAGGGGAGTTGCTTAGTACCTAAGGAGATGTTCATTTCTTATCTTAGAGCTAAAAAATTAATATCTAAAGGGTGTTTGTATCATCTGGTTTGGGTCATAGATTTTAGTGCTGAAAGTCCCTTCTTATTGTTTCTTCTTGTGTTTAATGAGTTTCCCAATGTTTTTGTGGATGTTCTTCTTGGAATTCCTCTCAATAGGGAAAAAGTTTTTGGATTGAACTTCTAATCGATACTCATCCCATATCTATTCCAACATATAGGATGGCTCCTGCAAAGCTGAAAGAGCTAATGAAGCAGTTAAAGGACCTTCTTAATAAGGGTTTTATATGTCCTAGTATTTTTTTTAAGTGCTTTTATGTTTTTCGTGTGAAAGTAAGATAGGTCTCTCCAGATGTGCATAGTCTATCCTCAACTGAATAAGGTCACTAAGAAAAATGAGTATGCTCTTCCTAGGATTGATGATCTATTTGATAAACTTTAGGGTTCTAAGAGTTTATCTAAAATAGACTTTCATTCAGGTTACCATTTGCTAACGATTAGGGAAGCTGATATTCCCAAGATTAATTTCCAAACCCGTTATGGCCATTATGAACTATTGGTCATGTCTTATGGATTGGATAATGCTCCTAATTTTTTTATGTACCTTATGAACTGGGTGTTTAGATGATTTATAGATTTGTTCGTAATATTTTTCATTGATGACATCTTGGTGTACTCTAAAGTGAGAAGGATCATGTCAATTACCTCTGAATTGTGTTGCACGCCCTTAAGGATCAGGAGTTGTATACGAAGTTTTCTAAATGTGAATTTTTGTTAAGTGTTATGACTTTTCTTGGGCATGTTGTCTCTAGTGAAAGGACTAAAGTGGATCCACAAAAAATTGAGGCGGAGAAGAAGTGACCTAGACCCACGACTCCAATCGACATTAGGAGATTCTTGGGTTTAGTAGGTTATTATAGGATATTTATAGAAAGTTTCTAGTCTATCACTGTTCCACTTATGATATTGACTTAGAAGAAGGTAAAGTTTGTATGATCTAATGCTTGTGAGGGAAATTTCGTGAAATTGAAGGATTGGTTAACCTCTGCTCTTGTTTTGACCCTACCCGAGTGTACTGAGAGGTTTGTTGAGTATTGTGATGTATCTTGTGTGAGACTTAGGTGTGTTCTTATGCAGCATAGGAAGGTGGTAGCTTATGCTTACAACTTAAGGTGCACGATAGGAATTGCCCGACTCATGATCTATAGTTAGCGGATGTGGTTTTTGTATTGAAAATTTTGTATAACTATTTGAATGGAGTGCATGTGGACATCGACTTAGACCATAAAAGTTTGTAGTATATGTTCACCCAAAAGGAATTAAACCTCAAGCAGATAAGGTGGCTATAATTGCTTAAGGACTATGACATGAGCCTACACTACCACCAAAGTAAAGTTAATGTTGTTGCTGATGCTCTTAGCAGGTTGTCTATAAGGAGTTTGTCTCATGTTGAGGAGGAAAAAAGAGGGTTGGTGAAGGAAATCCATTGGTTGTCTATGCCTTTTGGATTTTGAGGATGAGGGAGTGACCGTCCATGAAATGGCTAAGTCATATCTTAGCTTGAGGTTAAGGAGAAAAAGGTTTTTGTCCCTATACTTGTGCAAATCAAGGATGATGTGGGTCAGCAAAAATTTATAGAATTTGAAATTGGAGGAAATGGTGTTCTGAGATATCAAGGGAGATTATGTGTTCCTGATGTAGATGGGCAGTGGGAGAGGATTTTGATCGATACCATGTGTATAGGTATACGGTTCATCCCTATTCGACAAAGATGTATCATGACTTGAAAGAAATATATTGATAGAGTAATATAAAGAGGGATGTAGTTAATTTTATTGTCAGGAGTATGAATTGTTAGCAAGTTAAAGTGGAGCATTTGAGACCGGGTGGCACCTCCCAAGAAATAACTCTACCCATTTCGAAATGTGAAATGATTAATATGGATTTTGTTACTGGTCTTCCACAGTCTCAAATTAGTACGATTCTATTTAGGTCATTGTCCATTTGGGTGGCACCATCCTAAAGACCCGTTACCACCACCAATGACTCGAACCACCAAACCATAACCACAAAAAAACCCCAACCACCATCCACTGAACACCTAAGGATTTGGGTCCCTTACCCGTAACCACACTATACAACTCGTATGGTGAGTTATTGCTAGGGAAGTGAGTTTAAAACTCAGGAAATTCCCAAGGGCCAAAACAAAGGATGTTTTAATTCTACCCTACTTGTATCATTTGTCCTCAAATGATGAAACAAGGCAGTTACTAGGACGATTAGACCCCCAAATATATGTTTCTTACCTTTAAGACAGAAAATAGATTACCAAAAAATCTACTATCTACCTCTAACAAAGACAGAAAATAAAGATGCTAAGAGCAATACATACCTTAAGCACGATTTTCCAAAATGAAAAATAGGAATGGATACTTGGACTTCATGTCCTCTTCCGCTTCCTATGTAGCCACTTCCACCTTGTGGTTCCTCCGTAGAACCTTTACCAAAGCTACGTCCTTGGTCCGTAACCTACGAACCTGCCAATCCAAGATCTCAAATGGAATCTCCTAATAAGACAGAGAATACTAAATACCAATATACTTGATAGGGACTACTAGCGACGGATCACCCATGTACTTCCTAAACATAGAAACATGGAACACCGGATAAATGGAGCTCAAACTAGAAGGTAACTTCAACTCATACGCAACATTGGCAACCTTTCTCAAAACCAAGTACAGACTGAGCTTTCCCATCTTCCCAAACCACATCACTCCATTCATAGGAGTCACCTTTAAGAATATCCTATCCCCAACTTGAAACTCTAACTTCCTATTCCTTACGTCCGGATAGGATTTTTGATGACTTTGGGCAGCTCTAAATCTATCCCAAATCACCTTCCCCTTCTCCATGGCTTGGTGAACCAAATCTGGGACAAACATCTTCACCTCACCAACCTCAAACCACCCAATAGAAGACCTATACCTCCTACCATATAACGCCTCAAATGGAGCCATTACAATGCTAGAGTGGTAGCTATTGTTGTATGCAAACTCTACAAGAGGTAAATGCTCAACCCAACTACCACCATAGTCCATCATGTAAGCTCGAAGCATATCTTCCAACATGTAATAGTCCTAACTGCTTTCCCATCCGACTGTTCATGGAAAGCCATACTAAGACTCACCTTAGTCCCCAAACCTTTCTAAACTACTGCCAAAAGTAAGATGAAAACTTGTGCTACAATCCGAGATGATAGAAATAGGCACCTCATGGAAATTCACAATATCATGGAGGTACAACCTCGCATAATACTCTACTAAAAAATTTGTTCGCACTGGCAAGAAGTGAGTAGACTTTGTTATCTTATCCACAATGACCCAAACTGAATCAAACTGATTTTGAGACTGAGAAAGACTGGTAACAAAATCCATATTAATCACCTCCCATTTCCAAACAAGCAACTCAATTTCTTGATACAATCCTCCAGGACTCATGTGCTCAACTTTCACTTGTTGGAACACCATGCACTTAGACACAAAACTAGCCACATACCGCTTCATATTGTTCCACCAATAGATCTCTTTAAGGTCATGAAATATCTTCATCGAAGTAGGATAAATAGCATACATGACTCATGTGCCTCAGCCAAGATCCTCCCGCGCAATCCATCTATGTCAGTAACACATAACCTCCCTTAGTTTCAGAAAGTACCATCACCACTAATCTCAAAGGCCATCAACTTATGCCCACCTATATCACCCTTGATCCTCATCAAGACAGGACCCAACACTTCCTTCTCTTTCACCTCAGCACCCAAGTATGACTTTGCCACCTCTTGAACAAATACCCTTCCCCCCATCCTCAAAGTCTAAGAGACGAACTCCAAGGTTAGCTAAATGGTGAAAATCTTTCACTAACTCACGTTTACCCACATCCACATGAGCTAGACATGGATAACTTGTTAAGAGCATTAATAACCATGTTAGCTTTACCTGGATGGCAGTGAAGAATTATGTCATAATCCATGAGTAGCTCAAGCTATCTCCTTTGCCTGAGGTTAAGCACTTTCTAAGTAAACACATACTGCAAACTCTTATGATCTAAAAAGATATCCACATATACTCCATACAGGTAGTGACACCAAATTTTCAGCGCAAATACCACAACCAGCAACTCCAAGTCATGAGTCGAATAATTCCTCTCATGTACCTTCAACTATCTAGAGCATAAGATATCACCTTGCCATGCACCCCACGCGAGATGCACCATAGTAGACTACAAACCCATCAGTTTCTTCAAGCAAAGTCAATAATAGAGCCAAAGTTATTTTATCCTTTAGTTTATCAAAATTACCCTTACAAACATCAGACCAAGAGAACTTCACCTTTTTTTGAGTCAACTTAGTCAAAGGGGCAGCTATAAAAGAGAAATTTTCCACAAACCTTCTGTAATAACTGGCTAAACCAAAAAGCTCTAAATATCAGCTGGAGTGCCACTTCTTAACCACTACAACCTTTTGCGAATCCACTATGATCCCCTTACTAGAAATGACATGACCCAAAAGAGTGACAACATTCAACCAGAATTCATATTTCAAAAATTTGGCATACAACTGCTGCTCTTTCAGGGTTTGTCATATAATACAGAGGTGATTGGAATGATCTACCTCACTCTTTGAATACACTAAAATATCATCTATCAAAACATTGATGAACAAATCTAGAAATAAATGAAAGACTCTATTCATCAAATCCATGAACGCTGTCGGAGCATTGGTCAACCCAAAAGACATAACCAGAAACTCAAAATGCCTATACTGGGTACGGAAAGCAGTCTTAGGGATATCTACCTTCCTAATATTTAACGGATGATGCCTGGATCAAAGATCAATCTTGGAGAAAAACTTAGCACCCTAAAGCAGGTTAAACAAATCATTTATCTTTGAAAGAGGGTATTTATTCTTTATCATCACCTTATCCATCTGTCGATAATCGATACACATCCGAAGGGAACCATCCTTATTATGCACAAATAAAATGGGTGCACCCTATGGAGACACACTAGGACGAATGAAACCCTAATCTAAAAGATCCTTTTGTCGCTCCTTAATCTCTTTCAACTCAATCGAAGCCATTCTATATGGGGAATAGAGATAGGACGAGTGTCCAGAACAAAATCTATCCCAAAATCAATCTCCCTATCAGGAGGGACATCGAGAAGGTCATCAAGGAAGACCTTAGTAAATTCATTCACCACCGAGATGGAATATAAAAAAGGACCCTCCAAGTTAGAATCTTTAACCCAGACTAGATGATAGAGACACCTTGTAGATTAATATCCGAGTTCTAAGATATGATATAAATCTCCCTTTAGGGGCTAGGGAACCACCCTCCCACTCAATAACTAGCTCATTCGGGAATTTAAAGACCACCTTATGGATTTGATAGTCTAGAGAAGCATAGCATGAATGCATCCAATCCATCCCTAATATGGCATTAAAATCAACCATATATAATTCAAATGGATCTACCAAAGTCTCTCGACAACCCATAGACACCACATAACCCTATAGACTCTTCTAGCCATTACGGAGTTACCCACGAGGGTAGAAATAGAAAAAGGGTTCAAAATATACTCAGGACCAAAACCAAAATGCATAGCCACAAATAGGGTCACATAAGAAAGAGTGGATCCTAGATCAAGTAAACAATCCACATCACGGGTAAAGAGTTTCAACATACCAGTAACAGCATCAGGCAATGCCTCAGACTCCTGACGAGTAGTAAGATAATAGAGTCGATTTCAACTAGTATCGGAGCCAGATGGTGCACCCTTTGGTGCCGGAGTGGAATAAGAGGCAACAAGAAATTTTCTTGCCCCAGAAGCAACCTTACCAACAGGATAGTTTCTAATCATGTGTCCTGGCTAACCATAGTTGAAGCACTTGTCCTTTTATTCATCACAGTAACCCCAATGCAATCAACCATAAAATCTGTAAGAAGGATATTATAGAGCTGATTGGGACCCACTAGCCTGAGATTGGGTACCCTATGCTCTATAGTTGTCGTCACTTTAAAAATGTTTATCACCAGACGACTTTGGGTAGGGAGCACTAGCCATCGAGTAAGACCTAAATTTTCACAACTTCTTCTTGGATCACTTGCCATCATCCCTACAACTCTACTATTGGCCATCACCCTACTAAAAAAATATAGACTTCTTTCTCTGCCTTCCCCTAATCTCCACCTGTTTCTTCTTCTCTTCCTCAACCTGCTGCATATACATAACCAACCTGGAGATATCTATTTATTTGATCAATAAGGTAGCCTTACTATCCAAAATCAAGTCTTAGGATAGCTCAAAAGCGAACTTTCTCATTCTAGCCCACATGCTAGAAACCAACTCCAGAGCATACCGAGATAACTAGTGAAACTTTAAGGCATACTCCTTGACCATCATCCTGCCCTGCTTCAAGTCAAAAATCTTTTTCACCTTTGCTTCCCTCAACTCTTGAGGAAAGAAGCAATCTAAAAAGCACTAGAGAAATTATCCCATAGGTCTGACTAAGCATTGTCAACCCTTGACTGCTCATATTCCTCATACTATTGGTATGCTATATCTTTTGGTTGGTAGGCAGTGAATTCCACACCCTCCATGTTAGTAGCATATATAACGCGGAAGTCTTTTTTCATCTCATTAATAAAACCATGAGAATTCTCCTCAACCTTAACAACAGTAAACACCGAAGGGCTCAACCTCATAAATAGGCAGGCCCTTTTGGCCTCAGAAGATGGAGTAACAAAATCACCACGCTCGACTTGAGAAGATACTAACTGTGCTAATATATGGAGAGACTTACAAAACTTAACATTTGTCATATCTTCTTGAAGAGCTCAAGAATGATTAGAAGGAACCAGTGGAACTCTAGGAGGGATATCAAGAACTGGAACCCTAGATCGAGTCTAGATCTAATAAGTAGGGTGTATTCCATCAAAAATGTCCTTAGGTGGGACAAAGGAGTTTTCATGAGATTCAAATCATCGGGTAGGCATGATCTGAAAAGCGAACAAACAGGAATTAGAGAAGATTGAAAACCTTAGACTCTACAACTCGAAAATAAAACACAAGAAAGAAAAACATTCCTAAATGCCTCGTAGCCTCTCCCTTATGAGTGTATCATGCTACACACCCTTAAAAGAGACTCTAATCGATATGGCTTTGTGGACTCCTAATTGACCATGAACCTAAGGTTCCGATACCAATTTGACAGGACCCAACTAGGGCTTAATCGTGTCAGGTATCTCAAGTCCAACCAGGACCGGAGACCACCCTTAATACCTAACCATAACCACCTTTCACCCTACGTCGGATGAATTTCAAACATATAACAAGATAAATCAATAATAGTTTAAGACATTAAATAAACTCTATATTCCTAATCTAACAAACTTAGTCAAATATCAATCGATGCTAACCCTAATTCCAATACCAAGACTGAGACCAATATCGATATCATCTATGCCCATAGTAGTCTGGAAAATACTCTAACCAGAATTAAGTAACATACGATCAGTACATGTCCCCGACCATAGCCAAAACCAAAATCCAAGAAATGAAAACAATGAAAAGAAGTACATAGCATGAAATAGAGTCTTTCGGAGCATGGAAAATCAATTTAACTAAAAGTTGTCCCTGATGGAATAGTTGTATGTCCGGTTCTTGCATCGCATACGGATACAATGCCTGAAGACGATTAGTGAAATGAACGCTAGCATGTACTCAGGGATAAATATAAAATAATTCCATTATTAAAATCCAGTCAAATAACCATATTCAATCACATGTATAACATATATATATAGTGTCGGGATAGGGAATAAAATTTAGCATGCATATAAGACCTTAACCTGGTTTGTGTATCTCGGCAGTCCTAAATGTCCACCCATGAGCTATATGGGTTCTGCTCCCCCGTGTTTAAGGGCCCAAATGTGTGTTAGCCGCACGAACTAGAGGAAAACCTAAGATGACTAGTAGTACTCCCAAAATATAAAGTGTGACATTATACACACAATCACCATGACCAAACCTTACATCGATAAATATGAGTTTTCGCTATTGTTCCCCCTGGGAACTCCACATTCCATGACTTAGCTAACACAAACCACTTTAATCCCATATCAAAACCAATTACACATTGCAACCATTTACCAAGGAGTCTTTTGTTTAGGCATTAACTGTTGGTATCATCATACCCAAAATTAAAGCTTGCAAGTCTATCCTTTTATACCATACCAAAACCATAAACCAAGTTGACTCCATGTTTCCAATTAAACAAAAACCATATCCATTAGACCAATTCAGGTTCAATTACTATTTATGCAATGCAAAGTGATAAAATCATTCTCATTGGCATTTTAACAAACAGGTTGAGGGCACATAAGTTTCAAAACCATAACCAAGTAATTGAAGGGAATCCATAATACCATAAAATACATTTGCCATTAACATGCATCCCACAATGTCAAAATTATACTAAAAGCATGAAATAAAACATAGTTAAACCACGAGAACTATTATTCAACCATGAATATCCAAAACCCCCAAGCCATTATTTCAAACCATAATTATATCCTGAAAATCATATATTAAAACACATTCTCTTTGTAAAGTAACAATGATGGAGGAGTAACATGCCTTGGAGACCAAATAAGGTGGAGAGAATCACTCTTGAAAGCTCCTAATTTATTAGCTTAAAGAAACCCTAGTTGTTGATTGAACAATAATTTCGAGAGATTTTTAAGAGTGTTTGATTGGGAATAATAGATTAATGAAATCCCAAAAAGTGTTTTATGTCATGGTATCAAAAGGAGTTACAAGGGGGAAATGTCCAGAACACCCCCAACTTAAATTGTAAAAATATCGCAACTGGTTATGAGTTGACCCCTTAACTCGTGAACAAAACATACGAATCATATCATTGAGTCATCACCAGGATAGTGAGTTTAACACCCAGACATTGTCCACCATATGACTCCCTATCCCCTACTTATGACCAAACTATACGACTAGTATGGTCCAGTCCTACTCAAGGCAGAATCCAATAAGATTGACACTGGAAAACATACAACTTCTCACAATGACTCATAACCTATCCTCATGAATCTTAGTGAGCCACTCGCACTCAGAGACAAGTCAAGTCACTAAGTTACTAATTTGATTAAGGGGTCGTCCTAATGTCCCATCACCACCACCAATGACTCGTACCACCAAACCTTAACCACAATAAATTCCCAACCACCATCCACTAGACACCTAATTATTTAGTCCACCTAATCCGTACCCATACCATACGACTTATATGTTAAGTCGTTGCCAGGGTAGTTAGTTCAAACTCAGGAAATTTTCAATGGCCAAAACCTAGGGTATTTTAGGCAACTCTGGATATTTCCAGTAAGTGTGTCCCCTGATAAAAGTAAATTTTGAAGGGAATAGGGCCTATACTATTATTCCTTTAGATTCTGCGAAGATCGCTTCTTCTGGGATGGGAAATGGTCGTAATCATCCATATATATTATCTACTCATCAGGATTTTGAAGCTTCTTTAGGTGTTGTTACTGGTATGTTACAACTTTTCTCCCATAAAGTTTATGCATTTCTTAATCTCGATTTCACCCTGTATTTTATGGCCTCTTATATTACTGTGCATTTTGGGTTTGGTCTCAAAAATATTTCTAACCCCTTCTCATTTTCCACCCCAGTAGGTGAGTCTATTATAGCCAGGAGAGTC
Organism: Capsicum baccatum var. pendulum; assembly: GCA_030864225.1. Lineage (NCBI taxonomy): Eukaryota > Viridiplantae > Streptophyta > Magnoliopsida > Solanales > Solanaceae > Capsicum > Capsicum baccatum. The sequence goes on from CM061551.1 coordinate 110,013,862, forward strand.
CATAGGGGTTGTGTGGTATCCATCCTCTATTAGACCATTATAGAAGATATTGTAGAGATTTAATCTTGGGGATCAATTGACTTCACTCATTCTATGCTACCTTGGACTATAGATCCCGAAACATTACTTTTCATTTTCCTAATGAACCAATGATAGAATAGGAGGGGAGTTCCCTAGTACCTAAGGAGAAGTTCATTTCTTATCTTAGAGCTACAACATTAATATCTAAAGGGTGTCTGCATCATCTAGTTTGGGTCAAAGATTCTAGTGCTGAAAGTCCCTCCCCGTAGTTTCTTTCTGTGGTTAATGAGTTTCCCAAAGTTTTTCCCAACGATCTTCCTAGAATTCCTCTTAATAGGGAAACAGACTTTGGATTGAACTTATAGTCGATACTCATCCATATCTACTCCACCATATAAGATGGCTCCTGCAGAGCTGAAAGAGCTAAAGAAGCAGTTTAAAGACTTTTTTAATAAGGGTTTTATCTGTCCTAGTATTTTTTCCTTGGGTGCTCTTGTGCTTTTTATACAAAAGAAAGATGGGTCTCTCCAGATATGTATAGACTATCCTCAACTGAATAAGGTCACTAAGAAAAATAAGTAACCTCTTCCTAGGATTGATGATCTCTTCGATCAGTTTCAAGGTGCTAAGTGTTTCTAAAAAATAAACCTTCATTCGAGTTACTATCACCTAATGATTAGGGAAGCTGATATTCCCAAGACTACTTTCCAAACCCGTTATGGCCATTATGAATTTTTTGCCATGTATTTTGGATTGACTAATGGTCTGGCTGCTTTCATGGACCTTTTGAACTGGGTTTTGAGATAATTTCTGGATTTATTTGTAATAGTTTTCATCGATGACATCTTGGTGTACTTTAAAAGTAAGGAGGATCATGTCAATCACCTCCGAATTAAGTTGCACTCCCTTATGGATTAGGAGTTATATGCAAAGTTTTCTAATAGTGATTTTTGGGTTATTATTGTTAATTTTCTTGGGCATGTTGTCTCTAGTGAAGGGATTATAGTGGATCCATAAAAAATTGAGCCGGTGAAGAAGTGGTCTAGACCCATGACTCCAACTGACATTAGGAGTTTTTTGGGTTTAGTAGGTTATTATAGGATATTTATAGAAATTTTCTCATCTATAGCTTCTCTACTTATGATATTGACTTAGAAGAAGGTAAAGTTTTTATGGTCTAATGCTTGTTAGGGAAATTTTGTGAAATTGACAGATCGGTTAACCTCTGCTCCTATTTTGACCCTACCCGAGGGTACTGAGAGGTTTGTTGAGTATTGTGATATATCTCTAGTAGGACATGGGTGTATGCTTATGTAATATAGGAAAGTGCTAGGTTATGCTTCCTGATAACTTAGGTTGACGAGAGAAATTACCTGACTCATGATCTAGAGTTAGTGGATGTGGTTTTAGCATTGAAAATTTAGCATAACTATTTGAATGAAGTGCATGTGGATATCTACTTAGACTATAAAATCTTGTAGTCTGTGTTCACTCAGAAAGAATTAAACCTCAAGCAGATGAGGTGCCTTAAATTACTTAAGGACTATGACATAATCCTACCCTGCCACCCAAGTAATGCTAATGTTGTTTTTGATGATTTTAGATGGTTGTCCATAAGGAGTTTGTCTCATATTGATAAGGATAAAAGAGGGTTGGGGAAGGAAATCTATTGGCTAGCTAATTTAGGAGTTTGCCTTTTGGATTTTGAGGATGGGGGAGTGACCGTCCGTGAAGTGGCTTAGTCATATTATAGGGTCGATGTTAAGGAGACATAGTTTATCATCCCTATGTATATGAAAATCAAGGAAAATGTGGGTCAATAGAAAGTTATAGCATTCAAAATTAGGGGAGATAGTGTTTTGAGATATTAAGAAAGATTATATTTTCCTGATGTAGATAGGATGTGGAAGAGGATTTTGATCGATGCCATGTGTCTAGGTATATGGTTTATCTCGGTTCGACAAAGATGTGTCATAACTTGAGAGAAATGTATTGATAGAGTAATATAAAGAGGGATGTAGTTTTATTGTCAAGAGTATGAACTGTCAGCAAGTTAAAATGGAGCATTTGAGACCAAGTGGCACCTCCCAAGAAATAGCTCTACCCATTTGGAAATGGGAAATGATTAATATGGATTTTTTCACTGGTCTTTCGCAATCTCGAAATGAGTATGATTCCATTTAGGTCATTGTCGATTAGATGACCAAGGTTGCTCACTTTCTACCAGTAAGGACTAATTACTTTGAAAAGGATGATGCAAAGTTGTTCATTCAAGAGATAATTTGGTTACATGGAACTTCGGTGTCTATTGTATCTGATCGAAGTATTCAATATTCTTCTCATTTTTGGCGGTCTTTTCAGAAGGGTTTGGGTACTCAGATGAATCTTTGTACCAGTTTCCACCCTTAAATGGATAGACAAAAGAAACATACTATTCCAACCTTTAAAGATATGCTAAAGGCTAGTGTAATTGACTTTAAGGGAAGTTACGCTGATCATTTTCTGCTTATTGAGTACGCATATAATAATAGTTATCATTCCATCATCTAGATAGCTCCTTTTTGAGTCCATATATGGTAGGAGATATAGATCATCAATTGGGTGGGATGAAGTGGGTGAGACTAGATTTTTTGGTCCTGACTTGGTACATCAAGCAATGGAGAAAGTCAAGGTGATTGAGAGCTAAAATTTGAGGTTGGTGATTGGGTGTTTCTGAAGGTCTATCCTATGAAAAAAGTTATGATATTCGGTAAAAAAGGAAATCTTAGTACCCATTACATTAGTCTGTATCTAATTCTAAGGATAATTGGAAACATTGCTTATGAATTAGACTTACCGATGAGCTTGGCATTAGTTTATCCTATTTTTCATGTATCTATTCTCAAGAAATATGTGGGTGATCCTTCCTTAGTGGTTCCCATTGAGAATATTGGTGTGAAATATTCTTTGTCATATGAGGAAATTCCTATCAAAATTTTGGATAGACAAGTTTTGAAATTAAGAACCAAGGAGATAGCTTCGATAAAGGTGCTATGGAGAAACCAAAAAAGTGAAGAAAGCTACTTGGAAATTGGAGGAATACATGGCAAGGTGATAGCTTACACATTCTCTTGATTCATTTGATTTTATCCTTTGAGTCCCTATATGTTCTTTCTTGTGTCATACTAAGGGTATCCTAATCTCTCATTTAGGGATAAATGATCCTAAGGGGGGATAATGTAACACCCAGGGTGTTTGGGAGTCTAAATTGAGCTGAAATAAACCTACATAACCCCTAGATTAAGAGTAGAGGACCTCGGATGGATTTGAATGCATTGGGGGAAGTTTGGGCATATAAAAATGGACGGGCATCGTGAGAGAACTATCGCACGATGGCCCCGCGCTGCGAGAGAGCCTGTGAAGGGCTACTACCTCATCCCTGCACTAGGACCTACACCGCAAGGGGGATTCCTCTCATTGGGTCTCACTTAGCAAGGACGAGCCTCTATGTTGCATCGCGACCCCTCTCTTTTCCCACCTATTATACCGTCCCTCCTTCACTTAATATGTTTTTAAGCCTTATAACATTCCTAATCACTCAAAAGGGGTTATTCTTTTCCTCAAAACAAAACTTAAAAGCTATAAGGCTAGGGTTCAAGCTTGGAGCTCATTTTTCTTGTAGTTTTCGGGAAAATACTCATCCAAAAGGCATGTTGAACACTTTTTATTTTATTTACTGTACTATATGGTGAATTTTTAATATTGTTGTGCTTATTTTGTTGAAGTTTTAAAGTTGGGGTTCGAGAATTGCATTACAAACACAAAACTTTGACTTTTTCCTCTTTCTTGCAAATTGCCCCTAACCACTTGTAGAGGTTTAAGAGGTTTGAATAAAAGAGTGAAAGGATGCATTTAATTATTTGAGTTTCGAAATATTAAATGTTGTGAACGAATGGGAATTATAACTTTCAATTATTTTGAAAAGGTTTGGAATTAAGATGATGAACGAAAATGACACCCCATCCTTTTGAATCATAAAAATTCATGAAATTTTCTTGTTTTGAGATATTTTTGCAATCCTAATGACTAATATGTTCATGTTATTGAATGATGGGTTTAAGGAGTTGATGATGTTTTATGGTAATATTTATACGGCATGATACAAATGGCTTGTAAGTCTTGGTATAATGATACAAATATATGAATTCCTTAATGAAGACTCCTTGAATAAAAGAAAAGGGAAATGTTTTAACTGGGCATAAAGAGGACTTGGTATTTTCAATGAGAAGGTAGCGCCCTCGTGACTAACACTTGAAACCACATTTGTGATGTCGCCTAAAACTACACCTCCAAGAAGTAGAACATGGTCATGTCAAATATAATAACCCAATAGAGGTTGGGGTCGAAACCACAGGGAATACACCAAATGTATCTCACGATTCTATTGAAGTAGCCAAAAAAAATCAGGAAAGTAAATAGGGGGGTTTTCTGTGAAAACAGTAAAGTAGCAACAATTTTTGATCGCTTTAGTTGAAATCAATTTGAGAAGAATACTAGGACTGCGTTCCTCTGGATTCCTAATTCCATAGATTTATCGTGCTTAATCCAACTAGCTCAATGCTCTACATGCAGAATCTGACAAGATATGTATCCCCAACCATCTTGTGAATGCCTTTGGTAAATTTTACTCCTCACCTCGTGAGTTTCAGAATGTCGCCTTACTAACCCTTGTCTTTGATCCTAGTTCAACTATCTCCTTTTGGGTGACGAGTTGATTAGATGAGGGTTGGTAGCCTCAAATTTTTATTACAATCTTCTTTTCCTAATCTCAACCTCTCTTGTAAAGATGATCTTGAATATGGGCAAGTTCTTAACCTTTTTAGTAGTTAAGAAAGCATACAAATTGAAAAAGATCACAATACATGCATAGGCACTGATTTAGAAGGCTCTCACACTTTCTCTACTTCATTATTTTACCACGGTTACCACAACCCTAGTTAGGTGGTTTAGCCTCTTATGGCTGTAATAATATCCATGGAATTCACTAAAGAAGGCTTAAGATGAATCTCACAATAATTTAATAACGAAACCCAAATTCTCAAATTAATAATCAACAAAATAATCAAGAGCAATGGATTCCAAGTTTAAACATTTGATCTTGAAAATAATATATGTTGGTGAATATAAAGAGTGCATAAACTATAATAAAAACATACAAAGAGTATTTATAGTTTCTCAAAATTACATATAAAACCTAAAAGAAATAGGAAAATAAGGTCGGTAGTGGTTACGCCTTAAACAACGAGTCGTCTGGACTCGTAGTCAACTCCGCTGTCTTCTTTCTTCACTCAGTGATGATGACTCATCATAAGAGACTATGAGTCATTGGCTGGACTCGTTGTCTCTCCAGTGGATTTTTATCTTTCAGAATTTTCCTCATTATGCTCAGAATATTTTCTCCCTATGAGTTGTAGCCTAACACTATAACTCGTAGCTAGCCTTTATCTTCACTGTGCTCCAATTTATTCATTCTTAGGACTTTCCCCTAAATGTGCTTAGAACGATCTTCTATACGACTCGTAGTATGATCCTACAAGTCGTAGTCTATATTTACTTTATCTTTCAGCTCAGAATACCTCACTATTAACTTGACGACTTAGACTACGAGTCGTATAGTCACCTAACGACTTGTATCTAGGGCAGAAACTTTAGTTTTTCAAGATATTTTTCTTTTTAATTTGTCCGTTTTCACTTCCAACCTTGTTTTCCTACAACAAACACAAAAATACACATCATATCTAACATAATGGCCTAAGTATTTGCACATTCTCATGGTTTTAAGCATTGAAAGTTCTATGAAACCATGACACATCAGTTTGTCGACCTGGAAGGTCTTGTCCTAAAAGAAGGGTGGTCGTTGTATTCTTGCTTCAGTATTGGTATGCAGTTATAATATGACTACCTCAATCCATGTAGCTAACATTGATTTGGGCCCCCAATTAGGTTCGGACTGGACTCATATTATCCTTGGGCAAAACTATGTCGGTGTAACTACCTAGACCAAAACTAATGTTTTCAATTGATTATGTTTGCTTCACATTCTTGACTATTTACTTCCTATTGTGTTTAATTTTGAACTTATGACATGAATCTTTACAAATTATCTATTAAACTGTATTATTTTTCTTTTCCTGGGTTACATACTAGTATTCACTGTACTGACCATCTTTGAATGCAATATTATTTCATAATGTTGGTTCGGAGGTATTTTTTTGGATTCTGTGCAGCACTAGGTCACTCATATTCGCTCGAGGACAACTGGTGTTAAGTGATGAGCCCTTCATCATCCGAAAGGCATCTGTTTGTTTCCTTTATGTTGCTACTGAGTTACTTTATGTTTTATGGCATGATCAAGGTCATGTCCCAACCTAGGAGTATTCTTAAATAGAAGCTTCACAGATAGTGTTTGATAAAGGGTTGAATGATGTTGTTAACGTATTGATAGTACCTTATGTAAGGTTTTGACTTTCTTTAATTATGGGCTTACTTCCACATTTTAAATTATGACCATGTTTTTGAGATAACACTCAGGGATAAACCTCGGCCTTTATTGGTTTGGGTTACCCGTCACAGCCAGGGCCATAGTTCGGGTCGTGTCAATTTTACTAGCTAAGATTTTAGAAATAGGTTTGTACTCTTTGATGGAGGCAGGATTTGCATTTTTAGGAATCAACGTTACTGAAGTACAATTCACAGGTTCTTGCAAATTTACCTATGGTGAAGAAGTTCATCACTGCATTTATTACTTTATGTTTGATTATATACTAGGATTTATTAAAAAAAATATTGTATTATATTCATCTACTCCTGGAGCTTTATTATCCCCTATAGTTTTGAGGCTTGTTATAATCTCAACCTCAATCACCTTTGTACATAGTTGAATTATTTACACTTTACACAACTTGGGGCCACTCTTCATGATCTCCTTGCTGACTGTTGGTACCCTAGATGCCCCTATTTTTACTAGACCTTTGTAAAAAGAGAGAATTTGTTCATTGATATCCTCCTGATTACTCAGTAACCAACTTCCCAAAGAGGTAAGTTCAACAATTTGTTTCTTTTGTGGGCCTTTCTCTTTAAACACATCAGAGAAATACTTGGTGTTAGAGTCACCAAGTTTTATCCATCTATCTCTAGACTTTTGCTTCATTGAATTCTCCTCTATCAATGACCATTTCTCCAAGTCTTGCAAAGTTTCCTTTTTCATAGCTTGTGGGTTGTCTGTTCAATATGCCCTCATTTGAGTTTGTATAATAGCTAAGTCATTTCTTTCTAGGTCAACTCTCTACACTATATTCTTAAACTCTATGGTATTTAATTTCTTCAATCAGCAACTGAGAGCTTTCAGCTTGAGCCATATATTCTCCATTGCTTTATTACTCATATTGTTAGCACATTCCTTAGCAAAAAGTGTATTGAATCTACTGTGATTTTCCCAATATAAAAGAGACTTTAATACTACTATTCTGCCTTGTCAAACTCAATATCATAGAAGAGAGATCAGAATCATTAGCTAAATCATAATCCAGCACCACACGTACCCATGTTAGCATCTATTCATGATTGCCTAAGGATCTATATAATATACTATAAATTCTATTAGTCATATGGTTTTTATTAGTCCAAGTATAAAAGTCACCCTTTCAGGACAAGTCATTTAGATGGAGGTCTTGAGCATACTTCATAAAGTCTTTGACATCTCTATATTGAACTGGATTTCTATTTAGTATGTCTTGGAGGTATAATAAAACATTAAAGTCCCCACAAATCAACCATTATATCTTAACTCCTACTGTAGTATACTTGAGGTAATTCCAAAGATTCTTCTTTGCTCCACTGTATTATAACCATACACAACAGTGAGGTTGCATTCTATTTCAGCACCTTTAGTGACGTTGCAATGAATTGGCTGGTCTTCCTCTTTAATGGAAGCCATATTATAGTAGTTTGGGTCCCAAATTATACATATTCTTTCATTTCTATCTGCATATAGTTGTCAATATTCCTTCACCTAGGCTGAATGTTGTTCATTACTCTATTAGCCTTGTGTTGCTTTACCCTAGTTTCAATAAGTCCAACTAACTTCACTTGATAGTTTAAGAAGAGATTCCTCACTTTATTTTTTATAGCACTTATTAAATCCTGTTATGTTACAAAATAACCAAGTCATACTTGAGAGAATGTCCCTTTGTCAGGAGGGACTCTTGATTTCACACTCTCACCACTTCTATAGACCCCTATTTTGTTCTTCACCATCGTAAACTCAGCATAGGGAAGTTTACCATGTCAAATGCTTAAATAGTTCCAGTAGTAGGTGCTATTGCTTCCTGCTCTAATAATACAATGGAGCTCTAAAGGCTCCATTGACACTGCATAGTACCAATATCAACTACTACTCTAGCTTGCTCATCCTCTGCAACAACCTGTGACTTTTTCCCTTTACTACTTTGTAAAGACTCATTTGGTTGGAGTGATTGCATTTGTTGTTGCTATTTTAGTACATTGTATGACTCAGGGTGTGGAGAAAGTTATATGAGTCCTTTGCATTACCACATTTTCACTATCTTGGGTTGTCAAGACTTGATTTATGAGTTATGATGGCACATACTCTATCCCGGCAGTAAGTTAGCCAAATCGTAACCCGAAGTTAAATGCGATGGGTTAAATTGGTGGAAAAGGCCCAACATAGGTAAAAAAATCAACAACATAACTATTAATTAAGCATAGTATTTGAAATACATAAATATAGTCAACATAAAGATCATCCCACGACCTGGTAGAGCCAGTACAAGAGCATCTAGTAATAACAATATAAACCTAGTCTCTAGAATATTCAATACATCAATCTCGAAACAAAAGAATGAATCATAGAAAGATAAAAGGAAATAGGTGACTCCGACTCTAAGAGCTCACCCTATCTACGGATATCAACATAAAACAAATGTGGATCAACGATAGCAACAAGTACTCGGATCTACACCAAAAAGGTATAGAAGTGTAGTATGAGTACCAGAATCATGGGTACTTAATAGGCATCATCGGCCGACTAAGCTAAATCATGATAAAATGCAAGATAAAATAACTATGTCAAGGTATAGACGAACGTGAAGTAACTCTAATATTAGTGTGCATAAACAAGTAAATATACCATTATAATAGCATAACGTAACATAAAGCATCAACACAAGCAATCATAACTACAAAATTGGCTCCCATACTCCAATGAGTGTGGAAAAGTAAATATCCCATCGCAATCTTCCATAATCCTGGGAGGTACAAACAAGATAGAATAACCCACCACCATCATTTCTCAACTCTAATAATACAATTAGAATTCATCCAAGTCATGTCACATCAATTGTCCACATTCATCATTTGTAAATAAGTCAACACTTATCAACTATCCATCATGTAGCAACTAATACTTATGTATCAATAAATCATCCTTTATCAACTAAACAATACTTAATAACTAACCTTCATATAGCAGCTAATCATCATTTATCAACTAGTCATTATTTACCAATTAACCAATATTTGTCAACTAGCCAATATTTATAAATTAATCATTATATCACTAGAGTCTATTTATATCATACTACATCATAACTATTTCCTCATTTTTGACTTGGCTAGATTGTCTATCTCACAGCCCAAAGTCATCATATCATAATAAGTATATCATCATATATAATATGTATAGCCGGACTCAAACTAATATGAATATTCAACAATATCCTCATAAATATCATTATAATCATCTTCTGATCTTGCCGGGCATATATCGTCATAATCACCATCTGGCCTTGCCGGGCATATTTCATCATAATCATTCTCCGGCCTTGTCGGACATATATCATCATACTCATCCTCTGGCCTTGCCGAACATATATCATCATAATCATCCTCTGGTGTTGCTGAGTATATATATATATCATTATAATTATCCTCTGGCCTTTCTGGGTATATATATATCATCATCATATGGCCAATAGCATAATCAATAGAGTGCTTACTAGCATAACCATGAACATAATATATTAAGATGATCAATAATCATAATCAAGATCATGAGTTCTATCATAACCAATAGTATGATTGCCAATATAATAAATAAGCATGGTCTTTGGCATAATTAATAGCACACTCGCTAATATAATCAATAAGCATGCTCTTTAGCATAATCCATAACGTCTTCGCCAATATAGTCATTAGACATGACCTCTAACATAACCGATATGTACTATCAACCATAGGCAATAAATTATAAATAGCCTAATTAATGGCTTATCATTAGCATACTAGATAGCTTGCTAATAACTTAATTAATAGCTAATCCATAGCATAATCTATAGTTTATTCATAGCAATTTATCGATGAGCATGATCGCTAGCATAGTTAATAGCTCATTTGTTGGCTCAATTCATAACATAGTTTATGGTTGTCAATATCATAATCAAGGGCTTATTCAATATCATATTCGGTAGCCCAATCAGGAGCAATATCAATAGCATGTTAAATAGCTCATTAATAAAATAAGCTTAATGAATAACTCATTCATAGCATACTCGTTAATCATTAATTTTAATGTCATCCATCATATCCTAAAAGTAGCAAGGTGTCTAAATATCACCGAAATAACTATCTTCCTAAATGTACACCAGCATATCAAAGGGTCTTTAATAACTATCACAAGTCTTGGCCTAAGATGGGTCGAAGAGCCCACTTCTAGATCCTCATAATTTTTACCAAGCAATGTTTATCCCGAACTAGGATATGATATCTAAATCCGGTATTAGATGTTGAATAAGCCAGAACTAGCCCTAGAATAGCAATTCCTCCTAATATAGAGCAACTAAGTCAAATCCACCTAAGGTATTGGAATTTTGGGTAAGTTTCATCCTAAACTCAACTGACCAAGGAATAACCTCATTAATTGAGTAACTAAGATATTTCCATCCTAAACAAGATCCTACAAGGTCAATTGCACCTAAGATAGGAATAACTAGGCTAATCATGCCCAAAGAGATATTCAAAATAGCCTAAAAGCTCCAACTGACCAAAGTATTACAATTTAGCACACCAACACCTAAAAAAAATCCCAATCTAACATAATATCATAAACATACTATGAAGTCGCTCAATCTAACAAGGGTAAAACCTAGCTTACTTGGATGCCGAAGAAAGCCCACAAGATCCACTAAATCACCATTTTTTTCTTCAGAGAAACTTCTGCAAGGTGCCAAGCTATCAAAATCACATCCAACTAATAAATATGATAATAATGATACCCATATTGCAGTATTGTGCTTCGGGTAAAAAAATTACCCAAAATACCATGTGGGTCCCATTTATAAAAAAATCATGTTTATAAAATCAACTCAATAATCTCACATGCTCAAGAAATCATTACCCTTAAAATGGGTGAATTTTGAGCTAATTTGGGCTAAAATCAAGCCCCCAAAATTTTAGGATTTTTGGACAATAAATGAAAATTCCTGCCATTAAAAGAGTGAAATCTTACCACAAATTTAAAGATAATTGTGTAAACAAGTGTTAGAGAAGCTCCCAAATCACCCACGAGCTCTAATTTTAAGTATCTCTCTAATTAGGGTTTTAGCTTTCTTGGAATGGATGAAGAATGGTTAAAATCGGGCAAAGGGGGTCTATTTATACACATACCATGTACTCGTGTCTCGCTATAACGATCTGATGTTCGCAAATGATATATTGGGGTTGTCCAAGTGAATCGCAATCACGATACTTAGCCCCGTGATCATGACTCTGCTACACTGCTCAAGGAATTCACGATCTCAAGCCCAAAGCATCGCTATAGCGATGCACTAGATACAGCAGTAGACTTGGAATTTTCCAAGTCTCCGTCAAGCCCTCGGGATTCATCCAAAATCCCATATATGCAAATAAACTATGTAACCACACTAAATTCAATGTTTCAAACTCAATGACACAGTTGAAATTTCCATTCAAGGTTGTTCCGATGAAATATGGGTCCCACACTTAATTTATAATTTCTTAACTTTTTTACCAATAGGTGAAAATGAGTTTGGGTGCCTCAAAACTCGAAGAAAAGGTCCACCTAGCCTATAATCGATATTTTGGCATTGCTGGAACAATCAAAATTTGCATTCGAGGTTGTTTGACTAAAGTTTTTCCTCGATGGTCATGTAGAACCAGTGAAGACTTCAAAATAGGAAAATGGCACTAAATTTAAATGAACTGTTCGGTAACCAAACTGTTAATTCTAATAAGTCATAAATGAGTTGGGGCAGCTATAGAGAATCTCTAATGGCAAAAATAAGGAAAATAACCTAAAGGTTCATTACAATATCCACTACTAAAGGAACTTTCATTCACGAAATTTAAGGATTAGGATATACATAAAGCCTCAAACGGGTGAGGATAATTGGTCCACATCTCGCTCTTGATATCCCAAGTAGCCTCATTCACTCGTGGTGCATCCACTAAACCTTAACTACAGAAATCTCCCTAGTGCACAACTGCCTAACATCACTAGCCAAAATGAGAACAGACTCCTCCAAGAAGGTCGACCACTCATATAGATGGACTGAGTCCCATTGTAACACCCCAATTTGGTGAACCAGAATGGTACACGGTGCTCATGACCCTGAAGGACCACAAGCTAACCCATGACTAATATTTGTACCTATAAACTACATAAAATACAGAATAATGCAAAAACATGCACTGAAAGTCCATAAGTTTCAATACTGAACATAACATGGATGAGATAACATTTGTGGGGTAATACAATACCCAAAATAAAACTATAAACACTAAAGTCTGAAACATAATAGTCGACATCTAGTCTGAAAGCCTCTACTATCTGAATAATCTAAATAAGGAGTTGATGGGATATATCCCCAACTAATAACTAATCAATGAAATAGTGGAGAAATAATTATATCCTCGAAGGATGAGGACTCACTTCTATTCTAACTGCTGAGACTGGAATCTACTGTTGATCTGGAATTCGTGTCTCTGAACCAATCATGTAACATAAAAAGAAAGCACCATAGAAAAAATGCGTCAGTACAATGAAATGTACTGAGTATACATGTGAGGTATGAAAATACATAGTTTACATGTATGAATGATGCTAGCTGACTATCTAACATGAGTGCGAGAATGCATACATAAATACGTAACTGTAACTGACACTGTGATATCATGATTACTAAATTTGAATACTAATGACATTACATACTAATAACTGATATAACTGATAGCATAAATAGTTGTATCTGAATGTAACTGATAACTGATATAACTGATAGCATAAATAGTTGTATCTGAGTTCTATACTGTATCTGAGTTGACTGTATCTGACAGTCCTAAATTTGAAAAACTACCTGAGTTCTTTTACTGAGACTGGTATTGAAACTATGGGAGGTAGTATTAAACCAACATGCCCCTGATATGCCATTATGGCTGAGTTGGGGTCCAATCTGTAAGCCCAATTAGAAGGGTGTCAATACCGCACCACTGGTAAGAACAAGCTGTGGATGACCTTTATCTGATAGTGTCCTCAAAAGAGAATGGTGGCCCTTTATCTGATAGTTCTTATCCACCTCATTAACCCTCATCGAACAGTGTTGATGTCTCAACCTACACTGGCTACATAGTTCTGGAACACAAGGATGACTTCTAAGGATCACACCCTCATCTGATAGTGTGTGTCCCCATCCTTGGGTTCACTCAGTGCTAATTCCTACTCCCATCTGAATAGACACTGAACATGATTTACTGAACTAAACATGACCTGAGTTACTAAGATTTATTGACTGACGGAATACTACTGATATCTGACAACTGAATGAGTCATAAGATCATGGAGATTTTTCCTGAGTCATAAGACTGCCTGAAGTCTAAGGATTCATACGTTGACTAAGAGTATCATGAAAACATGACATGGCTCTAGGTACACAGCTAATATTTCGGGTACAAGTACCACCAGGAATCGATGGAAGAAAACTGACAAAGCATGACTTACTTGAATACATAATAATCATCATAATACATTTACTGAAGCATTTCATCAAACTTGTGATAGGAATAAGCTTGTACGTACATGGGGATTTCACGATATCATGCTAATTAGACACTTTTCCTTCATCTAGGAATTCAACCAAACACATAGTAGGCATAGAATGTACAAACAACATCCTACAATAATTAATTGTCGTGATTCAATTCCAATTTAATCATTCAAGGATTTAGTCCTAGGATTTCATGAATCTATACTGTTATAACTCAACCCATATGGAATTTAGCACTCATTCATGGAATACAATTCAATTACTCATTATCAACATGAATAAAAGCATCCCAATCATGAAATTCATAAGAAAATCTACAACTTGAATTTAGAAAAGGGACTCTTGGGCTTCATGGATGAAAGGAGTCCATGAATGAACACTATGCATACCTTAGTTTGTGATTTCATAAAGATTAACGGTGAAACCTGCTTGAATTTGAATCTCCAATAGAAACCCTAGCTTGTTCTTAAGAGAATCTTGAGAGAAAATAGTATATTTTGGGTGAAGAATAGCTAAATCATGTGTTATTGGGTTTAAATAGGGGTAGGAAATTGACCCTTTTAACCCTGGACGCATCATTTAATTTCAATAAAATATTCTCAAACTGGGACCCTAGCGTGATATGGCGTTATCGCATTGTGTCACTAGAAATTGACAATTGAGAAATCGAGGGATGGTACAACGTGGAGCCATCACGTTTTCCCTTCCTTCGTGACCTAGAACTTTGGTGCGACGCAGGGAAAATTGCTTTGAGACACTGGAAAAAGGACAATTCTTAATTTGAGTGCTGGAACAACGTGCCATAATCACGGACACCTACTAGAAATTTTCAAATGCCATTTCCTCTTGTGGCGCGGCGCGCCACTGACTAATATGGCACTGTTTTATGACGAGAACTTGAAATAGTCATAACTTCTTACTCGGTTATCGAATTTAAGCGAATCATATATTGATGGAAAGCTTATTGAATTTTCCACATGATAAAAAGTGAAAATCTTGAAAATTACTCATGAAATAATTATCCTTCACTTTAGAAGCTAATACTAGGCATTCTTGGGAAGAAATTTACTAGAAATCTTTGGGGTATTACAATATCTCCCCCTTGAGGACATTCGTCCTCAAATGATACTGATTAAGAGGGGAAATAATAAGTTGAACATGAATAACTGGAACATGATCTCATGACTGATAAGCTGAACATAACATACTCAATATACATATCTGATGCATGTGTAACTGATTCATGAATGCATGACTGAATGTTCCGAGGAACTAAGTTTATCACAATGAGAATGCATTTCTAATGCATAATTATATAACTGAGCTGATACATAAATGCATGACTGAATATGCAACGGTACTTGATACCAAGTTTATACTGGGGATATAAACATGAAACTGAATATCAAGTTCGTGATGAACACTGATCATGAAACTAAGTAAGCTTAAGGAGAACTGTTACCTTGAGCTTGATCTTAATTGGTGAAAAAGAGGTGAGGATACTTGGTACGCATATCTACCTATGTTGCCCAAGTAGCTCCCTTGATGGACTAATTTCGCCAAAGAACCTTAACTAGAGGGACTTCTTTGTTCCTCAATCTACGAGTCTGATAGTCTAAGATTTCGACTGAAATCTCTTTATAAGAGAGACTGCTCTGAACATCAATGCTCTAAATAGGGAATACGACTGGTGGGTCACCTATACACTTCTTGATCAAAGAGATATGGAAGACTGGATAAACTGGGACTAGATCTGAAGGCAATTCGAGCTCATAAGCTACCTTGGCAAAATAACTGAGAATCTTGAAGGGACTGACATATCGCGGACTGAGCTTTCCCTTCTTACGAAATCTCTTCACTCCCTTCATGGGAGAGATATTTAGATAGATATAATCATCAACCTCAAACTCGAGATATTTTCTACGAACATCTGCATAAGACTTTTGTCAGCTCTGAGCAGCCCGGAGTTTTTATCTGATTAACTGGACTTTTTATAAGGCGTCGAATACTAAGTCAGGACCTATGACTGAGGCCTCACTAACTTTAAACCAACCAATTGGAGATCTTTATCTTCTACCATGGAGAGATTCGAATGGATCCATCTGAATACTGGAATAATAGTTGTTGTTGTATGTAAACTCAATCAAAGGCAAGTGGTCATCCCAACTTCCCTTGAAATCAATTGCACATGACCTTAGCATATCTTAAAGTCTAAATGGTCCTTTCTGCTTGACCTTCTGTCTGAGGATGGAAGGCTGTACTGAGATAATATGACCAAGGAATGCTACTGACCTTAGCCAAAATTCTCACTTAATAAATTTAGCAAATAGTTGATGATCTTTGAGAGTTTGAAGTGTTGTTCTGAGATGGTCTGCATGATCACGCTCAGTGCGGGAATAGATCAGAATATCATCTATGAAAACTATGATGAACATGTCCAAGTACTACTTGAACACATGGTTCATCAAGTCCATGAAAGCTGCTGGGGGATTGGTAAGACAAAATGACATGACTAAGAATTCAAAGTGACCATACCGAGTATGGAAAGCTATATTTGGAATCTAATTTTCTCCAACTCTGAGCTGATGATAGTCGGATCTGAGGTCTATCTTAGAGAAAAAGCTGGCACCCTGAAGTTTGTCAAATAAGTCATCAATTTTGGGAAGAAGACACTTGTTCTTGACCGTGACCTTATTGAGTTGACGATAATCAATGAACATTCTGAGGGAACCATCTTTTTTGCGCACGAATAAAATTGGTATGCCCCACGGGGAAATGCTGGGTTTGATGAATCCCTTATCTAAGAGATCCTTCAACTGTTCTTTTAATTCTCTAAGTTCTATTGGTGCCATTTTGTATGGAAGAATAGAGATAGGCTGAGTATCTGGAAGAAGATCAATGCCGAAGTCTATTTCCCTTTCGGGAGAAATTCTTAAAAGATCTTCGGGAAAGACATCTGAATATTCATTCACTACTGGGACTGATTCAAGGCTGGGAGTTTTGGAACTAGCGTCCTTAACTCAAAAAAAATGATAGGCACATCCTTTAGAATTCATTTTCCTTGCCCGAAGGTAGGAAAGAAGCTGACCCCTGAAAATGGATATACCACCATTTCACTCAAGGACGGGTTTATTTGGAAACTGAAGCTAGACTATTCTGTTTCTGCATTCGACTATGGCATAGCAGGAATAAAGCCAATCCATGCCGAGAATGATATCAAAATCAGTCATCTCTAATTCGACTAAGTCTATTGAAGTGACTTTCTGAAATATCATAATCGGGCAGTTCTTGTATACCTGTCGGGCTATGATGGTTTTTCCCACTGGGGTAGAGACTGAGAAGGGCTCTGTTAAAATTTTGGGACTGATTCTGAAATCAACTGCTATATAGGGAGTAACAAAAGACAAAGAAGCTTCTGGATCTAGCAAAGCATAAATATGCACATGAAAGATCTATAACATACCAGTAACTATATTAGGAGAATTTTCCTAATCTTTTCGGGTCTGAAGAGCATATAGTCTATTTGGGTGTTGACCGCTAGTAGCACTGGTGGTGGCACCCTGCTAATTTGGGCAACTAAACTGAGCTGAGAAGCAGAGATAACTCTGATAACCTGACTGAGGGAAGTCTCTAACTCTGTGGCCTGGCTTGAAACAATTAAAACAGACATCATTGCCAGCTCTGCAAGCACCCTTGTGGTTCTTACCTTAAGTCTAACAAAGGGGATTAGTTTGGGCATTGCTGACACTGCCCTGAGACTTAAAGCCTGGCACTCTATCTCTGAACTTAGGAGTTGGAGCACTAGCTGAAGAAGAAGCTGGAACTAATGACTTAGGACAAAACTGAGAATAGTTTTCTCCTTCTGATTTAGGCTGACCAAAATTGAAGCTACCTGTCCTAGCTTTTTTATTTTGCTTTTTCCTCTACTTAATATTTTGCTCCTCTATCTGCTGAGCATGGGTTATGAGTCTGGCTAAAGTCATGTCACTATTTAGTATGACGGATCTGCACTCATTAACCATGCTATCATTTACCCCTGAAGCGAACTTACTCATCTTGGCTCTGCCATCTGCAACCACATGAGGGGCATATCTGGCTAAT
Source organism: Capsicum baccatum var. pendulum (assembly GCA_030864225.1). NCBI lineage: Eukaryota > Viridiplantae > Streptophyta > Magnoliopsida > Solanales > Solanaceae > Capsicum > Capsicum baccatum. The sequence continues at coordinate 110,032,101 of CM061551.1, forward strand.
TGAGTAAACTTTAGAGAATACTCTTTCACCGCCATATTGCCCTTACTGAGGTTGATGAATTCTAGCACCTTAGCCTCTCTAAGCTCTTGGGGAAAGAATATGTCTAAGAATGCAGTGACAAACTCCTCCCACTCTATAGGACCTGCATCATCTGCCATTTCTGACTTTCACTGTTTGAACCAAGTATGAGCCATATCCTACTACTGGTATGTGGCTAACTCATCACTCTCAACAGTAGTCATCCCTATGATGTCTGTCACTTTTTAAACTTGATCAATAAATTCCTGAGGGTCTTCATCTACTTTAGACCCGTGGAAGAATTAAGGATTCATTTAGGTGAAGTCCCAAATCCTAGCTGCAGCTGGGTTGGTCAGAACGATATCTGGTCAATCATTATGGGCAGCTCCTGACTGAGCAAGAGTGGTAAATACGGTCCTGAACTCTGCATGAGAAATATGATCGCCCAAAGGTTCTTCGGGCTGAGGGACTGACTGATTTCTTCTTTTAGGAGGCATATTCTGAAATAAAGAGAAGAAGTGGGTTAGACTGAGAGATTGACTTGTGATTATGCTCACTGGCATGACATGAATACTGAAAGAAGGGAAATTGTTCCTAAACATCTCATAGACTCTTGCACAAAAATATAGTGTGCAACACACCCATGCACAAGACTCTACTAGATGCGGCTTTCAGACTTTCTAGGACTCTATTAAACCTTAGGATCTGATACCAAGTTTGTAACACCCCAATTTGCTGAACTGGAATGCTACACGGTGCTCATGACCCCGAAGGACCACAAGATAACCCATGACTGATATTTGTACCTATATACTGCATAAAATACTGAATAATGTGGAAACATGCACTTAAAGGCCATAAGGTTCAATACTGAATATAACATGGATGAGATAACATCTGTAGGGTAATACAATACCTAAAACAAAACTATAAAAACTAAAGTCTGAAACATAATAGTCGGCATCTAGTCTGAAAGCCTCTACTATCTGAATAATCTGACTAAGGAGTTGATGGGACATGTCCCCAACTAACTCCAACTAATAACTAATCAATGAAATAGTGGAGAAATAATTATGTCCTCAAATGATGAGGACTCACTTCTATTCTGACTGCTGAGATTGGAATTTACTACAGATCTAGAACTCGTGTCTCTGAACCTATGGTATAACATAAAAAGAAAAAACCATACCGTAAATGTGTCAGTACAATGGAATGTACTGAGTATACATGTGAGGTAGGTTCATGCAAAGGTTTACATGCATGAATAATGTTAGCTAACTATCTAACATGAATGTGAGAATGCATACATAAATACGTAATTGTAACTAACACTATCATATCGTGATTACTAAATCAGAATACTGATGACATGACATACTAATAACTAATATAAATGATAGCATAAATAGTTATATCTGAATATAACTGATAACATAGGTGATTGTATCTGAAAGTCCTGAATCTGATAGAACTATGCGAGTTCCATATTGTATCTGAGTCGACAATATCTTACAGTCCTGAATCTGAAGAACTATCTAAGTTCTTTTACCAAGACTAGTACTGAAACTATAGGGGGTATTATTTAACTGACATACCCCTGATACACCATTATGGCTAAGTTGGGGTCTAATCTGTAACCCCAATTGGAAAGGTGTCAATACCGCGCCACTAGTAAGGACAAGCTGTGGGCAATCCTTATCTGATAATGTCCCTAAAAGAGAATGTGGGGCCCTTATCTGATAGTGCTTATCCACTTTATCAACCCTCATCATACAGTGTTGATGTCTCAATCTATGCAGGCTACATAGTTCTGGAATGCAAGGATGACTTTTAAGGATCACACCCTCATCTGATAGTGTGTATCCCCATCCTTGGGTTCACTCGGTGCTAATTTCTACTCTCATCTGAATAGACATTGAACATGATTTACTAAACTGAACATGAGCTGAGTTACTAAGTTCCGTTGACTAACGGAATACTATTGATATCTGACAACTGATTGAGTCATGAGATCATGGAGATTTTTCCTGAGTCATAAGACTATCTGAAGTCTAAGGATTCATACCTTGACTGAGAGTATCGTGAAAACATAACATGGCTCTAGGTACACAGCTAATGTTTCGGGTACAAGTACCCCCAGGACTTGCTGGAAGGAAACTGTCAAAGCATGACTTACTTGAATACATAATAATCATCATAATATATTTGCTGAAGTAGTTCATCAAACATGTGATAGGAATAAGCTTGTACGTACATGGGGATTTCATGATATCATGCTAATTAGACATTTTCCCTTCACCTAGGCATTCAACCAAACGCATAGTAGGCATAGAATATGTAAACAACATCATACAACAATTAACTGTCGTGATTCAATTCCAATTTAATCATTCAAGGGTTTAGTCCTAGGGTTTCATGAATCTATACCGTTACAAATCAACCCATATAGAATTTAACACTCATTCATGGAATACAATTCAATTACTCATTATCAACATAAACAAAAGTATCCCAATCATAAACTTCATAAGAAAATCCATAAATTGAATTTAGAAAAGGGATTCTTGGGCTTCATGGACGAAAGGAGTCCGTGAATGAACACTATGCATACCTTACGTGATTTCGTGAAGATTGATGGTGAAACCTTCTTGAATTTGAATCTCCAATAGAAACCCTAGCTTGTTCTTGAGAGAAATTGAGAGAAAATAGTATATTTTGGGTGAAGAATAGCTAAATCACATGTTATTGGGTTTAAATAGGGATATAAAATTGACCCTTTTAACCCTGGACGCGTCATTTAATTTCAGTAAAAAATTTCCGAACTGGGCCCCTGGCGCGACACGACATTATCGTGTCGTGTCACTGGAAATTGACAATTGGAAAATTGAGGGATGGTGCGATGTGGATCCATCGCGTTGCCCCTTCCTTCGTGACCTTGAACTTTGGTGCGACACGGGGGAAATCGCGCTGAGATAGTGGAAAAAGGACAATTCTGAATTTAAGTATTGGTGCGACGTGCCATAATCGCGGACACCTACTAGAAATTGCCAAATGCCATTTCCTCTTGTAGCGCGGTGTGCCACTGACTAATATGGCACTATTTTATGATGGGAACTTGAAATAGTCATAACTTCTTACCCGGTTATCGGATTTAAGCGAATCATATATCGATGAAAAGCTTATTGAATTTTCCACATGAAAAAAAAGTGAAAATCTTGCAAATTCCTCATGGAATAATTATCCTTCACTTTAGAAGATAATACTTGGCATTCTTGGGATGAAATTTGCTAGAAATCTTTGAGGTATTACACCCATCTAAGCACATGAGATGGATCAGGAATGTATGACCGCAACATGGAAACATAAAAAATTGGATGGACAACTCCAAAATCTTGAGGTAAAGTTAAATCATAATCAACCTTACCAAATGTGTGAATAATCTCGAAAGGTCCAATATACCTAGGGATGAGCTTGCCCTTCCTCCCAAACCACATCACATCCATCATGGGCGACACATGGAGGAATACCCTACCACCAACTCCAAATCTCAAAGCATGAAGCCTACGGTCTGCATAGACCTTCTGCCTACTCTGAGTAACTCTCAATCTATCTTGAATCACTCTAATTCAATCCAACAACTCCAAAAGAAAATCAGTACCACAGGGTTAAATCTTAAAAGTCTTAAACCATTCAATCAGAGAATGACATCTCCTACCATACAAAGCCTTAAATGACGCCATCTCAATACTCAAATGATAACTTTTGTTATAAGAAAACTCTGCTAAGGCTAAGTGCTACTGCTACTGGCCTCCAAAATCAATAACACAAGCTTAGAGCATATCCTCAAGCACCTATCTAGCCCGTTCGGACTCGCCATTAGTCTGCGGATGAAAAGCTATACTCAGATCCAGCTGAGTACCCAAGTCATCCTGAAAAGCTCTCCAAAAGCTAAAAGTGAACACGAACCCTAGTCTGAAATGATAAATATGGGAACACTGTGCAAACTGACAAACATCTGCATAGGAAGGAAATGTGATGACTTGGTCAATCGATCCATGATGACCCAAAAAGCATTGGAACCACGAGAAGTATGAGGCAAATCACTAAAAATCCATGGTAATTCGCTCCCATTTCTACTCGAGAATGGGTAATCTCTGAATCAATCCACCTGGTCGCTGATACTCGACCTTTACCTGCTAACAACATAGGCAACGAGCTATAAAATCTACCACATCTCTCTTCATGCCACTCCACTAATAATGGTGTCTCAAATCTTTATACATCTTTGTCGTGACCTAATAAATAGAATACCTAGAGCTATGAGCCTTATGTAGAATGAACTGGATCAAGTCATTGATCATTGAAACACAAATGCAGCATTAAATCTTAAAATGCCCTCAGAAACTAGGCTTATCTTGTCGGACTCACCTCTTACTACCTGATAACAGAGGAAGCAAAGCTTACTATCCTCAAACTAATGATCCCGAATTTGCAAAAAAAGCAAAGACCTCACCTCAACACAAGAAAGAATCCTCCTAGGGTTTGAAATATCAAGGCAAATCAACAAGTTGGCTAAGTACTGAAGGTCCCATGCCAACGGCCTCTGAGAAACTAAAATACAACCCAAGTTACCCATACTCACTGTCTTTCAACTCAAGGAATTTGCTACCACATTCACCTTACCTTGATTATACAAGATAGAGATATCATAATCCTTAAGCAACTCTATCCATTTACATTGTCTAGCATCAAGCACTCTTTGGGTCATACGATGCTAAAAACTACGATGATCAGTGAAAATCTCACAATGCACATCATAGAGATAATGCCTCCAAATTTTAAGTGTGAAAACTACCACCGCCAACTCAAAATCATAAGTGGGAGAGTTGCGCTCATGTACCTTAAGCTATCTCAAAACATAAGAAATAACAGGACCCTACTACATCAAACACAACTTAGACCCACACCAGAAATATAACAATACATGCTGAATCCCTCACCCTCTATAAAAAGAGCTAGGATAGGATCTGAAGGAAGAAAATACTTGATCCTTCCAAAGTTCAACTCACACTCCACGAACCATAAACAAGGAACCCCTTTTCGAGTCAAACTGGTCATAGGCACTGAAATAGTAGCAAAACCCTCGATGAATCGTCTATAATAACCGGCTAAGACAATAAAGCTACAAACCTCAGTCAGAGAAGGAGGTATAGCCCAATCACGAATAGCCTTAATCTTCGCAGGGTCTACCATTATCCTATACTTAGCCACCACATTCCAAAGAAATGTCACCGACTCAAGTCAAATCTCATACTTATAGAACTTGGTAAAAATCACATGATCTCTCAAAGTCTGGAGCACAATTCTTAAATTTTGCGGATACTTCTCTATACTTCTCAAATACACAAGGATGTCGTGATGAACACAATCACAAAGGAATCTAAATAATGTCTAAATACTCTGTTCATCAAATCTATAAATATAGTTGGAGCATTAGTCAACCCAAATGACATCGCCAAGAAATCATAATGGCCATAATGGGTCCTAAAAGTTATCTTTAGGATATCCTCAGCCGGAATCCTCAAGTGATGGTAACCATATCTCAAATCACTCTTAAAAAATCATGCTTCTCCTTGAAGATGGTCAATCAAATCATCAATGTGGGGCATAGGATAATAGTTCTTCATCGTTACCTTATTAAGCTATCTATAATCAATACACATAAGCATGGAGCTATCTTTCTACTTCACAAATAGTACAAGGGCTCCCTAAGAAGAAATACTCGATCTAATAAAACCTTTACTAAGAAGATCCTGAAGCTAATAATTTAGCTTCTTAAGATCGGCAGGAACTATAAGGTAAGGTGCCATAGAAATAGGTTGTGTTCCAGGAGCAAGATCAATAGCAAATTCAATCTCAGGAATAGGGGGAATACCAGGCCAGTCAGTAGGAAACACATCAGAAAACTCACAAACTAAAGAAAAAGAGTCAAGCGATGGACTCTCCACACTAATATCATAAACATAAGCGAGATAAAACTCGAAACACCATAAAAAAGCCTTTGAGCATAAATATAAGATACGACTGAGGGTATAGCGGTCATGGCTAAGGTAACAGTCTTGGCAAAATAATTTATGACCACATGATAGTGGGCTAATCATGTAACGCCCCGAAACCTAGTCTCAGAATATCACATGATGCTCAAGACTATGAGTAGCCTTAAGCTAACCCTATCTGCATACTACTAAGCCTAAATCTCATAATAATGGAAATATAGACATAAAACTCATACTAAAATGTGGAAACCATCTGCATATAATGTCTAAAATAATATCTGAAATTTCAATACTAAATAATCTAAATCAAAACTAGCAGTCTAACAAGCCTCTACTACTAATAACTAGGGAGTCAATGGGACAAACCCCCAATTATCTTGAACTGTCTGAAAGAAATGCTAAATCTCATAGACTGATAAGCTGCAAAATTAGAATGAATAAGTCCCCAAACTATGAGGACTCACCAACTAAAGGATATAGATGGAGATGCTCGAACAACTCACGTTGCTGATACTAAACACCTGAACCTACATTATGAGACAATGTAGCATATAGATATATATGTGGATCAGTACTTTGAGGATGTACTGAGTATATGGGGGTGAATGCATAAGTAAAACATCATCTCATAATCATTATTTATAAAATAATACATGCTAAATGGAAAATAAGCTGGAATATCTGAAATACAGAAATCTAAAATCATGAATAGTAATTCAAGATTTATAAATCTAGTGAGTCATAACATTTAGTTCTAAAAGTTTTACTTGTAGTCTCTCTTTAAATTATCTTGTCTAAGTGTAGAAAGGACTCACTTCTATGTCTGAAATATGAAAGATAAAATCTGAAGCTAATATCTTTATGTAAAGCATAATCTAAATAAAATTGTGAGCCTTTACACTTAGTTTTCTTAAAAGTTTTTTGTTAATATTTTACTTTAACAAGCAAGAAAAATACTTTAAAAATCTTTCTGCAAGGGAAAATGCTTTATCTTTTATCCGAAGGGAGGTTCTATTAACTGACATAAACTATGAGAGATAACATGGAGTCCAATGTCTTGTCCTCCTAAGGAAGAAACCTCATGTTGGGAAGAGGTGTCATACTCTTTCCAGGGAGTATAACCTACTTTGCATGTGATCGATCACAATCTAAATCTATCATCCATATAGAAATAGGAATAATCTCAAAATCTGTACCTATGTTTGGCCACGTAGTTTTGGGGAAGTAGGGCACGCTAATCCCATACTTCCTGCTCGGTGCTAAATACTACTCCCTCTTAAATTTGTATGCTCAAACCATTGGAAATTCACTTTTTAAAACTAGCATAATGGTTTATATGAAAAACAAGTTATGCATTTATCTGAGTAAATTTGTAAATAAAGCTATTCTAAGTTTTCTAAACTGTAATAATTTGTAAAGTGGATTCCAAAGCTAAACCAATGAACGAAAGATCAAAGCTTTACTAAAAAACTACAAATAATCTGATAATAGGATGCTTAAAGCATCATCTTTCTTGAAATAATAATTATCAATCTTGGGGTAGTAACCCGTGCTTCAATCTCATGTCAAAACATCATAATAATCATGCTTGATATTAAAAACAATGATAAGTCATCTCAAAATCTGTAAATTACTGCAATAGGCATGAAAATATGAAAATAGACAAGCAACTCATCTTCTAAAACATTGGAAATCTCATAATCTTGGTATTAGAAATAATGGGTATGAACCCTAATTTAAATCTCATGAATAATCATTCAAAATCATATGAATTTTAAATAAAAGCTTAGTTTTGGACACAAGGATAGAAGAAGATCCTTGTTCATAAACCCCACATACCTTGATTGATGATTAGATGAAGAAACTTGAATTATTAATTCATATTTGAGTTCTTAGATATGGATTCTTGATTATCTTGCCTTGGAAATCCTCAATCTTAAGCTTTATTGAAGAATCAATGGAGGATTTTGATTTCTTAGAGAAGAGGCTTTAGAGCTCTAGGGTTTTGCTTTTGAAAAGAATAATGAATAATGGGCACCAAGTGCTTTGAATATGTTTAATCTTCTATTTTGGATGGATTGAGGCCTTGGGGACTTACCAAAATACCCCCTTTAAACTTCTAAATGGAAATGGAAAAGAAGACTGAAAATCTCAATTTAATGGTCCACCACAACGCGCCACTATCGCCATAGATCACTGGAAATTAACGACTGGAAATTAGGGTTCTTCGACGCGGAGCTATTGCGTTGTCCCATTGGATTTTGACAATTGGGACCTGTAACTTCAACGTAATGGACCACCATCACGGTGCCCTATGGAAATGCCATTTTGGCCCCTGGTGTGACGCTCGTGTTGGGCTACTGGAAATCGACAATTGAAAAATTGGCCCTCTCCGTCATGCGGGGCTATCGTGGAGGGCCACTGGAATTTGAAAGTTATGAATTTACCTACCTTCATGTCTTGCCAAGTGCCCAGGTGGCACACTATCAACTTAAAAATGCTCTAACTCCTCAATTGACTGTCGAAATTGGGCGAATTTGGTATCGATGGAAAGCTTATTTAATTTTCCACTCAATGGGAGGTCTAAATATGGAAAATTCCACACGAAATAAATATCATTCATTTTGTAAGTTAATCCTTAACATTCTAGGAATGAATTTAGGCTAGGAAAAGTGCAGGCTATTACAATATCTCTCCTTTAGGAACATTCATCCTCGAATGTGGCTAGATAAGCTAAAAATACTGAGGAATCTGAGGCTATAAGCTATCATGCACAACTGAAATAAAATTGAATAACTGAATCTCAATTAAAATGAGCTACTGAACTGATATAAAAGTGCATGAATTCTCATAAAGATAACTATATAGCTGAATTTGAAACTGGAAAAGAACTGAACGAAGGAAAACCATTACCTTCGACTAAATCTGAGTTCGTAGAGAAGAGATGTGGATACTTGGTATGCATGTCTGCTTCTGCTTCCCAAGTAGCACTATCAATGGACTGATTTCGCTATAGAACTTTGACCAAGGGAACTTTTTTGTTCCTCAATCTATGCACCTGGCGATAAAGAATTTCTACTGGGACTTCTTCGTAAGAAAGGCTATTCTGAATGTCTGTACTTTCAAGAGGAACTATAATAGTTGACTCATACATGCACTTCTTCAACAAGGACACATGGAACAAACACATGGAACACTGGATGAGCTGAGGATAAATCTGCAGGTAGCTCAAGCTCATACGCTACCTTCCCAACACGGCTTAAAATCCAAAAGGGACCAACATAACGAGAATTAAGTTTCCCCTTCTTTCCAAATCTCTTCAACCCTTTCATGGGTGAAACTTTCAAATACACAAGATTATCAACCACAAGCTCAAGATCTCTTCTTATTACGTCGGCATAAGATTTCTTATGACTCTGAGATGCTTTTAATCTCTCTCTGATCAACTAAACATTCTCCATGGCCTCAAACACCATATCTGGCCCAATAAAAGAGGCCTCACCTACTTCGAACCAACCAACTGGTGATCTTTATCTCCGCCTATAAAGAGCCTTAAATAAAGCCATATGAATACTAGCATGATAATTGTTATTATAAGTTAACTCAATCAATGGCAAATGATCATCCCAACTACCTTTGAAAACAAGAACACATTCCCTCAACATATCCTTCAAAGTCTTAATGGTCCTCTCAGCCTGACCATCAGTCTGCGGATGAAAAGCTGAACTAAGGTGAACTTGGGTACCAAGACCCTTCTGAAAGGCTCTCCAAAACTGAGAGGTAAACTGAGTACCCCTATTTGAGATGATGGACAAAGGAACTCCATACAATCTGACCATCTCTCGAATATACAACTTACATAGTCTTCAGTTTTATAAGACGTGCGAACTGGCAAGAAATGCGCTGAATTTGTCAAGCTATCTGCAATAACCCAAATCAAATCATACTGGAGACACGACTGGGGTAAACCAGTCACAAAATCCATATTCACCTCTTTCCACTTCCAAGTGGGAATACCAAACTCTTGCAATGAACCACTAGGTCTTTGGTGCTCTACCATAATCCATTGACAAGTTAAACACTTGGCTACAAATTTTTCTATATCTTTCTTCATACCACTCCACCAATAGATTTCCTGCAAGTTGTGGTACATATTGGTAGCACCTCGATGAATTGAATAACGCGTACCATGTGCTTCCGCCATAATTCGTTATCTCAAATCATCAACACAAGGCATACACAATCTACTTTGGTATCTCAACACACCATCTCCCCTTGGGAGAATACCTCTAGCTTTTGGTCTTTAATCGACTCCTTCAATTTGACTAAACTAGAATCCTTATCTTGCTTCAATTTGACCAAACTAGAATCCTTATCTTGCTTCTCTTTTACTTTCGAAACTAGGGAAGATTCAGAACTACTCTGAACCCAAACATTCCCTTCAGTGGAATTAACTAATCTCACACCCAATCTAGCTAATCGGTGAACATCCCAAACAAGCTCTTTCTTATCATTCTCCACATGAGCAACACTACCCATAGACAGTTTACTAAGGTCGTCTGCTACTACATTGTCCTTGACCAGCTGATACAACACACTCATATCATAATCCTTCAACAATTCTAACTATCTCCTTTGACGAAGATTCAAATCCCTCTGAGTAAACACATACTGCAAGCTCTTGTGATCCGTGAACACATCAACATGCACCCCATACAAATAATGTCTCCAGATTTTCAAAGCAAACACAACAACGGCTAACTCAAGATCATGGGTTAGGTAATTCTTTTCATAAGGCTTAAGTTGTCTAGAGGCATAGGCTATAACCTTACCTCTCTGCATCAAAACACAACCCAAACCAACTCTGGAGGTATCACAATAAACCATAAAACCATCTGTACCATCAGGTAATGCTAAAACTGGTGTTGAAGTGAGTCGAGTCTTCAACTCCTGAAAACTCTTCTCGGAGAAATCTGACCACTGAAATTTAACTTTTTTTTGGGTCAATCTAGACATAGGATATGCAATAGATGAGAAGCCCTCAATGAAGCATTTGTAATAACCATCAAGACCTAAGAAACTCCTAATATCTAATGGGAAAATAAGTCTAGGCCAATTTCTTATGGCTTCTGTCTTTTGGGGATCAACTCTAATACCCCCACTAGAAACAATGTGACTAAGAAAAGCTACTGACCTAAGAAAAATTCATACTTATTGAACTTCGCGAACAACTGGTGATCTCTAAAATTCTGCAACACAGTTCTAAGATGGTCTGCATGATCATTCTTACTATGAGAGTAAACAAGAATATCAACGATAAAGACTATGATAAACATGTCCAGATACTATTTTGAACACTCTATTCATCAAGTCCATGAAGGTTGTTGGGGCATTAATTAGCCCGAAGTACATGAGTAGAAACTCAAAGTGACCATAACGGGTTCTGAAAGCTATCTTGGGAATGTCATATTCCCTTACTTTAAGTTGATGATTGCCGGATCTCAAGTCTATCTTTGAGAAACAACTTGCACCTTGGAGTTGATCAAATAAGTCATCAATTCTAAGAAGAGGATCTATGTTTTTGACTGCGACTTTATTCAAATGATGATAGTCAAAACACATACGCAAAAGACCATTTTTCTTTCGCACAAATATGAAGGGAGCGCCCCATGGAGAAACACTAGGCCATATAAAACGTTTATCTAAGAGATCTTTGAGTTTATCTTTCAACTCTTTAAGCTCGGCGAGATCCATATGATATAGAGGTATAGAAATAGGCTGAGTATTTAGAAGAAGGTCATTACTGAATTCTATTTCCCTATCGGGAGGTATCCCTAGCAAATCTTCGAGAAAGATGTCTGGAAACTCATTAACTACTCTGACTGACAAAACTGTTAGAGTCTCAGACTTAGCATCTTTAACTCAAACAAGATGATAGGTAAACCCTTTGGAAATCAACATTCTAGCTTTAAGATAAGATATGAAATAGCTTTTAGGAGACACTGATTTACTTGACCACTCAAACTCTGGCTCATCTGGAAACTGAAACTTCACCACTCGGGTGCGACAATTTATGGATGCATAACAAGAATGGAGCTAATCCATGCCAAGATCAAAGTCAACTATATCTAACTCTGTCAAGTCTGATAACATGACTTTATGAAGGACAGTGATAGGACACTTTCTATAGATTTGTTTAGCAACAACTGACTCACCTACTGGGTAGACACTAAGAAAGGCTCAGGAATCTTTTCAGAACTTATCTCAAAATTTACAGCAACTAATAGGGTTACATAACAGAAACTCAACCCAGGGTCTAACAACACATACACATCAAAATGAAAGATACAAAGCATACAAGTAACAACATTTGGTGAATCCTCCTTCTCCTAATGGGATAGTAAAGCATAGAATTAATTTTGGCACTGGCCGCAACTGGTACTAGATGATACGCCCTGAGGAGGAACTGGGCGATCTACAGGAGCTGGTGTACTAGTAGTCTGAGTCTGGGGACAAACATCTCTGTTTCCCATCTTAGCATACGGGTAATCTCTAATACCATAGCCTAACTTACCGCAACCAAAACAACCCTTTTGGCCAGCTAAACACTTACCAGGATGACTTTTACCACACCTAGAACATGGAGGATAACTGGACATACCACTTACACTATTTTGGGATCTGGACATAGAAGACTTACCCCACTGCTTCTGTCTACCTCTGGGAGCAGAAAAACTAGCTGAAGATAGTGTTGGCACAGATGAACGATTCTTAAACTATGAACGATTCCCTGCATGAGACCTATTCTAACCATACTCAAACTGTCCTATTCTAGCCTTCTTATTTTCTCTCTCTCTTATCTTCAACTTCTCTACTTCAATCTATTGAGCATGCATCATTAATCTTGTAAGATCCATATCACCAATGAGCATGGAAGTCCTACACTCCTTAACTACCAATCTAGACACTCCTATAATAAACTTACTTAAACTAGCCCTAGGATCAGCCATTGTATCAGGGGCATACTTAGACAACTTATTAAACTTAAGATAGTACTCTTTCACTGTCACCAAGCCCCGTCTCAAATTCATAAACTCTTCTATCTTAGCCTCCCTCATCTCATGTGGGAAGAACCTATCTAGAAAAGCATCCTGAAATACCTGCCAACTCATAGGAATAACATTCTCACCTCTACCATTCTTCCATATCACTGCCCAATCATACGCTACATCCTTCAATCTATAGGATGCTAACTCCACACTCTTCTTCTCAGAAACATACATAATCTGGGTGATTTTATTCACTTTATCTAGATAAATTTATGGGTCCTCACTTGTCTTTGACCCAAAGAAATCTGGCATATTCATTCTCATGAAGTCTCTTATTCTAGTTGTTGCTAAATCCCCATTCTACTATAGTGGAACTGTATCTTGATTCTGATGATTGCCCTGGACATTGGCAATCACAGCTTGGGCTAATGCCTGAAAGGCAGCCCTAAACTTAGCATGGGATACATACTCATTCAAAGGATCTGCGGGATGGGGTGGCTGGTCATTATTTTTGCGGGCGTTAGCTCAACGACGAGGCATATTCAACTGTCATGTAAGAGCATGAGTTAAAAGCAGATAGAGATATTGTAAGCACAATAGATCATGAAAGAAAGAGATAATTTCCTAAAAATATCTCATAGACTCTTGTTCATAAATGTTGCTCGCTTCACACCCATGACCAAGATTCTATGAAACGTGGCTTGTCTGACTACTTAGGACTCTTAAAAACCTTATGCTTTGATACCAAATCTGTAAAGCCCCAAAACCTAGTCTCAGAATGTCACACGGTGCTCAAGACTATGAGTAGCCTTAAGCTAACCTTGTCTACATACTACTAAGCCTAAATCTCATAATAATGGAAATATAGAGAAAAAAATTCATACTAGAATGCGGAAACTGTCTAAATATAATGTCTGAAATAATATTTGAAATGTTAATACTAAATAATCTGAATCAAAACTAGCAGTCTGACAAGCCTCTACTACTAATAACTAGGGAGTCACTGGGACAAACCCCCAGCTAACTCTAACTGTCTGAAAGAAATGCTAAATCTCATAGACTGATAAGATGAAAAATCAAAATGAATAAGTCCCCGAACTATGAGGACTCACCAACTGAAGGATGTAGATAGAGATACTCAAACTACTCACGCTGCTTATATTGAGCACCTGAACCTACATTATGAGACAATGTAGCGCATAGATGTATATGTGGATCGGTACTTTGAGGATGTACTGAGTATATGGGGGTGAATGCATAAGTAAAATATCATCTCATAATCATCATTTATAAAACAATGCATGCTAAATAGAAATGACTCACATAAGCTGGAATATCTGAAGTCATGAATAGCAATTCAAGCTTTATAAATCTAGTGAGTCAAAACATTTAGTTCTAAAATTTGTACTTGTATTCTCTCTTTAAATCACTATCTAAGTGTAGAAAGGACTCACTTCTATGTTTGAAATATGAAAGCTAAAATTTGAAGCTAATATCTTTCTATAAAGCATAATCTGAATAAAATTGTGAGCCTTTACACTTAATTTTCTTAAAAGCTTTTCTATTAATCTTTTACTTTAACTAGCAGGGAAAATACTTTAAAAATCTTTCTGTAAGGAAAAATACTTTATCTTTTATCTGAAGGAAGGTTCTCCTAACCAATATAAACCATTATAGCTAACATGGAGTCCAACATCTTGTCCTTTTAAGAAAGAAACTTTACGTTGGAGAGAGGTGTCATACTCTTGCCAGGGAGTATGACCTACTTTCCATGTGATCGATCACAAGCTAAATCTATCATCCATATAGAAATGGGAATAATCTCAAAATTTGTACCTACATTTGGCTATGTACTTCTATGGAAGATAGGGCATGCTAATCCCATACTTCCCGCTCGGTGATAAATACTACTCCCTCTTAAATCTATATGCTTATACCATTGGAAATCTATTTTTTAAACTAGCATAAGGGTTTATATAAAAAAAATCAGGTGGCACATTGTTAACTTAAAAAATGCTCTAACTTATCAACCGAGTGTCGGAATTGGACAAATTTGGTATCGATGAAAAACTTATTCAATTTCCCACACAATAGGAGGTATAAATCTGGAAAATTCCATACGAAATAAATATTCTTCATTTTGGAAGCTATTTCTTAACATTCTAGGAACGAATTTAGGTTAGCAAAAGTGCGGAGTATTACAAACCAGTCCATGTCGAGAATCATATTCAAATCCAGCATATCCAGAATAACAAAATTAGCATAAGTATTAATATCTCTAACAGTCACAATATAGGATGTGAATACCCGATCCACTACTAAAGAATCACTTGCGGGAGTAGATATATGCAGGGTCACAAATAATAAATCCTAAGATAACTCTAACTATATAACTTTAACTGTGGAGCATAATAAGTAGTTACATATGATAAGTAGATCCAATCAAATAAATAAAGGGCTGACTAACAACACACCAAAATCATACCTGTAATAAAAGCATCTAAAGACTCAACCTCGGGTTTAGAAGGTACTACATACAACTGACCACGCTGTCACCTATTTGGGATTCTGATCGACATCCTATCCTACCTACCTGATAACCTCCTCAAATACCTTATAAACCACCCCTACAACCTAGAGAACCACCTATATCTGAGGGATAAACTAGTCTAATAGGGGAAACATTCTAAGCTAAAGAAACAATCTCCCTACAACTAAGGAAATCTCATGAATAGTGACCGTGAGCTCCACAACTATAATATGTCACCTGAGCTGAACCAAAACCAACAGATTTGACTAACCCAAAATAACTACCACGTCTAGAATGACCAAAAAATACACCTCTCAAACACTGACCACTGCCCTGACCAGGGTGTTTATTAGTACTAGACTGACCTCCATTAGTAATCTAAAGTACTGCTTTAACAGGTCAACTAGACTGACTCTGAAGATGATAGGATGGATATAGAGGATATCTAATATAAACAATGGCTACCTTTGTGTCAAGAATTACTACAGCTTCCACAAAAATTGCCTTGATGTTTAGGCCTCCTATCGTTTCCCCATGAGCCTCACAATGCATCTCCTTCATAAGTTAAGCATGATCAGAAACCTCAGCCAAATACCTACCCGCAACAACCAAACTATGAGTACACATACAAAGAGGAAATCTCAACCCCCTGACAAAGCAACGAACTCTATCATACTCATTATCCAGAATGGAATTTGCATGTGTAGCTAACTCATGAAAATGAGCCTCATACTTTACAATAGTCATGGAGTGCTACTCCAATCTAGAGAACTAATCTCTCAAATGATCTCCAAGGTTGAGGGCATATACTTTTAGAAGAACATCTCAGAGAATTGAGTCCATGCCAAAGGAGAAGATTCAACTGGTCTAGATTCCATATAACCTCTCCACCAATGACAAGCAACCAAGTCTAACTGAAATATAGTGTAATCCACACCATGAGTCTCAACAAGCCCCAAATTATAGAGCCTATCCTCACAAGCAATCAGAAACTCAAATGTATCCTCACCTTAAGCACCAAAAAATCTAGGCGGAGCCAATCTTAAAAATCTGCCTATCATCTTCTGCTCCTTAGCAGACATAGAAGGTTGGCCAACTACAGGCTTAGCAACTACCCACTGAGAAACCGTTGGCACAGAAGGAACCCCCACTCTAGGATTCGCATCTGCAGGCTGCACCCCTACCTCAGTACTATTTTGATTTATAGACTGTACACCATTATACGGTGCACCACCAACTAACCCCAAGAGATAAAGTAAATCATCTTTGATCATTGAAGAAGAAATAAACCCTAGTGGAGCCTAGGTTGGTCCCTGGCCTATCGTTGATTGGGGCAGAAGAACCTCTAGCTTAGGAGAGAGAATAACGTCTGGTAGAGGACCTCTATCCTGGCCCATAGCTGGGGACACATATCATGGATGTCCATGACTTCTAGGTCATCCATAAACAGATGAAGGATTCCTAGGCTTGGTCTAGGGACCTTCTTCTCTATAGAGATAGAATGTGTCCTAGCCATCTGTGAAAGAGAGAAATCAAAGGAATATTCAAAACTAGCTTAGACTCTTAGCACACATTTGGAAAAGAAGTAAAGAACTCCTAAGAATGTCCCATAGCCTCTCGAAGATAGGAAACAAATATTATCATTTTGATCAATAAGACTCTATTAGACATTTTCTCTTATACGAACAATACCGATTAACCTAGGCTCTAATACCAATTTATCACGACCTGATTTATGAGTTATGATGGCACCTACTCTATCCCACTAGTAGGTAAGTCAATTCTTAACCTGTAGTTAAACACAATGGGTTAATTTGATGGAAAATTCCCAACATAGGCAAAAATCAACAACACAACTATTAATTATGCATAGTATTTGAAATAGTTAAAAATATCCAATATAAATACCATCCTATAACCTGGTAGAGTCAGTACAAGATTATCTAGTAGTAACAACAAAACTTAAGTATCTAGAATAGTCAATACATCTATCCCAAAACAAACCTCTGAATTATAGAAAGATAGAAGGAAATAGGTGACTCTGACTTTAAGATCTCACCCTATCTCTGAATATTAACACAGCATGAACGTCGACCAACGGTGAAAACTTGTACTTAGATCTATACCAAATAGGTACAGAAGTATAGTATGAGTACCAAAACCACGGGTACTTAGTATACATCATCGGCCGACTTAGATGAATCATGATATGAGAATGATAAGATGCAAGATAACATAACTAAGTCAAGGTATAAACGAACCTGAAGTAACTCTAACATCATTGCGCATAACCAAGTAAATAAACCAGAATAATAGCAAAATGTAACATGAAGAATCAACACAAGCAATTATAACTACAAATTAGCTCTCATGCACCAATTAGTGTTGAAAAGTAAATAACCCATCATAAACCCCCATAAGCCTGAAAGATACAAACAAGAAAGAATAACCTACTGCCGGCATTTCTCAACTCTCATAATACAATTGAAATTCATCCAAATCCTGTCACACTATAAGAATCGATTATCCATATTTATCATTTGTAAATAAGTCAATACTTATCAACTATCCATCATGTAGCAACTAATCCTTATGTATCAATAAATCATTCTTTATCAACTAAACAACACTTATTAATTAACCTTTATATAGCGGCTAATCATCATTTATCAACTAGTCATTATTTACCAATTAACCAATATTTATAAACTAATCATTATATCACTAGAGTCTATTCATACCATACTATATCATAAATATTTTTGTATTTTCAACTTGGCTATACTGTTTCTCTCACACTCCAAAGTCATTATATCATAATAAATATATTATCATAGTATAATACGTATAGCCGGACTTGAACCAGTATTGATATTTAATAATATCCTCATAAATATCTTCATAATCATCTTTCAGTCTTGCCAGAAATATACTTGAACCAGTATTGATATTTAATAATATCCTCATAAATGTCTTCATAATCATCTTTGGGTCTTGCTGGACATATATCATCATAATCACTCTCCGACCTTGCCGGGAATATATCATCATAATCATTCTCCAGCCTTGTCGGGCATATATCTTTATATTCATCCTCTGACCTTGCCGAGCATATATCATTATAATCATCCTCTGATCTTTTTGGGTATATATGTATCATTATAATAATCCTTTAGCCTTGCTGGGTATATATGTATCATCATCCTATGGCCAATAGAATAATGAATAAAGTACTTAATAGCATAACCATGAACATAATATATTAACATGATCAATAATCATAATCGATATTGTGAGTTCTAGCATAACTAGTAGTATGATTGCCAATATAATTAAAAAAACATGATCTTTGGCATAATTAATACTAGCATACTTGCTAATATAATCAATAAGCATTCTCTTTAGCATAATCCATAACGTTTTTCCTGATATAGTCATTAAACATGACCTCCAACATAATCAATATGTACTATCAAGAATAGGCAATAACTTACCAATAGCCTAATTAATGTCTTATCATTAGCATACTAGATAGCTTGCCAAGAATTTAATTTAATAGCTAATCCATGGCATAATCTATAGTTTATTCATAGAAATTCATCGATGAGCTAATCACTAGCGTAGTTAATAGCTCATTCATTGTCTTAAGCCATAGCATAATCTATGGCTTAGAAAATATCATAATCAAGGGCTTATTCAATAGCATATTTGGTAGTCCAATCAATAGTTGTATTAATGGCATGTTAAATAGCTCATTAATAACATAAGCTTAATCAATAACTCATTCATAACATACTCTTTAAGCATTACTTTCAACGTCATCCACCATAACCAACAAGTACCAAGGCGTCTTAATATCACCAAAATAACCATCTTCCTAGATGTACACAAGTGTATCAAAGGGTCTTCAATAACTTTTACAATTCTTGGC
The DNA here is from genome assembly GCA_030864225.1 of Capsicum baccatum var. pendulum. NCBI lineage: Eukaryota > Viridiplantae > Streptophyta > Magnoliopsida > Solanales > Solanaceae > Capsicum > Capsicum baccatum. Next base: position 110,051,685 of record CM061551.1, read on the forward strand.
CTAAGATGGGTCAAAGAGCCCACTTCCAAGTCCTTAAAATCGTTTACCAAGAAGTGTCTACCCCGGACAAGGATACAATATCTAAATCCACTATTAGATGTTAAACAATCCACAACTAGCCCTAGGATAGCAATTCCTCCTAATAAAGAGAAATAAGTCAAATCCACCTAAGGTATTGACAGTTTGGGTAAGTTTTATTCTAAACTCAAGTGACCAAATAAATCTCCTCAGTAAGTTAGTAGGTAAGGTATTTCCATCCTAAACAAGGTCCTATAAGGTCAATTGCACCTAATATAAGAATAACTAAGATAATCACACCCAAAAAGATATTCAAAATATCCTAAAAGCTCCAACTAATCAAGATATTGTAATTTAGCACACCAATACCTAAAACCTATTCCAATCTAACACAATATCATAAACATACTACGAAGTAGCTCAATCTAACAAGGGGTAAACCCTAGCCTACCTAGATACTGAAGAAAGCTCACAAGATCCGCTTAACCACTATTTTTCCCTTTCGAGAAGCTTTCGCAAGATGTCAATCTATCAAAATCATATTCTATATTATGCTGCGGATCCAAAAATCACCCAAAAATCTTATGTGGGTCCTATTTAAGGAAAAATCACATTTTCAAAATCAACCCAAAGTTCTCACATGCTCAAGGAATCACAACCCTCAAAAATAGATGAATTTCAAGTTAATTTAAGGTTAAAATCAAGCCCCTAATGTTTTGAGATTATTAAAGAAGAAATGAAAATTCCTACCATTAAAAGGGTGAAATCTTACCACAAATTGAAAGATAATCGCGTAAATATGTAATAGAAACTCTCAAATCATCCACACGCTTCAATTTTAAGCTATATTTCCAATTAGAAATTTAGCTCCATTGGAATGGATGAAGAATGAGCAAAATCATGTAAAGAGGGTCTATTTATACACACACCAGGTGCTGGATCTCCCTATCGCGATTCAATATTTACGATCGCGGTATATTAGGGTTTTCCAAGTGAATTGTGATTGTGATACTTAGCTCCAAGATCACAACTCTGCTACCCTGCTCAAGATAATCGTTATCGCGATGCACCAAATACAACAGTAGACTTGGAATTTTTCAAGTCTCCGCCAAGCCCTCAAGATTCATCCGGAATCCCATATACGCAAACGAACTATGTAACTACACCAAATTAGATATTTCAAATTCAATAACACAATCAAAATTTCTATCCAAGGTTGTTCCAATAAAATGTGAGTCCCATACCCAATTCCAAGACCAATAGATCGAAATGAGCCCAGGTGCCTCAGGACCCAAACCAAAGGTCCACCTAGCCTATAATCGATATTCTGGATCTACTAGAACAATCAGAATTTTCATTTGAGGTTATTTTACTAATGTTTTTGCTCGATGGCCATTTCAAACCAGCGAAGACTTCAAAATAGAAAAATATCTCTAAAATCCAAACGAACTATCCGATAATTGAAATGTCAGTTTCAGCAAGTCAGGGATGACTTGAGCCAACTATAGATAAGATCTAACAGCGAAAATAAATGAAAACTTGAAAAATAACCTGAAGGATCATTGCATGGGTCCTTTCCTTCTCCTTGATTGTACCTACCTAGCAGGCTCTTGAACAGGTGCACATTTGTGCCCAATGGTTTGACACTGATCATAATATACAAGCCTTCATTCATAAGTCACTGGCTGCATGAATGATTTTTCATTTGGATCTAACATTTTAACTTTATTTGGGAAGGGTTTGGTCACATTCACCTCTCCAAACATACACGTAAAGGATACACTCATTTGCTTTGTTGTATATTCATCTGCATAAATTGGGGAACTAATAGAGCTAGCAATTTGATTTAAAGAATTGATACCCCAATAATTCATGGGTAACTTCGACAATTTGAGCCACAAGAAAATCTCTTGTGGGGAATTCTTCATTAAATCAAAATCAGGAGTCGATGGTTTTATATTTAACGACCGATAGTTTATAGTATAAGGACCAGCATATAAAACTTCTCTTGTATCCTTAATACATTGAATTTTTTCTGTGAAGTACCCTTTCTCATGTAGGTATAGCTCCGGTTTGGTAATGGAGTTCCAGGTTTGTGCTACGTACCTGCTCATAGTGTTATAACCTGGCATTCACTTATTAAGTACACAATTAATGCACTATGCTACTTTTGTGTTTCTCAATCAACTTTCTTATGCTTCAGCTTTGCTACAGTTTCTCTTTCAACAATTTATGGAGATATACCTCAAAGGTAGACCATTTTTTGAAAATCTGTTCTTGACGAACAAATTTACCTTAGGAGTTTCTCTTTGTTCACCTTAAGTGCTCCCTTCATTATGCTCAATATGCCTTGATCCTTTGTGTGCCTCTGCAACTACAGAGAATATTGTTTCACTGGTTTTGTGATTAGGGCTATTAAGTTGCGATTTATGGATTACTCTTGTTGTATGAGACATTGATCTTATCTTAGAGATTCCATTTCTAATTCTCCCATTATGGGTCAATTTTGGGGTTACTCCTTTGTGCTATGCAATGCTCCCAAGTTCACAGATGTCACTAGAGGTTCTTTTCTGGGTCTTCTACGATCTCACTCAGCTCCTCTACCTTTACTTTCCCCTCGGCCCTCACCATGGTCTATGGTTTACTCACTGACGTAGGTTAGCTAACATGAGCTCAGACCCCACTATTTTTACATTTATTTTTGCTTTTCCAATTAATGTTATATTAATTGAGACTTTTAAGAAAAGATCAACAATTTCTATTATTTTTATGTGATATGTATAATTAATTCCTTCGTTCATTTTTACTTGTCACATTTAGATATGACACATTCATTAGAAAATAATTATTGATATAACTATTTTACCATGTTACTACTATTAATTAATGTTTAGAGAAATATGTTTTGAAAATAGTTTGGAGTATAAACAATTAATGCTATTGGTAAAATATAAAAAATTCTTGTGTTTTCTTGATATGTCAAAGGTAACAAATAAAAATGAAAATTCAATTAAAAAAATCGTGACAAATAAAAGCGAACCAACAGAGCACTTCATACCATTACAAATATGAACAATTTTGCACATCATCGAAATTACTTTAATTTTCTTTCCGTTGATGAAATTTAGACCTAGATTTTCAATGATTACTTTGTTGACCAATAGGCTATGCTTTTGACAATTAAAAATCTATATTCTTCTATAAGCTCATCTTAATGCTCTTAGGTTAAATTTAATGGATTACTTTGAGGTATAGATACACATTTACACTCATTCATACCTTGTGCATTATCAAACCGTGATTCATGGATGTGTGGTAGCTACTTTCAGAAGTTTCTAGGTTATATACACGTGTGTGCGTGCATCTATATATTGCTAAAAGATGACATGCATGTGGGACAAATTAGATATAAAACATAATAAAGTTTGGTATATTGTGAATTATTTTCTATAATATATAAGCCAACAATTTTAGGATTATCACAGTATATAATTATTATACCAAGAGCAATTAAATGTGTACTGTGAGGTATATAATGTTGTGCCCTTTTGGTCCAATTTGATTGGCCACTAAACACGTGGAAAGACTCATCATCTTTACACCACCACATGTGAGCAGAAGAAATTGCTTTTGCTTCAAAAAGTTCCGAGATCAATTTATCTACCATTTGCAGATTTCAATTCATTCTCTTTCTAAATCTAAATTGGTGATTTTTTTTCTCTACACTCACGGATTTATGATTAAGACCAACGTTTGTGTTAATGATAAATTCCTGTTTGTCTTCTTCACAAATTTTATTGGTTGTGTTATTATTTTCACTTCTCTTTTCTCTAATTTTCATCTCTATTAGATGTATATCTGTTTGAAATTTAGATCTCAAATCTTTGATAATTTTTTTATTTTTGATTAACTGTGAAATTCCTAACATGCATGTTCCTAATTGAGTTAAAGATGCTTTTGAACTAATTAAAATTCAAACTTCTGCGTTGAAACGTTGGTAAAGAACTTCATTAATTTAGTTTGAAGCATGATTCTAAGTATCAAAACGGAGCATGTATATTCAGATTTTAAAAATTTACTATAGCGCTAACAAATTAAATTACTGCATCTACTGGGGTCGAAAGATAAAGCAACAATCAAAGGTTATTTTGAGCTTTTTTTTCTTAGTTCAAATTGATGTAAAAGTATGTACTTATATTCTGTTCACGCCATAAGTTTCAATGATATATTAATCCTCATTATAGACGTATAGAAATAATTATTAGAAGAATTCAACAATTATTACTCCAACTACAAGAAAACATAAAATTATATATAAGTCTCACCGTATTAGGTTTTCATGATCAGAAAGTAATTAACTTTATTGACTAATTAAGCATGATGGTGAAAAAATAGAGTAATGTTAAAAAAAGGTTTAATATTCTATGACTGCTAGTACGCTTTATACTATACTCAAAACTTTTATGCAGTCCGAAACTCCTATAGTATATATTGAATCTGGTCTTTATATTTGTGGTCCTGCCCCTAATTTTGTTGTGAATTTTATATATACGAAATGTTTATACAATCTAATTGTTATATACAATCTTCTGTAATAGGATCTTTTGAAAAAATACGAGAGTAAAATAATCTCTAACAGCTAGCTATTTAACTTTTCTATTTAAAAATATCATTGACTCAATTGAAAATTGTTGCCAATTCGATATTTTTACTACGTACAAATGTAAGATGCTAGTTGTAAGACTAATGACCCTTATTTATTTTTCTTTAATAATGCAGTTTCTTGTGGCTATGAAAAATTATGTTATTTTTAGAAGTAATTAAATTCATTCACATTAGCATCTTTACAGTTATATGTGCTGAACCATCAAGCTTTTGACGAAATGTATATTTCATTGAGGCGACTAACTCTTGGCGTAACGTATATGTTATTGAGGCTACTAATATATGAATGTTTTGAGTTTTATTCTGGTCTGAATTTTTTTATATTAGTAGCTTTGTCGATTGTTGCCCGAGCTCGAAAAATATTCAGTTTTGTTGGTTGATGATCGGCTGAAAATTATGTAAATTTATATTTTTCTCATTTGCTCAAATAAAGAAAAATGCATGTTCTTTTTGTTATTGCTCCACATTTTTCTCCACTATTTTTCAACTACTTTAAATGTTGTTGTTTCTCCTGTATCAAAATATCTTCTAAAAATGATGTATTATTAGTTACTTAGCATTTTTATTTACGTATTCTAGATACTAATATCCAAAAAGTTTTATTTTATGTACAGGTAATCACATTATATGCACTAGTTGGTGCATTATGAACTTGATACTGGATATGAACTATGATAATTTTTATTTTGTGCGAATATTGATAAGGAGAAAAAAATAACTTTGATATATCAAATTTTCATGATCCTTATTTGATAATGTAGTATGGTATAATACGTTACAGCTCAAATTGTGCATGGGCATTCATTTCGAATTCAACTATGGAGGCCATTCTGGAGAAGCTCCAATGTCATGCACATAACTCTATCAATACTGTTCTACACAATAAAAGGAGACATCTTTCCACCAAGTGTTAATAAGATAAATATCAGAAAAGGTTAAGCCTCTAACAACAAATGTGGTAGAGATAGAAGCACAAGATGTCAGAATCTTTGAGCTTAGGGCTTAAACAGGAACTACCCACACTAGCAAAAAGGCTAAAAAAGAATCGACCTTCTTAAGTACCTATAGTTGAGCTTTGACGGGACTTTGAAATTAATACAATTGAGAAAATATATAACTTATATTCTCTTCTCATATATTTCTCACTTTATTTGTGTCGTATAATTTCAGTAAGTATCTTATCTTTCTTATTTTTGTGACTTTTGGTGACTGAATCAAAAAAATTTTAAATTATCAGCTGGTACAACAACTTTGCTCAGCAGAGAGGCTCATCATAGGGAACTAGAGTGGATGAAGACACAAATATAGTACTCAGGTTATTCAACTTTTTTGTTGCATCATAATTTTAGATTTACAGGTAAATGATCTGTCACTTCTATTAAGAGTTCTCATGTCAGAGAGTTGAGCTAAAAGAAGAGTTAAAAAGGTTGGACGGGTTGCCAATTATGTCTGATCTATCTATGCATTATTTCAATATTGAATTTTTATCTTTGTTATGAACTAATTAATGTAAAAATAAACAGTAATATGAAAAATTAAGGTAGCAAAATTGAACTGAACTTCTGAAGTGGACTTTGCACTCGAGTGTTTTATAATATGCCCAAGTAATCATCCCGTTTTTCTTTTAAAGATACTCTATCAATAGTAAGTGGATGCGTAAACTCAAGCCAAAAACTTTAGTACTTTTTGTAATTTGACCAACCAATTAATCACCCCGATCTTCTAATAGAGTAATAAATTCAGGACAAGCGTACCAAATTGTGTAGATACATTGGTTGATGAAATTTGATTATAGACTAATTAGGATTAACTTGCACTTTACTTGCTATTATAAGCATGAAAAAAAAATATCAGACTTTTAAAATATACTATTTCAAAATCATTAGCTAATGTGATGTCAGAAGTCTTATAGTATAATGAAAAATTAGTTTTTAAGTAGGGTAAATAGTCCAATCAGAGAGTTAAAGTATTTTACTGCTTTCAACTTTTGTATCAGCTAGCTCTAAAGATTTCAAGTTCAGAAGGTCAGAATATGTCAACATAAATCTACAAGATAATTTTTATATTCGGTGGATAGAGTTTAGCCAAATTATATGACGTTAATTTGGAGCTTCAAAAGTTCTCCTTAACAATCTCCAAGTGAACCTAACAAGTTTAAATTTGTGTAAACTTCACATAATATGCATGTATATGACAATCTCCTGGCTATTTAATTTTTAGGTTCAATTCCAAATATTCAGCCCTTCAGTAGTGTTACTAATGATACATTGTTGGACTAAGTCAAAAGAAATATTTCACTAACACTTCAATGTAGAGAAAGGGTTTCAGATCTACTACACAGTTGTGAAGTGTCCAACTACTGTTAGCTATTTTTGGACTCTAAAATTATCTAATTTTCATACTCCTCTGCTCATTTTGTTCTTCAATGTCTCTGCAGATTTTAATAAAATATAAAATTTTTGTTGTTCAAAATTGGCTAATAACATTATAATTTGTAGTACATAAGCTTACCCCATCAAAAGTTACGTATCTTTTTAGCTGATGTACTAAGCCTTCTGCACGTACACGAAAATTAGAGTTTATATTATATTTTTTAATTCCCCAATTACTATTTTAAGAATATCATGTGTCGTCACATCATATAATTAGTTTATTTAGCTGTTTACATATTTACTCGTCTGGTTGTTTCAGAGCTTTATATTTTTTCATGTCTTTCTTCAACTTTTCTATGTTTAGATCTTATTGAGTTAGGGATCTATCGAAAAAAAATCTCTTTGATTTATCTCTAAGATAAAGGTATGATCTACGTAGACTCTATCCTTCTTAAATTTCACTTTGTTGGAGAACCCTAAGTATGTTATTGTTATTGCTATGTTTAGATCCTTTGATTTTATATAGTGTTTGAAGCTTCAAAATCATGTGTCAACACATAAGTAACACTTTCATGTTAATTACTTATGCAGTATTTGCTGGAAAAACAAAGTGAGAAAAAGGACAAAACTTTCCTGTTGAGTGAGGCCATCTCTTCTATATTCCTTTTCCAGCAATGTATCATTGTCGCATTGCTTCATAAAATTCTGTTATCTTCTTTTAAAATGCATGAACTTCTCTTAGTTCCAACTTACTTGGTTGATTGATACATATTTTTCAAGGTACCTTTATAGCTTCTTATGGCAGAATCCTTGAAATGCAGAAGAATGACTACTAAGCGCGGGGCTTCACCTCCAACACTCCTCAACTGTCGAATTAAGATATGTTCGTTGATGCATTTGAAGATATGTGCAGTTGCTATATTTCTTAGAGTATAATGTCAATCAAAAATAATACATGTTGATGGATTAATTGGATATCATACATCTGTTGTACAGATAACTTTTATAAGAGTATGTTCAAAATCTGTTCAAAATCTTATATTGCCATAGTTGTGCTCAATTATTTTAGATTCTCAACTTTGTCATTTGAGAATTAATGTGTATTTAAGAGGTAGAAAACTCTATGGATTAGATGTTTATACTATAGTTCAAAGAGTCCTTGTAAATATTTACCTACATAATTTTCAGTGGGTACAGTCAACTTTGCACTTGGTGGAACGACGATGAATTATTTTTATTCTTAAGAAAGGTTCTCTTTGGTGTAAATTATTTGTTCAACATAGTTTTGCATCAAGATAATTGCAAATGTTTTCAATTGTGTATCTTCATGCTTATGCCATTCAATTTGTCAATGTGTTTACAATTGTGCATCTTCATGCATATGTCATTTAATGTGTCAATGTTGGGCCCGAGCTCAAGCACGGGCCATGCCCCTCTACTTTGGATAAAAAGAAAAAATGTTAAATGATTAAATATATTAGGTAAAATAGCTCGGTGGATCCTTGTACTATGTTTGTTTTGTAATGTGGATACTCCTATTTACATGTTTGTCATCTGAACCCTTGAACCCATTAAAAAATAATATTTTAAACTCTTTGACCGTGATCAAACCTATGTGGCACTAAAATGACTGAGTAAGACGAAACGCGTGTAGGCACGCGTCAAGGGTGAGAGTGAGGGTCATTTTTTGATCAATTTTACATTAAAATAATTTTTAAAAATTAAAGAAAAAGTCTCCCCCACCCGCCCCCTCCCCATCCCCCAACCCCCTACCCCTACACCAGCCCTCATTCCCCTACCGTCTTCCCCCGTCCCCCACCCCCGCACCAGCCCCTTTCCTCGTCCCTCCACCCTCTCCCCCATCTCTCCAGACATTCAAGAAACCTCTATTAGCACACCATTTAAGTCCATAAAGAAGAGTTGTTACTTCTGCTATGTTGCTCGTACCAAGTCCTAAGTTGATGCAGTAAGCAAACACAAAGTTGTCCAAAAAGTTTTGAATCAGAACACATCCACCGCAAGGACTTTGATTGCAGTTACCATCACTATTGAGTTTTACAAACATATTAGGAGAGGTTTTATCCACTTTAATATGATAGTGGTTCTGTGGTTAATTTCAGCATCTTTAATGTCACCTTCTTCCTTATTCCCCATCCAAAATGCCACCGATGGCGAATCTACATGTCATACCCCAAATCCCATTGAAGCGGACTGGCACCCGTAGCCGAGGAGGCCCGGGAGAACCCGTTCATAACCTATACTTTCACATTTACATTACTTATGAAAATTAGAAATTTGGGAAGCACTTCGTTGTAAATAGAAGAAAACAGTACCTGTATCAGCCCAGCAGACATAAATATATATATGAACAGTAATTGACCGTCAGAGCCATCACGTCTATCAACCAAACACTCCTATTGCTGTACAATATGTCTACAAAAGCCTCTACATAGATACACAACTGAGTTGGGGTCGGGACAAACTCCCGCCCACAAAAGACTTTTATACAAATACCAAAAGTACATATAGAGACGACTTGGGATGCCCCAAAATAACTGGAGCTCACCACTAACAACAGAATGTCCTGGCTCTTACTGCGGAGGTGTACGACCTGAAGTACCTGTTCCTGCAGGCATGAATACAGGTCCCCCGTGAGGGACGTCAGTACAGAAATATGTACTGAGTATGTAAGGCAGTGAGTATCAAGATGAGATACAAAAGGTCAACAGAACCCAGATACCAGTGAATAAACAGTATGAGTAGACCACACTTAAAAGAACTGATGGGATACCTGCACATTACTTTCATATCATTACTTCCCGTAATCCTTATCAATACATAACATATGTCATACAATGCCCAACTGATCAATGGTACTAATACAATACATGAGGGACCACCCCTGGAATAACATATATACATAATCTTTATAATACAATGGCCAACTGATCAGTGGTACTAATACAATACATCATATCATCAATTTAAAATACAGACATTCCATTTCTTAATTCAATTAATCTTTAAGATTGGTTACTTTGTGGTCACACTTTATGGAACTTGAAACCATGATACCTTAATAGGAAAGACATGTAAATAGGTAATCAATATCATGAAAATGAAGTAGAGAATCATAGAAACCTCATTAAACCATTTCGGAGTCAACAATAGTATATGGACATTTTTTTTGACTAGCCGGACATCTTAAAAGTGAAAACAAGTTCAATTGGTAGTGTCGAAGATCATATGATGTTATTATGTGTCATGTGTCGTAGGACAATGTTGGAAGCTTACTTGAGAGTGCCATGGGTCATTATTCATGCCAAAGATTAGATAGAGTATGTCTTACATACCTTGATATAACCACTTCAATACAAGTCCAACTTGACTTCCCGTACTCTTCGAACACTTATCTACAATAAGTCATTTATGGCAAACTAGTATTAGCACCCAAACCTTACCATTTAGGTATTAACTTCACCAAATAATGTCTAGGAAGTAATCCTTTATCTCATCAATAAGAGTACTACATACATCCTCTTATACTCTTATTACATTCACATATCATGCATTTTCATGAAATATCCCTCAACATCACTCTTAGCCTTTATTTCCCTTCTTAATCACCATCCAATACCAACATGATCACTAGGCATACATAACCACTAATATAATGATATATCACCACAATTCATCCTCCATAATCCAATACAACAACTTCCATAATCTACTACTAACAATTTATACACAACAATTCATAACTATGTTTCTAGTTATCTCCCAACATCAAGACAATACTCATAATCCTTTATCAATACTTATTCATGGATAAGAATCAAGAATAAACAATATTCATACCTTAACAATGAACTCTTGTATTTAGAATCCTCCTTACATAACCATGGGGTGCTTCTCGAAGCTTTCGAGATGGTGAACACAACTACGGAACCAATTCGAATTTTCTACGGTTGAATCACAAAATATTTGAAGTTGAAATTAGGCTAGGGTTTCACCTTCTCTTAATAATTGGATGATATATGATATATATGAGGCTAAGTGTATGTTTATAAAGACCAATTTTCGTCCAAGAGGTAATAGAAAATGACCATTTTGCCCTAAAAATTTAAATAAATCCCGAATCTGTCCCCAGTGGACAGTTTTGACAGGCTGAAGTAAATCGATCATAACTCTTTGCTCCGGTATCGTATTTGGGTGAAACCAATTGCATTGGAAAGATAATTCAAAGGGATGTCATTTTAATATAAAGTATACCACCCATTTCTTCCTTTACAAGGAGTTATGGTCGTTTAAAGTTGACCCAAAAATCTGTCCCACAATTCTGTTTTTTTTTTGATAGGTTGTAGTAAAACGGGTATAGCTCCTTACTTAGACATTGGATTTGGATGAAACCAATTTCATCGGAAAGAAGACTCTCGGATATTTTGGTCTATATATAGCATCTCACACAGTTCTTTTTGTACAAGGAGTTATGATTGTCTAAAGCTGGATTGCCTAGCTGCAGTAATTTTCCTGCAGAATTACTGCAGGCTTCCCGGCCACCGATTTGAAATTTCGAATGTGCTCGCTTATATGAAATACTCCTCTGTTTTGGGCAAAATTTATATCGTTGGAAAGCTTATTCCAATACCTACACATACAACTACTGACGGGATACTTCCGAACACCATACACTTAATTTAACCCATACGGAAGCCTTTAGGACTTCATATAATCGCGATAAGTGTACGAAAAAATTTACGGGGTGTTACATTATCCCCCCGTTAAGAACATTCGTCCTCAAATGTTAGCATAGTTACTCAATTAAGACATGTCCAAGCTTACAATTAACATATTCATCATCATAACATACTTGCATAAAAATAAACACTTACTTGTTATTGTTCTTTTTTCGTCTCATGAACTTGCTCCTCATCGTTGAATAGGTAAGGGTACTTAATCTTCATCGCTTCCTCGGCTTCCCATGTGATATCCTCAACTTGTTGATTCCTCCAAAGTACTTTTACCGATGCTATCTCTTTATTCCTTATCTTTTTAATTTGGCGATCAAGAATAGCAATAGGCATTTCTTCAAAAGTGAGATCTTCTGTAACTTGTACATCTTCCGTAGTAGTGATGTGCGATGGATCTCCGATGTACTTACGAAGCATCGAAATATGAAATACGAGATGAACTGCTGAGAGCTCTTGAGGTAGCTCTAACTCATAAGCAATTTGTCCAAATCTTTGAATGATCTTGTACAGACCTATGTATCGTGGACTTAACTTTCCTTTCTTGCCAAACCTCATCACTCCTTTCATTGGTGATACTTTCAAGAATACCCAATCGTCGATAGAAAACTCAAGTCCTCTTCTTCTAACATCCGCATAAGATTTGTGTCGACTTTGAGCTGTTGCAAGCCGTTGTTGGATCACTTTAACCTTCTCCATTGCTTGATAAACAAGATCCGGTCCAAACAAGACCGCATCACTTGCTTCAAACCATCCTATTGGCGATCTACACTTTCTTCCATACAATGCTTAATATGGTGCCATTTTGATACTTGAATGATAGCTATTATTGTAGGCAAACTCAATAAGAGGTAGTTGATCATCCCAGTTGCCTTTGAAATCTAATACACATGCTCGCAGCATATCTTCAAGTGTCTGGATGGTACGTTCCGCTTGTCCGTCCGTTTGAGGATGAAAAGCCGTACTTAGATTTACTTGTGTCCCCAAACTCCTTTGAAAAGACTTCCAGAAATTCGCGGTAAATTGGGCTCCTCGATCGGATATAATGGAAATTGGAACTCCATGTAACCGAACGATCTCCTTAATATACAATTTCGCATACTCTTCCGCCGTATAAGTTGTCTTAACAGGTAAGAAGTGCGTAGATTTGGTAAGCCTATCAATGATCACCCATATGGAATCAAACTTCCGATATGTACGAGGCAAACCCGTGATGAAATCCATATTGATCTTGTCCCACTTCCAGACTGGAAAATCTATACATTGCATGTAACCACCGGGTTTTTGGTGTTCTACTTTGACTCTTTGACAATTCGGACATTCGGCTACAAATTCGGCAATATTCTTCTTCATGTCATTCCACCAATATATTGTTTTCAAATCTTGATACATCTTAGTCGACCCTGGATGGATGGAATACCTTGAACAGTGTGCTTCTGTCATAATTCTCTTTCTTAGCTCAACTACATCAGGTACACATAAACGATTCTGACACTAAAGCACTCCTTCTCGCGTAAGCTCAAATACCTTTGTCGCGCCACTCTGCACATCCTCCTTAAGCTGCAATAAAATTGGATCTGCATACTGTTTCTCTTTCACTTTAGCTATCAATGAAGATTTTGCTGCATTACGTACAATAACCTCTTCATCTGGAGTTTCGAGAAGTTGAACTCCCAAATTAGCTAGTTGGTGAAGATCCTTAATCATCCCCTGCTTTTCTATAGATGCCATTTTAGACTTACGACTCAGTGCGTCCGCTACCACATTCGCTTTCCCTGGATGATACAAGATATCAACATCATAATCTTTCAACAATTCAAGCCATCTCCGTTGCCTCATGTTTAGATCTTTCTGACTGAAGATATATTGCAGGCTCTTATGATCGGTATATATGTCAACATGAACCCCACATAAGTAGTGGCGCCATATCTTCAAAGCAAATACAACTGCAGCTAGCTCAAGATCATGTGTGGGATAATTCCTCTCATGTGGTCGCAACTGTCTAGAGCCATAGGCTATTACTCTACCATGTTGCATTAATACACATCATAAGCCACTTCTCAAAGCATCACAGTACACTGCATACCCTTCTGTGCCTTCAGGAAGTACCAATATCGGTGTAGAAGTCAACTTGCTCTTTAGATCCTGGAAACTCTTTTCACAGGCATCATTCCATTGAAACTTGGAGGCTTTATGCGTCAACTTAGTCAAGGGTGCAGAAATAGAAGAAAAACCTTCAACAAACCTTCTATAATAACCTGCCAACCCAAGGAAACTACGAATCTCCGTAGGCGTCGTGGGTCTTGGCCAACTCTTCACAGCCTCAATCTTCTGAGTGTCAACTTTTATGCCTTCACTGGATACAATATGGCCCAAAAATGCCACTGACTTGAGCCAAAACTCACATTTAGAAAACTTCGCATACAGCTTACGATCACGAAGAATCTGTAACGCCTGCCTTAAGTGATTAACATGGTCCTCTTCTGATCTAGAGTAGACCAGAATATCATCTATGAAAACTATCACGAACACATCTAGAAACAGCTTAAACAGCCTATTCATCAGATCCATAAAAACTGCGAGTGCATTTGTCAGCCCAAATGACATAACCAGGAATTCATAATGACCATACCGTGTTCGGAAAGCTGTCTTGGGTATATCTTTATCCTTGACTCTCACTTGATGATAGCCTCATCTCAAGTCAATCTTGGAAAAACACTGGGCACCTTGCAACTGGTCAAATAAATCAGCAATTCGAGGAAAAGGGTATTTATTCTTGATAGTCACCTTATTCAATTGCCGATAGTCAATACACATCCTCAGCGAACCATCTTTCTTACGCACAAACAATACTGGTGCTCCCCAAGGGGACATACTAGGCCTGATGAATCCCTTCTCTAGCAAGTCTTTCAGTTGCTCTTTCAATTCTCGCAACTCTGCTGGTGCCATTCTATAAGGAGGAATTGAGATTGGCTGTGTGTCTGGCAACATAACAATACCAAACTCCACTTCTCGTTCAGGAGGTAAACCTGGTAGTTCTTCAGGAAATACATCAGGAAATTCATTCACAACCGAAACGGTCTGAAAAGTTGGCGGCTCTGCCTCTGTATCCCTTACTCTAACCAAATGGTATATATACCCCTTGGAAATCATTTTTCTTGCCTTAAAGTAAGAAATAAATCTACCTCTCGGCGCGCCAACATTACCCTTCCATTCAAGGACTGCCTCATTTGGGAAATGGAAATATACCTTCTTAGAACGACAATCTATTGTAGCATAACAAGACGTTGACCAATCCATGCCCATAATAACATCAAAATCTACCATTTTTAACTCAACAATATCGGCCATCGTATCACGACCACAAATATTCACAACACAATTTCGATAAACATTCCTAGCTATAAGAAATTCCCCCACTGGCGTTGATACTTCAAATGGCTTGGCTAATAATTCGGGTGTTCTTCCGAACCTTCCCGCAACCAAAGGAGTAGTATACGATAATGTAGAACTAGGATCAAATAAGGCATACACATCAAATGCAAAGATGGACAACGTACCTGTAACCACGTCTGGAGAAGCCTCTAAATTCTGCCGATCTGCTAGGGCATACACACGGTTCTGAGCTCCGCTAGAACTAGCTGCTCTTCTATCACCTCTACCGTGACCCATAGGTTGTGCACCCCTACTCAAAGGAGGCACCGATGATGATGCAACAACTGATCCGGTAGGTCGTGTTATACCACCTGTGGTCCTGCGTGGGCAATCTCTAGCCATATGCCCCGGCTTACCACACCAAAAGCAATTGTTCGTCCCAAGCCGACATTTGCCAAAGTGAAATTTTCTACATATGGGGCACGGGTGTCGTGGAGGTCTCAATTGACTCATACTCTCTTGCCCTTGATACCCCACTGTTCGCGAACTCTAATTTTCACTGCTTTGCCCAAACTGATTACCTCTGAACCTTTGAAATTGCGGTGGAGCACTAATTGCAGGATAAGAAGATAACGGGCTAGGCAATCTATGAGAGAAAGAAGGCCTAAAACCTCCCTGAGATGCCATAAACTGCCCTATAGCTCTAGACCGCTTAGAATATACTTTTTCTGATTCCTGGGTTCTTCTTCTTTGCCTCTGATCTTCCATCTTCTGAGCGAAAGATTGTATCCTCGCTATATCTATGTCCTTGTTCAAAGCAGCAATGGTACAATCTCTAACCAAGTATGGTTCCAATCTATCCACATAGTGATGAACTCTGTCATCCATAGTAGCTACCACATTAGAAGCATATCGAGACAAGGATTTAAATCAAAGACTATACTCCCTTACACTCATATTACCCTGACGAAGATTTAAGAATTGATCTGCACGGGCCTGACGAGTCTCAAATGGAAGATAATGATCAGTAAATGCATCTTTGAACTCTCCCCACGTAGTTGGAGGTGCATCAATACCCCTAGATCGTTTCCAATCCTCGTACCACAATATAGCCTCTCCTTTCAGTCTATATGTTGCTAGCTCAACCATCTCTTTACCGGATATGTGCATAACATCTAGAGCCCTTTGGGTTTGATCGACAAAGTCCTGCGGGTCTTCGTTAATATCTGATCCGGTAAAAGTAGGAGGATCCAGTTTCAGAAAATCCTGTGTCCGAAGGCTAGCTGCTCTATCCGTACCACTAGAACCCGTGGTAGGAATAGCTTGCCCTTGAACTTGATCGGCAACTATACGCATCAGAAGTTGTACTGCATCCCTCAAATCTCGATCAACAGCATTAATAGACGGCCCTTCCAGAGGAGAAGAAGCGCCTAATATATGCTCAGCTTGAGACTCACTTTGTTCAGCTTGTGCCGGTGGTGACTTACTAGTACCTTCTCCGGCCACTACATCTACTCGCTTCCACTTATTATTTCTCCTTGTAACCGGCATTATCACTATAATAAATAAAAAATAAACAATTGGATTAAGCGATTGATTATGACTTTATCTCTAATATGGGATCTATTGCACGATCTAAGAAATGGAGAGTGGAAACAATCCCTAAATGTCCAATAGCCTCCTGTTTATAGATGTGGTGCACAACACACCGATAAACGAGATTCTACGTAGACACGGCTTTGTAGACTCACTAGGACGAACTTCTCTGATACCACTTCTGTCATACCCCAAATCCCATTGGAGCGGACTGGCACCCGTAGCCGAGGAGGCCCGGGAGAACCCGTTCATAACCTATACTTTCACATTTACATTACTTATGAAAATTAGAAATTTGGGCAACACTTCGTTGTAAATAGAAGAAAACAGTACCTGTATCAGCCCAGCAGACACGCATAAATATATATATGAACAGTAATTGGCCGTCAGAGCCATCACGTCTATCAACTAAACACTCCTATGGCTGTACAATATGTCTACAAAAGCCTCTACATAGATACACAACTGAGTTGGGGTCGGGACAAACTCCCGCCCACAAAAGACTTTTATACAAATACTAAAAGTACATATAGAGACGACTTGGGATGCCCCGAAACAACTGGAGCTCACCACTAACAACAGAATATCCTGGCTCTTACTGCGGAGGTGTACGACCTGAAGTACCTGTTCCTGCAGGCATGAATACAGGTCCCCCGTGAGGGACGTCAGTACGGAAATATGTACTGAGTATGTAAGGCAGTGAGTATCAAGATGAGATACAAAAGGTCAACAGAACCCAGATACCAGTGAATAAACAGTATGAGTAGACCACACTTAAAAGAACTGATGGGATACCTGCACATTACTTTCATATCATTACTTCCCGTAATCCTTATCAATACATAACATATGTCATACAATGCCCAACTGATCAGTGGTACTAATACAATACATCAGGGACCACCCCTGGAATAACATATATACATAATCTTTATAATACAATGGCCAACTGATCAGTGGTACTAATACAATACATCATATCATCAATTTAAAATATAGACATTCCATTTCTTAATTCAATTAATCTTTAAGATTGGTTACTTTGTGGTCACACTTTATGGAACTTGAAACCATGATACCTCAATAGGAAAAACATGTAAATAGGTAATCAATATCATGAAAATGAAGTAGAGAA
Organism: Capsicum baccatum var. pendulum; assembly: GCA_030864225.1. NCBI lineage: Eukaryota > Viridiplantae > Streptophyta > Magnoliopsida > Solanales > Solanaceae > Capsicum > Capsicum baccatum. Next base: position 110,069,594 of record CM061551.1, read on the forward strand.
TCATGGATACCTCATTAAACCATTTCGGAGTCAACAATAGTATATGGACATTTTTTTTGACTAGCCGGACATCTTAAAAGTGAAAACAAGTTCAATTGGTAGTGTCGAAGATCATATGATGTTATTATGTGTCATGTGTCGTAGGACAATGTTGGAAGCTTACTTGAGAGTGCCATGGGTCATTATTCATGCCAAAGATTAGATAGAGTATGTCTTACATACCTTGATATAACCACTTCAATACAAGTCCAACTTGACTTCCCGTACTCTTCGAACACTTATCTACAATAAGTCATTTATGGCAAACTAGTATTAGCACCCAAACCTTACCATTTAGGTATTAACTTCACCAAATAATGTCTAGGAAGTAATCCTTTAGCTCATCAATAAGAGTACTACATACATCCTCTTATACTCTTATTACATTAACATATTATGCATTTTCATGAAATATCCCTCAACATCACTCTTAGCCTTTATTTCCCTTCTTAATCACCATCCAATACCAACATGATCACTAGGCATACATAACCACTAATATAATGATATATCACCACAATTCATCCTCCATAATCCAATACAACAACTTCCATAATTTACTACTAACAATTTATACACAATAATTCAAAACTATGTTTCTAGTTATCTCCCAACATCAAGACAATACTCATAATCCTTTATCAATACTTATTCATGGATAAGAATCAAGAATAAACAATATTCATACCTTAACAATGAACTCTTGTATTTAGAATCCTCCTTACATAACCATGGGGTGCTTCTCGAAGCTTTCGAGATGGTGAACACAACTACGGAACCAATTCGAATTTTCTACGGTTGAATCACAAAATATTTGAAGTTGAAATTAGGCTAGGGTTTCACCTTCTCTTAATAATTGGATGATATATGATATATATGAGGCTAAGTGTATGTTTATAAAGACCAATTTTCGTCCAAGAGGTAATAGAAAATGACCATTTTGCCCTAAAAATTTAAATAAATCCCGAATCTGTCCCCCAGTGGACAGTTTTGACAGGCTGAAGTAAATCGATCATAACTCTTTGCTCCGGTATCGTATTTGGGTGAAACCAATTGCATTGGAAAGATAATTCAAAGGGCTGTCATTTTAATTTAAAGTATACCACCCATTTCTTCCTTTACAAGGAGTTATGGTCGTTTAAAGTTGACCCAAAAATCTATCCCACAATTCTGTTTTTTTTTTTGATAGGCTGTAGTAAAACGGGTATAGCTCCTTACTTAGACATTGGATTTGGATGAAACCAATTTCATCGGAAAGAAGACTCTCGGAGCTTTTCGTCTATATATAGCATCTCACACAGTTCTTTTTGTACAAGGAGTTATGATCGTCTAAAGTTGGATTGCCTAGCTGCAGTAATTTTCCTGCAGAATTACTGTTCACAGGCTTCCCGGCCACCGATTTGAAATTTCGAATGTGCTCGCTTATATGAAATACTCCTCTGTTTTGGGCAAACTTTATATCGTTGGAAAGCTTATTCCAATGCCTACACATACAACTATTGACGGGATACTTCCGAATACCATACACTTAATTTAACCCATACGCAAGCCTTTAGGACTCCATATAATCGCGATAAGTGTACGAAAAAATTTACGGGGTGTTACACTACACCTCCATCAGCTTCACCCATTTATTCTCAACCACCACCGCCGCTGCAGTCACCGCCAACAATGACAATGATTCAATTTTCATTCAAATTCAATTTTTTCCATTATATCAGCTCTAAAATCTCTCATAAAACACCAAAATTCGCTGAAAAATAAACAAAATTCATCAAATTCAATCAGAACTCAACTCCAATTTTCATCCAAAATTTAAATTTTTTCAACTATATAAACTCAAAAAACCTCTCATAAAACACCAAATTTCAAACAAATAAACTGAAAAACATAAAAAAATTCAGCATATCCGATCAGATCTCAACATGACCAACCTTAATTTCACCAAAACAATTTCACCAACCGCAATTTTTATCTCTATAATTCAAAAATTGTAAAAAAAAAAAATCTGAGTAGAAAAGGCAGAAGAGATACAAAATTGTAGTTGGTTGAAACTCAAAAAGGGATTATAGACAAAACACTGTAGTTGGTGGAATTTTGAGAATTTTTTGTATCACCATGTCAGCGATTGGTGAATTGTTTTTAGCTCGATGGAGGGGTTTGAAAAGAGATAGAAGAGATGGAAGAGAGAAAAGGCAGAGGAGGGGGAGGGGGAGGTTTTTTTTAGAAAAAAAATTCTTTCTTTAATTGAAAAATGGAGTGGAATCTATGTGGAAGCTGCTGTGGCAGCAAGTGTGTTATACACACCGAAAAAGGGTTCAAAATATTCATTTTTATTGGGTTCAGGGGTCTAGATGACAAACATGTAAGTAGAAGTATCCACGTTACAAAACGGACATAGTACAAGGGTCCATCGAGCTATTTTGCCTTTATAAGAAAATTAGAATTTTGTGAGAGTGAGCAAGTTGTATATTGATCCATAATCCTAGAAATTATACTTTCAATGATCTTAAAAATTGACAGTCTTGAACTTTTGTCTCCTGCTTGCTTTATTGATAAAATATTAAGGTTAGAAGTGTTATCCGTTGGAGTCCCGCATCAGTTTTTTTAGAGATCCTTGATCTCCCTATATGATTTTAAACAATCATTTTCTCGTGAATTAGTTTTTTGTTAGATGCAAAATCTATTTAAGGAAATCAAGGACTTGTGTATCCACTAATGTGAGACTAACATTACCTATGAGGCCAAATTAGTTAAATTTAAAATTTTGCATAAAAATAAACTGGATCAAAAGTTTAAGACGATCCTCTTTTGAATCCAGCTAGCTCTTATTTGAAATCTGTAACTCTTTTCAAAACGAATTATCACTTAAGAAATCTAAAGATCCAAAAAATAGGTTGGTGCATGGAAAACTAATTTTGCAGGAGATATATTCAGGAGTGGATCCACTTGTCACCGTGAGGGTGCACGTCACTCGGTAACTTTTTAAAAAACTTATATATATATATATATATCACCTGTGTACGTCAGAAGATATATTCAAGGGCGGATCCACATGTCACCGTGAGGGTGCACGTGCACTCGGTAACTTTTTAAAAAACTTATATATATATATATATATATATATATATATATATATATATATATATATATATATATATATATATATATATATATATATATATATATATATAAGAGGCTAACCATATACTAAGGGTAAGAATTTTAAAAAGAAATTTTAATTTACATGATGAATGATATGATATGCAGATATATTTAAAAACATGGATAATGTAAAAATTATAACAATACTATTTTAGCAATAATTATTTTTGTGGGGAAAATACATAAGTAAGAACTTACATGAAGTAACTAGAGGAGAGGTTTCCCTTACCCTTCTCATCCATTTTTTGAGGAGATGGAGAACTCTGTTCTGGCATTGTCTGTGTCTGAGCATCCGTCTTATTTGTAGAGTGTTGCTGTCTGAGTCTGGTTTCTAGCATCTGAATCTGTTTAATTAATCTATTGTTCTCCATGATAAGGGACTCCTTTTGAGGTGTCTTGGTGCACTGATTCTATGCTCAACTGTGTACGTCATTGATGCCCCAACGTCGTGGGTTCGATCCTAGATGGGGATATTATTTTTCTCTATAAATTTCTTTCTTTACTTGTCACCTCATCTGGCCCCACTTTGTTGCTTTTGACCTTTACAAATACAATATTTTCATTAGAATATTAGATCTGACCCACCACACTATTATTTTAATAATTAATTAAATTAATAAACCATGGAATGTTCTATTCCCAAATCCCAATTCCCAATCCCACTGCCCACACGTATTTTTCTCCCCCAAATCCCCAAAAACTAAATTATTTTTCTCAAAATTCACTCCAAGCTCCAAGCCAAGGAAAAATTTCACAACTTGAAAATACTCACGCAGCCATCATCAACAGCGGCCAAGTGCCAAAGAAAACATGGTGTCATTTCGACAAACAACAATACAAATCAGAAGTTGATCGTCAGAAGTTAAAGATAATGGTGCACCCCATATTTTCAAATTTTGGGTTCGCCTCTGAATATATTCCTTTCATTTTAATTTATTTGTACGGTTAATTTTGACTCGATCTAAAATTAAAAAAAATTAATTTTGTGATATTAAATTAAAGATATATAAAAAATACTCAAAATATCATTTAATCTTATAATCTTAAAATATAATACATGTAAAGTCAAAATTAAAAAATAGTTAAAAAGTTATAGAAAGAAAAAATCTTTTTATCAATTGATAAGAAAAAAAAATAAGACAAATAAATTAAAAAGACATTAAATTATCTCTAAACAATTTGATCGAGGCAGATTTGAAGCTCAAAAATTTATTTAGATCACTCAAAGTGAAATGAGGGAGAATTATTTGTTTAGATCATTTATAATTTTTTCTTAGTTTTGTATTTCTTTTATAAGAGAATTTTCTTTTTCGTATAAGTGATTATTATTTTTAGATATAAGATATTTAAAAAAAATATTTTATTTATTTATTTATTTTATAAGAGGTTAAGAAGTCCGTCAATTTTGATTGTTATCAATCATAATTAACATTTTATTCGTATTGGTTGAAGCGTAAGCAATTAAATGAGGATTTACCAATAGGAGTAGTAGTATAAGTAATAAATATTTTTTTATTCTTAATTCAAAAATTTAAATTTGAGTGTTAAATGTGTCACACCCCTTTTTTAATGTGTACTCCAAAACATGGAGTATTTTTAAAGTTCGAAAGGATTTTATTATTTTTAGTGACAAGAAATGAAAATTTATTTCAAAAAAAGGATTATTTGCATTTTTATTCAGAGTAGTCACTTGTCATAATCCGGTGTGTCAAGTCACCTTTGGAAAATCCCTTTTTCGAAACCAATTGACTCTTAAACCGGTTTGCGCACAGAGATTCCGGCTAAGGAATTCTATTGACCGAGGGGAAGGTGTTAGGCACCCCTCGATCCCGTGGTTCGACCACGGTCGCTTGGTGGAGTGTATCGACTATTTTTGGCATTATGAAGTGTATAAACCACAGAAAAAGCACGCAAAAACAATCAAACAAAACAAAACGAAACAAACCGAAATGTAAGTCCAATCCAATTATTACAACCCGAAAATAGAAAAGAACTGAAAATAAACCTACGCTAATCCTAACTAATGCTTTACCCGATGCCTCGGGCCTTCATCACGGACGTCCTCCGGATACAAGGTACTTCGGGGCATTCCCCGGATAAATTAATACAAATCCTTCGGGGCATCCCCCGGCCAAATGAGTACAATTTAAACTTTTCGTGCAATAAAGTAGAAATTATCATTCAAGCACATATTCAAAACACTCCAACAAATTGTTATTCCTAAATTTGTTTACCCAGCCTACGTTTGCCTATGCGTTCTCAACTAAAGACATAATTCTATCATGATTCATACCAACAATAAATCAAATTAAACCAAATCTATCCTTTTGTCAATTTTTCAATTTCATCCCCCGACTTTCTTTCTATCCATCCATTAGAACATGATCAAGTTTATGCCTTAATCTACCAAAATTAACAACTAAGCATCACAATCATAACATCAACATAAAAATAATCAACAAAACCATAATCACCATTCGCAATCGCAACCAATCAAAACAACCAACCATATATATATATATATATAAAAGACGAGTTAAGAAATGGACCTCGATAGAATGCTGTGTCAATAATAAGGAAATTCGAAGACCAAAACTCGATCGGAGAACCTCACGAAAAAACAAACCAAACTCGATATTAAAATAATAGTCGGACAGCTCCAAAACCAGTGAAGATAAACTTTACTATATGAAATCCAACCAAGAACGCCGACGCGATTCGATAAAGACGACTCAAGATCCACTATCGACGACGAACCATGAAATAAACGAAACCAAGATTAACCAACAAACAGCAGGAAACCAAAACCCAACGTAGATCGGGCTTCGGGGAGCTCCGGTGACAGAGAAGCGGCGGCGGCTGTTGTCGACGTCGGCACCGGATCACCGGCTGTTTCGCTGGATGGTGAGCCGCGACCGCTGGCGGCGGCAGATCTGGTCTGATCTCAGCCAACGCGCCGCGGTCGGAGCTGGTCGGGTTTTCGATAGTAGGGGCTTGGGTCGGGTCGGTGAACGGAGATCTGGCAGGGACGGTTGTTGTCGACGCACCGTGGCTATAGGAGCTGGTCGAACCTGTCCGTTTCCGGTCGGCGAACGGAGTTCTCCTGCGGCGGCTGTTTCGCCGGCGAACGGAGGGAAGTTCGGCGGATGACAGATTTGCCTAAGAGACGAGAAAGATCGAGAGTAGGAGCGGTTGTCGTCACCGTCTTTGGTCAGACGATGGCATCGCCGGTCGGCAGCGAGGTGGCGGCGAACGAAGGTTAGAGATAGGAAGAGAGGGATTAGAGTTTAGAGAGAGAGAGAGTGTAGTTTTTTTTTTTTTGATCTCTCTCCTGTCCCTCTTTTTGGTGTATGTGGGTAGGTATATATATTGTTTTTGAGTCTTTTTTTTGTTAACAAGAAAAAGAGAGGGGGTGGGGTAACGTGGGGTAGGGGTAGTGGTGAGGTGTTATGTTTTTATTGGGTAGGTGGTTAGGATAAGATAGGGTTAGTTATTTTATTATTTGTTTATTATTTATTTTTATTTTTTTTGTATTTTGTAGGGTATAATGATATGGGTGGGGGCACACGGTATGCTATGGTGGAAATGAATAAAATCGACTTCTAAGGGGGACAAAATTACGTGTCTACATCATGCCCCCTTTGAATGTAAACATGCAGTCTTTTCAGACAAAGAAGTAGACAACGAGACAGAATTTTGTCCCGACCATTATTCAAAGGAAGAAACAGAAGAAATAAGGACTACCGGGTCTTGAATTAGGACAGCCTACCCACCCAAGTTATAAGGGAACCAAGTCACGGGTATTTCAAAGGATTGGAAGAGGAGTGGACTATACCGAGTTGAAGAGTCGAGTGAGGTTCCGTCGAGGTTTCGGTCCGCAGCTCTGTTATTACATCAAAAATGAAAATTAAAAGCTAAAACACAAAGGAAATTACAAAAATCCTATCTATACAGCTTTTGTTGACTCTTGAGTCAACTTTTATCACCTTGTTCTTCAGGCGGGCTCCTGACTTGCAATTTCTTCCAACTTATTGCTTGACTTTCGTTTCTTCACCCTATTCTCCAGGCGGGCTCCTGACTTGTTATTTCATCACCCTGTTCTTCAGGCGGGCTCCTGACTTGCTATTTCATCACTTTATTGCTATGCTTTCAACTTCTTCACCCTGTTCTGCAGGCGGGCTCCTGAAACCACATCAAAAATAAAAAAGAAAATTATCCCAAAACGAATATTATTATAAAGAGAAATTTCGTTTATTTGCCAGAAAAGTAAAGTTTCAAAAACAGATATTGAAATGTTTTTTTATTCTTTTTGCCCCAGTTTATCCTCAGAAGACTTTTTGGAAAAGTCACATCATACTTACTTGCATGTTGCAATGATGAATCAAGACTCTGACTAAGAAATGCATCTCTTAAGAGTAAAATTAAATAACCAAGACTAGGAAGTGCATCTCCTAAGAATTAAAGTGAGGGATTCTAACTAGAAAGTGTGTCTTCTAGAGATACAAGTTTAAGTTAAAAGTGTGTCACCTAAAAAAAAATGAAAACTAGCAAGGAAGTGCGTCTCCTAAGGATTAAGTGCAACACCTCGACTAGAAAGTGCATCTTCTAGGAATCAAGGCTTAAGTTAGAAAGTGCATCACCAATGTTGCTTGAATTATCAAAATAAGGAAGTGTATTTCCTTACCAACGCCTCTTGAATTACTCAAACAAGGAAGTGCGTTTCCTTACAAATGTTTCTTACATTGCCCAAGTCAGGAAGTGCGTCTCCTTACAAATGTTGCTTGAATTACCAAAACAAGGAAGTGCGTCTCCTTACCAATGCAGCTTGAATTACTCAATAAGGAAGTGCATCTCCTCACAAATGTCTCTTGAATTACTCAAACAAGGAAGTGCGTCTCCTCACAAATGTCTCTTGAATTGCTCAAACAAGGAAGTATGTCTCCTTACAAATGTTTCTTGAATTGCCCAAACAAGGAAGTGTATCTCCTTACCAATGTTGCTGGGATTACCCGAACAATAAAGTGTGTCTCCTTACAAATGTTGCTGCAATTACCCGAACAAAGAAGTGCGTCTCCTTACAAATGTTGCTGGGATTACCCGAACAAGGAAGTGCGTCTCCTTACAAATGTTGCTGGGATTACCCGAACAAGGAAGTGCGTCTCCTTACAAATGTTGCTGGGATTACCCGAACAAGGAAGTGTGTCTCCTTACAAATGTTGTTGGGATTACCCGAACAAGGAAGTGTGTCTCCTTACAAATATTGCTGCAATTACTCAAACAAGGAAGTGCGTTTTCTTACAAATATTGCTGCAATTACCCGAACAAGGAAATACGTCTCCTTACAAATGTTGTTGTCATTACCCGAACAAGGAAGTGCGTCTCCTTACAAATGTTGCTGGGATTACCCGAACAAGGAAGTGTGTCTCCTTACAAATGTTGCTGGGATTACCCGAACAAGGAAGTGAGTCTCCTTACAAATGTTGCTAGGATTACCTGAACAAGGAAATGCGTCTCCTTACAAATGTTGCTGTAATTACCCGAACAAGGAAGTGTGTCTCCTTACAAATATTGCTGCAATTACCCGAACAAGGAAGTGCGTCTCCTTACAAATGTTGCTGCCATTACCCAAACAAGGAAGTGTGTCTCCTTACAAATGTTGCTGTCATTACCCGAACAAGGAAGTGTGTCTCCTTACAAATATTGCTGGGATTACCCGAACAAGGAAGTGTGTCTCCTTACAAATGTTAAGGAAGTGTGTCTCCTTACAAATGTTGCTGGGATTACCCGAACAAGAAAGTGTGTCTCCTTACAAATGTTGCTGGGATTACCCGAACAAGGAAGTGCGTCTCCTTACAAATGTTGCTGCAATTACCCAAACAAGAAAGTGCATCTCTTTACAAATATTACTGCAATTACCAGAACAAGGAAGTGCGTCTCCTTACAAATATTGCTGCAATTACCCGAACAAGGAAGTGCGTCTCCTTACAAATGTTGCTGGGATGACCCGAATAGAAAGTAAAATCTCATTTTTCAGGAGGGTCCTGATCAGAAAGTAACTCCCATTTTTCAGGAGGGCCCTGAACATAAAGTAAAGTCCCATTTTTCAGGAGGGTCCTGAACAGAAAGTAAAATCCCATTTTTCAGGAGGGTCCTGAGCAAAAAATAAAATTCTATTTTCCAGGAGGGTCCTGAACAGAAAGTAAAATCTCATTTTCCAGGAGGGTCCTGAGCAGAAAGTAAAATCCCATTTTCCAGGAGGGTCCTGAACAGAAAGTAAATTCCCATTTTCTAGGAGGGTCCTGAGCATAAAGTAAAATCCCATTTTTCATGAGGGTCCTGAACAGAAAGTAAAATCCCATTTTCCAGGAGGGTCCTGAACAGAAAGTAAAATCCCAATCCAGGAGGGTCCTGAACAGAAAGTAAAATCCCATTTTCCAGGAGGGTCCTGAACAGAAAGTAAAATCCTATTTTCCAGGAGGGTCCTGAACAGAAAGCAAAATCCATGGATGTGCATTTCCAATGGTAGTTGAATCAAGTGAAACGAATTTGCCCCTGTTTCAATAAAAAAAATTTGTTAATTAAAAACTTAGTGGTAGATTGCAGCACTTGGCTTTCCAGGCATTTGCTCTAGTGTTCATTCCCTTCATTTTGTTTCAAATTGCTGACATTTGCCCCTGCTTTGTCGTGTCATTGACCCAAATTCAGATCATTAAGAGTGACTCCAAAATAACCACAATATCTCTGCTTTCTCATGCTTCTCAGATAAATCCTTCAAACCTTGGTGTTTAATAAGTTCACAATTATGTCTCTTTCATATGCTGATTTTGTCTTGCATTGTGCAATTGAAGAAGTTGGTGGTCAGTTTTGAAATCTTTTCTCACTTTTTGATATGGACTTGACTCAAAAACAAGAGAAAAATGACAATGACTTTTATTTGGACCACTGACTCAAGAAAACAAAATAAAATAAAGAGAAGAAAGAAAAGACAATGAGTGTCCCCATTTCAAACAAAGAAATGACAAATTTTCTAAAAATGACCGTCAACTCTAATGATTATGCCATGCCTTTTGGATTAAGCTACCTGATCTTTCCATCCAACCTCTCTACCAATTATTGCTGAGTTAATGGCCTTGAAACTGGGTTGTTTCCTTAGACCAATTGCATTCAGACCTCATTCGGCTAGTGATGTTTTGAAGGGTCTTTCCCTCAGCTCACCCTTGTCTGATGGTGTCTGTGAGGGTTTTTACTAATGCGACGCTCTTATTCTCTTTTCTCTCAACTCACAATCGTCTCACGGTGCCCGTGAGGGTTTTCACCAATAAGACTCTCTCTTTTTTTATCTCTCTCAACTTACTATTGTCTTACGGTGCCCGTGAGGGTTTTCACCAATAAGACTCTCTCATTTTTATTTCTCTCTTCATTCCTTGGGCTGAGGAAGACAGGTAGTTCCAAATACATCAGCATATCCCTTGCATGCTTTGCCTTAACATCCCTAAAGATTGATCTGAAAGTCTTTTCTTTGGTTGTAACTTGGCTTTTGGATAGGGTTAGAAAGAAAGAATGGCATGAGGCCCAAACGACACTCGAAGTGGGTTAGGACTTACAACTTTTGGAATCGACTCAAACAATGAGGATTAACTCATGCCCCAGTTTCTTTTGACTGGGTGATTCTAAATTATTTATTTGGTTGGATCGAGCCCTTAGTAGGGCAGCCTACGTATCTCACCCCTGAGAGAGGAGAATCAGGTCATGCGTAGTTCTGGCAGCTTGTCATTTTGCTTTGATGTGATTTTTCTCTCTTTTTTTTTCTCACTTTGCGATTCTTTTTTTTTTCTAACTCTATTTTCTTGACACTCTTTTTTTGGAAATATTTTTGTCTCTTTTTTTTTTGTAACTTTTGACTTTATCTTCTTACTTGACACTATTCTTTGAACTTTGCTTACTCTATCTTGATTCCAAAAGAGGGGTATGAAAGAAAATAACACTAAGGCTCAAATGGGGTAAACAAATAATGACACAGTGTTTGGATAGTAGAATGAAATGCCTTCATCATATCAATCCTTGAGAATGCAAGTATATAGCATGCAATGTGAAAGTACATGACCAATATCATTATTGACATGCTTTACAACACTAACTTGCCTCGAACATGTTTTTCACCTCTTTTTATATACTTGTCAAAGATACAACTCTACCTTTGTTATGCATCCCTCACATCGAGTGATTCATGCTTCTGTGGAGCTGATTATCTTCTCGTTAACCTTGATATAAGGATCACACGTCCACTATTTGACCTAATTGGGACCTGCCTTTCGATCGATAGCCAATTTATTCTTGTGATTCTCAAAATAATTGCCTTAATCTATTAACAAATGTCTCAACACTCTATCTATTTCCTCATATGCTTTTTTTTTACTTTAACCCTCTGATTCAAAGTTCATGCTTAAATTGGATTTTAAGATCTGGCTGAAAATCTCACTGCATGTCATATCACTAGAGTTAACACAAAATGTACTATGTAAAGAAAACAAACAAACGACACATATTTAAAGCACAAAGAAAAATGAGACACTTCATTTAGTCAAAACAAAAGATAGAAAGGTTTGAACATAAACAACAAAAGGGCAAAACAAGACAGATCCCGAACTACAACCCTGAAATAATTTGGAGAACAGAAAATAAAACAAAACAAGCTACCAGACCCCTTCCTAGTAAGGAGAAGGGTGACTTCTTAATTGCTCAGCCTAACATCTTAGCCACTGGTTTGTATATCAGCATGACTAGAGCTTTCCTCACTGTCAGTGTTCTGTACCATGATTGATTTATCTTGAATCATCTTTTCAATTTCTTTTTTCAAAGCACGACAATCTTCAATACTGTGACCCTGAACATTAGAATGATATGCACATCGTACATTAGGATCAAAACTTCTTGAATGTGGGTCGGGAGTATACCCAAGGAGAGGAGTGATCATGTCCTGTTGTACCAATCTCTGGAATAAACTTGCATACGACTCTCCAATGGGTGTGAAGTTATCCCTCGACTTCTGTCTCATTTCATTATTTGGCTTAAATTGAAAACCAGGCCTAGAAGGGCTTCGGTATGTATGTGGAGTTGGAGGATGACTCGGCAGAGTTGGCGCACGCCAGTGTGGGTAAAATGGAGGTTGAACATAAGGTTGCGCATTGCACACTTAATATGGAGGTGGGGGAATGGGATATAATGGATTTTGATAAAGATTCTGTGGAGCTTGGGCATAAACTTGGGTTTGAGCCCGTGGGTAACGATGGTGTGGTCCTCTTGCCCATGCCTGTTGTCCAACTGCAATGGCAGATGCATCATCCACATTCTTCTTTCCTCCCATACTTCCCAAACCTTTATGAATGTCTTGAGTAGTCGCTTTTAATGTTGCAAAACTCACAATGCGACCAGTCTTAATTCCATCCTCTATCATCTCCCCCATTTTGAGGACCTCAACAAATGGCTTGTCTAATGCAGGTAACAAATGTTGATAATATGTTTCATCCTGCACTTGAATAAATGCCTCCACTATCTTACTTTTTTTTATTGGCGGTTTCACCCTAGCAGCTTGTTCACGTCATCTAATCGCATACTCTCTGAAAGTTTCAACACTCTTTTTATTCATATTAGTTAAGGATTTCTCGTCAGGAATCAACTCCATATTGTATTGAAATTGTTGCACGAATTCATTAGCCAGGTCATCCCAGCTATTCCACTTGTCGATGTCTTGGTCAACAAACCATTCTGAAGCTAAAGCTGAAAGACTCTCTCCAAAATATGTCATAAGCAACTCTTCCTTCCCTTCAGCGCCCCTTAGCTGGTTGCAATAGCGTCTCAAATGTGTTATAGGATCGCCATGTCCATCATACTTCTCAAACTTCGATATTTTAAAACCAAGAGGAAGATGTACACCTGGAAACATGCACAGATCTTTATATGAGACACTTTTGTACCCCCAAGTCCTTGCAAAGTTTTCATAGTCAGTTCCAAACTTCTCAATTTTCTGGCTATTTCCTCTTGTTCTTCTGTCATAACAGGTTTCTCGGTGTTAGGAGAAAATTTAGGCGGTTGAGGAAAAATATAAGGACCAGTCGACTTAAATGTGGGCTCGGGAGCATAATGTTGATCACTAAAAATATTAATACAGGATCGCTTGTAGAGTGAGGAATCATAACCGTTGGATTGACATTAAACGCAGGAGCTTCAGACGGAAGTGGGGCTGCAAAAGTATAAATAGCAGGCGGAGCCGAGCATGTGGTAATTTTGTATTGAGGAGTGAGGAAATGAATATTGGAAGTGGTTGGATATTGTTGCCCCAGAGTCGATCCTGATGCATGTTGTGGCATATCAACAAAAATAGGAAATTGTGCATGTGACACCGGAGGCAAGCTAGACAGATATTCCAGATTATCGGTGGGAACCGAAAGAGGCGGCAACCCATTAGCCCAAGCTCGATGTATTTCTATTATTTGCCGCCTTAATTTCCGAATCTCTTCATTATCTCCTACATTCTCATTCCCCGAACTCCCTATCTGATTAGTGACAACTAACTCAGTATCCTTGTTGGCCATAACTTCCCCAGTGACTTGGAGCAATATGGAGGACCAGTCAAAATGCCACAAACCAACCACCTTAAACTAACTAGACAAGAGATAGCAAATGGTTAGAGTTCAACAGTTTTTCAAAACCTCTCTATTTTTTTTATTTTTTTATTTTTTTGAAAAGATCACCGAACCCAAGAAGGTCGCCTACGTATCTCACCCCCGAAAGGGAAGACTCAGGTGTGCGTAGTTCGTGAAGTCGTGCCAAAATAGCCAATTGAACTCTTTTTTTCTTCTTGAAACTTTAAGAAGAAAAGAAAAATAACAATTTGTCAAAAGAATTGACGAACATCTTTTGCATTTTTTACTTTTAAAAATACCTATACAAAACGAAACCTATGATTACCAAGGAAAAGTCTTTTGGGGTTTTCAATTTTGAATTTCATATGAAAAGGAAACTTAAACCAATTAAAGAAAAATCTTTTTGTAGTTTTCTTTTAAATACGTATATAAAACGACTACTCTAAATGGAGAGTGAAGAACTGTTTTTGGATTTTTTTTCAAGTAAGATCCCCAAAACAACAATAGGCTGCCTACGTATCTCACTCCCGAAAGAGGAGAATCAGGGGTGCGTAGTTCGTCCAGATTGGACAATTAACGATTAACAAATAAATTGACCCTAACTTACTACCAAAAACGAAAAAAAACTTTTTTTTTACTAGACGCTTTAACCAAGACTGACACCACCAATTATACTGAAAAAATCATTTTGACATTTTTGTTTTTGACAAATAAGTAGAAAAGACAAACAAAACTTTTTTTTTTCTTTTTTCATTTTTTCTTCTTTTTTTTTTTTTGAATTTGCGGTACTTTACAAAACGTAAGAAAATCTTTTTGAGTTTTTAGATTGTGAAAAACAAAAGCCATAATGAATTCTAAAATAAGCTACGACATTCCTCTTTTTTTTCGTTCTTTTCGACTCACTTTTCTATTTTTTTTTCTTTTTCATTTTTGCCTACACACCTTACTCCTAACAAATTAATTAATTTTTTTTTTCAAAATCAATCCGTCAAATGACCACGTTACCCTTAATAATGCAACAGTTAGCACGTAGAGATGCTTTAAAGGAGAGTCTCCACCCCTAAAATAAGGGTGACTCAAACTAGAGGTCGTGTACAACAAGTGTACTACGAACTTGTTGCAGAAAGAAGGTCGGGGGTGGACTCATGATGACAGATATAAAGCGGTAACACATAGGATAAATAATATAAACAAAGAGCACGAAAAAGCACAAAAAGTGAAAATAACACAAACAATAACCACAAACAATGTTTATACACTCGTAATGCCAAACAAAGCCGATACGACTCCAAAAATAGCTCGAATTCTGAAAACTTGTCATAGTCCCCAGCAGAGTCGCCAGAAGATGTCACACCCCTTTTTTAACGCGTACTCCAAAACATGGAGTATTTTTAAAGTTCGAAAGGATTTTATTATTTTTAGTGACAAGAAATAAAAATTTATTTCAAAAAAAGGATTATTTGCATTTTTATTCAGAGTTTCCACTTGGCATAATCCGGTGTGCCAAGTCACCTTTGGAAAATCCCTTTTTCGAAATCAATTGACTCTTAAACCGGTTTGCGCACAGAGATTCCGGCTAAGGAATTCTATTGACCGAGGGGAAGGTGTTAGGCACCCCTCGATCCCGTGGTTCGACCACGGTCGCTTGGTGGAGTGTATCGACTATTTTTGGCATTATGAAGTGTATAAACCACAGAAAAAGCACCCAAAAACAATCAAACAAAACAAAACAAAACAAACCGAAATGTAAGTCCAATCCAATTATTACAACCCGAAAATAGAAAAGAACTGAAAATAAACCTACGTTAATCCTAACTAATGCTTTACCCGATGCCTCTGGCCTTCATCACGGACGTCCTCCGGATACAAGGTACTTCGGGCCATTCCCCGGATAAATCAATACAAATCCTTCGGGGCATTCCTCGGCCAAATGAGTACAATTTAAACTTTTCGTGCAATAAAGTAGAAATTATCATTCAAGCACATATTCAAAACACTCCAACAAATTTTTATTCCTAACTTTGCTTACCCAGCCTACGTTTGCCTATGCGTTCTCGACTAAAAACATAATTCTATCATGATTCATACCAACAATAAATCAAATTAAACCGAATCTATCCTTTTGTCAATTTTTCAATTTCATCCCTCGACTTTCTTTCTATCCATCCATTAGAACATGATCAAGTTTATGCCTTAATCTACCAAAATCCACAACTGAGCACACAATCAAAACATCAACATAACAAAAATCAACAAAACCATAATCACCATTCGCAATCGCAACCAATCAAAACAACCAACCATATATATATATATATAAAAGACGAGTTAAGAAATGGACCTCGATAGAACGCTGTGTCGATAATAAGGAAATCCGAAGACCAAAACTCGATGGGAGAACCTCACGACAAAATAAATCAAACTCGGTAGTAAAATAACAGTCGGACAGCTCCAAAACCAGTGAAGATAAACTTTATTATACGAAATCCAACCAAGAACGTCGACGCGATTCGATAAAGACGACTCAAGATCTACTATCGACGACGAACCATGAAATAAACGAAACCAAGATTAACCAACAAACAGCAGGAAACCAAAACCCAACGTAGATCGGGCTCCGGGGAGCTCCGGTGACAAAGAAGCGGCAGCGGCTGTTGTCGACGTCGGCACCGGATCGCCGGTTGTTTCACCGGACGGTGAGCCGCGACCGCTGGCGGCGGCAGATCTGGCGGCGGAGATCTGGTCTGATCTCAGCCGACGCACCGCGGTCGGAGCTGGTCGGGTTTTCGACAGTAGGGGCTTGGGTCGGGTCGGCGAACGGAGATCTGGCGGGGACGGTTGTTGTCGACGCGTCGCGGCTATAGGAGCTGGTCGAACCTGTCCGTTTCCGATCGGCGAACGGAGTTCTCCTGCGGCGGCTGTTTCGCCGGCGAACGGAGGGAAGTTCGTCGGATGACAGATTTGCCAGAGAGACGAGAGAGATCGAGAGTAAGAACAATTGTCGTCACCGTCGTTGGTCAGACGATGGCATCGCCGGTCGGCGGCGAGGTTGCGACGAACGAAGGTTAGAGATAGGAAGAGAGGGATTAGAGTTTAGAGAGAGAGAGAGAGTGCAGTTTTTTTTTTTTTTTTATCTCTCTCCTGTCCCTCTTTTGGGTGTATGTAGGTAGGTATATATATTGTTTTTGAGTCTTTTCTTTGTTGACAAGAAAAAGAGAGGGGGGTGGGGTAACGTGGGGTAGGGGTAGTGGTGAGGTGTTATGTTTTTATTGGGTAGGTGGTTAGGATAAGATAGGGTTAGTTATTTTATTATTTGTTTATTATTTATTTTTATTGTTTTTGTATTTTGCGGGGTATAATGACATGGGTGAGGGCACATGGTATGCTATGGTGGAAATGAATAAAATCGACTTCTAAGGGGGATAAAATTACGTGTCTACAAAATGTGAAGTCATTTTTTATTAATGAATGAGAATGAAATTTTTTCCACACAAATTTAAACATAGTCGAAATCTAATACGAATATTTGAAGAAAAAAGAAAAAGGGTCAAAAATATTCCTCTACTTTAATTTATTGGTTAAATTTATCCTTCGTTATACTATGGGGTTAATTATGCCCCTGTCATTATACTATAGGGTCAATTATACCCTTGCCATTATGAAAGTTAACAAGATTACCCTTAATTATGAATTTTCCCAAATGATTTTTTTTTTCAATTTCGCTTAAATTACCTGTTCTTCCAATTTTACCCGCCCCATTTCCACCTAAAACCATTCAAAACATAACCCATATACACTCACCCAAACCCCGTTGTTTTCTCTCTTTCACGAACAGCAGCTTGGGTCTCAAGCCCGCTGCTCCAGCGCTCCACCCCTGATCAACAATTGCTCTTATTCCGTCTCCTTCCTTCCTCGGTTTTATACCATTCAAGTAATCTAGTGAACCAGCCATCTCCGATGATCCACGAAAGTGATTAACCATCATAGCTTATATGATTTTTATGCTTAGGTGTTGCTCTAGCGTATGGCTCAACAATTAGTGCGGTTGCTAAGGCATTCTCGATAAAATTGAGCTATGTTCTATCATACTAGATTCCTCAAACACCTGTTTGAGAATCGAGCTCTATTTCTTCACTGTTATAGGTTGGGGCGATCCTTTTTATCATCTGTCATTACACTCTTTTGAGCAAAATCAAAGGATAGAAAAGATTCTCAAATGACTTCCCACTTCTTACGAAAAATGTTATATAGAAGACAGAGAATGTGATAAAAAATGTATTCAAGAAAACAATAAGTGTAGTGCTTTAAATATCACTGTTTTAAAAAATTATTGTGCAGATTCAAGAAAGATTGCCAATACTTTGGAAGTTGGAGAAGAAGAACTGTTTTGATCATTCCTTTTTTATGTTGCTATTTAGTTAATTTAATTATGTACGTTATGGGTTAGCTAAAAGAAAAACAGTAATTTAAGGAAAATTGAGTAAAAAAAATTAATTTGGGAGAGTTCATTTAATTAAAGGATAATCTTGTTAACTTTTTTAATGTCAGAGGTATAATTGACCCTATAGTATAACTACAGGGACATAATTGATCGCATAGTATAGCGAAGAGTAAATTTAATCAATAAATTAAAGTAGAGGGGTATTTTTGACCTCTCCCAAGAAGAAATCAAAGTAGAACACAACTGTGAGAAAGAATTTTCTTGAGAAGCGTGAAGGCAAACGTACTGCAATCTTCTTAATGCTAAACATCAGCCATTGCTTGCCTCAATGGCTGCACCTGAATTGGTGATGTTATTCTTTTTCTTTCTGATCATTAGGATCAAGTATATGTCTTATTTAGTGGGTAACTTGGCACACCAAATAACAAAAAAAATTCTGAGATACAATTAATTTCTTTATCATATTTGTTATGAGGTACTAATTAATTGAGAGACTACTTCTATTATTTATGTCAAAATAATAAAATTACTTTCACGTCGATGTACCAAACGATCCCTAACTGCTATGTTCCAAGTTTCAGCTATAATTCATCATCACGTGGAGGCCCATGCTTCTTCTTGACATGGCTGCACAACTGGATAAAGTTTCCTTTTAGACCCCAACCCGCCCACCCCTACCCAAAGAAAAAAAAAAGGTTACATTGGCTGGGTATTTTGAAAAAGGAGGAAAAGAGGATAATATAATTTGAAATAAACTTATATATATTGTGTGGGAAGAGGATAATATAAATTGGAACAAACTTTGTATATATTGTGTGAGAAGGATAATATAATTTGGAACAAACTTTGTCTATATTGTGCGAGTAGTTACCAATATCACTGCATCATATATAGGGGTGGCAAATAAATGAATTTGGATTAAATTTGGAGGGGTCAAAGTAAACTTAATCAATAAAGAATTTTTTACGAAAAAAATAATAGTTTATATTTAGCAAAATTAATAGAACTGTACTATTTAATTTTCAAAACATATACCCACAACCTTGAACCACTTTGAGCTTCATCCAAAAACCAAATGACTCTGTCCGTTGTTTTTTCTCACAAGAGTTTTATTCTTCGTGGAACTTCTCTTACGGTGTCTCCGCTACTTATATATAGGTGATATACACATGATATATAATTATATACATATTGACACACAAAAAATCTACCAGACATATACACGATAAACACACAATATATCATAATATACACACTTGTATGCCATTTTATATATCCGTGTTTTGTGTGTATATCATTGTATGTTTAATGATACATGTGATATACAATAAACACGCATTGGATATACTCCTATCATTAAAAGAAATACAGTGAAATACACCAAATATACATTCATTATCACCTCAAACTACCACCAAAAATCATCACCAAGCGAATAATAACAAAGAAATATAATTCTTCACCATCATTTTGTTGTAAAGAATGTTGGCCGAACATTTTATCTAGTTTTTCCATTCTAAACGATATGATAAAATGTGTATACGTGCTGACAACATGTGGAATGGGCACCTGGGCGATTCTAGTGTGGGCCTCTTCATTATTGAACTTCAAGGCTTTACGAATTGGGCTGCCAAAATTCATTTGCCCAACTATGAGCAAATTTAGGTTTCCCTCTTGAAGCTTCTGGACGACAATATTATTTCTGGTTATTATTCTTTGTAATTCGGGTAACTTACATAAATCCTTGAATCTTTAAGTGATATTACATAAAATCTCAACTATTTTGTTAATTATAATTTATCCAGGTTTTTTGAAATAGTGATACATATGTTATATGGTGATACATATAAAAAAGTGATACATTTGAAACTAACAAGATATTTATTTAAGGAAATAATAGATTCTCTTTTATTCATTGTATTATTTTATTTAAGGAAGGATATCTAATTTTTCTATTTTTTAAGATTTAATTTATGTGTTTTAATATATTTCTCTTTTTTCGTCTTTAATTATGAAAGATATGTTTTTTTTGGTCTTTTTCTCTTTTTTCGTCTTTAGTTTTATTTTGCTTTTTTTAGATTTAATTTTAATTATGTTTCAATTCTGCTTATGAATCACCAATAACATGCGAATTTTTAATTTCGTCTAAATATTTATTATGATTAAAATGGGATATAAGATTTAATTTCGTTTTAATTTTAATTTCGTCATATAATCTTATGATCAAGTGTCAGGTATGTAGAATATACCATTACCTTTCATTAATAACATATGAATCACCCAATAATTGAAATAAATAATTGTATCTACCATATGAATCACCATAATACAATATATATTACCCATTAATATCATATGAATCAGATAAAAGACATTTTCCCCCCTGAACTTATCCTCCAAACTCACTTTAGCACTTAAACTTAACTTTCATTTATTTACCCCTCTTAACATCTTTAAAGTGTATTTATTTGACCCCCAAAGCTGACGTGGTATTTTTTTTAAAAAAAAAAAAGGCGCGTTTATTTATTAAAAAAATTAATTTCAGTAATCTTATATTTAAAATATAATAAAAATGTTTTACAAAAATTAAAATTAAAATAAATAATGGACACTTTTTTCTTCTTTCTTCTTCAAATCATCATCAACAACAACACTCAAACCTCCATTAACAACCTCAATTTTTTTTCACTTTCCTCCATTAACAACACCACTCAATAACAACACTTTTCTTTAATTTTTTTCACTTTCCTCCATTAACAACACCACCCAAGAACAATACTTTCCTTTAATTTTTTTTCACTTTCCTCCATTAACACCACCACCCAAGAACATCATTTTCCTTTAATTTTTTTCACTTTCCTCTATTAACACCACCCAAGAACAAACATGAAAACACTATTAAATAATTTTTCTCCATTGAACACCATCTCAACCTTCAATCCAACTCCCTCAAAATTTAGATAAAAAATAAATTAAATTGATGATTTTATTTTTGAATAACTTATCATCAATGAGATTTCTTTTAATTTTACTTTTGAATTTTTTTGTTAATAAGACAATTGAAAAAAATTAATTTTAACTTGATGAAAGTATTTTTATGTTTGAATAAGAAAGAAGAGGGTGAGGCTGGGGGGCTGGAAGGGAGAAAGAATGGGGTTGGGGGCTGGAAGGGTGGGGCTGAAAGAGGAGAAAGAATGGCAGGTGGGTAGGGAGGCTGGAACGGGGGGTGGGGTGGGGTGGAGTGGGGTGGGGGGCTAGAAGGAAAGAAGAGTGGGGGGGTTGCTGGAATGGAGAAAGAGATTGGGAAGGGGGGGTTGAATTTTTTATTTAATATATATATATATATATATATATAGTAAATATATATTTTTTACTTTTTAAAATAAAAATACATAAAAATAGTATGCGTGTGGGATTTTTTTTTAAATCCTAATTTCTTACATGCCAATGACCTGGCACTGATGTGACACTGACATGACGCGTGTGTAACCCACTCTCCATTGTGAGAGTGGTATTCAGTTTTGAGGGGTGAAATAAATACACTTTAAAGATGTTAAGGGGGTAAATAAATAGAAGTTAAGTGCTAAAGTGAGTTTGGAGGACAAGTTCAGGGGGGAAAAGATGTATTTTCTCAAATGAATCACCCAATAATTGAAATAAATAATTGCATCTACCATATGAATCACCATAATACAATATATATCACCCTGTTAAAATCATACAAAATGTATCTATCGTATGAATCACCATAATACCTATATAATGATATCATATTTATCATTCATAGGAATTATTATTAAAAGAATAAATATGTATAAATAACTAAATAAATTTATATATGTATAAATAGATTTTTTAAAAAAAATGAGAGAGATTTTAGGAGAGAAAAAAAAAAGTTGCATGCATTAATAGAGGAGAAAAAATCAGGAAGAAAGATGATTTAAGCATTAATGAAAGAGAAAAAAATCAGGAAGGAAAGTACTAATTGTTGATAATTAGGGAGATATTTTAGGGAAGGAAATCTTGAATGAGTTAATGGTGGAATAAAAATAGGATGTGGATTTTTCTTGATATGTATCAAGATAAAGTTGAAAAATGGAATTTTATGTAAATTTTTAAAAAGTAAGGGATATTAGGTAATATATTCTCTTAAGTATGGGATTTATGTAATTCATATTTGTAATTATCTATAAGTTGTTAGGAAACAGTTAATAGAAATAGGACACTTGTCACGGGTAGCTATTCCTAGATTCTATTAGAGTTGTATGTATATACTAGGGGGTGATGCCCGTGTTAGCATGGACCCAAGATTAATTATGTTTCGAGTATTTTAAATTTAAAATATTTGCAAGATTGGGTAAATACATTTGCAAATGAGCCAATATACATTTGATAAGGTAAATAGATTTGATAAGGTAGTTAAGGTAAATACATTTGCTAAGGAGCCAAGTATTACAAGATAGACGTGTATACTTATTTAAATAATAACAAAATTCGATACATTGTGTTGAAGCTCGACCGATGTGCAATCTTAGTAGTTATGATCCGCGAATACAAGGTTGAGACCTATTACATTAGGTAGAGGTGAGAAGTTCACGTTCATAACAATATAATTGAGTTTGAGTAGCTTGAAATGTTGTATTATCAAAATAATTCTTTTTAACTATTGGTGTAGTCGCGTTTAACACAGGCACAAATCTTACTATTATTTGTAGACACATGATTTTTGATCCTCCCTAAATTTTAACTTGTTTATTGATATTAAATATTTATATTTATATTTATTCATATATTATTTTGACTATTATTTTATATTTAAATTAATTAAATATAATACAAAAATTAGGAAAAAATAATAATAAAATAAAATATTTTTCTTTTTAAATAAATAAGTTAGTAGTTTTTGTACTATCTTAATTATATAATTTATTTTTTGACTATTTTTAGACTTTTATTGTATTTTTAAAATATAAAACTAATTAATAATTATTATTATTATTATTTTATGTGTTATTATTATCTTGTTTATTTATTTATTATTTTTTCGTTATTTTTATAATTCAAAAATATATATAATTCTAAAAAAAAAAAAAATAGCAATGATTAAAAGCAACAATCTAAGTGCCATTACAGCAATCAAAGTTTTTTTTTCTTTCTTTCTTTAGATAGTGGGATATCAACTTCCATTATCCTTTTTTTTTTAGTTTTCAAATTTGCCTTTTCTAACAAAGCAAGATTTTTCTCCTTGATTTAGGGCAAATGGTTATCATTCCTTGTCCCACAATTGGCTCCCCATGTTTTTCCTTCTACTATAAAAGAGCTCTTTGTTGAGTAGAATGGGAGGAGAGAGATAGAACAACATACACACACGGACAAGAAAAGGAGGCAACAACAAAAGAAAGAAGAAAAAAAAAACGGAAACAAAAAACCCAAAACCAAAAAAAAACTAGAGAAAAACTAGAAACAGAGATATAGGAAATTTAGAAAAGAAAAAAAAAAAAGTGAGCGACGATTTGAGTTAAATTTCGGGTTCCGTTTGAGTTTTCCGGTGAAGGCATTCTTGTTCCTATTCTACTACACAGGTTTCTGTTTGATTCCTTTATTCATATTTTTTTTTTTTGAAAGGTAGTAAATGGGATCATGAATGAAGTTATTAGAATGACTTTTTATGTTATTTTGTGTACCTGATTTATTATTATTTATTGTACTTGGTGCTCATGTCTTTGTTTATGATTTGTTTGTTAGTTTGAAATAATGTTGATTAGATTGGTGTTAAATTTTAAATGAGATAATTATTAAAAGTTATTGGTGTTTTAATATGTAAAATTGTGTTAGTTGACATGTAATAAATTAATATGTAGTTATGTTATAGACTATAATTAATGATTCATGCATGCATGCATGTAAAAACCAAAAATGAAATACACATAACATGTTAAGAATAAAGGTTTTTTTTTTTTTTTTTAATTTTTCGTCATGGAATTCACTATCGGAAAGTGCAGAAGAGTGTTATGCAAATGGTATGGATTCTTTTGTATCAAAGCCAGTTACACTCCAAAAATTAAAAGAGAGTCTTCAAAAGTATCTACCATGACGTCTTTCCTTGTAAATGTATGCACCTACCTGTACAGAAATAGAAGAAGATAAAAAGCAGTAGTATAATTTTAAAAAGAAAACTGGCATGATTATATATATATATATATATTTCATGTTAGTTTAATTATGAAAATTTTGTTAAATGTAACACGTGATTTTTTTTTTTTTTACTTTTTATTTTTCTTCTTTGTTATTGTTGGTAATTTCGTTATGGTAATTTTGTTAAATATAACTTTATTAATTAACTTTATCATGTGATTATATTATTTTGCTTTTTATTAGTTTTGTTTAGCCTATACATTTTTGTTCACCAAGCATAAGATTAATCTGTTTAGGAAGATTTATTTATATAGATATATAATATCCATAATTCATAAAGGAAAAGAAAAGAGAGGAAAAACCCATTTTTGTAAAGGAGCGAGGCGAGTCACAAAAATAATTCAAAACTCGTTGCAAAAAAAAATAAAATGTGAAAAAGAATAAAAATGGATAAGATAGAATTGTCTCAAGTTTACAAGAGACAAAACAAATTCCTTTAACGCTAGACAAAATTTAGGCACATTTAAAATTTTTGTTTCAACTTAGAATGCGGCGCATGCATCTTCCTGAGACATTTTAAAATAATTCAAGGATGTAAGAATACACCTTGGTACATATTTTTCTAAATTTACGTGATAAATATTTTTCAACTTGTCACCGATTTATTTAATAATAAATGAGATTTTAGATATATAAAATGAGCGATTTAGGCCTTAACACAATTTATTAAAATAATTTAAGTCGAGATAAGTCAATAAAAGCGACCGCGCTAGAACCACGGGATTCGAGGGGTGCTTCACACCTTCCCCTCGATCAACAGAATTCCTTACCCATTTTCTGTTTTCGCAGACCAAATAAGAGTCATTTCCGTTTGATTAGGGATTCAAGAAAAAAAGGTGACTTGGAACACCAAAATTCAATTCCAAGTGGCGACTCTGTAAAAAATTTAATCCTTATTCAATATCGTCACTTTAATTGGAAAAACCCTTCAACTCGATCCCTCGAGCGAGAAAAAAGGGGTGTGATATCTCTGGCGACTCTGCTGGGGAATAACTAGAATTCGAGCTTTAGATATTGACTTTTACTTGCTTTAATTATTTTAATATTGTGTTTGTTTGTTGGCCTTATGTGCTACTTGTTTCTCATTTACTGCTTTGATATTATTTGAACTGTGTTATATATTGTCTTCTCTCGCGTACCCCCTCTGAGTCTCTGAAATAGGATAGAGGGAAATGCAGCATATGCATCCCACCTTCTTTTTGAGATAACCGGAGTGTCAAGGCACCTGGTGAAGGATATAGTCACACATGTTAGGCGGGGTTCGGATCGACAACGAAGGCGGTGTTGCCCTGCTACCGACCAAGTTGTCCCTCCCCGGCTCGAGTGTCCGCTCGGGTAAGCCAGTCTAGACACTTATCCCTATTAGGTTTTAGCTTAGAAGAACTGAAAACTCAGAATCTGGTTATCCCTATTAGGTACCGCTTTATTTGCATCATATGCATTTGACTTAGCGGGACTCGACACAGGGGTCGGGTCTGTCTAGGACAGGTGACCTAATTTATAAAGACCAACATGTGCATCCTACGTGCTCTTTGATATTTGTTTGGAAGGCTATTTAAGTGTAGTATCTACTATGACGTCTTTCCTTGTAAATGTATGCACCTACCTGTACAGAAATAGAAGAAGAAAAAAAGCAGTAGTATAATTTTAAAAAGAAAACTGGCGTGATTATATATATATATTTCATGTTAGTTTAATTATGAAAATTTTGTTAAATGTAACACGTGATTTTTTTATTTTTTTTTACTTTTTATTTTTCTTCTTTGTTATTGTTGGTAATTTCGTTATGGTAATTTTGTTAAATATAACTTTATTAATTAACTTTATCATGTGATTATATTATTTTACTTTTCATTAGTTTTGTTTAGCCTATATATTTTTGTTCACCAAGCATAAGATTAATCTGTTTAGGAAGATTTATTTATATAGATATATAATATCCATAATTCATAAAGGAAAAGAAAAGAGAGGAAAAACCCATTTTTGTAAAGGAGCGAGGCGAGTCACAAAAATAATTCAAAACTCGTTGCAAAAATAAAATAAAATGTGAAAAAGAATAAAAATGGATAAGATAGAATTGTCTCAAGTTTACAAGAGACAAAACAAATTCCTTTAACGCTAGACAAAATTTAGGCACATTTAAAATTTTTGTTTCAACTTAGAATGCGGCGCATGCATCTTCCTGAGACATTTTAAAATAATTCAAGGATGTAAGAATACACCTTGGTAAATATTTTTCTAAATTTACTTGATAAATATTTTTCAACTTGTCACCGATTTATTTAATAATAAATGAGAGTTTAGATATATAAAATGAGCGATTTAGGCCTTAACACAATTTATTAAAATAATTTAAGTCGAGATAAGCCAATAAAAGCGACCGCGCTAGAACCACGGGATTCGAGGGTTGCTTCACACCTTCCCCTCGATCAACAGAATTCCTTACCCATTTTCTGTTTTCACAGACCAAATAAGAGTCATTTCCGTTTGATTAGGGATTCAAGAAAAAAAGGTGACTTGGAACACCAAAATTCAATTCCAAGTGGCGACTCTGTAAAAAATTTAATCCTTATTCAATATCGTCACTTTAATTGGAAAAACCCTTCAACTCGACCCTCGAGCGATAAAAAAGGGGCGTGACATCTCTGGCGACTCTGCTGGGGAATAACTAGAATTCGAGCTTTAGATATTGACTTTTACTTGCTTTAATTATTTTAATATTGTGTTTGTTTGTTGGCCTTATGTGCTACTTGTTTCTCATTTACTGCTTTGATATTATTTGAACTGTGTTATATATTGTCTTCTCTCGCGTACCCCCTCTGAGTCTCTGAAATAGGATAGAGGGAAATGCAGCATATGCATCCCACCTTCTTTTTGAGATAACCGGAGTGTCAAGGCACCTGGTGAAGGATATAGTCACACATGTTAGGCGGGGTTCGGATCGACAACGAAGGCGGTGTTGCCCTGCTACCGACCAAGTTGTCCCTCCCCGGCTCGAGTGTCCGCTCGGGTAAGCCAGTCTAGATACTTATCCCTATTAGGTTTTAGCTTAGAAGAACTGAAAACTCAGAATCTGGTTATCCCTATTAGGTACCGCTTTATTTGCATCATATGCATTTGACTTAGCGGGACTCGACACAGGGGTCGGGTCTGTCTAGGACAGGTGACCTAATTTATAAAGACCAACATGTGCATCCTACGTGCTCTTTGATATTTGTTTGAAAGGCTATTTAAGTGTAGTATCTACCATGACGTCTTTCCTTGTAAATGTATGCACCTACCTGTACAGAAATAGAAGAAGAAAAAAAGCAGTAGTATAATTTTAAAAAGAAAACTGGCATGATTATATATATATATTTCATGTTAGTTTAATTATGAAAATTTTGTTAAATGTAACACGTGATTTTTTTTATTTTATTTTTTTTTTTACTTTTTATTTTTCTTCTTTGTTATTGTTGGTAATTTCGTTATGGTAATTTTGTTAAATATAACTTTATTAATTAACTTTATCATGTGATTATATTATTTTACTTTTCATTAGTTTTGTTTAGCCTATATATTTTTGTTCACCAAGCATAAGATTAATCTGTTTAGGAAGATTTATTTATATAGATATATAATATCCATAATTCATAAAGGAAAAGAAAAGAGAGGAAAAACCCATTTTTGTAAAGGAGCGAGGCGAGTCACAAAAATAATTCAAAACTCGTTGCAAAAAAAAAATAAAATGTGAAAAAGAATAAAAATGGATAAGATAGAATTGTCTCAAGTTTACAAGAGACAAAACAAATTCCTTTAACGCTAGACAAAATTTAGGCACATTTAAAATTTTTGTTTCAACTTAGAATGCGGCGCATGCATCTTCCTGAGACATTTTAAAATAATTCAAGGATGTAAAAATACACCTTGGTAAATATTTTTCTAAATTTACTTGATAAATATTTTTCAACTTGTCACCGATTTATTTAATAATAAATGAGATTTTAGATATATAAAATGAGCGATTTAGGCCTTAACACAATTTATTAAAATAATTTAAGTCGAGATAAGTCAATAAAAGCGACCGCGCTAGAACCACGGGATTCGAGGGGTGCTTCACACCTTCCCCTCGATCAACAGAATTCCTTACCCATTTTCTGTTTTCGCAGACCAAATAAGAGTCATTTCCGTTTGATTAGGGATTCAAGAAAAAAAGGTGACTTGGAACACCAAAATTCAATTCCAAGTGGCGACTCTGTAAAAAATTTAATCCTTATTCAATATCGTCACTTTAATTGGAAAAACCCTTCAACTCGATCCCTCGAGCGAGAAAAAAGGGGTGTGACATCTCTGGCGACTCTGCTGGGGAATAACTAGAATTCGAGCTTTAGATATTGACTTTTACTTGCTTTAATTATTTTAATATTGTGTTTGTTTGTTGGCCTTATGTGCTACTTGTTGCTCATTTACTGCTTTGATATTATTTGAACTGTGTTATATATTGTCTTCTCTCGCGTACCCCCTCTGAGTCTCTGAAATAGGATAGAGGGAAATGCAGCATATGCATCCCACCTTCTTTTTGAGATAACCGGAGTGTCAAGGCACCTGATGAAGGATATAGTCACACATGTTAGGCGGGGTTCGGATCGACAACAAAGGCGATGTTGCCCAGCTACCGACCAAGTTGTCCCTCCCCGGCTCGAGTGTCCGCTCGGGTAAGCCAGTCTAGACACTTATCCCTATTAGGTTTTAGCTTAGAAGAACTGAAAACTCAGAATTTGGTTATCCCTATTAGGTACCGCTTTATTTGCATCATATGCATTTGACTTAGCGGGACTCGACACATGGGTCGGGTCTGTCTAGGACAGGTGACCTAATTTATAAAGACCAACATGTGCATCCTACGTGCTCTTTGATATTTGTTTGGAAGGCTATTTAAGTGTGGACCGGCTTTAGGCAATTTTAAAAATACGAGAGATTAATTCGTTCTCAAATTTAGTTGATCATTTTTTTTTTGGAAGGAAATATTTATTTTTTAAAATAAAGAAATTCTTTAGATATACGGCAACACAATTTTTACAATCTTTACGAACTACGAGGGTCTGATTCTCACATCTTTGTGAGATACATAGGAAGTCGTTCCCACGACACGTCCTTATTTTAAAAAAAACACGAAAAATATTTTCAATATATCATTATTTTTTTAATTTTTTTTTCTAATTTTCAAGTCTAATTTTTATATATATATATATTAACAGCCCTGAATCTTTAGGGATCACGAGGCTAAAAATTAAAAAAGAAATATAAAAAAAAATAATAACAATAAAATAAAAATATATTTCAACAGCCCGGAATCTTTCGGGATCATGAGGCTAAGTTTTTACAAAAAATATATATATCAATTTTTTAACAAGTCCTGAACCTTTATGGTCGTGAGACTGGCGACTCTGCTGGGGAATAACTAGAATTCGAGCTTTAGATATTGACTTTTACTTGCTTTAATTATTTTAATATTGTGTTTGTTTGTTGGCCTTATGTGTTACTTGTTGCTCATTTACTGCTTTGATATTATTTGAACTGTGTTATATATTGTCTTCTCTCGCGTACCCCCTCTGAGTCTCTGAAATAGGATAGAGGGAAATGCAACATATGCATCCCACCTTCTTTTTGAGATAACCGGAGTGTCAAGGCACCTGGTGAAGGATATAGTCACACATGTTAGGCGGGGTTCGGATCGACAACGAAGGCGGTGTTGCCCTGCTACTGACCAAGTTGTCCCTCCCCGGCTCGAGTGTCCGCTCGGGTAAGCCAGTCTAGACACTTATCCCTATTAGGTTTTAACTTAGAAGAACTGAAAACTGGGAAGAATGATCCGCATAGAAGATATAGGGTGTGATAGTGAAGAAGAGCAGAATCAGTTTATGTCGCAGAAAGTAACTTCAGTGGAAGAGATAAAGGCATTAAAACAACAAATGGCGGAGATGTACCAAGCTTGGTTGAGTGGACAAGCCCCGCCGGCTTCCATCCCTGGACTTTCAA
The DNA here is from genome assembly GCA_030864225.1 of Capsicum baccatum var. pendulum. Classification (NCBI taxonomy): domain Eukaryota; kingdom Viridiplantae; phylum Streptophyta; class Magnoliopsida; order Solanales; family Solanaceae; genus Capsicum; species Capsicum baccatum. The sequence goes on from CM061551.1 coordinate 110,100,095, forward strand.
CTTCGAATGATCCAAATTCCGAACCAGCTCAAACTAGTGATCCATTCTTCCCGCCAGGATTTGGCCCATTTGCTAATGTGTCCGGAGTTACTGGTACTTCTACCGTGCGCCCACCAAATCCATCTGTCGCAAATAACCCGCTTTTTATTTCTGTAGCGCCAGCTACTGCAGGTATTCAACCGACAATACCAAAGGATATGGGAAAACCAAATCATGATATGTTATATCCTCCTGAAATGACTTTCAAACCACAAAATCCACATTATCATGTTCATCAACGCGATACTCCTATCGTGATTGAGAGGATTGCAAAGAATGAGGAGCAGGAGGAGATGGCTAGAAAAGTTAGAAGCCTGGAACAAAGTATGAGAAATATGCAAGGAGTAGGTGGACCAAAAAGTGTTTCGTACAAGGATTTATGTATGTTTCCCGATGTCCATTTGCCGATAGGGTTCAAAATGCCAAAATTTGACAAATATGAAGGACACGGCGATCCTGTAGCTCATTTGAAAAAGTTTTGCAATCAATTAAGGGGAGCAGGAGGAAAAGAAGAATTATTGATGGCGTATTTTGGAGAAAGCCTTACAGGGATAGCTTCTGAATGGTTCATAGATCAAGACATTTCCCGTTGGCATACGTGGGATGACATGGCTCGAGATTTCATTCAACAATTTCAGTATAACATTGAGATAGTGCCAGATCGCACTACGCTTGCCAATATGAGAAAAAAGATGACTGAAAGTTTTTGAGAATATGCCGTCAGATGGAGAGAGCAGGCTTCAAGAGTTAGACCATCGATAAAAGAATCTGAAATGATTGATATTTTTCTGCAAGCGCAAGAACCTGATTATTTCCATCATTTGCTCTCTACTATCGGAAGCACATTTGCAGAAGTTATCAAAGTTGGGGAGATGGTAGAAAACGAAATCAAATCAGGAAAGATCATTAGCCAGGCCGCTTTGAAAGCAACAACACAGGCAATTCAAAATGGTGCAGGAAGTTTTGGGGGAAAGAAAATAAAAGAGGATGTAGCAACTGTCATGGCAGGTCCACGACAAAATTGGAGAGGTGCGCGTCAACCATATGCTCAGAATCCATTATACTTTGTTCCATCTCCCCAATATCCTATTTACAATACACAACCATATGCTCGAGGTCCTTCTTACCCGCAGTGGCGTGCACCAGCAATCCAAAATCATACAATGGCCCCGCAAGCTCAAAGAGGCCCTCCGAGGTCTAATTTTCGGCCTAGAGCAGAATTCAAAAGGGATAACATGGTAAAAGATAATTTCACTCCTATTGGAATATCTTACACTAGTTTATTTCATAGGCTGAGAAAAATGAATGTTCTAAGCCCAATTGAGAGAAGGATCCCGAATCCTCCTCCGAAAAATTTGGACTATTCTAAAAGATTTGAATATTGTTTTGATGCCCCAGGGCACGACACAGAGAAATGTTGGCATCTGAAAAGAGCCATTCAAGAGTTGATTGATACCCAACAGATTATGGTAGAAAGTCCAAGCACTCCAAATGTCAATCAAAATCTGCTGCCAGATCATAATGAAACAAACATGCTCGATGTGATACTCAGTGGTGAAGATGCTATGAGTCCCTTTAAGCCGATCATTAAAATTAAAACTGATTCGGAAAAATTGGCAAATACTGTAGATTTAACGAGAGAAAATCTTGCAGAAGCAGAGGTAGTGATAGCAAAAACCGAATCATCGAATGATCCCTTGGCAAAAGGGAAAGAGATTTCAGAAAATATTGGGTCAAGTCAAATAAAGCCGAAACTCGTTATTCCCGGAAGATCCAATAAGCCTCTTTTAATCATAAAGGGAGCTCCTGTAGCTCCTATTGTTATTAAGCCAGTGTCACAGCTGCCTATGGTTGATGCCAAGGCAGTCCCTTGGAATTATAATCACGTTGTGGTGATGCACAAGAGGAAAGAAGTGGTTGAAGATGTAGATGAAGTAGGGGGATTAACTCGATCTGGAAGATGTTATGCTCCAGCAGAGTTAAGAAAGAATAAACAAGGTGGTGAAGAACGAATGGCAGTCAAGAAGCCTGTCACTGATGAAGAAGCTGAAGAATTCTTAAAGAAAATGAAATTGCCAGAATATTCTGTTATAGAACAGTTGAAGAAGACACCAGCACAGATTTCTTTATTGTCCTTATTGATACATTCAGAAGAACACCGCAAGGCTGTAATGAAAATTCTTAATGAGGCATGTGTTCCTAGTGAGATTAGGGTAAATCAGCTGGAAAAATTTGTTGGAAGAATCCTTGAAGCAAATAAAATTACTTTTTCAGATGATGAATTGCCTATAGAAGGTACGGAGTATAACAAAGGTCTGTATATTTCTGTGAAATGCGAACATTCCATCATCACTCGAGTGTTAATTGATGGAGGATCAGGTGCTAACATTTGTCCTATGTCAACTTTACAAAAGTTGAATGTTAATGGAGAAAGAATCCGATCTAACAATGTGTGTGTCAAAGGATTTGACGGGTCGAAAACTGATGCCATTGGTGAAATAGAACTCATATTGACAATTGGGCCTGTGGATTTTGCTATGGATTTTCAAGTTCTGAACATTGATGCTTCATATAATATGTTATTGGGAAGGCCATGGATTCATATGGCTAAAGCAGTCGCATCAACGTTGCATCAAATGGTCAAATTCGAATGTGATAGGCAAGAGATAGTGGTTCATGGTGAAGGAGATTTATCAATGTATAAAGACTACTCTGTTTCCTCTATCGAAGCAAATACTGCCAATGTGTTAATTCATCAAGCTTCTGAGGTAGTGGCTGTTGAGCATATCCTCGAGGGGAATCTCATCGCAAGACCACAATTGTCCTCTGCATCTGTTATGGCAGTGAATGAAATGTTGAAGCATGGTTTTGAACCAGGAAAAGGTCTAGGGATGTTTTTGCAAGGCATAGTTCATCCAGTAAACCTCTATGAAAACTTTGGTACTTTTGGTTTGGGATATAAGCCTACTGCTGAAGATATAAAGAAGGCCAAAAAGCGTAAGAAAGAGTCATGGTCACTTACCAAGCCGATACCGCCACTTCATGAGACTTTTATAAAATTCAGTGATATAGGATCCTCCGAGTTACTTGCTGCGGAATCAATGAATGTTGATGATACAGAGTTGATTGATCTTTTTCAGAACCTGTTCATTGAAGCTGATATGGTTGAAATTGGGGAAGGTACCAGTAATGCAGATGTGCAGTTTGTCGGCCCTGATGTCCAGCTTAACAATTGGGAGGCCACTCCTCTCCCTATTATAAAAGAGTCTTGGTAGTTTGTTTGTTTTCTTACAGTCTTAGTAGTTTGCTTGTTTTTACTTCTGTAATTTAAATTATTCTAGGATTATAATTCCGTAAATTTGGTATGTTTAAAACTCTTTCTATCTATGTTTTTAATTAAGAGCAGTTTCCCTTTGTTTTATTTTAAGTCTAATTTTTATTTATTTATTTCCTATCATACAGTTCTTTCTATGCCGATTCTAATGATATGACATGCATGAGGAATTGTTCACCAGATTTAAGAACCCAATCTAATTTTGAAATAATGAATAAGGAGGTTGAATACGATGAAGGAGAAGCGCTTGAGGATATAGGCAAAGATTTCAAACAGTTTGAGAATAAGACAAATCCCAATTTGGAAGAAACTGAAGCGATCAATTTGGGAGATTATGAAAATATTAGGGAGACTAAGATAAGTGTACATGTTCAAAAACAACAAAAGAAAGCTATAATTGAAGCTTTGCATGAGTATAAAGATATCTTTGCGTGGTCTTATGATGATATGCCCAGTTTAAGCACTGATTTGGTAGTTCACAAGTTGCCAATTGATCCTGTTTTTCTTCCTGTCAAGCAGAAGCTAAGAAAGTTCAAAACTGACATGAGTGTAAAAATTAAAGAGGAAATCACGAAGCAACTTGAGGCTAAAGTCATTCGAGTGGCCCAGTATCCTACTTGGTTGGCAAATATTGTCCCTGTTCCAAAGAAGGACGGTAAAGTTCGGATGTGTGTTGATTACTGCAATTTAAACAAAGCAAGTCCGAAAGATAATTTTCCACTTCCTAATATTCATATTTTATTGGAAAATTGTGCCAAACATGATCTTGCTTCTTTTGTGGATTGTTATGCGGGGTATCACCAGATCATTATGGATCCAGAAGATGCGGAAAAGACATCATTTATTACTCCATGGGGAACATATTGTTATAGATTCATGCCTTTTGGATTAAAGAATGCTGGGGCAACTTACATGAGGGCAATGACCACAATGTTTCATGACATGATGCACAAAGAAATTGAAGTTTATGTGGATGATATGATCATTAAGTCAAGAGGGCAATCTGATCATATCAAAGATTTGAGAAAATTCTTCGAAAGGCTTCGGAGGTATGATCTCAAACTTAATCCAGTAAAATGTGTATTTGGAGTTCCGTCAGGGAAAATTTTGGGTTTTATAGTCAGTCGATGTGGCATTGAGTTAGATCCTTCAAAAATAAAAGCTATCCAAGATTTACCTCTACCGAAAAATAAAACGGAGGTGATGAGTTTGCTTGGAAGGTTGAATTATATCAGTAGATTCATTGCTCAGCTTACGACAACTTGTGAGCCAATATTCAAGTTATTGAAGAAGAATGTTAAAGTTGAATGGACTGAAGAATGTCAAGAGGCATTTGACAGAATTAAGAGACACTTGTCAAATCCGCCTATTTTGGTTCCTCCAGAGCCAGGCCGACCTTTGATATTGTACATGTCTGTTTTAGATAATTCTTTTGGCTGTGTATTGGGTCAACATGATGTCACAGGAAGAAAAGAACAAGCCATCTACTACCTCAGCAAAAAGTTTACCACTTATGAGGCTAAGTACACTCTTCTTGAGAAAACGTGCTGCGCTTTAACTTGGGTAGCCCAAAAGCTGAAACATTTCTTGTCATCTTATACTACTTACCTCATATCTCGTATGGATCCTTTAAAGTACATCTTTCAGAAGCCTATGCCCACAGGCAGACTCGCGAAATGGCAGATGTTGCTTACAGAGTTTGATATTGTTTATGTGACAAGAACTGCAATGAAAGCTCAAGCCTTGGCAGATCATTTGACTGAAAATCCTATTGATGAAGAGTATGAGCCATTGAAGACGTATTTTCCAGATGAAGAGGTATTGTATGCTGATGAGTTTGTTTCGGAAGATTGTCATTCAGGCTGAAAGTTGTTCTTTGATGGAGCTGCTAATAGAAAAGGAGTGGGGATAGGAGCGGTTCTTATTTCTGAATCAGGACAATATTATCCCATAACAGCCCAACTTCGATTCTACTGTACTAATAATATGGCAGAATACGAAGCTTGCATTCTGGGATTGAGATTAGCCATTGACATGGGGGTTCAAGAATTGTTGGTATTAGGAGATTCAGATTTATTAGTCCACCAAATCCAAGGAGATTGGGAGACTCGTGATTCGAAACTCCTACCATATAGAAGTTGTTTGCAAGATCTTTGTCAACGATTTGTATTAGTACAGTTCAAATACATTCCCAGAGCTCATAATGAGATTGCTGATGCTTTGGCAACATTATCTTCGATGCTTCAATATCCTGATAAAACTTATATTGACCCTTTGCATATACAGATTCATGATCAACATGCATATTGTAATGTGGTTGAAGAAGAATTTGATGGGGAGCCTTGGTTCTATGATATCAAAGAATATATTCAGACTGGGAAGTATCCTGTACATGCTGAAGGTAATTAAAAGAGAACCATTCGACGTTTGTCTAGTGGATTTTTCTTAAGCGGGGGAATTTTGTATAAGAGGACTCCTGATTTGGGACTTTTAAGGTGTGTAAATGCTAAAGAAGCTTCAAAAATCATGAATGAAATACATTCTGGGATTTGTGGACCACACATGAGTGGGTATGTTTTGGCAAAGAAAATACTCCGAGCAGGTTATTATTGGCTCACCATGGAACGAGATTCCATCAGTTTTGTTCGTAAATGTCATGAATGCCAGGTACATGGAGACTTGATACATTCCCCTCCATCTGAGTTGCATACAATGACTGCTCCATGGCCTTTTATGGCTTGGGGAATGGACGTAATTGGACCAATTGAACCAAAGGCCTCGAATGGACATAGGTTCATCTTGGTGGCCATTGATTATTTCACTAAATGGGTAGAAGCAGTCACTTTCAAGTCAGTGACCAAGAAAGTTGTGGTTGATTTTATTCACTCCAACATCATTTGTCGTTTCAGCATTCCAAAGATAATTGTCACGGATAATGCCGCGAATCTCAATAGCTATTTGATGCAAGAAGTGTGCCAGCAATTTAAGATTATGCATCGAAATTCAACTCCTTATCATCCAAAGGCGAATGGAGCTGTAGAAGCTGCCAATAAGAACTTAAAGAAAATACTCCGTAAGATGGTGCAAAGTTACCGACAATGGCATGAAAAGTTACCTTTTGCTTTGATGGGTTATCGTACTACAGTTCGGACTTCAATTGGTGCAACTCCTTACTTGTTAGTGTATGGAACTGAAGCAGTTATACCTGCAGAGATTGAGATTCCATCTCTTCGAGTAGTTGTGGAAGCTGAAATTGATGAAGACCAATGGGTCAAGAATCGTTTGGAGCAATTAAGTTTGATTGATGAAAAAAAATTGACGTCAGTATGTCATGGACAGCTATATCAGAAGAGAATGGCACGAACATATAATAAAAAGGTGCGTCACAGACATTTTGAAGTTGGTCAGTTAGTACTAAGACACATCCTTCCTCATCAGTTTGAAGCCAAAGGCAAATTTTCTCCTAATTGGCATGGGCCATTCATGGTAAAGAAAGTGTTACCCAATGGCGCATTATATCTGACTGATGTGGAAGGAAAAATGGAAGGAATGCCGGTCAATGCTGATGCAGTTAAAAGATATTACTTATGATATTCATGTACAATTATGTTATGTATGTTTTGTACTTATATTTTTAAAGATTGAAATGGTGAAGGCATTTTGTTCCACTATCTGAATAATATATAAACCTTTGCTTACCCCTTTTGTGATTTTATTTTTCTTCGAACCCCTCTTTTGGAATCAAAAAAAAAAAATGATGTTTCATGAACTACGTTTGACCTGACTCTTGCTATGACAAGATACATAGGCAGCCCTACTCCGGGGTTCGGTCTAACCAGAAGAAAATTCAAATCACCCAGAATGAAATGAAACTGGGGCAAAATAAAAAAATAAAAAAAATAAAAATTAAAGGATAGATTCCAAAAGTTGTATGTTTCACACAATGCTATAATCTTTTTGAGCCTCATGCCTACCTTTCTTTCTAACCCTATTCCAAAAGCCAAGTTACAACCAAAGAAAGACCTTCGGATTAATCTTTGAGAATGTCAAGGATAAACATATTATGAGTGCATGATATTTCATATTTTGGGTGTTTGGTAAAAAAAAAAAGTGTGATGAAAAAATGAAAACGAGAGAGTCTTATTGGTGAAAACCCTTTCGGGCACCGTAAGACGACTGTGAGCTAAGGCAGGAAGAAAAGGAGATAGACTCGTCGGCAAAACCCATTAAGGTGCCACTAGTTTAAAAAAGGTTGTTATCGAGAAGGAACAAATTCAAGATTGGCTTAATTTCAAGCTCAATATGTGGGCAAAAGTTGTAATGATTGGTGTCGGTAGATCTGGTTGTTTTATTCAAAATGCATGTCATAATCTCCAGAATCGACTTCCACATTCAGATAAGTTTTCTCTTTGTTTTGAAAAAGAGATATTTATTGTCTTCTCACTTTGTTTTATTTTTTTTTTTTTTTTTGTGTCTTTGTCATCAAACAAAAATCTTTGTTGTCTTTTGAGTCAAATTCATATCAGGTCGAGTCAGAAAAGACTTCAACTCTCTACCAACTCTTTTAAGGGTACAAAATAAGACAAAGGATCGATCTATAGAGACAATATTTCAAAGTGAAAGTAAGGTACTCAAGATGATTGTAATTTGAAAATTTTAAAACTTGAGGAAATCTAAGGGATGGATTGGAAGATAAACTCAGAAGCATCATACAACAGAAATATGATTTGAGTTGAGGATCTCAGTAGTCAGAATTCTGAGTCAGAAATATGACAATTCAAAGAAGATTATCATGGATTGAAAAAAATAAAAAAAAACTGAGCATGGCAAGTGCGAGAGCGGCCACTTCAAAAGCCAAATGCCACAAACTAACCACCATATGTTTTAAAACTCACAATTTTTCTTTGTTTGGAGCAGAGATAAAATGATTATTTTCAGATAAAGGATGCAGTTTCACACTTCATTCAATGCAAGAGGCATGATTACAACATATACTAGATCTCGGTCATGATAAACTTTGTTCTTTGCGAGGAGCCCGCCTGAAGAACAGGGTGAAGAAAAAGAAAGCTCAGGAACCTGCCTGAAGAACAGGGTGAAGAAGTTTCAAGTCAGGAACCCGCCTGAAGAACAGGGTGAAGAAGTTGCAAGTCAGGAACCCGCCTGAAGAACAGGGTGAAGAAGTTGCAAGTTAGGATCCCGCCTGAAGAACAGGGTAAAGAATTATAAATCCAGGAGCCCGCTTGAAGAACCGGGTGGAGAAAAAGAAAGTCCAGGAGCCCGCCTGAAGAACAGGGTGAAGAAAAAGAAAGTTCAGGAGCCCGCCTGAAGAACAGGGTGAAGAAAAAGAAAGTCCAGGAGCCCGCCTGAAAAAAAAAAAAAAAAAAAAGCTCCAGGAGCCCGCTTGAAGAACAGGGTGAAGAAGTTGAAAGTCAGGAGCCCGCCTGAAGAACAGGATAAAGAATTATAAATCCAGGAGCCCGCCTGAAGAACAGGGTGAAGAAAAGAAAGTTCAGGAGCCCGCCTGAAGAATAGGGTAAATTTTCAAGTTCAAGTCATGAAGATTTGAAAAAAAAAAAAAAGGTACAGGAGCCCGCCTGAAGAACAGGGTAAAGAATTATAAATCCAGGAGCCCGCCTGAAGAACAGGGTGAAGAAAAGAAAGTTCAGGAGCCCGCCTGAAGAATAGGGTAAATTTTCAAGTTCAAGTCATGAAGATTTGAATCAAAATTCTGGAGATTGCAATTTTTACTTATATTTTTTTATTTTTGATTTTTATTAGTCAGTTGAATGTAAAAGCAGAAATCGTCAACCGAAAACTCGACGGAATTTCACTCGACTTTAACTTTCTCTCTCACCAAATTACCTTTTGAACTACTCATGACTTGATTCCCTTATAACCCGGGATAGGTAGGATGTCCAAAAATAGGACTCAGTCATATTTGTATTTTTATTTTTATTTTTATAATTGGAGAGTCAAAAATCATATCTTGTCTACTTCTTTGTATGAAAACTCTTCAAGATTTCACACAAAGAGGGGCAAAAATGTAGACACATGATTTTTGATCCTCCCTAAATTTTAACTTGTTTATTGATATTAAATATTTATATTTATATTTAATCATATATTATTTTGACTATTATTTTATATTTAAATTAATTAAATATAATAAAAAAATTAGGAAAAAATAATAATAAAATAAAATATTTTTCTTTTTAAATAAATAAGTTAGTAGTTTTTGTACTATCTTAATTATATAATTTATTTTTTGACTATTTTTAGACTTTTATTGTATTTTTAAAATATAAAATTAATTAATAATAATTATTATTATTATTTTATGTGTTATTATTATCTTGTTTATTTATTTATTATTTTTTCGTTATTTTTATAATTCAAAAATATATATAATTCTAAAAAAAAAAAAAAAAAAAGCAATGATTAAAAGCAACAATCTAAGTGCCATTACAACAATCAAAGTTTTTTTTTCTTTCTTTCTTTAGACAGTGGGATATCAACTTCCATTATCCTTTTTTTTTAGTTTTCAAATTTGCCTTTTCTAACAAAGCAAGATTTTTCTCCTTGATTTAGGGCAAATGGTTATCATTCCTTGTCCCACAATTGGCTCCCCATGTTTTTCCTTCTACTATAAAAGAGCTCTTTGTTGAGTAGAATGGGAGGAGAGAGATAGAACAACATACACACACGGACAAGAAAAGGAGGCAACAACAAAAGAAAGAAGAAAAAAAAAACGGAAACAAAAAACCCAAAACCAAAGAAAAACTAGAGAAAAACTAGAAACAAAGATATAGGAAATTTAGAAAAGAAAATAAAAAAAAAAAAAAGAGAGGGACGATTTGAGTTAAATTTTGGGTTCCGTTTGAGTTTTCCGGTGAAGGCATTCTTGTTCCTATTCTACTACACAGGTTTCTGTTTGATTCCTTTATTCATATTTTTTTTTTTTTGAAAGGTAGTAAATGGGATCATGAATGAAGTTATTAGAATGACTTTTTATGTTATTTTGTGTACCTGATTTATTATTATTTATTGTAGTTAGTGCTCATGTCTTTGTTTATGATTTGTTTGTTAGTTTGAAATAATGTTGATTAGATTGGTGTTAAATTTTAAATGAGATAATTATTAAAAGTTATTGGTGTTTTAATATGTAAAATTGTGTTAGTTGACATGTAATAAATTAATATGTAGTTATGTTATAGACTATAATTAATGATTCATGCATGCATGCATGTAAAAACCAAAAATGAAATACACATAACATGTTAATAATAAAGGTTTTTTTTTATTTTTTATTTTTCGTCATGGAATTCACTATCGGAAAGTGCAGAAGAGTGTTATGCAAATGGTATGGATTCTTTTGTATCAAAGCCTGTATCAAAGCCAGTTACACTCCAAAAATTAAAAGAGAGTCTTCAAAAGTATCTACCATGACGTCTTTCCTTGTAAATGTATGCACCTACCTGTACAGAAATAGAAGAAGAAAAAAAACAGTAGTATAATTTTAAAAAGAAAACTGGCATGATTATATATATATATTTCATGTTAGTTTAATTATGAAAATTTTGTTAAATGTAACACGTGATTTTATTTTTTTTTTACTTTTTATTTTTCTTCTTTGTTATTGTTGGTAATTTCGTTATGGTAATTTTGTTAAATATAACTTTATTAATTAACTTTATCATGTGATTATATTATTTTGCTTTTCATTAGTTTTGTTTAGCCTATATATTTTTGTTCACCAAGCATAAGATTAATCTGTTTAGGAAGATTTATTTATATAGATATATAATATCCATAATTCATAAAGGAAAAGAAAAGAGAGGAAAAACCCATTTTTGTAAAGGAGCGAGGCGAGTCACAAAAATAATTCAAAACTCGTTGCAAAAAAAAAAAAAATGTGAAAAAGAATAAAAAAGGATAAGATAGAATTGTCTCAAGTTTACAAGAGACAAAACAAATTCCTTTAACGCTAGACAAAATTTAGGCACATTTAAAATTTTTGTTTCAACTTAGAATGCGGCGCATGCATCTTCCTGAGACATTTTAAAATAATTCAAGGATGTAAAAATACACCTTGGTAAATATTTTTCTAAATTTACTTGATAAATATTTTTCAACTTGTCACCGATTTATTTAATAATAAATGAGATTTTAGATATATAAAATGAGCGATTTAGGCCTTAACACAATTTATTAAAATAATTTAAGTCGAGATAAGTCAATAAAAGCGACCGCGCTAGAACCACGGGATTCGAGGGGTGCTTCACACCTTCCCCTCGATCAACAGAATTCCTTACCCATTTTCTGTTTTCGCAGACCAAATAAGAGTCATTTCCGTTTGATTAGGGATTCAAGAAAAAAAGGTGACTTGGAACACCAAAATTCAATTCCAAGTGGCGACTTTGTAAATAATTTAATCCTTATTCAATATCGTCACTTTAATTGGAAAAACCCTTCAACTCGATCCCTCGAGCGAGAAAAAAGGGGTGTGACATTATTTACATAGGAATAGAACATGAAGGTACATGAAATGTGAAAGCAAAGCTCTTAGCATATCAATCTTGTATCAACCATGGATGTTATAGGACAAACCTTAGAGAAGAAAAATAAGTCTCGAGTGAAATAGATAGCATCAGACTGTCGAGCTTAATATCTTTTTGAGTATGAAATGGCTAGAGCAACTAAAGAAAAATTGGATAACAGATGTAAGTATAAATACGTTTATCTAGTCAAAAGGTGTTGCAGAAAATGGATGGATGGAGTACCCAACAACCAGACTAAGATGATATAGAAGATACGAAGAGATAGTACAAGCACAAGTAGCACCAAGTACAATAGAGAAGATCAAACTCACATTTATTCAAATCAAATAGATAAGTTTCTTGTTAGTTACGTGTAGTTTACCAAGAATAAGCAAATACATAAAAGAAAACAATTTTTTTTGCATTTCAAATGCATTGCTTTGTCATCTTGCAGCATTTTGTATGTTCATGTCAAGTTAACAAATACAAAACTTTGTCAGACTACTAAGCAACAGTCATTTCAGCTTTTAATTTACATCAATTTTGCAGCCCCATAATTCTTCTATAGTTTGAAACATAAGCACTGATGAATCATTCAATTCTCTCTTCAAGAAAATATAGTAGTAAGGTGTATTTTAAAACATTGGATCTTACCATGTCCCCAGGTGTTTCCTGAAACCTTAATCTCCTTACAAGCCGGTCCTCCCAACACAAAAACAGGTGTCTCGCCAGCTAGCCCTTCAACAACCTTAGGAATGTTGTCTGGACCTTCCTTCCCAAGTTAATAAGTTTGATTCCATCCCTATGATAAAACACTTGTTACATCTCCTATTGGTTCTGATGAGGGATCGTTGCAAACTACTACAGAATGCCGTGAACTCGAAGGTATAGAAAGAGGATGGAACTGTATATCAATGGGTTGCATTTCCAAGTATTTTTTCGCATTTCTAACTAGCCATACACATTGCTTCCGCCACTAAACAGTGTCCCATCATGTAAAATAAGAAGATAGAAACGACCATCAATATGCATTCATGCACATTACAAGTACCTAGACATTAGTAAATGTGACTTGTAGCAAAGGGCAAGAGAGTGATCAAGTCCGCAAGTTACATCTGTAGATTTTAACTCATCTAGCTCCTCAATTAAACCAAGTCCCCATATTATAGGCATATCCTTTTCCTTCTCAATAACTTACATAACTAACTTCTCAGTAACTTCAGTTGCAAAAGATTCTCCCCTTGATCTTAGTTTAGTACTATTTGATTCCAGTGGAGTCTCCAACTTTCTTCCTATCTTTTCGATTCTACCATCTGCATAGTATCCCCATCCAAATAAATTTCATTCGTAGCTAGTGCAAGAGCATACCCCTAACCCAATGAGACCTATTATTTGCCAACACCAAACGAATTGACAACTACACTTGGAGAAAAAAAGAAAATTCTAAACAGTTCAACACTATTCACCATCTATTAACTTGGTTATTATCATTATGTGTTCTCAACTAAATTTTTTCTTTCTGTTTCTCTGACAAGTAAAACTTAATTCTACCTTAAGCATGATTGGATAACCACCTTAACAATCTCTTCTCCAGAAAGTGTTTCAATTTTGGAAGGTACTGCAGTGTTGGTGATTCCTTTGCCAAGACTAAGTAGCCACGCTTAGAAGTTCCCCAAACCCATAGAGATCCATCATCAACTATGGCGGCAAAAATAACATCTGATGCAAATGAGGCTTGAACTCTCACTTTATTCAGTTCTTCTACTTTTTTTGGTTCATTCCACGTTTCTCTGAACAAGCTCGGGAAAAAAGATTTCCATGTTAGTAATTCAAACATGAAATAATTCCCACCCAACCTTAAGTAAAAGAAGAAAAGCAATCCAGGATGAAAAAAAGAAAGTCAAAGAAAACACATGAAATTCATTGTAAAACAGAAGTAAGCAATAAAAGAAAAGGTCGTTTCATCTAGATACCCAACATATGAGAAGAAGAGGTTTAGTTTTATACCATAACAAAGTCTACAACTAATTCTAGGACCTTTATAATCCAAAGATAACAAAAAAGCATAGACAAACAAATATAGAAAAATCAGGATATCACAATGTTAGCAAAAGTTGACTCTGGCAGCTTGTGAATTCTGAAATCTCTTAACAAAAGTAGTTCTGAAATTTTTTTATGAACTGAAAAGTATCTTTTATTTTTTCTATGTTTCATAGAGCACGAAGAAGAGATAATCAAGCAGCCATGGAAGATGTGGAGAATTTTAGAAAAAAATAAAGTATGGTCTGCAATACTGACATTTGGACTCTAACAACATTCAGCTCTTTAGTGTTTACACTTTGTAGGACTGCATGAGTTATGTAACTATAAAAAAAAATCTATGAAGAAAAACGGAGGACAACAACAACAACAACATCTACCGTCAGAGTTGAGACTTGGATTGTTTCTCCCATAATTGCCTGCAGCAAAGTATTCATCAAAATTTAATCATATTACATGCTAAACACACAGTTTTTATTTGTCAAAAAAGCAACTTAACAGTTGTTGTGCAGGCATTAATAGTTGCACAATTTGATGATTCAATTAATAGCACCAAGAATACCAAATGAAAAAGAAGCAGAATGAAATTTGATTGAAAAATTAAACCACTCGATTGAAACAGAACAATCAAAATCTCATTTGAAGGCCTATTTTTTTTTCTTTGTGGACAATAAGTTAAATCTTATGCGACTCCACCATTCCTATTGAATGGTCACTAATTAGTGGAAAGAAAGAGTCCAAATTGTAAACATAAAATTTAGTGTCCGAATTTCAATTTAGGAAGTGAATATGATACATTAACCAGTATACATATTCATTCCTAAAAACAAACCCAACAAATAAAATAATTCAGAAAATATCAATACCGCAACACGATAATCACAACATCAGAAGTAAAGAACCAGCAACCAGGTGATCAAATCAAGTTTACTATACAAAAAAACCCATCAAATTCTCCTAACAGAATCTATGAATTCATACCAGGTAAATCCTCTGGCTCCCACTTGTACACGTCAGTCTCGACGATTGCATGAAGATAAATTTTGTGACGACAGATCTTCTTCTCCTAGTAGTATAGAACAAGTTATTCCTATTCGTCTATGCAATCTAAAATTAGGTTTTCGGGAAACACAATTTTTTTTCAAACACTCAGAAACTTGGTGTTGATAAATCCATCAAAAGATTAATCTTCATGAAATCCACAAAATAACCTGAACACCCACTTCAAAAATCAAGATAGTTTTTTCTTAACCTAAGAATTTGAGTAAAAAAAACTCCAACTCAGAAAACAGAGAAGAGACGGAGGAGTTGAATAAGCTTTCATTCTTTATTTTGTCATCTCCTTCAGTTAATTATTTAAACTTTTTGATGTCCAGCAGCAAAATCCCTATTCCCCTCACCATAAAATTTAACTAATTCAGTGGAGAATTTTTAATTATTTACATACAATTATTGAAAATTTTATCATATAAAAACCGAATGAATGAAGGAAAATGTAATATGTGTCAGCTAATTAGAGCTTAAGCATACACATGGAAGCACCTCAGCACGTGAGATTCTGTTAGGTGGCTTAGCTCAAAATATTGCAATGAACAAAATACCTTTATCTTTGAAAATTTTTACATCAAGCACTCAGGTCGAAACCAGTGCTTCTATATATTAGAAATATAGACGTTTGTACTGTGAAAACAAATACATAAAAATGAGAATTTCTCTCGATCAATTTATTCCTATTCTATAATCTCTCTTCAACAAATATGTCATAACTCAATTGGTTCAAACTTCAAACTAATTTATTTAGATCAAAATAAATTGAGTCCATAATTCAAATAAAGAATTATAACCCAATTCACCTAACATCCAACATGTCGTAATCTTTCCTCATTTTTTATGTTGTTTTTTTGAAAAAACAAAATGTGAAAGTTGATATATTTTTGAAAAAGTAGTTCAAGTTCTTCAATATTTCATTATACCCAATCTTCAAAGGAAAAATTTCAGAAATAGCAACTCTGTAGCCTTAATTATAACTTTTATAGCAACAGTTTCATAATTATGAAAAATAGCAAATTGTATTTGTATTTAAGTAAAATGTTGCTATATAAATACATATACAAATTTATATGTACTACTCATAAATACATATGCACAACTGAAAAATACATATTCTTCTATTACTATGAAGCGGGTAATATATTGCTACTTTTGCTATAAGTTGTAATTTTAAAAAAATATTGCTATTTATTGTAATTATAGTCTTAAAGATGCTAGTTTCTATAATTTTTCCATCTTCAAATCCTTTGATTTGGGAAAAAGATATGGGCTAACCATTTTGAAAAAAAATGGCCATAATTTGAAAATATGAACAACTATAGCCAGTCGGTCCAATTTATTTCTCTCTTTTAGCCATTGGCCCAGTTGACCACGTGCAATTTCTATAACTAATTGATACACTTTTATACTATATTGATACACTTTTAAAAAAAGAAAGAGGGGATCTTATACCCAATTGATACTATTTTATACCATATTGATACACTTTTATAACAAGATAGAAGGGAAATCTATGTATGCATATACAGTGTTCATATATCCAACTAATACTCTTTTATATTAGATTGATACACTTTTATACCACATTGATACAGTATGTGCTAGCATATACAGTAGCATATATCCAATTGATACTCTTTTATACTAGATTGATACACTTTTATAACATATTGATACAGTATGTGCAAGCACATACAGTAGCTATTTTCTATTAACCGTCAAACTAAGACAAATAACAATTTAAAAAAATGATAGAAATGGGAAGTATATTTTTACTCTGTAGTTTGATATCAACGAATCTTCTTTTGTTACACTTTTCTACCGTATAACCTACCTAAAAATTCTTACCTTACTTCTAAATCCTCTATTTGATTTTGAGATTTTTGTTGTAAATGGTGGAAAAATCGGGTTCATCGAATAGAAAACCAAGCAAGAAAGTGGTGAAAGACGATCCTTTATTTGTTTATGAATTTATTGAGGATGATTTATCATTTATTGGTGAAAAACTATATGAAGCTAATTGAATGCAGATTCTTAGAGATTTGTACAAAAGTTTGTGGAATGAAAAAGGTAAAGATGAGTATCAGAAAAGGTAATGGAACAGAGAATTAAGAGTTTGAATGAAAAGAAAATTGTGAATGAAAAGGAAAAAAGAAAGGTAAAGTTATATTTTGATTTGGGCGCATTTCTGGTTATATGTAGTTAAGCGTATGTGAGTGGCTATTTACCAGATTTTTAGTTTTAGTTGCTATTTTCGTGAAATTATTTTATTTTTAAGTGTTATTTTTACTAAAAATTACACAAATACACAACTTATGTTTTCAATATTACAAAAAATCCCAACTCCCTAAACATATTACAAAAATCTCAACATATACACAGAATGCTATGTATATGTCGGTTATGTTATGTATATTAATAGGGAGAGAGAGTAAAGTAATTAAAAAAGTGGGAAAGAGTGTAATTATTTTTAAAAGATTGGTATTTATGTTATTTATACTTATTTTTATCGTTTCCCCATTTGATTTTGTATCTTTGAATTGGTCTTGTATATGGGCCTGCTTGTCGCACTACGTTCTATGAGTCATTTCAAGTTCAGCCCGTTGGATCAAGTCAATAAACATACTATAGCTCAACTCGTCTAATTTAAACTTGGATTCGAACAGATTGATTAAACAAAATGGGTTAAGTTTGCCATCTAATACAAGTCATCGAGGATGCAGCAAATCGTCTGAATTAAGAGATTATAAGGGTCTTGTTCATGTATTTAACCATTTAGATTTAAGTTTGGATACATGCTTTCGAAATTTCCTCCAGTAACTCTTATTTAGTTTTCTTTTCAAGTTTATTGATGGACAAATCAGATAGCATTTCACTCATAAATTAATGTTATGGTACTTTTTGTTTATATACTTGTACATATTAGATTGCACTTAGTATGTAATTAAGCTTGCGTTTTACTAATGATCCATGAAGAAAAAAAAAGCACTGTAGATATCAATAAGCGAATTTAAAAACGAACTTTATTAAAAACTTAAATCTAGTTAACAAGTTAAAATTAGTTGCAGGATAATCCTCTAGACCACCTCAAAACCTTTCACCAAAAAATTGAAAAAAAAAAAAGAACAGAATTGACCTCTGGATGGAACATATCTCTTTCTTAATTTTGGTCTTGGTAATTGGGGTTGCTAGAGGTTAACTATATTTAAAAATTATTTTTGTTTTGAAATCAAATAATAAAAAATTAAAATAAATGGAACATATAATTGTGGCCTGTGTATTAGCAAGGTCGTCCTACTAAGCAAGCAAGTGATCCTGAGAATTTAGTAAGAATTCCAACTTTGTATGATGGCTCTGCCGGTATCAAATTAAGGTGTCGTAATTTGGTTAGTGCTGTTTGATCACCAGAAGTTCTAAAGAATGCACCATTTTGCATATCGTCATCCAATGATAACCAAGTCCAATGCTTCCACACTGACTCTACTGCCTTTTCCCTGTGTGTCACCTCTTTAATTAAATTATTTTGTTGTGCGATAAAACGGTTACCCTGGCTAATAATTGTTGCTTCACTGCTTCCGCCAATAGCATACCTGTTGGAACGGAACCAATAGTTTAGTAGTGTTAAGTGGATGTGCAGGCCTTTTTGATAAAAAATAGTTAAATAATCGATCCGGTTACCTCATCCAATGGGTGTAATCATTGTTGACAAGATGGAAGAATCCGAGCCTGCACCTTGGCATCCTTTGATCCAACCTCTTACCAAAATGGTTGTAAGCCAAGGTAATATGCATTTTCTTGTCTGCCTTGTATTCATCATTTGCACCAAACAACATTACTTTATCGTGATCAGTGAAGTGACAGTTGGAGATGGTGATACCGGTTGATCCTTGGACGGCATCGATGAGCCCATCTGCGGCACGTGACATGGACACGTGGTCTATCCAGATGTCGCGAGACGCGAAGATGCTGATGGCATCACCTTCATCCCAACCCCTCATCCCAACATGGTCTACTGAGTCCCTGACCATGCCACCACCAGTTACTTGAATGTTGTGAATGTGAAGGTTACTGATGATAACGTTGTTCACATTTTGCATCTTAATTCCAGCTCCATGTTCGATATGGATATTGAATCCACGGGCATCGATGGTTTTGTAGCTTTGCACCAGCAGTTCCCTCGTCAGCTTTATACGCATGTGTCTGCCGAATACGATCCACAAGGGCTCCTTTTGAATCACCGCATGCCTAAGGGTACCTGTTTCAAAATTAACCCAAACAAACAAAAAGTTACAATGAGATTTGAGATAGTCACACTTGATACATACATACATATATATATATATATATATATATATATATATATATATATATATATATATATATATATATATATATATTAGAATATAAACAAGCTAGCTAGTATGTATACCTGGTGGAGGATTCTCCACGTTGTGATCAGAGTTATCTGTAACAACGTAAACCTTTCCACCTTTTCCACCAAGAGCATTGCGGCCAAAACCGAGGGCACATGTAGCATATTTTTCGCGATATGCAGCCCAACGACGGTCACATCTCCAGCATTTGTCAATAAGATTAGAGGACACACATGGTCCTCTATATTTTACGCCTAACCCCCTTCTCGTGGTGTTGTTTGCCACTGCTGCCCCTACACTCACAAATGCGATGAATAACAGGACAACAAGTCCGTTCATTTTTGTTTTGGAGATATTCATAGTTTTTTTCTTTCTTTTTTTAATTATTTTTCTTCTTTTTTCTTTTCTTTTTTTTTCTTTTTGTGTATTTTTATGGGAAACGAGAGTTTGGTCTTTGGTCTTGATAAAGTTTGTAGGGCTGATGACTAATTTTCGTAGACCAAACTCAAGATATTCCCTATAGCATTATGGCTTCTTACTTCACGACTCTTTTATACTATCAAAGGTTTCCTTATTTATAGATTTTTGTCATCATTTGCATCCATAGCTTGATACAAGAAAACGAAAATTAAGGTGGATCATTTATAAAATTTGTGGAGTGTCTTAACTTTAAATTTTATGGCTCTCCTTTTCTTCTCTTTTTTCCATTTTTTTCAGTGGGTGGGATAAATACAAATGAAAAAGGGAAAAGTTAGAAAAAATAGGACAAAAATGTATGTCGTATGAAAATGAATTTTAGTTATTACTGTATGGTATTGACTGATTCTAACATGTTAATAATCATCCACTCAAATGTTTAAGAGTAAAGAGATCAAATACACCTGAATTTATTTTGGAAAGTTGATTACACACTCAAATTATTGTATTGAGTACCGATCTATTACACACTTATACTATATAAAAGTAAATTTATTTTTACCCCAAAATCTAATATGGCAAAAAATTAAAAAAAAATAAAGAAAAGTGCATACAGGAGTCAAATTAAAATAATAATAAAAAAAAACCACTTCGTCTTTGTGCATTCTTAATGGACAACCTTCCCTACTTTTTCTTCTTTGTTAATCTTCTTTTCTCTAACTTTTTTCTTATCAAAATCACTTCATTTTCTTTCACTAATCAACTTTTTATTTTCATCATTCTCCGTCTCGATCTTGAACGAAATTCGCAATGCTGAAGAATTTGATGACGAGTTGATAAAATTGATGGTGATATGTCTCTTATTTTTTATAATTGACAATAAAGTTGGTGTCAATTTTGGTGATCAATACTGAGTTTACGATTATGAGTGTTATTAATTTTGATGGTGACAATGGTAATGGATCTGGTGGTGAATGATTTAGCAAAGTAATTTGGTGTAAAAATAAAATTTTGTGATGGTTATTGTTGTGAATTTCAACATTGACAATAATGGTGGTTTAATTTTGATAAACATTAAAATATATTAATGTGGTGTGATTTTGATGTGGATTCAGTGGCGGGTGGTTCTTTGTAAGTTTTGGTGGCGAAAATGATTGTGATATGATTTCGATGACGAGATGGTTATGGTGTTGAATTTTGTAGTGGCTCTTTATAATTTTTAGTAGTAACAATGGTGTGATATGATTTCGATGCTGAATTTATGATGGTTATTTGTAAATTTTTATGGTGGTAGTGGTTGTGGGGTGATTTTGGTGGTGAATTGGTTGTTGGTGGCGATGATATGAGTTTGATGACTATGGCAGCAATGGTGGTGGTTTAATGGTGGATTTTGATGATGGATAGGAAAGAAGAAGCAATTAGGGTGACTCGGAATTTTTTTTAAAATATGACATAAAAAATGATGTGGCAGTGACATTGTGATGACATGTACGCGAGTGTGTAACACCTTTCGTCATGTGACTGGGTGGAATCGAATGTATAATACTACAAGTGAAAATAAATTCCCTTTTAAACACTACAGATGTATAATAGATCGCTGCAATAGTTTGAATGTGTCATTGAATTTTCAGGAAAAGTTCAGGGTGGATTAGATGACTTTTGATCTGAGGTGGATTTATGCACCTTAGAGTCATTATCTATGCTTGTTTAGCCTTATTTTGAGAACTTCTCGCGTTCTTAATGAGTGGTTAATGATATAATTGAGCATATAAGTGTTAAAATACTTGATTATAATATTTAATGTGTGTTTCAAATAAGTTTAGAATCAATTTGGTCACTTAGAGTTTAGATGAGAAAATTAGTGTTACTAACTTGAGCTATATGTTATTCTAGTTGATCTCGATGGATTCTATTGTGTGTAATGAGTTACTGAGGGTATTATTGTATAATTATGTGTGTAATAACTTGTTTATAGTGTTTAAGGTTTAATTTAAACAAGGCAAGAGTCAAAACTAAGTTAAAGATCAAAAGGACAAAATTAGTATTCTTAGCTTAAGTTTCTAGTTCATCGTATTGAATTGTATATTATTTTGAGCTCTAATTTGTGGTGTTTGATGATATAGGATGATTAGTAGTTTGTCATGATGATATATGGATGATAAACAAGCTGTAAATCAATTAAAAACAACATTACAAGGCTTGGAATGGATGGACAAACACTTGGGACAAGACTTGACCAAAAATGGACGTTTTGGAGTCATTGGCATGCCACGGACTCTAGGCACCGTGTTAGGGCGGTACCACGGACTTGGGAGCATTATAAATGACTAATTACACTATCCCACTATATTATTTGCTACGTACCCTAGGCACCACGACATGAGTGTGGCACGCTTCTATGTCAAAATTGATAGCTTGTGTCCTCCTAAAATAAGATCCTTAAGCATTATGTTTTACACCTTGGATGATCTTGGGACTTTGGGAGAGATTGGAGAATACTTCATTTAGGTTTTAATTCCTTTGGTTTGTTTATGTATTTTAACATGCATTCAATCATTGTGATTACGTTATGTTCATGAACGGCTAAACACCCCTTTCCGAGGTTACCTTTTAGAGGTTAAGGCAAAAAATATGAGTATTATTGTTATTAATTGATTTGATTTGGTTGTTTATAATATTTGGTTGTTCATTTATCCTTGTTATCACTATTTTAAGAATTTACGACCCTTAGAATAAATGCATAATCAACTTGTGAACCCGAGAGAAGGAACAAAAGGATAGAACGTGCGATAGATAGAATAGGATTGTAATATTCTAATTGAATGAAGTTATAATTTACATTTAAGATAGGAATATACCTAAGTGTCCTATTTGGTTTACTTACTGGATGAAATATGAATGCATTTAACTTAGTTCTCGCATCCCCACTCAATGATGTAGTTGTGGGGCTAAGTTAGATAGGTGATTAGGGGCTCAAAAGACCATAATCATAAAATCAATCTCGTGAATCAAAAACCAAGATAATTAACCTAACCAATGAAGTTCTATAGCATCGTGTGATTGTTCACAGAGCCTTAACCCTGGGTTTATCCCTATTACTGTCCAAAACCTTTACTTTACTGCATTGTTTAGTTTACGCTTAATTTTAATTTTCAAACTCTTTCGATTATGATAGCACTTGGTTAATTGTAATAGTGAACTAGAATTGGATATTTGTCAATACAAGTCTCTGAGGGATCGATACTTAGCTTGTAAAAGACCACTATATTACTTGGTGAGACCACATATATTTGTGTGTGCGCTTGGGTGCAACAATTTTTTCCAATATTTAAGTTACTATGTAATGATTGGCCAATAAAATAAAATCATGTCATGAGTTAAAATATCCTTCAATGTTGTAAGTGCATCAATTGACAAACAATCATGATTATATAGTAAAAATTTTATGGGGTGTCCTATTTTGATAGTGTTATTTAAATAATATTTGTTTTTTTTTTGCACGAATATCCAATAAGATATATATGACTGAACTTTAGTTAATTCTTAACATATGTTACAGTAATGTATGACTGAACATAGACATACTTGAAAAAATTAAAAGGGTGTTAAATGATTTGTTAGATTTGTTATTATCTTAACAAACTGATAATTGAGGTTTGTTTAGTATTGATACATGGAACTTATGTTTCAAATTTGAGTTAATTTAGGATAGATTTGGGTATCAAAATTTGAAAAAAATTATTTTAAAAAAAAGTTTTAGATGTGTATATCTAAAACTCCATATAGATCAGCCATATATGACTGAAGTATAAAAATATTTTTGAAAATAAAATTCAGACATATATAATTGAATTGTTGATTAATTTTTACATGTAATTCTATTAAAAATATCACATTTAATCCGTAAATATTTAGCTCGTCCAAATTTTCTCAAATTGAGTTCATGACATTTTTTTACGAGTTAGTTTGGATTTGGATTGTACCCCAAGTGACCTATCATTTGGATGGGTAACTTTGGGTTACTTGGTGGTTCATCATAGTCAACGTGTTAGTTAAACAAAAAAATAAGACTTTACTACTTTTGATCTCTGTAAGATCTATTTTGACCCTCATATTATTATAATAATATATTCTTAATAAGAAATAAATTATCTTTAGTCATAAAATAGTAATCCACAATCTGAGTTCGTCCTCAATATTATTTTGTTTTATGTCAAAATCTTGTGGGAAAAATGACAGATCAAAAGAGGTTAAGTATGCCTTTTACCAATAATTTGGGGTATAAATTTTATATGAAATTGAAATAAAATTTCAAATTCAATTTCATATTTTATATGCCTCAAAGGTAGGGGAACATTTGTGGCTGGTGTGTGAAAGAAATTTCTTAAAATGAGTTTCAACTGGTGTTTGAAATTGTCAACAAGGTAGTGTTGCCAAGATCTGAGAAGAGGACAATAGCTTCTGCTATGGATATGTATATGATTGAGTGTCTTAGCAAGTTTGAATTGATCATTCTACCAGCCTAATGTTGGAGCATATATACAAGGTTATCCATGTGAAGGAAGGAAAACATAGTATGCCTTATGGTTATTTCCTAAACAGACTATTTGATCATTTTGGAGTTGTAGGTGAAAATGAGACTCCTAAAACTGCAAAGCAGATGTTCACTCTAACAACTTTGATTGAGAATAAATGTATAGAAGGGAAGGTGGGGACCATGTCCCAAGTGTCAGAGTTGCTATCAGCCCAGAAAAAACTAGTAAATAGGTGGAGGAGATGAGAGTTGGTTTGGATGCTAGGGATGCAGAGATTATGCACTTAAACATAAAGAACCAACAGCTTTCTACTGAGGGAACAGGCTCTGCTGTAGCACTTAGAGCAGAAAATGCAAAACTCAAGACTAAGGTCTCAACACTTACTGAGGAGGTTCAAAGGTTGAATGTACAAGTCAAAGACCTCACTAAGTAGCTACTGAATCCACATGTTGCAGAGAGTACTAGGATGGAAATGTTGCTTAGGTCTCTCTCCCCCAAACTTTCATCTACTTGAGCCCCTCCCCCTCCCTTCTAAATGTGCTTTGATATCTATTGGAACCCTGTGTCAGTTTTCTTTATTGTTTTCTGTGGCTTTTTAGATTTCAAAATCTTATGTTAATTTTAATTACACTGTATGGTACTCACTTTTCTATAATGAATGGAATTTTATCTTGTGTCTATCAACTGTTTCTTCTTCCTTAAGTTGTTCATTCACGTTAGTGTTGCCCCAGTGGCCATGAGTTAATCAAATTGTGCTTATTACTATCTTGTTTTACTGTTCTTACTTTTTATGATTCCAAAAGGGGTAATATTGACTTCACTATAGTAGGGACCAGGTACCATAAGTAATGAAGAGTGAAAGTAATGATAATAGGTGGAATACACACTGATACTATTGAGATTGTATGATAAGAGAGAAAGTGAAGGGCTGCTACTGATAGGGGGAATACTGATGTATGTGTAGATACAGTTTCTCTAATTCAGGATGACTTTTGATGCTTTGTGGTTATGGTTAGTCATCATAAAAAAGGGGAAAATTATTGTCTCGTGTTTTGATGATGACTAGAAGATATTGGATGATCAGGTCCCTTCCATAATTTACCCAGGTATAGCTGTCATACTCTGTGCAGTCTTGTTTGCTAATGCAATAACTGTGCAAGTGTAAAAAAAGTACCAAAATGGATACTTGATCGTATAAAAATTC
Source organism: Capsicum baccatum var. pendulum (assembly GCA_030864225.1). NCBI lineage: Eukaryota > Viridiplantae > Streptophyta > Magnoliopsida > Solanales > Solanaceae > Capsicum > Capsicum baccatum. The sequence continues at coordinate 110,125,624 of CM061551.1, forward strand.
TATCACTTATTTATAACGACTATAAATAGAAAAAGATGCCTCCCCTCTAATAGTTTTTGCAAATCGAAGAATTCTCTGGTGGTGGCGAAAACTCTCAGAGCTCAAGTTCTAAATCTTTACTATTTATAGTTAGGGTTCCTGAGTCATGCTTTGTAACTGATTTAATCAAAGATTAAGAGTAAAGATTTTGTTCTACTGTTAAGTTTCTTTGGTAGAGTTACCTAAGTTGTGTTGGTTAGAGTTAACCGATATTGAGAGTGTAATTGACAGAGCTGCCAAGAGGTGGTTGTAATAGAGTTATTACAATTCTGAAGAACTTAGAGTTGATTTGTAATGAAGTTTGTAATCAAGATGAGTTTTGATTATAGTGGAGTTTGAGAGCTTATAATTGCAGGTCGTGGTTTTTTCTCCTTCCTTGAGCAAGTAAGTTTTCACGTAAATCTTTGTGTTCGTTTATTTTCTGCATTTTTGTGTGTTCACCTTTTTATTGATATACTATTCACCTCAGGGACCCGGTCCTTTAGCGGTGGTGTATCCCCCATTTTCAACAATTGGTATTAGAGTAAGGACACTATAAAAGGTTAACACCTAGAGTGAATTCTCGATCATAGATGTACCACCTAATCTGAAAAAAGGACAATCTACTATTAAGCCACCCCATTTCAATGGAAAATATTATGGGTGGTGGAAAACTAGGATGTATGATTTTATTATAGATGAGGATAGTGAGCTGAAGGATGTGATACTTGATGGTCCTCATGTTCCAGTAAGGGAAGTCAAAGAAGGAGACAAAGCTAGAATGATTGTAAAAATCAGGAGAGAATATGATGATGAAGATCATAAAAAATTGAGAAGAAGTTCAAGGCCAAGAAATTATTGGTGTGTAGGATAGGATTAGATGAATACAATCGAATATTTGCTTGTAAGAATTCCAAAGAGATTTATTAATAGATGAGATCAACTCATAAAGGAATAATTTATGTGAAGGAATCAAAGGTGGATATGTTGACCACTCAGTATGAAGCTTTCTCTATGAAGGAAAGTGAGATGATTCAAGAATGCACACAAGATTTACCTCAATCACAAATAAGCTGCACTATCTTGGTGAGGTGATTCCTCTGCACAAACAAGTAAGAAAAATTCTAGGAGTCCTTCCTAAGTAACGGGAGAGTAAAGTTGATGTCATTACTGAGGCTAGAAATTTGAAGACACTCTCCATGAATGAATTGATTGGGAACTTGAAATCCATGAGTTGAAGAAATAACAAGGTCAAGAAAAGAAGGAGATTAAAAGAGAAAAGTCACTAGCCTTAAAAGCCGCAAAGTATGAGTCCAGTGATGAAGATGCTGATGTTACCAATTGAGCTAAAAGGATTGTCAAAGCTATGAAGAAAAGTGGTCAGTTTCATAGAAAAAGAAGCAGTAACAGAAAAGAAGACATTATTAAAGTCTGTAAAAAATGTGGGAAACCTAGACATTTTATCAAAAATTATTCTTTACATAAAATGGATTATCAAGAGTACTTGAAATTAGGAGAAGATAAAGAAAAAAGGAAAGATCAGGTCCCTGAGAAGTCAAGAAGAAAAGCTGTTGCTGATTTTACAGTGAAGCAAGCTCTAGCTGTCAGGGGAGATGACTCAAGTTAATCTGATGAATCAGAAAAACTGAAGATGTGTCTATGTTAGCTGTTGAGGATACTGAAGTCTCTTACAGCTCTCTTTTTGCTCTCATGGAAAAAATTAGATGATGAATAATACAATGAGGTAACTCTTTTTGATATTAAGTTGAACTTAAATGATTATTCCCCTAAGAAGATAAAGAAACTTTCAAATGTCTTACTTGATTATGTATGTGAGCTTAGTATTGAGAGAGAATTACTTGAATATAAGGCAGAAAAGCTATAACATGAAAAAATGGCCTTAACCATCCAGTTATCTAAAGTAAGAGAACAATCTTTAAAACTAAAATTAGAAAACAAGGATTTGATGGATTAACTGAAGAAGATGGTTGAATCTGATGGGAAGGGCAAAAAGAAAGCTTCAAATTAATCTTGAAGAAAAGTAGAAGAATTCTCGAAAGCTTCTTATGGTTGCACTTTATAAGAATGAAGAATTAGAAAGGGACCTGGTCTTTCTAAAAAAAAATCGTAACAAATCCCTGAAATAGACCATATCTTCATAGATCTTTGCAATAATGGTAGAGGTATTAGGCCTTAGTACAACACTCATACTTTTAAGTCCCAAGGAAAACATGTTTTGTTGCTAAAAATAGAGCTAATAATCATTTCTTCACTCATTATAGCAGGGATAGTCACTTGAAGGAAGAATGCCAGGGATGGCTTAGAGTTTGAATGAACACTGCTAGATATGTTCAACTGAAGCAGTCCTGCCACAAGGGATCAAATTCCTTAACTAATTTTTATAAAGAATAAATTGCCTAGATGGACCAAGAAAGATGTGATTACTCTTTTGTCTATCTTTTGGGAACTCAGACTCAAGTGGGTTCCCAAATCTAACAAATGACCTCTATATGCAGGTGAGAGTAAGAGAAGGTAGTCAAAGTTAGTTCATGGATAGTGGATGCTCTAAGCATATGACTGGTAGAGCTGACTATTTTCTCTCACTCAAGGTACTTCAAGGTGGAGTTGTCTGTGTCCCAAATTTGTGTTAAAGGAAATAAAGTGAAGTTCATATCTGATATGTGCACTGTGTCAAATTTGAAGTCTGGAAAATTCATACTCAAAGCTAAAAGGTGAAAAAACATGTATGTGGCTGCTCTATACTCAATAACTTACTGTGAATTGACCTGCTTAAGTACTCAAGGTGAAAATGTTGACCTGTGGTACAGAAGGTTGGGACATATAAGTTCCTCTTTACTAAATAAATTGATCTTAAAGGGCCTAGTTTGTGGTGTTCGAAAGCTACAACTTTCATACAACAAGGTTTGTAATGCTTATGTCAAAGAAAAATAAACCAGATCTTCCTTTAAGCAGAAGAAGCAGGTAAGAACCTCTAGACCCCTTGAATTGTTGCACATAGACCTATGTGGACCTATTAAAGTCCAAAGTAGGGATGGGGAAAGATTTATGTTTTTTATTGTGGATGACTATTCTAGATTTACCTGAACCTTGTTCCAAAGAAATAAGGATAAAACTTATAAAGTACTAGTGATCTTTCCCAAGAAAATTTAGATAAAACTGAACTGGAAAACTATAGAATTTAGATTTGATCATAGAATTGAGTTTGAAAACTTTAAAGTTGAAGGATTCTGGGTTGAAAATAGAATCAGTCACAACTTTTCTACTCTTAGAACACCTCAGCAAAATAGAGGGGTTTAAAGGAAAACTAGGACTCTCTTAGAGATTGCCAGGACCATGTTGATTAATAGTGGCCTTCCAAAAGGTTTTTGGGCTGAAGCTATCAATACAGCTTGTTATGTGACCAATAGATGCCTGATTAGATCTCTCTTGAACAAAACTCCATATGAACTTGTTTTCAATGAAAATCCTAAACTTGATTATTTTAGACCCTTTGGGTGCAAGTGTTCTGTTATAGACAATGGAAAGAATGAGCTTGAGAAATTTGATTCCAAAAAGTGATGAAGCTATATTTGTAGGATACTCCACAACAAGTAAAACATACAAAGCCTATAACAAAACGACTTTGTGTATGGAAGAAAGTGTATATGTGGTCTTTGATGAATCAGGAAAGCTAAAAGATTCTGCTGGAGGTAAAGTTTTTAACATGGAAGAACTCATTCCTATTAAAAGGGATGGTACAACAGAAGTTGAGGTTAAAGAATAGAATGATACAGTTGTAGATGAAGAAGGTGATGGTAAATCAGGTCCTCAGTTGCTAAATCACGATTTAGAAGAGTAACATCAATAAGAACCTACTCAAAATTCTCAAGGACTTGGACCTAGCAGACCTCGGTTAAGAAGATCAAATTGGAAGCACAAATCCTCTCAACCCCTTGAAAATCTAACCTCTTCCATGGAATTTAGAATGCAAACAAGAGTTCAAGCTAGAAATTTTATGGATTTTTCAGTTTTCTTATCACAGATTGAGCCCAAGAATGTAAAGAAATCCCTAAAAGATGCTGATCGGATTAATGCTATGCAATAATAACTTCAGCAATTTAAAAGAAGCAAAGTCTGGCAAATGGTCCCCAAGCCTGTTGATAGAATAATAATTGAGACAAAATGAGTGTATAGAAACAAGCAGAATGAACATGGCACTATCAACAGATATAAAACAAGGCTTGTTATTCAGGGATATAATCAAGAAAAAGGTATTGACTATAATGAAACCTTTGGTCCTGTTGTAAGGATAGAAGTTATTAGGATTCTTATTTCTTTTGCAGCCTATATAGGCTTTAAACTCTATCAAATGGATGTCAAAAGTGCATTCTTAAATGGTAATTTAAAGGAAGAAGATTATGTCAAACAACCTCCAAGTTTTGAGGATGTAGATTTTCCACATCATGTGTTTAAGCTGGATAAGACTTTTTATAGATAAAGCAGGAACCTAGAGCTTGATATGAGAGACTATCAAAGTTTCTTATGGAAAATGGCTTTAAAAGAGGGAAAATTAACAACACCCTTTTTCTGAAGTCTAGAGGAACAATTTGCTAGTTGTGCAAATCTATATTGATGGCATAATCTTTAGAGCAACCTTTGAGTCTTTATGTGAAGAATTAGCCGAATTAATAGGGAGTGAGTTTAAAATAAGAATAATGAGTGAATTGAGCTTCTTCCTAGGCTTGGAGATTAAACAGACCTCACAAGGGAAAATGATTTGTTAAGAAAAGTACATCAAAGAGCTATTGAAGAAATATAAGATGGGAGATACCAAGCCAATTGACACTCCAATTGCAACCAGTTCGAAGATGGATAATGATAAACCTGGTCCCTCAATCAATGGGACCATGTATAGGGGGATTATTGGATCCTTATTATAGTCACTGCAAGCAGACCAAATATTGTGTTTAGTTATATATGTGCTGGATTTTAGGAATATCCAAAAGAGTCTCATCTGAAAGTAGCTAAGAGAATTCTCATGTATCTCAAAGGGATAGGGGACCTGATCCTGTTCTATCCATCTGGAGAAAATTTTGATCTAATAGGTTATGCTGATGTTGATTATGTTGGGTGCTTAGTGGATAGAAAAGTACCTTAGGAATGACTCATTTCTAGGTTCATCTCTAATCTCTTGAGGATCTAAGAAACAAAATTAAGTTTCTCTATCTACTACTGAAGCTGAATATGTGGTTGTCACTTCCTGTTGTGCTCAATTATTATGGATCAAACAATAACTGAAGGATTTTGGAATTGTCTCTGATACTATTCCATTGATGTATGACAATACAAGTGCTCTAAACATGGCTAAAAACCCAGTGCATCATAAAAGAACAAAGCATATTAATGTGAGGCATTATTTCCTGAGAGACAATGTTGAAAGGGGGGGCCATTCGCATGAAGTTTTATAAGACTAAAGATCAGGTAGCTGATATCTTTACAAAGGCTTTTCACAAGGATAAATTTATAAAGAATAGGCTGAGATTGGGGTTGATCAAGATGAATTAACCTACTTGGTGGATCAGTTTTCCTCTATTCATTGGCTATGATTAGGAGACAGGTATCCTTGATGAAATATGTGCTTTTTGGTCTAATTTAGTACCATACCTTTGCAAGTATACACGCACGGTGAGCCATTTTATAGGGGAACAAATGAGACAAACACATCATAAAAAAATTCACTCAAGCAAGGGAGGGATCTGGTCCCCTTTCACGAGTTAGTATTATTCATGTACACTTTAAGATTTGCATAAAGTCTTGTCTGAAAAGTCATGTCCTTTCTCGGCTGTCTGTAAACTGTCAAATTGCTAAAAAAAATAAAAAGTCGCACCTATAGAGACCTAACACATCCTATACTTTTTAATTCCAAATGTTGCAGCTTTCTTTTTTCTTTAAAATCAAATTAACCCATTTTTCTCACATATTTCATTTCTAAAATTAGCACCAAAATTTTCTACACTAAAGCAAATCCTTTCCTTCTCATAAAATCGTTATTTTTTTCAAACCTTATTCAAAGAATTCAAATAGTTGACAAATCCTCACCTTCAAGACCTACAAAAGACTCTGAAATTGTTCGAACTCCTTCACCCAGTCTGAAAGTCCTACCACTGTAACTGACACAACCCAAACCAGGGCCTAGTCGTGTCGAGCATCTCAAGTCCAACCCGAATCGAAGACCACCCCCAATACATAACTATAACCACCCTACACCCTATGTCAGATGAATTTCAAACATATAACAACATGAAACAAATATAATTTAAAAACATTTGATGAAGTCCATAACCATAACCAACCAAATATCCATCTGGAGTCAACCCCTATACCAATATTAATACCAAGGCTGACACCAATACCGGAACTGACTATGTCTATATAGTCCGGCAAATCCTCTAACCAAAATCAAAGAACATCCAGTTGGGACATTCCCTCAACTATAACCAAAGCCAAAATCCAAGAAACAAAAATAATGTAAAGAAGTCCATAACATGAAATGGAGTTTTCCAGAGTATCGAAGCTCACCACTTTAGTCTGACATAAATTTGTCCCTAAAGTCTAAGTCATTGAGAAGGAGGAACGGTAGTATGGCCGATTCCTGCATCGCATAGGGATACAACGCTCGAAGACGGTTAGCGGAGTGAACACTACCATATACTAAGGAATAAGGTTAAAATAATATCATCATTCAAAACCAAGTCAAATAACCATATGCAATCACTACATACATACATACATACATATATATATATTGTGTTGGAAAAGGGAACCAGGTTTAACATGCAAATAAAACCTTAACTTGGGTTGTATAGCTTGGCCATCCTAAAACCACCCATGGGCTATATGGTTTTAGCTCCCCATGATGAAAGGGCCCCAACGTGTGTTAGCCGCATGACCAAAAAAAAGAACCTGGGATGACTAGTACAACCCCCGAAATATAAAGTGTGACATAATGCACACGACCACCAAGGCCACCCTCACACCGATAAACGCGAGTTTTCAATGTCGGTTCCCTTGGGACCTCCACCTTCCACAACTTTGCTACTCAACCCCCTTTAAGCCCAATTAAGCCTTTTCACATAACCAAACTATTTACCAAGGAGTCTTTTAATTAGGCATTAACCATTGGTATTGTCATACCAAAATTAGCTTGTAAGTTTATCCATTTACGCCATACCAAAGCCATTAAACTAAATTGTCTCCAAAATTTCCAATTAAACAAAAATCATGTCCACCCAGACCTTTTCCAAATCATTTAAAACCAACCAAACCAATTTAAGTTTCATTACCTTTTATGCAATGCAAAGATTTCAAGAATAGTCAAACGATGTGACAAAATTATTCTCATTTGCAATTAAATAAACATGTTGAGGGCATACAAGTTTCAAAACCATAACCAAGTAATTTGGGGGATTTCAAAGTACCCCTAAAGCCATTTAACTTTACCATGCATTTCACAATATCAAAATCATATTAAAAGCATGAAAGAAATATCATTAAATATTAGAAACATTGTTCAACCATGAACATCCAAAAAAACCCCAACCATTAAGTCAAAATCATAATAATATCATGAAAACCAAATATTAAAATACTTGATTTTTGTTGAACTAACAATGAGGGAGAAGTATATGCCTTAGACACCAAGGAAGATGGAGAGAATCACTCTTGAAAGCCCTTAATTGATTGCCTTGAGGAAACCCTAGCCTCTTGCTTGAATGAAGAGTTTGAGAGATTTTTAAAAGTGTTTGATTGAGAATAATAGGTTAATAAAGTCCCAAAAGGTGTTTTATGTCATGGTATCCAAATGAGTTAATAGGGAAAATGTCTAGAATACCCCCAACTTAAAAACTAAAAAATTACCGCATATGGGTACAAGTTGACCCTCCAAGTCATCACCACAACATATGACTGGTGCCATTCAATCATAACCAGAACATAAAGTTGGACACCACACACTGTCCACTATATGATTCCATTGCACCAACTCATGACCAGAACATACGACTCATATGGTCCAATCGTACCCAAGATAGAATCTGGAGGGATTGACACTGGACAACATACGACCTCCCACCATGACTCGCAACCTATCCTTATGGCTCTTAGTAAGCCACTCATACTAAGATTCAAGTCAAGTCACTAAGTTTCTGATTAAATGAAGGACCGACCTAATGACTCATCACCAAACTAAATGACCCGTACCACCAAATCGTAACCACTACAGAAACCCAGCCACCATTTACTGAAAACCTTATGAGTTGGGCCACCTGGCCTGTACCTACACCATACTACTCATATGGTGAGCCATTACAAGGACAGTGAGCTCAAAGCTCAGGAAATTTTCAAAGGCCAGAACCCAGGGTGTTCCAATTCTCCCTCACTTGGATCATTCATCCCCGAATGATGGAACAAGGTAATATAAGCATGATTAAACCCCTAAACGTCTCTACTCTTACCTTTAACAAAGATAGAAAACAATGATGATAGGATCAACACATACCTTGAGCACGATTTTTTGGAACAAAAAATAGGAATGGATACTTGGACTTTATGTCCTCTTCCGCTTCCCATGTAGCCTCTTCAACCTTATGGTTCTTCCATAGACCCTTTACTAAAGCTACGTCCTTGGTCCATAACCTACGAACCTGGCGATCTAAAATCTCAATTGGGATCTTCTTATAAGATAGGGAATCCAAAATACCAATATCCTTGATAGGTATAATATGCAATGGAGAGCCACACATTTCTTTAATATAGAAACATAGAATATCAGGGAATTGAGCTCAAGCTAAAAGGAAACTCCAACTCATATGCAACATTACCAACCCTTCTCAAAACTAAGTATGGTCCAACATATCGGGGACTGAGCTTCCCCTTCTTTCCAAACTGTATCACTCCCTTTATGGGAGATACCTTCAAGAACACCCTATCCCCAACCTTAAACTCTAACTTCCTAGATTGGTAAAACAAATCCGAGCCAAACATATCCGCCTCACCAATATCGAACCACCCAATAGGAAACCTACATCTCCTACCACACAAGGCCTTAAATAAAGTCATCCCAATGCTTGAGTGGTAATTATTATTATACACAAAATCTACAAGAGGTAAAATGTCAACCCAACTACCACCATAGTCGATCACGTAAGCTCAAAACATATCCTTCAACGTCTAAATAGTTTTTATTCCTGCCCATCTAACTGCAGGTGAAAAATAGTACTAAGACTCACTTTAGTCTCTAACCATCTCTAAAATGAATGCCAAAAATGAGATGAAAATTGTGTACCACAATCAGAGATGATAGAAATAGGTAGCCCATGCAACTTACAATCTCTTGGAGGTACAACTTTGCATACTCCTTAGTCAAGAACTATCTACGATGACCCAAATTGAATTAAATTGATTCTAAGACTGAGGAAGATGGTAAAAAAATCCATGTTGATCACTTCCTACTTCCTCACTGGCAACTAAATTTCTTGATACAATCCTCTGGGCCTCATGTGCTCAACTTTCACTTGTTGGAACACCATGAACCTGGCCACAAAACTAGCTGCATCCCTCTTCATGTTGTTCCACCGATACATCTCCTTAAGTTTATGATACATTTTTGTTGAACCAGGATGAATAACATAGTGTGAATCATGTGCCTCAGCCAAGATCCTCTCATATAAACCATCTATATTAGGAACACATTATCTTTTTTGGTACTGCAAGGTACTGTCACCACTAATCTCAAAGGCCATCACCTTCTACCCACCTATATCACCGTTGATCCTCATCAACACAGGATCTAAAATCTACTTCTCCTTAATTTTAGCACCAAGAGACAACTGCACAACCTTCTGCACAAACATGCCACCATCCTCGGAGTCTAAGAGATGAACTCCAAGGTTAGCCAAATGGTGAATATCCTTCACCAACTCCTGTTTCTCTTTATCCACTTGGGCTAGATTTCCTATGGATAATCTTCTAAGGGCATCAGCAACCGTGTTAGTCTTACCTGGGTGGTAGTAAAAACTTATGTCATAATCCTTGAGTAACTCAAGCCATCTCCTCTGCCTGAGGTTAAGCTCTTTCTGAGTAAACACATATTGCAGGATTTTATCATTAGAAAAGATATCCATATAAACCCTATACAAATAATGATGCCATATTTTCAATGTGAACACCACATATAACAATTCCATGTCATGGGCCAGATAGTTCTTTTCATGCACCTTCAACTTTCTAGAGGTATACACTATCACCTTGCCATGTTGCATTACAATGCAACCAAGTCCTATACGAGATGCATCACAATAAACCACAAACCTTTTAGTGCCTTAGGTAAAGTCAAAATTGAAGCCGAAGTTAGCTTATCATTCAGCTTTTTAAAACTACCCTCTTAAGCATCAGACCCCAATAACTTCACCTTCTTCTGAGTTAGCTTAGTCAACAGGGCATCTATAGTCCAAAACTCTCCATGAACTTCTTGTAGTATCTAGCAAAATCCAAGAAGCTCTGAATATCGATTGGAGTCATGGTTCTAGGTCACTTCTTAACTGCTGTGACATTCTGTGGCTCCACCGTAATCCCTTCACTAGAAATGATAGGACCCAAAAAAGTGACAACATTCAAACAAAATTCACATTTCAAAAATTTGACATACAACTGTTGCTCTTTCAGGGTCTGTAACATAATGCGGAGGTAATTGCAAGATCCACCTCACTCTTAAAGTACATCAGAATGTCATCTATGAACACAATGATGAACAAATTCAAAAACTAATAAAAGACTCTATTCATCAAATCCATGAATATTGCCGGGGCATTAGTCAATATAAAAGACAACCAGGAACTCGAAATGCCCATACCAGGAATGAAAAGCAATCTTAGGGAAATCTACCTCCCTAATCTTTAACTGATGATACCTGGATCGAAGATCAATTTTGGAGTAAAACTTAGCACCTTGTAACTGGTCAAACAAATAATTTATCCTTGGAAGAGGGTACTTGCTTTTTACCATCACCTTGTTCAACTGTTGGTAACCAATATATATCCGAAGGAAACATCCTTCTTACGCACGAATAAAACTGGTGAACACCATGGAGACACACTAGTTCGTATGAAACCCTTATCTAAAAGATCCTTTAGTTGCTCCTTAAGCTTCTTCAACTAAGTCGTAGTTATTTTATATGGGGGAATAGAAATAGGACGAGTGTCCAAAATAAGATCAATCCCAAACTCAATCTCCCTATTAGGAGAAACACCTGGATGGTTATCATGGAAAACCTCAAGAAATCCATTCACCACTGGACAGAATGTAAAGAAGGACCCTCCAAGTTCGAATATTTAACTCGAACCAGATGATAAAGATACCCCTCGGAGATTAATCTCCGAGCTCTAAGATATGATAAGAACTTCCCCTTAGTAGTTAAGGAGTCACCCTCCTACTGAATAACTGGCTCGTTGGGAATTTAAAGATGACCTTACGAATCCGACAGTCTAGGATGCATAGCATGAGTGCAACCATCCATCCTAATATAACATTAAAATCAACCATATCTAACTCAAACAGATCCATCAAAGTCTCCCAACCACCCACAGACACCACACATCCCCTATAGATTCTTTTAGCAACCACAGAATTACCCATCAGGGTAGAAATAAAAGCAAGTTTGAAATATACTTAGGTCTTAAACCAAAATGCACAGCCGTAAATGGGGTCACATAAGAGAGAGTGGACCCCAAATTAAGTAAATAGTACACATCATGGGAAAAGATTTTCTATATACCAGTCATGACATCAGGCGATGCCTCAAATCCTAATGAGTAGAGAGTGCATAAAGACAGTTTCGACCAGTGTCGGAGCCAGATGATGCACCTTTGGTACTAGAGCTAATGAAGAGGCAACCAGAACCTTGTTTTTCTCTAAAGCAACCTTGGCCACTGGACAATTTCTAATCATGTACCTTGGCTGACCACAGCTGAAGCAGTTGTCCTTTTCTCATCACAGTAACCCGATGCAATCTCCCACAAAATTTGTAGGGGGATATGATGGAGCTGACTGGGCCCCACTAGCATGATATTAGGCACTCTGTGCTCTAAAGTTGTTGTCGCCATAAAAAAGCTTATCAGCCAATGGCTTCGGGTATGGACCACTAGCTATCAAGTAAGATCCAGAGTTTCCCCACTTTTTCTTGGCCAATTTTTTGCCATCCCTGCCACTCTGCTGTTGGCCACCACCCTTCTTAGAAAATCTAAACTTCTTGCTTTGCCTCTCTTCTATTTTATCCTACTTCTACTTCTTTTTCCTACCTATTGTATGTACACAACCAACATGGAGATATTCATGTCCTAGTTCAACAATGTAGCCTTACTCTCCAAAATTATGTCCCGGGACAACCTAGAAGTAAACTTTCTCATTTTAGCCCTCATGCTAGAAACTAACTCTGGAGCATACCGATATAGCTGGTGAAACTTCAAGGCATACTCCTTGATTGACATCTTGCCTTGCTTCAGATTAACAAAATCTTTCACCTTCACTTTTCTCAACTCCTGAGGAAAGAAGCAGTCTAGGAAAACACCAGAGAAATTATCCAATAGGGCTGACTCAGCATCGCCACCCCTTGACTACTCTCATTCCTTATAATATTGGTATGCTACCTCTTTCAATTGGTAGGTAGCAAATTTCATACCCTCCATGTTTGTAACATACATAACGCAAGAGATATTTTTCATCTCATTAAGAAAAGTCTAAGGATCTTCCTCAACCTTAAAACCAGTGAACACAGAAGGGTTCAACCTCATAAACTGGCCAACCCTTGTGGCCTCTGAAGATGGAGTAACAGAAACACCACGCTTAGCCTATGAAGATACCAACAGGGCCAACATATAGATAGACTGATGAAACTCAACATTCGTCACATCATCCTGAGGAGATCGAGAAGGACTAGAGGGAACCGGTGGAACTCTAGAAGGACAATAAGGAACTGGACCCCTAGACCGTGTCTGGACCCCATAAGCAAAATGGGTCCCATCAATATTATCCTTAAGTGGGACAGAGGAGTTTCCTTGAGCTTCAGATCATTGAGGACGCATGATCTGAAAAACAAACAAACAGGTATTAGAGAACATTTTACGACCTTAGACTCTATAACTTGAAAATAGAACACAAGAAAGAAAAATATTCCTAAATGCCTCATAGTCTCTCCCTTATGAGTGTGGCACACTACCTTCCTTAAAAGAGACTATACTAGACATGGCTTTGTCGACTCCTAATTGACCATGAACCTAGGTATCTGATACCAATCTGACATAACCCAAATTAGGTCCTAGTCATATCGGGCATCTCAAGTCTAACTCAGATCGGAGAGCACCCCTAATACCCAACCATAACTGCCTTGAACCCTATGTCGGATGAATTATGATCAAATAATAAGAAGAAAACAATATAATTTAAAAATATTTAATGAAGTCCATAACCATAACCAACCAAATATCCAATCAAATATCTAAACGGTGTCAACCCCAATACTAATACCAATACCAATACCAAGGCTGACATCAATACCGACACCGTTCATGACCATAGTAGTATGAAAAATCCTCTAACTGAAATTAAAGAACATTCGATCGAGAAATTCCCCGATCATAGACAAAACCAAAATAAGAAACAAAAATAATGTAAAGAAGTTCATAGCATTAAATGGAGTCTTTCAGAGTATGGAAGCTCACCACTCCAGTCTGATACAAAGTTGTCCCCGAATCCACGTTATGGAGCAGGAAGAATGGTAATATGGTTGGCTCCTGTATCGCATGGGATATAGCGCCCAAAGATGGTTGGCGGAGAGAACGCTAGCATAGAAATAAGGATAAAATAATGTCATCATTCAAAACCAAGTCAAATAACCATATCCAATCACATAAATACATATACATGTACATATATATATATATATCATGCCGGAAAAGGGAACTACTTTTAGCATGCAATTAAAAGCTTAACCTGGGTTGTGTAACTTAGCCATCCTAAAACCACCCACGGGCTATATGGGTTCAGCTTCCCTACTGAAATGGCCCCAATGCGTGTTAGCTACATGACCGAAGAAAATAAACTGGGATGACTAGTATATCCCCCAAAATATAAAGTTTAACATAATGCACACAGAAACCAAGGTCACTCTCACGCCGGCAAACATGAGTTTTCAATATTGGTCTCTCTAGGACCTCCACCTTCTACGGCTTTGCAACTCAACCCCTTTTAAGACCAATTAAACCTTTTCACATAATAAATTTATTTACCAAGGATTTTTTTTATTAGGAATTAACCATTGGTATCGTCATACCAAAATTAGAGTTTTCAAGTCTATCCATTTATGTCATACCAAATCCATAAAGCCAATTTGACTCCAAAGTTCCTAATTAAACTAAAACCATGGAAACCAAGACCTTTTTCAACCATTTAAAACCAACCAAACCAATTTAAGTTCCATTACCTTTTATGCAATACAACAATTTCAAGAATAGTCAAACTATGTGAAAAAATCATTCTCATTGGTATTTTAACAAACATGTTGAGGACATACAAGTTTTAAAATCATAACCAAGTAATTTTGGGGATTCCAAAGTACCCCTAAATCCATTTACCATTACCATACATTTCACAATATTGAAATCATATTAACATCATGAAAGAAACATTATTAAACCATTAGAAACATTATTCAACCATGAACATCTAATAAAACCCAACCACTAAGTCAAAATCATAACAACATCATGAAAACAAACATTAAAACCCGTGTTTTTTTGTTAAACTAACAATGAGGGAGGAGTAACATGACTTAAAAACCAAAGAAGATGGAGACAATCACTCTTAAAAGCCCCTAATTAATTTCCTTAAACAAACCCCAGCGTCTTTCTTAAATAAAGTATTTGAGAGATTTTTAATAGTGTTTGATTGAGAATAATAGATTAGTGAAATCCCAAAATATGTTTTATGTCATGGTATCCAAAGGAGTTAAAAGGAGAAATGTCCAGAATACCCCAACTTAAAACTAAAAAATTATTGCAGGTGGGTACGAGTTGACCCTCCAACTCATCACCACAATGTATGATTGGTACCATACAGTCGTCACCAAAATAGAAAGTTAGAAATCACACACTGTCCACCATATGACTCTATTTCCCTAACTCGTGACCAGACCATACGACTCATGTGGTCCAATCGTACCCAAGATAAAATCTAAAGGGATTAACACTAGACAACATACGACCTCCCACCATGACTCGTAACCTGTATACATGGCTCTTAGTGAGCCACTCATAATCAGAGCCAAGTCAAGTCTCAAAGTTTATAATTAAATAAAGGGTCGACCTAAAGACTCATCACAAAACCAAATGATCGATACCACCAAACCATAACCACCTAAGAAACCCAACCACTATTCACTGGACATCTTACGAATTGGGCCACCTGACCCATACCAACACCATACGACGTGTATGGTGAGTTGTTACAATGATAGTGAGCTCAAATTTCAGGAAATTTTCAAGGGCTAGAACCCAGGGTGTTTCAGTAACCTCTTCCCCATCAATGTCTATGACTGAAAAAGAGACTCCTTAAAGCCCCTTTCAATGCACTCAGTCTATTCCACCCTCTATACCCTCTCCTGAAATACCAGTGGCTGACTCTTCTTCCTCACCAACTTCCATGGATGAGTCCACCAAGGGAGAAACCCCTAAGGTAGTGGAACCCTTTATTAAGACTGTTATAATGGTTGACCAAACTAAAGCCTTTGGGTTCCAGTAGAAGTCGAGTTCCCTCAAAATCCCATTCCTTTAAAAGTTTCAGAAAAAATTGACACCTTCAAAACTCTAAACAAACCCAGTTCTCCTACCCCTTCTAAGTCAAATTCTATTTTTTCTCAACATTTTGATGAAGAACTCTATATCAAAAAGTTTAATCCATCCAGTAGTGAGTTGTTTGGAGATGATTAGATTGATAAAAAACTTATTTTTCTATCAAATGACCCTAGGGGGAGTGCTATAGGGTTGGAGGAATAAGTTGTTGGTGATGAAAATATTCCCCCTCTTCCATAAGTGATATATCTCCAAAGGTTGATGAGGGCATTGGGTCATTTGTTCCATCCCTTAATGAAGATGAGGAGGTTAATGAGGATGGAATACTTTTATGATGGTCAGTACTAAAACAAAGAGATATCAAAGAAAAGGAGACAGTGATGTTGGATGTATTTATGCACTCTAGTGTTACTATTCTAGCCTTTTTAATCTTGCTTTGAGGATAACTTGGGTGATTTATGTGTCATATTGATATAAACAAGCATATAAGTGTCAAAGTACGCGAGTATAATGTTCAGAGTGAATTCCAAACTAGTTTGTACTTAAATGAATTATTTAGAGTTCAATTGTGGAAACTAGCGTTACTAGCTTGAGCTAGGTGCTTGTCTAGTCAATCTCGTTAGATTCTATTGAGTTTAAAGGGTTTCAAATGGTTTTAATGTGTAATGATGAGTGGAATAACTTGTTGGTAGTGTGCAAGGTTTAATTTTATTAAATTAAGAGTCAGAACATAAAGTTGACGATCAACATGAACTAGCCTAGTCTTAGCTTGTGTTTTTGATTCGTCATCATGGATATTGTTTTGGTATGATCTCTAATGTGTGGTGTATGATTTTTTAGGAGGATTTATGAGCTTAGTATACTGATATATAGATGATATAAAGGCTGGAAATCCATGGGAAAGACACCACAATACAAGGGACTAAGATGGGATGACCAATACTTAACTAAAATTGTGGAAGCGAATTCCAGTGGAGGGAGGCGATGAGCCTGCGGCGCCCTAGCCATAGAGGGGATAAAAATCTCGTGAAACCTCACCTAGATCGACGCTCTACGTAGGCTCAACCTTGCCTGGAGCAGTGCTCAACCCATGGCGGCGCCCCCTCTAGTCCCGTGCTCAATTGCAACATAGAATCCAACTCCTACACGGCTAAGGCTTGGATAACTATATATACACACATTGTACATGTTTTTTACACATCCTTGGACATATTTTTGAGATTGAGGGGCTCCTACAACTTCATGTTTTAGGTTTTTCTTATTTTAATTTAGTCCATTCATGTTCTTAGTTGTTAATTACAATCTTGTGATTACGATAATGACTATGCTTGGCTAAACGCCCTCTTTTCGGGGTTAAATCCAAGAACACGAGTACTAGTGTTTTGAATTAAGTTTTTTTTAATTTTTTTATCATTATTGGTTATTTTTTTATTCTTGATTTAACTATTTTGAGGCTTGATAACCCTTAGAATACATCTATTATCAACCTTGTGAACTCGGGGGAGGGAATAGGGAGATAGAACATGGGAATAAACAAAGTATGGTTTGTATTCTTTTATGAAATAATGAATTCAAATTAGTGTCTAGGACAAGTATGTATTTAGATGTCTTACTTGATTCACACGTAAGATGATAACTTAAAGAACATAAGTGGACAATTATATCCTCACACAATGATGTAGTTGTAGGGTCTAACTTAGGTAAAGGATTAGAGGTCGGGAGACCATGATCATGCAATTAACCCTAAGAATCAATAACCAAGCTAATCAAGTTAACGAATGAAGTTCAATAACATAGTATGATTGTTCAAAGTGCTTAAACCCTGGGTTTTCTCCTATTGATTATTTTAAGTCTTTATTTTACGCATTCTTTCCTTTACTTTAGTTTACAATACTATGAACTCTTTTTAGTTACCTTTCGATCAAATTAATCTTAGAAGTTAAACTAGAATTGAATCGTTGTTAGATCAAGTCCCTATAATATCGAGACTTGGCTTCTTGAAGGTCACTTGACTACTTGATAAAACCACGTACAATTGCGTGTGCACTTGGGCACTACCAAGTTTTTGCGGTCGCTATCGGGGACTTGAAATTTGGTAACTATTTATTTTAGTTTTTTTTTTTAGATTTATTTGGTGTTTTTATGCTTGGTCTTGCTTTTGTTATTACAGGAAATAGGTTTTTAGGTGGATAAGCTGGCAAGGGATCGAGAGTTAGTTCAAACCAGCCCTGAACCTGAGCAACACTTTCATCAATGAAGGAGAGAAGTAATCCTTCTCCCCCATCTTCCTCAAATCACAGAAAATCAAGAGAATCCTATTCTAATGGCTAAATAACAAGCAACCCGTAGGACAGTTAGTGAAGTGGCAATCCCACTTCAAACCAATTTGACCTCCCCATTTCAGAAGCTGGCAGCTGGAGCCAATTTTGAGCTTAAACAAAATATTATACAACTTTTGATTAGCAATGGACAGTTCATAGGTCTTTCACATGAAGATCCACCGGTCCACTTGTGACACGAGCCAAATGGCCAACTTTATTTTTGATGACATCTTTGAAGGCCAACACATAGAGACTTAAGATTTGGTCACCTCTAGTATACAAGAACAAACATGGAGGACAGGCTTTGAGCATGCCATTAAGCAAGGCCATATGTGAAAGATTTATTAGAGTATTAAAGAATTGAGGACTCATGGTTTTGCACCACACGTAATGGATCATGATTTTTGGAGCATTGAAGAGCCTTAAAACACTCCAAAACCGCCACTCTACTTAAGAGTTTTTTTGGTCATTTTATGCCCGTTCCTTATACTCCATAAGAGCTCCTTTTATTAAGGTCATTTTGTCTTTATTTTGTAATAACTATAAGTAGGCTCTTTAGGGTTTACTTCATACTTAGTTGTTTATTGATGTAAGACATAAAATACTTGTAACACCTAAGACTTTCTCATGAGAGTGTATCACCTTAAAAGCTATCCCCACCGTAACTAGGGCTACCAAAGTGTAGAATCACTTGAGTTGCATTTTGGCTTGAGACGTTGGTGCTAAAGGAGGTAAAGTCCCTCTTCTGTCTTCATAGGCGTTAGGTGATTGTATTGTGTAGGTGTTAAGGGTCCTTATATTTGATATATCTTAGGGTTCTTAGGATTTACATCTTCATTTGTCTAACTATCTATCCATTTATCTATTTCAAATCGTGTGTTTTGTGTTTGTGTTCTTGTTGCCATTTGTACCTAGTTCTAGTGGACTGTTTGTGACATTTTTGTGGCTGTTTTGTGACTTTGTTGGTTGACCTTGTATCATTTGGTATTATATCAAGGATTCATTTTGTTCCAATAAAATCAATCTTGGGCTTGTTAACTCAAATATCACAAAAAAAGATATGTTAGAAAATCAAAAATAAAAAAAGAAACATTCTATCCCATTTTTTATGTCTAGGCCAAAATTTTTATCTTAGATTTAGGAGATTTTTATGTGTTTTATTTGTTTCTAGTGTTATCCCCTTATCCACTAACACTAAAAGAGTCAAGATCCAAATTTTGAGCCATTTCTGAGTTGATCTTGAACTTTGATGGTTGCTTTTTTTAGGATTGATATCTTGAAAGTGTATTGTTGATATTTGTTGTTGAGGATGTGGGTTTGAAAATGTGGTTTTGTTGTTGTGGAGCTCAACGAGAGCAAAAAGAAACAAAAATCATTCAATTTAGAGCTCATTTGGGTTGGTTTCCATTATTGAATGTTCTTGTTGTTCTTCATGTATTGTTGAGCAAAATATTCAAAAGGGAGTTGTTTGATCTAAAAGGGTGAAGAAACGAGTGTGATTTTGTGTTTGTCTTTAAAGACACAATCCCAAGACATCCAAAAAGGAAAGGGGACAAAAGGGCTTTCAAAAGTTTTGTTTACCAAAAGGGAGTAAAAGCTTATTCCAAGATTAACAAAAGAGGAAAAAGCCAACAACCTTTCAAAAAGGTGTCTTTCCAAAAAGGTGAAAGGATGTCAAACCTTTTTGAACTTGAAAAAGAGGCTCCAAATCTTGTTGTTTCCTTCCCAAAGCTGATTTTCACCATTCCAAATTAAAATTTAACCAATTCAAATTGCAAACTGCCACGTCACCAAATTGCCATGTCATCAATACCACATCATCACCCTCCAAAAAACAACCTAAGGCTCAAAATTTCAGATTCTTAGTTTCTTATTGTTGATTCCTAGTTTTTGTTTGTTGACTCTAATAACTAATCCATAAGCTAGTACTCCTCTACTAATTGTAAGTTAGTTTTTGTGTTTGTTTCTTTGTGTTTGCATTATTTTTATGCTTTTATTGTTTTTGAATCATAGTAATTCTTGGTTCAAGTTTGGACATTACTTTCTTGAGTCTTCAAGCAAAGAATCCAGTCCGACCAAAGAGTAGACTCACCCTTTGACTCATCACAAACTACAAGACGACTTGCAATACTTGTGAAACTAAGTGTGAGATGATTAAAGTGTGTGAGAGTGTGGTGAGGATTTTGTGAACTAATTGTTTTTTTTTCTTTTGTTTTGTAAGTTTGTTTTGTTTTAGGTACAATTACAATGGAACCCGCGGCTTTAACCTCTCAACCCATGGACAAAAATGTCACCAATGCCATTTTGGCCCTCCTTGACACTATCTCTCAAGACTTGGCTATAATAAATGAAAGATAGATCGTAGGGTAGGTCAAAAGAACCAAGTGGGCTTCCCGAACACACGTCAAGAGGAAGGTTGTAGCTTATGTGAGCTATAAGGTAAAAATGCTATCCCCTACAATCCTATGAACTAGAATATTGTGTTGTGGTTAATAGTAGCCAAATGGATGTGGATGCGGTTTTGCCTAAGGTAGAGCTGCTTGAGACTTCCTTTTGTGATACTCTTGGTATTGTTAGGTTACATGAGGACCAAACTCTTATTGTAGGTACGCAAGCACTAGTTGATCCTTTAGATGATAAAATTAATTCTTCTCATGAGAATAATTTGTGTCCATCTAGTGCTATCACTTATAACTTGACTAAGGTTCCATTACCAAGTGATGAGAGTATTCACACACTAGTTGACCCTTATGAAAACAAAGGTGAGTCTAAATTGGTATGCGAGTTGCCAACAACTAGTAAGGGAGTACAAAATGATCAACAGGGTGACGATGATCTTGATTTGCTTGAATGTGTAGAAAACCTGAGTTGTGATTGTCCTTGTGAAGATGGTTTTGATTATGGTCCCTTTGTTGCCCGTGGTGGTTTGTGTCTAAGTAAGGATTTCTCCTTTGAAAGAGAAAGTTATATGTGCTTAGAAATTCCATCTACTTCTTCTTTATATGTTTCTTATGTTAGGCATACTCCTAGTGGAGATTGTGAAACTAGTAGTAAGTAAGTGCATAAGAACCCTTTATTTGAAGTTGACTTGTGGAACACCTTTATCAACCCTCTTTTTGTTCATGATATTTCTAATAGTGATAAAGAGGGTATGCTTAACTTTGAGAATGGCACCCTAGGGGAGAGTGAGAGTGGTCGAGACATAAGTTCCTAGTTACGTCTTCTATTTAACTCCGGTAACTTCTTAGGGTGTGAAAGACGGATAGTTGTTGGTCGGTCCACTTGTTTGACTGACATTTCTATATGTGTTGCGTGGACTTTACTTTCAATTAAGGTGCCACCCCTTGATGATGATTTCTTTTGCCAACTCCTTTGTAATATTTTTACTAAGTTCCTCGTGATTAAAACAAAGGATATATGGTTATATCTCAAGTGTGTACCTCCTTGGAATGTTGATATTGTTTATTGCACTAACTCTAACCCTCATGTCATGAGGATGTGGTGCTTATTTATCTTCTCTTTGCTCTTATAAGGTTTGGATTCGAGATCGAATCCTTTTCAAGAAGGGGAGGATGATATGATCCAAATGGCCAACTTAGCTTTTGATGACATCTTTGGAGCTCAACACATAGAGACTCAAGACTTGGTCACCTCGAGTATACAAGAACAAGTATGGATGACCAGTTTTAAGCATGCCATTAAGCAAGGTCGTGTGTGGAAGATTTCTTGGAGCATTATAGACTTAAGGACTCACATTTTTGGACCACACTTAATGGATCACGATTTTTTGGATCATTGAAGAGCCTTAAAATACTACAAAACCGCCACTCTACTTAAGTGTATTTTGGTCATTTTGTGCCCTTTCTTTACACTCCATAGGAGCTCCTTTCATTAAGGGCATTAGGGTCATTTTGTCTTCATTTTGTAATAACTATAAGTAGTCTCTTTAGGGTTTTGTTTCTTACTTAGTTGTTTATTGATGTAAGACATAAAATACTTGTAACACCTAAGACTTTCTCTTGAAAGTGTATCGCCTTAGAGTAGGGCTTGGAAAATACATCCCCGCCGTAACTAGGGATGCCTAAGTGTAGAATCACTTGAGTTGCATTTTGGATTGAGACGTTGGTGCTAGAGGAGGTAAATTTCCACTTCTATCTTCATAGGAGTTAGGTGATTGTCTTGTGTAGGTGTTAAGGGTCCTTAGATTTGATATATCTTAGGGTTCGTAGGATTTACATCTTCATTTGTCTAACTATCTATCCATTTATCTATGTTAAATCATGTGTTTTGTGTTTGTGTTCTTATTGCCATTTGTGCCTAGTTCTAGTGGATTGTTTGTGGCATTTTTGTGGCTGTTTTGTAACTTTGTTGGTTGATCTTGTATCAACTTGCAAAATTTTCTAGAAATTAGTGATACATTCATCCCTACGGGCTTGAATGCAAACTATATAAGGATGATGTTGTTCCCCTTTTCACTGATTGGGGAAGCAAAAAAAGTGATTGAATGCAGAACCGGCAAATTCAATCACCTTCTGGGATGACATGGCTAGAAAATTCCTTATTCGGTTTTCCCGTCTGGTAAGACTGTGAGACTTCATAGTGAGATAGTATGCTTCAAACATAAGCAAGACAAGAATCTTTATTATGCTTGGGAGCGGTTCAGGGCTCTTCTTAGGGACTGCCCACACTATCAACAGTCCAATGAGGTACTTGCTCATACTTTTGTAGAGGCTCTTAATCACAATATAGAGATTTTTCTAGATTCAACTGTAGGTGGTCAAGCTCTTGAGATGACTTATGATGAGTTGTACACTGTATTGAACCGTTTCACACAAGGTAATCCAGAGTGGCATGGTGATTCTAGGAGTGCTACCAAGAAAGTTGCAGGTTTGTTAAAGGTGGACCAATACACTATATTATCAGCTCAGGTTTTGGCATAGCAAAATATGATAAACACTTAATTCAGCAGCCTGAAATTGGGAGCTCCACAACCTGTGGCCACAGTCAATGCAATCTAGTAAGCTGCAGGTTGGTGTGAAGTCTGTGGTAATAGTAGCCATTTAGCAGCCATGTATGCTTCAAATCCAGAATCGGTGATGTATGTGGGAAATTCTCAAAGTCCAAATTACGATAATGCTTACAAAATGAAGTTGCAGACTCAGCCATGGAACACACAACAACAACAGATTCAGTAACCACAGGCATAAGATAATCAGTTAACTAGCAACATGGAAGAGATGCTAAAGAAAGTTCTAACCAATCAGACACAGTTGGATGCAGATGTTAAAAACTAGCAAGCTGACCAGAGAATCTTAGAGTTACAGTTGGGGCAGTTACAGTAAGCATTGAATACTAGGCCTTAAGGTGATTTGCCAGAAGATATAGAAAATCCAAAACAATTTATGGCAATCACCTTAAGGAATGGTAAAGAGCTTCATGGAGAACTTCCCAAGGTAACTAAGGAGGTAGATGCAAATTTGACTCCCCCACAAGTATTAGAAAAAGTTGCTAAAAAACTGAGTAAGTCTGAGTACTCAAAAGAAAAAGTTGTTGAAGAAGTGAAGAAGATTCCCCTACTTTCCTTCCCTTAGAGGAAGATAAAAGCAAAGGAGGATGCAATGTTAAAGAAGTTCTTTGACACATTTAGAGAACTTCACGTTAACTTACCTTTGTTAGATGTTTTGCAAAAATGGTATGCCTAAGTACGCGAAACACTTGAGGGATGCGGCTGCAAATAAGGTTAAATTATAGGATGTGGAGGCAATAACACATACTGAGGAGTGTAGTTTAGTGGTCACTCAAAAGATGCCTAAAAAGGTTAAGGACCCAGGTAAGTTTACTCTCCCCATTCAGATTGGCAATAGCGAGATAGTGCAGGTACTAAGGGATTTAGGGGCAAGTATCAACTTGATGCCCCTATCTTTTTTCAATACATTGGGTTTAGGGAAACCTAGGTTGAGTTTTGTACTACTGCAGCTAGCAAATGGGACCATAGCCCGTCCAGAAGGAGTGATAGAGGATGCGCTCATAAAGTTGGGTAAATTTATTATTTCTGCTGACTTTATTATTCTAGATTTTCAGGCAGACGAGAAGGTACCAATCATCTTGGGGCATCCATCTTTAGCAATGAGTGGAGCTTTAATTGATGTGAGAGCGGGTACATTCATAATATGATTGGAAGATGAAAAGGCGATTTTCAAGGTTTATAAACCACTTAACACACTATCTCACTATAAAAACTTATACATGATTACTATTATTAAAGGGGATGAGTTTAGGGTGGTTAATCCGTCAAAGACCTCTTCGTACTATCCCATTGAGCTACCTAAGCCACTATCACCATAGTCCGACAGAATGCAGGTTAATGAGACTGAAAAGGCTAAAGTTGAAAGATTTGCTACCATTGAGAATTCACACCCAAGAGGAGTAAAAATAATAAAAAGATGGAGATCAAATATGAGAAGGAAAAGAAAATAGAACGAAAAAGTTGATAAGTTGGATCGTGCCACGACACTAAATCAGGCGCCGCTTGGGAGGCAACCCAAGTTAAGTAAGTATGTTTTCTTTTTAGTTTTTAGTTTTTATTTCACATAGTTTTTGTTTTTGTTCATTCACAGGTTTATGAAAAGCCTGAGTACCGAAAACCTGAGCTAAGGAGCATGGCATAGACTGAGTGTGGGGTCCACAGACTTTCTTGATATGTAAAAGATGCTACTAGATAGGCCTAGATGTCTAAGGGAGTATTTATATCTCTTACTTTTAAGTTCACTTTAGGGACAAAGTAAATTTGTAAGTGTGGGGTGGGGAAATTCTCAATTTTGGGCTCAATTTTTTTTAAAAAAAAATTGGTTAGGAATAAGTGAGATATTCTTGTTGGTGATATTTTTGATTACATGATGCAAGTGTTTTAATTTTAAAAGCATGTCAATTGTGTGAATAACTACATTTGAGACTCTTAGGCTCAAGTTTGTGACTCTTATACTTGTTGGCTTAATTTGAATTCATGATATTGTTTGGTTGAGAGTCTATGATGATCCTATGTGAGTTGAGCATGTGCCATGTGCGTGTGAGGTTTTTGTATATTCCTTGTTGTATATGATGTCTAGAACTTGTCGGGTGTGTGTGCAAAGCAAAATAAAAAGTGTGGGTTTAGGAGATCATATAGGCATTTCTTTGATACCCTTGTTTTATACCTTCTTTTTAACCTACCTTTGGGCATAATCCTAGTTAACCCCCATTGAGCCTTTAGATTTTTCTTTGTTAGCCTCATATGTAGCCTAATCCCATCTTTTATGGACCTTAATTTGCTCCAAAAGCTCCTAAGCGATTTAATGTAAAATTGAGTAACTAAGGAGTTTGAGAAATAAGAGGATAAAAAGGTAAAACTGATGCCCCAGAGTCTAGTTATTGGCATGTGTAATTATTGTGGTTTGGAGTAGCGAAAACTATTTGAAAAAATCCAAATTTTAGCCTGGATGTGTTACAATAAACCTGTTTTGGCCCTGATCCTTCTTGGACATTGTGCACCTTAACTAAGGCAAATATCTTAAGTTAAGGGTGGCTATCATAGGGGTGCGTAGCGTAATATATGTGCAAAAAAAAAAAGAAAAATTGAAAGAGTAGTATACTCCCGCCATAGTGTTGTTAATTAACTTAATGAGGTAGGATGAGAACAAAAGATATGGGTAGATAAAAGTGGGGTAAATTGGTTGTTGAAGAGTTGTCTTAATTGCATAATGTGTTGCATTAAAGCGCCTAGGGAAGATAGTCACTATTATTCCGAAATAATTCCTACCCGTCCCTTAGCCTACATTACAATCCAAAAAGACCTAATTGATCCAAAGTTCATCATTCTGATATT
This sequence comes from Capsicum baccatum var. pendulum, assembly GCA_030864225.1. Lineage (NCBI taxonomy): Eukaryota > Viridiplantae > Streptophyta > Magnoliopsida > Solanales > Solanaceae > Capsicum > Capsicum baccatum. Next base: position 110,151,723 of record CM061551.1, read on the forward strand.
AGTGGAGCACTACACTAAGGGAAAGCCTATGGTTCACTATGTGTAATTTGGGAATTCCTTGTGAGAGTGAGCGTAATTTGATATTTGTACCCATTGTCACACCTTTTTTTTCATGAAAAAAAGATATGATTTTAAGTTTGAAAAAGGATTTTATTATTAAAGTGACAAAATAAAGAATTGTTTCAAAAAGGATTCTTTTATATTCAAAACTCAGAGTCGCCACTTGGCATAGATCTGGTGTGCCAGTCACCTTTGGAAATCCTTTTTAAAAACTATTTTGACTCTTTTAAACTGGTCCACGAATAGAGATTCTGGCTAAGGAATTCTGTTGATCGAGGGGAAGGTTTTAGGCACCCCTCAATCTTATGGTTCAACCATAGTCACTTCGTAGAGTATATAGGCTAGTATGACGCTATAAATGTATAAAACCACATAAAATACACAAAACAATCAATCAAACCAACAAAACAAAAAAAATCCAAAAATATAGCGTCTAGTCCAATTTATCAGTCCCAAAAATGAAAAAATGCGGAAATTTAAATCCTATTCTAAACTAATCCTAGACTATGATCTACCCGATGCCTCAGGCCTTCATCACGAACGTCCTTCAGGTACAAGATGCTTTGGGGAATTCCTTGGTGAATAAATAAAAATGGTCTTGGGGCATTCCCCGGCTAAATGAATACATTAAATTCAAATGCGATAGAACAAAAATCATTCAACAAACACTCCACACATTTAACAATCCACAATTCCTAAATTTGCCTACCCGACCTAATGTTTGCCTACTAATTCACCCTAAAACACGATATTATCAATTTTAATGATGTCAATGTTCATTTTGAATTAAACCTACAAACAATGAATTGAGTTAAACACTATTCCCTTTTGATTGCTCTCAATTCTCAATCCCACCCCAATCTAATTTTAAATCAAGATTCATACATAACAATTTACGCTACTATTTCCAACAATCCATAACCAGTGTAAACTCAATATTTATCATTTACATCACACACAATTTGTAACCAAAGGAATCAATAACCAGTCAACAAAAGCAATTATCCATCTCCAACGAAGACCAAACAATACACAAATATTCAATTCAAAACACGAAATATCGTAAACATTGAAATAAAAGAGGGAAAGAATAGAGTTGGACCTCAATAGATGACTTTATTCCAAACAACTTTCAATCGATCGGAGCTCACGAACCAATGGAACCTCAACGTTGAACTCAGCCGCTCAACATAAATTTTTTGACGATAGTATCCACCAAAGTAGTGGAGTTAAGGCTGATCGTTTGTCGGTGGATTGATCAAAAGCTGGAATGGGGTTGGATTTGGAGATTATTCAGTAGTTTTGGTCGGTGTTGGTGGTTGGTTGGTGTTTTCGGCGTGTTTTCAACACGTTGTTCTGGTGACGGTTTGGCCGAAACCAAAATTGGTTTTGTCCTCATTTTTTGATGACTAACTCATCGAAAAAACTAACTTTCTTAGTCGTGCTCTCTATTATTTTGATCTCTCTCTCTCTCAGACCTGATCTCTCTCTATTTTCTCCATCTCAATTCATTTTTTTTCCTCACTATTTTTCACCTCTTTCTTCACTGTGTATCTCTCAGTGGAGTGACCAAAAGTGGAAAAAAATGGAGCATGTGTGTGTATGCATTTAGCTGTCTCTGTGTGTGAAAATGGTGAGGTCTCTCTCTTTTTCCGTATTCTGTATGCGTATGTATATCCCTTTTTGTGTCCATCTATGAGTTATCAGTGGGTGTACCTATATTCTCCTAATTCTTTTATGGCATGATATTGAGGAAAAACGTGAGAGGGGAGAACCTAGGGGTTACGTAGGTAGATGTATGAGGGTGGGTATATGGGGTAGGGTGTGAGGAGGATACTTTCAATTGAAGAGGTTCTTATATTTTTTTATGGATTGTTTGAAAGTTAGTTATTATTTTTTGTCATTTTTGTAGAAAAACTATCAACTAAAGGGGGGTGTATGGTAAAAGTGATTTGGCGAGTGACAAAATTATGGGTCTACATCATGCCCCTTTTGGGGTGTAAACACAAAGTATTTTCAAACAAAAAAGTAGACAATGAGACGGAATTTTTTCCCGACTGTTATTCAATAGAAAAAAATAGAAGGAAGGAGGGAAATTAAGTTTTGATTTTGAGCATCCTACCCATTCCAAGTTATGAGGGAATCAAGTCACAGGTATCTCAAAAGGTTGGAAGGAGAGGGACTGTACCGAGTTTGAGAGTCGAGAGAGCTCCTGTCAAGGTTCCAGTCCGTGGCTCTGTTATTACATCAAAAATAAAAATAAAAATTTAAAAAGATAACTAAAATTACAAACATCCTATCTATGCAGCTTTTTTTGGACTCTTGATTTGAGTTTCATTACCCTATTCTTCAGGCGGGCTCCTGACTTGCAATTTCTTCAACTTGTTGCTTGACTTTCAATTTCTTTATCCTTTTCTCCAGGCGGGCTTTTGACTTGCTATTTTTCAATCAGTTGACTTTTAATTTATTTACCTTGTTGCTTGACTTTCAACTTCTTCACCTTGTTGCCTGACTTTCAACTTCTTCACTTTGTTTCTTGACTTTCAATTTCTTCACCTTGTTTCTTGACTTTTCATTTATTTGCCATGTTCTTCAAGCGAGCTCCTGAAATCACATCAAAACTAGAAAGAAAATTATCCCAAACAAAGATTATTATAAAGAGATTCCACTTGCTAGAAAATTAAAGTTCCAAACAACAAGAATTAAATTTTGCCCCAGTTTATCATCAGAGGACTTTTGTGAAAGCCACATCCTAACTACTTGAAAAAATGAAACAAAGAAATGCATCTTCTATTGGTTAATTAGAATAATTGGACTAGAGAGTGCATTTTCTAGGATTCAAAGGAAATGACTCGACTAGAAAGTACATCTTCTAGGAATCAAGGGGATTGGCTCGACTAGGAAGTACATCTTCTAAGAATCAAGGAGAATGACTCGACCAGGAAGTACATCTTTTAGGAATCAAAAAGACTGACTCGACTAGAAAGTACATCTTCTAAGAATCAAGGGGAATGACTCGACTAATAAGTACATCTTCTAGGAATCATGGGGAATGACTCGACCAGGAAGCACATCTTCTAGGAATCAAGGGGAATGACTCGACCAGAAAGTACATCTTCTAGGAATCAAGGGGAATGACTCGATTAGAAAGTACATCTTCTAGGAATCAAAGGGAATGACTATACCAAGAAGTACATCTTCTAGGAACCAAGGGGAATAACTCGACTAGGAAGTACATCTTCTAGGAATCAAGGGGACTGACTCGAAAAGGAAGTATATCTTTTAAGAATCAAGAATTAAGTTAGGAAGTGCATCACCTAACAAGTAAAATTCGAATTACCCAATTAAGGAAGTGCAACCTCTTACAAATGTCACTTGAATTACTTAAGAAAATGTGTCTCCTTACAAATGTCGCTTGAATTACCCTAACAAGGAAATGTGTCTCCTTACAAATACCACTTAAATTATTCAAACAATGAAATGTGTCTCTTTACAAATTCCACTTGAATTACCCAAACAAGGAAATACGTCTCCTTACAAATGCCACTTAAATTATCCGAACAAGGAAACGTGTCTCCTTACAAATGTAACTTGAATTACCCAAATAAGGAAATGTGTCTCCTTACAAATGCCACTTGAATTACCCAAACAAGGAAGTGTATCTCCTTACAAATACTGCTTGAATTATCCAAACAAGGAAGTGCGTGTCCTTACAAATGCTGCTTGAATTATCCCAGGAAATGTGTCTCCTTACAAATGCCGCTTGAATTACCCGAACAAAAAAATTCGTCTCCTTACAAATACCACTTAAATTATTCAGACAAGGAAATGTATCTTCTTACAAATGCCACTTGAATTACCCAAACAAGGAAATGCGTCTCCTTACAAATGATGCTTAAATTATCCAAATAAGAAAATATGTCTCCTTACGAATGCCACTTGAATTTCCCAAATAAGGAAGTGTGTCTCCTTACAAATGCCACTTGAATTACCCAAACAAGGAAGTGTATCTCCTTACAAATACCGCTTGAATTATCCAAACAAGGAAGTGCGTATCCTAGAAATATTGAATAATAAGTTTTAGTATGATTTTGATTACCAAACCTGTGCAACAACATTGCCCCCTTGCATTTGTAAATGTGAGAAATTATATTTTTTGATGTTTAGGCTTTAAAATCCTTGATTTGAAGGTAACATGCGTTCCTATTTCATACAAAGAAATCTTATGAGTTTAAAAACATGGTGGTTGGTTTATAGCTTTAGCTTTTACATCAATCGTTCTTGCACTCATCACATTTAATCTTGCTTCCAATCATTAGCATATGTCATTGACTTGCTACATCATTAACCTAAACTCAGATTATTAAGAGTTACTCTAAAACAAACACAGTATCTCTGCTTTGCTATGCTCCTCAGATAAACCCTTTGAACTTTGGTATTTTCATGAGTTCCCAGACTTGTCTGTTGAAAAAACTTCATGCATGCCTTATTTTAGCTCACAATCATGTCTCTTTCATGTGCTGGCATCTTGCCTTGCTTTGTGCAATTGAAGAAGTTGGTAGCCAATTTTGAAATCTTTTCTCACTTGTTTTGACATGGACTTGACTCAAAGACAAAAGGAACAATAACAAGGGTTTTTTATTTGTCTAACTAACTCAAGAAAAATAAAATATAAACAAAGAGAAGAAAGAAAAGACAATGAATGTCCCCATTTGAAACAAAGAAACAAACAATTTATTTAAAAATAACAGTCAACTCTAATGATTATGCCATGCATTATGGATTAAGCTGCCTGATTTTTTCATCCAAACTTTCACCCACCGTTGTTGAGTTAATGACCCTAAAATTGAGGTGCTTTCATAGACCAATTGCACTCATAGACCTCGTCCGGCTAGTGACACCTTGAAGGGTTTTCGCCAACAAGCCTCTTTATTTTTCTCAGCTTACCATTTCCCTATGGTGTCTGTGAGGATTTTCACCAATAAGACTCTTTTATTTTCATTTCTCTCAACTTACTATCGCTTTACGGTACTCATAAGGGTTTTTACTAATAAGACTCTCACATTTTTATTTCTCTCAACTTACCATCGCCTTATGATGCCCATGAGAATTTTCACCAATAAAACTCTCTCATTTTTATTTCTCTCGACTTACCATCTCTTTACGCTGACCGTAAGGTTTTTCACCAAAAGGACTCTCTCATTTTTATTTCTCTCCTGATTCCTTATGATAAGGAAGACAAGTAGTACCCAAAATGCATCATCATATCCATTGAATGCTTAGGCTTAACATTCTCAAAGATTGATCTGAAGGTCTTTCTTTGGTTGTAACTTGGCTTTTGGATAAGGTTAGAAAGAAAAGTCGGCATGAGGCCCAAATGACACTTGAAGTGGGGTAGGACTTACAACCTTTGGAATTGACTCAAACAATGAGGATTAACTCATGCCCCAGTTTCTTTTGACTGGAAAATTCTAAATTATTTACTTGGTTGGACCAAGCCCAGAGTAGGGCAGCCTACGTATCTCACCCCCGAGAGAGGAGAATCAGGTCACACGTAGTTTTGGCAACTAGTTCTTTTGCTTGAATCTGATTTTCTTTTTCTTTTATTGACTCTTTTTCTTTTTGGGACTTTTTCTGACTTTATTTTTTCTTGACGCTCTTCTTTTTTTTTTCTTTTGACACATTTTTCTCTCCTCTTTTTAGTAACTTTTCTGAATCTATTCTTTTGCTCGACACTTTTCTTTTGAGCTTTGCTGACTTTATCTTGATTCCAAAATAAGCGTATAAAATAAAATAGGACTAAATCTCAAATGGGTAAACAAAGGATGACACAATTTTTGGATAGCAGAATGAAATGTCTTCGTCATATCAATCCTTGAAAATGCAAGTACACATCATGCAATATGAAGTGAAAGATGAAGATTATTCGTGACATTTCTTTTTAGCACTAACTTTAACTGAGCCTGTGTGTCGCTACTTCTTAGGCAAACTCCACTTTTGTTGTACATTCCTTACATCAAATGACTCAAGGTTTCGTCGAACTGATTTTCTTTCTATTCCTCTTAATATAGGATCACACATCAAATGTTTGCTCTAATTGAGACATGTCTTTCAATTGAAGACCAAGTTATTCTTATGATTCTCCAAATAATTGTCTTAATTTTCAAAGAAGACTTCAACTCAGTCACCAAATGTCTCAACACTCTATCTATTTTCTCAGATGCTCTTTTTCTAAATGAAACACTCTGATTCAAAGTTCAAGATTAAACCAGATTTTAAGATCTAGCTGAAAATTTTGCCAGCATATCATATCACTAGAACTAACAAAAAATGTACTATGTAAAGAAAATGAACAAATAACTTAAAATAAGATAAAACGACAAGGGACACTACATCTCATTGAAATAAAAAATAAAAGGGTGTAAACAAAGATGACAGAGAAACAAAACAAGATAGATTTTGAACTACAGCCCTAAAATAATTCGAAAAATAGAAAGGAAAACAAAATAGACTACCAACAATCCTTCCAAGTAAGGAGAGGAGCGGCTTCTCAATTATTGAGCCTAACATCATAGCCACTGGTTTGTATATCAGCATGACTACAGCTTTCACCACTGTCAGACATATTTCCTTCAATAAATAAGTTCTGGATCCCCATGCTCAACTCATTTCTTCCCACATATTATGCAGTACTACGTGCTGGTGAAAAGCTCTGTGATATGGTTGAGGTGCCAATGTTTTGCACCATAATCATTTTTTCTTAAATCGTCTTCTCTATTCCTCTTTTTGAAATACGGCAAGCTTTAGTACTATGACCTAGCATTTAAGAATAATAAGCACATCGTACATTAGCATAAAAAATTTTTAAATGTGGATCGGGAGTATACCCAGGTATAGGAGTAATCATGCTCCATTGTCTCAATGTCTGGAATAAACTGGTATAGGACTCCCCAATTGGCGAGAAATTGTCCTTTTCCTTCCTCCTTTTTGCAAACTATGGCCTTGGTTAAAACTTAGATTTAGAGGTACCTTGGTAAATATGTGGGGTCGAGGACGATGTTGAGATATCGGTGCTTGCCATTATGGATAAGATGACGGACGAGTATACAATTATGCATTATTTAAAGGATATTAAGGAACTAGAATAGGATATCTTAGATTTTGCAAAGAGGAACCTTGTTGTAGGTGAGCATATGGATTTGATGTGTAAGCTCAGGATTGAGATTGATCATATTGCTGAGTTGGACCTCTCGAGCTCTGTTTTTCCCCAGGAACGACGATAGGTACGTTTTCCTTCTTTTTTCCTTCAGACCCCCTCAACTAATGACAATATCATCCCAAGTATTTTATAGAATCCTCATACCCATCGTGTTCCTTAAATTATGATACCCCAAAGTTAGGAGGGAGGTTAATACTTGAAGACATTCCCCAGTCCTTATATACAGCATCTTCATAATTCGCAAGTTCTGGAGAATTTTATGAAGCCTATTCTGCACTCTTCATTTTCCTAGCCATTTTCTCTCGCTCTTCTATCATGTCAGACTTCTTCGTAAGAAATTTTGGTGGTCCAATTAGCATAGATGTGAGCTCAGGAGTATAATAGTAATCATCAAGAATGTTCAAGGTGGATTCACTAGTAGATTGGGGCAGTATAATCATTGGGCGGACAACCAATATGGAAACTTTAGTAAAGGGTTGAGCAACCAAATCATAGATGATATGTGGTATTGTGAATGTAGTAGGCTTATACAGAGGATGCCACAAACCAACTACCTTAAACTGACTGAACAAGAGAAACAAATGCATTAGAGTTCAACAATTTTTCAAAAACCTCTATTTTCTTATTTTTGTGAAAATATCACCGAACCCAAGAAGGGGGCCTACGTATCTCACTCCTGAAAGAAGAGAATCAGGTGTGCGTAGTTCGTGAAGTTTTGACGCAACATGGCCAATCAAACTCTCTTTCTTTTTATTTTTTCTTGTAACTTTAAGAAGAAAAGAAAATAACAAATTGTCAAAATAATTAATGAAAATATATTTGAATTTTACAGCTTTAACATCCCTATACAAAATGAAACATATGATTACCAAAGAAAATCTTTTTGGATTTTCAATTTTGAATTTCATAAAAAAATGAAACTTGAACCTATTAAAGAAAAATCTTTTAGTAGTTTTCTTTAAACGATGTATATGATACATACTCTAAATGAAGAGTGAAGAAAATATTTTTTGTATTTTTTAAATAAGATCACCAAACCCTAGAAGGACTGCCTACGTATCTCACTCCTGAGAGAGGAGAATCAGGTGTGAGTAGTTCATCCAGATTGGATAATTAAAGATTAAATAACCTACTAAACCTTGACTTGAGAGACACGATCAAAGATAGACGATGTACAACGTCAATAAAATCTTTTTGATTTTTCTGTTTGACACTTCACATAAAAATGACACCAACAACTATGAAAGAAAAAAATCTTTTTGGTATTTTCGTTATATGAAATGAACAAAACTTCTACTATTTTTTTTTTTGAATTTTCCTTATATAAAAAGAAATTAGTGAAAAAAAACTTTTTTTGGAGTTTTCGAATTGTGAATGCTTACTAAAGAAATAAAAGAAAAATCATTTTGATGTTTTTGTTTTTTTGAGAAAATAAGTGCAAAAGGTAGAACTCTTTTTTATTTGTTGTATTATGGAAAAATAAAAGCCACAAAAACTCTAAACAACTACGAAACTCTTTTTTTTCTTCTTTTCTTTTTCCTTGCCTAAATATACGCTCCTTTAATTCTAGCGCATACTTTTTTCCAAATCAGTCTGTCAAATGGCCCTGTTACCCTAAAAGATGAGTCTCCTACAAAGGACCAAGTGGGTCCCACTAGGTCTCAATATGATGCAGATAAGAATGACATAAATAATGACCTATGCTGGGGTCCACTAACAAGGCTATTCGGGGGAGCGTATGGTCGATAGTGGTTGCGAAGATTTACACCCACTCCATACGTCCGGCGTCTCCCCCTCCTAAAATAAGGGTGACTAAACTAGAGTTCGTGTAGACGACGTGCACTCCGAGACTTGTTGCAGAAAAAATTGACAAGGGTTATGCAAGTGATGCCAGATATAAAGCGGTAACACATAAATAAAATTGTAAACAAAGAGTACCTATGCATCCAACATTGATAAGACAATAATACAAACAAAATATTTATACACCTATAGTGTCAACCTAAGCCAATACAACTCAAAAATAAGTTTGAATTCTGAAAAATCCCCAGCAGAGTCGTCAGAGCTGTCACACCCTTTTTTTCATGAAAAAAAAATATGATTTTAAGTTTGAAAAGGTTTTTATTATTAAAGTGACAAAATAAAGAATTGTTTCAAAAAGGATTCTTTTATATTCAAAACTCAGATTAACCACTTGGCATAAATCTGGTGTGCCAAGTCACCTTTGGAAATCCTTTTTCAAAATTATTTTGACTCTTTTAAACTGGTCTACGAATAGATATTCAAGCTAAGGAATTCTGTTGACCGAGAGAAAGGTGTTAGGCACCCCTCAATTCCATGGTTCAACCACGATCACTCTATAGATTATATCGGCTAGTATGATGCTATAAATGTATAAAACCATATAAAATACACAAAACAATCAATCAAAACAACAAAACAAAAAGAATCCAAAAATATAGTGTCCAGTCCAATTTATACAGTCCCAAAAATGGAAAAATGTAGAAATGTAAATCCTATTATAAACTAATCCTAGACTATGCTCTACCCGATGCCTCGGCCCTTTATCACGAACGTCCTCCGAGTATAAGATACTCTGGGGCATTCTTCGGTGAATAAATACAAATGGTCTCGGGGCATTCCCCGGCTAAATGAATAGATTAAATTCAAATGCGATAAAACAAAAATCATTCAACAAATACTTCACATATTTAACAATCCACAATTCCTAAATTTGCCTACCCGACCTAATGTTTGCCTACTAATTCACCCTAAAACATGATATTATCAATTTTAACAATGTCAATGTTTATTCCAAATTAAACCAACAAATAATGAATCGAGTCAAACACTATTCACTTTTGATCGCTCTCAATTATCAATCCTACCCCAATCTAATTTTAAATCAAGATTCAAACATAACAATTCATGCTAATACTTCCAATTATCCATAACCACTATAAACTCAATATTCATCATTTACATCACACACAATCCGTAACCAAAGGAATCAACAACCAATCAACACAAGAAATTATTCACCACCAACGAAGATCAAACAATATATAAATATTCAATCGAAATATCAAATATCATAAACATTGAAATAAAAGAGAGAAAGAATAGAGTTAGACCTCAATTGATGACTTTATTTCAAACAACTTGTAATCGATCGGAGCTCAAGAACCAACAGAACCTCAACGTCGAACTCAGCCACTCAACATAAACTTATCGATGATGGTATCCACCAAAGTAGTGGCATTAAGGCTGATCGGTTGTCGGTGGATTGATCAAAAGCTGGAATGGGGTCGGATTTGGAGATTATTCAGTGGTTTTGGCTAGTGTTGATGGCTGGTTGGTGTTTTCGGTATGTTTTTGACACGTTATTCCGGCAACGGTTCAGCTGGAACCAAAATTGGTTTTATCCTCATTTTTCGGTGATTAACTCACCGAAAAAACTTAGTTTCTTGGTCATTTTCTCTATTCTTTTACACCTCACTCTGTCATTTCAATCTATTTTTATTCAATCTCTCTCTCTTAGACCCGATCTCTCTCTATTTTCTGCATCTCAATTCACTCTGTTTTTCACCCCTTTTTTCATTGTGTATCTCTCAATGGAGTGACCAAAAATGAAAAAAATGGATCCTCTGTGTGTATATATCTAGTTATCTCTGTGTGTGAGAATAGTGAGGTCTCTCCCTTTTCCCATATTCTATGTCCGTATGTATATCTCTTTTTGTTTCCATCTGTAAGCTATCAGTGTGTGTGACTATATTCTCCTAATTCGATTATGGTATGATATTGAGAAAAAAATTAAAGAAGAAAACCTAGAGGGTATGTAGGTAAGGGTATAGGGGTAGGTATATGGGGTAGCGTGTGAGGTGGATACTTTTAATTGAAGAGGTTGTTATATTTTGTTATGGATTTGTTGAAAGTTGGTTATTATTTTTTGTCATTTTTGTGGAAAAATGATCAACTAAAAGAGGTGTATGGTAAAAGTGATTTGGGGAGGGACAAAATTACGTGTCTACACCCATTACGTTATGAAATGCTTTTATGTGAGTAATTATAGGTAACTTTCTTATTGTGAGGGGCAAATGTTTAATGAATATGGGTGATTTTTATGATGTCCTTGATTGAGCTATATGCATGAGTTTGCCACTTGTGGAGTCCATTCTAGAGGCTAGGATGTTTTGGAGTAGTGTTCATGAGCTTTCAATTATGTAAATAATATGCTTAGTGTAGAAACTTGCATTTCGTGTAATCATTGTAGTACTAGATTTAGTGTCTTGCAGTTAGTAGAAGTGTAGAGTATCCTTATATTATGATACTTAGAGTAAATATTTGTTCGAGGACGAACAAGGCTTTAAGTGTGGGGTGTTGATGTTGGATGTATTTATGCACTCTAGTGTTACTATTCTAGCTTATTTAGTTTTGTTTTAAGGATAACTTGAGTTCTTTATGTGTGATATTGATATAAACAAGCATCTACGAGTCAAATTACGTGATTACAATGTTCAAAGTGAATTCCAAAAAAGTTTGTACTTAAATGATTAGTTAGAGTTCAATCGTGGAAACTAGCATTACTAGCTTAAGCTAGGTGCTTGTCTAGTCAATCCCGTTGGATTATATTTATATTAAAGGGTTCCAAATGGTTTTAATGTGTAATTATGAGTGGAATAACTTGTTTTCAGTGTGCAAGGTTCAATTTTATTAAGTTAAGAGTCGGAACATAAAGTTGACGATCAACATGAACTAGCCTAGTCTTAGCTTGTGTTTTTTTATTTGTCATCATGGATATTGTGTTGTTATGATCTCTAATGTGTGGTGTGAAATTTTGTAGGAAGATTTATAAGCTTAATATGGTAATATATTGATGATATAAAGGCTGTAAATCCATGGTAAAGACACCACAAGATAAGGGACTAAGACGGGATGATCAACACTTAACCAATATTGCAGAAGCGAATTCTAGTGGGGGAGGTGATGAGCCCGAGGCACCCTAGCCATAGTGGAGATCTAAATACCGTGAATTCTCACCTAGAGCGGTGATCAACCCAAGGCAGTACCCCCTCTAGTCTCGTGCTCAATTGCAACATAGAATCCAACTCCTACACGGCTAAGGCTTGGCTAACTATATATACATGCATTGTACATGTTTTTTACACATCCTTGGACATATTTTGGAGATTGAGGGGCTTCTACAACTTCATCTTTTAGGTTTTTATTATTTTAATTTAGTTCATTCATGTTATTTGTTGTTAGTTACAATCTTGTGATTACGATTATGACTATGCATGGCTAAATGCCCTCTTTTAGGGGTTAAAGCCAAGAACATGAGTACTAGGGTTTTAAATTAAGTTTGTTTAATTTTGCTTATCGTTATTGGTTGTTTGTTTATTCTTGATTTAACTATTTTGAGGCTTCATTACCCTTAAAATACATCTATTGTCAACCTTGTGAACTCGTGAGGGGGAATAGGGAGATAGAACATGAGACTAAACAAAGTATGGTTTGTATTCTTTTATGAAATAAGGAATTCAAATTAGTGTCTAGGACACAGATGTACCTAGATGCCTTACTTGATTCACACATAGGGTGATATCTTAAAGAACGTAAGTGGACTATTACATTCCCGCTCAACGATGTAGTTGTAAGGTCCAACTTAGGTAAAGGATTAGATGTCGGGAGACCATGATCATGCAATTAACCCTACAAATCAACAACCAAGATAAGTAAGTTAACGAATAAAGTTCAATAACATAATATGATTGTTCAAAGTGCTTTAACCCTGGGTTTCTCCTATTGATTGTTTCAAGACTTTATTTTACGTATTGTTTCCTTTACTTTAGTTTACAATATTCCAAATTATTTTTGGTTACCTTTGTATCAAATTAATCTTAAAAGCTAAACTAGAATTGAATCGTTGTTAGTTCAAGTCCATGTGGGATCGATACTTGATTTCTTAAAGGCCACTTAACTACTTAATAAGACCACGTACACTTGCGTGTGCGCTTAGGCACTACCAGACAGGCAAAGTAACTAAGACATACACAACAAGAAGTGTTGAAAAAAAACTTATAGGGGATGCCACAAACACAAATAAGTCTGAACTATTAAAAAAGAAGACTAAAGAAAGAGACTGTGATTGAGGAAGAAAATGTAAAAGTGGTTGATGTTGGAGATAGTGATGAAATTGACCATAATGTTAATAGAAAACGAAGGGAAAAAGTTTGAGATGAAGGAAAGACTAGGTCCTTTCCTTCAAAATCTAGGAAACCAACTGGTATGAGAAGAAAACACATAGTGGTGAAGAAGAAGAAAGTAATTGTGGGATCTGGTCCCACGAAGAGGAAAGTAACTAAAAAAGAGCCTAACAATGCTTCTAAAATAAGAAATATGGAGGAAGTTGAGAAGAGTGTAACTAGGGAAAAAAGAAAGGAGACTCTAAGAACTCGTACTGACTGACAGAGTCTTTCACTCTAGAATTTTTGAGAAAATTGATATGGTGGAATTAGTTAAGTATGTTAGGCATTTGGGATGGTTGCACCTCCTAGAAGAACTAGTTCCCTCTATCTTTGAAGGAGAAGTAATGCAGTTTTACTATACAATAAAGTTTTCAGATAATAGAATGAGTTGGACTACCTTGGTCCAAGGGAAGAAACTAAAATTGGATGAAGAGATTCTTAGAAAAATTCTAGATGTTCCCATTACTAGTGTGAGGACTATTTTAAAACAGCATCCCTCAATAAATTTTATGGTGGATGCCTCAAAGATAGAGGGAACATTTGTGGCTAATGTGAGAAAGAAATTTCTCAAAAGTAAGTTCCAACTACTGTTTGAATTTATCAACAAAGTAGTGTTGCAAAGATCTGAGAAGAGGACAATAGCTTCTATTGCGTATCTGTATGTGATTGAGTACCTCAGCAAGTTTGAACCAATCAGTCTACCTACCTTGATTTTGGAGCATATGTATAAGGTTATCCATGTGATGGAAGAAAAACATGGTATGTCTTATGGTTATTTTCTGAGCAGATTATTTGATCACTTTGGGGTTGTAGGTGAAAAAGAGACTCCTGGAAATGCAAAGCAAATGTTCATTCTAATAACTTTAATTGAGAATGAATGTGTAGAAGAAAAGGTGGGGACCATTTTTCAAGTGTCAGAGTTGTTATCAACCCAAAAAAATTGAGTAAGGAAGTGGAAAAAATGAGAGTTGGTTAGGCTGCTAAGGATGCAGAGATTCTACACTTAAAGATAAAGAACCAACAGTTTTCCACTGAGGGGCCAGGTGTTGTTAAAGTACTTATAGCAGAAAATGTAGAACTCAAGACCAAGGTCTTAGCACTCACTGAGGAGGTTCAAGGGCTGAATGCTGAAGTCAAAGACCTTACTAAGCAGCTGCTGAATTCACATGCTACAGAGAGTGCAAGGATGAAAATATTGCTTGTCTCTCTCCCGCAAACCTCCATCTACTTAAGGACCCCCTTCCAATTGTGGTTTGATATCTATTGAAACCATGTGTCAGTTTTTTTTATTATTTCAAGTGGCTTTTTAGATTTAAGAAGTGTGTGTTAATTTTAATTGCACTGTATGGTACTTGCTTTTCGATAATGAATGTAATCTTATCTTGTGTCTATCAATTGTTTCTCCTTTATTAAGTTGCTCATTCATGTTAGTGCTACCTCAGTGGCCATGAGTTAACCAAATTGTGCTTATTACTATCTTGGGTTATTGTTCTTACTTTTTTATGATGCCAAAAGGGAAAATATTGACTTTACTATAGTAGGGACCAAGTACCATAAGTAGTTAAGAAAGAAAGTAATGATGATAGGGGGAATACACATTAATACTGTTGAGATATGTGTGATAAGAGAGAAAGTGAAGGGCTGCCACTGATGGGGGAATGCAAGCATAAGTGTAGATACAATTGCTCTAATTCATGATGACTTTTGATGCTTTGTGGTTATGGTTAGTCATCATCAAAAAAGAAGAAAATTATTGTCTTGTGTTTTGATAATGACTAAAAGATATTGGAGGACCAGGTCCCTTGCATAATTTACCCCAAGTACAGTTGTCACACTCTGTGCAGTTTTGTCTGCTAGTGCAACAACTGTGCAGGTGTGATAGTGTACCAGAATGGACACCTGGTCCAGTCAAATTCTATCACTTATTTACACACGACTATAATTACAAAAAGATTCCTCTCCCTCAACAGCTTTTGAAAATCGAAGAATTTTATGTTGGCGGCAAAAAATCTCAGATCTCAAGTTCTAAATATTTAATGCTTATAGTTAGGGGTCTTGAGTCGTGCTTTGTAACTAATTTACTCAAAGATTAAGAATAAAGCTTTTGTTTTGCTGTTAAGTTTCTTTGGTAGAGTTAACTAAGTTGTGTTGGTTAGAGTTAACCGATATTGAGAGTGCAATTGACAGAGTTGTCAAGAGGTGGGTGTAATAGAGTTATTACAATTTTAAAGAACTTAGAGTTAAGTTCTAATGGATTCCGTAATCAAGATGAGTTTTGGTTATAGTGAAATTTGAAAGCCTGTGAGTGCAGGTCGTGGTTTTTTCCTCCCAAGAGCAAGGAGTTTTTCACGTAAATCTTTGTGTTCATTTATTTTTTGCATTTTTGTGTGTTCACTGTTTTATTGCTATACTATTCACCTCAGGGACCTGGTCCCTTAGCATTGGTGTAACTGGCCCCCTTTCAACAACATTCTACACTCGACATATATATCCAAAACAACATACATCACCAAAACTCAAATATCAAGGCACTACAAATAAAGCACTACGACAACTAGCCTGTATAACAAGACAAATCACATCAAACAAACAAATCTGGAAAGAGCTGAAAAAATATACTAAGTGGCCGAACTTAAATTTTCACTAAGGAATATCATAATATAACCACAGAGAAGCCAAAGGGTGTCAATATGTAATATATATACATAAAATATTATATTTTTACCTAGCTACATTGTGTCATTTTTCAATAAAGGAGTGTCGGGCGAACCTCTCAATTACATGTGATTTTGTCACTAAATATGTTAATTCCAACAATGAAAGATACCAGCATGATGAAGATTTAATAATTTGAAAAAAAAAAAAAGCACTGAAGGGCATAAATTTTATGTGTCTGCCATGCTTAAGTAATGTTGCTTTTGAAAGATTGTAATTCATTTTACTAGTTTTTTCAGTGTTTCACTATATATATATATATATATATATATATATATATATATATATAGGAGAGAGAGAATCTGTGCCAACATGGGCTCAATATATGCTATTTTTTATTCCTATTTATGTAGTACAAATGAAATTTTTTTATATGTTTATTAATTATTGTGATTTGTATTACTTTTTACATAATTTTCATATAAAATATGGTACTTAGTCCCAATTTATGCCATTCATATGAAATTTTGAGAGTCAACAATTTTTTTTTATAAAATTCGTAGATATCTAAGTTGTTAATTATTGTGATTTATAACATCTTTTATGTAATCTTCAAGTAATATATGTTACTTCACTTTTTTGTCTCAATTTCTGTGATGCAGGTGATATTTTTAGAGTTAACAAAATTTTCAAAATATTTTCTTGATATTTTAAATTATTAATTACTATAATTTATCATACTTTTTAAGTAAATTTTAAATATATATGTATATAGCTTATTAGAAGCAGTATATAATAAAGGCGGAACTACCCATCGATGGGAACCTAAAGTTTGCACGATCTTTCACTTTGGCATCTAAACTAGAGGTTGTTCATTTTTGACATCTCAATTAGTATCCAAGTGTGTCATTTTGACACTTTTTGCTGACTCATCATAGCACGTGGACTACACATATTTTGAGCACGTGTCAGGGGTATTTTTATAATTTTCTCCTCTCTCTTCTCCTTCTTCCTCACTTTTTCTCCTTTTTCCGCCATTTTTTCCTTCACAGCTACAACACTTCATTAGCTTTCATTGTTCCTTCTTCATTTTCTTCACCATTAATTTCAATTTTTTATATTAATGGATTCTCTTCATCACTCCTCTTAATAATTTTATATTGAGTTATACTATTATTTCATTTCTTTTCAATTTAGTCTCTCTCAGTTTGATCCAATATAAAACTTTCCAACTGAATTTTGCATAATTTGATTAAAGAATTTATTTTTCTAATTGGATTTTGTTCTATTTCAATTGATTGTCTCTCAATTTGATTGAAATTTTTATTTTCTTCATATATACATGCATTGAGAGGAAGAGACCTCACCGGTAACAGTCATCTTAACGACGACAACCATCACCGACGAGGTCGTCTCTATCGTAACAGTTGTGGAAAAAGACAATGGCAACAATAGCCTACAAAATAAAATAATTCAACCTGCGTTTTGCCCCAATTTAATTTGATTAAAGAATTCAGTTTTCTACACATGAATCATCACAAAGAGAAGGAAAGAAATTTTTTTTATGTGTGTGTTCAGTGAAGGTCCATCAATGGCATCCTTCTCTAAGGAGTTGAAATTTGAAATTTTAGGCATTTAGAATTTTAGGGGGTGGGGGTGGGTTAGAGAAAACAATATTGGGGGTGGAGGGAGGCCATTGCAACTGCATTTAGAAGATGATTTGGGGGGGGAGGGGGAGGGGTAATTATTGATTTCTTTTTTAAAAAATTTAAATTAATTATTTAAAAATTATTTTTTAGAAAAATAGCAAAGGTCGTCATACTATTTGTCACTTTACACGTTAGCAGCGCGTGTAATACATACACGTTGTATATTTTTGCTGATTGTGTAAAAAGTGCCAAAATAATACGTCGAAATACTAGTTGATGTGCCTAAAATAAACAACATCGACTTTACGTGTCAAAGTAAAAGATTGTTGCACCTTTAGGTGTCTGTTGATGGATTTGGCCTAGAATAAATTGGAAAAATTATAAAAATTAGCATACTTAAGACCTTAATGACAATAAATAACAACACTTTTTCAAAATTATAAGTTATAGGAAAAGTAACAATATTTTAACCATTATATTGAAAAGCACGTGGATTTCACCCACTTTTTTACCTTTCCAGATTGTGGGGTTTTGTGTTAAGTTGATTTCTACTTCTATTTAGTTGAACAGAGAAGTTGGCATAGAAAAGGTGAGATCAAAGCATTGTGACGAGCCGAAAAATATTGGAGAAATCATGAAACGGAAAATATTGAGAAAACCTTCATCTCCAAAATCCCAAAAAGTGCAAAAATATGTGAAAAAGAGGAAGTCAAACAAAAGAAAGAATATGTATTTTTTCAGTTATCCATATATATTTATGAGTAATGCATATGTATTTTTTAGTTATGCATATATATTTATGAGTAATGCATATGTATTTTTTCAGTTATGCATATATATTTATGAATAATACATATGTATTTTACCAGATTGCATATGTATTTATGATTAATGCATATGTATTTTCTAGTTATTCATACGTTTTGATGTGGCTGCATACTATATTTATTGATTGAGAAATAGGTTTTTAGTTCTACTTAGGTTTTTATAGATGCATATGTATTTATGAATAATACATATGTACTTTTTCAGTGTGCATATGTATTTATGATTAATGCATATGTATTTTTTCAAAAATAAATATGTATTTTTTCAGTTATGCATATCTATTTGTGACTAACGCATATGTATTTTTGATTAATGCATATGTATTTATGGATGATGCATATTTTTCGTCATAATAATATTTTTGATGTCTACATCATGAAGAAGAACTGTGTAGTTCAAGCGCAATTAGGCAAATATATTATGTCATTTTTTGTTAAAGAGATTTTGTGTCCTATTTGTTTATATATACATATGAGTCAGATATGTATTTCTGTAAATACATATGCAGATATATATGTATTTTTTGTACTGTAAATACATACGCAGATCTATATGTCTATGTATTTTGTATATTTTTTGAATATGTGTCTTCTAAAAATAAAAGCAAGAGATAGAAGAGTAAAAAAATAAAAAGAAATAGAAAAAGAAGTGAAAATTAAAATAAAAAAAAGAAATAAAAGCTAGAAATATAAGTGTAAAAATAAAAGCAAAAAGAAAATAAATAAAAAATAAAAATAGAAAAAAAGAAGAAGAAAACGAAAATAGGAAAAAAAATATGAGAAAGGAAAAAAATAAAAAAACAGAAAAGAAAAGAAAAAGAGAAATAAAGTGGAAAAAGAAAAGTAAAAGAAATCAAAATAAAATGATAAAAAAATGAAAATAGGAAAAGAAAAAGAAAAATATGAGAAAGGAAAAAAATAAGAAAACGAAAAAGAAAAAAGAAAAAAAACGAAAAAGGATTTAAAAAAAAAAAAGAAGAGAAATTGAAGAGTCATATAACGAAAAAAAATCTTTATAATTAAAAGTAGCATGAATTAAGGGACGGTTACTTCTCTAATTTAACTCTAACTAATGCGAGTTAAAATATGAATGACTATTCAATTTATATATGTATTTATATTACAACATTTTACTTAAATATAAAAGAAATAAATAAAAAAAGAAGAAGAATAAAATGGAAATAGAAAAAGAAAAAGAAAAATATAAGAAAGGAAAAAAAATAAGAAAATGGAAAAGAAAAGAATAAAGAAAGAAAACAAAAAAGGATTAAAAAAAAAAAAGAAATAGAAGAGTGAAAAGAAAAAAGGAAAAGAAAAAAAATTAAAAAAGCAAAAATGATTAAAAAAAAAAGGAAAAGAAAAAGAAAAATATGAGAAAGAAAAAAATAAGAAAAAAAATAAGAATGAAAAAAGGAATAAAAAAGAAGAGAAATAGAAGAATGGAAAAAGAATCTTTATAATTAAAATTAGCATGAATTAAGGGACGGTTATTTTTCTTTTTTAATTTTAATTTATGGGAGTTAAAATAGGACCTACCATTCAATTAGTATATATATATTTATATAGTAATATTTTACTTAAATATAAAATAAAATTTATTATTTTTCATAATTATAAAATAATTGCTATAAAAATTATAATTTTAACTGTTAAGTTGTTACTTTTGAAATTTATCTAGAGCCCACAATATGCTTTGTTATAGCAATTAAGTATATTTATTTGAAATAAAAGTTGAAGGTGGGATCCAGAAGGGATAAAGAAGAGATGTACTGCAAAGGTACACCCAAAGTAACATTTAGTACAAGACAGTTATAGCAGGTTATTATAAAATGACAAGCTAAAATGATAGAACTACCCATTTGCAGTGTCTGATTTCTACTGGAACTTATCAACAACAACAAATGTCAAATTATCTCTAACGTTTTGTCTAAATTTATCAACACTGACTAAAAATTAAATATTTTTTTAAAAATAAATATAGCTTAATTCACGAAAATATCAAAAGTGCGATATTCCCCCTCCCCCTCCCCCCCCCCAAAAAAAGTGTTACTCTGTCATTGTCAAATAGTAGTATATTTTTCCTAGTGTTTTGGATAGGACATAATATATGTTATTTATTGGTCAAATTTAGCATTTGCCTGACCTGACACCAGCATTACTGGTTAGCTGAGTCTAATTCTTATGTATTTTGAAAGTCCATTATCACCCCAATTTCACGAGTTATCTCACAATATCTTTCACGATTGCTCGTTGTTGTTTATACGATTCCGAGCCACACATGGTACTATGCTGAGGCAACTAGACATTTGGATTCCTGAGCCATCATGGTCTTGGATTCATGATGGTCCAAGTCCATCATTCTTCATCTATCTATCATTACTATTACTATTCAACTTAAAGCTTTGGATTATGTAGAATATTATTGTATTTTCTTTTATTTGTGGGACATTATAACATTTGACATGATTTTCAATAAAATTGTTCTATCTCTATATTTTACTTTGAGTTCATAATATGTTGCTCCATTTCAATTACTTTGCTCAATTTAGCTGCGAGTGTAGTAGCATCATTTCACTTTATGTTCTATTAATTCGGCTTTACCATAGATAACGAAGGTATTATACTTTGTTGAATACATAGAATTTGAAATTGAATATAATTCACGTACTCTAGATTACTGAACTCCAATAAAAATCATACTACAATTCATTGTTATCCATCTAACATGTCGATGTCTTTCAAAAATGAATGTTGAAGTATTGGTTGCGTTGGTCCTATGTGTAGTTAGTGTGAGTGCAACAAATTGAAAAGGTTACAATAAACTTCTTCTGTTATAACCAAAAAGAAAAGACGTATTCATGGTACATGAAACTTTAATAGATCTTATATTAATTTGTTTTGTGATACATAAATTTTATTATTCATAGTTCAAAAATTATGTACATTATTCGTATGTAACATCCAAAATTGAAAGCATGGTGTCACAAGCTAGGCTACAGAATACAGACTATCGAATTAAATTAAAATGAATTTCTTTTCCATAACCGAAACTTTAAATACAAAACTAGGAAAACTCAAAATTGTTGAGGGTCTCGATTATGTGCAAGTACAAAAATATAAAGTTATTAGAGCAACAGTATACAGTATGATCCAATGGGGGAGTAATTTATTTTTTCATTTTTACATTCTTCCAGTTTTCTAGCAAGGCTCTCCAACCTTGCAAGCAAGTGCCCCTGCAAACCTTGTCATCCAAGTGACTTGATCAGCTGGGCCAGCTGAAATGCCATCGTAAAGATCGTGATGTTTCTTTGACCAATCAGGATCTCCAGATTGAATAAAGTATGCTCCATTCATGAATAAATCTCCCTCTGATCTCCATGTCCACTGCATCCATACTGAATCTGGGGAGTACTCCCTCTTTGTGACCTGTTTTTGTACATTCATAATCATAGGGAGAAAAAATTAGTAGGCGTATCGATGATAACTGATACTTATTTGAAAAAGATTTAGAGTATTTGAAAGTTAAAACAGGGAGCAACAAGATATTTTGACTCAAAATTTACTAGCTCGGCCAATCTGGAGACACATCTAGTACCCGCTAAAGAAAATAAAGTGCTTCCAACAGCAGCAGAACTAGAATGTTACCCATGGCTCTCTGCCAATCCGATAATTTTAGTCCAAACTTTATATTCATATTAAGAATTCAACCAAATATGTATACAAATTATTCAGAATTCAATTACTACTAAAATACCTGATGAATTCAACCAAATATGTATACAAATTATTCAGAATTCAATTACTACTAAAATACCTGATGTTGTCATCCGACGCCACCTTTTTTAGTGATAAGGCAACGAAAGTTTGAAAATGATCAAACAAAGAAAGGAGGGAAAATTACCTGCTTCTTCTGGTTGTCAGGAGGAGCAATGAAACGATTACCCTGGCTAATGATGGTGGGATTTTTACTACCACCAATAGCATACATGTTCCAGTGAGTATAGTCATTATTGACAACATGGATGTATCCATGTCTGCACCTAGGCATCCTCTGCACCAACCTCTTCCCAAAATGATTGAATGCTAGTGTAATTTGCATTTTTTGATCTATTGTAGAACTGTCACTTGCACCAAACAGCATAACCTCATTATGATCTGTGAAGTGGCTATTGGAAATGGTGATACCAGTGGATCCCTGTACAGCATCAATAATTCCATCGTAGCAATTCCGCATAGACATATGATCAATCCAAATATTGGACGAACCAAATATGGAAATGCCATCTCCATCACTCATTGTTCGGAGCCCAATGTGATCCACTGCATCTCTTATCATCCCACCACTCCCTTGGACGATATCGTGAATGTGTAATCCGTGGATGATTACATTTTGCGTATATTGGATCATGATACCTTTTCAGACATAATAATATAAATATAAGTAAATGAAAATTGTGATCTCATTATTAGTTAAATGTGATTGTGAGACAAGTCAACATTACGTACCAGCTCCGCCAACAATGTGAACTTGAGCACCACGACCATCGATAGTTTTGTCAGCCTGCATGATCAGCTCCTGATGTAGCTTAATGTACATACTTTGTTGAAAAATGATCCACAATGGCTCCTTTTGGATACAAGCATGACGGAGGGTTCCTGGTTTTGGATTGGTATAATCATCTGAAGGGTCAGTGACGACGTAATAGTTGCCATCCCTCCCGCCGGTGGTCTTGGAACCAAAGCCCATAGCACATTCTACCAGTTTCTTCCTGTTGTCAGCCCAATTTGGGTCACATCTCCAGCACTTATCAATTGGATTTGTGACATTGCAAGGGCCTTCGTATTTTTTGCTTAGCTCCCTCCTTGTGCCATTCTTTGCATGTACTGCACTTAATTCCTTCATAGCGCTGCATGAGCAGGACAAATCTAATAAGAAACAACACGACAAGAAAATGAACGTTGGGCATAATTCAACTACAATAATTAGCTCACAAGCTGAATATTGTTCAAGATCATATGACCCCAAATAATAGCTCCTCAAGTGATCCGTATTAGTCCAAGCCATATAAAAAGACAATTGTCCTAATGTAGAAATCTCACACTGATATGTTGGCTGCCCTATTCTCTTTCTTTGCTTATCATGCATGGGCAAAAACATCATTAAAAAATCTTGAATTTTTGTAATACGAGAAAACAGATAGAAAGTAATTAACTTGATCAATTAATGTTTTTAAATTGCATCCTAATTCCGAATTCTCGTCTCCTCAAATCTAAGTCAGTGGAATTTGTGCATCATATAATGTAATTTCCTACTTTCTATTGTTTTCTAGTCCCTTAAACTCCACAAATTAAAACTCATAGAAAACTTATTCATCACAAGCATAAGGATGGAAAATGTGCGCGCGAGAGAGAGAGAGGGGGGACTTGACATACTCGCGAGTTTGCTTGTTGAATGCTAGTGTGACATTGGTAGGTTCGCTCTCATAAGTTAGGTCGGCGAACTTTATGGCTTCCTCGGCTCTCCTCCTCCAAACTTCATCAAAATGGCCAATATGAGCGTCGAAGGTAGGAATTATCGCACCAAATATGAAAAGTAGAACGAAGAGCGAATGGGCCATTTTAGGTTCTTTTATATATTTTTTTTTATTTTTTTTTTATTTTATTGGTGGTCTGGAAAGGGTCGAACCGCTGGCTAAGTAAAGGTTCAGACCTTCCAACCACAACTTTTATTTTTTAAACTTTTTAGTTAAGTCAAAAGATTGATATTTCTCTTTGGATGCTGGTAGGATGTGGCTTATATAGTAGTATTTGTTGTAATGTTTGACATAGAATTATCGTAAGATGCGCATAGCCATTACTTACTGGAGTGAACCATCAATACTAGTTAGTTGTGGAATTTCCTTAACCCGTGGTTTGAATCTGGTGTGTAAAACCTTTTGGTGAATGCGGACCACTGGCCGTTAATGTGGAGAAGAAAAACTCCCTTCATCGCGATCGCAGGTGGTAGACACGATCGCAAAGAGTAATCGGGTTGGGTTGGTCAGTCCCTTCTTCGCGAACGCGAGGAGAGTATTCGAGTCATGAACCTTTGTGAACGTGAAGTCCTGACCGCGAACGCAAAGGTCAAATTATTTACTTGTCCACTATACTAAAAATAGATTTTCAACAATACTTATTTGGTTTGAAAAATCAATGGATAATTTACCAATTCCTATCCATTGTACCCTTAACGTTAAGTACAATTCAAAATCCAATGAATGTTCTAAAGCATTAAATTTATTATAATCAAATGATAATATGAAAATTTTTCCTATCATTTATTATTTCTTAACTTGTATGTAAAGTCAATAATGGACAACTATTAATGGACGGAGGGAGTAAGAAAAATTTATTTTCATAGAAAATGTTATTTAGGAAAATATAGTGGTCAATATAGTGAATTGAGATAAATGAAATTATAATAAACTCAAAATTTTAGTGGATAGCAAAAATATTAGATGATTTTTTCTTATCTAATCAAATTTTGATGGACAAAATTAGTTACTTAATATTCATGCTGATAGGAGATAAATGAATATCGCATCAGTTGAGGTGCGCAAGCTGACTATAACATCATAATTAAAAAAAAAATACAACGTACAGTATTAATAAAGAAAAAGAACGGTCCAAATTCATCCCATCCTTTGCAAAAAAAAGAAAAAAATTCACACATTTCATTATTGAGAAGAAAGGAAATCATCATTTCTTTTTTTTAAAACTTAATTCAGGGAAAAAAATCATTTCTTTTTTTAATAATAAATTCAATTGCTTACAAGTAGAACAATTTTCTTAATGATTATGATCTTTAATGCTTAACTTTTTTTAGAAAATAAGAGATAGTTAATTCTTTTTTGCTTTAAAGATGCTCAATTTTTTTTTTTTATTGAAACTGTTGTACTTATGGTTCTTTAAATACAATGTGATTGTTGATTTTTTTTCTTCAAAATTTTAAATTGTAAATTAGTTGAATTTCTAAAGTGCGGAAAGGATAAGAGGAAGGTGAATATAGAAGGAGAAAAGGAGGATTGAAGAAAGAGAAAAAAAATTGGGGGGTGTGGAGTGACGGTCAATCTAGAGACTGAAAGGAAATTGAGAAGGGGTGAGTTATTTAGTTATTTTTTAAAAAAGAAAAAAATCGTGACTTTTACTTGACAAAAATATGATGTTGATATGACAATAATATGACCCTTGTGCAATGCTCTTGCTGTTGTAAGAGTGGTATTACAATTTTAGAGTGATGTTTAATCACACAAAGATGGCTTTCTGTGAACATAACAAGACCCAAAAGTTCCTTTTCTTTTTTAGTAAAGTTTTAATTGATGCTTCTATTTCACAAAGTATTAGTCAATCTACTAATGAAAGGCTTTTGTGAATTAGTTAACTCGGTGGTTAATAACTTTGATTTACTAAAACCTACTGCATATATCAAGCACAAACAATTAATTATACGGAAAAGAGTCAAAAATATCTTCTTACGTATTGAAATTATCTCTAGCATATCCTCCGTTAATCTATTGGCTTTAAAATACCCCTCCATCCACCTTTATGGTCCAAATTTACCCTTACTACTAATAACCCTTTCTTAAATCATAATTAGAGATTTTATTTATTACGTGGCAGTTTTTTATTGATCATAAATTAAATTAATTAAAATATTACAATAACAAACTCAGTGTATTCTCGCATAGTGGGTCTGGGGGAGGGAGGAGGGGGGTAAAATGCATGCAGTCCATACCAACTACCTTCGAAAAAGTAGAGAGGTTGTTTCCGATAGACTTCGGCTCAGGACAAAAAGAAAGTAAAGAAGGTCGTAATACAACATGAAACACAATGGAATAACGAAATAAAACATCCACAAAGTAATACTATACACTAACAAACCAAAGGCACGCACTTCACCCAAACCGTCTTAACTAGAAGTTTCAACCTATGTACACAGCCCTAAGACTACTAGCCAGGCTATACCAAAGCACTCCTAACTACTGTCTACGACTCATCCACACGCACTAGCCCTCTAATCTAATTTGCGTCCTCTTTATCTTCCTATCTAGGATCATGTCCTCAGTAAGTTGTAGCTGCTCTATATCACGTCTAATCACCACTATCTAGTATTTCTTTGGCCTACCTCTATGCCGCCTAAAATTATCCAAAGCTAACCTCTCACACCTACGAACTGGGCATCGGTGTCCCTCCTCA
Source organism: Capsicum baccatum var. pendulum (assembly GCA_030864225.1). Taxonomy (NCBI): domain Eukaryota; kingdom Viridiplantae; phylum Streptophyta; class Magnoliopsida; order Solanales; family Solanaceae; genus Capsicum; species Capsicum baccatum. The sequence continues at coordinate 110,178,616 of CM061551.1, forward strand.
TCACATGTCTAAACCATCTCAACCTCACTTTCTGCATCTTGTCTTCCACCGCATCAAACTCGAACTCAACTAAAAATATCCACCGACCTATTAAACCCATTCATATTCTGAGTTTCCATTGAAGAAACTTCTTCATCTATCTTTTGTACATAAGTGTAGTAAGATCATCACAAGGTGAGTTATTAGTCCCTTCAAAGGTATTATATGAAACAACACCTTCGGTTCCATTGTTTTTGTTTACTTTGAAAGAAGTTGCTTTGGGACTAGCAACATCTAATGCAGTTTGTGGTGCTGCATTTTATCTGCTTGGGCTGGTTGCATTCTTGATTTGCCCAATTTACTTGCAGAAACAAATTCAATCGCTATTAAATAACAACAAATTGTAATTAGGATTAAACAGCAAAAAAAATGAGACCTTAAATTCTTTGTTTCTTCTCAATTTACTGTAGAATTCAGAAACCAAAAAGTCACAAATAGAAATCAAGAAGTCCCAGAATTCGTTGTTATTGTTATCAACAGTAGTACAATTGAATTGAGAGCTGAAATTCTTCAATCAACAAACAAGATTCTTGTCATGAAAGGGGGAAAATTGGCTATGGTCTGCCAGTTTAGTCCATTAAATTTAGGACTCTAATATGCAGAGTAAAATACTCCGGAGAAAATTGAAGGAAAGGTGTCTTCTAAATCTTGAATGCGGTATTGGTGACATTGATCAACTTAAAGGGTCAAACATAATTAAAAATACTTGATTAAGTTAATTGTGTACTTAATTAATATTTTTAAAACTTTCTAATATCTATAAAAATACAAATCAATTCATACTAGAAAAAAAACTCTCTCTCAAAATCAATTGTCCTCCTCTCTCTCGACAAGTTCTCTTAAACTTCTCCCAACCAACAGTTCTGCAAACTTCTTCCTTCAATCTCTGACGACTTCAACCTCCGGCAATAAATAGTTTCGAGTTTCTTTTTGACTTTCAACCGTCAGTCGACGTGACAACATTCACCGACGACAACAGCTTTGAGTTCTTCATCGTCCCTTTTCGACTTTCGCAGGTAAAAAATTAGGTCTTTTTAGTTATAAAGAAAAAGAAGAACTTGAGTTAACTTCTTCTAGAATGGGTTAACAATTTCAATATTTGTTGCTTAAATTTGAAATGGGGACTCAAGAAAATCCTAATTTATGACATTTCTTCTCGACTCTTTTTGGAGTAAACTATAATTTTTTTTGTTGTTATTGTAGTTCTTGTTGTCGAACATTGTTGTAAAAATAGTGAGTTTTGAATTTTAAATTTTTTTCGAAGACATCTATTGTGACTAAATCTAACAAACAACTGTTGATTTAATTTGTTGGTGTTTGTTGTGTTTTTTTGAAGTTTTTTGTTGTTTTTGTTTGTACAACATTGTTATTGGTAAATGTTGGTGTTCTTGATGTTTGTGTTTTGTTGGTGTGCTGGGTTGATTTGTTGTTTGTGGGTCGTTGTTAGTCTTGGTAAAAATGATGTATTGATAAAAGGTGATATTGTTATTGTTCTATTGAATAAATCTTGCTACTGGATTTTTTTCTCAATAGATGAACCATTTGTTGCAACAAATGATTCATCTGTTGGATGAAATCCTAACAGTTATTCTAACAAATGGCATGTCCAAGACTTTTATTTTTTTCAACAGAAAGGGTCATCTATTGCAATAAATGACACATCTGTTGGAAGAAATCTAAACAATATTGACAATTTAATTTCTTCCAACAGATCGTTCATTTATTACAACAAGTAAGTGATTTGTTGCAATAGAGCAGTCATCTATTTCAACAGATGAGTGATCAGTTGGAATAAACATAACAGTGTTGAATTTGTTTTTATTGTTTCCAATAGATCACTCATTTATTGCAACGTATGAGTGATCTTTTGTAACAAACTACTCACCTGTTGCAACAGATGAGTGATTTGTTGAAACTATTATTTTATTATGTTGTACTTGTTAGATTTACTGTTATCCTTTTCTTAATTATGCATTAATCAGTTATATATTTTTTTATTTTTCTCTTATTTTTAGATAATATGACGCCCAAATGAAAAGAAAGCGAATCAAGTCGTAGTAAAGGAATAAGTGAAGTAGATAGGCTAAATCTACCACTCTATGAGCTTGATGTACAAGCGATATCTCAATCAGAAGCAGAAGAAAATGAACATGAGGAAGATGAAAGTTTCAAAAGAGATGTTGAATTTATTTAAAATAGTCAATATGATCCAAATACTAATAGCCCTTCTACTAAAGAGTTGGTCAAAACCTCCAGCATTGATAGTTATCCTGTGAGAATGCAATGCGATGGTGCCACAGATTTAACTGGTAATTTTATGGTAAAGTCATCCATGGAAAAATCTTTTGATACCTTCAGAAACATACTTTAAGATCAAAAATTGAATTCTTATTTCAGGGACAGCTGCTTTAGGAAATATCTTGATTTGTTGGAGGACAACAATGCTCATTTTAAACGACCATGGTGTATGGTCTTCTCAAGCATAGGTTTATGTATGAAAATAAAGATAATATGGATGAGGTGTGAATAAATTATTGTGGCACGTTAGTTTGTTTTGGTTGAAAGGAGTTTTCCATAGATATTGGACTAAAATATTATCCTCCTTCTAAACCTATACCTATTCTAACCCAAAAAAAGCACCCACACATCAAAAGGTAAAGGCAAGTCAAGTGATGGTGATGACTTATTATATCTTGTTAGTCCAAGCTTCAAAAACATTAATTTGATAGAAGAGTTGAAAGGTAAAAGACTTTCAAAGATGTACAAGCAATTATTATGCTTGGTTTGGTTTGTACATAATATTCTTTGGGCGAGAAATGTTAACAACAATGTACCAATTGGTTTAATAAAGCTCTCTAAGGATCTTGAGGTATTTAACAACTATCCTTCGGATTATAAAAGCTTTAAAATTATTATAAAATATTTGTTGACTCCGTTACCGCCAAAGACAATCAATTTACGTGGCTTTCTATGGACTTTCATGGTAAATATTTCGTTTATTATGATTCATTTATCTTTTATTAAATAATGTTTTTGATTTATTGGCATAATTTTATAGGCTTTAGGCATTTGAAGTCATTCTTTATATCAAACAACAAGTGAACTAACAATAAGAAGTTTCATGTCCAAGAATCCTGAGATGGTTGTCAGCCAAAAGTGATAAAAAATCAATTTTTTTTACCTTTTCAATCCCTCGAAGGAAGCAGTAAGTCTAATTCTAATTAAATTTTTATTTTAATTATTAATTTATTTAAATAATTTAATCATCATTCTAATATATGTACTTATTTATTTTAGATTGTGCATCTATGTCTTGTTTCAACCAATCGAGAGTTGAAGATGTCAATTTTTCTTACTTAATGGTCTGTGCAAATTTTATCGGACCCTAAGATAATTGATAAAATAAAAAAGAAATTGGTTGGAGCAATAGCCATCATAAAAATAACACTTTAGGAGGGTGGGCTTATTGTTGTTGATGGTGCTACTGGCGATGGAGCTGGGGGTGATGGTGGTGTTATTGGGGCTAATGATGCTCCTCTTGTAGTTTTTGAAATAACAAATCAGTATGATTATGATCATACTAGTTTAACTGATTTTGGTGGTCGATATACCCCTTTTTAAAATTGGCATACTACAGATTTCTCATACGAAAAGAGTAGTCAATCTTTTGGAGATCTTGTCCCTCCTAGCTTATGTTATGCATGCAATGTCAAGACTGCAAGGCAAAGTATGATGGAGTGATTAATACTATTAATTCATTAACTATTGTTGTAAATGAATAGACATCTTAGAGGGGTGGCATTCCATCAAAGAGGATTTCAAACTCATACACTCCATTAGAGTTAAGGATAATAAGAGAAGAAATAAAGCATTTTCTAAGGATTTATCAAGCATCAAAAAAATAAAAATTACAACTCCCCTATCTTGCACTATTGAGCAATGTGCAAGGACCACAAGAGAGCAACATAAACTGAAAAGGGTGAATATTTATCATTTGTTCCAATAAAAAAAATAGACTACATATTTGTTTTAATAGATGACACATCAGTTGAAAATTATCAAACAGATATAAACATCTGTTACAACAGATGACTAACTTGTTGCATCAGATGTATTATCCGTTGCAACAGATATCTCATCTATTGGAGAAAACCAAATAGGTCTTCCTACTATTTTAATTTGTCCCAACAGATGACCCATCTATTGTAATAGATGAGTCATCTTTTGGGACAAATTAAATTAAGACTTCCTACTATTTTAATTTGTTCCAATAGATGAGTCACCTGTTGCAACAGATGGGTCATCTGTTGAAAACTATCATATAGGTCTTTTTCCTATTAGAATGTGTTCCAACAAATGACCCACCCGTTGCAACAAATAGATCATCTGTCGGGATAAATTAAACTAGTAGAAACACCTGTTTGATTTTCTCTAACATATGAGATATCTGTTGTAATAAATAAATCATCTGCTGGAACAGATAGACCATATGTTTCAACAGATAAGTTATCTTTTTTTATTTATTTCTTTTATATCTCTACGATTAGCATTGACAATTCTAGCTTTTCAGGTAGATGTCACAGTAGAAGCTTGTAACATCCCGTATTCAAGTACGTGTATTGGCGTATTCAAGTACGTGTGTTGGTCTTATTTACATGGAATTAATTTTTTATTTTATTTATACCGGAATTTGCCCGTCGATGGTTCCATGCAAAGGTTATTGAATAAGATTTCCACCTATATAAAGATTTCCAAACATAGATAGGTTTTGGATATAATTGATCATGTTTAAAACTATAAAACGGTGGCCGGGATATTTGGGAATAGTAAATGTGCAGGAAAATTTTCTGCACACAAACTACTGAGGCCAGCTGAATTTTTGGGTCAACTTTGAATGATTATAACTCCCTTAATATAATGAACTGAGAAAGCTGGGACCTATGAAAATAAAGATCTTTGATTCTTCTTTCCAATGCAATTGGTTTCATCCAAATCCAACGTCTAAGTAAGGAGTTATACTCGTTTTACTTCAGCCTATCAAAATAAATTTTTAGGGTCAACTTCAAACGACCATAATTCCTTGTACAGGACGAACTGGGTGGCCTACTTTATATGAAATAAAATCCCTTTGAATTGTCCTTCCAAAAATACCAATTTCACCTAAATCCAATATCGTATCAAAGAGTTATGATCGATCTACTTTAGCTTATCAAAACAGTTCACCAAAGGACAAATTTGACATTATTTAAATTTTAAAGGCATTTTGGTCATTTTCTATTATATTATGGACGGGAATTTGTGTATATATACATGTATATGAGTTCAAAAACTCGTTTTCATCATCAATCATTGAGAAAGAACAAACCCTAGCCAAATTTGACCTTTAAATTACTTTTGATTCAACCGTAGAAATTCTAAAGTAATCTGATAACTGTGTTTGTCATCTCGAGAGCTTCGAACGGCACCTATTATTTGTGCAAACTGGATTGCATAATCAAGAGGTGAATTCTAAGGTATGAATATTGTTTGCCTTTGTTCTTTTCCATATGTATATGTGTGATAGAGGATTATATGTATTGGTTGTTATTGAAAGGTGTTGAAAATAGGGTTATGGACTATTTTGCATGGTTTGGTTGTATTGAATTATGGAAGGTGGACATGGTAATTGAGTTATGGAAGGTGGATATTGTGATATACTATTGAATTGATGATTATTTATGTCTATGGCTCAATTTGGTTTAATGGATTGGTTGGAAGGATAAATGAATCCAAACTTGAAATTGGAGGATGTTGTATGAATATGCATGGCATGTGAATGTAATTGGAGTATAAGAGGGTTCAAGTGACACCCTTTATGGTGTAATTAAGGCTTACTACTTAACCACTAGTTTGGTGAATTCAAATAATTGAATTGTGATGTTTGGTCGCTAATAGTAGATTGCTATATATGTTCATTGTAGATAAGTAATCCAAAAAGACGGGAAGTCCATTTGGGACTAGTATTGAAGGTTGACAGTCAGGTATGTAAAGCATACTCTATACCATATCTTTGGCATGAAAGTGAACAATTGTTCTATTAAGAACGTTTCCAAAGTTATTCAATAACATGTGATCCATAATAGTTTTGTATGATGTCCTACGTTACCAATGAACTTGTTTCCACCCTACAAGATGTCAAGACATTCCAATACTTACTTGTCTTCCAAACCTTACATATTTATTGTACTAATGAATGTCAGAAGGTATCCGGTTACTCAAACAAGATCCATGTGCTATTAATGACTCCAAAACGTTTTATTGATATACCAATAAGTTCCTACTTCATTGTTATGGCATTGATGACTCCAAAACATTTCATTGATGTGACAATGAGTTCTTACTTCATTGTTATTGCATTGATGGTCTATTTATATGTCTCTTATTGATGTATCATTGTTTTAAAGTATCAAAAATGCAGTGACGACCGAAATAACAATCTCAAAGATTAATTGAACTAAGTGATGGAAGTTCTCTCTTATTGGGTGGTATCCCAAGGGCATAAGCCTATCATGGGTCGATCCCTATTTATGTGTTTATGGGTGGTATCCCAGGGGCATAAGCCTATCATGGGTCGATCCCAATTGATATGTACTGGAGGCAGCCTAATGGTCACAGTACAGTACAGTACAGTAATGATTACAAAGATGATAAGAACGAAGGTAAAGTGATTGAATAAATACAATGTACAGCTTATCACTAGTTCTAGTAAGAGTGGTCCACTCCTATTACGATTTATTCACTTGTTTCTGATTTCTATTGAGCTCCTATATCATATATGATTATCTACAGCTTTACATATTCAGTACATATTTCGTACTGACGTCCCCCATGGGGGACCTGCATTTCATGCTGAAGGCATAGGTACCTCAGCTCATACACCGCACAAGTAGGAGCCAGGATATCCAACTGCTTTTGGTGAGCTCCAGTTTGCTTTGGGGCTTTCCGTGTCATATCCAGTCACTTTGGTATTGTATAGAAGTTAGTTATATGGCGGGGTGTTTCCCGACCTTAGTTAAACTCTGTGTATTGTCTAGAGGCTTTGTAGACCTAATGTACAGTCAAGGTGGTGTTTTGTTAGTAGACATGATGGCTCCAACGACCAAGTATTGTATATACATATATATGTGTGCTCGAGCTTATACAGGTGATTATTTCCTTTTATATGCGACATGATGCTGTCCGAATTTTGGGTTGTCATAGAGGTATGCATGGGAAGTATAAGGTTATGAGCTAGTTCTCCCAGGCCTCCTCGGTTACGGGTGCCAGTCCGCCCCAATAGGATTTGAGGCGTGACAAAGCTACTGCTTAACAACATACTATCACAGTTGATAATCCATCAATTGCTTCCAAAGAGGAAGAAAAAGTGAAGTCTGTTAGTACAGAAGAATGAAAGAACTATCTATTGGAAGGGTTCAGCATCTCGGACGAGGCTCCAACAGAGTTGATCAACATTTATTCAGAATGAATTACAGATGGGCTATTAAAGGTTCATGCCACTAGGTACATAAATTATTTTTAAAAATATTGATTCATACAATTCTTCTTGTAAAAATATGACATTAATACATATAAATCATGCATAAAATAAAATGACAAACACTACAAAGTGAATCAATTTGGTCTTGATTTTAATATCGTCGACTTTGTTGCTGCACATCTCAAAATGAAGAATTGATTCTAATTAATGTCACATCCCCAAACTTATTGGAATGATGAGGTTTAAATTTCATATATCTTACTATTAATACTATATTTAATTATATTTGTTTATTAATTTTATTATTACGTAATTTGAATGATTGATAATATGTGCAGCGCATCGATGACATTTTTTAATACCTTCAAAAGAAGGCCAAGTAGCAAATACAACAACAATACAGATATACTACAGTCAACTATTTGTTCAAAGTATACATCGATAAGGCCTACGATAGGTATTATCAATAACAGTTGGAATTTTTTTGTAACGCGAAAGATTTAAGCAACATCATCAAAGGTTTTAGCATTCTAGCTAACTTACCTTGATGTTTGATCAATGAAGTGTACATTTCAGTCAATTGTGATGGAAGTTTTCATTGGGTGTTGGTTGTCGTTGTTCTAAAAGAGAAGCACATCTGAGTTTATTATTCGATGTCGGCAAGGAGACGTTGTAGGCCGTCTTCTGAAATGCAAAAGTTGGCTAAAATATTTCCTACTTTCCTTTATATAAGTGTATTTTTGAATCAAAAGATTCGTACTGATCGGTCGATGATTGAAGCATACCGGAGTAAAACGGGTGATAGCCATCTTCTACAGGGTAATCCATTTGATGTAGTATATGTTTAAGGAATTTCTCAAAAATCCAGTATTATCCTGTAAGTTTTCATCATGATTTATTTTCATAATTTCACAAATCTTACATTAGTTAGATATGTAATATCTGATTTTTACAAATGCGTGAATTGTGGTCTTTTTGTTGTCTCTTACGCTGTGTATTTGAGCTATGAATTACAAATATCAAATAATGGACTTGATGGTGAATTACTCCGTAAAATATATGCTACTCTTTTATGGAATTATGGAAATGTGAAGGCTGAGGGAGGGTACGTAAGCGATACTGAAGATCCACGACTACCAAAATCGAATTTCATACCACCAGATGGCTGTACCCAGAACAAATTTTTACATTTTATTTATTTGTTTATTTATTTAATATAATTTATGAAGGCTTATTTTAAATGAAGACCAGTTATTTTGTCATGAATTTTATTTTATCCTTAGATTTGAATTTACTAATTGAAATGATTTTTAGATTCAAACATTGCAATAGATAATGGATCTTTTGCAACAGATGACACATTTATTTTAAATTATCAAACAGATATAGACATATGTTGCAACAGGCAGGTCATGTTGGAAATTACCAAACAGGTCTTTCAACTATTTTAATTTGTCCCAACAGATGATCAATCTGTTGCAACAGATGGTTCGCTTATTGGAACAAATTAAAACAAACCAATATAAGACATGTTTTGATTTGTCCCAACAGATGGCCTATCTATTGCAACAGATGAGTCATCTATTGAAACAAATTAAAACAAACCTGTTGCAGGACCTATTTTAATTTATTCCAACAACAACAGGTTTTCTTTAATTTGTTCTAACAGATGACTCATCTATTGCAACAGATAGGTCATCTGTTGGAACAAATCAAAATAGGTCTTTTATTGGTTTGTTTTAATTTGTTCCAATAGATAACTCATATGTTGCAATAGATAGGTCATCTGTTGGAACATATTAAAACAGATCCTGCTAATTAATATTAAATTTATTAAAGTTCTAATTAACATGTAATTAATATTAAATATTAAAGTTGCAATTTAACTTAATAAATGAAAACTAATTTTTTTGAAATTAATTTTATTTATTACTAACAAAACAATGGTTTATCGTTTAGTTTTGCACAAATGGAAGGATTGGGTTAAAATTATCTCATTTAAAAAAATTAATTAAGACCAATGGGACCAAATTAATATTTTCAAAACTTGTCATTCTTTTTCAGCATACAAATCAACCCATAATTAATGCGAAATAAAAAATGCAATGGGTCAAATCATTTCATCATTTTCGAGAAACGTAAATGTTTCATCTTTTCTTTTCCCCTTTTCTTTCTTCTCTTTCCCTCTCAACAACTATTCAATAGATTGTTAAAATTCATCACAACAAATTGATTTTGTTCTCATTTTTTACCACATCAGTTGTTGTCGCTCTTTATTTTTCTCGCAAAAAGCGGAATTCGACGTGACAACTCTTTTTGAAATTGTTTAAGGGAGTGAAAAGTTACCACCTAACGAATTAAGGTGTGTTAGGAAACCATTCTAGACTGATTAAGAACCTTTTTTCTTTATTTTGTCTAGTTCACTAGAAATTTAGGTCAGGGTTCAAATTACCCCGAAAGGAATGTGTTTGGCACCTTTTGAGGTCCACAAATGTGGTTTTCGGTCGAATTCATACTTTACGTGAGGATTCTGTGTGATAAGAAAAGGTCACTTGTTTTATTAACTTCATATTAACTAAGTGATAAAGTAATAAATAAATAAAACATGTTATTTAATTATTTCTAATTATTACTTGTCTAAGTGGAGATTAAAAAAAAAACTAGAAATAATGTAAAGAAGAAAAGCGAGAAGACAGAAATGACATAATTTATAACAAAATAGTTATATTAAGTTAAAGAACCTAAACTATCCCAAGCAAATAAATATATAAAGTAAGAAAAAGAGAAAGACAAATTTGCAAGGTTAAACAAAGAAATTGTTAGTATTTGGATCAGCACCCGACTTATTAATGGGTGATAATGTCATATACCACATTTTTGAATTATGCTCAGGTCAACTTACATCATTTTCGAATGTCTACACACCCCACCTAATTTGACTATTAGGTCTAAAGGTGTTCTAGAAAGAAAGAATAAAACTAGCATTCTCTAATATGTCTATCGTCCCAACCTATCATCCAAGAGGCATTAGACTTTTTCTACTTTGGATTTAGGTCTAGACAAATAAAATTAGGCTTCCTAATTAGACTCAATGCGCATCAAACACATTGAAAAACAAGTAGCATGTAATAGTCTCAATTAAGCCTCTTGGTTAAATAAGGTTAATTTGGTGATAGACATGTCAAAACAAACAACTACTCATTTGTATAATTAGACCTATAAGCATGGTATCTGAAAGTGTCAAACAACTAGTAAATATATCAAAAATTAATTAGCTGAATCCTATAGACATGATACTAAGTGATATATAGTTGTTTATTAATGAAAGATAATTGTCAAATCATTTAATGTAAATTTGTTAAAATAGAAGGTATGTCAATATCAAAAAGTATGTTAGAGAATGATCACAATTAATTTTATTATAAACATGAGTAAACCAACACATGTGCTAGGAATTAACTTTACAGGTCTAGAAAAAGGCGTTCGCATGCTAAAATAATTAACGAATCAGAGATCACGATTTTGATTACTGAAAATGTTGTCAACAAATTATTGTTGAGAATTCATTAATATATTGAAGGTTAATTTAAAATGCTAAAAAATTATGTTGGAAACTGATTTTGACATGCTGAAAAATAAATTTTATATTATACTAAATAGTAAATTTATATGCAGGAAATTAGTTTAATGCTGAAAACTGTTTTTCGATTGCTGAAAATTAATTTTGTAAGGCTGAAAATTAATATTAATATGCTGAAAATTAGCAAAAAGGCATGCAGTAAAATAAATACAGGCGTTGGACATTAATTCCTACGTTGTCGGTCGAATTAACACACTAGAACTTGATTTCGTCAATAATTTAACTAAAACTCCTAAAGACAGAATTTCTAGGCGTCAAAACTAGTTTATAGTTGATCCTACGTTAAGATTTACCTAAGTGATAATCACATGAGAGCACATAAATTTTATCCCCCAAACAATACCCCTAATTTTATTACATCAATAACGTTTATAAAGAGTTTACATATCAATGATTAGTGAAAGAATAAAATAAACTAAATTAAAAGTAGGCAGCCCCTCCTCACTTCTCGAGCTACTCTTCAAAACACCACTTTAATAACACTTGCTGAATAAAATCAAAATACCAAAGCAGAGAGAAAAAGAAAAGAAAACTGAATCCTAACACATCATCTCAAATGGAGAAACAACGAAAAATGGGCATAACAAGCAAGCACTGAATAAATATTTTGTTTCTAACATAATGCAGTTATCACATAAAGAATGGAAAATTGCATTGACAAGAGACTCACCAGTAGGCAGCGAAAGAAATAATAAGAAAGATGTAAGAATAGTATTGCAATAATAAAATAAGCAGAATGCTTCGTTAGAATCCCCAAAAAAAAAAACTCAGAGAACTTGAGAAATATATCTTACTTTTGTATTAGAGCCTATAGCTAGTAATCTCTTTTTGTATTTGAGAGTAATAGTCGAGAAGAGGTGTCCCCAAAACTGAAGAGAAGGGAAGGTTTATATAGCAAAAAGAGTCAGGAAAGTAAAAGGGAATAAGAATACTGTTATAAATTAATTAAGGGAAGATAGAAGGAAAAATATTTCAGAATCAATCACTAATCAATTAAGAATTAGAAAATTTTATCCAATCTACCATAAATAGGCATGTAAAAAATTGTAAGGAATGCAGCTAGCCATATAAAATTATAAAAAAGTAAGTAATCATGTAATTAGGCACCAAATCAAATCCAAGTTACCAAAAATCATGGCATAATCATGTTGAGATAAAAAAATTTAAAAAAATCAATCTTAACCAAAAAAATTTAGAATACGACACAAATCACAATATCCAGATTACCCACTAAAATCGAAATTCCAACTTAATTTGGATAGTACCTTATTGATGATAGTAAAATTAAAGGGGAAAATTGATATTTGGACATTTGCAGAATCAGGACTCAAACCAAAATTAGGATAAAACAAAATTCATATAAACATCATATAAATTTGAGGCCTTTAAGATATGTCAATTCAACAGTGTAAATAAATACAAAATAAAACAAACTGAGTCAAAAAAGCATAATCAAATGTCATGTATTTCAAATCTAATTTTTGTCCCAAAGAAAAAAAGTAGAAGAAGAATATAATAGTAAATTGGAATGAATTTAAACAAAGAAACGAACCTGGGACGAATTCTGAGAATCCGTCACGAACATAATCATTTTTTGATAATATTTGATTAAATCTCGGAGCGGCATCGAGTTACTGGTGGGTGGTGGTGTTTGCTGGTGGTGTGGTACTGATACCGAGGCTAGTTCGCTCACTGGTGAGGGAGAGAAGGCGATGGTTGTGCAGCGACGATGACGACTTGAGTGGATGTTAGGATCTCGCCGGTAGCTGGACAAAGCAGGGGTAGGCAGTGGTGGCTGGCAGCTGGAGTTGGTTGTTGGCTTGGTTTTACAAGCCATGGTTGGTCGAAACTCGTGGTGGTTTCATCGGTGAGAGGAGGAGATGATATAATGTTCTCTAGGAGAGAGGGGACGGAAGAGTGAAGCTTTGGAGGGACGGAGAGAGGTTGTCACTGGTCAACACCTATAGCGAACAACGGTGGAAAAGAGAGACCAGAGAGAGAAAAAGGAGAGGAGGAAGAGGTTGTTTTTGTGGAAAAGGGGAAAGTGAAGATAAATGTTTGTAGGGTTTAGGTGTTCGGGGATAATTTATATGAAAGAAAAGATTTAATCTCAGTCGTTGATCACATGAGATCGAGGGATGTGATTAAAATTGAGAAGATGAGATAAAAATTGATTAAAAATTAAATTGAGTTAAACTCAAAAGTAGGGGTGTAAAAAATGACTAAGAATTAAATAAATTGGAGATAACTAAACTGATCTTGGGTTGCTATTTTAATAAATATAATAAATATAATAATGACATGATAATAATAAAAATAATAAGATATCGATATTAAATATAAACTAAGTATGCAAAATTAATGTTATATAAAATTATAGGTAATAAAATATAATAAATAATAATAATAATAATAATAATAGACAATGCTTTTGTAAATTACAAGTGTGCATATTTACTAAAAAATTTTAATAAATATTAATAGAATTAAATAAAATATTATTTTTAAATTAATAAATTATAAATAATAATAATAAGTAATAAAATAATTTGTATATTTTTAAATTATAAATGTGACATGCCGGTATTTATTTGATACCAAAATAATGCATAAAAAATATTAATATTTAAAATTAATAATTTTTGATAAATAGCAGCCTAAGAGGGGTATCGAGAGGTCAAGATTGGGTGTCAGTAACTATCCCGTCATTGCTTGAGAATGATGAAAGAATTATCGATCAATGAAAGTTGACGTAGTAGTCAATTTTGTCCAACCGAGTAGAGGGTTTGTTGGAATGAAAACACATAGAGGTGGTTTTAGAAATAATGTGGCTGAGACTTTGGTTTTAAGTCGCCTACATATATCTGATTTTATGAGAATAAGTCCATGTGTAGTTCTAGATTTAGGAACGAATGAGATTCCTAAAAAAATGATGGATATTGGATTTGAAGGGCAATAGCATAGGTTGACAAGATGTGGAATGCGAATATGATTTAGGTCATGAAAAAACATAAGGGTAAAGAATTATGTTTCAAATGTGAGAAAGAGAAAATTATATCTCACTCGTCGAAAATTCAATAGCAATTCAGTTTAAGGTTCAACGAGGAACCCAATATTGTGTTAAAGTTCTACAAGGAACCCAATATTATTTTAAGGTTTTACAAGAAACCCAATGTTGTTTTTAAGGTTTTACAAGGAACACAATGTAGTTTTTAGGATTTTACAAGGAACCCGATATTGTTTTAGGATTTTACAAGAACCCAATGTGGTTTTTAGGGTTTTACAAGAAACCCAATGTGATTTTTAGGATTTTACAAGGAACCCAATATTGTTTTAGGGTTTTACAAGAACTCAATGTGGTTTTTAGGGTTTTATAAGGAGCCCAATATTGTTTTAGGGTTTTACAATAACCCAATGTGATTTTTAGGGTTTTACAAGGAACCCGATGTTATTCATTTAAGGTTCTACAAGGAATCCAATGTTGTTTTTAGGGTTTTATAAGGGCCAATATTATTTTTGGGGTTCTACAAGGAATCCAAAGTTATTTTTAGGATTTTATAGGAAACCCAACATTGCTTTTTAGGGTTATACAAGAAGCCCAATATCGTTTTGAGGATTTTACAAGAAACGCAATATTATTCATTTAAGGTTCTACAAGGAACCTAATGTTGTTTTTAGGGTTTTATAAGGAACCCAAAATAATTTTTTAGGGTTTCACAAAAAAAATAATATGGTTTTTAGGGTTTTACAAGGAACCTAATGTTATTCATCTAAGATTCTACAAGAAACTCAATGTTTGTTAATAGAATGTCAATTTCAATATCGTCAAAGTTAAAAGATATAGTAACTTAGCTCTTTTCCCCTATTTGGGATGTAATTCTGGCTTCCTTGATGATATCATAAAGCTATTGTTGCATTTAGTACCTGTTGTCTATACTCAAAGAAAAATCGCTAGCCGAAAAGAAATATTGATTCATACCTTGCTCGACTTGACTCCTTGTTCATTGTTTTTACTTCATGGACCGTTGGGACATGTACTCCATCACGGTGAAATTTTGAGGAAGTCTCAAAAATTTCTGCCCCATTTTAGAATGAAAGACTTATTTTTTACATCCTTGTGAATTGATATATTGCTTGCTTATGAAATTTTTGAGGTTTCCTTGAAACCTCAAAAATTTTGCCCCAATTTTTATTTTTGAAGTCTTATATTCCTGAGCCACTCAACGAAAATATTAGTTTAAGAGAAATGGTTGTCCTACATTTGAATATTGTGACCTTAGTTGGAATCTACTTTTATATGCTCAAGAGTTGGGCTGATTAGCCTAAAATTTTGAGGTGTAAGAATTTAAAAGAGTTTTTGAATTGGATATAGAGGGAAAAGAAAATTTTTATTAGATTAAGACTGGATCCAAAATGGGTTGTCTATGTATCCAAATGAAAGTCAGGTCAAACGTAGTTCATGAGAACAAAAAAAATAGACAAGACAAGAAAACTATTATTAGTCATAAGGCGGATCAAAGAAGAGTGGTGACAAAAAACAAGAAAGGTTTGCATATCTTTCCATGTGATGTGTCTTGCGCTTCTTTTGCGAACGTCTTGAAAATATTTTTTTCGGATCACCTTGAACAAAGATTTCGCATGTAGTGACGGGATCATAGGTGTTGCTTATTGATCCTAGTTGCACTTTTATCCTTTCTTTTTAATCAGATTCTAGATCATATACCTTAGTGCCAAGCATTCCTTAATATCACGACCTTGAATATTCGAGTGATAAGCACAATTTTTAGTTGGATCAGAGTAAGGGGGTGGATGCACAGAAATCCATCCCTTCCTTAATTGCACAATACCTTGGACCCTCAGTCTTTCAAATATATTCACTAAGGGCTCAGTCAAAGGAGTAAAAGTATAGGACCTCATTCTCTTTGGTTGATGGGGGACTCCTTGTATTGAATAAGGCCCTTGTTTATAGTTGGGTTGTATACGAGAAACCTCATTTTGAGACCCTTGTTAGAAAGAGTAGGATTGAATCTAATAAGCCTGGCTTTGAGAATCACGTGAGTCACAAGGTTCAATATGCACATCACGAGGAGCAAAAATAGCATAGGACTCTTCATTATTCTGATAGCCTTGTGTTTGAGGTGTAGAGGGTGATGAATCCTTTTTTCCTTCCTCAAATGGACTCTTTGGTATTTTAAAAGTGGCTGACATTGCAAAAACAGCAATAATTCTCCCTGCTCGAATTTCATATTCTAACTTTTTCCAATCAAAATTAGACCCTCGAAACTATGACTGCCTAGGAAGAATATTTTTTGAAACTATATTCCATTTAGTGACCTGAGAAAAAATTGGACCAACTCCTCTTTAAGTTCTTAAGGACATAGCTTAGAAGCCTCTAACCTCCATCATATTGCATATTCCTTGAAAGGTACATAAGGACATAACTTAAAAGCCTCTAACCTCCATCATATTGCATATTCCTCGAAAGATTCATGGGGTCATTCTCTTTACCTCAAGCAAATCCTACATTGTTAGATTAGTATTGATGTTAAACTTATATTGCCTCATAAAATCTTGAGCCATTTTCTCCCAAGTATGCCATTTGTCAAAATCTTGTTGGGTGAACCAAGTGAGCACCATTCCTAATAAACTTTGAACAAACAATCTCATTAAAAGAGCCTCATTATGTCCTATGACAACCAGTCTTCCACAATGGTCTTTTAGATATAATTGGATCTCAATTTCCATTAAACATGTTGAACTTTGAAACTTTGTATCCTGGAGGCAAATCAACCCTTGGATGTACATATAGTTTCTCATACCTCAAGTCATAAATACCTATAGAATGCAGTTTCTCATCCAATCTTTTCTCTAAGTCATGAAGCCTTTGCCGATGTACATCTAAATTGACCATCTCACTTTCAAGAGTGCATGCACTGAAGAAAATTATTGAGAGGGTGTGTGAGTAAAGCGGGGATAAAGAGGCACAGGGTTTTGCCTTGGGCGAGGAGAAAAAAGACTAGAATCTTTTCGGACATCGAGCTTATTTGTCATATTGCAAATCCTTAATTGAGTTTGATGTTTAAATGCTACACAACCTTTAAATAAATAGTAAATTATTCAAAACAAAGTTCAGTTTACACAATATGAAAACAGATAGTATGACAATGAGTCATCTCGTCAAAGAGAACTTTAGGATGAAAGGGTGAGCTAGAACTTAATCTTGAGAAGCGAATAAAAGTCAAAAGATCGAAGATAGGCTCTAAGCAAGACCTGGGTACTATATTTGTACTTACAGTTGATGGAGTGAATAAGTAAATGATGATAAGCTATTTAAAAGATGCCCATAAAATATTTAAAGAATTTTTTTTGAATAAAAGGGAGAATTGAGGATTTGAAAAAAATTGAAAATTTTGAAGTATTTAGTTTGAAACATTGAGAATTTGAAAAATTGTGAAAAAATATTTGAATAATCAAAGGAACCTCTAATTTTCACCCTTACGACATTATGGAAAGGTGAAAGAAATGGAGCATATGACTTGATAGGAAAAATATTAGAATGATAAGAATTGTTTCACATTTACAAATATTAGGACATTTTGTAAAACAAAGGAAAAAAGAAGACCGCATCCTTATAAAGGATTGCCTACGTATCTTGTTAGAAAAAGAATCAGGTCAGACATAGTTCAAAATTGAGACTTATAGTAATCGAATAGCAGGTGGAGATAAATCGTAGATGAACTAATCAAATTGGATTGTCAAATACAAATGTAAGAAATAAACAAATTCAATATATGAAAAATTTTGAAGACACTCTAAATTTATCAGGATGAATATTCCTTAGTAAAAAAATATATGATTAAGTTTAAGAGAATAAGAGTAGTTTGACAAGGTCCCTTCAAGCGGATAATTTGAGAGCAGAAAAGCTCATGACTGTCTACGCACTGCTGATTAATCGATTCACGAAGCATATTCAACATGGTATTTTGAATGCAGAAAAATCTTCTCTTTGATCTCACAAATTATCCTAGATTAGAAAGTAATCACAGCTAAAGCCAGTGAAGGGCAGAAGTCAATTAGTCTATTAAAAATATTTCTTTTTTTGCCTCTCCTTATTCTTCTTCTGATGAACTTTCTTCTGGGATGGCAATACCTGAACGAAGTTATATACAAAATTTGAGACTTGTTTCAAGTGAAAAATTAAATCTAGAAATTAGAACGCTAACATGTGTATATCAAATTGTGAATGGCAAGTTTTGTTACTTCCGAAGTAGTAATAGATTGAAGTTTGCTACTGGAAATAATCTCAAAAGGAGAAACAACGAAATACGAGCATAAAAAGCAAGCACTGAATAATTATTTTGAATTAGCTTCTATAGGCATGCTTTCTAACATAATATAGTTATCACATAAAAAATGGAAGATTGCATCGATTAGCGACCCACTAGTAGGCAGCGAAGAAAATAATAAGGAAGATGTAAGCAAAGTAATTGCAACAATAAAATAAGTTGAATGCTTCGTTAGGATTTGAAAAAAAAAAACCTTGTGAAATATATCTTACTTTTGTATTTGAGCCTATAGCTAGTAGTCTCTTTTTTTATTTGAGAGAATAGTTGTCGAAAAGAGGTGTCCCTAAAAGTAACGAGAAGGGAAGGTTTATATAGCAAAAAGAGTCAGGAAAGTAAAAAGGAATGGAAATATTGTTATAAATCAATTAAGGGAAGATAGAAGGAAAAATATTTCAGAATCAATCACTAATCAATTAAGAAATCAATAATAAAAAAAGAATGAGAAAATTTTGCCCAATTTACCATAATAGGCATGTAAAAAATTTTAAGGAATGCAGCTAGCCATATAAAAATGTAAGAATGCAGTTAATAATGTAATTAGATATCAAATCAGATCCAAGTTACCAAAAATCATTGCATAATCATGTTGAGATAAAAATTTACAAAAATCAATCTTAACTAAAAAAAGCCTAGAATACGGCATAAATCACAATATCCAGATTACCCACTAAAATCAAAATTCCAACTTAATTACCTCATTGATGGCAGTAAAACTAAAGGGAAAACCAATATTTGGACATTTGTAGAATCGGGACTCAAACCAAAATTAGGATAAAACAAAATTCATATAAATATCATATAAATTTGAGGCTTTTAAGATATGTTAACTGAACAATATAAATAAATACAAAATTAAATAAATTGAGTCAAAAAAGTATAATCAAATGTCATGTATTTGAAATATAATAATTTGTCCCAAAGAAAAGAAGTAGAAGAAGAATGTAATAGTTAATTTTCATGAATTTAAATAAAAAAATGAACCTAGGACGGACTCTCAGAATCCGTCAAGAACTTCACCGTTTTCATATTTGATCGAACTCAGAGTGGCAATAAGCGCAGCGTTGAGTTGCTGGTGCGTGGTGTTATTTACTGGTAGTGGGGTACTGATGTCGAGGCTGGTTGGCTCGCTGGTGGTGAGAGAGAGCGATGGTTGTGTAGTAACGGCGGCCGCTTAACTAGTTGTTGGGCTCCTACCAGTGGCTGGACAAAGCAGCGATAGGCGACGGTGGCTAGCAGCTGGAGTTGGTTGTTGGCTTGGTTTCACCGGCCATGGCTGTTACATAAAATTAATGTTACATAAAATTATCATTAATAAAATATAATAAATAATAATAGATAGATAGATAGATAATGCATTTGTAAATTAAGAGTGTGCATATTTACGAAAATGATTTCATAATTATCAACAAAATTATGTAAAATGTTATATTTAAATTAATAAACTATAAAAATAGCAATAAATGTAATAAAATAATTTGTATATTTTTACATTATGAATGTGACATGCCGGTATTTATTTAATACTAAAACAATGCGTAAAAAGCATTAATATTTAAAATAAATAATTTTAAATAAAATAACAGCCTAAGAGGAGTATCAGGAGGTCAAAATTGGATGTCAACAGTTGTTACTTTTGACTTTCTTCTGAAATTCTTGCTTATATCCGTCGTTTTCTCTCTCTTCACAAGTAAAAAAGTTCGAGAAGAGTTTTATACTTAAAGAAAAAATAGGAAATTTTAGTTAATGGTGAAAAGGAGGACTTTTAGTTGTATTATCTTCGAGAATAGGTTAATAATTTTAAATTTTAATGCTAAAAAATAGAAAGAATTGAAGAAAACCTTAGTTTTTGTTGTAATGTTTTATTAGTCGTGGTTTTATTGGTGGTGGTGGTGGTGGTGGCACTATTGGTATTGTTTTGTTTGTTATTTGTTTGTTTGTTTGTTGGTGGTTTTGTTATTTATTTTTATTTTGCTAATGTTGTTGCTGATGTTATTGGTGTTGTTCGTATTGATAGTGTTGGTATTGGTGGTGATATTGGTATGATATTGGTGGTGTTGCCCAACAGAGATGTAATATGTTGGAAGACCTAATTCAATTTCATCCAACGGATGACTCATCTGTTGTAAAAGATAGGTCATCTTTAGGAAGTTATCAAAATAAAACTGTTACTGGTTTGATAACTTCCAACATATGACCCATTTGTTGTAATAGATGGGTCATCTGTTGAAAGAAATTTAATTACGTCTTCCAATGGATGACCCACCTATTGCAATGGGTAGAACAACTATTGGAAGATATTAAAACAGGTCTTCCAACATATGAATCACCTGTTGCAATAGGTGGGTTATTTGTTGGAAGAGTTATTTTGATTTATTCCAACAGATTTCTCATCTGTTGCAACAGATGGATCATCTGTTAGAAGAATAAAATAGTACAGCACTCTTTTGATTTCTTCCAACAGATGGCCCATCTGTTGCAACAGATTGGTCATCTGTTGCAACGGATGGGTCATCAGTTGAAATTCTTTTTATAATGTGTTGTATTTATTGAATTTTATGTTATCTTTTTTTGAAAATTATGCAAACATCAATTGTAATATTTTTTTTGTTTTTCTCTTATTTGTAGATAAAAGATATCTCCCAAAAGAAAAAAAAGTAAAAGTGGATCAACTTCTGACCAACCAACAAAAAAGACTAAAGTACAAATGGGTTCAGAGGAGCTTCCTGAACAATCTATTTCTGGAAAAAATGAAGCCAAACCTTTAGTAGATAATGAAGTTAAGAAAAGAAATGATGTAGAAAAGGATGTTGAAGGAGGTAAAGAAAAGTTTGTAGAGGGTGGTGATGAAAAAAAAGTGAAGAAGATGGTGAAGTTAAGGATGAAGAAGAAGATGATGATAAGGAAAATGAAAAAGAAGGTGAACATGAAGAGGAAGTAGAAAGTGAGGAAGACGGGAAAAAAGAAAATTAGGTAGGACATGATCACGAAGAAGATAGATCTAAAAAAGAGAACGAGAAAGATGATGATGATGCATCATCGATGGGATGTAAATTTAGACCAAAATTCAAACATGATCTTGTTAATAGTTTTAGTATTGACAGATTTAAGGTTTAGATGCCTATAGATAACCCTGCAGATTTAACTAGTGATTTTGTAGTTAAATCTCTCATGGATAAATATTTTGATTCATTTAGGAAGATTATGAGGGAGGAAAAACTTGAGGATCATTTTAGGTCCAGCTGCTTTGGATACTTTCTTGACCTGCCAAAGGACAACAGTGCATACTTCTAAATGACTATGGTATATGATCTTCTCAAGAACAGGATCAAGTATATGGGTGATGATAAATATTTGAAGGAGAAAGAGAAGAAGATGGATGAAATATGGATTAACTATTGTGACATACCGGTTTGTTTTGGCATGAAAGAGTTTTCCATAGTGACTGACTTGAGATGCGATCATACAAATGAACCTCTTCCCAAGGTAAAACCCATCAAAAATTTCAAGTCAAGCAAGACACCCAAACCACCATCAAAGAAAGGCAAGACATTGTCCAAGCGACCATCGACCCAAACCAACAAAAGCCACAAAAAAATAAATATGTTGTTGTCCAACATACCTCCTGACTACAAAGCCAAGAGGTTGTTAGTTAATTTCAAGAATAGAAAGATCCCAATGAAGTACAAGGAGCAATTGTGCTTAGTTTGGTTTATTTATTCTATTATATGGACAAGAGACATCAACAAAGTTATACAACCTGAATTGTTGGTGCTTGATTAGGATTTGGATAAAATCAACAAATATCCCTAGGATATGAAAGTTATAAGTTGACTGTCAAATATTTATTAACAAAGTTATCCCCATAGATGATCAGCTTATATTGCTTTCCTTGGGCTTTTATAGAAAATTTAATCATTATTTGTTTACTCTTTCATTTATTTATATTGAATAATTATTCTAACTTTTTTGTTTGCTTCACGTTTATATTTTTAGGCTTGAGCATTTAAATCCATTCTTCACCTCCGAAAACAGGTGAAGGATTACTCAGATGAGGTTTCTTATCTAAGGATCCTTAAGTGGTTGGCTGCCAAGAACAACCCAAAAATAAATCCCCTTGTTCTCTTTAACCCTCGTGATGATGCAATAAGCCTTTTTTCAAGTAGAATAATTTTAGTCAAGTTAATACATTGCAATATATAAGTTATCTGTTGTAATAGATGAACCATCTGTTGTAACTTTTTTCTGCAGATTGCCCATCTACTGTAGCTGATGCAATATATAGGTAA
This sequence comes from Capsicum baccatum var. pendulum, assembly GCA_030864225.1. Taxonomy (NCBI): domain Eukaryota; kingdom Viridiplantae; phylum Streptophyta; class Magnoliopsida; order Solanales; family Solanaceae; genus Capsicum; species Capsicum baccatum. Next base: position 110,201,443 of record CM061551.1, read on the forward strand.
TCTGTTGCAATAGTTGAGTCATCTTTTGCAATAGATTATTCATTTATTGCATTGATTTTTTGAACCTGACTTAACAACAAATTACCCATCTGTTCCAGCAGATTACTCACCCATTGCATAAGTTCTCTATGTTAACATATTACCCAATTTACTAAAAATTATTATTTGATTTAAACATATCTACTTTTATTTAAAGGTTGTGCATCCATGGCTTGTACCTACTAAGCAAGAGCTAGGGATAACTTATTTTGTTAATCTAGGTTTTGTTCAAACAAAAGCGGATCAAATGGTAGATTTAATAACAAATGAATTGGCTGGAGAAAGAACCATAAAAAGAGTAGCTAGAGAAGATCAATTTGTTCCTGCTGAGCCTAGTGTTGATGTTCTTGATGAACAACCTGTTGCAATAGATTTGGGTTGTGATAATGGTGTTAGTATTCAAGATGGTGATGGTGCTACTAGTAGAGTTGTTGATGCTAGTGCCAACCATGTTGATGCTACTGCTAGACATGATGATAAGCATGTTGCTGAAGCTCAACAAATTTTTTTTATTTGAAACCAGAGTTAGGTGATGATGATGGACTCACCACTTTTAGTGGTCCCTCTTCAAGCTCATGTTCTGTTTGCAAAATGCCAAAAGTGCATGGACAGATATGCTGAACTCACCAAAAGAATAAATGTTCTCACTGATGCTATCAAGGAATTAACATCCAAGAGGGGCATCATGCCATCAAGAAAGATGAGAGAGACATACACTCATGTGGTTAAGAGGAAGAGAAAAGCATTAGAACAGCATCTTCAAAAAGTATCAAATCAAGAAGAAAAATTGCAACTCCTCCTCCTTTAAATGTTGATGAAGTTTAGTGGCTCCTTCCAATGTTCAAGGGGCTATTAGAGAGCAGGGACCATTGAATAAGGTGAGCATATACGAGTTGGTTCACCCACCAGAAAGGCTGCTCTGACAAGGTACATAAAATTTGTGTATGCCGCAAAAACGTTCACCATGCGTACACTATCCTCAAAAGACTTCAAGAAGATGAAAAGTATGATGGTGTGGTACGAGGACTTGGTAAGTTTACTTTTTCTAACCTAACCTTCTAATATACTTTATTTCTTACATTCTAAGTCATCTTTTTCAATAGATTACCAATTTGTTTCATAAGTTGCAGTAGATTGGGTAATCTGTTAACACAGATTTGAAATTTGTTGTAACAGATGATACATTTGTTGCATCTTTTCATTTTTTTAAATTACTAACCTATTAAAAATTATCTTCTTATATCATAGTATGTTGATGAAATTCTCTACCTTATGAGATCAAAACACCTTAAATGCACAGAAGCTTATGATCTTGGCGATACGATAATGGACCTCAACTTCTACAATAATTTCTTAAGTAGGTACGAGGAACTCAGTAACCTAGTATCAACTCCTGGTGCCATAGGACTTGAGGATATTATCATTGAAAAAGAGGTGAACAATCGTGATTTTTTTTCTTAATATATTCACATTCAATCCTCTATTAATAAATCTTCCTAACTCGTCTCCTCTACTTTATTTCTTGCATCTTGTCTTGTGTAAAGATACAATTACATCTTCAACACCACTTCTCTTTCAAACACAAATTTCTTTTTCGTCCATTGAGGTATGTTTTATTTTCATGTTCGTTAACATGGTAAGGTTAAACTACTAGTTGGTAGTATATGTTGTATTACATTTGAACTCTTTTCTTTTCTTTAGTGTTTTACATTTTTTGTTCATGCATGTTCCAGATATGACCGATCCGATTTGGGATATGGCGATTCTACTCGACACTATGAAAAAACTTGAAAGGCTAGTACATGAACTCTAGTAGGAGTTAGATGCCATAAGAGCAACGGTGCTTCGTGAGATTCGAAGGCTGAGGGATCTGCTGCTACCCAATGGGTTTTTTGTTGGCAATAACAATAATAATAATAATAATAATAATAATAATAATAATAATAATAATAATAGTAAGTAGGTTAAAAAAATTTATTGTATGTATTTTATTTTATTTTTATCGGATCTACCTAATTTTGTAAATGTTTTGTATGTAATGAATGATAAAAATCAATGTTTGGTCGATTTTGACTTTATTTATTATTTAATTTTCATTCTGTCTATTTCTTTTTTCTTAAGATGTTGAAGAGGGTGTAGGCTTGAGCGTTTGAGAGTAGAAAGAATCAATTACTACCGGAAGTGTTTGGTTGAGTCTATCACATAAACAATCTCATAAGAAATCTATTTGATGGATTTTTCAATGACAATTTATTGAGCCTATCACTTAAATAAGACTACTAAAAAAAACTAAAAAAGAGACCTCATGAGGTCTTTTTTCCTTAAAAAGAGACTTAAAAAGCAACCTCAATAGATGGTCTCTAAAACATAGATCGTTTTTTGTAAGAAACCTCACGGGGTCACTTAAAAGCAACCTCACGAGGTCACTAGGTTATTTTTCAATTTATCCAAAAAGAGACCTCATGAGGTGTCTAAATTATTTTTTATAATTATTATTATTTTATTAAAAGAGACCTCATAAGGTCTCTATTTGATTTTATTTTTTTATATTTTTAATTAAAAGACACCTCATTAGGTGACTATTATTTTTTTTTTATCATAAATAATTTATTTAAAATATAAGTGACCTCATACAGTCTCTTATTTGAGTGCCTAGAAAATAAAATTGCAAAACAGAGACCTCCTATAGTCGCTTTTTTCCATTTGATGGAAAATGAAAATGCAAAATAGCAACCTCATGAGGTCTCTTTTTTGAAAAAAAAAATAAGAGAGGACAATAACAGTTTTTATAGATACCTATCATTTTTATTCAATTCAATAATAAATACAATTTAATCAACTAAATCGAGCTCCAAGAACTCACACCAATCAATCAAACAACAAACACAAGTACTAAATATCTCATCCAATGAACACTAAATGAAAATAAACTTAAAGTACCTTGAAATTAAATGAAAAAATATAGTCAAGTTATTTATACAATAGTACTATTAATTAGACTACTTCAAAGCTCTCATACATTCAAAAACACTTAATAATTCAAATAAACCATCATAAAGTACGTAGTGTAGATTTCTAGCTTTCTTGTCAATATCTTTCATCTGCTTGAATCACAAATCGGTCGGCCAAGGATCAATTAACTTTTGCCAATTTTCAGGAAAAATCCACCTAGGTTTCTTGTTATTTGCACAAGCTTTTGATAGCAAACCAACAAGTATGTGCACGACTTTTAACTTGAAGTTTGTAGTAATCTGATCTTCATGTTCTGGACGCCAAAAATACTCTCTGTAATAACAAGATAAATTAAGGTAAATTAATTTGCTAATGCAGCAAAACAACATGACCGTTCATCAAATTAATTAATAATAAAATATTAATTATGTAAAAGCTTAACCCTTTTGTCAGCAACTATCTAAGTCCCAAATAGAATAAAACATATTTCAAATGTCATTTGCAACTACACACTAGAGCAACAAGTGATTGATTGACTCTACTTGGTTAATTACATGTCACAACAATTTGTCAACTTGGAGAATTGATATGATGATCATGAACGAAGAACTAATGGAGTAACATATAACGAAATATATATACTACTTGTTAATCTCTGAACATCAAACATATTTTGGAAGAACAGAAGCACAATACCATGTTAACCAATATAACCTGGCCAATCAAAAATTCTTTTTTTCCTATCATGGCATGCCATTATCCATAACAATAACCACAATGAACCTCATGATAGTAATCAACTACTGGCGCAGGCATAAGTGACTAATTATAACAACAATATTAAAATTCCTTTACCAAAAATCTATGTTTTAGAATTACAAACTAAAAAGGGGGAAAAAGACCAGACAAAACAAATCTGTAGTCCCAAGTGAATATTAGCTAACTATAAAACTCTTTCTAATGGAAAGTAAAGACACTAATATCAACCACACCTATCATATGTCCTGTAAATTAAGATGGAGAATTCCAAACTGTTCTAGCCTTAACAGGCCTTCTGATTACCTTAGTTCTTTTCTTAAAGCTTTTCCATAGACCTTGTTACACTCTCGGGGAAGCTTTTTCATAACCTTTTGCTCTCTTGGGGAAGCTAATTTATCTTAGAGACTATTTAACGCGTTACACTCTTATAACTATAAGTAGAACACTGTTGAGTGACAAATATTTTAGCGATTCAACTAATAATAAAAATGCGGTAATAACTTTGAAAAAATTGTTGGATATGCTTGATAAGTGGTTTTTACTCAACTGTGTGATCAATATTAGGGATTGGATACCTTGTCTAGATTTCTTGGTTTTACAGGGTTATGTCAAGCAAATGAAAGCGTTGCATAGGAACTTCGACAAATTTCATAATTTTGTGCTAGACGATCACAAGGTTAAGAAGGAAGCTCATAAAATTTTTTTGCCCAAAGGCATGGTGGATGTATTGTTGCAGCAAGCAGAGGATCTCAATCTTGAGGTCCAACTCACCACTGATTCTGTCAAGGGTCTAATGCAGGTAACTGTCTTACTTTATTACATATCATGAACATGTTTGTTTATTTTTTATTTAGTTCTTTTATCCCTACCTTAAATTTTACTCAACCCATATACTATAAATAGATTTTTTTATTTTACTTGTCAATTTTAACAAATTAAGAGAGTTTTGTTAATTTTTTCTAATATGTGACTCCATTTCTTATAATTTTAACTTTTGTGAGACGAGAGTAAAAGACCGGTGGACCGTTGTTCTCCATGACTCTAATCCACATTGTTAAAAAATAATACTCCACCCAGGAACACTAAACAAAATAAATAACAAGAGCAAGAGAGTAACAAAATTCCAAGACACTATATAGTGTGATAGTTAACACTTGATAATCTCAAAAGATTACTACAAATAAAGGAAAGACTATTTTATTTGCGCATCTCATTATTATACTACACGTACACTTTTTTCCAACCAACTATAGATGAAACTTGAGCCTAACTCAATCTCCAAAAAGCTAAATCACTAAGCGACAATTGTTCAAGCCATATAAAGAGGCCATCCATCACTTAAATCTTTAGATTTTATAATTTCTTTTGGCGCCGACCTTTTGAAGTCTCTAATATTGTGTCGCTGAATTTTTTTAGCATTTACCAACTTCATGAGGTCTCTTTATTTAAAGAAAAAATTAAAAAATAACTTAAGGGGATAAGCTACCTCATGAGGTCTCTTATTTTCAACTTATTTTTTAGGTCTCTTTTTCTTTGTTGCTTTTCACAGTTTTTTAAGTAGTGTATATATCACAAGAAATCTAATTGAATTGACACAATTTTAAATCAATATCAAGGGTTTTGAGTTCTTCCAACAGATGGCCTATCTATTGTAACAGATGGCCTATCCGTTGTAACAGATAGGTCATATTTCGGAAGAACACAATCTAGGAGCAAGGGTATTAAGTTATTCCAACAGATGACTCATTTGTTGTAATAGATGGGTCATCTATTGGATGAACACAATTCAGTGGCAAGAGTTGTATTGTGTTCTTTCAGCAAATGGAACATCTGTTACAACAGATTTGGCATCTGTTGGATGAACACAATCCAGTGGTAAGAACTATATTGTGTTCTTTCAGAAGATGAACCATCTATTGCAATAGATTAGTCATCTGTTGGAAGAACACAATCTAGTAGAAAGAACTGTATTGTGTTCTTCCAGCAGATGTACCATCTATTGCAATAGATGGGCAATCTATTGCAACAAATGGGTAATCTGCTAAAAATATTTTCGTAGTTTGTTGTATTTAGGCAATTTTTTGTTACCTTTTATTATTGATGCAGAAATTAATTGTTGGATCAAAAGTAAATTATAAAATAAATAATAACACACATTCCCAATAATGAGTTAAAATTATCAAAGGCATAACTAAACCAAATGCAAACAAGAACACAAGATTATTTACTATTACAACGATCATGATGCATTATGATTCGGACATGTAGTTCTTTTGTGACAAATGTTCTTATAGATGGAGCATCTGTTTTTTCTTGATGGAAATTACTCTCCGACTCCACGCCTCCTCTTACTTAGCCTTCTTTCCGATTTGATACTGTTTGGGTCAATATATGAAGGAGGTATTAATTTCTTCAAAATTTCTCCACCAACAACTCAAGAATCTTCAGGAGACACCAAATTAATATTCTCATAATATACTATTATATATCTTTCCACCAAATAATATGATGATGAGTACTCATAAATTTGAGTTCCATATTGTGCACCCTATTGGGCTCGAAGCATTGCCATAGCACGTGGGCAAGGTATTTTGTCCAAGTAAAAAACTCTACATGTACAAGATCTTATTTGAAGATCGACTGTGGAAACATCACTATAACCGTCGATACTGAACTTATAATTTGCTATTTGATGAGTCAATAATTTATTTCTCGAACTGAGGTACTTTGATATTTGTTTTTTCATTGAAGGAACAAGTCTATTTGATGATTTCACCAACGCCATATGCCTTTTGTGAAATAATTTGGCAAACCTCTTGTTTATTTTATCAAATAGTGCCATAATGGAAACTTTCAATGCAAAGCATTAAATTCACCAATTCAACTATGTTTGACGTCATAATATTATACCAATACAAAAAAATGACTTAGTACGACATACGGTATTACAATAAACTCAAACAAGATATCAAATTTATAATAAGAGAAAAGACATTTTTTCCTCCCTGAACTTGTCGCCAAAACTCACTTTAGCACTTAAACTTAACTTCCGTTTATTTACCCCCTTAACATCTTTAAAGTGAATTATTTTCACCCCTTAAAACTGAATACCACTCTCACAACGGAGAGTGCACTACCCACGCGCCACGTCATTGCCAAATCAGTGTCACATCAGTGCCACGTAAAAATTATTTAAAAAAAAAATCTCACACTCTTACTTTTTATATATTTTTTTAAAAAATGAAAAAATATATATACTATTTTTATATATACATAATATATATATATATATATTTAAAAAAGTATATTTTTTATAAAAATATATATTTTATATAAGTAAAATAGACCCCACCCCCTTCCTTCTTCTTCCACGCGCCACGTCATTGTCAAATCAGTGTCACATCAGTGCCACGTAAAAATTATTTAAAAAAAAAATCTCACACTCTTACTTTTTATATATTTTTTTAAAAAAAGAAAAAATATATATACTATTTTTATATATACATAATATATATATATATATTTAAAAAAGTATATTTTTTATAAAAATATATATTTTATATAAGTAAAATAGACCCCACCCCCTTCCTTCTTCTTCTAGCCCCCCCCCCCCCCCCCTTCCTCCTCCTCCTTCTTTTTCTTCTTCACATTAAAGCATCCCTTTGTCTCTTTCTTTCACCATTATTGCAAGCTTTTTCAATGAGTTTTTTTCTTCATCAAATGCAAAACTAACTTGAATTAACTTGAGAAAATCCAACAATGAACTAAATATAATTACATGATCACAAAAACACATTAATACACAAAATCTCAAATCCAAATTCTTTCACATTAATCAAAACTCAAAATCCCAAAATTCTTAAATTTTTAATTTTTACTCAAAAATGTCTACAAAAATGGCATAAACAGTACGAAATTCAGAAATGGCATAGATGGTATTCGCATAACATGAAATTTTTGGCCAAGAATCAAACGTGTTTATAAATCTTGAACCCTTTTTGATTGTCAAAAAATAAAATTTTGGATTAATTAGGACTTGATAGGAAGAGGATATTACGAAGAAACGGGGTAGGGGTATGAAGAATATGAATAAATAGAGTGTTGGGGGTAGGGTGGGGGTGGGGGTTGAGAAGGGGAGTGATGAAGAAGATGACAACGTCAATGATCAAGAAGACATGCCCTTTCTTGATTTTCTCATTTTCTTTTAATGTTATATATATATATATATATATATATATATATAGATATATATAGATATATATATATATATATATAGATATATATATATATATATAGATATATAGATATAGATATAAAGTGGGTCTTTTTTAAAAAAAAATAACTCACTCACTCTTCTTTTTTTTTCACGTCACCTGTAGGGGTGAATTTAATACACTTTAAAGATGTTAAGAGGGGCAAATAAACAGAAGTTAAGTTTAAGTGCTAAAGTGAGTTTGGAGGACAAGTTCAGGGGGGAAAAGATGTATTTACTCTTATAATAATGTACCTATTTTTTGAACAAAATTCCCGGCTCCATCTCTCGAAATCACCACGTTCGAGATGTTGTGTTGCCTTGGTACCATATCCCTTATTTGATTGAAATAGTTAAAAATAAAACTCAAGTTTATCATATGATTCAGCTACTCTATAAAAATGAGACACGACCATTGTATTATGATAGTTGGTTCAAATATTTTTCCCAAGATGCCTCATGCAACAACCAAGCGAGCTGAAGGATAGAAAATTGAACTCTTCTTTTGAATAATTAGATGTCTATCCAAAATTATACCCAACTCATTGGTATCGTTTACACATCTTTGTATTTGTTCAAAACAATATTGATACGAGGCATCACATTCCTTATTCACTACACAAAAAGTGAAATGAAAGATGTGATTATATGCATCCTGTTCCACTGTCGATAACAAAATTCCTTCATACTTGCTCCTCAAGAAAGTCTTGTCAATGGCTATAATTTCTGTAAGTTGTTGAAATCCAAGAATCCAAGCACCATAGGCTACAAAAAAGTACTTGAACCTTTCATTTTTATCAACATACAATGTCGTCTTACTTCTGAAATTCGTGGACTCAAGCATGTAACGTAGGCAACAAGGACTGCATACCCGTGCTCACGTGTCCCCTAACCAAAGATTTGGCAATCTCTACGGACATATAAACCTTTTAATAACTGAAATTACAACCCAATTCTGTATGCATTTGATTGGTCATATCATTTATAGAAGGGTATTTGCCATTGGAGAATCTATTTTGGAAATATTTACCGATGATTTTTATCGTGGCGTGAGGATTATGGTTCGTAATATGCTCTGAACCACATTGTGATACTTTTCATAAACTTTAATGATGACTTCATCAGAACTTAAGTATTTCACAACCTTAAACCACTACTTGCAGCCCAAATAAGCACATTTAAAACAATAAACATTGCATGAATTAATCACCTTTTTAGTTTGAAACCTTTTTGCAAGCTAGCAATAGACAAAAAAGTGACTAGTTCATCCTTATTCTTGAATGGCATTCCCTTGTAAAAACCAGTTTCATTGTCTTAAAGATTGATTGATTATGTTGATTGAGAAGAACCATCCATCATATTGCTCGCAACAACGGGAGTAGGTGTTTGATGATCCACGTTCACTTAATCTTTACTCTCATCATTATCTTAAATATTCATGTCCAGATCATTCAATTTATTATCAAGCATATTTTGTTGTTCTTTTTGTTCTTCTTCTATATTTTGATTTTCATTCTCTATTGGTTTTTCAACCACGTGCATCCTTAAAATCAGCCTAGCTAAATCATTCAGATAAGTATGCAATCAAACCTGATCGCTTATCTTAAAAGGTAAGACCTTTTAATTTTCAAAAGAGCTACATATATAGCTGATGACAAGATCTCTTGATTGGCAATTTAGTCCACAATAGCAATGATTATGTTCATAAAATCATCAAACAAAACATCACTTTAGACTGTCATCGCTATGGTCTCTAAAATTTCACCCTCCTTCAAATGCCAAATATATTGATTGTTTTTCTCGATCCATTCACCATGACAATCTACCCTTATTGTTATTAGTCCCTTTATTGGTGGTACCTAAAGACATTTATAAAAAATTTAAAAAAATATATTATAATAAAATTAATAATGATAGTATAGTATATACAATAACATACAAAAATTTATACACTACACTATCATTATCAATGTTGCAATAAATGATACATCTGTTGGATTAAGCTTTAGGTAATTTCCCAAAATAATTACATGAATCCTAATAGATGAGTCATCTGTTAGAATAGGTGACTTATATGTTGCAACAGATGACTCACCTGTTGCAACATATGACTCACCTGTTGGGACAGATGTTACAGTAGTATAGAACCTAAAGTTGATTCCAATATATGGTCATTTATTGCAACAGGTAAGTAATCTGTTGCAACAGATGAGTCACCTATTGGGGTTCATGTTACAGTACTATATAACCTGAAGTTGATTCTAATAGATGAGTCATCTATTGCAATAAATTACTAACTTATTATAATAGATTACTCTCTTGCTGGAATAGATAATTCATCTATTGGAATCAGCTTCAGGTTCTGTATTTCTGTAATATGAATCCTAATAGATGACTCATCTGTTGCAATAAAGTATTTATCTGTTGCAACAAATTACTTACCTGTTGCAATAAATAACTTATCTGTTGGAATCAACTTCAGGTTCTGTTATAGCAGGTGAGTCATTTATTGAAATATGTGAGTCATCTATTGGATTCATGTTCAGGTTCTATCCATTGTTACAAAAAATAACAGTATTAGTGTAGCCAGAAGAGAAATTCAACTAAAAATCATAATCTACCAAAATCACCTATGAAGTAATGCCCAAGTGATATACGAATAAAATTTGATGTAAAAAATTGGTCAAGTAGCAGCAGTAGCGGTAACAACAACAACAATGGTTAGCAAGAAGAAAATGATGATAATGATGAACAAGAAAAATGATAATAAATAGAAGATGATAATAATGAAGAAGAAGATGATGAAAAAAACAACAGCAACAATGAACAACAATAAAAGCAAAGAGAGATAAAATAATAATAAAAGCAAAGAGAGAGAAACATATATTTTTTCCTCTATTTTTAGTTATATTAGGGTTAAAATACATTGGATCAAAGAATAAATTAAAAAAACTTGTGGGCTATTCTCAAACTTTCTTAATCCATAATCAAATAATTGTTACCTACACTCAACTATTAAAACTTAAGTCACCTACACTTTATTTTAAAAGTTTTTTATCACTTATAATTCAAAACCTCAAGACTCAAGGTGCAACATGCAAATTAAAAGACTCTATGATACAAGTGAGAGCGCCTCATGGCCAAGATTTAGAGACGGAGAGGAATATTGTGATCTCCCATGAGAAGATTGAAAGAATGAAGATTACTCTTTATTATGTTTTGGGTCTTGGGTCACTTTTGGGCCCAAGTTGTATTTAGGGTCACTTTTGGGCCCAAGTTGTAATACGTGGCCTTTGGGCCTATAAATAGCTAAGACTCTCTTTATGTTAGACTTAGATGATTTTGAATGTAATTTAAAACTTGAGACTGCTTTAATTGAAACTTGTTGGGAGTTTTTTGATTCATGAGAAATGTGGGTGCTCGGGAATCCGTTTCTGTTTGGATACTCGTAAAAGGTTGGTGTTATTGGTAACTGATATAAAGGTTGTAGGTTTAATATACCATTTGGTTGTCCTCTCATTATCAATTTATGTCAATCTATCTTTTACTTTAGCATTTCATTTTCTTATTTCCTGATTTTTGTGATTTTGTATTTAGTGTGTTTCCTATGTTTTTGTGTCATTTCTATTTTTTGTAGTTTTTTTTGTATCATTTTGTAACACCCCGTACTTAATTATGTGCATTATCCATTGTTATATGTGTTGGAGTATATGTATTGATCCTAAGTTATGTATAGATGAGTTTAAGTATGAGTATTGATCATTTTGAGATGGTTTCAAGTGTATAGTTTGATTATATGTGTATAGGAATCGACTTTATTTATACCAGAATTTGCCCGTCGATGGTTCCATAAGAAGTTTATTGAATAAGCTTTCCAATGATATAAAGATTTCCAAAAACGGATAAGTTTCAGATATAATTGAGCACGTTCGAAACTATAAAACGGTGGCCGGGATATTGTGAACAGTAAATGTACAGGAAAATTTCCTGCACACAAACTACTGAGGCCAGGAAGTTTTTTGGGTCAAATTTGAACGATCATAACTCCCTCAATATAATGAACTGGGAGAGCTGCAACCTATCAAAAGAAATATCTTTGAGTCTTCTTTCCAATTCAATTGGTTTCATCCAAATCCAACATCTGAGTAAGGAGTTATACTCGTTTTACTTCAGCCTCTCAAACCAGATTTTTAGGGTCAACATCAAACGATCATAACTCCTTGTACAGGACGAACTGGGTGGCCTACTTTATATGAAATGAAAGCCCTTTGAATTATCTATCCAACGATACTAATTTTACCTAAATCCGATATCGGCGAAAAGAGTTATGGCCGATTTACTTTAGCCTATCAAAACAGTCCACCATGGACAGATTCCGATTTACTTAAATTTTTAAGGGCAATATGGTCATTTTCCATCACCTCATGGACGAAAATTGATCATTATATACATATAATTAGTCTCATATACATCAATTATCATCAAATTATTGAAAATAAGAAACCCTAGTCTAATTTCAACTCCAATTATCTTGTGATTCAACCGTAGAAAATCCAAATTGATTCCGTAGTTGTGTTCACCGTCTCGAGGGCTTCGAGAAGCATCCCTTATTTGTGCCAACAGGACTTCGAAACCAAAAGGGCCATTTTATGGTAAGGATGTAAATTATGTTGGTGTTATTTATATGGATATGTATATATATATATGCATGTGAGCATAAGAAGTATGTTATGTGATTGTTGTTGAAAGATGATTGGGAAATGATGTTGGATTATGTTGAATTGTGAAGGGATTTGATGTGATGATGTGGTATTGAAATGATGATTATATATATATATACACACATAAACCTATTGTTCAAGTTGATTTTTGGAATGTTTTGCAAATATTGGTTATATGGAATTATGGAAGAGAATTGTGGTGTTGGGTTGCTAATACTAGATGCCAAACATTTCATTGTAGATAAGTGATTTGTAAAGGCGGGAAGTTGTGTTGAATTGGTATCCGAATCTACAACGAGGTATGTAAAGCATACTCTAACAATGTTCTTTGGCATGAAAAGACCAATGTTCCATCAAGTAAGATTCCGAGGTTGTCCAAAAACATGTATTGTTCTACATTACCAACGAAGTTGTTTCCATTCTATAAAGTGTCAAATATTTCATTGATATACCAAAAGGCTCCTATTTCATTGTTGTGATATTGATGATTCTGAAACACATTGTTGATGTACCAATGAGTCCTTATTACATCGTTATTGTATAGAAGGTCTATTACTAGATTCCTATTGATGTATGGTTGTTCCAAAGGTACTATATTGGCATGAACACTAATGTAATAATCTCAAAAGCTTTTGAACTAAGTTATTGGAAAGATCTCTTATGTGTGTTACTTGATATACGTGTGGGTGGTATCCCAGGGGCATAAGCCTAGCATGGGTCGATCCCAGTTGATATGTACTGGGGCAGCCTAATGGTCACAGTACGATATAGTATTGATTATTGTTAGGTGGTTGGAGGTTCGGGAGGAGGAGGTAATGGCGATTGATAATTGTAAAGAATGAAATGAACGAATGTATACCGTTCCACAAATGTGTTTGAATTCAAGAACCCAATTCAGATTAATGATAATGTACATGATCCTAAAAGTGTTTATGAAGTGTGGTTCACTTCTATTATGATTTATTCACTTGCGTCTGATTTTCTTGATCCCCTATATCACATATGATTATTTACAGCTTTACATACTCAGTACATATTTCGTACGGACGTCCCTCACGGGGGACCTGCATTTCATGCTGCAGGCACAGGTGCTTCAGCTTATTCACAGCATAGATAGGAGCCAGGTCATACAGCTATTGTTGGTGAGCTCCAGTTTGCTTCAGAGCTTTCCGAGTCGGTTCCTTATGTTTTGTCATTGTACAGGAGTCGTGTGTGGGCGGGGGTTTGTCCCAACCCTAGTTATGTCATGTATATCCTAGAGGCTTTGTAGACATAAGAAAGGGTAAAGTCATGGAAGTTTATATAGTGATGTTATATTTGTATATGTGGTGGCCCCGACGGCCAAGTATTATATATATATTTGTGCGTGTTGTGCTGATACAGGTAATTAGATTCTTCTATATGCAACGAAGTGCTGTCCAAATTTTTGATGACATGTAAGTGAAAGTACAGGTATTTGAACGGGTTCTCCCGGGCCTTCTCGGCTTCGGGTGCCAGTCCGGCCCGATGGAATTTTGGGGCGTGACACATTTGGTATCATAGCCAAGCTTGATTTTATTTCCACGAAGTCAATCTGGGGTTTTGTTGTGTTGAAAAATTAAAATTCACAAAAAAATTCACTATTCATTTTTTTTATCCTAGGTCAAATTTTGAGTCCTTTATTTTGTTGTTTTTGTATTTCTAGTATTATATTCTTGTTCCCTAACATTATTGGAGTCTAAATCTCGAATTTAAGCTCAATCGGAGTTGAATCAGAGGGTCTACCATTATTGAGCGCTCAAGTTTAAAGATTGAAGGTGGGTGTTAAAATCTAGAATTTTTGGTTGAGAATTTGAAAAAAATTACACGTGGAATGGGTTTAGAATGTTGAAAATAGCCTTGGTTCAAAATTTCATTGCATTCTGATCAACGGTTTAAAAGTTAGAGATTTTTGAAGTTCTTAAGTGTTCTTGGAGAAATTCAAATCTTCAAGAGGAACTGTCTTCAAAAGTGGTTGTTTGATCCTCAAAAGTGAATAAAAAGGTGTACAAAAGTGTTGTACAAGCACTTTTTTGAACATCCAAGAGAATATTCCCAAGAGAGTACAAGGGGGGACCATTTAGAGGGCAAAAAGGTCATTTTAAGAGAGAGGGGCGAGTGACCTGCCTTGCATTTGTGCCCAAGGTGCTCTTGGTCTGCTCCAGCAGGTCCAACGCACCTCAAACCAGTAGGGGAAGGTCCTCTTACGTCCAGGGTGTGTTGCACATGCGCCCCACCTGCTGCAGCAACTCCCCAAACACACCTCAACACAGAGCACCTCAAATTGAGCGCAAATTAGCCCCAACGTATCTCAAACACAATTCAACACTTCTTCAATATCAATTCAACTTCTAAAACACTTTTCATCACTTCAAAAACTCCATTAAATCAGGTTCAAACCATTAATTTCATCTCTTAATACCTCTTTTTATTTCCTTGATTCTTGAAACTAATTAACAACTAAATCATAATCTTCTTAGTTGTCTAATTAATTCTTGATTCGTTCTTCTTTGTGTCTTGATTTCTTGTGTCTTTCCCTTCTTTTACCTTTTTTTTCTTAGTTTAACACTTGAATTTGAGTTCTTCAAAGTCCTTAACTTCTTAATAGAGTCATATAAGTTAAGCATCCAAGACTAACAAGTTGGGCTAAATTGTAAGCCAAACTAAACACTTGGATTGAGAGTGTTAATTTCACTAACTTTAACCTTTTTGTTAGTTGTGTTGAGTGTCTTATTCATAGGTATAATGGCACTAGGAGATGATATCCTACCTAGTTCAAGTGGGACAACCCTTGATAATCTAATGAAAGTTATGATGGAAATATAACGGAGTATGGATGCTATACGTGAAAGGATGTCGGGCCTCGAGGAGAAGGTAGAAAATATGGATGGAAGGATGTTGACTTTGGAAGGGAACTCGAACAATGGAGGTTCCAATTCGAGTGGACACACTCAAGAAACTTCCGCCACTGTCTCTCCTAGTTTTCTACACCACATGTTCTATCCCCCCCCCCCAAAGTAAGTGCTCTCTTGCCTATTACTACTACTAATCAAACTCCACACCAAATAGCCCGACCATTACAATTCAACCAACAAATGCCCTAAAACCCCACCCAAGCTCCACAAATTCTCACTCCCCCTTATCAAACACCATAAATTCATGTACCAAATCAAAATCAACCTCCACATCCTACTACCCACCCTATCATGTACCTCAAATCAAAATACCACACTACCAAAGACCACCAAATTCGAATCCACCCTACCAAGATCTCCTTAACCAAATGTCACCACACCAAGTCGTTGGAGTTCAAAGAGAGTTTGTAGGACATTTAGATTGAGGGTATGGATATGGTGCACAAGGACATGACCCAAAGGACCAAGGTGGTTATGGAGGTCGTGAAATGGGCCTCAATTCTATCAAGGTCACCCTTCCTAGCTTTCATAGAGGTAGTGATCCTGAAGGGTACCTCAAATGGCAGTCATAATATGATAGGATCTTCCAAGATAATGATTTGCCTGATGTTAAGAAAATGACCTATGTCGTTGCTCAATTCAAAGGATATGCTTTGACTTGGTGGGAATTGGCTAAGAGAACACAAGGGATCTTCATGGAGGTCAATACGCACCATGGGATATTATGAAGGCCCTTATGAGAGCCAAGTATGTATCGGAGAGATATAGACAAGGTTTGTATGTCAAGTTGTACAATTTAAGATAAGAAGACAAGAGTGATGAAACATACTATGATAAATTTCAAAATATACTCTTGAAGATTGATTACAACGAGGATAAAGAGAATACCAAGATCCAATTTAAGGTAGAATTGAGTCAAAAAAATTTCTCTTGAATGTCAATACACAAGTTTGCCCGGATGGATGATTTCTTAGAGGTGGATATTGATGTTGAGAGGGATATAAAGTTGGAGAAAGAGGTCACTAAGCCTAATGTGGGGAATCAAATGTACTCCAATTAGAGTCAAGGCCCCGAATTCAAGAAGACTTTTGAGGAGAAGACCATTGAGAAGGGTGCACCAAAGTATCCCCCTAGAGAAGGAGGTAATCCTAATTTTAAGGGTACTCAATGCTTTAAATGTCAAGGTTGGGGTAACTAAATGAATGAGTGTCCAACAAGAAGATCCATCATACTTTGAGAAGGTGATCCATACTACAACTATGAAGTGGAGAAAGTAGAAGGAGTTGATGATCTTGATAAGGATGTGGAGGTTGATGTGAATCCATATGATGGAGATATCACCGTTCCAAATTTTATAGCCAACAAGGTGCCAATGGAGGATGTTTGGCCTCAAGAAGGTGAGTTTAGCATTCCATTTTACTTGGCTACACATAGTATGCTCCCTCTTACTTCTAAAGACTCCCCAAAATTCCTTGATCTTGAACATAAAGTACTCTTGAATTTGAGGACAAATTCTCTTCAAGGAGGTGAGGATGATACAAGTAAAAGTGCTTTATGGCCAAGATTTATAAACGAAGAGAAATATTATGATCCCCCATGAAAAGATTGAAGAATGAAGATTACTCTTTGTTATGTTTTGGGCCTTGGGGTCACTTTTGGACCCAGGTTGCATCTAGGGTCACTTTTGGGACCAAGTTGTTATAAGTGGCCTTTGGGCCTATAGATAGCTAGGACTCTCTTTATTTTAGACTTAGATGATTTTGAATTTAAGTTGACACTTGAAAGTGTTTTTATTGAAACTTGTTGGGAGTTTTTTGATTCGTGAGAAATGTGGATGCTCGGGAATCCATTTTTGTTTGGATCCTCATAAGAGGTTGGTGTTATCGACAATTGATAGCAAGGTCTTAGGGTTTAATATACCCTTTGGTTGTCCTCTCGTTATCGATTTATGATAATCTATCTTTTACTTTATCGTTCTATTTTCTTGTTTCCTTGTTTTACGATTTCGTATTTAATGTGTTTCCTTTGTTTTCATGTCATTTTCGTTTTCATAGTTTCTTCTCGTATCACTCCAGTATGAAGGATAACAATACTGATTTCTTAAGAAATAGAAAAATCTGATTATTATGTGAAAAATGTGCTATCCACAAGACTTGTCAACTACATGTTGTAGATTGGTGAAAAACATGTCAGTAATTAGAAGAGGTTCGATAGTTTTAGTTGGGTCCGGACTTGATTATAAGACCATACATATTTTAATTAATTTAATTTGCGATCAGTAAAAAGTTGTCATGTAATACATGTAATTTTTAATGGGTAACTTACACAAATCTCAAATTTTTAATGGGTTCTTTTTTCCATAACTTTGTTTAATTACATGATATTATAAATTTTGATATTTGTGATATATATCTTTAGCCTTGATACATATATGTTTTAATACATTTGTAATTGAGTGGTTAGTTAAGTAAGGAAGTAACTAATTTTCAATTATTATAGGAAGTAAAATTACCAGGTTCCAGATGTATCATAATGATATATTTGGTAAAAATTACTCAATACCCATTAAAAATAAAATTTCACACAAAAATAAATAGTTTACATATGTCAAACATATGTTAAATGTATCAAACATTTATAAATAAATCAAAAATATGAATTATTATCACAAAGTATTTGTCATATGTTTCACCAGTATTACAACAACAAATGTGTCATATTGGTAATGTATATATCTTCATAACTGATTAACAACATCAATACATATTTTTTATACTATTGTACCAGTGTTACACATGTCGTTTCTTACGGAATAAAATGTATCAATGGTGCAAGTATAAAAAATATCACGAAATTAGATAAAAC
The DNA here is from genome assembly GCA_030864225.1 of Capsicum baccatum var. pendulum. Classification (NCBI taxonomy): domain Eukaryota; kingdom Viridiplantae; phylum Streptophyta; class Magnoliopsida; order Solanales; family Solanaceae; genus Capsicum; species Capsicum baccatum. The sequence goes on from CM061551.1 coordinate 110,219,964, forward strand.
ATCATATGTATCAATTGAAAAATATCCATACTGAATAAGGGTGGTGAAAACATTAAATGACCAAAAACCATATGCATCATCCTTAAAATTATGGAAAGGGCACACAAGTTCTTGATATGTATCTATATATGTATTAATTACATTTATTTGATACATATGAATATGTCTTGATACTTATAATTGATACATATAATCCACCAACATCACCCCCCCCCACCCCCTCACCCGTCGTTCGTCTGTACCATCACTGCCACCTTGGCTTCTCCACCCCCTCCGTCGTTCATCCTCACCACCACTACCACTTTGATCGTTCTCGTCGGAAATCTAATAACTGATTGTTCAATTTTTTCTCTTTCCCTTAATAGGTATTGACTTAAAAGTTGAAAAATAATTCAAAATTGATAAAAGAAAAGTTGATAAAAATATTTTTTTTTAAAAAAGATAATGAAATTGGTGAAAAAGTTGCAGCAATGAAGATGAAAGTTGTCTCAATTGATGATAATTTGAGAGAGATTTAGGAGATAAATTTTTTGAAAAAAAAAATGAATTTCATTCATTAATTGTGGAGTAAAAGTAGGATGGGAGTTTTATTTATTGGTATCAAGAGTAAAATAGTAAATCTGAGATTTTAAATAATTGTTTAAAATGTAAGAAGTTTTGGGTAACAAGATTCCTTAGGTTTGTGGTTTTGTGTAATTTTTTCAGTAAGGGTAAATTTAAGCCATAAAAGTGATAGAGAATATTTTAGAGCCAATAAATTAATAGAACATATTCTAGAGCCAATTTCATTTCAATGGTTAAAAATATTTTTAGCCCCGTTAATTATATAGGGTACATATTTTTGATCCAGAACACCTTATATTATTTGCTTGGTGGCCAAATTTTATTTTCTCCCTTATTCTGGTTTATAAAAACACTTTCTTGATGGACAATACATCTTTTCATATCTTATTAACTTATTCGATACTACAGGAAAGAAATTAAAAATAAAACAAAAAAAAAATTGGAAAAAAGTACCCACCACCCAATCGAGTACATGAGATCCGCTATTACCTTGCATGCATATTATTATATTCTTATCTCAACATGCCAATATATTCCGGCATAATGGAGTTTAAAAAGGTAAAATGTACGCAGTACATACTACTACTTCGACGGAGATAGAAAGATTATTTTTGATAGATCCCCAGCTCAAGATCAAGGACTATAGACCAACAAGCAAGCAAAATGATAAAATAACATAGCACCAACATCCACAAAAATAAAGTATAATTAATCAAAAGACTATATTCTTATCTTAATAGAAATATAGTATTACTCTACTTGTTTACATATTTTATGTTTCATGTAAATGTAATTTTATTTTATATAGTACATATAAAATTAATAATAAAATTAAAATTTTATAATTTTATAAGTTGACATTCCAAATTATACTACATTTTGTCTAGTTTACTAGCTTTTAAACTACATTTGTACCTTTATTAAACACTATAAAGTGTAGAAAAATACTCCAAATTATGAAAATAAAAGTTAATTAAAACGAGCAATACCAAACTCCAAATTATTGCATTAATGAATATCTCAAATTTAATTGCAGCAGACATTAGATTATACGCCGACTATAATTATTTACACTCTCAATATTTCATTAAAAGAAAAAAACCTGCTCGCATCTCGATGTATAAAATCAACGGTCATTAGAAGGGTACACCCTTTCACAAGCCACAAATCAAGGGTGGAGATCACCCTTCGTTATAGCACACCGTTCAAAAAGAGACGAAATAGTTAGGGCATTGCAGCATTTATATACACACAATAAACCTCTACACAAAAGACACAGTGAGCTTCCCCTTTAACATTTTTTCTTCTTCTTCCTCAGATTTTTAGCTTTAATCATGGGGAAAGGTCCTGGTCTTTACACTGAAATCGGGAAAAAGGCTCGAGGTACTTTGTATTTTACTATTGATTTCTCACTAAATAACATGTATATGTATATTTATCAAGTTTTGATAATGCAAAGGTGAAAATTAATCTGTTTTTTTATTCATTTACAGTTGCTTTTATGAGAAAATAATGTGCTGTTGATTGGGTTTTTGTATTTTTTTTTTTGGCTTCTGTTGGTAATATTAGTAAATTTTGTGTTGCATTGACTAATCAGATCTGTTTTGCTTCTGTTGGTAGTATTAGTAAGTTTGTAATACATTTATCAAGTATAATAGTGCAAAGCTGAAAAGAATTGTTTTTGTTTATGAGAAGTGATTAGACGTGATATGGAGCAGTTACAGTTGACTGAGGACATGACCTGGATAGGAAGGTATAGAGGAAAAACATTAGGATAGAGGGTTAAGGTGGGTGGATGAGTCGTAGTCAGTAGGTAGGAGGGCTTGGGTTTCTTTTGTTTGGCAGTGTTGCATATTTTTGTGGATGGAGTATCTATGTTTTTTTATCGTGTTCCATGCTTTTGGTGTTTTTATATTCTGTCCTTTGTCTTGAGCCGGGGGTCTATCGGAAACAGCCTCTCTACTTCGTTAGAGGTAGCGGTATGATCTGCGTCCACTCTACCCTCCCTAGACCCCACGATGTGGGAATCTACTGGGTTTGTTGTTGTTGTTATTTATGAGAAAAAATCTGTTTTTTTTTTTTTTTTTTTTTTTTGCATTTATTGGTGAATTTAGTAATTTTTTGTGTTTATATTGAATAATCAGATCTGCTGTACAAGGACTACCAGATTGACCACAAGTTCTCTATTACTACCTACTCGCCTACCGGAGTTGTGAGTTTCTTCTCTAATTTCAAGCGGATCTGTTTATTTTGTTGATTTTGTTCGTTAATTTATAGTTTCATATCTCCCTGAGTGTACTGTGATGTTATCATAATAGATTGTGGCTGTTCATTATAGAAGGAATTTGCATTTGGAACTCCTTTTGGTAAAGGCGCATATTATATACTCCATTATCAATAAAAACTGTCTACAAAGTTAGTGTTGTGGTGCAGCCACTGTACGAGCATTAGTAGCTACAGTATTTACACCTAATAGAGGGAGCACTAAGATATGTAATATTGCTTCTAGTAATGCACAAGGTGTAGAATGGATTGAGATGCATTTCTGCGAATAGTATTATCTCACACCTTTAAAAATGTAACGGCGTGTAGTTATTTCATTTGAACTACATAAGGATAACTTCGATAATTTCTTCCACTACTTGTAATATGACTCATAAGTCATAATATCTACGTGTTCGCCCTGGGGGGCGAAGACAGTACTAACATGTTGTAACTACACTTGGATAATACATTTGTGGATGGTTTTGTGTATATAGAAGTTGTCGCAGTTGGTTCCGCTGGTAGAGTTGTTAAGAACATGACTTATGATGCATTTACCAGTTTTATATGATTGTGCAGCTTTTAGATTAGTGATTTAACCTCATTTTTATGGATTGACAGAAATTTAATAATGGAAATTATTTGTTTCTGGTTGATTGCTATATTTACATTTTTTATAGTAACAGAAGTCCATTTGTTTTTTACTGTACTGCCCTGTGATTACAAATGCTAATTTCTGCTGCAAGGTTCTTGGCGACTAGTTGTTAGGATTGTTCCTTTAAGATAATCTTCCATGTTCTTCCGCAGGCTATTACATCATCAGGATCAAAGAAAGGTGATCTGTTTTTGGCTGATGTTAACACTCAGCTGAAGAACAAGAATGTTACAACAGACATTAAAGTAGACACAAACTCCAATGTGAGTACTACAATTTTCTCCTTGCATGATATGCTTCTAATTTTTTTCCCTTAAGAGCCTTTTATTTTATTTGTCGACTTATAATTTGGGCTCTAGCAATGTGGATATTATGTCCTCTAATCTGAAAGTATATGAAAAAAAATTGATTAATCGTTTGTTTACTGTTTCTTCTTCAGTCTTTCCTGCTTGGGATGTATTATTGAAGCATAAGAATATGCCTTTTATCTTTTTTGGATATGCGTCTTGGTGAAGTAATTAAGCTGACTTAATGGTATATTTATGCTAGCTTTTCACAACCATTACGGTTGATGAGGCTGCTCCTGGGTTGAAGACAATTTTGAGCTTCAGAGTTCCTGATCAAAGGTCTGGAAAGGTAAATCACAATATCGTATGGCATCTAATTTATCAATTATAAGAAGAAAATGTCAAATTGATTACCACTCCTGCTTTTATTCTGATTTTTTATGGTCTCGACAGTTGGAAATTCAATATTTACACGACTATGCTGGGATAAGCACCAGTGTTGGGTTGACAGCAAACCCCATTGTTAACTTTTCTGGTGTAGTGGGCACCAACATTGTTGCTCTTGGAACTGATGTATCCTTTGACACCAAGACAGGAGATTTCACCAAATGCAATGCTGGTTTGAGCTTCACAAATGCCGACCTTGTTGCTTCTTTGAATCTGTGAGTGGTTTACATTTACTGTAGCATATGTTCATTACCCTACGCTATTAGAAAATTGTTGCATAAGGCTTAATAGAGATGATAGGTTTAATCTTATGTGCATGTTTTTCTATGACAACTCAGGAATGACAAGGGAGATAAGCTGAGTGCATCATACTACCACACTGTCAGCCCTCTCACAAGTACTGCAGTTGGGGCTGAGGTGAACCACAGCTTCTCCACCAATGAGAACACCATCACCGTTGGTACTCAGCACCGTTTGGATCCTTTGACCAGTGTGAAGTCAAGGATTAACAACTATGGCAAGGCCAGTGCTCTGATTCAATATGAGTGGCGCCCGAAGTCCCTTTTCACAGTTTCAGGAGAAGTTGACATTAAATCTGTTGACAAGGGTACCAAGTTTGGACTTGCTTTGGCCCTCAAGCCTTAGGCTTTTTGTCTTTAAGGCGTTGCTGCAATTTGAAGACTTGTTCTGTGGTGTTTTTTGCACTGTAAAAATAAATTTAGGAGTTGCTTCAACCTTTGCATCCTCGTTCTAAGTTTATACATTCTTATTCACCCTTTTCAAAGATGATGGGTGGTGCCCTATATTGATTCCAAGTCCTTGAGAGGTTAAGCTTGATATTTTGTCATTATCAACAGGCAATTTTGAATATTTTACTGGTCCATGTTTACTGGTCATGTGCTGTTCTTGATTCTGCTGAGCAATTGATTTTTATGAGCCGAGGGTAATGCCTGCCTCAGGAAAAGTTGTTTCCTATTTTTATTTTCGCCATTCCAGGTTGTTGCAGTTGTGTTTGACGTTATCTTTTGTGTATAAGGAAATTGCTCCACATGAGGTTGCATGTATATTAGAGTGAACGCACATACGCAATCATTAACTTCGAGGCTTCCCAAACGCCTCAATAACGGATGACTCTCGATTCACCCCCCTCATTAAGCTCTCACTTGATTTTTCCTCTTATGATATTTGTTTCTTGGAGGTAAAAGATTATTCACAAACGGGCAACGCTTTTTTTTAATCTACGATGCTATGGAAGCAAATGTCGTTCAGGACACAATATTTTCTCTTCATATAATGCTTTCACAATTTTTTAAATTTGTTGGGGGGAGGGACACACAGAAAAGCATAGATAGGGGGCCATAGAAAAGAAGAGCCTGATTGAGGTGCACACAATAGTGAAAGTACACGTTTAAGAGTAAAGGGGCAGACTTATAAGAGCACTAAATGCAGTGGTGTCACTATGAAGACCACGTGTTTAGCCATTTTTGCAGAGACTACTGTACAACACTGCCTCCAAGTTCCAACCACAGCCCAAACGGAAGTGGGCATGGGGATCTATTCTTTGCTCCACTTTCCACGGCCTAAGCTCTCTGGCATGTAGTAATATGACGATGAAACAGTACACTGAACCTGCCTATTAGATGGCAATAGTAATACTTATAAAACTGCATGTAATTACATTAGCAAAACACATGTGGAGAATAATAGTGGCCATCATAAACAAATCGGGAAACATTATTACATAACCATAACCACACAAGGTACTGGAATACATCTATAAAAGATTTTGTTGCTCGACAGCTGCACCCTGGAGTAATCCTTGTCGAATCTGCCCAGCAATGTCACCAACAGCACCAGGTCCATGTGGGATAAAGACTGCCGAGGATTTGGAGCTGGCACCAATTTCCTTCATGGTGTCAAAATACTGAGTGATAAGGACCATGTCCAAGACGTCCTTGGGAGTAGTTCCTGGGACATTAACCGAGAAACCAAGAACACTGTCCCTTAAACCATCAACAATGGCCTGGCGTTGTCTAGCAACTCCTAGTCCTGCCAGGTACTTAGCCTCAGCATCACCTTCAGCTCGTTTAATCTGGACAATTTTTTCAGCTTCTGCTTTCTCATTGGCGGCTACCCTCAACCTTGCAGCTAATAAGAGTTTGATGTAAATCAACAATTAGGTTAAAAGGTTTAAAAATTGCTTATGACCAGCTAGATTTTGATAGATAGAAACGAATTGCTAGACATAGTCTACTGTAGTCACCAGAACCTAGCTACAATGGAATTTATTCTCTTTTCAGGGAATCTTTGAAAGAACCACAAGAGGGCATTTTTTAGGAAATGGAATCATGATGCCCTTTAGGCTCTAGTGAAAGCTATGAGGTAGGGTCACACGAGTAAGGAAAGACCAAGCTTGTTCATGCTTCACATGACATTCGAGCAAACTTGAGATATACATAAGCTAAATATTTGATTCTCCCAAAGGGAAGACACAGCCATGGTACAATTTGCACATTTAAGTGGACAAATCTTTCATCTCCTCTATTATCCATATCCTTTTCTGTTGAGTTCAGGTGTTTTCCACTTAGCAATTTAGCATCATACATGTATTTTACTCATTCCCGAGCCACTTATTTTATCTTCCTGTTCTATACATCCCAGTCCTTCCATAATTATGAAACAGCTATCTTTGTAGGTTCACAGACCCGATCACACCTAATTTCACCAGTTGGTCATTTTGAAATCACCAGAGAACTTTCCCTTGTGATGAATTACTGCTATTAGACAGAGAGAAAGGATGCGTTGCCTGCATTGGACTAGCTAAAGAAAAAGGTTATCATTTATACCTGCATTGATTTCATTCATAGCTCGCTTAACGTGTTCATCTGGCTCTATATCAACTATGAGTGTCTGAACAATCTCATACCCATAAGCAGACATTGCCTATACATCATACAAAAGAAGATGAGTACAATAATCAATAACCATCATTGCTCGTCATTTCTCTCACCTTATATGATGAGAATGAATTACCTTTTCAAGTTCATTCTCCACTGCTTTAGCAATTTGATTCTTCTGCTCAAAGACATCATCCAGATTTAGCTTTGGAACACTCGCTCTGATAACTGTATGGTCATGAGAGAGGCCATCATTGTTTGGGAGGAAATGATGAGTTCAAAAAAGAGGACGTCAAACATTGTGCTCATGCAATTGCAGCATGCATAAACTTTAGATACTATCACTTTTTATTTTGTGTTGTGAGAAAGAAAAATCTAAGAGATTCATATTCTCATACCATCAAACACATAGGCTTGGATCTGGGATCGAGTATTACTAAGCTTGTAAAAAGCATCGGTAGCTTTATCAGACAGAGCACGATATTGAATTGAAGCAACAACAGTTACAAACACATTATCCTGCATGACAAATGAAATTTTGACAAGTTAAATCATGACAAAGGAAAAGGTCATGCCATAGATTACTGCCATTGAGTACAGTGAGATAGCCCCTATTAGATTATCACAATTTATTAAGGTGGTTTACACAATGTCCTTTTCGTTTGATTGAAACCAGAACGTAGATGATTACAAAGGTGAACAAGGACAAACAAACGTGTCCTACAAATGTGAACTAGCAGTCTAGCAAGAACTATTTTTGATTCTATGGCCATATCAATTATTTGGACAATAATCTACTGAAATTCCAGTTTAACTAAATTAGTTGATTGTGCTCTTGAAGACTTCTTCGGATAGTAAACATGATGCAGTGCGAGAGAGACAACAAGACAAGCACAGTGCTTTTCACAGTAGTAGAACACCTCCACCTTCAGCCACTAGGGTGCACGGATCAGGTCACAAAGAGAAAAGTAGAAACCATTTTTTCCCAGCGGAAGGGATGGGGTAAAAAGAGCAATAATATCAAAAAGCCAAAAAAAGATAGATTTATAAAATTGCATCATCTTTGAACTAATAGTTTCAATAATCTATTGCCTTAACAAGAAAAACTTATAACATCATCTTTGCACTAATAGTTTTAATAATCTTTGACCTTTTTGTTTTTTGAATCTCGCCGTTACAACCACCTAGCCAAGAGCCAACAATGGCCTTTTCCAACTTTGCTCATTTTGTGACTCGAACTTCTAACCTCTACGTTTAACAATCTTTTCCTGATTCTCATTAGTTAAGAGAAAACAAACAAAAAATTTCACAAACCTGAATACTTGGAAAAGCCATAGGCATATACATCATGTTGTAACAACTAACATGAACTAATTATCCCCAAAAAGAAATGAAAAAGCCATATGTAACATGAACTAACTATCCACAAGAATTAAGGAAAAAGTGTTTTTCAAGCATATGCTATTATGAGTTCAACATTTAAGGTTCTTCGCCTTGAGTCCATTACATTTTTCAAATAATGAGTTCATATCTACTATTGTTGCAATTTTAATGATTTTTTACACATCATTAACACTTCACATAACTAAGAGTTGCATCCGCCCCTGGACCGTGGCAGAGTGGAGAACTCCCTCTCAATGTGATGGATAAGTAACTAATGAAAAAGTTCATAGATCTAGTTGAAAAAACAAGTAGCACTAAGAAAAAAAAAAAACAAGCTAACACCTTTGATAGTAAACATTTATGGTTTGCCTACATCCAGTGTTTACACTAATTCATATTAATTTACGCACCTTTGTCTTTGTCTCGCAACGCACATCAAGCTGCTGGAGCCTTAAAGTTAGGTAACCAGCAATCTGGCTCCCAATACACCATGGCAAGAAATGACATCCAGGCTCAAGGACATCATCAAACTTGCCAAATCTCTCCTTGATAGCTACTGTTGATTGGTCAACTTGTACACAGCAAAATAGATTCCCCATTGTCTCTGTTTCCCAACAATTCCAAAGCAACAGACAAGAATTCAAGATTCCAAAACACAAACAAATGGAAGAAAAAATATAGCAACCTTTCCCTTTTAACCACCAAAAAAAAAAAAAAACAATCATCTTGTGCCACATACAAGCAGTGTATAGGTGCATATTAAGTTACAAGAATCCAAAGCCAAGAATTAAATTACTCCTTTCATCTCAATTTGTTTGACCTACTAACCTGTTTAAAGAGAATGACCATTTCCCTTTTTAGTAACTCTTTGATTTCCACTCTCATATGAGCCATTTTCCGTAGTAACTCTTTAATTTCAATTTTTCATACAACATAGTATTTATGTTTGTGATAACAAAATGAAAGGGGCATTTTACATTTGACATAGGAGTATTTTCTTTTCTTTTGGGTGCCTACAAAGAACAAAATGAAATTGCAAAACTTGTGGTACAATTGGCATCAAAATTAACTGGGCAAGAAACAAATAAGAAAATTGACTTTCCAAGATGTAACATAACATACCTTGATTACTATTTTGCAGAGGTCAATTCGTTTTGCAGAGGGTGTCGTAAAGGATGGCTCACTTTGGAAAGAGAAAAATCTATAATACTACTAATTTATATATGCAATAACAGCAAACACAAAATAGAGTATATCCGAAAGCTAGTGGAGCTGAAAAAATCATTATTAATAATCTCCTACTGAAAGAAAATACGCGTTTGTTATAAGATAAAGGATGTGTTTTGTATGAATTGGAAAATATTTTGGAGAAAATGTTAATTTTCTTTATGTCTTAAAGGTTTTGAAAAATATTTTTTAAAATTAATTTATTTTTTAAAATTTTAAAAAAATTTGACGTTTATTCAAAAATTAAGGAAAATATTTTTTAAAATTCTTTTTCAACCTCACTCTTAAATTGAAATATTCATACAACTTTTAAAATTATTCATTCCTACTCTGACCCTCAATCTTCCACCCCTATCCTCATCTCGCCCTCTACCACCCCTAATAAAAAAAATATTTTAAATTTTTTTGGTACCTCACCCCTTATCCAAAACCCTACTCTCTTTCAAAAAAAAAAAAAAATTAAATCTTTTAAAAATTTTCAAACTTTTTTCTTACCTCCCCTACCCGATCCCCTACCAACCTCCTCCTCCTCCTCCCCCCACTTAAAAAAATTAATTTTTTGAAAAATTTATATTTTTTCCTTACCCCACCCTCACTTTCCTACCCCGACCCCCACCCCCTAATACTCCCCATTCAAAAATATATTTTAATTTTTTTTTATTCCACTCTTTCTCCCCTACCCCCACCCCTTACTAGCCCCCCAACCCCCCAAAAAAAATAATTTGTCTTTAAAAAAAAATCAAAATTATATTCTTACCCCACCCTTATTACCTATTTTGACAACCCCAACTCCACCTACCAAACCCCTCTCCAAAAAAAAAATTAATATTTTTAATTTATTTTTTAAAATAAATTTAAATATTTTTTTTTATCCTATCCTTTTTATCCTATTCGTTCTAATTGTTTTTGTTAAATATATACAAATACTTTTAGAAAACATATACTTATCCAATTTGCATAACGATCACACGAATACAAGTAAGAAATAACTTATTTTTCTAGAAAATATTTTTCCTCCTTCATATCGAACACATCCTAAAAAAAATATTTTTTGAGATCAAAAATTATTTTTCTAAAATGTATTTTTACACTTTAGCTAAACACTAAAATGTATGTTTTGAAAAATATTTTTTCATTCACCAACCAAACACTATAAAATATTTTTCGAAAAATATTTTTCATCCATCAACCAAACATAAAAAAACAAGTAAGAAATCAACATAATTTCCAAGAAAATATTTTCTAGGAAAGCATTTTCCATAGAAAACATTTTCCTTCGTACCAAACACACCAGTATGAAGTAAATATATTAGAAACCATATTGAGAGATTGAAATATTATTCAATTCCTTTTTTTTTTGGTAGTAAAAATATTATTCAATTCCAAATATATGAATAATGAATAGAATTGATTTTCAATTTATAGAAGAACAGAAGGTTGGTGTAAACTACTTGTAATATTTGTGCTAGCTTATTCAATTATAAATTTATCCAAATATAATTTTATCTGATAGCGTATTTATCCAATTACAATCTTATCTTATTACAAACTTATATAGAAACTAATGTAATGGACATTTATAATATGATGGATTCGTAACATTGTTTCTTTTTTCTATATATTATCATCATGATATTAAATTGTATAAATAATATAAATATCAACCTTTTTGGAAGTAATTACACTTTTTTCCATTTTTTTTAGTTACTTTACTCACTCTCCCTATTAATATACATAACATAGCCGATATATACATAGCATTCTGTGTATATATTGAAATTTTTGTAATATGTTTAGGGAGTTGGGATTTTTTGTAATACTGAAAACATAAGTTATGCATTTGTATAATTTTTAGTATTAAATTTATTTTACTTCTGTTCTTGAAAAAATAATATATAATCAGAGGCATAGCTGGGTTTACCGTCCAAAATTTATAAATATTTAGTAAATTTCTTAATATATATACACGGTCTGTATCAAAACTATTTAAATTCTTGTGAATTGTATACCATGTTCATCATCTGCCACCGTATATAACATGTAGTTTCCCTATCAAAGAGAATAGTGAGCTTTGGAGTGCAAAAAGATCTAATTAAATAATTATCAGTCTTAATTCAAACATCTATTGGTTAATCTTTTTCTTTGAAATAAACATTACAATGGATGTTCTATATCATGTGACTGTTTCATTATTAATTAACTCCTTGTAAAACGTCTTTATATATTTAGAAAGAAATTTAACTATAAAACTTTTCATTTTTACCTTAATGACATCGTTTTATAGACAGAAAGGTCATGACATGATTCAGATCATGAATTTCAAAATATTTTTTTCTTCTTAAATTTTATATCTAGCCAATGTAAAATTATAAATAAATAAAAGTTAAATAAACCTCAATTCTTTTGGAGCTAATTACTTCCAATCCTAATTTTTTTCAAATCACTGAAAATCCGTGATTTAGTCCGTACGATTCATCATATTCTTTCGGATACATTACTTAATTTTGCACAGATACATCACATTCTTCTGGATGCATTACTTGATTTTACATGAATGATCTATCCTAGTTTTTAAGTAAAATCAGGAATTTGTGTAATTATTTAAAAGTTATGGTATGTTAAGTAGTTATGGTAAGCAAAGAGAGTATTAGTCAAAAGATTATATAAATCACATTTTTATAGGTAAATTTATTCAAAAATAACTTTTAAAACCCATGATTAAATACTTACAGATAATAGCAATAAAAAGACAAAGGGAACACCATAAACCCAGTTTTCGATAGTTGAAACATTTAGCCAAAAAACTTTCGTTAAAAGAAAAGTTGATGAAATATTGAAATGCTCACAATGCAAATTGGATACAGTTACCATCAAAAGTTAAAGACAATGTCGCCTCTAATAGGATACACGTTGAACACCAGACTGAAAACCAATAATGCACTCTTTAGTTTTAAAAATGTATTCACTAACTATAGGAGATTGCATAGAGAAGTTCACATTCACTAAAATTCCTTAGTAACTATGTGGAGAAAAAAGACAAGAAAACAACGTCCTAACTTAAAATTCAATGTCATTGCTGGATCATTCCACACTACATAATCAACTTTTAATCGGTTTAAACAGCTTTTCATTACTTGAGCCTCGATAAAATCAACATATACTTTGCAACATTTCGAGAAACATACAAATCCAATTCAGAGAATTTTCAACACGTAACTGAAAATTGTTGAAGTGTAGCAGCTGTACATGTTGCTTGAATAATTCATTTGTTTGATATTCCTCCTAATAAAACGATGTATAATTTCAACATAGTTTGTTGCAAGATTTGCCTCGGAGTTGGAGATATGACAATGACATTGTCAAACAATTGAGTTAGTCGAACTATTTTTTTTCTGAGTCCTGTTATAATATTAGTATTATGATGTGCAAGACACTTGCCTAAAATGAGTTGATCCAGTTCTGTGTGATCCATGCAATTCAAAAGTCATCTCATAACTCGCATGCTACTGCTCGTTACCAAATGATAGAAATGTGAACAGACTACGAACTTTTAGCAGTATATACCAAGTTAAAATACACAAAGCTGGATTATATTCTCTGTCTCTGTTTCTGTTTTACAAGCTCAAGTTAGAAGAAGTTGAGAAAGCTTAAACTGAATAGCAGTCCTAGATTTGAATTATGGCAATAGCCACTAGGCTGCACCAAACTGGTTATACAGTTCAGCCACTACTCATGTTAGCTCCTTTTTTCACACTTCAATATACATGTTAACTTAGCTAATTTAGTCACTTAACCATTATAGTTCCATAAATAGCCACTGATGCAAAACCAGAGAGCTCGTGCTGTCAGTAACTCTTCTCCATCAGTTTGTTCTCTTTTACCACGCTCTAAAAGAGATCCACTACCTGATCTGATTCTGCGATTTCTTAAGCAATTTTTAGCTACCAGAAGGCTTTGAGCATAACTTTTGGCATAGAACAAAACTTTAAAACTTTCACAAATCTCTTAATACACTTACTTTGAAGGATAAAAAGGTTGGCATAACTAGGGGAATCACTAATTCAAAATTTTTCACTAGGCTCTACAATATCTCCAAATTACTGCATAACTTACTGATTAACTCTCCCAAGTACAGCTAGGTTACCAATACTTGTTCCTGCTATGTATCCCCCTGTCCAAGCATTCTGCACAGTTGGCCAAGTGCTAAACAATCAGATGAAGAAAGTAGCAAGCTGAAATCGCAAAATTATTTATACTTACCCTTCTCTGCCCCCACCTCCCCCAACCTCCCTTTCCGCAAAATTATTTAGGAAACAAGACACATGGGTAAAGTAGGTTTTAGTTCAGACAGTGAATATGTGTATTCGGAGCAAGAAAACATTTGTTAAGAACCACGATATCAGAATTATCAGTGTCTGGTTTCACATTGCTAGAGTATCAGTCACAAATCCACCAGGACACATCTTTAACTATGTAGAGGCTCAACATTAAAGATAATCGCATTGAACAAAGACGTTTACAATGAATAAAACAGGCCGTAGTCAAACATCATCAGTTGAATTTATAATATAGAAGTGCTTTATCAAAACTTTGATAAATGAAATAGCAAAATAGTTAGAGAAAGGTAATATCGTGTAGGAGTAGCCATAAGTAAATTACACGATATAACTTCAAATATCAAAACCAGTCATTTTTGGCAGCAACTAGCTATCCAACTGATCAATGGGCTCCACTCCTTTTGGATCGATGCTTCAAGGATCACATCTATGGATCCAAGATTTAGTTGTTTTATGGGAACAAATACGTGTGTGGATGATAGCTTGGAGCGCGGGAGAAGCTACATTTGATGATGTCATCCACAGGAGCATTGAGCCACGACGTGTTTGGAAGATAGCGTGGGCTTCGAGAGAGCATGGACGCCCATGACATTATTTTGGGTCCAATAGCTTTTAGGGTCACTTTTGGGCCCACTGTGTAATAAAGACCCATGGCCTATAAATAGCTAGTTTGCCTTCATTTTAAGGGGAGATTTTAGATGACATATTTGTAGCCTCTTTTGAGAGCCTCTTTCAAGGTGGAATCCTTGTGTTGATGATTTGCTTAGAAACGGAGATTGCTTGGGGGTTCCGGTTCCCTTGAGGTCACGTAAGAGATAGGTTTAGGTTGTGTGTGATATTAAAGGTCCAAAGGTGGAATAAGCTTTTGGATTGTTAATATTACATCTTCATTTGTCTATCTATCTATCTTTACTTTCTTGTAATCGTTTGTCTATATCTAGTATAATCCATTTGTGTTCTTGTCTTGTAACCGTGTGTTGTTGTTATTGCATCTTGTTCATCAAGTGTTGTTATTGTTTTTACTGTGTTTTACTCTTCATGTCATTTCCTTTTTTGTTCTACTTGTGAATCCGAGAGAGGTCATCAAAGTGGGTCCTCGGTTCTTCAAATCGTTGACTATTTAGGTGTATGTTTTTGTGTCTTTCTTGTCGATCTTCTATCATTTGGTATCAAAGCCGAGCTTGATTTCATTCCTACGAAGTCAATCTTGGTTTGTTATCTTGAAAATTGCAAAAAAAAAAAAAGAAGTGTCAAAATCGAAAATTTAAAAACAAAAAAAAAGTACTATTCTCGTTTTTGACCATAGGTCAAAATTTGAGTCTTTGATTTTGTTGTTTTCTTGTGTTTTTAGTGTTAGATTACTGTTCTCTAACACTATAGAAGTCTAGGGTTCAAATTTGAGCTAAATCGGAGTTGATTTGAGTGTTCTACCCTTGATGTGGGCTTAAACTAGAAGAAAGAGAGGTGGGTTCGAGATCTGGAATTTTTGGTTGAGAAATTGAACAAATTGATGTTTGGAATGTGTTTAGAAGGTTGAAAATAGCCTTGGTTCAAAATTTCATCGCATTCCAATCATCGGTTCAAGAGTTAGAGATTTTTGAAGTTCTTGGTGTTCTTGAGTGTTCTTGAGAAGATTCAAACCTTCATCTTGAATTCTTTTCAAAAGGTGGTGTTTGATCCTCAAAATTGAAGAAAAAGTTATGTTGAGTGCCTAATTTATAGGTACCATGGCTTTGGGAGATGAGATAACCTATCTCAAAAGAGGTGATAATGAAAGCTCTCATGGATTGGCGACAAGAATTGAATAGTTGGAAGAAGGATGGGTCACGTTTGGAAGGAAACATGGAAAAGGTGACATGTCTTACGACCCAAACCCCACCAAATGTACCCCAACCACCACAATTCCACCAACAAACACCTCATTACCAAAGACCACATCCGATTCCACTTCAAGAACATGTTCCCACTACAAACAAAGTTCCCGACAACATTGTTCATCCAACCCAAATCCAAATTGAGAAGACCAATTCTAACATGGAACCTTTGTCACTCGCTAACCATGATCATTTTACCTAGCATCGCTCCTTCATTTGTGCAGGTTCATGAACAAATAATATCAAAGGAGGATGCAAGGAGAATGCCATATGAAAATGAGCTTGAAAGCCTAACGGAGTTCTTACCAAAGAATTCCAAACTTAAAAGGTGCAACGACAAGTTGATAAAGGAGTTGGATTCGAGGACGAATCCTCTTCAAGAAAGGGAGGATTATACAAGATCAATGGGCTCCACTCCTTTTGGATCGATGCTTCAAGGATCACATCTATGGATCCAAGATTTAGTTGTTTTAGGGGAACAAATACGTGTGTGGATGATAGCTTGGAGCGCGGGAGAAGCTACATTTGATGATGTCATCCACGGGAGCATTGAGCCAAGACGTGTTTGGAAGATAGCGTGGGCTTCGAGAGAGCATGGACGCCCATGACACTATTTTGGGCTTTGGGTCACTTTTGGGCCCATTGTGTAATAAAGACTCATGCCCTATAAATAACTAGTTTGCCTTCAGATTTTAGATGACTTATTTGTAGCCTCTTTTGAGAGCCTCTTTCAAGGTGAAATCCTTGGGCAAGGTGGAATCCTTGTGTTGATGATTTGCTTAGAAACAGAGATTGCTTGGGAGTTCCGGTTCCCTTGAGGTTACGTAAGAGATAGGTTTAGGTTGTGTGTGATATTAAAGATCCAAAAGTGGAATAAGCTTTTGGATTGTTAATATTACATGTTCATTTGTCTATCTATCTATCTTTACTTTCTTGTAATCGTTTGTCTATATCTAGTATAATCCATTTGTGTTCTTGTCTTGTAACCATGTATTGTTGTTATTGCATCTTGTTCATCAAGTGTTGTTATTGTTTTTACTGTGTTTTACTCTTGATGTCATTTCTTTTTTTGTTGTTCTTGTGAATCCGAGAGGTCATCAAAGGGGGTCCTCGGTTCTTCAAATCGTTGACTATTTAGGTGTATGTTTTTGTATCTTTCTTGTCGATCTTGTATCACCAACCAATTATTTATAAGTACCATAATAGGTCAAAATTATGTCAGTACAACTTCCTTCCGGTACAACATATTTGGTCTGTTAGTTTCCTAAAAGATAACTTAAATTTGTCTATGCTGTCCTTTTTTCTTTTTCTTCTTTTATCGTTAAAGGTTACTTCATTGAAAATTCAGTAACAATAAGGTGCTGTAAAGGTATATACAATGGGTCCTTCACTTGTTGCTTACCGTGGTGTGCCAGGGTCGGGGGTTCGAAACGCCCCTCCAGCGAAGCTGGGGTGAGGGCGCGTAGGTCAGGCCCGGAGTGGTCCCCCCTCCCCGACACCTACGGAGTAGGTATGAACCGGGTCGTCCCCCCATTCATTTAGACCCATTTCATTCCAGTGATGATCTTCACTTCTTCAATTTTTAAATGATACACCAAATAATAATATGATTATAACATAAAGCTTTTGGCTGAACAAATTGTCTAAACACAAAAAAAGAACTTCTCTTTGTAGTATACCCATCAAACACACACACACAACATATATATATGCACAAATCTTAAGTATATAATAAAGAAAACCTGATGCACTTTTCCCCTTAATTCTACCCTATGGATTCAGATCAAGCCACATTACCTGAAAATTGAAGCCACCAGTAATACCATCTACATTGAGGACCTACAGGATTTTCAAAGAATCATAAATATATATATGGAAAGCCATAAACTGTGTCCAACATTTGCACCTGAAGCAAGAGAAATAAAATACATAAATTAGGTTAGACAACCTCTCCAGCAAAGTATAGACGCGGATGGATCCTGCTTCCCATTGTATCAAGGTAGATCTGTTTGAAGAAGTAGAAAGATTGCAACTCTCAGGAATTAATTTAGCTAATTTGAAATGGTCTCAGCATTGAAAGGCATACAGACAGGAAGAAAGGAAAACGGATCACCTCTGAAAGTGGAATACCTCCAGCTGTGACAAACTCATCCTTAAATTGGCCCTTCATTACCCCCAAAAAAGGATGCAACAGAAAGTTTCTTTCAATCTAAGAAATGTCGTCAAAAGCAGAAGTCAGTCTGAGAAATGGGAAGAGCCATGATACCTTTCCCTTCACGCTAAATCCACAGTCTTTTAACAAAGAAGCAACAGAATTTAACAAATTATTGGAAATGGAAGACCACAGCATGTCTCCGCATATGCCCTGCATTAATTGAAAAGCAAAATAATAAAATAAAAGTAGATGTCAAACATTCTGAGAATATATTCATATGCAGAAGCCAAAAGACATCCTTGCAACTGATGTAAACATTTTAACCTCACGATCTAATATATACTTCCAAAATCTTCTCACAACCGCAAGTTCAGAAGGGTAAGAATTCAGCACCTTCTGCCTCTGCATTGAAGAGAACAATAAGTGGTGAAGTAAGATCCAATACAAATTCAGAAATCATATGCTTTCATGTCATGATGAGATCTTCTTTACAGGAGAGAAAAATCAATAGTTTCAGAACCTTTTTCTTTTGATAAGATCGATAAATAGTAATAGAACCCTAACCATAAGTACATCTCGTACAATTCCGTTTATGTGGTTCAATCAATTAGTAGAACTTTCTATTGCCGCTTAACTACCTCGTATGGAACATGAAATATATCTAATAATGGGCGTGTGTAAGTACTGAGAAGAGATACATACACCTTTTTTTTTTGCTCTTTTAGATATAATTCAAAGATCCTATACCCGCTCACAATGCTGGTACTTCAAAACAAATGAAGGACCCATATAGTTGGCCAATACATAAAGCAAGTATCTAATGTAACTTCAAGTATTAGTTCCTGTAGCTTTGTTTCTTTTGATAAAGTAGTTCCTGTAGTTTTCTTCTCATCAGCTTCCTTTCTCTCTTCCAGACATTTCCCATCTTTGAGAAA
This sequence comes from Capsicum baccatum var. pendulum, assembly GCA_030864225.1. Classification (NCBI taxonomy): domain Eukaryota; kingdom Viridiplantae; phylum Streptophyta; class Magnoliopsida; order Solanales; family Solanaceae; genus Capsicum; species Capsicum baccatum. The sequence continues at coordinate 110,238,987 of CM061551.1, forward strand.
ACTGGTCTATATGGACAATCATACAAGGTAATGAAAAGGTCATACACATCAATTCAGGTTAACAAATGTACTACCAAAAATTGACCCTTGTGACGAGTGAGTGCAGACTTTAGATCTTCAATATGGAGATCAGGAGTAAAATCCACGCAAAGCGTACCTGGATGTGTTTGAAACTAAATTTAGCAAGCGAAAAGGTTGTGGTACAGAGAAATGACAGATACAGAGAAATGAAGACATTTTTTTACCCTTATAGTCTGAACTGGACAGATGACGTGCCCCCCAAGAAGATAGCCTAAGAACCACAGGCCCACTAAGTCCCCAGTGGGTTACTAGCATGGGTCCTACCTGAAGATAGTATTATTGTTCTGCAGTACAAAAATTCTATCCAACCAATCAGACATGCATACCTGAGTAAGCTGTGGTATTTTCTTCTGGATGCCTTCCAACTGTAATTTTGCTTTTACTTTTGGGAATGTTACCTATTGATGACAAGCAAAATGATTACTGCTAGTCGCAGGCATGAATATCTTTATGCACTCGAAGAGTCCAAAATGTGTATGTCGCAACTGTTTTAATAATTTCTATTATATCTATATTATTTTATTTATTATATAGAAGATCCAGCTTAGGACGACCAATGGCAAACCTGTAATTATACTCATTGGCCAGGCTAATTATCTATGTCTTCTAGATCATTCTTCACAGTTCTATCTCGTGTCTTTTGATCTCTCGGGTCTCTCCAAGTTATCAAACCCGTTCCATCAGCTTTCAAAATTCGGGAGTTTCTCAAAGAGTACATCGGTTATACTTTGAAACAATCATTGGAGTTTATCAGAAAAAAAATTCAGATCTGGGTCATTGCCTTTAAATGGAGTTTTTTTGGATAACCTGACTTGGTGATAACGATTTAAGATTATCCAAAAAAATCCAATATGGAAAATAAAAATCTGACAATCAAGCTTCAACAATGGTGCATTTCGAAACTTTCCACCAAATTTTTTTTTTCCATTCGGTATGTAAATTTTGATTCCAACCTCAAAAAGACCATACCGAACCAAATTTTCAGCTTCCAATTTCGTCTTCGAAGGTTCTAACATTAAAGTCTCAGAAATGCCTACCGACGCTAAGTTTCTCCTTGTAGTTGCTATGAGTAACTTTCTAAGGTACACTAGTTTAGATGTTCTACCCTTTAAGGTACACTGATTTAGTTGTGCATAAGTTTGCGAGTGTTGATATTCGATGCACTTAGTGTTCGTTTAAGAACCTAATAATAGTACAAGTGTACTAATTAGACGGTGATTAGTTTTCCTACATTGAACATTGCGTGAATCAATAACTCATTATATTAAGACATTTGGTTCAATTTTCCTATCGTAACTCTCTCTTTCTCGTTTACTTTTCTTATGGCTGCATAGAGGTGATAAATGATTTTTAGAGCCATGGATGTTTCAAGAGCTCTTAACAACTTAATGATTAGTCTTAATCTCATAGTATTTTAAAACTGTACAAACAACTTATTTAATACACATCTACTTGTTGTTGCGTGGAGGTCGTGACAATTTTCTACAAAAGAATGAGACTTTATTTTGTTGCTCAGTTCATGACTGCAAGATCTCCATTCTAAGCTTAATTCAATTTTCGTGTTAGCATATAAGCACATCCAACTTAAGTAGCTGAATTGAGAAAGAGAAAGGCTGAATTAAGTCTTGTAATATGTAACTTACTACAGTTGTTTTAACTGTTTTCTTTCAAGGACATAAAAAGAGAGGCGAGCGAAAAGACAATTTTCTTTCTAGTTCTTTAGGATCTAATTCATGCAGCTACACATTTTATTGAAATTTCTATAAAAACAAGAAGTTGTTCTGCTTGTTAACTAAGAAATTTTAAAGGATCCGATAGGATTGTATTAACTGCAAAAAAGACTGAAAATACTTTTATAGCAAGTTTTTTAGTCTCCACTTGTGAGAAGTGTTTGGCATAGACTATATCAAAGATATGTTTTTTTTTTTTAATAACCGTGGTGTCCGGGCCAGCTTGTGCGCACCTCGACTAATTCCACGGGATACCTGCCACCTCCCACTAGCAACAGGTACCAGGTAACTCTGTCCACCAAGGCAAGAACAAGAACAGATGGGAAGAAATCACCTAATGTTTGTCTATGTTGGGAATTGAACCTCATGGTGCTCAACACAACTTCATTGAACCACTAGATTACACCATTTGGTATATCAAACATATGCTTATTATCAAAGTATAGATCACACTTGAAAAAAAAAAAGATAAATATTTACTTAGCAATCGATTTTTTCTCATGAAAGTTATAATATTCTCATTATAAGAATATTGATGTATTTCAATTGTAACATATTTGTGTTATTAAATTGATTGTCTCTTCACAATCAATTTATGTTCTTCTATTCATAATCAGTTTATGAGTCTAAGAATATGTCGACACTTGATTAAAGCTTGCAGGATTCACACTACACTGAATTTTGAGAAATCTTAAATAGTATAGGTATTTTTACAACATCCACTATTTTAGTTTTTTACCGTGAGAACGATGACAATGATAGAAAATTAGGTATTATGAAACAAATTAAACGATACACCTGAAGATCTACTTTGAACAGACAGAGAAATTACTGAGTGGTCTATACTTATTTCGTATTGAATTCAATTACCGCTACCGGGTAAAGAGTGGATACCAATGGTCATACTGAATATGGAGTACATGTGATATATGGAGCCCATGTATGCTTGGTAGCGTGACTGGTCAGTTGAACAACCTTGAATTCACTTCACAATGTGGTGAGAGCATAAAAATCATTCTGAAAAGGTATGTCCGTTACAAGCATAATCTTCAACATTTTTATGAGCATTGTCTGAACAATGATCTTAGTATCGACTTGATTGGATAGTATGTCTTTTCTATGTTGTTATCAACCTATTTGGAAGCTTAAGATACTGGTTTGATCCTTGAAAATTTCTTAACTTAAACTAATTATAATTTTTAATCTTTATTTTCTCTCCGATAAGATAAGATAAGAATTAATAACTAGAAAAACCTATGTTTAGGCTGAAGTTTGATAGAAATGAGGTATCTGAAACTTTAATTTTCTTGATTTACTTGGTCAATCTCCTATTTCTCAAGACTGTAAGCAATATTTGTTATCTATATGCTCCACGTGTATCTTGCGGAACAGATGAGTCTGACATCTAGACATGTTTCCAGTGAGGTAGAAGCTTATGAAGAAAATCAGGAGTTTTTCAAAAGGTTGATGGTGAAGGATCAAATAGAGAGATTCAATGATTTGCTTGAAAGACAGGTTGAGGCAATGTAGATGATTTCAACACAATCAATTCCCATGTCTAATGGATCTCAGATTTGGCAACATAAAACATAATATCTTAGATTGCCATGTGGATCTTCCTGAAAATAACTGTTCTGGTGGCTTCTTCTTTTCAAGTGTGTGGTAAAATTCATGATGAAATCCAACCAAGCCCAACAAATTCTTAAAAAAAATTATTTGCTTTAACATGCTTGCTGCTACTTTCTTGTTTTTGAATTGAATTGTTAGAAAACAAACGAACTTATCTAGAATGGATTACTATGGAAAAGGTTTAGACATGAAAGTGGTTGAGAGTCACAACGACCTAAAAATAAATTTAGGTGGAGACTCTAAAAATAAAGTTTCAAAACCCGAGAGTCACAACGACCACTATATGTTGTGCACTATTTCGATCGGTTCGAAATAGGGCGCGACAGCGTGGCGACTCAGCTGGAGATGTAACGTAGGTTTTTATCTTAGCAGGCTTATTTTAGGATTACTATTTTGGAATATATGCTTTTTTACGTTATTTGCTTTACTTATGTTTATATCCTGCTTTGTTTGAAAGGATGCAAGCCAAATCCAAACGTGCGCTCCTCATTTGTTTGATCAACACTACTTGTTACCGCTTTCTCATTTGCATTCTTCAATCGAGTCTTTGGCCGTATACTTTTCACACACTGTGGTTCCTGCGGGGTGTCACAAACTCCCCCAAACCTTCTTTGGATTTTCTTAGTTTCAGAGTCGGTGCAATTAGGTTAGTTTGCCTTCTCGCAGTTATGCAGCCCTACTCTTAAACGTTTAGGAAAAACCCTTACTCTATAGGTCATGTTGCATATATCTTAGGCGGGACGGTCCAAAACATCATCCTCGCAATTAGGAAGCCACCATTTTGTCAAAGATTACAAACCTAACGACATACCTTTTATGTGAAGATTGATGTGAATGATACAAACTTAAACATATAATAGATTTGGAGCAAACAAACTTATCATACTCTTTACCCTTCTTATAGATGAATATCAATCAGAACCTGCAAATATCCAAATAGTAATCTCAACTCTCCAAAGCCTACAAAACAGAACTTATCATACTCTTTACCCTTCTTATAGATGAATATCAATCAGAACCTGCAAATATCCAAATAGTAATCTCAACTCTCCAAAGCCTACAAAACAGGTGGCGGAACATTCGTGCAGCCCATGGAGCCGAAGTTATAGAACACTTAGTTTCTTTAAAGTCACTCATGGATATTCAGGACAATGAGATACTTACAAAGTTGTTGGTCGAATTTTGGAACCAGACCACCGTGACTTTTCAGTTTCCAGATCTTGAAATCACCCCTACTTTGGAAGACGTTAGAAGCCTCACGGACTTGTCTCTTGAAGGAAGAATATTGTTGGCACCATCGGCAATGTCCAAAAATGGTTTCTTACATGGTTTGGGTTTGAGTGTAGTCCACGCCCCAAGAACTATCGAAGGTGGTTGGGTTAACTCGAGCTATCTGTTTCACAGATTTGGATGCCAAAGAAGCTATGACAATCACCGACATGACTTCGCCTGTAACAGAACAAAATAGGAGAGTGTTCGCCCCATGGCCTTTGCTTTCGCTTTCTTGGGAATTATGGTCTTCCCCAGAATAAGGGGTCATATCAATGTCAACTTGATGCCCTTGGTCTTTACTATGTTTACCAGTTCCGAAAGATTGACGTTAGTACCAATGTTGCTCGCAAAATTGTTCAGAGCTTTGTCCGCTTGCTCTAAAGGGGGTGATTTCTTTGGTCGATGTAACTTGTCGCTACAAGTTTAGGCCATGGAACATTTCTATCAAAGAACGTCGATCAACGACAACTCAGAGTACATCCACAATAGGATACAAAGCCATGAACGGAGGTTGAGATTTAGGGAAGTACCAATAGGACAAGAAGGTTGGGGGTCGAAGAAGTACTGGGGTGAGGTGATTAGGCGGGACATGGAGCAGTTACAGCTCACCGAGGACATGACCCTAGATAGGAAAGTCTGGAGGACGCGAATTAGGGCAGAGGACTAGGCCAGTTGGGGGTCGCTAGTGTAGGGAATTACTTGTTGGGGGTAGTATTCTGATTATGATTTTTCGTGTTCCTTATCCCTTGTTTCAGTACGAATCTGGGTGCTTTCCTCTGTTTTCCCTCTGTTTTCTTTCTGTTTTTACTTCTTTTACTTATGGCTGCTGTATTTATGTTATGGATGTTATGTTGTGTAATCTTGTAACCTTGTTTCGGTGCTTTACTTTGTATTTGTGTGGTATCTGGTGTTTTGTGTCTTGAGCCGGGGGTCTATCGGAAACAGCCTTTCTACTTCTTTAGAGGTAGAGGTATGGACTGCGTACATCTTACCCCCCCCAGACCCCACCAGGTGGGAATACACTGGGTTTGTTGTTGTTGTTGTTGTTGTTGTACCAATAGGACAGGAAGGAAAGCAGGCTTATCTGACACATCTCGTAGGAGATGCCATCCAATGGAGGCTTCCTTGGATCACAGGAAGAGCATTGCTAAGGAGGTACACTAGCTATTTTATCGAGCAGATCGGGTTGGAAGGGATCCAACCGTATGCTCCACTCAGCGTCCTAAGTCAATTCAACATAGAAAAAAACATCTCTTTTATGGTCGGACATGGCTACAACAGAAGTCACTTACAGAAGAGAGGTACCATTGGCCAGAATCAGAAGACTACAAGAAACATGGATAGACATACTTTCAGCAGAAATGGCCAAACAACTTGGTGCATTACAGGAAAGGATCTCTGGGCTGGTAGAATATGACATAGTATATCAAGTAACGAGTGAAATATCACCTCACATGTATCTCACCACCTCCATGTATAACAGGTCATTCCGGGATCAGTTGATGACATGATACCTCCCGACAACGATGATGACGTACGGGGAGGCATAGAAGAGGAACCTGAAGATCAATCCGAGAACAGATCTCTAGTGTGCCTTGAAAAAATGATCCAGACTACCTAGATTGGCTGATAAGGGGATTTCACATAACACCACTTGGATCTTCATTTGGGTCTAGATGATGATGACGACGGCCCCACATGGCCTTAGATTGACGATGACGACGGCCCCACATGGCCTTAGATTATCCTTTCTTATTGCACTTTTTTACATTCCTTAAAGAGCTACATGGCTAATCCCATTGTATGCCTTTGCGGCCACCCGTGTGCTTTACTTTTCAAGCTTTCTCTATTTCATTGTATTCTTTTTAAGTCGTCTTTTGCTTAATGAAAGTCATGTTTATCCCAAATCCAAATATGTTTAAATGGATCATTTATCATCAAACCGATTGCAACGTAAACCTACCCCTAGCAAAAAGAGGCTCCATATTAGGACGCATTTTGAATGTCGCCAACTTGGTGTATATATGTGTAAATTACATCTTTCAATATTTCCCAAGCTAACATAGTTTTTCTTTTTCTTTCTTTTCTTTTCCTTTTTGTTATTATTAATCCCCAAAGAAAGAACATTGATTTGTATCGCCTTGCAAACTGACTGAATCACAATACAACCTCCGATCTAAAGGAGAAAATGACCAAAGAATCCAACAACACCTTGATGGTGTTGAAAGTTCCTAAAAGCTGATAGATACTCAAAACGAAGAACAAATCACCAACGTGGCACAAGATATTGAGATCCTAAGGAAGAACTGCGCCAAGTGCGGGACTTGACTAAGCTTATGGCTGCTACCTTCCTCGCTCACTTCAAATTTCCAAATGTTGAACTACCTCCATTCACTTCTGTCAACTTAACAAACCCACATACGCAAACACCATATGTTCCCACTTATAATCAGGCTCCACTTGCTTCTCTATCCGACGATGCATATTCCTGAAATGACTCTGATGGCTTTTTCTATATGTTAACCAATACAAACCTATCAGGGGTGATTTCGGTGTTATACCTGAAGTGATTCATGAAATCTTCAGCCCTTTCCTACCAATCACGCCACTTGGGAGGATCTTGGCTTCCCCTAACAAACTTTGAATGAACAACTTCATCCTCAACTTCTCATTCCTTCCTACGCCAATCAGTTTGTCGCAATAGGCTCCCAGATATGCATGAGGATCACCCTTTTCATCAAATACATCAAACTTTGGTGGTTTGTACCCGACTGGCGTGTCGATATCTAGATAGATGCATAAGTCATCATAATCCAAGTTCTCAATTCCTTTGATGACTTCCATGTTTCCAAATGTCCTCTTCAGACTTTCGAGTTGAGCTACTATCGACCTATCTCCATTCAATTGGACATCCTTCTCCAATCCTACATACTGATAGACCTCATATAGGACTTTGACAGTCAAAGGTGTTACAAAAGTAGGACTTCAGTAGCATATATCGGTGGCATAGGCATCTCGCAAGTGATGTGTGCCTCAGGTATATGCTTCACTGTTAAGTGAACTAGAATGGTGAATTTCTGAGTAGGCAATGAAAGATCAGAGACAGCTCTAGCGGCGGGTAGATGAGCAAGTGGAGCTTGAGCATTAATGGGAACATGTGGTGTTTGCGTAGGTAGTTTTGTTAAGATGGCGGAAGTGACTAGAGGTAGTTCAGCATTTGGAAATGGGAATTGCGCAGGGAAGGTAGCAGGCTTAAGCTTAGTCAAGTCCCGCACTTGGTGCAATCTTCCTTTAGGATCTTGATTTCTTGTGCCATGTTGGTTATTTGTTCGTCATTTTGAGTATCTATCAGCTTCCTGGAACTTTCGGCACCATCTATCAATACCATCAAGGCGTTGTTAGATTCTTCGGTCATTCTTTCTTTAGATCAGAGATTGTATTATGATTCAGTCAGTTTGCAAGTCGACCCAAATCAACGTTTTTTCTTTGGGGATTAATAATGAACAAAAAAAATAAGAAAAGAAATAAAAAGGAAAACTATGCTGATTTGGGAGATGTAACAAATATGTGACACATATATACGCTAGGTTGGCGACATTCAAATGCGTCCTAATATCGAGCCTCTTTTAGCCGGACGCGGGCCTACGTTGCAATCAGTTTGAAGATAAATGATCCACTTAAACACATTTGGATTTCCATGACTTTCATTAGGCAAAAAACAGCTTCTAAAGGTTACAATGAAATAGAGCAATGGAAGCTTAAACAGGAAAATACATGGGTGGTCGCAAAGGCATACAATGGGATTGGTCATGCGGCTCTTTAGGGAATGTAAGATACAACAAGGAAGGATAATCTAAGGCCGTGTGTGGCCTTCGTCGTCATCATCATTTAGATCCAAATGAAGATCCAAGCGGTATTCTGTGAAATCCTCTCCGCTTATCAATCAGTTTAGGTAGTCTGGATCATCTTCTTCAAGAAACACTAGAGATCCGATCTCTAATTGAACTTTAGGTTCCTCTATGCCTTCCCTTGCATCATGATCGTCGTTTGGAGGTATCATATCATCAACTAATCCTGGAATGACCTGTCGATACATGGAGGTTGTGAAATACATGTGAGGTATTACTTCACTTGCCATCTGACACACCATGTCATAATCTACCAACCCAGGGATCCTTTCCAAGCTTGGTCACATTATGGGACCTCCATTTAATTTCCATGCATAATATCCTAAGGTGCATCAACTTGTTTGGCCAATCTCTACTGAAAGTACGTTCATCCATGTTTTTTTCTACAGTCTTCTAATTCTGGCCAAAGGTACTTTTCTTCCGTAAGTGAATTCCGTTGCAGTCATGTGTGACCATAAATGAATGTTTTGTCTTATGCCGAATTGACGTAGGATTTTAAGTGGAGCATACGATTGGATCCCTTCCAACCCGATCTGCTCAATAAAATAGATAGTGTACCTCTTTAACAATGCTTTTCCTGTGATCCAAGAAAGCCTTCATTGGATGGCATCTCCTGCGAGATACGTCAGATAAGCCCGCCATTCTTCCAGTCCTACTGGTGCTTCCCAAAATCTCAACCTCCATTCATGACTTTGTATCCTATTGTAGACGTTCTCTAAGTTGTCGTTGATCGGCGCTCTTTGATAGAAATGTTCTATGGCACAAACTTATAGCAACAAGTTACATCCACCAAAGAAATCATCTCCTCTAGAGCAAGCGAACAAAGCCCTGAACAATCCTGCCAACAGCATTGGTACTAACGTCAATTTCTCGAAACCGGTAAACACAGTAAAGACCAAGGGCATCAAGTTGACATTGATATGGCCCCTTCTTCTGGGGAAGACCATAATCCCCAGGAAAGCGAGCGCAAAGGTCATGGGGCGAACACTCTCCTATTTTTTTGTGTTACAGACGAAGTCATTTCAGTGATTGTCATAGCTCCTTTGGCATCCAAATCTCTAAAATAGATAGCTAAAGTTAACCCAACCATCTCTGATACTCCTTGGGGTGTGGACTGCACTCAAACCCAAAGCATATAAGAAACCATTTCTGGACATGGCCGATGGGGCCAACGGTATTCTTCCTTCAAGAGGCAAGTCCGTGAGACTACTGACGTCTTCCAAAGTTGGGGTGATTTTGAAATCAATAAACTAAAAATTCACGTAACCGAGTCCCAAAACTCAACCAATAGTTTTGTGAGCACCTCGTTGGCCTGGATATCCATGAGTGACATCAAAGAACTTAAGTGTTCTCTAACCTCGGCTCCATGCGCTGCACGAATGTTTCGCTTCGCCACAAATTTGTAGGCTTTGGGGAGCTGAAACAATCATTTGGATATTTGGAAGATTCTGATTGATATTCAGCTGAAAGAAAGGGTAACGGGTATGATAAGTCGTTTATTTCAAATCCGTTATGTGTTTTAGTTTGGATCATTCACATCAATCTTCACATAAAAAGTATGTGGTTAGATTTGTAACCTTTGACAAAAGGGTGGCTTTCTAATTGCGAAGACGATGTCTTGGACCGTCTTACCCAAGGTGTATGCAACATAACCTATTTCTAGAGTAAGTTTTTTCTAAATGTTTAAGAGTAAGACAGAATAACTACGAGAACACACACTAACCTAATTGCACCGAATCTGAAACTAAGGAATCCAAAAGAGGGTATGGGGGAGTGTGAGACACCTCCGCGTGAACCACAGTGTTTGTAAGGCCAAAGACTCGATAGGAAAATGCAAATGATAAAACAGTAACAAATAGTGTTGATCAAATAAATAAGGAACACAAGTTTGGATTTGGCTTGTGTCCTTTCAAACAAAGAAGAATATAAATGCAAATAAAGCAAGTAATGGTAGAAGTCAAAGGAATTTGATCGATGGTGGTTCCAGTTGTAATATCTGTCCATTCTCCACTCTGAGAAATTTGGGAGTAAATATAGGAGAGATAAGGGAAAGTCGGGAAAAGGTCAGAGCTTTTGACGGATCGCAAATGAGCGTCATCGGAGAAATCTACCTACAATTGCAAGTAGGGCCATCTGAATTTCCCATCTTATTTCAAGTGATGGATGTAGCGTCCAGTAATAACCTGTTGCGGGGAGGCCATGGGTCCACATGGCGAAAGCAGTTCCCTCAACTCTTCATCGGTGTGTGAAGTTCGAATGGGGTCACGAAAGTTGCCATTCATGGGGAGCTCAGTCATCCCATCTATTCTGTTAATTTTGTTCCAGTCACTGAGAAGTTAGATGGAGCCGCTTTCCATACTCTAGAGATCATGGATCGATGAGAAAGTGGAGTCGGTTGAAATATGCAAGTAGGTAGAAATTTGAAACATGCAAGGTAGCAATGATAGAAGTCAAAGGAACTAGCTGTCTCATAAGACATATTTAAATGCCAGAAGAGACGAAAGAATCAATTCTCCGTGGAGATAGTTGACTGAGGATCAGAGCTATGCCATACTTAATACTACTATTAATCAGGTTGTATTTGAAAACTTATAGGATCTGAATCCAACAAAATTATTAGAAAATACTCCAAAGACATCACCTCCCAAAGTATATCCATGATTCAGGAAAGAAAGAACTATTGACAACACACAAGCTATATCTTCATTGATATGACATAAAACATAAGGAGTACCAGGCAAACACCTCAAAGACTGAATTCACTCAATTGGCTGCAAATGGTAGAGAAACCTACACCAGACAGTTCTGCTAACTTCAAATCATCAATCTTGAAAGTGAACAGGCTTGGAACAGGTTCCACAATAGAATGACCAAGTTGAGTGGCAAGATTATAACCCTGAACAGGAAAAGATGGAAATGAAGTGAAGGAATGGATGCAAAAAGTGCTACCAACTCATTACCAAACTGACCTGCTTACTACTCCCACTAGCAATTAGTAGATAATCAGCTTCAACATGCTCCACATAATCAAGACTACGTTTCTCAAGCTTGACCGCAAACTTGCCATCACTAGTGGAAGATGCACCAGTAACAACTTTTCCAGTCTGCAACAAGACTAGATGAGGAACTGGCATATCAGTATCTTGATAAGGAAAGGGAAATGAAATACCTCATAACAACAACACAACAACATACCCAATGGGATCTGCAGAGGGTAGGATGTACAGTATGCAGACCTTACCTCTACCTTTGCAGGGTAGAGAAGTTGTTTTCAATAGACCCTTGACTCAAAAGAAATGTAACCGGCACAGGAAAGTAAGAAAGAAAAGAAGATAACAAAATAGCAGTGTACAAAACAAGCGTAGCAACAATATTAATACACATTAGAGAAAAAGAAACTAAATGATACCTAAATCATACTAGCAGAAGTACAACAACACGCAACTACCTACTAACCTTCTACCAGAATTCTTGACCACCATATCTTCCTATCTAAGGTCATGTCCGTTGTCCGCTGAAGTTGTGTCATATCCTATGTAATCACCTCCCTCCAGTTCTTCTTTAGCCAACCTCCAACGCTCCTAACTCTTGCTACAACCAACCTCTCGTAGCTCCTCAGTAGCATATTGTCGCACCTCTTCTTCACATGTGTGAACTATCTTAGCTCGCTTCCGGCTTCCCTCATTTTGTCCGGCATGGAGGTCCCTCCCACCTAGTCCCGTATAACTTCGCTCTTAATCATATCTCTCCTAATATACTGACACATCCATCTAAGCATCCTCATCTCCGCTACCTTTATCTTCAGAATGAGCGCATTCTTGACTGGCCAGCACTCTACCCTATTAAGTGCCGGTCTAACACCATTCTGTGGACCTTACCTTTTAAGACTTGACGACGCATTTATTCTCACCACTCCGCTCAAGTATAATGTGCGACATCATTGTCAATCAACCTGTCTCCTTGAATTATGGATCAAAGATTTTCTCTCTTAGGTATGGCAAGTGCATCGATCTTCACTTCCACCTCTGCCTCATGCATCACGTCACTGAACTTGCACTCCAGGTACTCTGGCTTAGTTTTGACCATCTAAAACCTTTAGACTCTAGAGCCTTTCTCTAAACTTCCAACTTATTGTTAACTCCAGAACATAATGCAAATTGTGAAATACCTTACAAATTATGAAATACATAATGTAATTGCTCGACAGTCATAGCTAAGGATGTGCATGCCCAAATAATCTGAGAGCTTGTGGTTTGAACATTTCTCTTCTTTTTCTTTTTTGGAGAACTGAAAGAAATTTTAAATTTCATTCCTTTTACTTAGCAGAATGGTATTCGGATTCATTATACACCGCAAATAGGCAGATATTTTAACTCGCTATTGTAGATGGTAAGAGTATTTGGATTCATTATACACGACAAATAGGCAGATATCATTCCTTAACTTCATGATGGCTCAACATCTAGCTTTGGTCTATAGTAGTTTTAACAAGAAACAATTTCACACATTTCGGCAGTGGATGCTTTAGGTAAATGATTACAAAGGGTATTGTGTGGGGTTAATAGTTTTGCAGAGTAGATGCTTTAGGCAGAATGATTATAGAGGGGATTGTGTTGGGTTAATAGTTTTGCAGTCTGAATAAAGATGAGCTTCATGCTTCTGTATTCCAATTTGTTTAAGTTGCCAAGTTTAATATAGCCATTAGCTTCATGATTGTTCAACATCCAGCCTTGGTCAATAGTAGTTTTAACCCTGAACCAATTTGACAAACATATTGGCAGTGGATGCTTTAGGCAGAATGATTACAAAGGGGAAAGTATTGGATTAACAATTTTGCACTCTGAATAGAGATGAGTTTATGCTACCTTATTCCAATTAATTAAGTTGTTACTATGTCTCCCATATTTTACAATAAGAAAGAAAATTATAGGATCACATGTTTCAAATCCCAAGATGTTCATGGCAAATACTTCGCTTCAAGTTCACTGGTAATGCCATATAAGAAGTGTCAGTGTGTACGTGTAAAATGAGATATGCAGACACACACAAGGCAACGGAAAACTTTTGCTTGAAAGGGAACTGTAACCTTAGAAGAGTAAAAAGTCCAAGGTTACTTAATCAGACAATTTAAATAATGGATGTAGCACCCCTTCCCCTGGAGAACATCTAAGGATATGAATTAAGGAGTAACGTAAATAGAAGTAAAAAGATTATGCAATACATGCTCCCAAATAACTACGAAAGAATATAGAATAAAATTTTGACCGAATAGTCTATCTACCTCCGCTCCTCTTTGCCTCAGACATGAGACAATCTATTACAGTTGATGAACTATCACTGGTGGGAAAGACCCTTCCGTCTTTCTCAATCTGAGGCAAAATCAGCATAACTAATCATTAAAATCAAGAAGAAGAAAAGAAGCAACAAAAAGGTAGTTTCGGGGATTACTTTTAACGCTACACCATGATCAGAGAACCATGACATTGTATCCATTGGACCATGCGTATGGAAAAAGGAGCCTCTGAATTCCTTATGACCCCTTGGATAGTGTTCAGCCAAAATCTGTAAACGAGTTTGGTTTTGGTTGAGCTTGACTTATATGCTGCTAAAATACCACATATCTGAAGTTGAAAATGATACCCAGCCATGAGCATCTCTTAGGAAAGAAAAAAAGAATGCAAACATAGTTATAGTTGTGGGGGGAAAAATGAGCTCATAGACCCTCTCAAATCTTTAATTAAAAAAAGGGGACAAGTGGGTTTCACAATATTATTAAGTTAAAAGAAATATAGTCGCTTAAACAACGAGGACAGTTGTTCGACAACTGCATTAATTGTCTCAACAACTATCAAAGTTGTCGAACAACTTTGATAGTTGTTCAAACAACTATTGAGACAACCTCTTTAGTTGTTGGAGCGAAAATGTTCAAAAAAAAAAACTGAAAAAAAATTTGACCCTTTTACCTAATTTTTAAAACTTGAAGAACCTCACTTAATTGAGAAACTTGTTTTTCCCTTTTAACTCAAAGTCCCTGGTCTTGGCACAGTTATTTTAGTTGATTTTATAATTCTAATGAGCAACAGCCTACAGACAAGCATCCTACTCAATCAGTATAGGCGAATGCAAAATCTGGCTTGAGTGAGTTCAGACATCAAACAGAAAATACTATTTCAACTCAATTATTTATTTTGTATCTTCAATTTGTCATGTGCAAAGTGCCTAGGCTAAAAGGCATTTATGTTCAAATCCCTAAAGTATACAATCTTAGGAATTATAATTGCAGTATCTTCTGAAATGGCTTCTGATATAAAGTTGAAAAATGAGAAATTCAATGTCAGATACACCAGGAGAAGCAAACAAATACATTGAATTCTCCAACCACCAAGAACAAAAATTACTCATAAACAATAGTCCCACTTCCACAATTGCCATAACCTAAGAAATTTAAACTTTTGACACCGATTCTACAAATTACTAAGCATAGACCATATCTTTAAACTGAGAAAAGAATTTTACCTTATTGTCAGGACAATGCCCATTAGTCACATTGCAGCGACCTCCTCCAGAAATTTTGACCTGCCAAAACAAAAGAACAAAACATTCCTTGTTGGAAACAAAATGCAAATCCTCAACAATAATGAGCAAATGCGAAATGATACAACATTCTTAAAGTTTTTTAGAAAAACAACTATGCTTCAACCTCAAACAACTATTTCCCATATAAGTAATAAATGGAAAAATTGGAGAAATTTTGGTGCGTTGATTATGAGAAGAGGGGAAAAGGTAGCACTCACTAACCTTAGATAAAGGTTTAGCTTTTTCGATAACAACAACTTGAAGATTAGGAGCGAGAGCTTTGGCCCTGATAGCACCGTAAATTCCAGCAGCTCCGCCCCCTACTACTACCAATAGCTCTTCACCTGACTACTTTACCAAAAACACAAATGGGTTAGGTGTATATATATACTACCACAAGTCGTACATTACTAGTATCAATGTTACCTTTGGAGCAGCTAAGGACAAAGTAATTGTACTAAATTTTCTTCTTCCATTACTAGGGATTGAGCAGGGGTAGTTTCCTGTGAGAGTTGAAGTTTGAGAGGCAAATCCAAGGCGAAAAATGAACCGCTGCGCTACCAAACTCATTGCACATTCGTATGTAGTTTGCTCTAGGCAGACGATGTAATACTTTTGTAACTTTGTTTGGGGTCCTTTGGTGAGCTGAGAACCAAAATATGACATGGAACTAAAAAAAAAAAAATAGTATTAAAATATATTTAAAGTGTGATCAAAATATGTTTAACTTTAAAACAGTTATATGTATTATTTTTAACGGAAGTAATCAAATGGAGTTAATTTTCAGAAAATGTGCATGCATTTTTTTTTTATTTTTGTTAACATAACTTTCTTGAAAAGAGAGTTATGCATTTTTGCATTTTTTAACTCGCTCAAAAAGTGAGTTATATAATAAAAGTTTAACTTACTTTTTTTCTCTACGTAAATATAATAAAAATTATATAACTCAATTTATAAAAAGTTACATATTATGTGAACAATTAATTTATCTTTTAAAGTTTTATTTTGTTAAAAAGAAGATCAACTATTATGAAACAGAGAGAGTAAAATTCACTGATTATATGAATCATGTAAGAATAAAATGCATAACTCACTATTTAAGTGAGTTATCCATTATATGAATATAACTCTACAAATATATGAGTTATTTGCAAATAACTTTTTCCACCAACATTCATATTTCTCCTATTTAAACATAAATATACATTATAAACTCTTCATTCTTTATTCACTCATATCCTTTTGTAGCGAGGACTTTATTCCAATGAAGAAAAATGCAGTTTCAAAAGAGGAGATGAGTGAATAAAAAATGAAGAGTCTATAATGTATACTTCTATTTAAATAGGAGAAATATGAATGTTGGTGGAAAAAGTTATTTGCACATAATTCATACTCCCTCTGTTTCATAATAAATGAATTATTGGATTTTGGCATACAAATTAAGGAAAAAGCACTAAAGACATAAATTTAACACAACTTTTCATTTTTACACTAAAAAAAAAAAACTGACCTTGTAATAGTTTTTCAAAAGTTAATTGGTTGTCAAATCATAAGGGTAAATTTAGAAAAAAATTCAATGATTCACTTATTTTGAAACACCAATAAATACTCCAACAATTCATTTATTCCGAAATGAAGGGAGTATATTTGTATAGTTATATTCATATAATGGATAAATCACTTAAATAGTGAGTTATGCATTTTATTTCTACATGACTCATATAATCAGTGAGTTTTACTCTCTCCGTTTCATAATAGTTGGCCTTTTTTCTAAACAAATAAAACTTTAAAAAATAAATTAATTGTTCACATAATATGTAAGTCTTTATAAAGTGAGTTATATAATTTTTATTATATTTACGTAGAGGAAAAAAGCAAGTTAAACTTTTATTATATAATTCACTTTTTGAGCGAGCTAAAAAATACAAAAATGCATAACTCTCTTTTTAAGAGTTTCTTTTGGTTACTTCCATTAAAAACAATGCATATTTTGGTCACACTTTAAAAACATGATATATTTTGATATTTCTTTTTAGTTCCATGGCATATTTTGGTTCCCAGCTTTTCTTTGGTAGAGTGTACCAAGGGGGTGGCTGGCAGGAGGAAGGAGGAGGATAACTAATCAATTACTGTAATAAAACAATAGTTTCGAAAAAAAAAATTATACCTTGTTTGGTTGGCAAATTCGGGATAGATAAGTTATCCCACCCTTTGAATGGTATAAGTGATTCCAACATATATTACCTTGGAATAAAGTCATAAAATGACAAAATTATCCTCCAAATCCTCTGATTGTTACTTTTCAAATATATATAAGAGGAAGAATTATATATAAGAGAGAATGTGAGATTTTGGTAATCCTCACATTAAAATTTTTTTGTCAAATTTATCTCTAATTTAAATTTTAATTACTCTATAAATTTTCATCCATTTTAGTAAATTTGATCAATTATATGGGCTTATTAACTGCTACAAAAGTGATGAGTCGTGAAAAAATGATAGTGACACAATAAAAACTATTTGTACAATCAAGTTCAAAATTGATCCAAAGATATATTGTCTTTCTACTTTGTAGAAATGCTTATTAATCTTTCTTCAATTTTTCATTATTTCTTTATCATGAACAAGTAATTAACGTATCTTGACATTTTCTTTCTAACTCGGTGCATGCTTAATTATTAAATAAAAAAAATATTTTGTATATAGCTAAAAATATTCGAAAATTTAAATTTTTAAAAATATTTTTTTAAAATTTTTTAAAAAAAAATCTTCAAATATTAACGATACAATATAATGAAAAATGAGAGTAATTCTTTTTCACAGTTTTTTAGATGATTTGTTTTAACAAAAAATGAGATTATCAACATTTTATAGAATTTAGGACAAAATAAATAGTTTAACATGAACAATTAAAGTTTCATACACATTTAAGAAATATCAACATAAATTTCTTAACATGTGTTTTTAGGAAAAAGAAACTACTAAAGTTTTGAAAAAAAAGTAAATTTTCAATTTCTTTTGTATGATTTGATATGAAGGAAAATCTACAAAGGTCTTTTGTCGAATCAAGTTTTTTTAATTATTTAAATTAAATTCTATCGTTATTTATAAATTAACTTTATTGATGTTATCATGCAATAATTTTCAGTGTTAAATATTTATTATATCACTTTGAATATCAAAATTTATTTATTTATTATAATAAATGGGTTAATTGGTACAAGTTTAATTGCAAAAAAAAAAACTTAATGAAAAGAATTGAGGAAAAAATGCTGAAGTTAATTCAACATAAGATAAAACTTGATTAAACTAAATAAGGTGAAGGGTATTTTTGTAAACAAACTATCTATTCTTAATAAAAATACAATGCATATTATTTTTAGTACCACAAACTAAACAACCACTAAAAAATAATATTAGGATAACTAATCCCATGATAAGTAATCTCAGTATAACTAATCCCAGCATGACTTGTTTCCCAACCAAACGAGCCCTTAGAGATTGTAGAGAATAGCTAATTTTGAGTCTCAAAATAACTTGTTTTTCAATCAAACAACCTCTAAAAATATTAATTTGTTTATTAATAATATCTTTTATATATTTTTTAGCCTATATATATTTAATACTTGTATTAGTTATATATTGAGTTTCAATCAAACAACCTTTAAAAGCCATCATTCCTCCCCCCTCCCCCCCCCACAAACTTGTAGTCAAAATTTACTATAAACCCGAAACTAATCAGACAATTATATACCCCCTTAACATATTTCAAGTGAATTAAATTCACCCCTTACAACTGACGTGGCCAAAAGAAAAAAAGAAAAATGCGTATTTTTTTTTAAAGGACCCACTTTATTATGTGTGTGTGTATATATATATAAAGAAAAAAAAATCACCCTTCCCTTCTTTCCCAGCTGTAACCCCTCCCATCAATATCATCTTCTTCGTACCCACACACCCTCCGTTCCTCCACCCCACCCCTACTCCCCAACATCATTTCTTTATCAAATTTTTCAGCCATGGTAGCTCCTCCCCTCACTGCCTCAACAATCAAATTCATTTTTTTTTTCAAAATTCATCATTAACAAATTCATTAGATGTATAAAAATGTGGGCTCATTAAGAATATCAATCCATACCCATTTTTCAAGAGCAAGTGTGGGTGTCTTACTCTCATTGAAAAAAATTATGATTAAAATCGTTCCACTCTCATCGAAAAAATTAAATTCCGGTGACTTTTCTTTCTATTATACGATTGTATATCTCATCTATGAATAATCTTGTTGAGGCAACCTTTGAATTATGAGTGCGGTGTGTTTTGTGTATTGGTGTATTTTTGTGATCAACTCATGATTTTTTTGTATTGAGAATGAGTCGGTTTGGAATTTTGTCTTCTCTAATTTACTATTCATGATCTATACCACTCGCGATCAAGTTATTTATCAATTTCTTATTAAATTTGAATCAAGTTATTGATGTTAATGGTGAAATAATGGTGTTAATGATGAGATGGTGTTAATAATAAAAAGAAATTAAAGAAGAAGGAGGAATGAGGTGGGGGTGGGGGTGGGGGTGGGGGGCTGTTGAAGAAGAAGGAGAAGGAGGAACGGGGGCGGGGGTGGGGTGGGGGTTGTTGAAGAAGAAAGAGAAAGGGGTGAGGTTAGGGTGGAGGCTGTTGAAGAAGAAGGGGGAAAGGGGTGGGGTGGGGGTCTTTTATATATGTATATATAAAAAAAAATAGTACATTTTTTGTTTTTTTAAAAGATATATATAAAAATAATATGTGTGGGATTTTTTTAAAAAAAAGTTATAATTCTTACGTGGTAATGACATGACATTGATGTGGCACTGATTTGATAATAACGTAGCGCGAGTGTACTTCACTCTCCGCAATGAGAGTGGTATAATTTTTGTAGGGGGTAAAAAATTCACTTTAAAGTTATTAAGGGGTATATAATTTTCCGATTATTTTAGGGTCTAAAGTAAGTTTTGGTCACAAGTTCAGGGGGATTTGATGTATTTCCTCTTATATATTCTATGTATTGATTATATATTTTATTATGTGCTGAAGAGTGTATTATTAAAAATTAAAAATTTATGATATTAATAATGGAATGAAAGACAAAATTATCTTTAAAGTTTATTTCAAATCTTTTTCCATATTTATGAAGGATATTTTTGTGAATAAATAATTTTTTAGAAGTTATACAATTCATGTTATTTTTAATACGCTAAACCAAATACCGCATATAAAAATATAAGCTTAACTAATTTAAATATAACTATTATCAATACAAATATTATCAATATATCATATTTTACATTATTATATACGTCCTCCCAAAGAACTCCTTGGTTCCACAAGGAATATAATTGCGACTCCTCAGTTCCACATGAAATATAATTGGGGCCTGGGATAGATTAGTTTTTGAATAGACCATTAAAGTTTGTTACTATATCAAATATAATTAGAAAATAATTATTTATTTAATGAAAAAATATAATTTGATACAAAATAATTTCAGTGTACAGTGAAGTTGATATTCTACACGATATAAATCATAAGGGTTGGTGTGGTGGTTCAGCACCTCACCCCTTAAGCAAGAGGTTGGGGGTTCGATTTCCACCTCTGGTGAATGGAGAAAACTCTGTGGCCAGTTTCCTACCGCTTAGTGCGCTGACAGTGGAATGGAGAATTAGTCTCACGGCTGCCGGCTGTGGTGATACCTTGGGAAACCAAAAAAAAAAATATTCTACACGATATATAGATTTACTTGTAATTATTTAAGAGTTGTACAAGTATAAAATAGTATGACTAATGTGTTTCAATAAAGCGGTAAAACTATAAGCAAAGGAGATAATTATTTTCACGTGAAAAACACCGATTCAAATAAATGTAAAAAATCACAATCTGCACCTCTACAGGATTTTACCTCAAACTTCACTAAGACAACTTGAGCCTCAACAACAATAAATTACAAGACTTTTGTAACCTAAGAATTATAAACTCTAACTCCTAATTAAGAAATTATAAATTCTAACTCCTAATTAAGTTCAATTCACAAACCTGTATGTGACTCAAATCTTTGAGTTTCCTAACCTGAAGACAATAATTCAACTCAGTTTATATTTCACTGATACTAAGTGTTGACATCCAATTTAACTCTCCGCCATTCAGCCTCCTGATTGTTTAAGGCACGAAGTATAATTTTCATATATTTTTTTTAATTGTTAACAAATTATTGATAATCATTCTTACTTTTGAATTTTATTAGTTTATTGTCATATTTTTTACTTTTCATAATTTATTGATAATTCACCTTATATTAGGATTTTATCAATTCATTGTCGTTTTTAACATTTTCACAATCATCTGCACACATACACGACAACACGTCATGTTTTTTAATAATTTACGATGCATCATATTTTCAAGTTAATTGCATTTTCAATTTTCTTTATATTTTTTTTGTAATTACACATCGATACATACGTTTTGTACATTACTTAATACAGTTAGCAAACGCTAAGTCAGATCAATTATTTTAATACATTGTATAATAGTTCAGTGTCTTGTCACATATGAAAAGACTATACAA
Organism: Capsicum baccatum var. pendulum; assembly: GCA_030864225.1. NCBI lineage: Eukaryota > Viridiplantae > Streptophyta > Magnoliopsida > Solanales > Solanaceae > Capsicum > Capsicum baccatum. The sequence continues at coordinate 110,260,781 of CM061551.1, forward strand.
TATTGACTTATCACAACTGATAAAACTACACAATAATGTCCTGTCACATCTGACAAGAATTACACAACGACACTATCCTTTGAATAGATAATAACTTTACATGTTAGTTAAAATGATAAAATGTCTTTTGGTCAATAACCTAAAGACCAAATGATGTTCTAAAAGAAAAAAGAGAGGACATTTTTTTTATCTCTTGGTTAATAGGGGGTGTCATTTTCTATTATAAATAGAGGAAGGGGTTAATTATTTTTGACACAAAATAAATAAAAATTCACACACAAAAAGTTAGATTTCTCTCCTTCACTCTCCTCACGCAACTCTCTTTCTTTCATCACATTGTCGCCGTTGAGTTTGACCACCGGACGACTGTTAATTGTCGGAGAACACTTCCACTGCCGCCTTTCTCTCTCTCTTTTTACCTCTTTTTCCTCCTTCACCGCTGCCTCGATGGAAGTGGTGGCCGGGGTGCTTCGGCCGAACTCTGCCATTTGCTGTGAGGTCCTCTCCTTTCACATTGCTCTTCTCCCCTTGTCTTATCACTGTCACACCAAAAATAACCAGATCTGACCGGGATCTCGATGTCTAAGCCGATACTTCATCAAATGTCGTTGAAGCAACGACGCCACTATTTTCTCCTTCAGCAGAAAATCTAGATTTGACCGAAAAGATATCATCTCCGGCAGCATTTGTGCTATATTTGACATTGTTGTGTTCTTTCAAATTTCTTTAGAACTCAGATAAAGTTTGCTTACAAATTTATCTGGTTTATTATTTTGATTTTCACGATATTATATTTTTTCATTGATGTTTAGGCTTTATTAATATGTTTTGTTTTTATTTTATTTGGTGATTTTATCTTTTGTTAATGACATTGTTACTTTAATCATGTCCTCGTCAATATATTCCGAGCATCAATGTCTTTTGACACTATTTTTCTTTCATTAATTTTATTTTAACTAATAATCAAAATAAATAAATATGGCCAATGATAATATATCACCGTTGAATTTTCGAGGCCGTTCCATAAGAAAAAATGATATTTACACTTATTTTATATCAAATATCAATACGTGATCAATGAATAAACTCCCGTCGATTTTCAAGGTCTTCTCAATTAAAAGACGGGCATTACGTATACAAATACATAACAAAATAAATCATTTGGACGACGACGATGAAATTTTTATAATATTACGACAACACAAAAAATTTCACGAATTGTATCTTGACAAGGAGATTCAGGCGACCGATAAATCGAGCAATCACTTCGTAGCCATGACGCGTCTAAAACTTAATCTGAATCCACTTTATAACAAAATTCTATATTTTATAGATAGATAGATATACGTATGTGTACACAACAATATCATTTATGATTATTTATTCATTCTTATTTTTTTATCAAGTGTTCATGCATGTTCTCGGTAACACACTCCGAAGTGGTGTTTAAAAGAAAGTTTCGGCCTCTATATTTGTATTTTTATTTCTCATTCATATAATTATACATAAAAATAAAAGTAGTGTGAGAACTTTACTTTTGGGGTATCGTACGGGAATATCAGTTACTTACATATTCATTAATGCACATTTAGGCAAAACTTAGGCCGTTAATATTTACATAAAGAAATTAAATGAATTTAAATATTTGATCAATTAATTCACAGATTTGCACTATAAATATTGTGTAGTCTTTTCTTCTCAAAAAATCTTTATTTTTCTCCCCATGAATTTAATCAAGTAGAAATATTATTTGCAAATCACTTTTTCTTTATAGTACATAAAATATATATATATTTTTGATATGTTAGAAAGTACCTTTCTTTTTCACACGTATTTTATATATTTTTTTATACATATCTTTTATATATTTTTATAACAAGTTTTATTTATATAATTAACTAGTTTTATAAGGCTCGTGCTAAATATATTTATGTAATAAATATATTTATTTAGAAATTTTGATACCTTTTCCTTCCTTTTCTAATATTCTCAATTCGAGTTCTTCTCTATAACCAGAAAGATGAAGAAGAAAGTCATCAAAAGGACCAATTATTTTCCTCAAGTCTTTTTGTCTTTGGTGAAAAATATATAATTTTATTTATAATTTCATGAGGCAAGAACTTATGTTAGCTAAATATTTTGCTTTAAGCTTTTTATATTAAATTAAGAAAAATATCAAAATGAACATCGAGAATCAATTAGTTTTTTTATAAACAATTTATGCTAAACAATATTAATTCTCAATTAGTCAAAGAAAGAGATTTTAAAAATAATTGATTTGATCTTTATTCATATCACTGCCTTAATTTTTAACTTTATCAATAATTTTAATTTTTAATATATTAAATATATCAGATATTTTCAATAGAAATGAATAAAATTGTCTACAAAAAAAATTCTATTCATATCATAAAAAATAATTAGGAAATACATGAGAATCACAATCAATTCGACAAAATAAAATATAACCTCTTACATTCACTAGTTTTAAGTCTCTTTTTTAAACCTCTTCTTCCTTTTCAAGGTATTTGTACAAACTTATTTCTTAGAAAAAATAAATTATTAAATATAAATACTAAGCAAGAAGGAAAAAGGTAATGAATTGTTCATGCAATAGAAGAAAGTTCTACACAATCACAATATATTTTTCAGTTTTAAATTACGTTCAATTAAAGCTCGTGTGAAATATTAATTTTGTTACGACTGTTTTAATATTTTTAATGTTAATTAAATAATCAATTTTGATTGAAAAATAACAAAAATTAGTCAAAATTAAAGCTTTTTGATCTTGTTGCCGGGCAACTATTATCAAAATTTTGTATAAATAATGTCATTGAAAGGTAATTCATAAAGCATGAAGTAAAAGTAAAAAAATAAATTACTAAATATTTGATGTATATATTTTTTAATTGACCTGATTAAATAATATGTAAGTATAAGAAGCAAAATAATATAACGAAAGCTTCTAAAAGTGATTTACCGAATAATTAAACAACATGAAAATTTGAATAGTTCAATTGATTGAGAATCTGAATTTTCATTTTATTGGTAAATGTTTAATTTTGTGCCTTGTAATCTCCTCATCAATTCTCCTTTCTCTACTCCTAATTATTTCTTTTTAAAAAAATAGTTAAACAATAGAAATTACAAGAAAAAACTAAATAATAGTTTCTCATTTCATGACATATGCACCAAGCGCAAATGTCCATGTGGCAAGAAAAAAGATAAAATAACCTCATCTTTATCATCCACAGTGTCACAATTTTAGAGGCTTAAAAATTAATTAAAATTACCATAATAGCTTTGTAAAAAAAATAGTTAAACAATAGAGATTACAAGAAATAAGTCAAATAACTAAATAACAGTTTTCCATTTCATGACATATGCACCAAGTGCAAATGTCCATATGGCAAGAAAGAAGATAAAATAACTTTATCTTTCTCATCCAAAGTGTCACAATTTTAGAGGATTAGAAATTAATTCAAATTACTATAATAGCCTTATGAGGACTACCAAAAATTGGTATTCTCTCTTATATATAATAGTAGTAAATTAATATACACACATCTTTTACATTATTTTAAATATTTATATTTTTCAAAAGAATAATTTTTTACCTCATTTCTTTTTGATAAATTTAGTTTAGCCGGGTATCATATTTTGTAGATTCTGAAGGGTGGTTAACCCTTTCCCTTCTGGATAATTTGAATTCTTAGCTTGAATCTAAATTAATTTTCGAAGAGTGAAACATAAGTCATACATGTTAATAATGATCTTTTTTTTATTATTTTTTTTAAAAATCAGGTGGCGATTTTATACAATTTTTTTTTTAAGAGTACATAAGTTATTTTTATTTAACTTTGGCTAAAAGAGGGCATAACATTAAGATTACATTAACGTTACAACTTAGTAACTGTAACGATCTAAAAATTTAATAAAATATGTAAAATTTATGATTTTGTATGATTTGACTATTCTACCCCTCCCCATAGTTGCATTAGGGTATTTCTGGAGTGTGGGAGTGATTGACATTGTTTTTTATGCATTTTGATGTCATTTATGCGACGATATTGTGATTTTTGATGTCTTCGAGAGCCTTATTTTAGACTTATAGGAGTATCTTTTGATCTGTGAGACGTATGACCGAATGGACTGTATCAGCACCTCCGGAATATCAAGTTTTGTCTAGATAGATCTTTGGTTTGGGTCCCGATGCACCCAAACTCATTTTGACCTATTGATCGGAAAGTTGGAAAATTCAAAATATGGGTGTGGGGTCCACATTTGATCAAAACGAACTCGGATGAAAAATTTGACTTCTCCAACAGTTTCGAAATGTCGATTTTAGGGTGTTAGCATGTTTGGTATGATTTTACGACTTTTAAATTTTATTTCGATCCTCGATTTGAAAAATTGTGATTTCGAGGATCAATTTTGTGAAAATAATTTTTTTTTTTTAAATTCTGATATCACCATTGAATTTGGAGCGTCGAATTTAGTGTGGTTACATAGTTCATTTGCGTACATCGAACTCCGATCGAATTTCAGGCACCCCATCGAAGTCCGCGTTGACTTAAAAATATGTGGTGCACCAGGTTGCTGGTGCAACCAGATACATAAAGGGTAAATTGGGATTGAGGAATGAGTTTTATATTTAAATATCTAGTAATCCGGGTACAATATAAATAACCCTTTTTATCCATTTTTTCCTCTTTCTTTCACCTTCCTCTTATGAGTTAAACCCTATAATAGTGTGAGAGCTTAAAAGTAAAGCTTGTGGGAGCTTGGGAAACTAGATTAACATATATTTCTTGATTCTATTACGGATTTAAGGTAAGAAATCATTCTTTTCTTAGTAATTTTCTTAATTAATTTCTCAAAATCTCAAAAATCTTAGGGCTTGATTTTAAACCTCAATTTCATTTCTTTTCACTTGAATAATGTTTTTTATCTTATAATTACTAGTTTTCCATCAATTTAACCTTCAAAACAACTCCGATTCTTGATTTTAACCCGAAATTCAAAGATTATACCCGGTAAAGCTTTAAAATGGGTTTTCTTCATTTTGAACCTCGTTTTTTACTTGATTTGACTTGCGTTTTCAGCTGTAGATTCCTAAAGATATGGGAAACATGTTTTTGAAGTAAAGTTTCAATTTGCCCTTCTTTTTCGAAAATTCATTCCGGAGGTCCGTTTTGATCCCGAACCAAAAGTAGTTAATATGGGTGTCGTTATTTTTTTTAATGCGTAGATTTTATATTTGATGTTTTTAGAAAAAATCGAGATCGTTCGTGAAAAGTAAGGTTGTGGTTTTGAAGTGTAACGAATCGGTTTCAGCTTTCGAGGTAGGTTATGGCTTAACTCTTTCAGAATGGGTTGAGTAGTAAATGATGATACAAAATACATATTAAGGGCGGAAACTAATCATAAAAAATGATTATTTATGTGTTGTGCCCGTGTGGGGGCCTATATGTGATGTAATTGTCAAAATTAAGCTATTATGTGATATGTGTAACCATGTGGGGTCCTATGGTATATTGACAGCCTTGAATACATGTAAACAACTGTATTGTGTTGTTAAGATGCTTAATATGATACCATTGGTGTATTTTGATTATATTCATACTTTATTGGAATAAGAGACATATGAAAATTCATGGATGAAATAGAAATAATGAGTGGATATTGGCTCACGTGGTTGTGAAAATATATCATTATGGTTGATTGCAAAAATACTCATTGTGATTGGTTGTGATCATTACATCCTCATATTATACTCATTCATGAAATATTGGTACCACCGTGATAACATCTGAGAAATACTGACAACACCTTTTAAAAACCCTTCCCGAGGAATGTGTCGGAGAGGATATAGTATAACACCTTATAAAACCCTTTTCGATGGATATGTTGGAAAAGAGATATGAGATATGTGGATTGTATACTGATTGACGAACCCCTCATGGGACCTATATCGGGAAGCTTTAACTCCGTAGGTGTATATGGGGATTGCGCGATGATTCTGAAGGTTGTGCGACGACCTCGTGCATCATCATCATATACATTGCACCTACTTTATTGTGTTTATATTGTATTGTATTGTCATATTGACTTGCCCTTTATGTCATTGTCTTATCTTCTTTTACTTGTATTTAATGATCTTGTATATGTATGTTCCCCCTGTTCTACTTATATGTGATATAATGCATATTTGTGTTCTATCTGGTTGTGATGTTTCAATATATGTGATATATATATTAAAACTGTTAGTGCCAGCGGTATGGGCTACCGTCGTGGGACATTTTCTGAGTGTAGGTGACGATCCTTTAGTGTATATTTTGTATGCTTTATTTACTACTTTGCTTGATCGGCCTATGGTAACTAATGAGTACAAGTAGACCATACTCATGCCTACTGTGCCTTTTCGGTGCAGGTCTTAGTTCGAGTGCGCCTCAACTTGCTTGATTCAGGCGATTGTTGGAGCTTCCAAGGTAGCGGTTGGACATTCATACGTTCGAAGTTCATCTCTATCTTTCTATAGTAGTTATGTCTTTATTAGTATTCGAAGACATATATTATTCCTTTATGTTTATTTTTTTTGATGTATTTGACTCTTGGATTGTATTAGTAGTTCTTACACTATTGACACCTGGTTTTGGGCATGATTGATATTTTGGATAAGTTCTTTCCGTATTGTTATGATTACTTATATGGTTCGACTTTGTTCTATAAGCCTTACCTTGGGATATTTCGGTCCTTTTCTCCCTTTTATCGATTTGGGGATAGACTTACTTGTCAAGGTACGCCGCGACAAGTGTCATCATGACCTTCATTTTTGGATCGTGACAGTAACCAACTCATAAGACATGAAGACTAAGACCTTTTATCTTTTTTAGGACTAGGATCATATTCAGCAACGTGTTCCTTCAGTGCGTAAGTGATGTGAATGACACTTCATCTATTTAAACACAACTCTGTAAAGAATTCTTCTTCGAATCAAACTCCTCCTTCCATGAGAACTCTTATTTATTAGAGTTCTACTTCAAGTAAGACTTCTTCAGTTCAACCTCATTCTTCTTCAAATGTGCTAGTCAAATTTCAACTTTTTAATTGTTTTGAGTTTATCAAATATAGCCACTTATCCATTTCTTCAATCGAGAAACCTTGTCTTCTTATATCAGTGATCTACGTCTGTGCATCTGAATTAGTTTGATCAACATATTTCATTTACTTTATCAATCATCAAAATTTTATGTAACCCAAAAGAAGTTCAAATCATTGACAAGTGAAACACAGAAAATATAGTGGAGTTTCACACTCCAGGAGCAAGTTTGAAGTTCAAATCTTACGAATTTCTAGTTGTTCAATAATTGAATTCTAATAAAGTTTTCTGATTTTTTTCTTTCATTATTTCAACTACTGATATTTTTATCAAAAATTTATTTCTACTTTGAAATGGCTAAACACTAATTAGTTCGAAAACATTAGGTGAAATTCATTAGCAATCAGAAAATCACTACTCGCGAATGTCACCTGTAATATCTAGCCCGTTTGGTTATATGAGATGAAATCACGATTTGAGAAGTTGAAGTTTTGTTTGGACAAGTAATTTGAGATTTTTAAATTGTACTTTTTTTTCATAAACATAAAAACCTCATAAGGTTTGAAAACTATCGAAATTACCTCAATTTTTCAAACAATCTCACTAAATAAACAAAAGTACATTACGAAAGTATAATACACTATTACAAAGATATTCTAAAAAAAATTACAACATTTATTGATCAAACTTTAGCTTAAAAATTAAGTAAAATTGAACATATGACGGAATGAAATAGCTTTGTGTAAAGCTATAAAGTTCGTAATTTGAAATACATAAAAAAAAATTATGTTAGTGAGAGTAATAACTATATGAGATATAAATGCTTTAAAGATTGATGAGAGTAATTGTGAGGCCTTTTTACAAAATATAAACTCGTGGGATAATTTTTGCATTTTAAAATAATTTCAAATCATGATATTAAATCCCAAATCACATTTTTTGAAAAATTTGAGTTCATATATCAAGATATGAAATTACGAAATGAAATCACATGTTCAAACGCTTATTTTATCTCATAATTTTAAATTACAAACTTCATATCACATGTCCAAATACAACATAAGAGTTTTTAGTAGGCATTTGGATATAGGAATTTCAAATCGTGATTTCAAATCAACATTTGGACATGTGATTTGGAATCATGATTTCACACTCCATATTCTCAAAAATAAAATAAAAAATATTTGGAATTCCAAATCATAATTTTAATTTTCTTAATTACAGAAGAACTTGGCTCATAAATTTATATATATATTTTTTAAAAGACCCGTCATTTTTATATATTGCAAAATGAAATGTAAGGACTTTACATGACGTATGGAAACTAAATTTTCTAATAAAATATAATCTAATTATTTATAAAATTCATTTGATTCTTGAAGAACGATTAGTAATTCTTTTTTTTTTTTTTAAAATGAGATGCCTTAGAACTCACTTTGCTTCTTGTCTCAAATGTTAGAAGAACAACTAGGTTAGCTGTTTAAGATATTTTATTTTATTAATATGTCTAATGATATGTTAGTCTTATTTTGTTCTTAGAAGTTGAATTATTTGATGATGTTACTTTATAGCATATATAAGATTTCGGGCTTGAGTTTTGAGAATGAAATCCTCTTTTGTAGGAGTGTTAAAACTCTCATAGTGAATTTTTTATGGCGCGAATGTAGATTGATCGAATCAGTGAGTTCTAGCCACCAAGTGCTTGAAGAAGGAAAAAGGTCTGTTTGGAGAGAGTAGTACAGAGTACTTAAGGACAAACGCTGCAAGTGAAAAGATTGGACATTAATTTCAACTTGATCTCCAAAAGATATATGTAACCCAAAATATACTGTCAATGAGTGTTGCATTTGTCAACTCTCAACAAATACGTAATTCTCTCATCAACTGGAATCTGCATAGGTACTATCTCTTGGTTGCATTACATTGTCAAACTACAACGAAAGAAGAAAGAAATGCTAGGCATACTTCCAGGCAGGAGCTGATCTACATTATCATCATCTATGGGTTCGCGTGGACCCAATAGCTTTTGTCCAGATTGTGTATATGTATTACAAAATCAACTAAATATCTATAAATATTTGACAATGAAACCAATTGTTATTATTTTATATTAACTTGAGGTCGCATGAAGCCATAAACTTCAAATACTTGCTGAAGATTTTTTGAATCTTCTTTCTTGTTGGCAGGTAAAATATTTCACGTCCGAGTCTTCAATACCGACCATTTGGATGTGGGAACATCTGCCACCAGCTCTTTTGCCACTGCCCAGCAGCACAATGCCATTGTTGACAAGAAAACATGAAGAAAGATGCAGGCTTATAAAACCACAGAAGAAAACACTCACAGACAGATCAAAGCAAGGAGGCTCCTTTATTAGATCTATATGCTAAATATAGTCAAAAAGATCCATTTAAGGACTACTACGTTTGGGCAAACACAGTGGCGGGGCCAGGAATTTGGCGAAGGTGTGCAAATTTTATTCCTAGCTATGTTAAGAGTGTGCAAAATTGAATATTTAACTTCTATTCACCACATAAATTTTCCAACGAAGGGTGTGCATCTGACCACCCTTTGCTAAAGGTGGCTCTGCCCTTGGGCAAACAAAAGGTGGCTCTGCCCTTGGGCAAACAAAAGACGAACTTTTACAGAAGAAAGCAACCAACTCAAGATCTTTAATTTGTTTTAATCTTAGGCTCCTCAATTATTGCATTCTGTACTTCTCGTCCTAATCAATGTGCACATTTTTTTCAAACAGATCAAAGGTCTAATAACTATCCCTTATCACAGAGAGATGGTACTTAAGTACCTTAGGCATGTAAACTGTAAACATATATAGAATCTGGCAGCATTACATAATACTCATAGATGAACGATCAGATATTAGTAATTTTACTTCCAAATGAAAAGAATAATGCTTGCATAGACTTGTTATCATACATGATCAATCCAAGTAACCATTTTTACTATGCATTTACCATTGTAAAGTTACATTGCTGTTAAAAACAATGTGTTTCATGCTATTTGCAAAAGTTTTTCCAGCTGATTAATGAAAAGAAACAGGGAGGCTCTTCAAAAGAGGATTAGTATACTGACCTTTAGATGATGCAGGTAGTACAACAACATGCATAGTTGCATTGTTTGGCGGTAATGCTAAACGGAGAGGATATAAATTCCCATTAAATTTGTTCCGCGAACAAACAACAATCTTCTCTATCCCGGTTTCTTCTTCCAATTTTTTAGTCAGTTCGTCTAATCCATGCCCTTTGAACTGAAATGAAGGCCCTTTCACTGAATCATTCACATTTCCATTCTCGTCCGCTACATAGTAATAGATTAGCCTACCTTCAGACTTCAGCGTGGACTGCAACAGTTCGTACAAATCTAGGATATCAGCTTTATTCCTTATGGTGAAAATACTACATTACATTATGAGAAAACTAAAAAAGTCAATTACAAGTAATTTCTAACATCAAGCATGGGCAGGTAACCTACCAAAGATGGCAAGTAACATGCTACAATGACTATAAGCCTATAAATAAAATCCTAAAGACTCGTTTGGTTACTGGGATTATCAAAATAAGGAAATTCGCTAATATTTTATATAGTACTTTATATGGTTGCATTTTGATTTTTGGTATAAGTAATACCGGTATTACTTTATAGCATAGCCAATGTGGGATAACGATATGATTATTAGTTATACTTGGATAAAACCAAGTAATGACAAAGTTGCAATTCTGCAAAAGCCCTTTTCTGCTGCCATCTCCCATCAGCAATAGGTACCACTAACTTTGTCCACGAAAGGCTAGGACCGATGGGAAGAAATCACCTCGTGTTTTTGTCTCTGCTAGAATTTAAACTTGAGACCTCATAACCCATTTCATCGACCACTAGGCCACACCTTGGGTGCTGCCAAAGCCCTTTTCTTAGTTTAAACCAATCACCTTTTTAGATTAGTTTTGATCTAATGAACCAAATAAATCATAAGTACTATATAATCCAGGGATAATCAATCCTACTGTCACAATCTCTGCATTATAATTTCAGCATAACTTTGTAAACGACCCTACCCTTAAATCTATTACCATAAGGAAGATTTCATTTCATTTAGCGTCAAAATGTACAATCAACAGAGCTTAAGCAGAAGACAAACCTGAGTCCTGGAAAATTTAGGAGTTGTAAGATGAAAAGATGAGCCCAAATCATCATCCCCTGATTCCGAAACGCTTTCATCGGGCAATTCTAGCAGTACCTCAACAGTATCAACTGCCCATAAGATCCAATCTTGATGTCTATGAGGTATATCATGTGTAACTGAATTCCTCCAAGGAGGTAATCCACTATTTGCCCTTAAATAATTGCCATATCTAGTTTTCAACTTCACCAAGGATCCCTCTTTAATAGGTTCCCACTCAACTAATGAATCCAATTTATTAGGCAAACTTTGTACAACTTTCTGACCTGTTACACCAAATAGATGTTGTTCATCTAAGGCCGTTAGGTATTTTCCATAGCAGCTTTTCAATCTGATCACATTGTCTAATCCTTCTGGAAATTCGACAGTCCATTTAACGCTCTTTGAAGATCCACTGCGATCTTGGTATACGGATTCTTGATCAGGATCAGCATGTAAGAATTTCTCATGGTTGCTCTTTAGCCTAATACATTTGGCTTTCTGGAAAAATTCCATCTAGAATTAAATGAAAAATTCTATGCAAAATGTACAAGAATCAACTTACCCAAGAAAGAGAAGATCTTTTTTATGTAGAGTATTTATTCAAGAGGTTCATGACATGTGAAAAAGATCAGCAAATTGAGGGAGAAAGTATTAGATGTAAAGGAAGTGTGTGTGTGTGTGTGTGTGAAACAGCTATCATTAATGCACGTAAGATGTCCTAATTGTGTAACGGGCAGATAGGAAGGTAGGTAATATGTTGTATTCGTGTGAAATCTTTGACTTTAACGTAAACGTAAACGTATTCCTCTTTTGGTTTATTTTTTCTGTTAATTGTTCTGTTTCGATAATTTACTTCGGACATCTCAATTAATTTTATAGGATAATTATTACTTTTATCAAACAGCAATATTGCGATTTGTGTAACCCTATCTATCAAAACTTAATAGATGGGAAAAAAATAATAAAACTTTCTTCATTTGCTAAACTGACCACAAATTAAATATTTCTACTAGGTGGAGGCCTCATATGTAACATATGAAACAAAAAAACTAAAAATTAACCCCCATTGTAGAACGTTATAATGTTTCAAGAATTCAGCGTGGGCCACTACTCGCTGGGCTCTTATGCATGATTTGATTCGCCGACGTAGTTATCTCTCAATTATAAATTGTAATTATTTTATTTTATACGAGAAATGAGATAAAATAGTACTTTAATTTGAATAAAACAAGATAAATATTAATTAATTAAGTGAAATTAATAATTATTTTTATAAAAAAGGGTCAAAAATATCCTTGAACTATTTGAAATAGATTAAAAATACCCTCATTAATTTTTTGGCTTAAAAATACCTATCCGTTAAATATTTGACTCAAAAATACCCCTCTCCTTAACGAAATTCCACCAAGCATGCCACCTAGTTAAAAAAAGTCACGTAGCTATGCGACATCACCATCCACATGTGAAATTTTATTTTTCAGAAAATGGTCAAAAATACCCCTGAACTATCTGAAATGGATCAAAAATATCTCTCGTTAATTTTTTAGCTCAAAAATATCCCTCCCCTTAACGAAATTCCACCAAGCATGCTACATAGGTAAAAAAGTCACGTGGCTATGCCACGTCACCATCCACATGTAAAATTTTATTTTTTAATTATATGTCATTCCTTTCTTTTTGATGAAGGAATTAAAGAAAAAGATTATATTCAGTGATGTTGATTTATTTTTTCTGGACTCAATGATGTTGATAGTTTTTCAAGTTTTATGTTTAGTCATCAAGTATTCTTAGAATTTTTGAAAATTTCACTTTCAGAAAAATAAATGACATTTAATATATTTTAATCTTTAATGGATATAATTTTCTTTAATAATCTAAGTGAAAAGTTTATCATATAATGAAAAAAATTGAATAATTCTCCTTTAACAAAATTTATTTAGTACCTTTCCAATGTCGAGAAATTCTAAAAATGTTAAATTAAATCCAGTAAAAACACTGATTTATTTCATTTTATTTAAATATTTTTAGAAATTTTTAATTTTGTTGATCATATTTTTTTCCAGATCGATAAAACTGCTTTGCAAAAAAATAAAAATAAAAATAAAAATAAAGAAGAAAAGAGTGTCATATAATTAAAAAATAATATTTTACATGTGGATGGTGATGTGGCATATCCACGTGGCTTTTTTTTTTTGTCTAGGTGACATGCTTGGTGGAATTTCGTTAAGGGGAGGGGTATTTTTGAGTCAAATATTTAACGAAGGGGTATTTTTGAGCCAAAAAACTAACGAAGGATATTTTTTATCCATTTCAGATAGTTCAGGGATATTTTTAATTCTTTTTCGAAAAATAAAATTTTACATGTGGACGGTGATATGACATAACCACGTGACTTTTTTACCTAGGTAGCATGTTTGGTGGAATTCGTTAAGAAAAGGGGTATTTTTAAGTCAAATATTTAATAGAGGGGTATTTTTAAATCAAAAAACTAACAAAAATATTTTTAATTCATTTCAAATAATTTAGTGATATTTTAAACCCTATTCCATTATTTTTAATATACTATAAAGATGAAGGAAGAATTTTTCTTTTCCCCTTTCTGATAGTTAATTAATCACCACATGTTCTTCCTGATCACAGCACAAATGCTATGAACAGTGGGGCAGAATCGGAGCGACGATTCCAATTAAAGGAGTTTAATATGTAAAAAAAATTTAATTGAAGAAAGATTCAATACTTATTATAATCATATAAAAAATAATTTTAATCATATATAAATAGTATAATTTTTTATCGAAGAAAATTCATCTGATCCTCTGAGAAGGCTGGCTCCGCCTCTGAGTGGGGTGGCCATATAAGTCAAGTTCCATTTTTTCTGATTCTCATGTGATTAGGCTGGTCCTTGTCTCCTCGATGGTTGTGGCAAATTGTCGGCCAGTTTTGACAAGGCATACATACGGTGAATAACCGCGTCAAATTCTTTTTATTAAATTTTTTAAACGGATCTTAAAAGTTAGTATATTAAAATATAAAATTTTAATACCCCATTAATGATTTTTTTAATTTATTAATAATATTTATTTAGGTATTTGAAGAAGTTTTTATTTTAATTGAATATTTGAATACAACAATAATATATCTAGCGTATTTTAATACAGTAAAGTTTGGAGAGAATAAAGTATATGTAGTCCATATTACTATCTACAAAGAAGTAAAGAAGCTATATTTGAGAGACCCCGACCCAATACCAAAAAAATAGTAAACAAAGTCATAACAAAATATAAAATAAAATGAAATAACAGAAATAAAGACACTCACAGAGTACTATACATCATTTCATCAAAAGTACACACCTCACCCATAAACCCTCCAAACAAGAAACTCTAACCTACGAGCACAACTCTATAACCACTAGCATCGCTATGCCAAAGCAACCTATCGACTAGCTATGAATCACCCCCACGAATTCGCTGCCTTGAACAACCGTTTGTTTCAATTGAACACTTGAATACATAAGAAGTTTATGAGACACTTTCAAATTTTGGAAAAAGAATGCGTGTGTATTCTCAAGTGTTTATCAAGTTGCTCAACTAATCACATAATAAGTTATGTGAATCTTTTTTAATTATACATTAGCCACAGTTAGGAAACAAACGCATGGGGTTTTACGTCTTATTGATCAACTGAATATGTTAATTAAAGAAAGTGACAAATTTTAAGTGATTAACTTAATTATGTATGCAATTGATATTTAAGAACGCGCACAAAGAATTACTAATTAGAATTAAAAATATTTAATATGAATGCTTTATAATGTGTTCAGGTATTCAATGGAAACACGTCATAATTTAAGTATCGAAATGAAATTTGTTTACAAGTTTATGCGTCACTGTATTAACCACATATAGATGTTATCTTGGTGTCTATCTTTCCTTCGCAAACTATATACTAGCTCAACAAGCCAATTTTGTTAGGTACACGTATCAGCCATGGTTAAATGAAAATATACAGCTCAATCCGATCGAAATTCTCTCCCACACCGAAATCCTCTCCTAGAATTCATCTTGACCAAACAATGAAAGACTGGTGAAAACAAAACAGGTTGCAATCTGCATCACAAGAACAAATTAAATGGTATTTTGCAATATGTTTTGACTTTTGAATTAGCTTCACTTTAGACTTTGGCTTGATAATCACCCATTAATTTCAAAAGGCCCTTTCTAATATATGCATACATCTTTCAATCCTCCAGTGATCAATTTTCTCATGCAATGTATTGAAAAGGGTCTTCTGAATGTCATTAGCCATCATCATCGTTATCATAGATTGTCATTGTATATAAGAGCTTATGTTTTCCCTAATTAAAACTCTTTTCAAGATTTGTTATGTAGTTTTTGCTTGAGAGAAATTAAATTAGAAACATTTTCTCCAACTTTGTAATTAATGTATACAAGCGATTTTGAATTAATTAGAATATGAAGTTCTTGGAAACGGCAAAAACAATTCGTCTGAAAACGCACAATGGGAAATACCTAATAGCAAGCAATGATGAGAAATCTATACGCCAAAGCCGTGATGGCTCAACACCAAATGCACTTTGGTCCGTAGAGTTATTGGATGGCCAACACTATATCCGCCTTAAAAGTTGTTATGGCAAGTATTTGACAGCTTCAAATGTTCCATTACTTCCTAAGGTAATTCAAAATCCAAACGATTCATTTCCTATTTTCGTCACAAATTTGTAATATTTCTGTTTGTGACAAATTTTAATTCATGAAAAATAAACTTCAATCACAAATCAAATATGAAAATCGTGAATTTTGTATTGATAAACATGCAGGTATTTGTTTCGTTGATTCTTCTCTTTAAATTTTCTCCGTAATTTAAGGGTCGATAGTATTGTACTTCTCAAACTTAGGACAATTTGGATTTGATAAGAATTTTCTCCGTAATTTGAGACCGTCAATAGCGTATTTCTCGAACATAAAAAGATTTAGATTTGATATGGATTATCACCATAACTTGAGGGTCGTTAGTAGCATACCGACCATTAGTAGCGTATTTTTTGAACAAAGGAAGATTGGGGTCTTTTAGATATTCTTCAAGTATTTGATTATCCAGAAGAAAGAGTTTTAATATCTTTTCTAAATATTTGTTTATGAAATTTTAGAGATGTTTATGAAACATATTACCGTTTAAATAGATATAATTTAAAGTTTAAGGCAGAGTAGGTAGGTTCAGGATAAAGTCCTAGAACACTAACAGAAAATAAATTCTTCTTAGATAGTTCATAAAACTTTTATGTCTACAACATATCATTTGCTACAGATTTAGTTCGCATAGGTGAATTCTTTCATAAAATCATCACAATTCTATCATATGGTACACTTTCAATTACTACGTTCTTATTCATATAACATCTCAACAGGTCACCAGATCAAGAAAAGTGATGCAGACGTTGCCTGAGAAATTGTGTTCGGCAACAGAATGGGAGGCAGAACAAGATGGGTCAATATACCAAGTGCGTCTAAAGACGCGATACGGTCATTTCCTAAGACCCTTTGGAGGAATACCCCCATGGAGGAACATTGTCACACATGATATTCCTCATAGAAAAAATGCTACTCTTTGGGAAATTGAAGTTATGCAGACTCGTTTGGTTCCCAAAAAAGTTCAACAACCTGCTACAAATTTTGCCCAAATTACCAAATCATTCTCTTGCTCTTTTACCGAGCCCATATAAACAAATGAATTGTATATCATTCTAAATTCTGGGTGCTTTTTATTAAGTTGGTTTGAAAATCATCAATGTTTTTTGGTACAAAAATGTCTATCTATAATTCTTTTGCTATACATTCTAATTCTTGTTATTATGTGATGATTAGTAAAAAGAAATGATTAAAACATTCAAAACATTTAAAAATTGATAAGTTGTACATATGATAAATCACATGTTATTTTTTGGAGTGTATACTAACAATATTAAATTACAGATAATATATTAAATTATTGTATGTGTCTGTGTTATTGTTTGAGGGTTGAAGTTAGTACTCATTTGCTTTCCATTCTATTTAGTCAAGAACATATGCACTAGACCATCAAAATTAAGAGATAGTTAGAGGTAATGATAATAACTTAAAAATTAAAGTAAGGGTGTTAAACTATATTTTAAACACGTGCTAGCATATTAAATAGAGCAAGATAAGAGAAATATTAATATAAGTTAAAATTATTTGGTTAATAAATATGGTCGGTTGAATTGTTGAGGAAATTAAAAGATAGCTAGAGGTAATGATAATAACTTAATAATAATTAAAGTAAGGGTGTTAAATTATATGTTTAGACACATGCTGGCATATTAAAGAAATCAGGATAAGAGAAATATAATATTAATGTAGGTTAAAAGTATTATTTTTTTGTTATATATAAGCGCCAGTTAGCTAACGGCTTAAACAACAGATGGCGAATTGTCACAATTGTCTAAACATATTTTGATCAGCAAATAAATTGAGACAATATTATCCCACCCTTTTTGTGGATGATACGAGAGTAAACTATGAAGATGGAAAATACACGAGAACAAAGGAAACAAGATAGAAAATGAAAATGGATAGATAAATTAACACAAAATGATAAAGAGAGGACAATCAAAGGGTATATTAAACACAACGACCTTTCTATCAATTACCAAGAATCACCAACGTCTTAAGAAGACCGAGAGTGATTTAAATCACTCACAATCAATGTTTCTCACAATCAATAAAGCTCCCAGCAAGCTTCAATAAGACACTCTCAAGTGTGTACATTCATTCAAAATCATCCCAGTCTAAAATAAAGAGAAGACTACCTATTTATAACCCAGACTATTTATTACAATTGAGCTCAAAAGTGACTTTAAATACTAATTGGGCCCAAAAATGACCCAAAGCTCGAAACTCAACATAGAGCAACCTTCATTCTTCTAATCTTCTATGGAAGATCACAATATTCCTCTTCATCTCTAGATCCTGGCCATGTAACACTTTCACTCGTATCATCCACTCTTTCTTGAAGAAAATTTATCCTCAAATTCAAGAGTTCATCATGTTCATGATCAAGGAATTCCAGGGAGTTCTTAGAAGTGGGGGAGGGAGGGACATAATATGTGTAGCCAAGTAAAGTGGAATGCTAAACTCTCCTTCTTAAGGCCAAACGTCCTCAATTGGCACCTTGTTGACTAGCATATTTAGGATGATGATATCCCCATCATATGAATTCACATCAACCTCCACATTCTCATCAAGATCATCAACTCTTTCCTCTTGCTCCACTTCATCTTTGTAGTATGGATCACTTTCTCGAAGTATGATGGCTTTTTGTGTTGGACACTCACTCATTTGGTAACCACATCCTTGGCATTTAAACCATTGAGTACCCTTAAGATTAGGATTACCTTCCTTTCTAGAGGGATACTTGGGAGTATTCTTCTCAATGGCCATCTTCTCAAAAGTCTTCTTGAATTCAGAGCCTTGTCTCCAATTGAATGATATTTGATTCCCCATTTTATGCTTACTTGGATCCTTCTCCATCTTGATATCTCACTCAACGTCAATAGTCGCCTCCAAGAGATCATCTATCTTTGCAAACTTGCGTATTGATATTTGAGAGGCAATTTCTTTATTCAATCCCACCTTAAATCGGATCTTGATATGCTCTTCATCCTCCTTATAATCAAGCTTCAAGAGTAGATTTTGAAATTCATCATAATATGCTTCAATACTCTTGTTTTCCTATCTCAAATTGTAGAATTTGATAAGCAATCCTTGTCTATATCTTTTCATTACATACTTGGCTCTCATAAAGGCCTTCATTACATCCCATGATGGATAATGACCTCCATGAAGAACCCTTGTGTTCTTTTAGTCGATTTTTTCCATGTCAAAGCATATCCTTCAAATTGAGCAACGCCATAGGTTATCTTTTTAACATTGGACAAGTCATTAGCTTGGAAGATCCTATCACATTTACGACTCCCACTTGAAGTACCCTTCAATATCACTACCTTCATGAAAGTTAGGAAGAGTGACCTTGATAGAATTGAGGCCCATGTCATGACCTCCATAACCACCTTGGTCCCTTGGTCCATGTCCTTGTGCACCATATCTATACCCTTCTTCTATATATCCTACAAACTCTTCTTAAACTCCAACGGCTTTATTTGGTGGCATTCAGTTAAGTGGAGTTTGGTAGGATGGATTCAGATTTTGTGGTATTTGGTAGTGTGGTATTTAGATTTAAGGTACTTGATAGGGTGGGTAGTTGGGTGGATTAAGGCCTTGTGGGTTCGATCCTTAGGGAATTTGGTAGTTTAGAAGTTGGTTTTGTGGTAGTGGAGCTAGAATTTGTGGAGCTTAGGGGGGTGGCGTTTGTTAGTTGAATTGTAGTGGTCAGGCTACATGTCATGGAGTTTGGCCGATGGTAGTAGTAGTGGGTAAAGGATCACTTACTTATGGAGGAGGGTATAACATGTGGTGTAGAGTTCTAGGAGAGACAGTGATGAAATTTTCTTGAGCATGCCCTCTTGAATTGGAATCTCCATTGCTCGAGTTTTCTTCCAAGCTCAACACCCTTCCATCCATACTTGATACCTTCTCCTCGAGGCCCGACATCCTTTCATGTATAACATCTATACTTTATTATATTCCCATCATATCATTCATAAGAGTATTAAAGTTTGCCCGCTTGGAATAGGTTAGATCTTATCTCCCAGTGTCATGGTACCTATGAATAAGACACATAACACAAATAACAACAAGGTTAACGTTAATGAAATCAACTCTCTCAATCCAAGTATTTGGATTGGCTCATAATTTGGCACAACTTGTTGGTCTTGGTTGCTTGTGTTGGTCTTGACTGTTCTCTCGGGTAGAAAGGATTCTAGTTGAGAGAAGAATGGATGACTCAATTAAGAAGTAAATGAAGAAAATATAATACAAAAAAGAGATAGAGAAGCTAAAAAAATAATTGTGTATTTCATATCTTTTAATCATCAGAATAATGCCCTTTAAATAGGCAACGTAGGTGTATAGAATTGTTCATCTTATGATCATTAGAATTCTATCTAACTACTACTCTATGCACAATATGTGGTATATTCATACTCAATCACAGAGTCCTAATACTACTATTTTACACAGCTCTAACACATAACACATTCAGCTAGTACAATTCTATGCTAACTCGTCAACTAACTCTTAGTCTCCAACACTTTCGCTTAAGCCAGTGGAAGGAGGATCATCCATTCCTAGATTTCTTTGAAAACCTGAAAATTGTTGATTGGTTAGTGCCTCAGTATGGATGTCAGCTAGCTGATCCTGAGATTGAATAAAATGTGTAATAATCTATTTTCTAGCAACCTTTTCCCTGAAAAAGTGGTAATCCATCTCAACATGCTTTGTTCTGGCATGCATAATAGGATTCACAGTTATGTGTAATGCACTGAGATTGTCACAAAATAATATTGGAGCTATGGAAAGTGAGACACCAATATCTCTAAGAATATAAATTATCCAAGTGATTTCTACTATAGTTGACGCCATTGCCCTATACTCAGCTTTAATACTTGATCTTGTAACTGTCCGCTACTTCTTAGAGGTATAGGAAATGCAATTAGAACCTAAGTAGATTGAATAACCTATAGTTGACCTTCTTTTTGTGGCACAACCTCCCCAATTTGCATTAGAGTATCCATACAATCTTAGAGGTGAACGTGCAATCAGTCTAAGTCTAAGTTGAGTTGAGCCTCTAACATATCTAAGGATTATTTTAACAGCTTAAAATTTTTTACTATTAGGAGTTTGCATGAATTGGCTGACTAGATTCACTGCATGAGTGATATCTGGTCTAGTCAATGTGAGATACTGAAGGCTTCCAACAATACTCCTGTATAATATAGCATTGGTAGAAATTCCTTTGGCTTCCAAAAGACCATGCTTTTATGCAAGTGGTATGCACTGGTCTGGCCATGGCCGTATTTGTCATCTTAAGTAGTTTTGTAGCATACTTTCTTTGATTAAGATGAATACTACCACTAAAGTATGTAACCCTAATCCCAAGAAAAAAATGCAATTGGCTAAGATGTTTCATTGCAAACTCCTTTCTAAGTGCTGCAATTACTTCTTGGATATGTGATCTTCCTGTAATTACTATATCATCTACATATAGAAGGAGAAGGATATTACCTTTCTTGCAGTGAAGGACACACAGTGGTGAGTTTACTCTATTGTATTTGAACCCAAAATGAAGTAAATCCAAGCTGAATTTATCAAACCATGCCCTAGGTTCTTGCTTAAGGCCATATAATGCTTTCCCCAAGGAACATACATGAAGTGCAAATTAAGGGTCAATGAAGCCTAGTGGTTGTGTTATATAGACCTCCTCCTGGAGATGTCTATGCAAGAATGCATTTTTGACATCAAGCTGTCTAATAGGCCAGTGTAAGCTGAACACCACTGAAAACTCCACTCTCATAGTTGTGGCCTTGACCACAGGACTAAAGGTCTCTTCAAAGTCAATCCCTTCAAGATACCCCTTGACCACCAGTTTGGCCTTGTGTCTTTCTATAGAACCATCTGACTTGAGCTTAGTATTGAATACCCACCTTGATCCAACCACATCCATATCATTAGTTCTAGGCACTAAAATCCATGTTTGATTTTTATGTAGTGCTTATATTTCTTTCTTCATGGCTGCATTCTAGTGTGGTAGTCTAAGTGCTTGATTTATAGTTCTAGGCTCAATGTCTGCTACTCCATTTACTGCTAGCAAGGCTGTAGGAGTTGCTACTTGTTTACTCTTTGACCTTGTCACCATGTGATGCCCACCTGTACTATTAGGTGTTTGTTCGTATGAGGTATCTTTTACGCTTTGAAGAGGTGGTGCTTCTCCAAGATTCTGCATGTTCATTGTGTTGAACCACTTTGACAAATCAACTTTAGGTTGTATGCATGTAGAGTCTTGATCTTCCAAACTCTCATGATTCTTGTTCTCACTATCTGGGCTACTTTCTAGCGGATCATCATTAGTTTGATCATGATTGCTTTCTGGTAGGCTATTATCTTCATCAATAATCTGAGTGTCATGTTCACCAACATGTTCACCTATCTCAATCCATAGTGGAGAAGTGTGTGACACTTTTCCTAAATTGATAGCTACAACTGCACTTGAAGACTCATTATGCACATCAGAAAAAGACTCAATGAAAGTAGCTAAGTGAGTGAAATTATTTGGAGCAGATTGTTCTGGTTGGACATAGGAAAGTGTGTTTTTATCAAAGATCACATGTCTAGAGACAATCACTTTCCTGGTTGATGGATGGTAGCACCTGTAGTGTTTGTGTAGGCTATTGCAACCAATAAACACACATGGATAAGTTTTTGGTCCAAACTTTGTCTCCCCCCTGAGATATGGATAACACCTACAACCAAAGACCTTTAAACAATTGTAATCTGGTGATGTTCCATGAAACTTAACAAACGGTATCTCATTTTTCAACACTGAGGATGAAAGTCTATTTATTAGAAACACAGTTGTGAGAAAGGCTTTTACCCAAAGGAATATAGGTATCTTGGCATGAAAAAGTAGTGTTAGCGTAGTTTCTACTATGTGCCTATGCTTCCTTTCAGAAATTTCATTTTGTTCAGGAGTATGTGGACAAGACAATTGCCTGATAATGCCACAACTTTTCAACTGTTTGATGAACACATTATTGATGAACTCTTACCGCCATCACACTAGAAAATCTTAATTGGTTTAAAAAATATTTTTTAACCATTTTTTGAAACTTAAGAAAGACTTCAAAGAATTCATACTTCTTTTTAATTGGATATAACCAGGTATACCTTGTATTATCATCAAAATTCAGTACATAGTATTTCATATGTTGAGAGGATGCAATCGGTGTTAGACCCCAAAATCATAATAAATCTTAATAAAAGGTTCCTTTTGAATTTTATTTCTCAATGCAAAAGAAAGTTTACAGTTTTTTTCTAATTGACAGCTAGTACAGACAGTAGGCACTTTATTCCATCTCTTAATATCTATGATTTATTCCTATTCAAAAATTGTAAAGATTTTTATACTAGGATGGCCTAATATAGCATGTCAAATCCAATTTGTCTTCTTCTTATATGAATATGTCATAGCGAAAATATCACTGTCTTCTAGTTCATAGAGTCCTCTTCCCTTAGATCCATTGGCCACCTTTTTCATAACTTCTTGTCCTTAATAGTAAAATCAGGTTCATCAAACTCAAGTTTATTGGAATTGTCTTTTGCAAGCTTGCTAGCAGACATTAGATTCTTATTTAACTTGGGTACCACTAGCATTTCCTTAACTTTTAAACTTAATTTGGTAGTGTTCCCAATATGTTTGATGTTTAAAAGTGGTCCATTACCAACAATTATCTTATCAATTTCATTGTAAACTTTAAAATCAGATAAATTACCTATGTTGTTGGTCATATGATTTATGGCTCCTGAATTAACATACATAGTAGGATTGTCAGTCATTCCCTGTCAAATATTGGCTACTGCTAAGGCCTGCGGGAGATATTCTACGGTCTGATAAGAATATGTTAGCCCCACATTCACATAATATGTTTTAATAATGACAAACAAATAAACAAATATTTTACAGGATACAATGAAGATACAGTTGCATCAAAGAAGATCTCTCAGGAGCAACATATGGAAGAATATCTCGTGCAAGGAAATTAGTATCCACCCACAAGGAGCCGATGCTATATTTAGAATCACATAAATGAAGGATCTTATTAGATCCCTAAGTATAAGGGAGATGACTGACAATCAATTGAAATAACATCTCTAACGGTAAGGTAAAAGGATAGAAGATCACACTATCTACATAGACATATCTGATATGGACATGTATGGCTGTGAGTTTATACTCGAGAAAAGAAGGTTGCACCATATGTATGGACATATCTAATATGGACGTACCACATGGTGCAATCCCTCAATCAAGAAATCAATTAAATCCTTGATTAAAAAGAAATCCCTTGGGTTTCTTTGTAAAGAGAAAAAGCTGAAGCAGTTGAAAGATTTAAAAGAAAAGATTTAAGACCAAAGACGACACATAACTTCACAGAAAATTCTTAGTGTGTCTCAATCTTAATCTCAATAAATCTTTGTACTTCTTAGCTTACAATAGTTACAAAAGAGTAAGATCGCGTCAACTTATTCATACCAGTTAAGATTGTGTCACAAGATCTGAAAATCAAAATAAGCTTTAGAACTTTTCCACTACATTTGTACTCTGACTCTACTTTGAAAATTTTTAAGGAAACTTTTGAAACCCAAGGGGACTGGAAGTAAGCCCCACATTAGTGTTCTAAACCGAGATAAATCTTTGTGTTTTTATTTCAATTACTTGCTTATTTATTTAAATCTAATTTGCTATGTTAAGTATACTGATCTGTTGGTGATATTGACTGTCAAGGCTAACTAGTCGACTCAAGAAAAGTTTTTCAATTCCCCCCCTGAATTTCAATTGGTATCAGAGCAGGTCTCACTAATAGTATTGCTTAACTGCACGTGAGCAAAGATCCAATGGCAAACTATCAGATTTCAAGTGCTCTCCTTCAAGATGGTCACTCTTTCACAAAACTACCATACTTTAATGGACAACATATTACTCCTATTGGAAGAATATATTCAAAATCTTTGTTCAGTCAAATGACTTCCAAGCGTAGGTTGTCATTAAGAATGGACCAAAGCCCATTCCAGGACTCAAAGAAAAACAGAAGGACTAGGAATCAAGTAGTGTTGACTTGGATGACTTTGAAAACTTTGAAGTCACCAAAGAATAACAAGAGGTAATTCAAACTAATGCAAGAGCTATAAGTTTACTCCTTTGTGCAGTTAGCGGTGAAGAATACGATAAGATATCAACTTACAAAATAAGAAAAGAAATGTGGAACAAATTAGAAGTAACCTACGAAGGAACCACCAAAGGCAAAAAGTCAAAAATCAGCGCTCTGGTCAATGAGTACGAGCTCTTCAAGATGGAAGAAAAAAAAGGCGTGGAATCAATGTTTACTAGATTCAGTAAAATTGTATGTGAACTGAAGTACTTGGGAATGATCTATCCACACAGTCTGCAAGTCCAAAAGCTTGTAAGAAGCCTACCAAAAGCATGGAAAACTAAAGTTGTGATTCTAGAAGACGGGGATCTCCATAATATGACCTACCATGAATTAAGAGGTAATCTCATTGCCTATGAACAAAATCATATCAACAGATACAACAAGGAAGAAAAGAAGAAACCAGTGGCCTTCAATGTTGTAACAACTGAAGAATAAAAATACCTGTATGAGGACAACAGTGAGGGAATGAGTTTCATTAATCACGGAGTAAGGCAGATTGTGAAACAAAGGCAGCAGAGACCACAAGGATTCAAAAATAATGAATTCACAAGAAATGATGATCGTTGTTATTACTGTAGAAAGTCAGGTCACGTTAAGCAGAATTATCTAGAATTGAGGAGAAGATCTGTCACGCCCCAAATCCCATTGGAGCGGACTGGCACCCGTAGCCGAGGAGGCCCGGGAGAACCCGTTCATAACCTATACTTTCACATTTACATTACTTATGAAAATTAGAAATTTGGGTAGCACTTCGTTGTAAATAGAAGAAAACAGTACCTGTATCAGCCCAGCAGACACGCATAAATATATATATGAACAGTAATTGGCCGTCAGAGCCATCACGTCTATCAACCAAACACTCCTATGGCTGTACAATATGTCTACAAAAGCCTCTACATAGATACACAACTGAGTTGGGGTCTGGACAAACTCCCGCCCACAAAAGACTTTTATGCATATACCAAAAGTACATATAGAGACGACTTGGGATGCCACGAAGCAACTGGAGCTCACCACTAACAACAGAATGTCCTGGCTCTTATTGCGGAGGTGTACGACCTGAAATACCTGTTCCTGCAGGCATGAATGCAGGTCCCCCGTGAGGGACGTCAGTACGGAAATATGTACTGAGTATGTAAGGCAGTGAGTATCAAGATGAGATACAAAAGATCAACAGAACCCAGATACCAGTGAATAAACAGTATGAGTAGACCACACTTAAAAGAACTGATGGGATACCTGCACATTACTTTCATATCATTACTTCCCGTAATCCTTATCAATACATAACATATGTCATACAATGGCCAACTGATCAGTGGTACTAATACAATACATCAGGGACCACCCCTAGAATAACATATATACATAATCTTTATAATACAATGGCCAACTGATCAGTGGTACTAATACAATACATCATATTATCAATTTAAAATACAGACATTCCATTTCTTAATTCAATTAATCTTTGAGATTGGTTACTTTGTGGTCACACTTTATGGTCCTTGAAACCATGATACCTCAATAGGAAAAATATGTAAATAGGTAATCAGTATCATGAAGATGAAGTAGAGAATCATGGATACCTCATTAAACCATTTCGGAGTCAACAATAGTATATGGACATTTTTTGACTAGCCGGACATCTTAAAAGTGAAAACAAGTTCAATTGGTAGTGTCGAAGATCATATGATGTTATTATGTGTCATATGTCGTAGGACAATGTTGGAAGCTTACTTGAGAGTGCCATGGGTCATTATTCATGCCAAAGATTAGATAGAGTATGTCTTACATACCTTGATATAACCACTTCAATACAAGTGACTTCCCGTACTCTTCGAACACTTATCTACAATAAGTCATTTGTGGCAAACTAGTATTAGCAACCAAACCTTACCATTTAGGTATTAACTTCACCAAATAATGTCTAGGAAGTAATCCTTTAGCTCATCAATAAGAGTACTACATACATCCTCTTATACTCTTATTACATTCACATATCATGCATTTTCATGAAATATCTCTCAACATCACTCTTAGCCTTATTTCCGTTCTTAATCACCATCCAATACCAACATGATCACTAGGCATACAACCACTAATATAATGATATATCACCACAATTCATCCTCCATAATCCAATACAGCAACTTCCATAATTTACTACTAACAATTTATACACAACAATTCATAACTATGTTTCTTGTTATCTTCCAACATCAAGACAATACTCATAATCCTTTATCAATACTTATTCATGGATAAGAATCAAGAATAAACAATATTCATACCTTAAAAATGAACTCTTTTATTTAGGATCCTCCTTACATAACCATGGGGTGCTTCTTGAAGCTTCCGAGATGGTGAACACAACTACGGAACCAATTTGAATTTTCTACGGTTGAATCACAAAATATTTGAGGTTGAAATTGGATAGGGTTTTCACCTTTCCTAAAATTTGGATAAAATCTGATAAAATTGAGGCTAAGTGCAGGTTTTTAAGACCAATTTTCGTCCAAATAGAAAATGACCATTGTACCCTAAAAATTGAAATAAATCCCGAATCTGTCCCCAGTGGATAGTTTTGACAGGCTGAAGTAAATCGAGTATAAATCCTTACTCAGATGTTGGATTTGGATGAAACCAATTGCATTAGAACGGAGACTCAAAGATCTTTCTTTTGATATATGGTAGATCGCCCAGTTCATTATATTGAGTAAGTTATGATCTTTCAAAGTTGACCCAAAAACTGGCAGGCCTCAGTATTTTCCTGCTAATTTACTGTTCACAAAAATCTGTTTTGAGAGGCTGAAGTAAAACGAGTATAACTCCTTACTCCGATGTTGGATTTGGATGAAACCAATTTCATCGGAAAGAAGACTCTCGGAGCTTTTCGTCTATATATAGCAGCTCACACAGTTCTTTTTGTACAAGGAGTTATGATCGTCTCAAGTTGGAGTGCCTAGCTGCAGAAATTTTCCTGCAGAATTATTGTTCACAGGCTTCCCGGCCACCGTTTTGAAATTTCGAATGTGCTCGCTTATATGAAATACTACTCTGTTTTGGGCAAACTTTATATCGTTGGAAAGATTATTCCAATACCTACACATACAACTATTGACGGGATACTTCTGAACACCATAAACTTAATTTAACCCATACACAAGTCTTTAGGACTCCATATAATCGCGATAAGTGTACGAAAAAATTTACGGGGTGTTACAAGATCATCCAGAAGAAATAAAAACTTTAGGGCATGGAGTGATGCAGATGAAACGGAAGAAGAAATAGAAGCGGCCAATATGTGCTTCATGGCAAAAGGTGAACCAAGTGAGGTAAGACCCTACAATTGTCATAATTGCAACATTCTTCAATTTTTTTTGATATTATTACTGATGAGATTCAAAAAGTTATTGATGAATACAATAAAATTACTCAAGAAAAGAAAAACTGGGAAGCTCGATTAAAACAAAAGCTTGAAGTAAAATGAATGAACTGGCAAGTTGAACTTGGAGCATGTCAAATCAAAACTGACCTACTTCAAGAAGAACTTGATGATGTAAAAAATGCAACTAAACAACATTGAAAAATCACCAAGTCACAGTTCCATAAGATCAAATTCTTTTAAAACGAAATCAAGTTTCTCATCAAGTTCGTTTAAGTTGGTTAAAAACTCTTTCTATTTTTGAGGGCTAGTCTGCTACACATGTGGTAAGAAGAGGCACAATCACACAACTGTAGACAAAGATCTAAAGGTGTGTGGGTTTGGAGACCGAAAGAAAGTACATATAACCCTCAAATACCCAAGACCACTAGGGTAGCTAAACAAAATTAATTTTCTTATTTTGCAGGAACATATCCGTAAAAGCTATAGGAAAGAAATGTGGGTCATCGACAATAGATGTTCCAGACACATGACTGAAAAGAAAGAATTTTTGTTCACTAAAGAAAATAGAAGGAGGATCAGTCATATTTGGTGATAACGCAAAGGTGACGTCATTGGAGTCGGCTCAGTGAAGCTTAACTGCTCCTGCAAACTCATTAAAGAATATCTCATGGACAGAATCAAACACAACCTGTTGAGTAGTAGTTTACTATGTAATGCAGGATTCGAAGTCTTCTTTAAAGCTGAGAGTTGCTCCATCAAACATGAAAGAAGAGACACTTCTCTTATCGGTGAAGGTGTTGACAATATTTATGCTCTTAAAAATCCTAACTTTGTTACTCTGACTTGTCTCGCTGTGCAAACTAATGACACCTGGTTGTGGCACAAAAAGCTTGGGCATGCCTACGGGTGGTAAATGGGCGGATCGGATCGGATTTGGATGGATTGAATTTGGATTGAGCTTAAATGGATTGGATGCGATCCACCCATATAATATATTGGTAAATATAGATTTGGTCAAATATGGATTGGGTAAAAATGATTGCTACCCACTTTAATTCTTAAAGACAAAAACTTAGAACTTCTACATACATATCAACTTAACTTTTTTATTCACTACCCCACCCTCCCACCCTCTGCACCCCTCCTCTTGATACCCCTCTCCTAAAAAAATATATTTTTTAAAAAGTTAACCCCTCCCCTCCAAAGCACCATCTCCCCCCCCCCCCCCCCCCCCAAAAAAAAAAACAAAGAACAAAACAACAGGAACCTACAGAATAACCTAGGGTTCAGCAAAATGAAAGTGCTTTTAGCGAAACTTTCAAAATTAAAATTCATATCTTCTCTTTGTCTTTTTTCTCCGTTTTTTTCCTTTTTAGATTTCTTTTTCTCTCTCTTCTATTTCTAAACTCTATTTTTTTTCCCTATTTTTTTCTATCTCTAGCCTCTACTTTTCTTTCCTTTTTCCTATTTTTTTTTTGTATTTTTTTATTTATTTTTGTTTTTACTTGTTTTCTTTCTCATTTTTTTATTTTTTGGTTGTATTTTATATTTTATATTTTTTTTATATTTTTGAAGAACATAACTAAGTCGAGTACAAATCATGGATGATGATGGAAATATCATAACTTCTCATTGTATTTATATTCACCATCATTTTTTTTCTTTTTACTTTTCTCATTTTTCATTTTTTTTATTTTTCATTTTTTTTATTTTTGTTTTCTTTTTTTCTTCAATTCTTTCTTTACGCTTTTTCTTTCTCTTCTATCTCTAAATTCTACTTCTCTTTTTTTAATTTTTTTTTCTTTTATGATAACGAAAATATCATAATCGCATATTGATTTATATTCGCCCAACATTTATAATTTTGTATTTGTTAATACAATTGTATTTGTATTTGTTTTTTATACGACAAACTTGTATTTGTATTTTATAGTTTGCACCATCATATATATTTTACATAATTCACACTTGTCTCTTAAAGAACCATTTTGTATTTGTAATTATTATTGAATGCACATTATATTTGTATTTTGTGATTTCATTTTACTTGTATTTGTATTTTATTTTCATTAATGAACTTGTATTCTTAAAGAACTATCGTATATTTGTATCCGTAGGTTGACCGTATATTGTATTTGTATTTACAATTGCATTTGTTTCATTTGTTTGTATATGCATTCGTAATTGACAATATCATTTGTATTTTTAAACAATTGAAAAAGAATAGTTATTTTTCTTTCTACGAACACTTGTATTTATATATATTGATACAAATTGTATTTTATTGATATGAATTGAACAAATGAATAAACATGATAAATTATTCAAATACAATTGCTAAATTATACAAATACAAATGTTACATTTGTATCAAATAATACATGTTTATATAACTTGAACCATACGCATACAATTGATACTTGTTTATATACAAATATAAATGATAAATTTGATATACAAATGCTAACGATACATTTGCATTGAATGATACGTTGTATATTTATATATTTTAGTCTCAAGCAAATACAACTAATTCATATACTTGTTTGTATATATACTTGTTTGAAAAAATAGATGAAAAAATGAGAAAGAAAAAAAGAGAAACTATAAGAAACGAGTAAAAAATGAAAAGGAAAAAAATCAAAAATAAACAAAATGAAAAAGAAAAAGAAAGTAAATTAAAGGAAAAAATAAAAAATAATAAAAGAAAAAAATTGAAAAAAAGAAAGAAAGAGAAATAAAAAATAGAAAAAGAGAGAAAATAAAGGAGAGAGACTATGGATTGTATTTAATTGGTAACAGATGCTATGAATTGTAATTAATTGAAATTTAGGCTAAATGGGATAATAAGAAGCTTATGTTTGCTAACCCATGTAGGTCTCAAGCAAAGATAATTGATCATATACTTGTTTGTCTATAAATATAAATATAAATGATAAATTGTATATATTCATGACTAAACTATCCAAATACAAATAATAAATTTATTTGAATTATATAGCATGATACAAATAAATATAAAGTATAAAAAATATATAAAGTAAAAAAAATATTGACAACAAAAAAGATGAGAAAAAATACAAAAAAGAAGAAAAATGACGAAACAAGAATGAAAAAGGGGAGAACGAAAATAAAAAAATGCAAAGAAAAAGAAAAAAAAAGAAAAAAAGATGAAAAAATGAGAAAGAAAAAAAGCAAATATAAGAAACGAGTAAAAAATAAAATGGGAGAAAAACAAAAAGAAAAGAATTAAATTAAAGAAAAAAAGAAGAAAAAAACGAAAAAAAGAAAAGAAAAGAATGGAAAAGAAAAAAACTAAAATTTTAAGCATAGGTGGGTGATATTTGTGTTTAAACGGATACCCATATTTTTTACCCATTTTATCCATATTTGTATGAGCTTTTAAAATGAGTTGATGTCCATATTTACCCATTTAAAATATGAGTGATCCAACTCAATAAATATGGGTTAAATTGACTACTTTCACAAATATGGGTTGAAACTGCCATCCCTAGGCATGCCAGCATGCATGCTATCTAGAAACTCTCTAGATTTGAACTGGTGAAAGGTTTGTCAAAGCTAAAGTTTGAAAAGGATCACATCTGTAATGCTTGTTAACTTGGTAAACAGACTCGGACATCATTCAAAGTCAAAGATATTGTCACCACCACCAAACCTTTTCAAAAAATCCAAATGGATTTGTTTGGCCCCACCAAGACTGCAAGTATTTGTGAAAAAAAATATGTATTTGTTTTTGTTGATGATTATTCTCATTTTACTTGGGTAATGTTTCTTGGTCATAAGCATGAAACATTCACTAATTTTGAGATCTTTTGTAGAAGAGTACAAAGAGAAGCAGTACATTTCATCACCTATGTTCATATTGATCATAGAGGAGAATTTGAAAACAAACCTTTTGAGGAATACTATGCTCAAAACGGCTACTCTTAGACTTTTCATCTCCTCAATCTCCCTAACAAAACAATGTGGTGGAATGAAAAAAACAATTTCTTCAAAAAATTGAAAGAACCATGCTTCTAGAACATAATTTACCAGATCATTTTAAGGCAGAGGTAGTAAGCACAACATGTCACATTCTCAACAAATATCTCATCAGACCTATCCTAAAGAAAATCATATGACCTATGGAGAGGAAAAAAAGCCTAATATCAGTTACTTTCATCCTTTTGGATGCAAATGCTTCATCCACAACAACGGTAAGAATAACTTAGAAAAGTTCGGCCCATGAAGTGACGAAGGCCGGTATTTTTCTTGGGTACTCTCCTACTAGTTGTGCTTATACAACCTATAATAAATGGACTTTATGTGTTGAAGAATCTATGTATATTGTATTTGATGAAGCTAATCAGTCTCCCATGAGTTTGAGTTTTGATAAAAAATAGGTAAATGATCCACAATTAGAAGTCAAAGCAGACATAACTCCTGAACTATCAATCGATGAGTCGACTACAACCCATTCAGAGTTGGCTCCCGTTAATGAAACAACTAAAACAAATGTTCCAAGAGAATGGAGACAGAATGCTAGTTTTTCAAATGAATTAATCATCGAAAACCTACATGATAAGATGCAGAAAAGATTGAAAAAATAAGCATTTGTTGCTCTTGTGTCTTAAATCGAGCACAAAAAGGTTGATAAGGCCTTCAAAGAAGAGTCCTGGGTCGAGGCCAAAAAGGAAGAATTAGAACAATTTGAATGATATCAAGTCTAGAATCTAGTCGAAAGACCTAAGAACTGCTAAGTAGTTGGAACTAGATGGGTCTACAAGAATAAATTGAATGAAGAAAGTAAAGTTATCAGAAACAAGGCCAGACTTGTAGCTCAAGGCTACTACCAAAAAAAAGGTATTGATTATAATGAAACCTTTGCTCATGTAGCAAGGTTAGAGTCAATTGGATTTTTGCTAGATTTTGCTACCTTCAAATGTTTTATTATATCAAATGGACTTCAAGAGTGCCTTTTTAAATGGGTTTATTCATGAAGAAATTTTTGTAAAATAACTTCCCAATTTTGAAAATCCATTCTATGCAAATCATGTTTTTAAACAATCAAAAGCACTCTACGGTCTCAAACAAGCTCCAAAAACTTGGTATGAGAGGTTGAGTACTTTTCTATTAAATAATTATTTCCAAAGAGGTAAAATTGATACAACTCTTTTCACTCAAAATATTGACTCCAATCTACTCATTGTGCAAAATTATGTTGACGATATTATCTTTGGTAGCCTTAACGTTTCCTTGTATGAGAATTTTGCAAACTTAATGAAA
Source organism: Capsicum baccatum var. pendulum (assembly GCA_030864225.1). Classification (NCBI taxonomy): domain Eukaryota; kingdom Viridiplantae; phylum Streptophyta; class Magnoliopsida; order Solanales; family Solanaceae; genus Capsicum; species Capsicum baccatum. Next base: position 110,294,661 of record CM061551.1, read on the forward strand.
GGAGAATTTGAAATAAGTCTCATGAGAGAGCTTACATTCATTCTGGGATTAAAAATCAAGCAAACTCCAAAGGTACTTTTATCAGTCAAGTTAAATATATGAAGGAACTCATCAAAAAGTTTGATATGTAAAAGGGAAAGGCCTATGGAACTCCAATGAGTCCCTCTACAAATCTTGATTCCGACTCATCTGGAAAAGATGTTGATGAAAAGACATACAGATAGATGATGGGATACTCCTCTACTTGACCAAAAGCCGACCAAATATCATGTTCAGCGTGTGTAAGTGTGCAAGGTTCCAATAGGCTCCCAAAGAGTCCTATCTGATTGTCGTCAAAAGAATTATCCGATATCTCATTTGAACACAAGAATTGGACTATGGCGCCCTCGTTCCTCTCAGTTTGATTTAGTTAGATATTCATATGTTGACTTTGCAGGTGATAAAATAATAGAAAAAACACTAGTGGAACATGTCAAATTCTTGGTGATGCCCTGATTTCATGGCATAACAAGAAACAAACTTCAGTTGTTCTATCAACTATTGCAATTAAATGCATAGCCGTTGAAATTCGTGGTACTCAAATTTTATAGATTATGCATCAATTACTTGATTTTAATTTGTCATTTGAATCTGTACCTATAATGTGTGACAACACCAGTGCTATTAGTTTATCAAAATATAATGTGCATCATTTTAAAGCTAAGCACATTGACATTAAACATCATTTTATTCGAGATCATATAGAAAATGATGATTTTTCTCTAAAATTTATTGATTTCGTAAATAAGTTGGCAGATACTTTTACAAAAATCTTGTTAAAAGAAAGATTTTGTTCTTTACAAAAAAGGCTTGGTATTACCTACATTAATGACATGATTTTTTTTAATTTTGGTAATTCCTTTTCTGAATCAGCATCATCATTTTTTTACCACTTTCTATGCCTTTTTTTTTCTCTCTCCTTAATTGATACAAATCAGTCCACCAAGATGCCAAAACAGTCCACAAAACGTGAGAAGAACAAGCAACACAAAGGGATACAAGATGACAAACACAAAAACACACGGATTTGCAAAATAATGAAAGGATAGATAGTGAGATCAAGATTATTACAAGATTAAGAACCAAGTATATTTCAACATTAACCCCTAATGAATGTAATAATCAAAACCACACTCTTACGGTGACCGCCAAGGTAATCGACTCACCTCAAGATCTACCGTTTCCAAACAAAGAACAATATTGGCTTTTCCAAGCCCTATACTAAGGATGACTTTTCCAAGTACTAACTAAGACTATATTAAGGTGGTATACTCTCAAGAGAGAGGATTTCAAGTTTTCAATCTTTCATCTTTCATAAACTAACTAGCAAATGAACTAATATAACCTATTTATAGTTTAATTTATGACATAACAAAATGACCATAATACCCTTAATGAAAAAGGGTGGTCATGGAGTGTTACTTGGATAAGGCTAAGTAACCAAAATGTCCTTAATGAAGGCTCAAAATCGTGAGTCCTCAATCTTCAATGCTCCAAGCAATCTTTCACATGTGGGATTGCTCTTTGTGTACTCAAATCGGCCCCTCCATATAGGATCTCATTTCCTTAATGTGACCAAATCTTGATGCCCCACGTACTAACTTCGAATGATATCATTGAAAGCTAAGACGGTCATTTGAATCGTATCATCCTCCCCATCTTGAAAAGAATTCGACCTCGAATCCAAACCTTGCAAAACCAAATAAAGGACACATAAATACAAACTCCTCATGGCATGAGGGTTAGGGTAAGCACAAAAAATTACCTCAACATGCCAAGGTTGCACATATTTAGAATATAACCAAGGATAATTTGAACTAAATATTACATAATTAATGAAAATATGCAAAGGATTTGGCTATAGAATTTAGCAAAAATGATACTTTGCTTGTCATGTAAACCAAGCAATAAGATAGGTGCACCATCATCACCAATTCTATATTTGGTACCGGGGTCAAATGGGAAGAGTGTCCATAGACACGGGTCTAGACAACATTCCCATTTCTCGTGGTCTCCACCCAAAATAAATGGCATACTCTTTACAATTGCATACATATTATCCAGAGAAAATAGAAAGTAGAGAAAGGTATCACTCAAGTCGACTTCTACTAAGGTGCCCTCATGTGTGTACTCACTACTAGTTTCACAATCATCACTATGAGTACTCTCAACAATAAAGTAGCACAAAGTAGAAGGAGAAGTAGTTTCCAAAACCACACATCCCTTACCCTTACAAGTACTCTCATCTTCCAAGAAGAGATTTCCATTTTTAGGAGAAATATTGTCACACCATAGTGGGTTAGCATATCGGCTATAGCTTCTAAGGAAAGCTATACCATCATTTCCACCACTAGATTCATTAGGAGTGGTTATATCATCTTCAAACAAGACATTATACCTTAAGAGAGCATGATCTATTTCATGGGCAGATTTGGAACAAACACGTTCATCACTCTCTAAAAGATCAATATCAAGTTTCAAAGAGATTTCAAGTGCAAGATTATCCTAAGAATAGCTCTCAGGTTCACTCCTATTACTTTGATCAATATTTTCAACATCATCACACACTTGAGATTCATTAATCACATCACACACATCCTCAAGTGGTGAGCAATTTTCATACAAAAGTTGATCAACATAAATTTTACAAGACGATGTACTTTCATTCAATACAATGGTTTCAACACTAGGTGGACATAAATAAATCTTATAAGAAGAGTTGATTTGGTCATCAATAGGATCAACTAGTGTATCCATACTTACAACAAGTACATCATAATCAAGTGGCAAAGAAATAATAGACTCACATATAGGCAAGCTATAACTTATACTCAATGGGCTACTAGCCACACAATTATCATTCACATGCACAAAAATGTAAGGGTTAGCTATTTTACCTTGACGTTCATGAGTATGTTCGTCTTTACCTTGGTGTGAAAGTCCATCACAAGATTGGGTAGCAACTTTCTTTAGAAAGCTCTTATCGCAAGTTGTTTGGACAATTGGATTTTGAGGAAAGAGTTTGGATAACAATTGGCGTATAATTTCAATGTGTTGTTGCATATCTTCAAGATTGTCATGGATGCAATCACACGTGGCCTTGAAATTATGTACAGCCATGGTACCTAACAAAACAAACAAATAACAAACAAAATAAAACAAAATGCTCCTTACCAACACTCGATACACTCACCTTTGTGATTCTCACAATTGGAGCGGTGAATATTGAAAGTTGCTTATACTCCAGTAGTCAATAAGATGTCAATCCTACTTGGCGGCCGAAATGGCTTCTTGTTTTGATTGACTCAAGACACAAAATAAAATTCACTTATGAACTTGATAAAGAAGTTACAACGAGTTACAAATGAGAAAAGCACACAAATAACGAAGACACAAAAGAAACGTATTCAAAAACTAATTTACAACCTAGTAGGTATTTATTAGTTGCCAATTAGTATAAGAATAAAAAAAATGAAACTAAGAATCAACAATAAAAAACTAAGAATCCAAGATTTTGAGCCCTAAGTTTTGGTACTGTACAAAAATTGGTGATGTGGCGGTTTAGGATTGGTTGCGGTTTTTGATAGGTTCTTATTTTTCCAACTTTGAAATTTTGGTTCAATTTTCAATTCTTGAAGAAGTGTATTTCGGCCTTGGGGGATAAAAATATCAAGATTGGAGTCCTTTTTCACATTAAAAAAGGTTTGACTTGTCTTACACCTTTTGGGCAAGACACTTTTTTGAAGGGTTGGTGGCCCTTTCCTCTTTTGGACACCTAGAAAAGTGTTTTTTCCCTCTTTTAGTACCAAGTCTTTTGTACATCTTTTTGTCCCTGTTCCCTTTTGGTAGGTCTTTGGGATTTGTTTTAAAGACTAACAAAGGCCTCACTTCTTTCCACTTGGCTGTTGGATTAAACAACACTATTGAAGAGCTTTTTTGCAACTGGACATGAAGATAGTCTAGAACAACAAGAACTTTCAATAGAAGTTTGAAAACCTAGCCTCACGTTGAACCTCCAACAATCAAAAACACTTTTTTCAAGGTTAAAAACCACAACAAAATACCAACAACACGAGCTCAAACCACCTTCAAGTTTTGATCCATACAACAATACCAACAATGTTCAAGTTCTTGAAACCATAACAATAACACCAACAACAATGTTCAAGCTTAAATTGGATCTAGACTCAAGGGTGTTAGTGAAGACAAAACTAACACTTAGAAACAACTAAGATAATCAAAACACAACACAAATCTCGGACAAAACAACAACAACAACAAGAACACAACTTTGGCTAAGAACACAAAAAATAGACAGATTTGCCTCTTTTTAATTTTTCAATTTTCTAACACTTTTTTTTTCAAGTTTACGAGCCCAAGATTGATCTTGTGGGAACAATATCAAGCCATGCTCTAATACCAAATGATACAAATCAGTCCACCAAGATGCCAAAACAGTCCACAAAATGTGAGAAAAACAAGCAACACAAAGGGATATAAGATGACAAACACAAAAACACACAGATTTGCAAAATAATGAAAGGATAGATAGTGAGACCAATATTATTACAAGATTAAGAACCAGGTATATTTCAACATTAACCCCTAATGAATGTAATAATCAAAATCACACTCTTACGGTAACCGCCAAGGTAATCGACTCACCTCAAGATCTACCGTTTCCAAGCAAAGAACAATATTGGTTTTTCCAAGCCCTATACTAAGGATGACTTTTCCAAGTCCTAACTAAGACTATACTAAGGTGGTCTACTCTCAAGATAGAGGATTTCAAGTTTTCAATCTTTCATCTTTCATAAACTAACTAGCAAATGAACAAATAGAACCTATTTATAGTCTAATTTATGACATAACAAAATGACCACAATACCCTTAATGAAAAGGGGTGATCATGGAGTGTTACTTGGACAAGTCTAAGTAACCAAAATGTCCTTAATGAAGGCCCAAAACTGTGATTCCTCAATCTTCAATGCTCCAAGCAATCTTTCATATGTGGGATTGCTTTTTGGTGTACTCAAATCGGCCCCTCCATGTAGGATCCCATTTCCTTAATGTGACCAAAGCTTGATTCCCCACGTACTGACTTCGAATGATGTCATTGAAAGCTAAGGCAGCCATTTGAATCGTATCATTAATTACCGCCATTTACCCTTTTGTTTTCCCAACACACATCTGTCATTCTTTTACTTCAACAGTCATCTCTATTCATTTCACATCTTTTCACCTTCCCCCTGGTTCATTTCACCCCATTTTATCTATACACCTCTTCATCTCTCTCTTTGCCTTTTAAACCCTTGATAAGATTCTCTCTTTCTCTCTCTCAACTAACTAGAACTCAATCAATGGCTAATCTCACTAAAACCCTTCCCGATTGTCACTCTGATAATCATGATCATGTACTTATCTCTGGTACTTTTGAGGAGGCCTCTTCATATTTTTGGCACTCATCTGTTGCTAAGAAACGCTCTGCCCCAAGCCCAAATTCATCGATTAAGAAATCTTATTTGACTCCTCTGAATTCTCTTTCACTAGAGGACACGCATAAATTTTGAACTTGTTCACAAAGGGACAAGTTTACAACTTTTAAAATCGCTCAATTGTGCCCCATCGAATAGTGAATCTCTCCCAGTTGAAGGAATCTCGCTGCAATGTAAGTTTCTTTTTCAAATCTCAAGATTTATCTCTTGTTTTTCATCTTTGTGAACTGGAAGTATATGAGGACCCTATGCACATGTTATATGCAAACCTTCGTCTTTCTCAAGATAGTGGCGAACTGGAAACTCTTATGCTTGACACAAGGATCATTCTCAATAATTTCTTGTTTGAAAAAGTTTTTGACACTAAATTCTCTCGAGTAATTCCATTAATGAGTGGTTCCTAACCTGAAGATTTTGAAGTTAGCTTCGAGGAAGCAAAAAAGGTTGTGTTTGGCCCGGACATCAATTCATCCAACTTTGGTCCCTTGTCTCTATGCTTTAAGTACTGAATCATTGCTCATATCATCACCAATACACTTATTCCTCAAAGGGTCTCTCTTAGAAATGTGACATGTCATGATGTGTTTGTGTTGTACTGCATGGTGAAAAGGAACAAAATAAATTATGTCGTTTGGTTTCAAGAATATATGCTAGAAAGTGTTGCAGATGCTCATGCCTCTGCTAGCCTGCCTTATGGGCTGCTAATTACCATAGTCCTACTCTATTACTCCATTGATCTATCTACATTCACGTTGGTGGAAGTCTCTGCAACATATGATTTCAAGAACTTCTCTAGCATGGGATACGTCTTGTTGGACAACAAATAGTGAAAAAAGGACTTTACAAAAGTAAAATCAAATCTCTAAGGTAAGCAAGTCCGTATCTAACCCTATACTTCCTATGTTGAAGGAATTAGAGGAGCTCAAGGATCAACTAAAGACAATTAAGGAAGGATTGATGCTCCTTCAAGAGAGGACTACCAGGCTGCTACAGTTGGGGAAGGATACAAGCACTGATGTAGGCAAGGTACGACTGACTATTGACGGATTCAAGCAGGAAGGCGTTAAGATTTTTAATAGGTTATTTGCATGCGTGGAATCCATCAAGTCTGATACCAAATCCTCAAATAATGACCTAGCAATATCTGTCCAGAACTCTTATTCCTCCTTCTCTAAGAATGTCAAAAAATCCTATGAGCATTTATGTCAAAACATGCATAATACTCTTACCTACTTTCTTCCAAATCGTTAAGATAATGACTGCTATTCAAAAGGAGGCCTTGTCCCTTTTTCTGTTGGGGTTGTAAATGATTTTTAACACATTTTTTGGATGATACTTTGACTGTTTATCTGCTATGTACTTGTTGTTTCTCTTTGCCTGCTATTTTTTTTTGTGTGTTGTCCTTTTTTATTATGTCATGAGGGGAAAAGATGAAACATCAGAAAGGCCTTCGTGTCAGGGGGAGAAATCCAACTACAAAAACAGGGAAATCAACTGATGCTTCAAGACAAGAGAGCCACCAAGAGAGGATGAGCAAGTCGACTATAAGAACAGGAAAGTAAACTAATGTTTATTATTTGTCGTTATCAAACAAAGGGAGATTGTTACACTACTAAAAAAAGAAAAAACCGACCACAAAAACTAATCACATGTGGTAGGTTTTCCCCAATTTTCGATCACAAAACCGACCAAAATGTGTGGTCGGTAAAGTAGTGGTAGTTTTTTAAAAACCGACCACAAAATATATATATTTTTAAAATTCATTATTATTTTATCAAAATTGGAAAAAATAATTTTAAGAAAAAAAAAACAACCACAAGTGGTCGATTTTTTATTAAATTAATTAATTAATTTTAATATTAAACTGACCACTTGTGGTCAGTTTTTAATAAAGTAATTAATTAATTTAATATAAAACCAACAACTTGTGGTCGATTTTCTGGAAAAAATAAATTCAAAAACTGACCACTTGTGGTTGGTTTTTCTGGGAATTTTTTTTTAAAAATAAAAATCAAAACTCAAGTACAGCATGTAACAACAATAATCCAATACAACAGTAATCAAATCAAATACAACAGCAACAACAACCAAACACCAAATGTAAATTCTTTCAAAAGTGTACAACACATACAAAATGTCCAACAAAAGTGAGTATGAAAAAACTACAACAATAGTTTCAAACAACAAAATGTCTAAATTCAAAGTACAACACATACAAAAAAAAAAAAACTAAAAGACATCATCATCAAATTCGTCCTCATCTTCCATATCATCATCCGTGCTGAAATCATCCAGGGGGCCTAGAACTTGCAGCCCGAACTGTATCACCGGGACCCGGAGGAATAACCCTCACAGTCTGAATGAAAGAGTTGAACTACTGCTGTAGCATCTTGATTTGTGATGTTGTTACCTTCTCCGTCTTCTTCTGCCTCTCTCTCTCTGTTTAGCAAACCTATCTCTCTGTTCAGCAAGCTCTTCAGTGAGTTGAGAAATCGTATTTTATAGTCTTTCAATGGTTTCTCTATAACTGAAGAGCTATAGCATACATCGCCGGATGAAACCTTAATATTATCACCAAAAAAATTGTGTGGTATTCGTAGAAATGACCTCTATTTGCAGGACCCACAACTTTTGTTCATAACTCCTCCTCTAAATGCTGGGGTATTGGGTCACCCTGACTTTCAGGAGGTTGACTACTACGATACTCACCAACAAGACGTGCATATTCGTCCTATATTCAAAGTAAAGTTAATACTAAAAGTCAAAAAATATTAAAGTAGTTAAAATTAAATACTATCAACTTTGAAAAAAAAATTTATAAATTCGATATTTGTTTCTTACGTGGACAGCTTTTGCACGAGCTTCAACCCAGACATCTTCATCAGTCGGGTTCTTTTTCTTTTTCAGATGAGTCTCCTCGAATAGCTCATCAGTTGGTATTTGCCTACCCTTTTCTTTTTCCTACATATGAAAAAATTATCAATGTTTAACTAATAAAATTTTTTAAATAGAAACAAACAATTAAAACTGTAAAAGTTACATACCATTTTTTTCGCACAACAAGAGAACTTCTAGCATCTGCAGTATGTAGGTTGCCCCCCTTGGATGATGCCCGGGCTTTTTTTTTCCCCCAACAATTGGTATTCTGTGCTACTCTAATGGCGAAGATAAAGTTGCCATGCGGGTTCAGGAATCCACTTAGGTTTTACCAATTTCTTTCAGGCATAATCCAAGAGATCGTTAAATCTGGCTCTACATCTTATGAAAAAGTTCTTCTTTATAAGAAATGCATTTGCATCATCCCACTAGTAAAATTTCTACTTGAAAAATATAATATTCAATCTTTTGTTCTAAGAAAGTGTTAATAAGTAGTCGATAAGTTAAATTCTTTCCTTAAATTCTTCAAACATTCTATCTCTGTCAAGTTCTGGAACCTTTTTCCAGTTGGTCCAGTAGCTGTTGAAGTACCCAGTAATGCATATTCACGCCTTTTGTCTAACTCCAGCATCCGGCCTAAACCTACAACACAAGATCAAACAGTAATTTCATAGAGCATAATAATATAGTAATGAAAAAATGAGTAACGTTATTATATTTACAAATCTTACCCTCTCGCAACTGGAACAAGATAAATCCTCCCAGAATTATCTCTGTCTCATGGCTGCCGAGTAAGTGATGGTGGATGCACTGGCGTGGGCGGATCTGAAGCACCAGGTAGAGTGCCTCCAAGATGAAGATCCGACAATCCAATAGATCCAGCAGAATCACTGTGCGAAGCTGTGTGACTGTTGCAGGAAGGTATCGATAATGGTAGATGTCTGAAGGGGCCAGCAGTCGTCCGATAGTACTGTGCTAATGGCGGCACGGTCATAGGATCAGAATGAGTCAGTGTAGACCCATGTAATAGCCCCACATGCGTAGGAGTAGGTATCGAATCCTCGGATGACCTAGAATATGAGGGTCGTGCTGTCGCGTCTACAAACTGTCCCTCAGATATATGAATACCTGTCGGTCATCTATAAGGCGGAGGTTGTCTATTCTTTTTTGGTTTCGTAGTATCAACTTTTCCCTTACCCTTGTCACCTCTGTCTGACATCTAAATTATGTTAAGTTAACAAATAGTTAGTTCCTACAAAATGAATATATAATAAAATATTCCAAGTAAATAATTTCAAGTTACTAATTCACATTGCATATTGCTCAAATACAACACGAGATAAAGACAAGAATATTTTTATTACTATATAAATCATGAAAAAGTGAAAACAACAAACTTAAACAGTATATTTCATATCAATCTTAAACAAGAAACATAAAGGTAAATATATAGTACAAAGCATAAAGACATCAATACATAATAAATACAACCTACACAACTAATCCTCCTCTTCTGAAGACTCTCCACTAAACCATTCACCCTTTTAGGCGGTTTCCTCATCTCCTACCCACTCAGCCCCTTCTTCCGCAATATTAACTTCTTCAAATATATTTTCCGGGTGATTCAAACCGTCCACTAATTCAATGTCCACTAGCTGGTGATCAATCTGTATTTCGTTTTAATACGCAATCTCTAGCACATTCTCAACTTTCACCCAGCCTATAGGCTTTGTTTTGATTACAGCCCACCAATCAGACTTGTCATTGCGCAATGGATAAGGAGCATAATACACTAGTTTAGAATTTGCGCTAGAACAAATGGATCGTAAATAGGATACGACCTATTGTGCTTCACTTCACTGATGTTATGCTCCCTATGTACTCTTGTGCCTCTTGTGCTTGGATCAAACCACTTACATTGAAAGAGGACAATTTTTTTATTAGGAAACCAACATACTCTAGTTCTAAGATCTCGTGTATGATACCAAAGTAATCAACATCATCATCACCCTTAACCCAAACACCACTATTGTTTGTTTTCCTTGTTCTGGAGTGTTGTTCGGTGGAAAATTTAAACTCATTTACTTTGTATTAGGACATTGCATTAGCTTTAACTGGACCCAAAGAAATATCTCTCGAGAGCTGATCGTATGCGGCTGCATTTGGTAAATGGTGTACCTAAAAATACTATACATATATATATTTTAGTTGAGGAATGTGTAAATGTTTAAACTTTATAGAAATATTAATACGCTTACGAACCTCATTTTTAAACCATGTTGCAAAGGATGCATACACTTGATTTTCGTAGAATTGAGTCTTAAGTGAACTAAACATCCAACATGGGAAATAAAATTAGTTTCTTTAAGGGAATGAGTAAACAAATAAGATATGTTAAAATTTTAATCTCCTTACTTTAGAAAAGGATCAATTTTTGGGCAATTTAGACATACAAAGTGGCTGATTTGCGCTCCGTGGAAGTGAGCCGGCAAGGTATGATCTTTTTAGCCTTACAACTAGATTGATTGAAAATTGATATTGGTTGCAAATGAGGCTCATTCACATCGTCCTGATGACGATTCGGTCGGTTTCTTGAACAAACAACTTCATCACGAAAGTATTATGAACAAAATTGAGAAGTTTCTCTTGCAAGATATGTCTCAACTATAGAGCCTTCCACCCTATGTTTTTTTTTGAGACCCCTTTTCAATTTTCCAATTGCCCTGTACAATCTTAAGGTTAGATGTTTACTTTATTTAAAAAAGATATGCATGAATTTAAATATGTTGCAAATGCTTACCGTTCGAATAGATACATCCACCTAGTTTGAACTGGACCACCTAGCCGAGCTTCGTGCATAAGGAGAATGAAAAGATGTTTCATCACATCGAAGAACGCTGGCGGGAAAATCTTCTCCAGCTTGTTGGTGATAACAACAATATTACTTTTCATTCGCGTCAGATTTTCTTTTTTTAATGTGGTGGCACATAAGTCCTTGAAGAACAAACTAATCTCTGCTATTGGTTTCTATATATTTTCAGGTAAACCAATAAAAGCAATTGGAAGTAATTGTTCCATGAAAACATGACAATCATGGCTTTTCATTCCATGCAAGATTCCTTGTGTCATATCAACCCTCTTTCCCAAATTTGAGGCATATCCATCGGGTATCTTCAAACTTTGAACCCACTCACATATTTAACGCTTTTGGTCCAACTTGAATATAAAACTAGCCTTGGAATTAAGAACATCGCCGTTGGGCCCCTTCTGTAAGTGTAATTCTCTGTGGTTGCAATATTCTGGTAAGTCAAGTCTGGCCTTAGGATTATCCTTTGTTTGGCCGGTGACATCCATAACTGTGTTGAATAAATTATCAAAATAGTTCTTCTCAGTATGCATGACATCAACATTATTTCTAAGTAAATTATCTGGCCAATATTCTAACTCCCAAAATATACTTTGCTTAGTCCAGTTATGTGGAATGCCATATCCATCAAGCCTATGCAATCGTTCCTCGCTGACTTTAGGAAAATCCTGAACTATTTCCCAGACGTCATAACCAGACAGCCTTGGAGGTGGACCATCATGTTTCCTTTTATTCCTTCTGAATGCACTCTTGAGTCTCCTAAATTCATGATCAGGTGGCAAGAAACAACGATGACAATCAATCCATGAATTTTTCCTGTTATGTCTCAATGTGAAAGATTTTGTTTTTTTCATGCAGTATGGACAAGCCAGCTTTCCAGCTGTCATCCACCCAGACAACATTCCATAAGAAGGAAAATCATTAACAGTCCACATTAGATATGCATGTAGATTGAAATTCTATTTAAGAGAGATGTCCCAAGTTTTAATCCCCTCATGCCATAAAATTTGAAGTTCATCAATCAAAGGTTGCAAGTAGACATCTATTCGCTTTTTGGATTACGCGGGCCAGGAATAGCATAATTCAGAAATATATAGGGAATAGTCATCAACAGTTCAGGAGGAAGATTATAAGGAGTGATAAATACATGCCAACATAAATATGGCGCACCACCAACTGAAAAAGGAGAGAACCCCATCCTCACACAATCCTAATCGAATATTTCGTGGCTCAGCTGCAAAATCTGGATAAGTTGCATCAAAATACTTCCAAGCTTTTCCATCAGATGGATGACACATAACACCAGTGGGCCTTCTATTTTCACTGTGCCATCTCATATGAGGAACTGAGCTATTTGAAGCATACAACCTCTTCAACCTTGGTATAAGAGGTAAATAATGCATCGCCTTAATAACAATTTGATTTCTAGTTGAACCACGCTTATATCGAGAGTGCTAAAAAAACTTACAGAACTCTAGGTTAGCATCTTCCTTAAAGTATAGCATGTAACTATTTTCACAATAATCAATTCTAACCGAGCAGAGACCTAACTTTGACACCAATCTTTTTGCCTTATAGAAAGAATCACGAACCTCCAAGCCGGGGTCTACTAACTCTTTATTAAGGTCTATCATTGAGTTCATTCCTCCTTCAACAATATTCCAGTCAAATTTAATACTTAATAATCTAACAGCAACAGACAAATGAGAGTGTGAACACCCATCAAACAAAGGATGACTAGTAGCATGCAATTCTTTGTAGAAATTGCCCACTTCGCTATTAGGAACATCTTCAACATTTTCCCTAAAGTCAACCCCGTGTTGCATCCCAAAAGCATCATGCACCATTTCTGTCATCCTAGTATCTTGATATTCATTATGCCCTGCAGACCTACTACTTTCTCCAACAACAAAGTTATTTTGCGCAACATCCCCATGAATACCGCGCAATCATAAAAAGTCCTCGTGAAACCCATTTCTATAAAGATGTTCCTTTACATCTTCTTCACTTACAAGATTTATACCATCACATCTAACACAAGGACAACTAATAATCCGATAACGTGTCCACATATCAAGTTTCTTAGCATGTTCAAATAATCTTTTGACACCTTCAAAAAATTCCTCCCTAATACCCATTCTATTATCATTGTTCCGTTGATATATCTAGCTATAATCAGGTTCCATCTACACAATCAATCAGATTCAACTAATTAGATCAAGTCACAAAAATTTAACAATTTTCCAGCAACTAAGTCACCTAACAAACCACATTCAAAATAAAAAAATCCCCTTTAAAGTCCCTACACTTAACCATTTTCAACCAACTAAGTCACCAAACAAACCACATTCAAAACAAAAAAATCCCCTTTAAAGTCCCTAGACTTAACCATTTTCAAGCAACTAAGTTACCTAACAAACCACATTCAAAATAAAAAAATTCCCTTTAAAGTCCCTAGACTTAACCATTTTCAAGCAATTAAGTCACCTAACAAACCACATTCAAAACAAAAAAATTTCCTTTAAAGTCCCTAGACTTAACCATTTTCAAGCAATTAAGTCACCTAACAAACCACATTCAAAACAAAAAAAATTCCTTTAAAGTCCCTAGACTTAACCATTTTCAAGCAACTAAGTCACTTACCAAACCACATTCAAAACAAAAAAATCCTATTTAAATTCCCTACACTTAACCATTTTCAAGAAACTCAGTATCAAAACAAAACCACATTCAAAACACAAAATTTCCTACACTTAACCATTTTCAAGCAACTAAGTCACTTACCAAACCACATTCAAAAAAAAAAAAAATCCTTTAAAGTCCCTACACTTAACCATTTTCAAGCAACTAAGTATCAACATAAAACCACATTCAAAACACAAAATCCCTTTCAAAGTCCTACATTTAACCATTTTCAACCAACTAAGTCACCTACCAAACCACATTCAAAACAAAAAAATCCCATTTAAAGTCCCTACACTTAACCATTTTCAAGAAACTAAGTCACTTACCAAACCACATTCAAAACAAAAAAAATTCCTGTAAAGTCCCTACACTTAACCATTTTCAACCAACTAAGTATCAAAACAAAACCACATTCAAAACACAAAATTCCATTTAAAGTCCCTACACTTAACCATTTTCAACCAACTAAGTATCAAAACAAAACCACACTTAAAACATAAAATCCCCTTCAAAGTCCCTAGACTTAACCATTTTCAAGTGACTAAGTCACCAAACAAACCACATTCAAAACAAAAAAATCCCTTTTAAAGTCCCTAAACTTAACCATTTTCATGCAACTAAGTCACCTAACAAACCACATTCAAAATAAAAAAAATCCCCTTTAAAGTTCCTAGACTTAACCATATTCAAGTGACTAAGTCACCTACCAAACCACATTCAAAATAAAAAAATCCCCCTTAAAGTCCCTACACTTAACCATTTTCAACCAACTAAGTCACCTACCATAACCACATTCAAAACAAAAAAATCCTCTTTAAAGTTCCTAAACTTAACCACTTTCAACCTACCACGTCACCCTTAAAGTCCCTATATTTAATCATTTTCAACCTACCAAGTCACCAAATATAATCACATTCAAAACAACAAAATACCTACCAAGTCCCTACACATTCAAAACCAAGCCTTGAGTTTTCATACCAAATGATACAAGATCAAGTTCACAATACAAGAAACAAGCAACAACAAGACCAACAAGATGTCAAGAACAACGTTAGTGAATCGCACAAGGCCACACACGGCTAAGACTTCAATATGAACAATGAAAGGAAGATAACAATAATAGTGAATCGAAGATAGCCCCACACGGCTTCACTATGTCAACATACCTTTGATATTTTCCTTAATTTCTTGATATTTCAAAATCCCAGCTTCAATCTGCTTATAGATTCTCTCACGGGAAGCTGCAATATCGCAAAAGATGAGCTCAGCAAATTAAAAGATAGACTACTGCAATTTTTTCCAAAATACCCATCTACTCTATGCAAGATATCACTCATTTCAGTCCACATAACACACACAATCCATACTACATTCAATTTTATTCCCAATTTCCCCATTTTCAACCAAACCATAAGAACTAGGGTTTCAAAATTCAAAATGAAGTGAAGTTAACTCAAAATAAGGTCAAAAAACTCACATTCTTACTTGAGTTGAAGAAATCAAGATTTGCTATGAGAACCCACTTATTTGAGTGATTTCGAGTGACTAAATCTCGATAGTGTCAACGATAGAAGCTCGGCGAAGGTGGAAGCTTGGAACCGGCGGTAGTCTACGGCGGCAGTCAGAGTATGGAACTGGCGACGGTAGTATGTGTTTGTGTGTGTATGCGGCATTGAGTGTTTGTGTGTGTATACGGTGTTTCCCATTTTTTTGTGTATATTTGGAGATTGATCAATTGGGAAAGTGAATTATTTGGGTGGGTCGGGTTATTAATTTTTTTTTTTTTTTAATTAACAATAAAACCGACCACATGTGGTCGGTTTTTACAAAAAATTTTATAAATTAAACTTTAATAAACTACAATTAATAAATGAATTAATAAATAAAATTAATTTTTAATAAATTGATTTTCTAATAAATTCTATAATATTTATAACAATATTCAATTAATTTAATACAATGTGTATATATATAAATCATATAATTAGTTATTTTATCATCACATTAACACGAGTAGTATATTTCCTCCATCCTATAATAATATCAGTGAACTTCAAAAATTACGATAAATTTTTGGTTCATTAGCTTTTAATTACGATATTATATATATATATACGTGTTAATCAGATAAATTATCGACGTCTTACGTTGTTACAACTTCAACAATATATGTGTATCTACATTGACACAAAATAGTATATCTATTTCTTCAATAGTATGATATCAATATATTATTCAAAATATTTTGATATATTGATTAAGTTATCGAGCTTTCGATTACTGCATATGTAACTACACGATATATATATATATATATATATATATATATATATATAAATATACATGTTTTCAATTGTCTATTACCATTTAAATACGTAATATGAATATCACATACACGATTTTTCTACCCCATAATAATTTTCAACGTATTTCACATTTACTTATATACAAAAATTTTAAGCGCAAAAACTCAAATTCACCGCCAAAATTTGGCGGTCGTTCAAAATTCAAAATTCAAAGCAAATGGTAAGTATATGCCAGTTTCATGATTCAATTTTCTGTCTCCCTCCCCTACTTCCTTCCTCCCCCACCCCCATATGCCTCGTAATACTTGCCTTACGTTTTTACAACTTCAACAATATACGTGTGTCTACATTATATTGATACAAAATAGTATATCTATCATTTCATCACTACACGAGATATACGTATATATAAATATATTCAATTGGCTATCAATATTCAAATACGTACTATATACATCACATACCCTATTTTACTACCCCATAATAATATACAACGTATTTCACAGAAACTCAGTTGAATTATCGGTTGGTTTATCTTATGTCATTAATATACCTTCACTATATAATATGTATATACTATATATATATACCTATACATACACACACATATATATGCACATTATTGACTATATCAATACGTACTATATACATCACATACGTACACGAGTATCTTATCCAATAATATAATGCAACGTATTTCATAGACGTACTATATACATCACATACCCGATTTTACTACCCCATTGTATTTCACATATACTCAAATAAATTATCGGTTGATTTATCATATGTCATTAATATAGCGTCGCTATATAATATGTATATATTATATATATACATATACATATGCACACATATACACACTATCGACTATATCAAGTTCAAAATATGTACTATATACATCACATACGCAAACAAGTATATTATCCAATAATATAATGCGACGTGTTTCTTATACATACTTAGATTAGTGATCGATTAATTATATTTGATTAGCTTAATATATTAGGTTTTGATTATATATATAATTAGGTGTTACTAAAAATTATTTAATTTTTATTTTTTTTACTTCAAAAACTGACCACAAGTGGTCAGCTTTTTAAAAATATTTTTTTATTTTAATTAAAAAACCAACCACTTGAGGTCGGTTTTTATAAGTATTTTTTAATTATTTTTTTTGTAAAAACCGACCACTAGTGGTCGATTTTTTAAAAATAAATTAAAAAGGAATTTTTAAACCGACCACTGTGGTCGATTTTTATAAAAAAAATTTAATTATATTTTTAAAAAAAAAAAATGACCACTAGTGGTCGGTTTTGTTATTTTTATTAAATTTTTATTTGTTAAAAAAAATAATTATTATTATTAAAATTATTGTAATAATTATTTTAATTTTTTAAAATATAAAATTAAAAAAAAAAAAAAACGGACCACTTGTGGTCGGTTTTTTCCGACTACATCTTGTGGTCGATTTTTTGTGGTCGGTTTTACCAATTTTTTTAGTAGTGTTAACCCCACATTCACATAATATGTTCTAATAATGAAAAACTAATAAATAAATATTTTGCAGGCTACAATGAAGATACAATCACATCAAAAAAGATCTCTCACGAGCAACATATGAAAGAATATCTCATGCAAGAAAAATAATATATGTACCCACAAGGAGCCGATGCTGGATTTTAAATTGCATCAATCAAGGATCTTATTAGATCCTTGGGTATAAGGGAGATAAGTGACAATCAATCATAACATCTCTCACGGCAAGGCAAAAGGGAAAGAAGATCACACCCTCTATATGGACATATCTGATATGGACATGTATGATTGTGAGCTTATATTCGAGAAAAGAAGGTTGCACCACACGTATGGACATATCTAATATGGACGTACCACAGTTGCAATCTCTCAATCAAGAAATCAATTCAAATCCTTGATCGAGAAGAAATTCCTTGGGTTTGCTTATGAAGAGAAGAAGCTGAAGCAACTGAAAGATATAAAAGAAAAGATTGATGACCGAAGATGACATGCAACTTCACAGAAAATTATTAGTGTGTCTCAATCTTAGTCTTAATAAAATTTTGTACTTCTTAGTTTATAATAGTTACAAAAGAGTAAGATAAGTTAACTTAGTCATACCAGTTGAGGTTATGTCACAAGATCTGAAAATCAAAATAAGTTTTAGAACTTGTCCACTACATTTGTACTTTGACTCTACTTTGAAAAGCTTTAAGGAAACTTTTGAAACCCAAAGAGACTGGAGGTAGGCACCACATTGGTGTTCTGAACCAGGATAAATCTTTATGTCTTTATTTCAACTACTTGCTTATTTGCTTATTTATTGGAATCTAATTTATTCTGTTAAGTACACTGATCTGCAGGTGAGTTGACTGTCAAGGTTGACCAGTCCACTCAAGAAAAGTTTTTCAATTCACCCCTCAAATTTCAGAGTAGTCCCATCTGTTGAAGTACTTAAGTGCAGTTTAGTTATTTTTACTAAAAATTTGGCAAGCACTAAATGAATCCTTGCTTTTACCCGATTTGATCCTTGCAGATTTTAGTCGTTCTGACCCTATCCAGCAGGTCTGAATCCTCTACCTCTTGAATTATAGTTAGAGTTCCCTCTATTCTGGTTGTAGTTCCCTTCCTCTGCCTTTATCTCTTTGTGCAGAGAAGGTCATGCTATGGTTTTCCTGCAGCACTTCATCCTTCTCTTCTCTAATGTCAAAAACTTTAAGGGCATTGGTAAATTGATTGAGAGTTGGATAGGGTGACTTCCCAAACATCACAATTCTGAAAGTCCTATATTAAGGACCCAAACCTCTTGCAAAGTTGATAACCTTTCTATCTTCATCACAAGGTTTGTGAATGGCTATAATGCCATCATATATTCCTTTAAACTCTTTTAGATAATAATCAAGTTTCTTAGATCCCAACTTGATGTTCTGGAGTTGTTGTTTGAGTTGAAATTCTTTATCTTTTTTTGCTTGAAGATATGCCTCTTCCAAGAATTCCTAAGTTTCCTTGGTTGTAGTACAACCAACAATGAGATACATGCTCTCCTCAGTCATAGATTCGGAGATCCATGTCCTTAATATTAATAACACATCTCTTTCATCTCAGTCACTGTCTCACTTGTCTTCTCAATATTTTTTTTCTTTCCATCTGTGGCAGATGAGTTACCTTTTTCTGGTTTCTCCTCCTTAATCAAGTTTATGACCTTTATAACCTGTATGAGTTGCATAATATGAGTTTTCTAAATCAAGTAGTTTGTGGGCTTAAGCTTGATTGGATATGCAACAATAAAATGATGCAGTGAGGATGCTAACAGTAATAAAGGTGTTGTGTTTGGGGCCATTGTTAGAGAGTGTGGAAGGGTAATTATGCATCTTTAGCTTTTGTCTTTAAAGCTCTGATTCCATGAAGTAAATACAGTACAGAAAGGAGATAGAGAAGCTGAAAAAATAGTTGTGCATTTTGTATCTTTCAATCATCAGAACAATGCCCTTTAAATAGGCAATGTAGGTATACAAAATTAATTATCTTGTGATCATTAGAGTTCTATCTAACTACTACAACATACACAATATGAGGTATATTCATACTCAATCACAGAGTTCTAATACTACTGCTTTACACAATCCTAACACATAACACATTCAACCAACACTGTCGTATGCTAACTAGTCAACAAACTCTTAGTCTCTAACAGTAAGGACTTGAAGAACTGGAATTCAAACGTTAAACTAAGAATTAGTGTTAAGAATCAGAGAGATGAAAGGAGGACTTAAGAGATGAATATATGGGACTGAACCTGAGCAAATACAGGTTTTAGAGGGCTGAAATATGTTTGAGAGAGTGTGAGAAGCGTTGAAAATGTGTTGGCAGCCTTGGCATACTTTGGGCGCAAGTATAACGCAGAAAGGGACTGTCTTGGCTTGCTTTAGCAGGTCCAGCGCACCCTTGGCGCAGGCTAGATGCACCTTGGTGTTAGCTCACTAGTTTGAGTTGTGTCAGGAATGCTGCAGCAAGTCAGCTGCACATCCAGCGCATGTCAAGTGCATCTCACCCGCCTAGGCAACTAGCAATGGACCGTTTGTACCTCAAATGATCCCCCATTTTGTCCTTTAGAATATTCTTTAGGATCTTCAAAAAGTGCTTTGTGTTATAACACTTTTTCACAACTTTTTTCCCTCTTTTGAGGATCAAACACCAACTTTTGAAGAAAATTCAAGATGAAGATTTGAATCTTCCTCAAGAACATCAAGAACTCAAAAATCTCTAACTCTTCAACCCTTACTCGGAATGCAATGAAATTTTGAACCTAAGCTCTTTTCCACCTTCTAATCACATTTTAAACATCATTATACTCAAATTCTCAACCAAAAATTCCAGATGTCACAACCCACTTTCAATTTCTTCAAATTCAATCTTTCAATAATGGTACAATTTTCTTTCAATTTCTTTAATTCAACTTTCAACAATGGTACAATTTTCAATATAGCTCTGATCAAGCTTAAATTCGATAGTTAGACACTATTAGTGTTAAGGAACAAGAATTTAACATTAAAAACACAAGAAAATAACAATATCAAATACTCAAAATTTGATATAAGGCCAAAAACGTAAATAGTATAATTTTTTTGTGAATTTTTAATTTTTCAACACAACTAGAACCAAGATTGACTTTGTAGATATGAAATCAAGCTTTACTGTGATATCAAATGATACGGGAGTAAACTACGAAGATGGAAAACACACAAGAACAAAGGAAACACTAAAACAAAATAAAAAAATGAAAACAAATAGATAGATTGACACAAAATGATAAAAAAGGGATAACTAAAGGATATATTAAACCCAACGACCTTCCTATTAATTACCAAAAAACATCAACCTCATCGAAGACCGAAAGTGATATAGATCACTTAAAACTAACATTTCTCCTAATCAATAAAACTCCCAACAAGTTTCAATAAAACACTCTCAAGTATATACATCCATTTGAATTCATCTCTAAAGTCCAAAACTCAACATAGAGCAACCTTCTTTCTTTCAATCTTCTCATGAAAATCACAAAGATCACAATATTCCTCTTTCATCTCAAGATCTTAGCCATGAGATACTTTCACTTGTATCAATGGAGCATAGTGATTCTCTTTTACTAACAATTATGGACTAGTTGAAGACATTCTTCTTTTGACTTTGATTTATTTCGTCAATTTTATCCACAAACTAAAGGATTTATTTGATAATATGGTGGAATAACTCAAAGTCTAGCTATTTCATCTTTTCTATTAAATATATAATCTTCTTCATTTTAATGAAAAATTATTTTGGAAGTAAGGGTGACAAAAAAATTTCAAAACTAAAAAAGAGTAACACAAGTCTTAAATATTGAATAGAGGTGATAATTTTAAGATTAGTATTAATGACACTAATTTTAAAACACTCAAGTTTTATTATTTACACAAAAGATCTCTACACTACCACCACCACTCCTCCGCCACACCTTTTTTGTTGTTGTTGCCATCGCCACCTCCTTTTCCTTTACTATCACCATTACTATCATTGCCACCTTTTCCAGATCCACCATCATTTTCTCTCTTTACATAACAATCACCTATTTTTCTTCTTTCTCCCCCACCACCATCACAATCAACACCACAATAAATGTCATCTTCTCCTTCAACGTCACCATCAGCATCACCACCTCCCCTTTTATCATACTATGATTTTTTTTGGACTCATCCTTCAACCACATTTTTTTTCAGAAAGTAAGTAAATATCGAAGTTGCTGTAGCAACAGTCGAAATTGTTGCAACAACTTCGACAGTTGTTGCAGCAATTTCGATAGTTGCTACAACAACTACCATAATTATTGTAACACAACAATTAATAGTAGTTGCTGCAACAATTATTAGAATTGTTTCACAAATTAATAGTAATTGTGTCAGCAATTACCGTAACTGCTGCAAGAATTACCGTAATTGTTATAGCAACTATGGTATTTGCTGAAGCAAATCTCGTAATTGCTAAATTTTCCGAATTATTTCTTCATTCATTTTTAAAATAAATCAAAAAATTTATTTTCAAAGTTCTCAATATTTTAAAAAAAATAGTCCAAGATTTAAAAAAAAAAATGCAAAGAGAAAGAAAAATAAGGAAGAAAGATGGAGGGAGAGGAAAATTTAGAGAGAGAAAGAAGGATTGAAAAGATAAAAAAAATGAAAGAAATTCTAAAATGTGAAATTTAAAAATTAGACTTTACACCCTAATTATGTCACTATTTTTAATTTAAAGACTTTTTTGTCACCTCTCACTTAATTTTCTCAAGTAACTAATGTCTAGGAGTGAACATTTGGTATTTGATTCGGTATTTTTAAAGTTCGGGTTCGATAATTTGATAATCGATATTTGAAAGAAGATACCACATACTATACTTATAAATATCGGTTCGATAATTCGATAATCAGCAAATTAAACTTCAGTTCGGTACGATTTTTTGGTAATACCATATTAAAGTTGAAAATGTGCAAATGTACATTTAAACTTCAAAGAGTAAATTTAATAAAAATCCTATTTAATATTTCTTTTATTATTTTTTACGAATATATTAGCAAGGTCCAAGAGATTCTTTGAGATGAATAATATTATTGACTTGGTTAGATATATCGAATTATATGATATTCGATAAATATCGAATACTAAACGATACCAATATCTTGTACCAAATTCAATTTCGAATACCAAAATATTGAAAGTTTTACTCTCAAATGACATACCAAATATTGAATTATCGAATATCAATTACCAAATTTTTCTGTTCGATTTGATAATTCGATTTTCGATATTTTATGTCCAACCCTAATATCCCCAAATCAAACTTGAGAAAAAGTTAAAGATTGAATCTCAATTTCTCAGAGCAATTCAATATTTCTATTTACCATTAATTAGTACATTCACAAGTTATTTTTTAATTTAATATTATAATAATTTGTTCGATTTAATTTTTTAATTAAAGTTAAACATTTATTTTGACTAATTGTTATATTCATATATTGAATCTTTATTTAATCTTATACTAATACTAAATTAAAGCAATTCAATTTTCAGCAACAACAACAACCCAGCGAATTCCCACCAAGTAAAGTTTAGGGAGGATAACATGTACGTAGTCTATACCGCTATTTTTAAAAAAGTAGAGAGCACTTCAATTTTCAAATGAAGTCAAAATTTGTGATAATGTTCGATCCTCAATTATCATATTCTTATATTCTCTCGCCTTTATATATTTAATTTATTACTAGTATTATCTATTTTACGTCATCTTAATATGAAATCTGTAATCAAAAGAATACCTGCTTAGAGGGTGGTGTGCGGAAAATTTTAGCATGGATGAGGGATTACTTTTTAAATTTAAAAAAATGTGGGCCCCACTTGTTATCCATCTCACCCTCTTCCCTCCTTTACTCATTCTCTCCATTCCTTTTCTTTTCCTTTTTTATTTAATTCTTTTGTAGTTTAACTTTTTTAGATTAATTTTATTTGCGCACATTTCGATTAGTTTCATGAAATACTGAAAAACAATTATTTAGTGTCTCTATTAAAAATTAAATTTGAGATTTCATGATACTCAATCCACTTCATTAAACCACTAGGTTATACCTTTGGGTGCAATTAATTTTACGTTTTTTCATCTCACTTTTTTTTTGTCTTTTGCAAAAATTTAAAAATTTCAAAAAAAAATATGGTCACACAACTTCAACTCTAATTTTTTAGGCTCTCCTGCCAAAACGCTTACTTAACATTAATTATTTATGCATACTTATTAATTATAAAAAATGACAATGGAATGAAATTATCAGAGAAATTATAAAGTTAACTTGTACAAAAGATAAGAAAATCAACTTTAGGAATGTTTACTCTTCATCAAAGATAACTTTAATGACGAAAATACAAATTAAAGTTAATTTTTTAATTTTTTTAGAGGTTAACACTGTAATTTCTCCAATAATTTCATTTAATTGTTATTTTTAAATTAAATATTTTATGATTAATTAGTATATATAATTAATAAATAATTAATATTAAGTAAGTGTTAGACCATGAGAGCCTAAAAAATTAGAGTTGGAGTTGTTTGACCATATTTTTTTAGAAATTTTTAAATTTTGAAAAAGATAAAAATAAATAATAAGATGAAAAAATATAAAAATAATTATATCTAAGAGTGTGACCGAGTGGTTAAACAAAGTTGGTTGAGCACCATAATATCATAATAATTTTTTCAAGATAAATACTAGGTAATTTTTTTCTCAGTATTTTTTAAAATTAATCAAAATACACGTATATAAAATTGATCTAAAAAATTAGCCTACAAAAAAAATAAAATAAAAAAAAAGAATAGAAAGAATTGGAGAAAGGTTGATGAGTAAGAAAGGAGGGAAGATATTAAATAACAATAAGTTTGGTGTGAGAAGAAATTTCACGAAATTTCAATAGGCCGATGAGGAATATTAATTATTTATTAATTATATATATTAATTAATTATAAAATATGTTACTAAAACTGACAATGAAAGAAAATTATCAAAGAAAATTATGGCATCAACCTATATAAAAAAATTAACTTTAATTGTATTGTATTTTCGTCATTAAAATTATATTTGAAGAGTAAACATTCATAAAGTTAATTTTCTTATTTTTGTACAAATTAACATCATAATTTCTCCGATAATTTTATTTCATTGTCATTTTTAATTAAATATTTCATAATTAATTAGTATGCATAAATAATTAATATTAATTAAGCGTTTGACCATGAGAGCCTAAAAAATTAGAGTTGAAGTTGTACTTGATCATAATTTTTATGAAATTTTTAGGTTTTAGAAAAAACAAAAAATAAATAGTGATGAAAAAACGTAAAAATAATTGCACCTAAAGGTGTGACCTAATGGTTCAATGAAATGGATAGCTTGAGGTCTCAAATTCAATTTTCAATAGAGACCAATAGAGTTATTTCTTTTCAGTATTTCATAAAACTAATCGAGTTGTGTGCAAACAAAATTAATCTAAAAAAATTAGACTATAAAAGAAATAAATTAAAAGGAAAAAAAAAGAAATGGAGAGAATTTTTTCTTTATTCAAAAAGAAGAAATCCCTCACACTGGGCCCTTATTTTTTTAATTCAAAAAATAAATCACACACCAAATCATATTTGAGACTCATCATGATAAAATTTTCCGGTGGTGTGAGAAGAATAATTTCATTCATCTTTTCATCTTATGTCAAAATCTTAAGTAGATTTTGATTCATTCATCTCAAGAAAATTCCCAAACGTCATCCAACCATTTATAAGCTGCCACATCATCAACCTTCCAAAATACCATGTAGAAGAATAATTTCATTCATCTTTTCAAAAAGAAAAGATTAATATAAGAAATATTTGATTAATTTTTCTTTAGTTGTTACTTAAGTTTTCACCACAATTAAGTGATTAGGTAAAAGAGACAAAAATTGTTTCAATTTTTTTAAAACAATTTTCTCTCAACAACTTTGCAAAATTGTACATAACTAGATTAATAATAGGCAAAATAATTTTTTGGACCTTTGTAATAGGATTTTATAAGTTGAATACTTCACTTACATGTTTATCGTCTGAATCCTGAACTAACAAAAAAATAATATTTCAAACCCTTTAACAGTTGATTTTGGTTATATGGCATTAAATGGCTGACTAACACAAAGAGTGTGTAGTCACTCGTCTGGGGTGCGAGTTGATTTTGCTTATGTGGCATTAAATGACTGTTTAGGACAAGGAGAGTGTAGTCATTCGCCTGGGAGTACGAGTGGAGGTCAATTTTTGATTAATTTAATATTAAAATAATTAAAAATAATATTAAAATTAAAAAATAGCTTTTTTTTTCCTCCATCATTTTTAATTAAAAAATATTTTTTAAAATTTAAAAATAATAAATTTTAAAAATAAAAATAAAAAACCCTCATTTACCCAAACCCCCTCTCCGTCCAGCCCCCACCCGCCCCGTCCAACCACCGCCTCACCCCTGTCCAGGCCACTCCCTCGTCCAGCCGCCCTCACCCCACCCTTCACCCCATCCCTTGTCCATCCATGGCTGCCATGGCATCACCATTAACGTCCCCCACCCTTACAGCTCTCTCCATCTCTCTTTGCCCCCCACAATCATGGCTGTCATAACCATCACTATGTAAATATCTCTCTTCATCTTCTTTTTCTTCATCATCATATATGACAGATTTCTGGGTAATCCCTGAAGAGGGTCTTTATTTTTTGTTTTTTTTGCCTTTTTTTGGTCAAGTCTTTTTGCTATATTGATATTGTTGTTGTTGTTCAGCACCATTACAATTGATATTATTGTTGGTTGTTTATAGCTGTAGAAGATATTGTTGCTGTTTTGTTTTTTTTTTACCTTTTTTGATCAAGTCTTTTTATTGTGTTGATATTGTTGTTGTTGGTCATCACCATCACCATTGATATTTTTATTGGTTATTTATTGTTGTGGCAGCTATTGTTGTTGTTCTCAATTTAAATTTTTTATTTTGTTTAGAATTAATTTTATAACTTTTATAAATTGTTAAAGATATTTAAATAGAAAATAAAAATTTATTATGTTTGTGTATTGTAAATTTATAGTTAAAATTTTAAATTAATTGAAAGAAAATTTCAATTATTTAATGTTTAATTAAATTTATTGTGCTTGTGTATTAGAATTTATAGTTAAAAGTCTAAATTAATTTAAATAAAAAATTTATTGTATTTGTGTATTAGAATTTTTATAATTTATTAAAATAATTTATTTGAAATGAGTTTTAATATTTAATTTGTGCTGTATCATTTGAAAAATGACATAAAATTTCATAAAATATTTGAAAATAACGTGACAAGTGACGGAGCACACATGACAATTTATGTGGCAGTTGACGTGATAAAATATGTTACACTCTCTAAAAATATATTTAAAATATTACTTTTTAATAAATTCAGGATCCAGATTACAAATGTAGAAGCAAAAGTGTCCTACTTGTCATCTTTTCGTAATTAAAGATTTGGAGGGTTTTCAACTCATTTTTCCCACGTATTGACCTACTCAACATTTGATAAGTACTGTAGGATTTTGGAAGAAATACATGGTACTCACTCCGTTTAAAAAAGATTAAACTATTTTGACTTAACACAAAGAAAATTTTTGAATCTTATAAAACCTTGAATTAAAATTTTGTCAAATATACCGAAATATCATTTAATCTTGTATACCTAAACATGTCATATGAAAAATTAAAATTAAAGTATTATAAAAAATAGAAAGGAATCATTCTGTTTTAAATCGAAACGCAGGGAGTACAACATAATAAACAAAAAATATGGACTTATGTGGTACTCCTACTCTTAATTAACAAGGGCAAATAATGAGATGATCTCTAATTTACTAATTCTGAAATATCTTAAACAACATTTAATCTAATAATTAGCACAAATTACAATCCTCAAAACACACTAAAACGCAAACAACCACATTTATGTTATGCTTTGGAAAGACAGTTCCTAAACCATTAAAATGAACAAAACTATCTGAGAATTAAGGTCGTGCAAAACACATGGATTCTGCTCAGGACGCATGAATATCTTCTCATAGATTTCTCTCTGAAGTCTGACATGTGAAATTTTCATGAATTCATCACAGCAGAAAACATCCAAATAACACAAAAAACGCATAAAAAGACTTTCAATAAAACAAAATAAAATACGAATAGCTCTCATACTTAAAAAGCTTTATCTACTCATGATATAAATCGGCATAGCGTATATTGCCAATAAAGGCATGCAATCATTGAGCTAATTTTCACAAATCTGAAAAGAAAAAAAACTATAGAAACTAGTGGGAGATCAGGCGAGTAAAAAAGAAAGGTGTTATCTGTCACTGATCAATCAGAAACACGGACCAATTTCGTTCATCATATCTCCCCAAATGCTATAAAGTAAATAAATTAATGTAACTAAATATAGAGTTGTGTTTTGCAGAGAAATAAGATATCATCAGAGACTTAAATACTAGGAATCATGGAATTTACCAATCATATTGTTGCAGTTATTTTCTCATCATCTGATTTCAATTCTACCAGAGAAAACAAATATTTAAACAAAAATCTAATCAAATGAAGTGTAAAAGGACTCATAAATTGAAGGGAGAATAAAAAAGAAGAATCAAATAGAGAGAAAGGCTAAAGTAGCATACTGTTGTTTATGCTACGGCAAGCTTATATAAGCTAGTACTTTGCCAGGTTTAGTGATTCTCAAACCCTAATTTTCTATCCTTTTTCGTATTGGGCTGGGCTGGGCTGGGTTAGGGTATCGAAGCTTCTGGAACCCAACGTTGGGCTACTTTTGATGAGGCCTCGTTTGACAAGGCCCATAAATGCAATTCTCCACTAGTTTATATACCTCTTTACCTTTAATTTACAATTAATTTGTCATTATTCTATTCTTGTTATGAATATATTTACATTATAATGAATGTTATCAAAAATATAGATAAGATCTATCAAAATCTAGTTGATATCTATCAGGATTTAACGTATTTGTCTTTTAGTCAGAAACTATGAGTAAATTTTCTATATAAATAGAATGGCTTCCTTCATTGTAAATCATCCTCAAGAATGAGAAATAAGAATTACTCTCTACTCTTCTTATTGTTCTTTATTGTTTCATAACACGTTATCAACACGAGACTCTATCAAACAAGCTGAGATTATTAAATTATCTAAAGGTAATTCCAAGTACGAGACTCTGCCAAACAAGGTGAGATTATTAATCTAAAGGTGATTTCAAGGTTAGTAATTTCTTTTTTTTTTTGTTTTTTGCTACTAAATAATATAATTAGTGTTGGATTTGAGCAAAAAAAAAAAATAATTGGTGTAGAACTATTTATATTTTAAATTTATTCCTCAAGAATAATATTATCAAAAGGGATAATAATATGTTGGATTCAATTCCCATGAATTTATGCCTAAAACGCCTTTATATGGATAAGACATTGAGTTTGAATCTCAATGCACCATATTGATGATATTATAATGGTTAAGGCAAAATAATGAGTATTTGGTGAAACATGTCCCATCAAATATGCTCTATTCCTTGAATTGAATGTGGTAGCAATAAATCATATGTATGCCTCAATTTGCTTTTGTAGTAGTTATCATAATTTGATACGCTTAACGCATGATTATATTTCATTCCTAGGGAATGAGAAACTTATTAATGCAAACATGCACTTGATTGTGATGGTATTACAACTCACTTCTGAAAGAGACTGAATAATTGAGAAAAGTTATTTTGAAATCTACTTCTGAAGTAGTAAATCTGAAATTTACTAAAGAAAAAAGGTACATGTCATGGTAAACTTGGAGTTTACTAGTATAAAAGTTCATAAATTGATATAAACGATTGTGATATCCCAAAGATGTGCATACTGAGTATGTAACGTATATTGAAGATTCTTCATTACTTTTAATGTTGTTTGTTCTCATAATAAGTTGGTTGGACCAACTAATATTGGGATTAGATCCCTTAAAATCTGAAAAGTATAAAAGGTGAATATGAGCCCGTTCACCAGTCATGTGATCTATTAAGACGTATCAATATAAGATGATCACATGTGCGTTTATTGTCAACCTGTAGTTTGACATTCATAAAGTTGCTTGCTCAATAAAATTTAGTTAAGAGTATAACTTTCAGATTGTGCAATCAAGACAATTCATCTTGATGATCATTGTTAAGCATCGAATGCCTTCAATAAATAGTTAAACCATTGAGAGCAAAAGCTTCATGTGTTGGTTTGAAATATTATATACAAAAATACTTGTATGCATCAAACCAATAAATTATGATTAATTTCCCCTCAAAGTTGGTTCTAAGTTAGGAATCACACGTTGTCCATCTAATAGTTAATGTGCGATATACGATTAATGAATATACCATGATGCACAAAGATGAATTCCTCAAAGAAGAAGGAGGATGTATGTTAGTTTTTCTAACATAAGGGGAAGATTATAAGCAGCTAAGAAATATATTAGGAATTATCATCAGATCCTCATTCAAAAGATAATTCAAGTCAAATGTCGAAAGCATCTCATATTTAAGCTGCAAGTGCTCTTATTTTGTGTCCCTAAAGGACAAAATCTATGCATACGTGAAGTATGGTAGATTAATCGATTCTAAATGAAATAATTCTTAAAAAGGAGAAGGAGCAAATGATCATAATAAAAAGGCAATGTGCTCTTAGAACCTACGACATAACACTTCATAAAACCTTATGAGAGGTTCAGGTACTTGAAAATAATGAAATGATGAGATCTCAAAATGTTATGTCGCATTGTGAATCGATACGAAATGATATATCATTAATATCTTTGATACAATATTGGCGCAATATTGTGAAGAATTACGAGGATCAGAATTCTATGTTAATTTAAGCATACTGACGTAGAGACATTTATCAAGAGACATGAAAGGATGCATCTTGATAAGCATAAAACTTATTTGATTTGCAATCCAAACACTTGAAGATGCCACTAATGAAATGTTGAATATTGTCACCTGACAAAATTTTCATGAAAACTTTTAAGGATTCAAAATGTTTGAAGCATATAAAAGTTTCTGGGAAACTTATTTATAATCCTTATATTTTATAAGCTTATAGCTTGAAAATTATTGTAACTCTTAAAGAGTTTTCAAAAGCAATAGATTATTTGCTGAAATAAGAAATATACCGAATTGGATTAGTTATGAAGTACCATATCTTAGTGCAAATGGTATATTAATATATCTTGCAAATACTACAAGGCCTGATATAGCCTTTTAAGTCAATTTGTCAAGCAAGGTATATTTCTGCTCCTACGAGGAGACACCAAAATGGGATAAAATACATGAGTTTATTTTATTCTAAAGATTGCAGTCCCGATCTTATTGGTCATGCTGATTGTTGGGTACTTATTTAACCCGCATAAATCTTGATCTCAAACATGTAATGTGTTCATATGTGGGGACATTGTCATATCTTAGAGATATACAAAACAGTCTATCTAGCCACTTTATTGAATCATGATGAGATAATAGCTATTCATAAAGCTAGCCGAGAATGTGTATGGTTGAGATTCACAATACATCTCATTCGAGAAAAATGTGATTTGAAATGTGACAATGTACCGATAATTTTATACAGAGATAATGCAGCACGTATAGCACATCTTAAAGAAGGATTCATAAAAGGAGATAGAACGAAGCACAATGCATCAAAGCTTTTCTCCATACATAAGCTACAAAAGAATGGATTCGTTTAAGTGACAATGTGGCTGATTTATCCACCAAGTCTCCTCCAACTGCAGCTTTCAAGAAGATGGTGCACAAGATCGGGATGCAAAAGTTCATTGATGTTCTCATTAGGGGAGCAAATACGCGTTGTACTCTTTTTTCCTTTCAAGGTTTTGTCTCACTGGATTTTCCTTGTAAGGTTTTTAATGAGGCAACCTATATGCGTATTGTTAGAGATGTGTACTATTTTTTCTTCACTAGATTTTTTATCCCACTGGGTTTTTTTTCTAGTAAGGTTTTAATGAGACACATTATCTATCAATTAGACATTCAAAGAGGAGTGTTATGAATTTATTTACATTATAGAGAATGTTTATGAAGAATATATATAAGATCCATCAAGATCTATCAAGATTTAGTTGAAATCTATCAGGATTTAAAGTATCTGTCTTTTAGTCAGAAACTAGGAGTAAATTTTCCCTATAAATAGAAGGGATTCTTTCATTGTAAATCATTCTCAAGAATGAGAAATAAGAATTACTCTCTATTCTCTCTATTTGTTCTTGTTCTTGCTTTATATTTTGTTGTTCTTACTTTATATTTTATAACAGTTAGTATTTATTTATTAAGATGCTAATTAATGAGATGTAATTCTCATAAGATGCCGATGGAATGTAAAATCCTATTAGTTTGAAACTTTGGTATAAATGTTATAATGAAACAAGACTTTAAACTAAAAAAATAAAAAATAGGACTTTAAACTATGAAAAATCTATCTCCTCATTTTATGTTTGTTTAACTAATAGTCTGTTTGGTCAAACTTCAAAAATCAACTTATTTTAAAAAGTGATTTTTTTTCAAAAGTGTTTTTCAAAAAATAAAATGATTTGTGTTTGACCAATAAATTTAAAAAACACTTTTGAGCAATAATTAGTGTTTGACCAATCTTTTAAAACTATTTTTAATATATTTTTCTCAAAAGTACTTTTTTTAAAAGTGCTTTTAGAAAAATACTTTTTTCAGCTTATAAAAATTGTTTTTTTTTTCCTCCAAACTTGATCAAACACTTTAATTTTTTTTTTTAAATAAGCACTTTTGAGAAAAATAAACATAGAAAAAAAAAATCAACAAATAGGCTGTAAGTGAAAATATAAATGGATAATTAATTTTAGTATAGGTTATGCTTATCTCATTTATTTATTGCTAGTCTTTTTGTGTCAACGAGAATACAATTTTTTTTTTTAGAAACTATATTACATGTAAATAAATAAGTATTACTCCTATGTTTTAGATATGAAAAATAATGAATGTTTATCATATTTATTTAGCTTACTACTTTCTTCATTCTTAATTAATTGTGCTGCTTATTAAAAATAGATATTTCTTAATACTTTTTATTTTATAAATTAAGACATAATTAATTGTTTGTTTTCATTTTTATTCTTGATAATAAATACAGAGAGATATTAACATAGTGCAAAAAAGAAAAATATTAAATAAAAATGAGTAGTAAATAAGAATAATTTAGTTAAATTACTTTTTAGTTAATATTTTTCTTAAGGGTGTGCAATTTAAAAAGATAACAAGTAAATAGAAATTGGGAGAGAAATAAAAAAAAAAAGATCATGTTAAAAAAAAGTCTTCAAATGTCTTCTTGTACTTTTTATCAGATCAGATATTCATTGAATCTATATATTCATGAAAATAACTTCTTTAGACATTAACAGATAAGCAATTTAAGGTTGCAAGACAACATTTTCAATTTACATTCGGATCTACTTCAGTGAACTCTTACTTCTTACTAGAACTAGAAAAATAAACACGAGATCTCATTGAACAATTTCATCACCTTTTGACTATTACATTGTCAATTAAAATGAAAATGATCTATCACAACTCACAACTCATTACCGATCAGTGACTAGAGATTGTTATTGTAATATTTGGACAATGGATGAGACAAGTCAAGATATCATATAGGAGTATTTTATTCCACTTTTTATATAGCATAAACATAATAATCTCATCTTCTTTTGGCACAAATGTTTTTTTTTTTTTTTTTGAAAATTGATGTAGTAGAAAGGAAAATGAAAGGAAATTACAATGTGAGGAATCGAACTCTGATGAATGAGGTGAAAATTTAGGTAGTCAATTAATTGAGCTACTGAGATTAATTCTCCGACAAATGATGGGACAAATAATCTTGATATTAGCTAATACTTCATATTCCTTCCGTTCTATTTTATGTGCCGCCATTTGACCAGTACTGAGTTTAAAAAATAAGGAAAAATGGTCCTTTATTAAAAGATGTGCTCCTATCTTTTTTAATTAAGTTGGACCAATAAAAATAAAAGTAGAATTATTTTTTAAATAGCTATCAAATAAGAAAAGTGACATTTTTTTTGAGACAGACAAAAAAAAAAATAATGACACATAAAATAAGACGGAGAGAATAAAAAATATTAATTTTATTCTGAAGTTATTTTTCTTATCCTATGTGTCAAATGACCGTTAAATAAACAACAAAAAGGAAAAAAAAGGAAAGAAGATTGAATCAATTCGGGCAAAAGTCTAAAATTTACGTCCTATACGGGCTATCTCAATAATTATTGAAGAAACTTCGCCGCGTCCAGCATTTTGTCATGTCTAAGATTAAAAAAAAAATGTTTCATTAGCCTTTCTTTTCTTTTTTTTTTCCTTTTTAAAAAAATTAACTCAATTAGCAGTCCATTATAGACATAAATCCAAAATAGCAACACTTTTTATCATTTACGTAGAATAGCCAAAATGACCGCCTTTATCTATTTTTCTTAGCCCCTCACTAACGCCCCTTCTCTTTTTATCTGCAAACTATTCCAAAGTTCTCAGACCCTTTCTTTCTTTCTTTCTTTTTTCGCTTTAACCAACAACAACAAGATCATTTTATAAATGTTTATTAGCTCAAAAAGTGCATTTCTAGAAGAGTGCGTGAATGTAACGATCAGTCAAATCGTTTTGTGAATTTTTCTTATTTTAATTTTGCTCACAATTTTATACATGATATATGCCTTGTGGGAATAGGTAGTATGAATCTCGAGGTGTCCGGAAGCAACTTATGTTATTGGTTGGGTTCTTGAGTTTTAAGAAAGTTAAGTTTGATCATGATTAATTTTCGATTAAAACGATCTCGAATTAGTGTTTTTAGAAAAATAATAGAGAATCTAAAAGAAAAATTAATATGGATAGAAGAAACTCAAGAAAATTTAGGAAAAAGTACATGTGATAGTTTATATAATTTAAAAAACTCGCTACGAGAAGAACAACACAAGATAATAAATAACATTGAAAATCTAGAATTAGATATACATTACAGTACAATTAAGATAAATTATTATACAGAAATTTGTAACTCTACAATTACTACAGGATAAAATGATAGACTATGAATATTTAAAATATTGGAGACAAAATATGAATGAAATAACATTATTAGAAAAACTTATGAAAGATAATCTAATTGGATATTTTGAAACAAAAGATATAGAATATTTAGAATACCTTCAAAATAATATAGAAGAATTACAAAAACTAAGGGGAAAAAATAAAGAATACTATAGTAAAGTATTTAACCAATTACCATATAATCACCCCCAAAATATGAATATCAATAAAACTAACATAAATAAATTCAAAATAAAAATATTTAGAGAAGTTAAGAAATATCCACGTACAAATAAAAATAGATCCATTCTACTTGTATTAGATCTATTTTACCACACAAGTTATCCGCACCCCCTTACAATTTGTAATGGATCTATTTTACCACACAAGTTATCCGCACCCCCTACAATTGGTATCAGAGCCTATGCTGTTTAAAGTTATGAAAGTAGTATATATTTGGATTTATTTCATTAATTTATTATTTGATTAATTTATTAATTATGACTGACTTATTTGATAAAACTAAATTTAGATATTCCCCAAAATATTATTTAGATGAATAAAGTACAAAAATTACCAAAATATAAAGAATTAAAACAAATAATATCTAAAAAACGTAAAGAATTAGAAATAAAGATAGAAAGACTACAATGTAACATGATTATCGGAGTTAGTAAAAACTCAATAAATGCACAAAAAGAAGAAATATCAAATTTAAAATTGACAATAGATAGTCTAGAATATACATATCAACATGATCTATTAACAATTAAATAAAAAATGAACAAAGAAGAATTTATAATAGATTAAAAAATATATGAAAACCATGAAGGATTAAAAATAAAAATAGTATTTTCTAATCTAGGAAGAAGGTATAACAAAATAGGTGAACATTTATATTTAATGTTAAAAAAAAAGAAGAATTAAAATTAGAAGATAAATTAACAGCTATGGTAAGAATAGAAAAAAAAAATGAAGAAATAGAAAGAAAAAAGGAAATAGAAAAAATAAAACAACAAATTACAGAAGAAATACGAAAAATAGAAGAAACTAAAAATAGTAGGATTGCTGAATTAGAAAAAGAACAACAAATGCTAAAAGATTTGTATGAAAAAAGACAGAAATAAAAATAAGAAAAAGATATAGAACAAAAATTATTAAACGAAATAAATCAATTTAAAGAAAAATTAAAAAAAAATACAATAGATGTTGAAGAAACAGATAATTATGATTAGGAAGATAGTGAAACATATACAGAAATCTTAACAAATACAAAAAATTTAGAAATTAATGAAAAATAAGAAGTAATTAATGAAGAAAACTTAGAAAATATAAACACAAAAATAAATACTCTTGATAAAAAAAAAAGATGAAAATATAATACCTAGAACATCAGAATTAAGAAAACCTACATATTATAAGAATAAATTTAAAAGATATAATCTAAAAGATAAATATGACAAGTGGACACCAAAACAAATAGTTAATAAAAATTATAACTTTTTAGACTTAGATTGTGTAATAGATACAGAAAAAATAATACAATTATGGATAAAGTATATGACAAAACAATTATTAGATAATAATATAAACGTAACAGATGCACCAGAATATATAGAAAGAACACTAATAGGAACAGTAAAATTATGGTTTTCAAATCTAACTGAAAATAGTAAAAGGGTATTAAGAACTGACAAACCTACAGAAGAAACATCGTCAACAACTACAACTAAATTAACACCTATAGAATTATTAAAAAAAAATGAAATAGCTATAAAAGACGAATTTAGCAGCATGACAACAATAGAAGAAGAACAAAATGAAGAGAAAGATACAAATAGAAATTTAATGTTAAAATTAGCAATATGTAATATGTGTTACATAGATGAGTATACTTGTGCATTTAAAGAATATTATTATAAAGGAACATATAATACAGAAGAAAGTAAAGAAATAAGAAAATTATATTTTAATAAATTACCTGAACCATATAGTTCAAAAATAATAAAAAGTTGGGATGAAGCAAAAATGGTAGATACTTTAGGAGCAAGAATAAATTTTTTACAACAATGGTATAAAAACCTATGTGAAAAATATAGAGAAGAAATAAAAATGGAAAAAACATTAATAAGAAATTTAGCATGTTGCAAAGATAAAATAACACCTCAATTTGGATGCGAAGAAAGATATTATAAGAAAAGAAAAAGACATAAGAAATATAAGAAATACAAAAAATCAAAATATAAATATTAGAAACCAAGAAAAAGATATTATGTAAAAAATTATAAACATAAAAGACCATATAGGAAAAAGAAATCCATAAAAGAATGTACTTGTTATAATTGCGGAAAATTAGGACATTTAGCTAGAGATTGTAAATTACCTAAAACCCCCAAAAATAAACAAATATCAGAAATAAAAATAGAAAATACAGAATATATGCAGATAGATTATATAGATTACGAATTTGAAAGTGAAGATAGTATATATAAAATTTCAGAGAATGAAACAGATAATGAAATAGATAGTGAATTAGATGAATTAAATGACTGAAGAAGATATAAAAATAATAACAAAGGAAGAATATTTAAATGAAGAAGAACATATCAAAAAATAATATTTGATAGTCACATATTTGATGAAATAAAAGGAAAAGAATTAGATTTAAGTGTAGAAAAAATATTTAAAA
This sequence comes from Capsicum baccatum var. pendulum, assembly GCA_030864225.1. Lineage (NCBI taxonomy): Eukaryota > Viridiplantae > Streptophyta > Magnoliopsida > Solanales > Solanaceae > Capsicum > Capsicum baccatum. The sequence goes on from CM061551.1 coordinate 110,332,384, forward strand.
TACCAACAATAAAAAATATATTTAGTAAAAGAAAAGAAGAATACGACGTAGTAAGCCAAAAAAAACATGTAATAGATTGTAGATATGAAAAAAGGTAAAGCTAGTATGCCACTAGTAATAAAAAGGATAATTAATAAAGAAATAAACGATATAAAAATTAGAGACCCAAAAAAATACGTAGACCTAGGAGGTACAGAGATATTAATAAAAACATATTTCAGAGAAGGAATAGATACACCAATAGAATTATACCTAGCAGATGATAGAATTATAAAACCTATAGAAAAAAGTATAATAACTGCCATAAAAGGAATTTTAATATACCAATAATTTAAATTTATAATAAGTGCAAATTATTCAGTAGCAATAACAGATAAAAATATAAATAAATCATTAGTATTATATTGGAAAATATCAGGAATAGAACTAACCCAGGAAGTAAAATATTTACAGCAAGATGTAATAATCTATGTGTATTAACAACAAAACATAAAATAACGGGAAAAAATAAAATTAACAAAATACAAATAGAAAGTCCTTTCGAACAATTTGTAAAAATAATTGATGATAATGATTATAGTTATAGAGACTAGATATAGCAGAAAATTTAGAAATAATAAATGATAGAATAAACACAACAAAAAGAATAGCTTATGAAAAATTAGAATCATCAAGTTCATAAAAAAGAACAAGTTATGAAACAAGTTCAACAACTAATTTAAACCAATATTACATAACAGGAACAATAAATGAAAAAGAATATTTAATACTCTTAAATACAGGACAAAAAGAAAATTATATGGCAAGATATCTAATAAAAATTGAGGAAATAAAATCTGACAATAATATATGCTCAGATCTATCAAGAAGCTTAATAAACACTAAAAATATAGCAGAAAAAGAAATAACAATAGAAGTTAGAAAAATAAAAATAGAATTTGAAATAAAGGAAGAAATGCAAAAAACAGACATAATATTAGGAATAAAATGGCTAGAACAAGTAAAACCATATAATATAGAGTCTACACAATTATCTAAAACATATAACAGAGAGAAATTATTCTTAAGAAGAGCTTTAACGTGATATGAAAATATATGTATTAATGAAGATAGTAGTAGAAGGGTATTACAGTAGATATTATACGCCTATAATAGATACAGGAGTAGAAGCTAATTTATGTAGATATAATTATTTACCAAAAAGTAAATGGGATAAATTAAAGATACCAATAATAATTAAAGGATTTAATAACGAAGGAAGCTTAATTACTTATAAAACTAAGAATGTAAAAACACAAGTATGGGATAAAATATTAACAATAGAAGATATCTATAATTATGAGCTAACATCAAAGGATATACTTTTAGGAATGCCGTTTTTAGATAAATTATACCCACATATAATAACTAGAACGGATTGGTGGTTTACAACACCATGTAAACAGAAAGTAAGAGCAAAAAGAGTTACTAATAAAATAAGAAAGAAAACTAATTGGATAGAAGGAAGTGAAAAAATTACACAAAAATTAGAAAATATAAAAAATATTGAAGATACAATAGAATTGGTCGTATTTTCAATAAATAAAAAGAAAATAACTATATTTTCAATAAGTAAGATAGAAATAATTAAGAAAAAATTAGAACAATTATATAGTGAAGATCCATTAAAAGGATGGGAAAAACATAAAATCACTATAAAAATTGAATTAATAGATAAAAATAGCATAATAATTCAAAAACCATTAACATATAATTTTGACGATTTAAAAGAATTTAAAATGCACATAGAAGAATTATTAGAAAAACAATATATACAAAAAAGTAATAGTAAATATAATACCCCAGCATTTATAGTAAATAAATATAGTGAACAAAAAAGAGGAAAAAGTAGAATGGTTATTGATTATAGAAATTTAAATGCAAAAACTATGACATATAATTACCCAATACCAAATAAGATATTAAAAATAATACAAATACAAGGATATAATTACTTTAGTAAATTTGATTGTAAATCAGGATTTTATCATTTCAAGTTAGAAGAAGAATCAAAGAAATTAACCGCATTTATGGTACCACAAGGATTTTATGAATAAAATGTACTACCATTTGGATATAAAAATGCACCAGGTAGATATCAACATTTTATGGATTGTTATTTTAAACAATTGTCTAATTGTATAGTATATATAGATGATATATTATTATATACAAAAACCAAAGAAGAACATTTAAAATTATTAGAACAATTTACGGATATAATAGAAAAATCGGAAATAAGTTTAAGTGAAAAGAAAGCTGAAATTATGAAAAATCAGATAGAATTTTTAGGAATACAAATAGATAAAAGTGGAGTAAAAATGCAACAACATATAGTACAAAAAATAATAAATTCAAAAGAAGAATTAGATACAAAAAAGAAATTACAATCATTTTTAGGATTAGTAAACCAAGTAAGAGAATATATACCAAAATTAGCAGAAAACCTAAAGCCTTTACAAAAAACATTTAAAAAGGATGTAGAATATAATTACAATGAAGAAGATAAAAAACAAGTTCAAAAAATAAAAATACTTTGTAAAGAATTACCAAAATTACAATTTTCAGACGAAATAGTAGAAGCAGATGCTAGTGAATGTAGTTATGGAGGAGTACTTAAATATAGATATGAAGAAGAAAAATTAGAACATCATTGTAGATACTACTCAGGTACGTTTAATAAAATAGAAATAAAATGAGAAATAAATAGAAAAGAATTATGTTCATTATATAAATGTTTATTAGCATTTGAGCCATATATTGTATATAACAAGTTTATTGTACGAACAAATAATACACAGGTACGTTGGTGGCTAACAAAGAAAATACAAAATTCAGTTACAACAAAAAAGATTCGGAGACTAGTCTTGAATATATTAAATTTCACATTTACAATTAAAGTAATTAGTACTAACAAAAATGTTATTGCAGATTACATATCAAGACAAAGCTACACAGACTGATATAATAGAAGAAGATATTTTAGAAAAGATATTCAACACCCTAACTACGTTTTCAATGAAAGTAGACAGTATGGGTAATGAAATAGAAAAGCTAAAGACTAATGAAGTAAAACTGAAGTCTGAAGCTACAAATCAGCTAACTCAGCAGTGTACAGAGCTATGTCGATCGGAAAACATTAAAATTTTAGAGCTAGAAGGAGAACTTGGGATACTCCATAAAGCCCATAACGTTTATCAATCTACTTCTGCAGGTACAAGCAAAGGAGTTAGGAAAAACACAAATATGAACCTAAAAAGGCTATTTGATAAACCATTTATTCCAAATACACCAAAAGATCTTATGTTCATACCCCCTCAAATTACCACATGCCGAGATAGTTTAAAACAAGACAAAAAGACTTACAACTATACAGCCCGAACATACATAGAAAATATTTACAAAATACAAACCTTCTTAAATACCAACCCCAGAGCTATAAACATCCAAGAACCACATACGAATTATATAACCCAGAAGCTAACCGGATACAATAAGCTAATTGCTTTACCCAAAATCAAATCAAGTCTAGTTAAAACCTGTTACGAATATGGACTACTTAGTACCATATATACCCAAGACGGAAATGAAATATCCACTATATCAGAAATATATGAGTCATTTAATATTTTTAAAAGAATAACCAAAAGTAACCTATTTTTTATAAAATTTTACACAGCACCAGCAGAGATATTGTATGATGAAGTTAAATCACCTATACAAGTTGTAAAAATAGGAATGACCCGAGATTTGATTATACCAAAAGATATTACTCAACAACCAGAAATACCTAGAATTGAGATACCAAATTTTTATGCAAATAAGAGAATTATCGGACTATCCACGATTCTTCAAGAGTTAGCAAACACTTATCGCAACAGAAATCCTATATGGAGTTATTATTCAAGAGGTAATGTAATAGTATACTCAAATTCAAAGGAACTACGAGAAGCAGATATGGAAGACGTTAGGCAATGGATCTTGACGTTACTTAATCCAGAGAAAAAAACTATCGCCAGAGCCATTAGAGAAAAATTTATTTCGGAAGAATTATTAACCAGATATTGCAAGTTAATTGGACATAAATATCCATACCATCAATGTTCAAAATGTAATGGAGAAGATAATATTGTCCCAGAAGTTCAACTGGAATAGAAGAAGATAAAAGCGACAGCTGAAAGATGCAAGATATGAAGCAATAATGGAGATACAAAGCAACAAAAAGAAGATAGATACAACAACAAAGAAAAATCAACCACGGATAAAGAAAAGGAGACAAAGTTATCAAAAAGTCATTAAAGATATGAAAAGGAAATATGACTTATAGTTTTCAACATGTGCATTATTATAACTTTTGATTTCTTTTACGTAAAAGACATTGTATAGTTAGTCTTAACTAGGTTAGGTACCATTATTAGCATATTATAGGTTTTTTGACCTTTTTAAGTTTTTAAGACTTTAGCTAAAAGATTAGTCTTTTAGGAATAGTATGTAGATACGTGTAAACTTAGAACAATGTAAAATATTCGATTTCAGTATTATAAATGGAAGAGCATTCGCTCAGATGAAGGTAAGCCTTCATGCGTTGAAGCACAAAATCTCTCTTGTCCACAACAAATATTTTGCTTATTTATTAAAAAACAGGTATATTTTAATGGAAAATCTATGGAGGAACAAAGCTTAGAATTACCAAACCTACCAGAACAGGTATATTCATTTACTATTATGAATAGCTAAATTCATAAATTCCTAACAATCATGATATGATAAAATAAGTTTATGTTAGTTGCTTTATAGTAGAATTATTCAAAAAATAGCGTGTTAAGAAGTTTATTAGCAAAGTGGAAAAGGAAAAAAATTTCTAAGAACTATGCCATCCTAAAGGTGAAATCGGTGAGGCAAGAAAGCCGTGATAGAGGAGTAACCAGAGTAGAGGCGTTGTTTAAGGAAAAAGTATCCAGATTACCATGCTAATAGTGACCAAAGAATATGTTATTTAAGAATAATCTAGTATATAGCAATCTAAAGTGATCATATTTTGTTATGTGCATGATTGAAGGCAATATTTTGAAAATAGCAATTTTATGAAAAATGGATAATTATTTATCTGACAAAATGGTAGATAAATTTAAAATACTCGTTTTATATGTATTTAAAGATATAGAAATAGTAGATATAAGAAAAATCATATTGGAAAAAATATTTGATAGATATTTTATGACTAGAATTAATTATATACCACATCTACCGAACTACTCTTATAAATACTTACATACCAAACCCACACACTAACTATGATAAATTATGTATATTTAGAATTTTGGAAAATAGATATAAAATATATACAATTTCTCAGTGAAAATATAGAAGAATTAATGAGATTAAAACAAACAACTAAAAAAATATTATAATAAAGTATTTAACCAATTTTAAATGATAGATAATCTTAAAATCTTAATCTTATATATACTTAGAGATATAGAAATTATAGATGTTAAGAGAATAATATTAGAAAAAGTATTAGACTATGAAATTGAAACTATAAATTGGATACAGTTATACCTGGATAATTACCTAGATAGATATTATTCAGATTAAGAAATGTTAGAATATATTAGAAAAACTAGAGAAAATCAAGATAATCTAAATGAAGAAATTAATTATAGAAACCGAATTAGAAAAATAATGGAGAATCTAAAAGAAAAATTAATATGGATAGAAGAAACCCAAGAAAATTTAGGAAAAAGTACATGTGATAGTTTATATAATTTAAAAAACTCGCTACGAGAAGAACAACATAAGATAATAAATAGCATTGAAAATCTAGAATTAGATATACATTACAGTACAATTAGGATAAATTATTATACAAAAATTTGTAACTCTGCAATTACTACAATATAAAATGATAGACTATGAATATTTAAAATATTGGAGACAAAATATGGAAGAAATAATATTATTAGAAAAACTTATGAAAGATAATCTAATTGGATATTTTGAAACAAAAGATATAAAATATTTAGAATATCTTCAAAATAATATAGAAGAATTACAAAAACTAAGGGAAAAAAATAAAGAATACTATAGTAAAGTATTTAACCAATTACCATATAATCACCCCCAAAATATGAATATCGATAAAACGAACATAAATAAACTCAAAATAAAAATATTAGAGAAATTAAGAAATATCCACGTACAAATAAAAATAGATCCATTCTATATCTATTTTACCACACAAGTTATCCGCACCCCCCTATAATTTGTAATGGATCTATTTTACCACACAAGTTATGGGTCAAATTTATAATTTCTTAATTCTTAAAATCTATGTATAAGAATAAATTTAAGTGGAAAGGATTTACCATATTCATTAATAATATGATCAGAAAGTTTTAAACAAGGGAGGGGCACAAAAAGATCAGTTGTATTCCCTTTTTACATCACCTCTTTGAAGGAGATTATCACTGTTTCAGGTAGAGGCGGATCTATTAAGGCCCGTAGGGATAGCGCGCCACCCGCAAACTTCGACCGAAACTCTCTATATAGCTATAGATATACACTGATATAGTAAAATATTAAATCTGCCACCCACAATGCCAAAGCACTATTTAGTGCAAGTGGCGAAGTGCCATTTTTATGAATCATAGGTCGTGGGTTCGATCTTGGTTAGTAGCACATTTTTTTTTAAAATTTTTTTTTTGTAAAACATTATTGATTAAAATAAAGCAACTTGACTAAAATGTATAATTAATATTATTTTTTCACTTTATTTATTTATTTATTTATTTATTTATTTATTTCACTGTTAAAAAAAGTATAATCTAATCTCTCTCATCAAAATTTAAAAAAAAAAAAAACTATTTTCAAATCATCAAACATGGACCTTTCTCTCTGTACTTGAGGTTCGTTGTTCCTGCCTCCGGCCGATTCTTTATCGTCGCCGGCAAAAGTTTAAGTTTTGTCATTTTATTATTGTTCTTTTTTTTTTATTAATTGGTTGGTTAATTATCCTATAGATCGGAAAAAATGAATAATTTGATTAATTTAATCGATAAGTTTACTTGGTACCCAGAGAGTTTGGATCGTGGATCTGCCTCTGATTTCAGGATATTTTATATTTTTGATGAATTTGTTCTTACTGCTATGCTTTAGATTATCTATAATGATGATAGGCGGAGAGGGGTTGAATTTCAGTAGTAATTCAGGAGGGTGCTTTAGTATGGGCTGATATCGAAGATAGGAATCTAATTTTACGTTGAAAGCAAGAATATATTTTTAGATGCAGTTGTCTAATATCTACACCAATCACATACAGAACAAATTTCAATCCAAATATAGGTAATGTTTCATGATTAAGTCCAACACAAGTAGGTATTGATGGATCAACCTAGTGATAGTATAATGATGAGTTAGTTATATTGAACAAAAATGGTAAAAGTGATGTCAATCATTAAATATATAGAATAATAATTAGATAGCGATGGCTAATTATTTAAATAATGATAGAATAGGTTTTAGTTAGTGGTTTCACATGGTGTCTGTAAACTTGTTACTTTTCGGGAAAATGCATTATTTCCACCTCATACTATATATAAGAAAAGTCTAAGTCACATCAAAATTATATAAGGAACCTATTACACATCTTAACTATATAAAAGTGATATTATTACTTTCCCGCGACCCCCATTCTAAGGCGCGTGTGTTACACTTATTTTAGGCACGTCCAGCCTATTAAATAACAAAAGTAAACGGCTAAAAATATTAAGAGAAAAGACATCGTTTCCACCCCAAACTATAGTCAAAAAGTCGAATCCATACCTAAACTATATAAGTGGCATATTAGACATCTTAACTATAAAAAAGTGATACTTTTTACTGACGTGGTGCTGACGTGGCAGCGCGTGTAAAATACTACACCACATGCAAGTGGTGGTAGCCTGACAGGGTGTAAATAGTTTCACTTTTTTATAGTTTAGGTGTGTAATAGGTCACTAGTATAGTTTAGGTGTGATTTCGACTTTTCGGGTATAGTTTGGGGTGGAAACGATGCTTTTTTCCTTACTTTTTAGGCTACTGTTTCATGCTTAGCCTTGGGCTTTTGAAAATACAATGGTCAATTTTTAATAGATATATTATATGGAAAAGACATAAAAATACCCTTAAACTATCTGAAATAGCTCAAAAATGCCCTTCGTTAGATTTTTTGCTAAAAAATACCCATCCGTTAAATATTTGGCTCAAAAATACCCCTTCCTCTAACAAAATTCGGAAAAAGGATAGAAACTACCCCTGAACTATCTGAAATGGGTCAAAAATACCCCTCTGTTAAATATTTGGCTAAAAAATACCCCTCCCCTTAACGAAATTAAATTATTTCAATTGAATTAAACCCTAACTTTAACTTTTTAACCCTAATACTTTAATTTTTTTTTACATAAACATATTTTTTAAATTTTAAAAATAAGATAATGAAAAAAAGTATTTGAATTATAATAGAAATTGGTTGAATTTGATTTAAAAAATAAACATACATTTATTCTAAAAAGGTATTTTCACTTTACATTTTTTCAATCTTTAAAGAAATTAACGAAATATAAATTAACAAAATTAATGAAATATAAATTTTCACTTAAAGAAATTAACGAAATAAAAATTAAATGATGAACTTTATATAAATTAACGAAATAATTTAATTTCGTTAAATACCCCTTTGTTAAATATTTGGGCCAAAAATACCCCTCCCCTTAACGAAATTAAATTATTTCGATTGAATTAAACCCTAACTTTAACTTTTTAATCCTAATACTTTAATTTTTTTTTACATAAAAGTATTTTTTAAATTTTAAAATAAGATAATGAAAAAATGTATTTGAATTATAATATAAATTGGTTGAATTTGATTTGTAAAATAAACATACATTTATTCTAAAAAGGTATTTTCACTTTACATATTTTTAATCTTTAAAGAAATTGACGAAATATAAATTTTCACTTAAAGAAATTACCGAAATATAAATTAAATGATGAACTTTATATAAATTAACGAAACAATTGAAATAATTTAATTTCGTTAAATACCCCTCTGTTAAATATTTGGCTCAAAAATATCCCTCCTCTTAACAAAATTAAATTATTTCGATTGAATAAAACCCTAAGTTTAACTTTTTAACCCTGATACTTTAACTTTTTTACATAAAAGTATTTTTTTAATTTTAAAAATAAGATAATAAAAAAAAGTATTTGAATTATAATATAAATTGGTTGAATTTGATTTGGAAAATAAAATACATTTATTCTAAGAAGGTATTTTCACTTTACATCTTTTTAATCTTTAAAGAAATTAACGAAATATAAATTTTCACTTAAAGAAATTAACAAAATATAAATTAAATGATGAACTTTACATAAATTAGCGAAATAATTGAAATAATTTAATTTCGTTAAGGGAGGGGTATTTTTGAGCCAAATATTTAACAGAAGGGTATTTTTGACCCATTTCAGATAGTTCAGGGGTATTTTTGACCCTTTTTCGAATTTCATTAGAGGGAGGGGTATTTTTGAGCCAAATATTTAACGGAGGAATATTTTTGAGCCAAAAATCTAATGAAGGGCGTTTTTGAGCTATTTCCGATAGTTCAGGGATATTTTTGAGCCTTTTCCGTATATTATAAATGGCTTTCTGTACATGTAAAAGTAGTGTTGTATCTGATGGTTCTTATTGCATCCTTAGCTTTAGATTATCAAATTTCGATCAGTTACGATTTTGATAAATTTAGAATTTAGGTCTAGAATTTTTAGAGTAAGAATTCTTGATTTGAGATTCGAATAAAGATCCATGTAGATGAAATTCGACATATTAGTTTATATTTTCATGGAGAATATGTATTTGAACAAATTCTGACCATTTAAAAGTTTTACAAAAGGGCAAGTTTGTAATTGGCTCTTGGAATTCGATTCGAGGCAAGTTGAGATCTTTTTTGATTCTTTTTCGAAGTGCTTATGTGTTGTATGTGTAATGAAAGTAATGGAGAATGGGGGCCCTGTATAGGTGAAGTGGCAAACAAATATGCGAATAATAATGCTATTTAAGGGGTTCAAATAAGTCGATAGTCTGCTTTGATTTGTTTTCCCTATTTGTTAACACGGTTGGACTAATTTGCTACTGTAAATGCACTGTTGAAAATGCTAGCTAATGAGAATTTGCACTTGGTAAGTTGAGTTGATTTTGAAATTGATATAGAATTTGACTTAAGACATGAAATGCTTTGCTTAATTTCATTGTTGATTTGGGATCGGAGTTGCACGCCTGTACATCATGCATTGCATTTCATATGGGATTGGAGTGCAAATCTGTACATTGTATCTTACTAGGGTAGGAGTGCAAGTCTGTGCATTATTATCTATTATTAGGATCAAAGTGCACGCATGTATACAATATTTATTGGATCGGAGTGCACGCCAATGTAGTACATGAACCTTGTGAGTCCTCCGTGGAAGATCTTGACCTCGAAGCCATTGCTCAGTAGGTGTGTACACAACATATGCACTATAATGCATTCATTCATTTTTGGTTCACATTGAGTAAGGTGTATTTGTTGATTTTTTACTACTTATTGAGTACTTGAATATCTGTTACTTAATTTCACTACATTGAGGATTTCTTGAACTGTGTTATGATACCTTTATAACTGTTAGACTTGGTTATTCTATTGAATTACGATGGCTTTCCTGAGCGCAAGTTGTATGATTATTTTAGAGGATTAATGTGTTGTTACTCATCACCATTTCGAATTAGAGTTGATCGATGATGCTTTTTGAATACAGGTATTTTCATATTCATCCTTGCTTTTTCTACACCTTATGTGCAGGTACTGATCTGATGACCTTTGGGCATTGATTCCTGTGGTTTCTTCTATGTTAGCATCTTTGGATATTAGAGGTAGCCGCTATTAATTTCAGTGACTACTGAAATCTACTTCACCCTTATCTTTATCTATTTTTGCATTTTGAGATACTTAAACTTTTCTTAATTCTGTATTTAGAGGCTTGTATTAGTGACTATCAGATTTGTGATCATCTATATATTGACTATACAACTTATTAATCTACTTTAGAGATTATTCGGATTTTATTCTGTTCTTATTTCCTTCCACTTCTACACATATGGAAAGTTATATTTGGAATTGAGTTTTTGACTTAACTATCCTGGAGGGTTGGATAGTGATAATGTTAAGTTTTGATGAATGATCATGAGTTTGATTTGATTGCAAGAATTTAGTGAAAAGAATATTCAAAAAGATCCCTTTTCAAATGCTAAAAAGGGAAGAAACATCTCGCAAAAAGAAAAGAAAGATTGCTGCAATTACTAAGGTGCATAAATCATGAAACTTACGCATCAAAAAAAGGATTGTCAAAAGAATTTCTTGTCCAAATATATCAAGAGGTATTCCACGAAAAGATGAAGATTTGTTGCTCTAAATAGATTGAAGAAAATCTCCTTGGAAGATACTATCAAAAGGCACGACATTCTAGAAAAAAAAAGATTTGTTGCATTAAATGGATTGCTTAAATCATGGAACCGTCACATCTCTCACTCCTATGTATATATTATACTTAGCTAGATTTTATTTTAGTCTTTACTTATTCTTGGAAATTGAGTATTCCTTATTCATTTTCCTAAGAAGAAAAATGATGTGGGCTGCCTTCTAACTTCTAATGGCTAGTAGTAGTCTAATCACTACTATATAACCATTGGAAGTCAAAGAAAGAGATTATCTCACCCTTCTCTAGTTTTTGGCTCTACTTTAGTCAAGCATTCTATTTTCTTACAAGTTTACTGTATACTTAAAAAAAGAGGAGAGAAACACATAGCTGGTGAGGCATTGTATCAAAGTGAGAAAGAAAGAAAGAAGGCGTGAGTCATGACCAAAAAGCTTGACTCAATCTTGTACTTTGATTTTATTCACAAATAACTAGTAGAATCACTCGCAACCCAAGTGGGATGGAGTAAGACCTATTAGAGGTCCCAATCAGTATAAAATATCAGGTGTTATTTACCTTCAGCACTTTATTTTCTGAAGTAAGTATTACTGTAATCAATAGTCGATTGTCTGATTCGAAAAGGAGTAATTCAACCCCTCCTTACTACTTTCAATTGGTATCAAAGACAGGACTCACAAGTATTTGCTTAACTGCAAGTGAGAAAATATCATGAAACAAACTATTGCTAGAGCTTTATTTTTAAAGGGACATGCCAAACTAGACCTCCTTACTTCAATGGGAAATACTTTTTTCATGGAAAAATAAGAATATAGACTTTTGTAAAGTCTTATGATGTCAAAGTTTGAAGAGTAATCAAACACGATGATCATCCACTTGTCTCTAAAATTAAAAAAAAAAATGAAAAAAAAAATGAAAAATGGTGAGAAATCTACTGAGAGCATTCCATCCTTGAAAGATTACATTGATGAACAAATAGAGGTCATTCAGATAAACTCTAAGGCAAAGAATGTTTTGTACAATACAATTAGTAGTGAAGAATATGAGAAGATCTGATATTGTGAAACGACCGAATAAATGTGGGATAGGTTGAAAGTGACATATAAAGGAACTAAGAAGGTCAAAAAAACTCTTGTAAGTTTATTACTATATGACTATGAACTTTTCAAGATGAAATATGGTGAATCCATGGAAAAAATATTTCCCAGGTTTGGAAAAATTATTAGGAAACTCAAAGCTGCAGAAAAAACTTATCCTATGGCAGATCAGATTACAAGAATTCTCAGAAGTTTGCCTCCTCAATGGCTTTCTAATATTGTGGCTCTTGAGAGCATAAGCCTAAATAACATGACCTTAATAAAGTTAGAGGAGACTTTATTGCCTTTGAAAAGGCCCACCTGAACAAAAAGGACCAATAATAGGATGAAAAGAAGAAAATTGTGCCCTTCAAAGCTATAGATGAAAAAAAAGATGATTCCATCGATGCAGAAGAGCTTGCTCTCATCACAAGAAAAGTTTTTGAAAATTACAATAGATCCAGGAATCAAATAAAGAGAAGACTAAATTACTCACATGGAAAATAATATATTGATCAGAATAGGAATGAATATAAGTGCTATAATTGTGGTAGATATGATCATATTGCTTATGATTGTCTAGAAGCTAGAAGAGGACCTTCCAAAGAAAATCAAAAGTCATTCAATTGTTGGAGTAATGAAGAACAATTAGACTATGGAAATGATAACATTAGAGACTGTTGTTTCATGCAATTGGAGAATCCATCTAGGTAAGAGCTAACTCCTATAATGAATGCTCAATACTTCAAAATTTGGTGGACCTTGTCATAGTTGATTTAAATAAAGCTAATGAAGAAAAAAAAGCTTTATTAAGATAAAAAAGAGACCGAGAACTTAAACTTGAGGTTTGTGAAATCGAAAAAGATTACTTAAATATTATTACTTTGGAAAGTTTGATCATAAATATTACAACTGCAGATCTCGCTTTAGAAATCTTGATAGATGAATTTGGAGATCCAAAACTGAGTCAACAAATTCAATAACTAATCCTAAGAGGCCCAAGAATGCTTGGGTACCTAGAAAGAAATGATACAATTATTTGGTAGGAACTCCACTCAAAATTCAAAGGGAAATAGTATCTTGATAGTGGATGTTCAAATCACATGACTGGAAGCAAAAATTTGTTTGACATTATAATTAATTTTGATGTAGGTGACATCAACTTTAGAGATAACTCCAAAGGCAAAGTAAAAGTTATTGATACTATCTCCTTTAATAAATCATGTGATAATACTAATGTATATTTGGTTAGAAACTTGAAGTATAACCCACTGAGCATCATTCAGCTGTGTAATGCTGGATTGGAGGTAAGGTTTAAAAAAAGGGTGCATAATTGAAAAACATAGAAGACAGATTCTTGCTGGAACCAGACACAGAAATGCATATGTTCTAGACTCCATAAAAAATGTAGGAGGACATATATATCTCACCTCTATCTCTAAGGATCCCTGGATTTGGAATAAAAAATATGGTCATGCAAGTATGAGGCATATTGAAAAATTAGTCAAGCATGAACGTGTGACTGAACTTTCAAATCTTAATTTTAAAAAAACTCATATTTGTGATGCCTGTTAACTTGATAAGCAAACTAGAAACTCTTTTTCGGTTAAAGATATTGTTTTCATAACTAAACCTTTCCAGCTACTTCATATGAATTTATTTGGTTCCACTAGAATTGCTAGCATGAGTGGTAAAAGGTATGTTTTTATGATTATTGATGATTATTATCGATTTACTTGGGTCTTGTTTTTAGCTAACCAAGATGATACCTTAAATAATTTTAAAGTTTTTAGTGAAAAGGTTCAAAGAGACAAAGGTTACTACATTTCTACCATTAGAAGTGATCATGGGAGAGAATTAAAAAAAGAAGATTTTGAAATATTTTTGTGATACTCATGGATATACTCATAACTTCTCTACTTCAAGATCCCCTCAACAAAATGATGTGATTGAACGAAAAATAGAACGCTTATAGACATGGCTCAAATCATGATCCGTGAACACTCTCTACCACATGAATTTTGGGCAGAAGATATAAGTACTGCTTGTCATGTTTTAAACAGGTGTCTCACTAGACCTATTTTGAAGAAAACTCCATATGTGCTTTGGAACGATAAAAGACCCAACATTGGGTACTTTCATGCATTTGGCTCAAAATATTTTATTTATAACAATGACAAGGACAACATTGGTAAGTTTTATCCACTAAGCGACGAAGGTATTTTTATTGGGTACTTTAACTCTGGTAAATCATATAAAATTTTCAATAAATGCATTTGTTGCATTGAAGAATCTGCGTATGTTATTTTTGATAATACTAATCATTGTATGAAGAATGTTAGTTCTGTAGATGATGAGATTGAATAGGTACAAGTTAACAAACCTCCTTCCACTAAAGATGACTCCTCCTCCAAGTCAACTAGTGTTGAAACTGGCTAGACTGCTACTGCTTCGAATGATTAATTTGAACATAAGACAATTCCAAATAAATGGAGAAATGAGTATAATTATCTAAAGAAATTCATCATTGGATTTCCAAAAGAAGGAATACAAACAAAGACCTCCAGTAGAAGTAATACAAACAGAGCTCTTATCTCTCAACTTGAGCCAAAGAAAGTCGATGAAGCTTTAGAAGATGATAATTAGGTAAAGGAAATGAAAGAAGAGCTTGAGTAGTTTGACAGAAATAATATATGGACTCTTGTTCCAAAATCAGAAAATGACTCTATCATTGGAACCAAATGGGCGTTTAGAAATAAAATGAATGAATTAGGTAAAGTTATGCAACATAAAGCTCGTCTAGTTGTTCAAGGCTACTCACAACAAGAGGGAGTCGATTATGATAAGACCTTTGCACCTGTTGCAAGGTTAGAATCCATTAGAATTTTACTTGCTTATGCCTATTATAAAGGGTTAAAATTACTTCAAATGAATGTGAAAAGTGCATTTTTAAATGGCTTTATTAATGAACAATTTTTTGTGAACAACATCAGGTTTTAAAAATTCTAAATTTTCATATCATGTTTTAAACTCTCAAAAGTTCTCTGTGGCTTAAAAGTAGCTCCTCGAGCTTGGTATGATAGACTGAGCAGTTTTATTATTGAACATAATTTCTTAAGAGGAAAAGGTGATACTACCTTGTTTAACAAATGGACCTCCTCTTGAAATTTAATAATTTAACTTATACTGATGATATTATCTTTGAAAGTACTAATATTATTTTGTGCAAGGAATTCTTTGAGTTAATCAAAGTGAATTTGAATTAAGCATGAGGAAAAAATTAACATTTTTTCTGGGATCACAAAACCGTTTGTCTACTAAGGGCACATTCATCTTCCAAGGTAAGTACACCAAATATCTCATTCAAAAATTTGGGATGAAAAATGTCAAACCAATACTCCTATGAATTCTACATGTATTATGGAGTCATATGAAGATGGCAGAATGTTGACGAGACCAATATCATGACATTATTAGTCCATTCTTATGGCTTACAGCCAGTTGACCTGACATTCTTTTCAATGTATGCAAATGTGCCAGGTTTCAGTTAATTCCTAAAGAAGCTCATTTGGCTGCTGTAAAATGTATTATCGAATATCTTATTGGCACAAACTCCTAAGGCTTATGGTATCCTAAGTCTACTAACATTGTCTTAAAATTTTTCTCAGATGCAGATTATGCAGGTGATAAAGTCAATAAAAAAAGCACCAGTGATACTTGCCAATTCATGAAAAAAATCCTTGTCTCATGGAATAACAAGTAATAAAATTGTGTTTCTCTATCTACCACTGAATTAGAATATATTTATATTGGGATATGATGTACCCAAATTCTTTGGATGTCTCATCAACTTAGTGATTATGATTTATGTTTTAAACCTGTCAAAATATTCTATGATAACTACAGTGCTATCTGCTTATCTAAAAATTTTGTGCATCACTCTAGAGCAAAATGTATTGATGTTAAGTATCATTTTATTAGAGATGATATTTTAAAAGGAGATATTGAATTATCTTTTGAGAGCATTGATTTACAATAGCTGACATTTTTAGAAAACCTATACTAGAAGAAAGATTTTGTTCTCTCAGAAAATCTCTTGGCATAATTTTAAAATCTTCTTGAACCATAAAGTTACTTGAGTTGATTTTATTTCAATGGTATTTTGTGTGTTGATCTTCTTCCTTTTTGATTAACTTTAAAGAGGGAGAATAGTGTGTTTAATCTAACCATGAAAGGAAAGTCTGCGTCACTTATTTAGGGGGAGAACCTAAATAGGAAAGTAATCTAATTTTTGTCATCAATCAAAAAGGGGGAGATTGATAATGTTAAGTTTTGATGAATGATCCTGAGTTTGATTTGATTGCAGAAATTTAGTGAAAAGAATATTCAAAAGGATTTCTTTTCAAACGCTAAAAAAGGAAGAAGTATCTCACAAGAAAAAAAATATTGTTGCATTTACTAAGGTGCATAAATCATGGGACTTACACATAAAAAAAAAGATTGTCAAAAAAATTTATTGTCCAAATATATCCAAGGTATTCCATGAAAGGAGGAAGATTTATTTCTATAAATAGATTTAAGAAAATCTTCGCAGAAGATACTATCAATAGGCATGGCATTCCAGGAAAGGATAAAGATATATTGCATTAAATGGATTGCTTAAATTATGGAACTGCCGCATCTCTCTCCTATATATATATATATATATTACTTAGCTAGATTTTTCTTTTAGTCGTTACTTATTCTTGGAAATTGAATATTCCTTATTCATTTTTCTAAGACGAAAAATCCTTTGGGTTTCTTTCTAGCTTCCAACAACTAGTAATAGTCAAATCACTATTATATAAGTATTGAAAGTCAAAGAAAATGATATACACTTGTCTCAACCTTATCTAGTTCTTTGCTCTTTACTCAAGCATTGTGTTCTCTTAAAGATTTACTGTGTACTTAAAAAGAGAGGAGAGAAATATATAGTTGGTGAGTCATTGTATCAAAGTGAGAAAGAAAGTGTGAATCATAGCCAAAAAGTATGACTTAATCTTGTACTTTGATTTTGTTCATAAAGAACTATTAGAATTCATTGCAACCCAAGGGGACTGGACTAAGACCTATTAGAGGTCTCAACCAGTATAAAATATCGGGTGTTATTTACCTTTCATATTTTATTTTCTGAAGTTCTTATTACTGCAATCAATAGTCAACTGTTTGTTGGTGGAAGTCAATTGTCTAATCTGAAAAGGAGTAATTCAGCCCCTCTTACTACTTTCAGATCGGTGCCATCACAGTCCTGATTTTGAATTGTGACAGTAAATTAGTAAACTGGGACAAATGAATTAATACATCACGTGAAAGAAAATATTTTTCTTTTCTTTTCTCAAATCTGTTATGATGTTATATGGTCGCGAGATTGATATATTTTTCTTATAGACTAAGGGAGAGTGAATTTTTGATATCTACTGAAATGGACATCAGTGACGAGTTGAAAATTTAATGGTGACTATAAAGTGCTTGTAACGTGTATAATGTGAGTATCTACACTACATCATAGGCGTATAATAATCAGTTATACTAATAAAGCTGCTATACTGTAACGACCTAAAAATTTGATGAAATATGTGAAATTTGTGATTTTGTATAATTTGACTATTTTACCCCGCTTTGTGGTTGCATTATGGTATTTTTGGTGTGTGTGAGTGATTGACATATTTTTTGATGCATTTTGGTATCATTTATGTGATATTATGGTTTTTGATGGCTTCGAGAGTCTTATTTTAGACTTATGAGAATATCTTTTGATCCGTGCGATAGATGGTCAAACAGACTATGCCAGCAACTCCGAAATATCGATCTTAGGCTAGATAAACCTTTGGTTCGGATCCCGATAAACCCGAACTCATTTTAGGGTAGAAAATTTGACTTCGCCAGCAGATCCGGAATGTCGATTTTAGGGTGTTGGCATATTTGATATGATTTTAAGGCTTTTAAATCTCATTTTGATCCTTGGTTTGAAAAATTATAATTTCGAATTTCGGGGGTCAACTTTTTGAAAACGATGTTTTTTAAAAAATCTGACTTCGCCAACGCATCCGGAATGTCGAATTTAGTATGGTTGCATGGTTCATTTGCATATATCGTACTCCGAACGAATCCCGGGCACCCCATCAAAGTCTGGATTGGACTTAAAATAAAAAAACCCAGTAGCTTTTCCTTTTTAGTACAGATTTTCTGCACTATTAAAATAATTTTTGGGTCAGTTTTGTTCATTTTTCATCTTGGCTCTTGAGATTTAAACCCTAAAATAGTATGAGAGCTTAAAAGTGAAGCTTGTGGGAGCTTGGGAAGCTGGATTAACATCTATTTCTTATTTTTATTATGGATTAAGGTAAAAATTCACTTTTTTCTTAGTAATTTTTGATTAATTTCTCAAAATCTCAAAAAATTTTAAGTCTTGATTTTAAATTCCATTTTCACTCCTTTTCACTTGAATAATATTTTTATCTTATAATTACTAGTTTTTCATCAATTTAACCTTTAAAATAACTTCGATTCTTAATTTTAACCCGAATTTCAAAGTTTTTTTACCCGGTAAAGTTGAAAAGTGGTTTTTCTTCAATTTGAACCTCATTTTTACTCGATTTGACTTGAGTTTTTAGCTGTAGATTCCTAAAAATATGGGAAACATGTTTTTGAAGTAAAGTTCTGATTTTACCCTTCTTTTTTGGAAACCCATTCCAAGAGTCCGTTTTGACCCTGAATCAAAAGTAGTCAATATAGATGTTGTTGGTTTTGTTTTGACACGTAGATTTCATATTTGATGTTTTTAGTGAAGTTTGAAATCATTTATGGAAAGTAAGGTCGTGGGTTCCAAGTGTAGTGGATCAATTTCGGTTGTTGAGGTAGGTTATGACTTAATTTTTTCAGACTGTGTTGGGTAGTAAATGATGGTATAAAATGCATGTTAAGGGTGGAAACTAATCATAAAAAATGGCTATCTATGTTTTGGAATCGTGTGGGGGCCTATATATGATATAATTGTCGAAATTGAGATATTATGTGATGTGTGTGACTGTGTGGAGTCCTATGTGATGCTGATAGCCCTAAATACATGTGACTAATTGTATTGTGTTGTTGAAATGCCTAATATCGTACCATTGGTGTATTGTGATATATTCATACTTATTGGTATATGAGACGTGGAAATTCATGGATGAAACAAAAATAATGAGTGGATATTGACCACATGGTTGTGGAGATATATCATTGTGGTTGGTTGTGGAAATATATCATGTGGTTGGTTGTGGAAATACTCTTCTGATTGGTTGTGATCATTACATCCTCATATCATACCCATTCATAAAACATTGATACCACCGTGGCAACTCCTGAGTAACACTAGCAATACCCTTTTAAACCTGAGGGATGTGTCGAGGAAGAGATATTGTAACACCTTATAAAACTCTTTTCTAGGGATGTGCCGGAAAGGATATATGAGATATGTGGATTGTATAGGGTTGACGAACACCCCATGGGTCCTGCGTTGGGAGGCTTGCCTCCGTAGGTGTATACAGGGATTGTGCGACGATCCTAGAGGTTGTGCTACGACCTCGTGCATCATCATCATCATAATATACATTGCACTTACTTTATTATGTTTATATTGTGTTATATTGCCATATTGACTTGCCCTTTTATGTAATTGTCTTATCTTCTTTTACTTGTATTTGATGATTTTGTATATACATGTTCCTCCATGTTCTACTTATATGTGATATAATGTATACTTGTGTTCTATCTAGCTGTGATGTTGCATTATATATGATATATTAGAACTTTTAGTGCAAGCGGTGTGGGCTACCATTGTGGGATTTTTTTTATCGTAGGTAACGTGCCCTTAGTGTAAATTTTGTATGTTTTATTTACTACTTTTCTTGGTCAGCCTATAATACCTACTGAGCAAAAGTGAACCGTACTCATTCTTACTGTAGTTTTTTGGTGCAGGTCCTAGCTCGAGTGTGCCTCAACTTGCTTTACACGAGGTATTGTTGGAGATTTCAAGGTAGTGGTTGAATATTCATGCGTCTGAAGTTCACCTCTATCTTTCTATAGTATATATGTCTTTATTAGTATTCGAAGACATATATTATTCCTTTGTGGTTATTTTTCTAATGTATCTAATTTTTGGATTGCATTAAAAGTTCTTACACTGTTGACACCTGGTTTTGGGCATAATTGGTATTTTGGATAAGTTCTTTCATCATTATTATGATTACTTATATGGTTCGGCTTCATTCTAGAAGCCTTACCTTGAGATATTTCTATTTTTTTCTCTTTTTGTATCGATTTGGGTGATGCGCCGCGACCTATTGATCTATTGTACCGGTGCACCCGAGCTCATTTCGACCTATTGATCAAAAAGTTGGAAAATTAAAAATATGGGTGTGGGACCCATATTTGATCAAAATGATCTCGGATAGAAAATCTGACTTTGCTAGGAGATCCGGAATATCGATTTTAGGATGTTAGCATATTTGGTATGATTTTACGACTTTTAAATCTCATTTTGACCCTCGATTTGAAAAATTATAATTTTGAGTTTCGGGGGTCAACTTTTTGAAAATTGTATTTTTTCGAAAATATGACTTCGCCAACACGTCCGGAATATTGAATTAGTATTATTGCATAGTTCATTTGCACATATCAAATTTCGAACGAATCTCGGGCACCCCATCAAAGTCCGGATTGGATTTAAAATAGAAAAACCAGCAGCTTTTTCCTTTTTAGTGCAGATTTTCTGCACTATTAAAATAGTTTTTGGGTCCATTTTGTTCTTTTTTTATCTTGGATCTTGAGATTTAAACCCTAAAATTGTACGAGAGCTTAAAAGTAAAGTTTGTGGGAGCTTGGGAAGCTAGATTAACATCTATTTCATGATTTTATTACGAATTTAAGGTAAGTATTCACATTTTTCTTAGTAATTTCTTTATTAATTTCTCAAAACCCCAAAAATGTTGGGGCTTGATTTTAAACCCTATTTTCACTTCTTTTCACTTGAATTATGTTTATAGCTTATAATTACTAATTTTTCATCAACTTAACCTTTAAAATAACTCTGATTCTTGATTTTAACCTGAATTTCAAAGATTTTTACCCAGTAAAGCTCAAAAATGGTTTTTCTTCAATTTGAACCTCATTTTTTTTACTTGATTTGACTTGGGTTTTCAACTGTAGATTCCTAAAAATATGGAAAACATGTTTTTGAAGTAAAGTTTTGATTTTGCCCTTCTTTTTTAGAAACCCATTCTGGGAGTTCGTTTTGATCCCAAACTAAAAGTAGTCAATATGAGTGTCGTTGGTTTTATTTTGACCCGTAGATTCCATATTTGATATTTTTAATAAAGTTTGATATTGTTCGTAGAAAGTAAGGTTGTGGGTTTGAAGTGTAGCGGACCAGTGTCGGTTGTTGAGTTGGGTTATGGCTCAACTCTTTCAGACTGGGTTGTGTAGTGAATGATGGTACAAAATACATGTTAAGGGTGAGAACTAATCATGAAAAATAGCTATCTCTGTTTTGGAATCGTGTGGGGCCTATATGTGATGTAATTTTCGAAATTGAGATATTATGTGATGTGTGTGACTGTGTGGAGTCCTATGTGATGTTGATAGCCCTAAATACATATGAATAATTGTATTGTATTGTTGAAATGCCTAATATGTTACCATTGGTGTATTGTGCGTCACACCCTCTTTTTTACCAAAAAGATTAATTTTAAGTTTCAAAAAGATTTTATTATTAAGTGACAAAAAGAAAACAATTGTTTCGAAAAAGACTTTTAACAATAAAAACTCAAAGTTGCCACTTTGCAAAATCAAGTGTGCCAAGTCATCTTTGAAAATCCTTTTTCAAAATATTTTTTGACTCTTAGAAATTGATCCGCGAATAGAGATTCCGGTTAAGGAATTCTGTTGACCGAGGGGAAGGTGTTAGGCATCCCTCGGTCCCTGGTTCGACCATGGTCTCTCTTGGAGTATATCGGCTAGCATGACACTATGGAATGTATAAACCAAAAAAACACACAACGAGAAAAACAAACAACCAAATAGTCAAAAATCCAAAAAAAAATGTCCAGTTCAATTTATTACAAACCAAAATAAAATACTAAAATAAAATCTAAACTATCCTAACTATGCTTTACTCAATGCCTCGGACCTTGATCATGAATATCTTCCACCTACATAATATGTCGGGGCCTTCTCCGGTGAATAAATACTATTTTTCTCGAGGCATTCCCCGGCTAAATAAGTACAATTGATCTAAATGCGGTAAACTAAATCTTTCAACAAATATTTCAAATATTCCACAATTCACAAGTTCTAAATTTGCCTACCCGAGCCTACCGTTTGCCTACCCAACTCGACTTATCATGACATTATCACATATTACATCAGTGAATCAAACAACTAACACTTGCTTTTTATTAATTTTCAATTTTGGCCCCTTTAACTTCATTTACATCAAACGAGGTTGAATTATTCAATTAACCGATTCAAGAGGACCAATCAATCAATAGCCACATCATTCAAGATCCAAACACAACCAAATTAGATAAAGCAAGATGCACACATTATGAATTCACCACACAAAGTATCAAAAAACTTAAAATTAATCAAAAACGAGATGAGAAATGGACCTTAATGTTGCTTTCAATTAAAATTGCTCCTTCTGACTAAAACCAAAACCGCAACTGGAGTCTCAAATGGGACCTCAATAATACGACTAAACAAGCTTTGATTTACACCATTTTCTCTATTTTTGCCAACCCAAACCAAAATAAAAAAATAATGAGAGACTTGTACCCGATTCATGCACAATGTTACTATTTAGCTCATTTTCCGATGGGTATTGCCAAGAAAATAGAATAGGGGTAGGTTTATGGGGGGGGTTTTTGGTCAAAAATCAGAGCTGGTGGTGTGTTGGTCAAAAACTAGAGTTGATGGCATTTTTTGGCAAGATTTCACCATAAAATCTCCTCTCTTTTCATTCCTTTCTCTCTCGATTCCATAATTTTTTGCCCTCTTTCCGATTCTCTTCCTTTCTCTACTCTCTACTCTTTTGTGTGTGTGTGTAACTCCTTGTATAGTGGTGTATGCGTATCGTTGTCGTGAGAGTGATGGTACGTGAGTGAATTCTATATGTGAGTGATTTCTCTTCGTGAGTGTGTGTATATGGAGGAGCTCTAAAAATGGAGGGCTATGTGCATATCAGTAAGTCTAGAGAATTGTGTGTATTGGTGTGTGTGATATTATTCCTGTTGTGTGAATATTGTTGTATGAGTATGAATTGTGAGCTCTTCTCCGTGTGTAGAGTATTCTGTGTGAATGTGTATGTACAAAAATAACATATTTCTGGGTGGGTGAGCATGTGTGTGAATTGTTTAGTGAGGGTGAGTGTGTATTGTTGTGATGTGTAGTGTGAGTATATATTCCAGTAGGCCTCATTTTTGTTATGGAAAAAGAATAAAAATATGAGTGGCCATGGGGTAGGGGTATGTGGGTATATGGGGTATGGGTGTGAGTGGTTAGGATAAGGTGAGGTGGTTAATTTTGATTGAGTGGGTTGTTAATTTGTTAGAAATTTTGTTATTTTGTGGAAAACTTATTAACTAAAAGGGGGTGTATGGTAAGGTGGGGTAAATGGTAAAATTTGACTTTCGGGAGGGACAAAATTTGGTGTCTACATTGTGATATATTCATACTTATTGGTATATTATACATGTGAAAATTCATGGATGAAACGAAAATAATGAGTGGATATTGACTCACATAGTTGTGGAAATATATCATTGTAGTTGGTTGTGGAAATATATCATGTGGGTGGTTCTGAAATACTCATTGTGATTGGTTGTGAGCATTACATCCTTATATCATACTCATTTATGAAATATTGGTACCACCGAGGCAACACCTGAGTAACACTAGCAACACCTTTTTAACCCCTCCCTCCGTGGAATGTGCCGGGAAGGAGATATTGTAACACCTTATAAAACCCTTTTCGAGGGATATGCCAGAAAGGAGATATGAGATATGTGGATTGTATATGGGTTAAAGACCCCTCCATGAGTCCTGCGTTGGGAGGCTTGCCTCCGTAAGTATATATGGGGATTGTGCGACGATCTCGGAGGTTGTGCGACAACCTCGTGCATCATCATCATATACATTGCACTTACTTTATTGTGTTGTATTGTCATATTGACTTGCCCTTTTATGTAATTGCTTACCTTCTTTTACTTGTATTTGATGATCATGTTTATGTATGTTCCCCCTTGTTCTACTTATATGTGATATAATGTATACTTGTGTTCTATCTGGTTGTGATGTTGCATTATCTATGATATATTAGAACTTTTACTGCAAGCGGTGTGGACTACCGCTGTGGGACATTTTCTGATTGCAGGTGACGTGCCCTTTGTGTATATTTTGTATGTTTTATTTACTACTTTGCATGGTCGGCCTATGATACCTACTGAGTACAAGTAGAACGTAGTCATGCCTACTGCGCCTTTTCGCTGCAGGTCCTAACTCGAGTGCACCTCAGCTTGCTTGACTCGGATGATTGTTGGAGCTTCCAAGGTAGCGGTTGGATATTCATGCGTCCGAAGTTTACCTCTATTTTTCTATTGTAGTTATGTCTTTATTAGTATTCGGAGACAAATATTATTTCTTTGTGGTTATTTTTCTAATGTATCCGACTTCTGAATTGTATTAGCAGTTTTTACACTATTGACACCAAGTTTTGAGCATGATTGGTATTTCGGGTAAGTTCTTTTCTCATTATTCTGATTACATATATGGTTCGGCTTCGTTCTAGAAGCCTTACCTTGGAATATTTTTGTCTTTTTCTCTTTTTGTATCGATTTGGGTGATAGTCTTACTTGTCAAGATACGCTGCAACAAGTGTCATGATGACCTTCATTTTTGGGTCGTGACATATACATTATAGATAATATGTTATACACTATATGAGTGGTTAATTATAAGGAAAAATTTCACAAAACTACAACTTAAAATATCTAAATTACTAAAAATTTCTTCACTTTGTAAATTTTTTAAATATCCCTTATTTACCTTCTCTCTCTTAAATTATTAGATACATAATGTTATTTCTATACTTTTTGGTTAGCTCATTATTGAGAACTTTACGCAGTTAATTTATTGAAAATATATCAAATCTATAAGTGAGAGTATGTATCTCTCTTAAATTCTATCTATAGTAATATATTTCGACACAAAAGTTGTATAGTATAATGTATCTTCATACTTTTTATTCTACTGATAGATTTGTGTGTCAAGTTATGTATCAATTCTTCACAGATAAATAATCAATCAACAATCTCACTTATATATTGTAATGTATCTCATTGTAGTGTATGAAGTGTGTTGTCCAAGATATATGTATCTCAGTTGAACTATTCTAGTTGAATATTTCAAGTGTCTTGTTAAGAAGTATTATTAAGTATTGTACATATTGATTATCTATAAGAAGTATTCCAGTTGAAGTGTTGTACAAGAATATAGTTATATCTATCACATATTAGTTGATTGCAAATATACACATGTGTCAAATACATATTTCAATACATCAGATACGTTTTGTCATCTTGTATCTATATGTACGTTGCACATCTACTTCATATATCTATTGTTAGATTACTCAGTGTAACATGTATAAGAGTCTTGCATATTAGTTTGAATGTAAGAGATACATATAAGATTATTATAATGTATTATGTATCTCTTGTTATATATTTGTTAAATGTCAAGTCCAAAGATGTCAAATATATCTTTCAATATATCAGATACGTTTTGTCATCCTATATCTACGTGTACATTACACATCTAATTTATCTATCTCTCGTTAGATAACTTCAATGTAACATGTATAAGAGGCATGCATATTAGTACAGTAAGAGATACATATAAGATTGTTATAATGTAGTATGTATCTCTTACAGGCTTTAAAAAATGTATTTCTTGTTTTAGATACATGTATCTTTCATAACAATATGTATCTCTTAATTGTTAGAGTGCACATAAGAGCACAATGTCCTAACCTATAAAAAAAATATTTCTTTTACTTAAACTTGTTATGTATCTCTTATTAACACAGGTATGCATCTATACTATCACAATAATATAACCATCAACAACAAATTCTTTAAAGAACACTGTTACATTCACAAGGTATTATGCAGCTCTCAAGCTTCTACACAAAGAACTGCAGTAAAACTACTTAATTAAGAACCACCAAAGACAAACGAAGATACCTCAATCACTCGTAAAGAAAAGAAAATTGTGATGTTAAATTTGATAAATCCCGCATCATTCATTTCTTCATCATCATAGCCGTCCTCCTCCTCCATTCATACTATGAGTTCAAAATCTGAGTAGTGGTTCTGTAAAAAAATACTCCACAATGCCTGTATTAATCGCAAATCCCTCTGAAAGTGTACATTCAATTTTTTGATCGTTATTCAATTTGTTGTACTTGAACTTTTCTCGACATGGAGAGTGACAGAAATATTCATTGAAAAATGAATCATGAACCACGAGAAAAAAATAAAATAAGAAAACGTCTGCAAAATGATTATGGAAGCGAATTTATTCAAAATTGAAATTAATAACAAAATTCCATCTTTTATGGGATTTTCTTTAGTTATGTAGATGATTAGTTGAGTTAATTGCCCATTTAATGATTTACTATCCATTACATCCCTTGATTTAAGCTAATAAATTAAATAATAAGATGTATCATTAACATGTATCTCATTTAGTTAATATTTATATGAAATCATAAAAAGAGGAATTTTATGAAATTTTTGAAAAAATAGGATAAATGTAAATATGGATGTCGGGATTTACATAAATTTTACTAATTATAATGGTGATTGGGGGTGGGTACATGTGTAACATAAACTGAACAAACGTATATTTATGTATAATGTATAATAATTTGTTATACATTATTATTTTTTTCTAAAAATTAGAAGCATGAGTTCAAGAAGTGGATCGACATGTGTGCTACTTGACTTGTAAATTCCAATTTAAGGTCAATTTTGACATTTTACTTATTTTATACACAAATATTTCTTCAACAATGTCAATGTGTATACGTGTTCTTCTTTAGAAACATAGAAGAATACGTGTCTCGATCATCTCTTTTTCACTTATTATGCTCTTCATCTTTAGTACTATATATTCTCTCCATTTGTTTGTCTTCTCCTCTTGATTTACAAGTTTATAGGTGAGATACTATTATAATTTTTGAACTCATCTTCTATGATTTTTCTTGATTTGTGTGTATGATCCTTTTGATTTGATTTGATTTTTTTAAAATCTGGTTTGATTACAAGCATGATTTTTAATTTTAAATTTTGGTGTAATTAGAAATTTGTTTGTCTACCAACTCTTCCACAGAAATACAACAAGCTAGAGAGAAATTACTTGAACTAACACTGAGAAATTCTGATAAGAAAATCCAAAACAAAGTAAGAAAACTGCTGTAAAAGACAAAAAATATGGTTGAAAAGGAATGCAATAAGCAGAGGGTAAAAAGAAGATGGGGTTTCTATTTATGCATCTAACAAATTTAATATGCTAAAAGAGAGTTTAATCTCACTACGCCATCTGATTATTTGCGACCTTTTACTTAATAAACATGATATGGTTAGTACTGAAGGGAAATGGGCAGAGGATCTGACTTTTCTTCTGAGGATAAAACTTGAAGATTGCTTTTATGCAACATACATCTTTCTCATGTGATCTAACTGAGGTTAGCTGTTATTAAATTATGCTTTGAGCTTTTTGAAGGTTAATTTCTTAAATTTGTATTTATAATTAAAAACGGGTAGCCCTATGCGTAAAAACTCCCGCTATGCGCAAGATTCGGGGAAGGGCCCAACCACAAGGGTGTACTACACAACCTTACCTTACAATTTTGTCAGAGCCTTCCCAAGGCTCCCCTACCGATGTATTTTAACATCCCACAGCTTCGGCAGCTAGCTTAAATTGTTCAGCATTGAGTTAGAAGCGTAAATTCAAGTTTATTTTTCATCACCAAGCGTATTGCGCCAATTAATTAGATTTTACATGATTAACTCATCAAAATGAGCGTAAAATTACTTAGCGTCGAGTCTAGAAGCGTAAATTCAAGTTTATTTTTCATCACCAAGTGTATTGTCAATTAATTAGATTTTAGATGATTAGCTCATCAATATATAAGATTTATTGTTAGAGAGAAGTATCTTAATTTTATTGAGATGTGTGAGTATATATACAAGAGAGCACAAACCAAATAAGTAAAGAATCAAGTAATAAAGAATTGTAATCTTCTCCTAAATAGAAACTAAATCACTGATGAAATATTGAGATATGGAAGAGATATCCTAGTATCAATCAAGAGATATTGCTAATATGCCCTCGCAAGATGGTAGATCGTTCCGATATACCAATCTTGGACCTTAGTGCTTCGAATGGAGCTTTTAGAAGCGGCTTGGTCAGAAGAGCAGCTAGTTGGTCTTAGGATGAGACATGAGAAACACGTAGCAAGCCTTGTTGGTAGAGATTTTGAACAAAATGATGGTCAATCTCTATGTGCTTCATTTTGGAATGAAAAACTGGTTTAGCACACACATAAGTCGCACTAAGATTGTCACAGTAGATAACTGGTGGTTCCTTGAGACAAGTAGATAACTCTTTAAGCAAATTACGGACCCAACAAATTTCAGCTGAAGCTGAAGCAATAGCACGATAATCAGCTTCTGTGGATGAGCGAGCAACAACTCTTTACTTCTTAGAACTCCATGAGATCGGATTGTAGCCTAAAAACACAATATATGCTGTAGTAGAGGAGAGATTTTCACGATTTCCTGCCCAGTTTGAGTCAGAGAAGGCGTGCAGATTTAATGACTTACTTTTTTGAAGAAACAGTCCATTAGCAGATGTTCCAGCAAGATAGCGAAGAATGCATTTTACCATAGCCCAATGTGTAGTCGTTGGAGCACTTGTAAACTGAGAAAATTTTCTTAAAACAAAGGCCGCATCCGGTCTGCTAAGGTGGAGATATTATAAATTTCCAACTATACTTTGATATTCTTTAGGATCCTCAAGTAGAGAGACATCACTGCTTATTGGACAAGATCTGCTTGCCATTGGTGTGCGCATCGGATTAGCTTCAGCCATGTTGGCTTTGTCTAAGATCTCATGTATATACTTTTTCTGACTTAAGAAAATTCCAGAAGGTGAATGAATAACTTGAACACCCAAGAAAAAATGCAAATCACCAAGATCTTTAATAGAGAAACGATTAGCAAGACACCCAATAAAATCTTCCACTGAACTTTGATTATTCCCCGTAATAATTAGATCATCAACCTAGACAAGGAGATAGAGTGTAACTCCAGATTTAGCATATATAAATAGGTAATGATCTTATTGAGAATGTCAAAATCCATATGAAACAAGATAGGATTTGAGTTTCTCATACCATGCTCGCGGAGCTTGTTTAAGCCCATAAATTGCTTTATAAAGCTGAAAAATATGAGCGGGATATGTCTCATCGACAAACCCGGGAGGTTGAGACATATAAAATTCCTCAGTTAAAGTATCGTGCAAAAAGGCATTGTTAACATCTAATTGACGAAGTGGCCAATCAAATGAGGTAGCCAGTGAGAGAATAACACGCATTGTGGTATGCTTTACTATTGGAGAATATGTTTCACCATAATCAACACTTGGACGCTGCAAGAAACGTTTAGCAACAAGTCAAGCTTTATAGCGGCTAATACTTCCATCAGAGTTGTATTTAACACGAAAAACCCACTTAGACCCGACGGGTTTGGCTTGAGAATTTGTTGGTACAAGAGACCATGTGCCTTGACCCTTAAGTGCCGATAATTCCTCATTCATGGCAACACTCGATTTAGGATCTTT
This sequence comes from Capsicum baccatum var. pendulum, assembly GCA_030864225.1. Lineage (NCBI taxonomy): Eukaryota > Viridiplantae > Streptophyta > Magnoliopsida > Solanales > Solanaceae > Capsicum > Capsicum baccatum. The sequence continues at coordinate 110,362,989 of CM061551.1, forward strand.
TAATGCTTGGTTAACACTCTCAGTCTCAATAGGTTTGGGTATTGAACCAGAGGAAAGATATGATCTGATCATCTTGGGTTTGCTACTAATATTTGAGGAAATGGCTTGCAATTTAGAAGGTTGTGCATCAAGGAATGATTCGAGTTTAGGAGTTAAGGTAGAACTAAGACAAAGTCTTTGAATTGGCTTACTAATATTGTTTTTAGAACAGGTAACCATGGGATGATTTGGTATTAGGGCAGAACAAGGAATGGAGGAACCAGAAGTACCAGAAATCATACCTGAAAAGGATGCAGTAGAGTTCTCAGGCTCGTCTGATGAAGAGCAATTGCTGGTGGCAGCCTCATGAGAGGTACTTCCTAAATCCGATGTTGTGGATATATCATGAGAGGAGTTACCCGATGGACTTGATGTAAAAAGAATAGTATAATGAGAGGGAGCCCATACATCAACAGTGTTAGAATCAGGTCGATTGGCCTTAATTTCCATAGATAAATATGGAAAATGATGCTCCACAAAGTCTGCGTGTCTGGAGACGTACAACCTGGACTTCACAGGATCAAAACAAACATAAGCACTTTGATTTTGCGAGTATCCAAGAAAAAGACATGGGCTGGAGCGAGGTTGCAATTTGTTTTGATTATAAGGCCTTAACCATGGGCAGCACAAACAACCAAAGACCCGAAGCTTGGTATAGTTTAGTTGTGTTCCATACAACCGAAAATAAGGAGACTGATTCTCTAAAATTCTGGTAGGTAAGCGATTAATTAGGTATGCTGCAGTAGTAAAAGCATAGGACTAAAATTTTAGTGAGAGATTTGCATTATGTAATAGGGTGATGCCTGTTTCAACAATATGACGATGACAACGTTCGGCAGTTGTATTATGTTCAGGGGTATGTGGAGGAGTGAGAAGGTGAGAGATTCCATTGTCTTTAAAGAAGGATCTAAGATGGATGAATTCACCACCATTGTCAGAGTAAAAAGAGATGATGGGTTTTTGAAAGAGCTTTTCTACAACTTTCTTAAATTTTGGGAATATAATGGATATATCAGACTTTCATTTTATGGGAAAGAACCAGATGTATTTTGTATAGTGATCAACAAATATTAGATAATATTGAAAACCATCTATTGAAATTTTTGGTGAAGGACCCCAAACATCAGAATAAATGTATTCCAAAAGAGCATTGTTTTTTATTGTAGAGTTGTAAAAAGGAAACTTATGCATTTTACTGCATTTACAAGAATTGCAAAAGAACGATTTTTCTATTAAAGATGAAATATCTAAGAGTTTGAAAACTTGACGAAGAGTGGGAAAGGAAGGGTAATCGAGACGTCGATGCCAATTGGAAGCAGTTGTGGTGGTCGCAGCGGCAAGGGCTTGAGGAGAGGTTGGTGATCGAAGAGATGAAGGCCATGGATAAACATCGTTTTTAGGTTTCCCTGCTAGTAGAGGCACCCCCGCGCAAAAGTCCTTAACAACAAACGAATAAGGTGAGAATGAGACGGAGACATAATTATCATTACAGAGTTGATAAACATAAATAAGGTTCTTCATCTTAGGAACATATAAGACATTGGATTATGTTAAAGCCCGAGAAGATGATGGTAAAAAAATAGATCCTGTATGGGTGATTTTGTGTTCATTACCATCACTAAGCATTAATGTCTTCACTGCCATCATACTCAGAGTGAAGGGACAGATTTTGGAGACCCTGCGTGACGTGATGCGAGGCACCGGATTCAACAAGCTAATTTCCATCATTGCTATTGTTGTGAGTGGCATAGTTAGCACGTGGCTGTTGTGTATGAGGCTGAGCATTATTCCTTGTATGTCCATATGATTCAGATCCATTAACCAGAGAAAAAATTGCCAATAATTTTCGATACTGCTTCACGTGATGACCAGACTTATCACAAAGCTGGCAAGTAACACGAGGCCGATTCCTTTGGTTGTTTTGACCATCAAATTGAGCCCTGGTATTGTTAGTAACAAATTAATTTGAGTTATTTCCTAGACGTGAAGCATGATTGGGCCGAGAACGATTGTTGTGAGGCGATGGTTTAGCAGCAAAGTTTGTTGTAATTGGAACTGTGGTAGAAGAAGATGAGCGAACAAGATTCTGCTTAAAATCAAGGAGCTTCTTGTGAAGCTCTTCAAATGTGATTGGAGTTTCTCGGGCACGCAGAGCTGCAGTGATAGTGTCATATTTTGCTGGAAGTCCATGGAGAGCATGAAGAAAGAGCTCATCCATCGAAATTTTAATGCCAACCGAGGCTAAAGTGCTGCAGATTTGTTTGATCTTCTACAAGTATGAGGTAATAGAGAGGTTACCCTTTTTCATGTTACCTAAGGATTCTCTAAGACTCATGATACGGGCACGTGATGGCTTTGCATAGGTTGCCGCCAGATTTTGCCAGAGAGCATAAGAAGACTTGGCATCAATAACAAATGGAACGACATCAAAAGATAGAGAGGCAACAATGGCACTTCTGATGAGATGATCTTGCCTTTTATGAAAAGGAGTGGCTGTTGAACTTAGCGGCAGTTCAATGAAGTGAAAAAAGTCATATGCAGTGAGGATGGTTTCCCACTGGTATTTCCATGACTGGTAGTTCGCATTGTTGAGCTTTAGAGGTGCCTGAGCAGCAACGTTGATACTGATCAACTGCTCATTGTTATTCATTGTGAGATTGTGGGAGAACTTGGTGCAACCACATGAGAAGGTGTGGTGGAAGCATTCTCAGTGGAGGAATTGTTTGGAGGTGTGGCTGAGGTGTTCTCAGTAGAGGTATTGCTTGGAGCCATTGTCTTGGCAGAGGGAAAAAAAACACAAATTCTTAGGGAGGAAAAAAATGCTATGAAGCTTTTAGGCTCTTGATACCATATGAGATTTACTGTTGGAGAGAAGTATCTTAATTTTATTGAGATGTGTGTGTATATATACAAGAGAGTACAAACCAAATAAGTAAAGAATCAAGTAATAAAGAATTGTAATCTTCTCCTAAATAGAAACTAAATCACTGATGAGATATTGAGATATGAAAGAGATATCCTAGTATCAATCAAGAGATATTGCTAATACAATATGAGCGTAATATTGCTTAGCATTGAGTCCAAAAGCGTAAATTGAAATTTATTTTTCATCACCAAGTGTATTGCGCTGATTAACTGAATTTTCGGCAAGCGTTCCGCGTCTTAATTTAAATGTTACTGTAATAGGGGTGATTAAGTGGTTTAGTTACATAGTATTTAGGATCGGTTAATTGTATATTAGATACATGTAGGTAGGTTGATAGCCTGGATTAATGTTTGAATTATGCATCATCTGGCAGGGAATTTTGACGACTTCATCTCAAAGTAATGGAGGATACAAATATTATTATACTACTGTTCCATTTCTGGCTTAAGTTTTCAAGGTAACATTTCTTAGACTAGCTTTATTCGCTTGAGAGGTGGTACATTGTTTTTTTTTTTTTTTTTAATTATAGCTTCCAAATAAATGTTATCCAGAAGTAGAAAGGGAGCTTTAAACTGAATCCTCATTCTTCTTACTAGCTGTTATTTCATGTGATTTCCATTATGTTCTATCTGCCAAAAAGAATATACCAGAATATAATGAATAGGTTTTCCTCCCCTCCCCTGGTCGGGTTGCAAATAAGAATTATTATGAAGTAGGGTGGAGTCATTTTCTCCCGTATCAACTATAGTATCATGTTCCTCCCAGTACTTTTTCTCGCTACATGTATATAAAAATTGGTATTTGATATAAAACAACACATGCTCAATTGATTTATTAGAGGTGACTGTGTATTTGAGTGAGTATGTTGATTTTTGTGCTAGGATTTGAATTTATGGTTATAGTAGAGCGAAAAAATGGAGAACTTTTTTGTTGTTCGATTGTGTGTTCCAGGATCCATGTTTACACTAGCGTCAATATAATTTGAAAAAAAAAAGAGTATTGATATTATAATATTATATATGAATTGGACCTGTAAACGACATATGTATTATGCTATTTGTGTTATGTATTTAAACCTGAACTGTTTAGCGAGAGTATAGCTGCTATGTGAATCTTTTGCATTCATGGTCCTATTTCATGAAGAGTTTTGGCTCACATTTTAATGTTTTGTGTAGTTTGTTTATTTATAACTCATTGTTAGATTTTATGCAATACTTACATATGTTAATTTCACCCAGTGTGTAAGTTAAATCTTCGAAAAAAACAAAACTAAACAAGAATGTGTTACACAGAGTTAAAATTTCTAATTCATTGAGTTGAATTCAGTATGTGTTTCCGAAGGCTCAAGGACATATCCAAATATATATGGTGTTTTCTAAAGTAAGAATTTATTATGAAGGATCATATCTCTATCTTTTTGGCTGCCTAATGTCGCATACACAAGGCATTTAAAAGTATACATTCAGCGAGATTTATTAAATGTTGATAGGGATCTCGCAAATGGAAAGAAGGGTTGTTCACAAAAATCTGCCACTATCGACGCAACGCACCGACAAAGAGCCGGGCAACGACACTCTACCATAATCACAGTGCAACACTGAGGAAGGACAAATAGAACCTCGGTAATAACTTTGTTTTTGAGATTCAAAATTGACTTTGATCTAAAATTGTTCTACTCTATGATGCTTTATTTCAACCTGTAAGTCGTGCTATCTTTCTTGGTAATGAATTTTGGTGGTCATTATCTTTTTAGCTCTGCCATTATTTGTACCAACCATTTCTTGGATGTGCTGATCTGGGTATTTTAGAAACATAATTGACATGTAATATATGTGTCAATAATTGACAAAATTAACAGGACAAGTGAGGTTTTCCGATTTTCTAAGAACTTTAATCCTAGAATTGAACAAAGTGGGAATCTAATAGGTTTCCCAGAATGCTACACCAAACAGGAACAATAAGAAAAGAAAGTCCTATTCTCCAGTCGCCGTCCTCCCAGTCTGTTAATCTCTAGCTTCTTCCAATCCACCATTCAAGAGGTAGAGGATGTGACCGGTTTGGCTTGCAACAGGCAGCCTCTAATCTTTCCCAACGTTTAGATTGAGTCGAGAAAAGACGCGAACGGACTCTAAATCCCACTCCACCCAACCGCTGTAATGTAGAAACACTTACAGGGTATTACGAACAGAGACCAATAGTCGTCCTACAAGGGATCCACTGAAGAAGATCCTTATCCTACTCCTTCCCTGTGTAGTTGGTATTTCTTGATGTTAGCTTTATACTACAATTCCAGTTCTCTTATTTCCGTTACCTAAGCAATCTATTTGCATTTTTGGATTCGAGTTAACCTTTATCTTTCAAGAGAACAATCTTACAATGGATATAGTAGATACTGATATTGTACACAGACATGTTTAATACACAGATATGCGCAAAGGGTACAACCCTTAAATAATGCAAAGCTAATATTTTTTAAGGGCAAGTTTCTGTAATATCCTTAAATCTCTGCCCCAACCACCAGCTCTCTACTTAGGTGAAGTACTGAGCTTGCAGGTGATGACACCTACCTGAAAGTAAAATAGGGTATCTGTTCTAGAAGTTTTCTAAAGGCACAGTGCTCTTGAACTTATATATAAGGTGATGTCTCATAGAGAAAATTTGAAGCTGGAGGCTATCAGAGAGTTCTGATGAAAAGATGACGATTAAAAGTATTGACAAGCAAAAGCGATTCGGTATATTTACTAAATGATGAATTTTTGTTTAATGTCTCATGCCATGTTTTTTTTCGTGTCATTTAACTTTTTTGGCTTTGAAGTTGCAATATTAAGAATGTATGATTTGCCCTGTCAAAAATATCTTTTATGTAAACATATGTAATTAATAACATTGTATACTTATGTATATGCATATCCTACTTATGAACTGAAACTATTTACATTTACTATGTTTGTAGAAAATTATTGGATATTATGTCTTTGAGAACATACGGGAATGAGACGTACAATAATAATTGGGGAAAAAACTTATATAACATTCCTTAGATAGAAAATTACAACTTATAGCATAGCTTTCATTTTATCAAGTTATAGCAAATCTTATAAATAATATAATAAAAACATTTTTTTCCTTTTAATAAATAAAAAAATACCAATTATATATATGGAAAAAAAGATTCTTCTACTCCAAAAAGAGGATGTCAGTTATTGTCAAATATCTTCATCACCTTAAATATCTCATTAAACGATTTTCATATAATTAATGAGGATCTTAAACGTATAATTCAAAGAATTCTATTCTCAAAATACCATCCAAACACACTTCAATATGTCACTAAAATCATATTTCCCACTTATCTTCTTCTCCTATTTTCCCTTTTCGAAATTTATCTCAAAACACCAATGGCAAACTATAGAATGGATTCTGAAGTGAAAGCTTTGTTTCGAAATTCTCCTTATCCACTTATTTTGTCCAAAGGCCATCCACTATCTCCCATGCAAATAGTGGACATGAATATTGTATTTTAATGAATTGAAGAGTTGCATACATAAACATAAATATTGTATTTTAATATTTTTTTGGTTCTTATTATTACTGTCTTTTTAAGTTGACATGAACAAAGTTTAGTTTTTGCATTTAAGCAGTTTTTTATTTGGTGTTATGTTAATTTAACAGTTGTTTTGTATTTCACATTGTTGAATGAATTGGATATTAATTAAGTTTGTGTCAACCAGATTTACTGCAATTTTTCTTTACAGATCGTGATTATTTTTTTCAGTATGAAAGATGACATTGTTCATTAAATCTTAATTTAATACAAAGTAGATCAGATAGAATCTTGATTTAAAGAGAGAAGCACATAGTGTATGGAATGAGTATATAAATTGGTATCACCTAACTTTAATATCGCAATCCATAGATATTAATTTATATATCTATTTCATACAGATGTGACATGTAAGAAAACACTTTATAAACTGATTCCATTCAATTTATAATCTTAAGTATTTCTTCATTGAATATCACAATCACATTATATTCGTTCCATATAAATATAACATGTAAGAAACTATTTTATAAATCTTGAATGTAATATTGATATTATACAGGTTTCAGACATGAAATAATTCAAAAAATACAAGTTTGTATATTTATTTCATACACTAAATAAATAATAACGTATAATATTTAGTGAAAGTCGATTTCTATACCAACTTTTGCAATCATTATACTTATTTCATACTGATTTTATACAAAATTCATACACGAAACAACTAAACACATTGTTTCGTGTGCGCTGCTGGATTTGTTGTAAGTACGTTTTTCGTGTGCGCTGATTTTGATTCTTGTTGTAAGACCCACTTTCAACAATTTTTTTTTACACTTCGATAGACGAGAAGGAGTGAAACAACCTAAATCAAACGAAGGTCTAGAAAATTGAATGGGGCTACTATTTTCAATTATTCTAGGACTTCTATGCGAAGGAGTAGAATCGAATTTTGGTTTAGACATAATTCACAATAGAGAATGAAAAAAAACAAATATATCAATTTAGTATTTTTTTTCGGATAGAAGATGAATGTTAGCTATGAAACTCAGATTTTTCAATTAAGAAGATGAATATAATATGAAAGAGATCTCAATATGAAACCCACTTTTTACAATCTTGTATTTTCAAGAAGAAAATATGAATATTATATGGAAACACAAGTTTCAAGAAAGTTTTGAAAGGTTTAGTATTATAATGGGGAAAGAGAGGTGAGGTTGAGTATTAGAGAATGGAGAGAGAGAGTTGATTTACACGTAATCTTTTAAATTTATCTGATAAGTAAGAGTGTGTAATATTTTAAATAAAAAATAAGTAACATATATTTGCCATAATTATCAATACACAATTTAAGGAAAATAATGATTACAATCCTATAAATAAGGAACTAATTTTAAATTAAATAATTCAAAACAAATTATGAAAATATACTTAAAAAAATATCTCTTTTAGTAAGTTACTATAACTTGTAAGTAAATTGCTATTACTGTAATTATCTAAAAGTGTTGCTAAAATTTGTTATTTTAGATCTAATAATATTATAGGGTATAATTTTCTCATAATAATTTGTGTCTTAGTTAATTGTTAATAAACTTGAAGAGCATGGCCCGTATCAGCACGGGCCCAACATTAAGATATTTATTTATCTTTTCAATCTTGATATATTTAAATAAAATTTTTTAATAAAAGGATTGCATATGTTTTCTAGGATTCATCCGGAATCTAGCATGAGTTCAACATATGTTATTTTAATATGTATTTAGAAAAATTAAGTTGTTAACTATTATAATTTACAATATTTTTTATGTAATTTTCAAATGAATATACGTTACCTTTCTTGTCAAAATTTTTGTGGCATTGATAGTCAATTATATTTTAAAAATAATTTAAGTTTTTAATTATTGTGATTTATAATAATTTTCTTCTATTCCAATTTTAGGGACACTAATATAATTTTAAGAGTCGACCAAATATTTTATATCGTTTAAATTTTTAAGTTGTTACTTATTGTGATTTCTAGTATTTTTCATGTAATTTTTTTAAAATATATAACATATTAAATTGTTTTTAGATATTTTAAGTTGTTAACTATTGTAATTTATAATACTTTTTATGTAATTTTTGAATAATATATGCTACTCTCCTTGTCCAGAGTTTTGTGTCGACGATAGCCAATTATATTTTTTAAAATAATTTAAATTTTTATCATTGTGATTTATAATATTTTTTCTATTTCAACTTATGTGGCACAATGTTTAAATGACCATAATAATTAATTAGGAGTGACATAGTAAAATGTAATTATTATTATTATTTATTGTTTATTATTTTTATTATGTGTATGTGTTAATTCAAGAAGAATTTGAAAACATTTAGAAATGTGTTGAATGTTACAAGTGTTAATAACCCATTTGGTGCTTCTTGATTTTTCTACATTTATCTCTCTTGTGTGCTTTTATTAATTATTGTTATTTACAGTACTTTTTATTTCATTTTCAAATAATATATGTTGTATTATATCTTCTTCTGTCTCGTCCCAATTTATGTGGTACTAATATAATTTTGATAATCAATCAAATATTTTATGTTAACATATCATTTTATTATTCTTATTTTTCTAATACATAAATGACTTATGATAAGGAGTGATATAGTAAAATCATCGTTCGAAAGACGAAAATTTAATTTAAAACATTAAGAGTTAATTTCGCATTTTATGTCTATTTTATTTTTCATTAAATATTATTTATTTTCTTAGTACCTAGATGACTCATAATAATTAATTAAGAGCAATTGATTATGTTATTACTATAAAATTTAATATAATTTTATCATATCCAATAATAATCATCGATAATTCACCAAAATAGTATATTAATTAAATACAGGATGCTATATTTGCATGTGCAAAATATGATATTATTAAACATTATTGGATAGTGCATTATATTTATCTTTCACAATAATAAAATTTTACTATATTTTTTTTATTTCTTTTAACTTGATACATATTGACGACCCAACACAAATTCTAAGAAAATATTCATTAGAAATTTATTTTATTAAATTAAATTTATTAATTTTATACTTTAAAAATTTAAAGTTAAGTTTAAATATTAGTATTTCTATATAAGAAAAAAATAATTTTAAAATTTAAATTTACTAAAATACATAAATAAATAAAAAGATTAACTTTCTATATAAAAGTCAATTAAAATAATAAAATTAATTTATTTTAAATATTTAGTTGTAATTAATTAAGATAATTACGAGACTCTAGTTTCCTAGAGCGAAGGTACATATTCTTCAAATTCATCTTATCGATGATATTGATCACTCTTCTTATGGATATTTGCAGTTGATTATGTAAGGCTTATATATTTGTATTTGTACTCTAAATTAAACTCACATGGACTAATCTATTAAGTAGTTAAAATAAGATACATACCCAAACGACATAACAGTGATATGGATGATAACGTGGTATATGTATGATGCTTTGAAAAGATATAATATTATTAAACTTCAAACATTAATCTCTTGAGAATAATATTAAATTACCAGTACATATCTTGTATTCTTTTATTTCAAAACAACATAATGTTTGTTGGGTGATGAAAAGTTTCTCCCATTATGTAACTTTATTACAGGTATGAATTTATATTTGTTGTACTTCATAAATTTTGTAGTAATTAAATGTATTTATGTTGGTATTCATGTAAAATAGTAAGATAGTGAATTTAAATCTTATAGCATTATAATAAGATGTTGGGTTTAAGTCCCATAGATTAATGCCTAAGACGCCTTTATATGGATAAGATGTTGAGTTTGAATCTCAATGCACCATACCAATGATATTATGATGGCTAGGGAAAAATAATGTATTCTTGATGAAAAGTTAAGAAATCTTTCCCGTTGAATATGCTCCATTCCATGAAGTGAATGTGGTAGCAATATATGAGTCTGAAAGATGATAATTTGCTTCATTCTTGAAGTGAATGTGGTAGCAAAATACAATATACTCTCTAAGATATGTTGGAGAAAAATTCTCGACATTATATGTATGTCTCGATTTGCTATATAAGCTATCAAAATTTGATAGGCTTAAGACACAATTATGTTCCATTCATAGAGAATGAGAAGCTTATTAATGCAATGTGTACTTGATTGTGATGCTATCATAACCCATCTCTGAAAGAGGCAAAATAACTGAGAAGAGTTATTTTGAAATCTACTTTTAAAGTAGTAAATCTGAAATATATTCATGTCATAGTAAATTTGAAATTTACTAAAGCAAAAGCCACATGTTATGATAAACTTGGAGTTTACTAGCACAAAAGTTCATAAGTTGACATGAAAGATTACGATATCTTAAAGATGTGCATATTAAGTATTAAACTTATATTGAAGAATTCAAAAATTCTTCATGAACTTTAATGTTGTTTGTTCTCATGACAAGTTGGTTGGACCAACTAATGTTGAGATTTGATCCCTCAAAATCTGAAAAGTATAAAAGGTGAATATGGGTTGCTCACTTTTCATGTAATCTATTAAGATGCATCGATATAACATGATCACTTGTATGTTTATTGTCAACCTACAGTTTGACATTTGTAAAGTTGTGTGCTCGATAAAATTGAGATAAGAGCATAACTTTCAGATTGTGTAATCAAGATAATTCATCTCGATGAAGATGGTTTGGCGTTGAATGCCTTTGATAAATAGCTAAACCATTGCTAATGAGAACAAACATCATGTGTTGGTCTGAAATGTGATATGTTGCATACAATAACACTTGTATGCATTAGACCAATAAATTATGATTATTTCTTCCCTCTTAAAAGGTTCAAGAATGATCTCATTAGGGGGAGTTGATGCGCGTTGTACTCTTTTTCTCTTATGAGGTTTTGTCCTACTAGGTTTTCTTTGTAAGGTTTTTAACTAGACAACCTATATGCGTATTGTTAGAGATGTGTACTCTTTTTTTTTTACTAGATTTTTTTTCCACAGGATTTTTTCTAGTAAGGTTTTAACGAAGTACATTATCTATCTAGACATTCAAAGGGGAGTGTTATAAATGTATTTACATTATAATGAATGTCTATCAAGATCTAATAAGATCTATCAAGATCTAGTTGATAGCTATCAAGATTTGAAGGATCTATCTTTTAGTCAGAAACCAGGAGTAATTCCTCTATAAATAGAAGGTTTCCTTCATTGTAAATCACCCTCAAGAATCTCGTGATCTCTCATCCTCAAGAGAAATAAAGAAGTCTCTCCTATTCTTTCAATTTATTCTTCTTGTTCTTTCTTTATATTTCATAACAGAAGTATCAAATTTTAAAAGTTAAGTACGTAATAAGAATGTAATCAATGATTTTGTAAGGATTTAACTTTAAAAATAAGGAAATATTTTAAATATAGGGAAAAAAATCGTATACAAATATGGTTCAAATTATTGTGTTTCTCTTAGCCTCTGTCAGCAAGGTAACGAGGTACTGCATGACAAACATAAAAATGATAGATCAATCAACCACTTGAAACTTCTGATGGTAAAATATATATATGGTTGCACTAAAATATATCTTTATGCTTACTTTATTATATTAAAGTATGAAGAGTTTTTGAAAATTGATTTAAACTTTTACAATTCATTAAAATCTCCACACAATAGATAAAATTATTTAACTTTAAATAATCAAACGTTACACATGTGAAGTACGTGCGGCTAAACTAGTTATACATAATTCTGCTATCACTAAAGGAGCTTCTTTTATGATCTAATAAAATATTAAAGTATAAAGCCTAAGATGTAAATATCTTTTAGCATGGGGTTTATTTTAAACAAGTTGAAATTTGGTGGCCTTTTCTTTGTTTGATGGAAACTTAAGATAAAAAGTACCTTTCCTGAAAAAGCACTTCAAAATTCTTATTAAAGCTTTGGTCCCTAAACCAGAAGATGTTACATTCTCTCTTTTTTATCCATCTCAGAAAAGACACCAAGAAAGAATACTCTTCAAGGTTTAGAAGATGAAGTTCTCCTCCAATCAATTCATGCAATGAAATACATTTAGTGCTCTATCATTCTTGTATATTGATATATCTGTCTAGTGATTTACTTGATGATTTTGCGTGAATTATCTTAAAATGTCCAACATAGAGAAACGTCACCACAAGTATTTCTTTCCACCATCAATGAGGAAGAAAGTTTATATCAAAATTAATAATTTTAATTTGCTTCAAAATTTTCATAGTTTTCTTGATTCAGCTTCTTCCATTTCTCATTCACACCAAATACTAAACTCCAACATTATCAAAGTTACAAATAAAGAGAAGGAAGCATGTGTTTGAAAATGTTATATAGTTTGTAACAATGGAGTGAAACATTACTGAAGATCAATTTGTCGGTATAACGAGTGAAATAAACATTATTTAAAATTTTATTTTTTCAAATCCCATAAATGAAAGAGATTTATTCAATGACTAATTTTTCCAATTATCAGAGTAAACTAGATTTTATTTTTAACTTATTTTCTAAGGTATCAATAGATTTTGTAAATTATTATTTTTCATTGAGCAAAAGCCACGAAATAAATCAGACTGCTAAAAATATCATGTGAAATTTTTGATTTTTCTCCTTCTTTGATCCCTATCCTATAGGCACAAATTTTGAATCAATAATATTTTTTCTGTATAAGTTGATATTATTCCATTCTAGAACCTATTCGATACCTTTCAAGGAAAATCTCGAATTTGGATTCCACATTGTCAGATTAGTGTGACCTTATCCATGCAGTTATGCACTCTTTGAATAGAAATTCACTTTTTAAGAAATTTTGAATTCCGTACTTTGGTGAGTCTTTGATATTCTCTTGATGACTTATGTTGAAGAGATATCAAATAGAAATATCAAGCATCTACATAATTCGATCGATTGCATAAAACCTGCGATAGTAATGAAATTGAAAAAATTATACAAGAAAAATAGTTCTTTTCTATTATAATAGATATATTAAATTAATATTATATAGTTAGTTATCCCGTATAAGATGTCATTTTTTTTAAGGTATCTCATAAATGAATATTATCAAAAGAAGGCGCAAAAATGCATTTTAAATTTGAAGCATGCTAGTCATGATTCTTAATATATTAGTATGAGTTAATGCTATTTTCAACTTAGTTGTCGAATCGAATTACTTAGTAATTGTATCAAATGGTTATTGATTAATATTATATAGTTAGTTATCCCGTATAAGATGTTATTTTTTTTTAAGGTATCATCGTAAATGAATATTATCAAAAGAAGGCGCAAAAATGCATTTTAATTTGAAGCATGCTAATCATGATTCATAATATATTAGTATGAGTTAATGCTATTTTCAACTTAGTTGTCGAATCGAATTACTTAGTAATTGTATCAAATGGTTATCATTTCAACTCAAGCTTAAAAAAAGAACCCAATCTATATCAACTTTGTTGTCGAATTGAATTACATAGTAATTATATCGAATCGCCAATATCATCAAAGCCAAAAAGAATACAATTTTGTTTTATATTTTTTTTCCTAATATATAGAAGCACTGGTTTTGACCTGGGTGTTTGATGTAAATTTTCAAAGATAAAGGTATTTTGGTCATTGCAATATTTTGAGCTAAGCCACCTAAGCACAGATGCAAAATCCCACGTGCTGAGGTGCTTCTATGTGTATGCTTAAGCTCTAATTAGCTGACACATATTACATTCTCCTTCATTCATTCAGTTCTTATCTGATAAAATTTTCAATAATTGTATGTAAACAAATAAAAATTCTCTACTGAATTGGTTCAATTTTATGGTGAGGGGAATAGGAGTTTTGCTGCTGGACATCAAAACGTTTAAATAATTAACTGAAGGAAATGACAAAATGAAGAATGAAAGCTTATTTAACTCCTCCATCTCTTCTCTGTGTTCTAAGTTGGAGTTTTTTTTCTCAAATTCTTAGGTTAAGAAAAAACTATATTGATTTTTGAAGTGGGTGTTCAGGTTATTTTGTGAATTTTAAGAAGATGAATCTTTTGATGGATTTATCTATCAACACCAAGTTTCTGAGTATTTGAAAAAAAATTATGTTTCCCTGAAAACCTAATTTTAGATTGCATAGACGAATAGGAATAGTTTGTTCTATACTATTAGGAGAAGAAGATCTGTCGTCGCGGTATCTATCTTCATGCAATCGTCGAGACTGACGTGTACAAGTGAGATCCAGAGGATTTGCCTGGTATGAATTCGTAGATTCTGTTAGGAGATTTTGATGAGTTTTTTGTATAGTAATCTTGACTTAATCACCTAGTTGCCGGTTCTTTACTTCTAATGTTGTGATTTATCGTGTTGCGGTATTGGTATTTTCTGAATTATTTTGTTTGTTGGCATTGTTTTAAGGAATGAATATGAATACTGGTTAATGTATCATATTCACTTCCTAAATTGAAACCCGGACACTAAATTTTATGTTTGCAATTTGGACTCTTTCTTTCCACTAATTAGTGACCATTCAATAGGAATGGTAGAGTCGCATAAGATTTAACTTATTGTCCACAAAGAAAAAAAATAGGACTTCAATTGAGATTTTGATCGTTCTGTTTCAATCGAGTGGTTTAATTTTTCAATCAAATTTCATTCTGCTTCTTTTTCATTTGGTATTCTTGGTGCTATTAATTGAATCATCAAATTGTGCAACTATTAATGCCTGCACAACAACTGTTAAGTTGCTTTTTTGAGAAATAAAGTTGTCCTCTGTTTTCCTTCATAGATTTTTTTTGATAGTTGCATAACTCATGCAGTCATGCAAAGTGTAAAGACTGAAGAGTTGAATGCTGTTAGAGTCCAAGTGCAGGTCATGATTTGTTTTTTTTCTAAAATTCTCCACATCTTCCATGGCCTCTTGATTATCTCTTCTTCGTTCTATGTAAAACATAGCAAAAAGAAAAGACACTTTTCAAGTCATAAAAAAATTTCAGACCTACTTTTGTTAAGAGCTTTCAGAATTCACAAGCTGCCAGACTCAACTTTTGCTAACATTGTGATATCCTGATTTTTCTATGTTTGTTTGTCTATGCTCTTTTGTTAACTGTGGATTATAAAAGTCCTAGAATTAGTTGTCGACTCTGTTATGGTAGGAAACTAAACCTCTTCTTCTCATATGTTGGGTATCTAGATGAAGCGACCTTTTCTTTTATTGCTAACTTCTGTTTTACAATGAATTTCATGTGTTTTCTCTTACTTCATTTTTTCACGCTAGCTTGCTTTTTTTCTTTTACTTAAGGTTAGGTGGAAATTATTTCATCTTTGAATTACTAACATGGAAATCTTTTTTGCCGAGCTTGTTCAGAGAAACGTGGAATGAACCAAAAGGAGTAGAAGAACTGAATAAAGTGAGAGTTCAAGCCTCATTTGCATCACATGTTATTTTTGCCGCCATAGCAGATGATGGATCTTTATGGGTTTGGGGAAGTTCTAAGCGTGGCTACTTGGTCTTGGAAAAGGAATCACCAACTCTGTATTACCTTCCAAAATTAAAACACTTTCTGGAAAAGAGATTGTTGAGGTGGTTATCCAATCATGATTAAGGTAGAATTAAGTTTTACTTGTCAGAGAAACACATAATGATATGATGTGCTTTAATAATAACCAAGTTAATAGATGGTGAATAGTGTTGAACTATTTAATTTTTTTTTTATCCAAGTGTAGTTGTCAATTCATTTGGTGTTGGCAAATAGTAGGTCTCATTGGGTTGGGGGCATGCTCTTGCACTAGCTAAGAATGAAATTTGTTTGGCTGGGAATACTATGCAGATGGTAAAGTCGGCAAGATAGGAAGAGAGTTGGAGATATCTCTACTGGAATCAAATAGTACTAAACTAAGATCAAGAGGAGAATCTTTTGCAACTGAAGTTGCTGAGAAGTCGGTCATGAAAGTTATTGAGAAGGAAAAGGATATGCCTATAATATGGGAGCCTGGTTCAATTGAGGAGCTAGATGAGTTAAAAACTGCAGATGTAACTTGCGGACTTGATCACTCTCTTGCCCTTGGTGCAAGTCACATTTACTAATGTCTAGGTACTTGTAATGTGCATGAATGCGTATTGATGGTCGTTTCTATCTTCTTATTTACATTATGGGACACTGTTTAGTGACGGAAACAATGTGTATGGCCAGTTAGGAAGTGGGAAAAAAGACTTGGAAATGCAACCCATTGATATACAGTTCCATCCTCTTTCTATACCTTCGAGTTCAGGGCATTCTGTAGTAGTTTGCAACAATCCCTCATCAGAACCAACAGGAGATGTAACAAGTGTTGTATCATGGGGATGAAATCAAACTTCTCAACTTGTGAGGGAAGGTCTAGACAACATTCCTAAGGTTGTTGAAGGGCTAGCTAGCGAGACACCTGTTTTTGTGTCGGGAAGATCGGCTTTTAAGGAGATTATTTTTCAGGAAATACGTGGGGTTACGTTTCAGCCAAGCTCCAATACATGGTAAGATCCAATGTTTTAAAATACACCTTACTACCATATTTTCTTGAAGAGAGAATTGAATGATTCATCAGTGCTTATTTTTCAAACTATAGAGGAATTGCAGGGCTGCAAAATTGATGTAAATTAAAAGTTGAAATGACTGTTGCTTAGTAGTCTGACAAAGTTTTGTATTTATTAACTTGACATGAACATACAAAATGTTGCTAGATGACAAAGTAATGCATTTGAAATACTAAAAAAATTGTTTGCTTTCGTGTATTTGCTTATTCTTGGTAAATTCCACGTAACTAACAAGAAACTTATCTATTTGATTTGAATAAACATGAGTTTGATCTTCTCTATTGTACTTGGTGCTACTTGTGCTTGTACTATCTCTTCGTATCTTCTATATCATCTTAGTTTGGTTGTTTGGTACTCCATTCATCCATTTTCTGCAACACCTTTTGGCTAGATAAACCGTATTTATACTTACATTTGTTATCCAATTTTGCTTTAGTTGCTTTAGCCATTTCATACTAAAAAAGATATTAAGTTCGACAGTCTGATGCTATTTATTTCATTCGAGACTTATTTTTCTTCTCTAAGGTTTGCCCTATACCATGCATGGTTGATACAAGATTGATATGCTAAGAGCTTTACTTACACATTCCCCGTACCTTCGTGTTCTATTCCTAGGTAAATAATTATAAGATCTGTGCCTGTGTTAAAAGCGACTACACCAATAGTTAAAAAGCATCATTTTGATAATACAACATTTCAAGCAATTCAAGTTCAATTATATTGTTATGAATGTGAATTTCTCGCCCCTACCTAATGTAATAGGTCTTAACCTTGTATTCGCGGATCACAACTACTAAGATTGCACATCGGTCGAGCTTGAACACAATGCATCAAATTTTGTTATTATTTAAACAAATATACACGTCTATCTTGTAATGCTTGGCTCCTTAGCAAATGTATTTACCTTATCTACCTTATCAAATCTATTTTCCTTATCAGATGTATATTGGCTTATTTGCAAATGTATTTACCTAATTTTACAAATATTTTAACTTTAAAATACTCAAAACATAATTAATATTGGGCTCGTGCTGACACGGGCATCACCCCTACTACTATATAGAAGAGTGAGTTGGAGGACGACTAAGGTATAATTGTCATTTCATAAAAAAAGTTTCACTTTGCTTATTTATGTTTTAGGCTTCAAAGTTTGACCATAAATTTTTAATGAAATAAAATCAAGCTATTTTTTCTAAATGTCAATCACATTTCAATTGATAGAATATCTCACATGAACCCACATCATTCCCCCAACTCTTTTTAAAAATTATTTTGTGTCACTATTCATTAATAATTGATTTTATATATATATATATATATTAAGGGTGAGTTTGTCTTTTTATAATTGAAATATCCACATAAAAATAGAATTAGTTGTTATTTGCACATATAATTACTTTACAAAATAATGATTAAAATAAAATAATAATAAAATTTATATATTTAAATGATAGTCCATACATTCAATTTATTTATCTTAATTTTCGTTTAAATTTATTTCAAAAAATTGCTTCTCTTTTTTAGACTATTGAATTATAACTTTTCAGATGTCATGTTTAACACTATAAGATTATAACTATATTTTGGCACATTCTATGTGTTATTAATTTAAACCATATCTATTTATTATTTTATTTTTATTTTTATTCTTTTCTTTTCTAGTATATAGAAATGAAAGTTGGGGACGATCAAGGGCATTTTTGTCTTTTGACCCTAAATAATATCTGCTACGTGTCAGCTTCCTCCATAATTTAATGTTTTGTTCATCGACTTTTCGAGAATCATTGTTTGCACAATCTTCTTCTTTTCTTCACACACCAGACTCTCCATCTTCGGAATTTTATTTTAATTTGCCATCATCGTCTTCTGATTTCGTCATTCATTATAGTGATGGTTGCAATTTCAAGTTATTTTCTCTCTCAATTTTGCCATAATTTTCTTCTGAGTTTTCAATTTCATAAACAAGTGATTCGTACTGTCGTTCTTAATCTATTTCTTTTTTTTATGTGATTTTTTATTTTAATTTTATTGTTACACATGCAGAGTTTTTTCCAGATTGATCTGAGTAATTGTCAATAGATGAAAACCAATTAGTAATGCCTTTATGAATGGTGTTATTCACATATAGATATTTAATTTTTATTTTCAGATTTTTCGTGTAACACAAGAAAGGTTACATCAATATTGATGTGGGGTGGGGGTACTTTTCAATTTTGTCCAAGTTGAAAACCTATGACGGACGAGTGCAGTGTTGAGGCTCCGGTAACTATTTCTTATTGATGAGTTATGGGTTTAATTTGATTAACAATACAACGATTACATTTTGGTGTGTTGTTTGTATCACTTGCCCAATTTCTGAAGCAGTGCCTATATATGAACAAATTCTATCCATATTTTCCACATCGGTGAGTCCCCAATCTCAGTTGCTGCTAGCTTGATTGAATTATAGTTTTCTGCACTAATAAAAGAGAGAACAAGAGAGCTGTTATTTTTATTTATGTTATTATTATTGAGTTATATCTTTTGTTGGGGTGGAGTTTAGTTGCTTCGTAGTCCGCTGATGTGGAAAACAAAGCTAATCAACATTTGAAACACAATGATGAAATAGAGAAAGAAGATTCAAAGGGAAAAAAGAGAGGAAGAAGATGAAATAAGAAAGCTAAATTAGCCCTAGCCCCACTTCATCTGCTTCTTCTGTGCGTGTGGTGTTGTTCTGCTAGGTTTGGGTTAGTATCTTTTCCTTTTTGGATTCTTCTTTGAATTTCTATCCATCCTGATAAATTCTAATGGAAGAAGTTTTGTAGAAGAGAATTGCACTCTTCGATTCGTCTCTTTAACTATATTGAGTCTTATTTGTTAACGACTGCAAATAATTTCCTATTTGATGGTGGTATCAGCGGAATAGAAGGAGATTACAGGATTTATAGGGTTTTCTTTTGGACTATAAGAAGTTTCTTTATTTCGAATCTTTGTTGACGTAAATTTGAAAGGGCAATTACATACTTCTGTTTTTTATAATTGTGATTGTATTTTCGGTGGTCTTATAATAATGTTCCGCTGTTGTAAATTGGATAAAAATCTATGTATGAGAATTTGTTGTGTATTTAGAATTCATGAAGTGTTTTGTATTGTTTGCAGAGGAGATAAACCAAGGTCTGTTATGAAAATGATTCCAAAAAAATGGTTGGTTTGGGAAGAGAGCAACAGCTAAGTCTGGGATTATAGCTTTGAAAAAAAATTCCTGTTTTTTCATCTTGCTATTGTAAGATAAATTTGTTTGATCAAAGTTAATGTTCTAATTTAATGAATTAGATGACTGGTTTTAACTTTAATTTATTTGCACCCTTGAATTTTTTATAGCTCAACATGAAGAGACAATGAGGTTGCAAGAAAGAAGGTGATCAGTTCACTGGCCTAATAATCGATTGAAATGGATCTTGCTGAGGTAAGAATTCAATTTCGCCTTGACTAATACTAGCTTCTTCTGATATGATATGTAAGAGTATACTAATCTTACCACCTTTTACTAAGAAAGCTTAAGGTTTAGAAAATCGACAGATAATTAGTGAAAATCAAAGGTCATTTATATTACATGAACTTTTTCATAAACTTCAACTTAGTGGAAATCATGCTTTTGATTGTCACTTATGGATTAAAAATAGCTATTTAGATCTTAATGTGCTCAAAATCTAAGTTTTTTGGGACTTTCATGATTGTCACTTATGGATTAAAAATAGCTATTTAGATCTTAATGTGCTCAAAATCTAAGTTTTTTGGGACTTCCCAAAAATGTTAACACACGTGTGTCAAATTCTTCGAAAATCCATTACTTTTAAAGGATCTGACATAACATGCACCCAATGACATATTCAAAGAGCTGGAGCTACATAGCCCAAAACTGTTATTGCTACTCGGCAAAAAATAGTTTGCTTACTCGAGGCCATCCGTTAAGTGATGGTGTGTTGGTGTATTACTATTGTATAAAAAGTTACATGATATGAAGCAAATGCAAACTTTTAAATGTAATATACCGCACGGCCTGTAGTAACCTCAATTTGAACTCGAACTGCAGCTTATATAGCTGTTGCAGTTGTAATTTTCACAATTTGTAATTTATCTTTGCAAGGATTGTAATGAAAGGAACTCAAAGAAAGTTCCATTACAAAACTTGTCCCATTTTGTTTTAGCTTTGTTTTGTTACTGTGTGCGCGCTTGATATGAGATTGACCCGAACTATTTTGGGATAAATTATATCCAATTGAAAGAATGCAAGGATGTCTTTTTAAACATGAAATCTTTAGCTGGGATCTCTTCAGTTCCTTCTTTATTGCGTAATAATGTTCCGACTCTAAAAATATTTTATAGATGGAACTACGCTTAATTCTCGTGAATTTGCATTGTATTATCTGTATGTTACCACTGGCGACGATGATCATATATGTTTTGAGAGGTTATATCTAAATTGTAAAAAGGTTCCTAATGTTGCACCATTTTGGTTCAAAGTGATTCAATTGGTGATAACTCAGTCCTCACTCTGCTTCTGCTTTAACTTTAGCCTCTAGCAAAAACACCATGACGGCAACTAAAAGTCAAATGGTGTTGCGGGTAAAATCACGCGGGAAAGTAAATTCATCTGAAGTTAAGCAGCGTGAACCCACATCAGGAAAGAAACTTGGGGTCACTTCCAGGAAGAAACTTGCAAAGATAAATGCCAGGAACTCTAAATATAGTTATTGCATTTGGTGGTTTGTCTTGAAAAAGGGCTAAAGGATTACCTACAATACAAAAGAAATGGTACAGTTTTAAGTTGCTATTCCCCAGATGAAAGCACTTGGAGTAAAGTCCTCATTTGTCGTTCTTCCAACAATGATAAATGAGTAGAGGAAGGTATGTGAATCAAGCATGGAATGATTGATTGAGGCAGTGTGATGATATTGTTATTAGTTTTGCATAAATATGAAAATGAAAGTATGATATATTTATATGGATAAGAACAATCTCTTATCTCCTTGATACAAATACATTATTTATTTTTATTTATATAGTATATTAGGTAAAAAGACGATATTTTAAGAAAATATTGCGCATAAGATTCTATAAAAGATGTTAATATGCTCACATTTATAATTTTAATTTATCCTTGTATAATTTTCAAATAAAATTGGAAAATAAAAATATTAAAATTAGTTAATTCAAGAAAATGTGTTTGACCTGATCTTAAAATAAGAATTGAAGCATATTATATTTAAATTTTAATTAGGGCAATTAAATATGTTGTAAGCTATTATTTAATTTTTTAAAAATAAAAAAATATTATTATTATAAATTGTGATCTCTATTATCATTTTCTAGCGTATTTATTAAAAATATTAATTTATTTTTTAATAAATAAAATTAGAGTATCTGATATTTTAATATTAATTATGAAAAGTTAAATAAAGTGTAAGCTATTATTTGACTTTATAAAAGCAAGAAGTTATATTTCATTATAGAGAAAATACATCAAATCACCTCTGAATTTGCGGTCAAAATTTACTTTAGACTCTTAACTAGTCGGGTAATTATTTTTTCCCTTAACAACTTTAAAGTGTATTATTTTGCTCCCTTAACGACTGACGCGACAAAAAATAAAATAAAAACGTGTTTCAATGGAAAAGAAAAGTATAAATTTTTTTAGTGGGACCATTTTAATATTTTTAACCATTATTTTTTTTCTCCTTCCTCACACCCCACCACCCTTTTTTCTTCTTCTTCCTCATACCCCATCATCCCCATTTTTTCTTCTTTCTCACACCCCACCACCCCCATATCTTCTTCTTTCTTACACCCATTGAACCTTCAACAACAAATTTTAAATTTTTATGAAACAATTAACTTTTATTTACCATAATTTCAAATTCTTCCAATTTCAACTCCATCCATTTCTTATTCATTTCTTTCAATTTCTTCTTCCCCAATCTCTTTAACCTTTCTTCATAATTTGGAAAATATACTTTCATTTCATTCACTAAAAATGAAAACTCATCCAAATTCACATCATCTGTGCGATTTTTCCTTTTCTTTAGTAGCATCTCTACCCTAAATCTTCCTTCCAAGTTCATAAATCTCTCTGTCATGTAGAGTTTTCATTAGTGATTTTATTCTAGCAAATTTGTGGTACTTCTCTTTGAGTCTCTTATACTTTTTTGCTATTTGCTTTTCAATGAAGTTATGGAGAGGATCTTTCATGTTATTTGGAATTTGAAATAGGCTCTTGGGGAGCTGGATTTTGTCGTGTTCGGTGAAGACTTTGTGGGATTCTTGAGATTTTTTTAGTGGTGGTTGTGGTGTTTTTAGGTGATTTGAAAAAATTTGTAGGGTGATTCACGGCGGAGGTGGGTGTTTTTCGATGAGTCATTAATTGAGTGATTCGAATCAAGTTATTGGTGTTAATGGTGTTAATGGGATGGAGGGGGGGGGGGAGACTGTTGAAGCATAAAGAGGAGGAAAGTGGGGGTGGGGGGCTGTTGAAGCATAAGGAGAAGTAGGAATGAGGGGGGTGGGGGTGGGGGTGGGGTGGGCTGTTGAAGAAGAATGGGGAAGAGGAAAGGGGTGGGCTGGGTGTTTATATATATATATATATATATATATATGATACATTTTTTATATATATAAAAATGGTACATATATATTTTTTGCTATTTAAAAAAAAATATAAAAATAATGTGTGTTGAATTACTTTTTTTAAAAAACTTATAATTTCTTACGTGGCAATGACATAGCACTGAGTTGGCAATGATGTGGGGCGTGCGTACTTCACTCTCCGTAGTGAGAGTGGTATAATTTTTTAGGGTGGTAAAAAATTTACTTTAAAGTTGTTAAGGGGGTAAATAGTTGCTCGATTATTTTAGGGTCTAAAGTAAGTTTTGGCGATAAGTTCGGGGGTGATTCGATGTATTTTCTCTTCATTATATAGTGTGATTTCTACTTACATCTCTCATTATGTTTATTTAAAAATATCAATAATAGTTATTTAAAAAATTGATTAAATAGTTATAAATATATTTAAAATTGTACTATTGGGGGTAAACGGGCCCTTCATTATCTAGTTACTAGGGGGTTTGGGCCGTAGGTGACAAAAGAGTTTTAAAATGAAGTGTAGGTGACACAAGTCTTAATAATTGAGTGGAGGTGACAATTACTTTATTATTGATTAAAAAAGAAAAAGTTGGGTAAGTTTGAGAATAACCTAGAAGTTTTTAAATTTGAGAATAACCTAGAAGTTTTTAAATTTATACTTTGATCCAAATATTTACCTAATATAACGAAAAATGAAGGAAAAAAAAACGTCTTTCTCTCTCTTTTCATCCATTGTTGTTTTCTCTCTCTTAGTGATTTTTATTGTTCATTGTTGTTGTTTTATTCATCGTCTTCTGCTTCATTATCATCATCCTCTACTTTAATATCATCTTCATCTTCTTATTGACCATTGTTGTTGTTGTTACCGCTACTGTTGCTATTTGATCAATTTCTTAGGTCAAATTTTGTTTCATACATCACTTTCTACTTTGACATTACTTCATAGGAGACTTTGGTAAGTCAAATTATGATTTCTAGTTGAATTTGTCATCTGGGTAATTGCTATTATGCTATTTTTTCAACAATAGACAACACGCGAACATGAATGCAACATAAGAGTCATCTGTTGCGACAGATGAGACATCTGTTTCAACGGAAGACTCATATGTTGGATTCATGTTTATGGTTCTATAGTGTCGTAACATGAATCGAACAGATGAGTCATTTGTTGCAACATATGACCAATCTGTTGCAACAGATTAGTTATCTGGTGCAACATGATAAATATCTATTGCAACAGATTAGTAACCTGTTGCAACAGATTAGTAACCTAGTGCAACAAAACCTGAACTCAATTCCAACAGATGATAAATATCTGTTGCAACATATTAGTAACCTGTTGCGATAGAACCCGACCTCGATTCTAATAGATCATCGTCTGTTGCAACAGGTAAGTCATCTGTCGCAACAGGTTAATTATCTGTGGCAATATGTCACTCATATGTTGGAATCAGCTTCAAAGGTGCCTTAGTACCATAACATCTATCCAACAAGCGTTTCATCTATTACAATAGATATCTAGTCTTTTGCAACATATGATTCACCTGTTACAATAAATGACTCGTCTATTGAAATTAGCTTCAGGAGCGTAACATAAATCCCAATAGGTAAGTAATCCATTGAGATCGATCACTTACCTATTGGAAAATATTACACATCTGTTGAGATTCGTTTACGGCACTATGAAATGACTATTAACTTTTTTTAACAAATAACTTTATTTAGGTACCACTAATGGAGGGATCAATAACAATAGGGGTGGATTGTCATGGTTAATAGATCGAGAAGAGCAATCGATATATATGGCGTTGGAAGGAGGGTGAAATGCTAGAGACGATAGCTATGACAGTTCAAAGAGATATTTCGTATGATGATTTTGTGAACTTAATTATTAGCTATTGTAGACTGAATTATCAATCGGAAGAATTCGTTATCAGCTACATGCACAGCTTCTTTGAAAATTAGAATGTACTACCTTTCAAGATAACCAATCAGGTTCGGTTGCGTACTTATCTTAGTGATTCCTCCAGGATGGTGTTAATAGTGTACATGGTTGAAAAGATGAGAGAGAATGACAACCAGAACGTAGAAGAAGAACAACAATAAGACATCTTTGGTGATATGTTGGATGATCTAGAGATGAATATTCCAGATAATGATCAAATACCTACGCCCATTGATGCGACAAATACGGTGGGCAGTTCTTCTTGATCGACACAGTCTGACAATTTTTAAGATGACAGGACCGACTTTTTAGATGGAATGTCATTCAAGGAAAAGAATGAATTATCTCCCGCTTTGTTTATTTCTTGCTTGAAAAAAGATTTCAGAATAAAGAAGGTGATTAATTCGAACAATGTCTTTTGCTACAAATGTGCTAATCCAAACTGCAAGTGGTGGTTGAGAGCGGTGAAGTACATAAGTTCTAATAGATTCATCATTCATAAACATGAAAAGCATCACACACGTGGTTCGGAGTATATCTCAGGCCAAAATCCTCATGCCACGGCAAAGGTCCTCGGTGAATATTTCAAGAGTTGTTTCCCCGATGGCAAAGGCCCTTCTACAAGGGTTATAGCCAAACAACTCCTTACGAAATTGGGTGTCCTGGTAAGCTATTGGAAGCTATATACGGCTATAGGGATTTCCAAGGACTTGGTTAGGGGGACACACGAGCATGGGTATGCAATCCTGGATGCCTACCTTACATGATTGAGTCAACAAATCTCGAAAGTAAGAAGACATTGCATGTTGATGAAAAAGGAAGGTTCAAGTTCTTTTTTGTATCCTATGGTGCTTGAATTCAAGGTTTTCAACATTTGAGAAAAGGCATAGTCGTCGATGGTAACTTCTTGAGGAGAAGGTATAATGGAGTTCTGCTAGCGGCAGTGGCCCAAGATGCGGAGAATCACATCTTTCCTGTTGCTTTTTGTGTAGTGGACAAGGAATGTGATGCCTCTTATGGATTTTTTTTTGAACAACTACGAAGCTGTATCGAAGATACCAAAGAGTTGTGTTTTGTTTCGAATAGGCATCCAAGTATTCCAAAGATGGGTTCAATTTTCTTCACTTCAGCTTACTTTGGTTGTTGCATCAGGCATCTTGGAGAGAAAATTCGGACCAACTATCACAACGAAAGGGACTTGACTCTTTTTTATAAAGTAGCTAACGCATATAGTAGAGAGGAGTTTTTAAACCATTTCAATCAAATAACGGATATGAATTCCAAGGTAGAAAAACTTCTCGTACGTGTCGGTTTTGAGAGATGGAGCCAGTCATTCTGTCCGACAGATAGGTACTGTCTTATGAATTTAATGTCTTATTTGAGTTACAAGTTTAGTATGTTGTCGTACTAAGTGATTCTTTTGTATAGGTACAATATTATGACATCAAACATAGCTATCGGTGAATTCATTATTTGGCGATAAAAGATAATTTCCCATCAAGGCTCTGTTTGAAAAAATAAACAAGAAGTATGGCCAATTTTTAATGAAATACCCTGTCCACATGCCATGGCAGTGCTTCGAGCTCAATACGGTCCAAAATATGGAGTTGAATTTTACAAGCACTCCTCTCAATATTATTCGGTGGAAAAATATACAATGGCATATAGTGGGCATATTACTCCGGTGCTTCCCGAAGAATCTTGGGTTGTTCCTGCAGAGCTTTTGGAGAGATTAATACCTCCTCCATATATTGACCCAAGAACTATCAAATCCGGAAGAAAGTCATATAAAAGGAGGCGTGGAGTCGGAGAATTATTTTCATCAAGAAGAAACAAGTGTTCCATATGTAAGCGAGTTGGCCACAAAAGACTACATGTCTAAATCGTAATCCACCATGATCATTGTAATTGCAAAAACTTGTGTTGTTTGTTATGAACTTTTATATATTTAACTCATTGTTGTGAACGTAATGTTATCATTTATTATATATAAAATATATTTTTTAATAACTTGTGCATCAATAAAAAGAGGTAAAACATGAACTAAATAATACATCAGACCACAATTATTTTCAACAAATTACCCATATGTGGCAACAGATGGACATTAGCTGGAAGAACACAACACAATCTATCAAACTGGAATATTTTCCTCCAACAGATGATAAATCTATCACAACAGATGGATAATCTGTTGACAGAAATTCAACCGATGACCAATCTGTTCTAACACATGGTGCATCTATTAAAAGAACTTAAAAATCAAAATTGCTATTACTACTGGATTCAAAATTGCTCCTTGCCTTCAACCGTCGACATGTTAACATATATGTTTAGAAGAAATAGATAAAATAAAAATTGAATAAGAATTAAAAAGTCAAAGTTGACTTAAAAATAAATTTTTTACTAAACGAAAAATAAAATACATTAGGTATAGATTCGATATAGAAAAATTAAAATACATACGCTAAAAGAAAAAAACACATTCTAATTATTATTATTGTCATCATCATCATTAATGATAGCCAGTCAATCAACTCGCAACAGTAGGGCCCTCATCAGCCTCTGTATCTCACTGAATATCGTCGCTCTCACGACGATCAACTCCCTCTGCAGGTCATTAACCTATCTCTTAAGTTCCCGCACTGTGTCGCGCAGAATAGCAATGTTCCAAACAGGATCAGCCATATCTAGAACATGCATGAATTGACAAATGTAAAGAAAAAAGTCCAAATATAATACAATGTATACTACCAACTGGTAGATTTACACCGGAAAAAAACTTTCCTCAACGAGAAAGGAATATGCTCTTTGAAGAGAAGTGGTTGAAGAAGTCACACGAAAAGAAAAAATGTAAGAAATAAATAAAGTTGAGTAGAATAAAGATTAAGTAGGGACCTATTTATAGAGGATTGAATCTGGATGTGTCAGTTCAAAAGGAACGACTGTTCAGTTTCATTCTATTAATTACATTCAAACTGGTGGCATTTTGTTTTCTGTGAAAAGTCGTGACTTTTTCTTTTCTATTAATACTTATCACCTTTTCAAAACGTTTTGAGATTTGATAACAACCGTTATTATTGAGCTGTTGCAACACATCGTCCATCTATCGCAATAGATTTACTATCTATCGCAACAGATTTTCCATCTGTTGTAATAGATGGCCTATCAAAATAGATTTACCATCTGTTGCAACAGATGGTTTGTATGTGCACCAGATGAGACATTTGTTGCAACATATGTATTATTTGTTGTGAAATATGGACCATATGTTAGAGGAGATATTTTGATTTTTTCTAACAGTTGATTCATCAGTTGCAACAGATGGAGAATTCAATTCATCAACTATTTTGAATGTGTTAGATAAAAAGTCACGAGTCTTCACCTCTTTTTAATAGTTATCACATGAGTGTAAATGAATAAACACTGGTTGGTCCGTCGCAATAGATTTACCATCTGTTGCAATAGATGGACCATCTGTTGGTGGAGATATTTTGATTTCTTCTAACAGCTGATTCATCAGTTACAATAAATGGATAATTCGGTTATAAAAAGTCACGACTCTTCACCTTTTTTTTAATGGTCATCACATGCGTGCAGATGAACAAACACTGTCTGACATATCTTGATAGGGTAGGAAGAATAAGGTGCGTGTAGATGAATGGGTCCACTTTCATGCGCAGGAGTTATCTATTATTGATCAGGCTACCGTAACAGACATACATAAAGTACAATGATTTTGTGAATGAAGTTTTTTATCGATTAGATATTGATCCTTCAAACAAGATCCTGCATTGTACAGTTTAGTTTGATAAGTGCAAACTAATAAGGTCGAAGGGTTCCAAGAGGGTAGTTTCGATACCCTGTTACAATTTAATAATGGTTTATGCTTATGTTTTTATGTCAAGTTTGGGAAAAGGTTCAAGTTTTTGGCGGCAGTGTAAATATCCAATAGTTATTGGATCGATTTTAATGGCACAAGGGACTTCTTGAAAGGCCTCCGAAGTCTCGCACTGCAGCAAACTACAATGGGACTAATAGAAATTCCCCTGGTCCAAATTTATATGAATGGATTGCTCGAGAAGACTATTATACAACAGATGGTGCTTGGGAAAATACCTGTGAGGGAAGGGAGAGGTGGAGAAGACCATATATCATCTCAGACCTTGTTTAAGAGGAAACACAGGAAAGCAAATAAGGAAATTTTAGCGAATCTGGCCAATGAAATTGGCATGAGAAACAAAAAAACTGAATGAGCTACAAATGTAGAAGTGTATCCAAATATAAAAATCCGTCAGTCGTTGAAGAAAAAGAAGAATGGTCAAGAGGACTGGAGCTGGTCACTTTGCTAGAGACTGCAACTAGCGAGCGTGGCCTCAATGAAGACTCACAAAGTGCAGGACCAGAACTCTAAGAAAGAAGTTTTGCGAGCAAAGGAGATTGTAAGATTTTTAGTTAAGAATGAAACCTGAACCAACAATTGCAGAAGTAAAAATAAGGGAAGCCAAGACGTTAATTTCTGAAGTCAATTTTGCATGTCATGCCTTCTGTTTGTGGCTATGATCAGGTCAATTGCAAAATGTTTGAAGTTGGGCAGAAATCTTATGCCTTGTTGTTTCCACTGCCTTTGACCTGACCAGAGCCATAAACAGGAGGCATGGGATGCAAGTTTAACTTGAGAAATTGCCACCTTGTCTTAATCCCTTAATTTTAATTCAGGAGTAGTTCGTTTAGGTTTCAATTTTGACCGACAATCTTACCACCTTCCGTACTTGCGAAGCTGCTTCCTTAGAGTTCTGGTCCTGCATTTTGTGGGTCTTCATTCAGGCCACACTAGCTAGTTATAGCTCCAGTCCACTTGAGCATTTTTCTTTTTCAGGAACAACAACAACAACAACAACAAACCCAGTGTATTCCCACCTTGTGGGGTCTGGGGGGGGGGGGGGGTAAGATGTACGCAGTCCATACCTCTACCTCTAAAGAGGTAGAAAGGTTGTTTCCGATAGACCCCCGGCTCAAGACACGAGATACCGCACAAATACATAGTAAAGCGCAGAACAACTGATGGATTTTTAGTTTTTGGATACACTTTCACTTTCGCAGCTCATTCAGTTTTTACATTATTCATGTCAATTTCATTAGCCAGTTTCTCTATACTTCCTTTCCTACCCTATGTTTCTTCTTTAATAAGGTCTGATTTGATATATGGTCTTCTCCACCTCCTCCTTCCCGCATAGGTATTCTTACAATAACCTTTTACTGTATAATAGTCTCCTCGAGCAACCCATCCATATAAATTTGAACTAGAGCAATAAATATATTCATTTCCATTTTTATTTGGAGTAGTGCGAGGCTTCAGAGGCCTTTCAAAAGTCCATTGAACCCTTAAAGTCAGTACAATCGCTATTTGAATATTTACAATGCCACTAAAAACCTTAACCCTTGTCCAAACTTGACACATAAACATTAGGAAACTCTTCATTAAATCGTAACAGGGTATCGACAACACCTACTTGGTCTCTCAGCCTTACCAGTTCAAACCTAACAATCTTGACTGTAAAATGTCATATCTTGTTTGAAGGATTAACGCCTTATAGGTAAAAAATCAACATTCACAAAATCATTGTACTGGATGTGTGTTTTCACGATAGGTTGATCAATAATACATACCTCCCACATATGAAGTGGTTCCATCTGCAAGCAGTTTATTCCTTCGAATTCATCTTTACTCTAGCCTTTTTAATGCTGGTCGAGAAATATTTAATCCAGTTTTACTTCCTTTTATCTACAAATAAGAGAAATACATTTGATGTTAAACAAGAAAAGAACAAAAAAAATATTACAAAAGGGTAACACAAAATTGAATGAATCAACAGATGACCAATCTGATGCAACATATTCCCCATCTGTTCAACCAATGAGGCATCTATTGCAACAGATGGATGACATGTTGCAACAGATGGGTCATCTGTTGGAATAAATCAAACTAGCCTTGCTACTGGTTTGATTTCTTCAAACAGTTGCTCCGTTTGTTCCAGCAGCTAATTCATCAATTGCAATAGTTGAGGAAACTGTTGCAACACCACCACCAACAAATAAACAACACCATATGTTTCAACACCATCAACAACACAAACACCACATGTTCCAACGCCACCACTACCCCCCAACAACAGCACCACCAAAGTAACAAATAAAAGATATAAAAAATCTATACTGACAACAAGGCTTTTTAAGTTCTCACAGCAGATGACTTTTTTTTTTTATATATTTTAATAAAAATAATGGTTCGTTCATTTAAGACTTAAAAGTCACCTTTCCTTCAATTTTCTCAATAAATAGAAAACTGGTAATAGGCAAATCATTAATAGCAACAGATATAAATATCTAATTTAAATAACATACAAAGAAGACGAGAAGAAAAGAGCAACAGTGAACCATATCTGGAATGTCAAAAAAGCAAAGGGATCAGAACATCCAATTTATTCAAGAAAAGATATTGATAGGTTGAGATCTGAAAGGATCCTCATCTGAAAGAAGAGAGAAAAGAGAGAAAAGGAAAGAAAGGGAATTGAGAATAAAAAAAAGAGATGAGTTTCTCGTCTCAAGTTTATGGATGAAGGAGAGAATACTCTATTTTGCTCTCTCAATTTCATATTAGTTGAGTTGGCCCCTATAGACTTGGCATATCAATTAAGAAAAATATTTATTAGGGGTCTATTTTACCAAATTAGCCTTATTAATTATACTTTAAAAATATAAATTGAATATATACTTGTTTAGTCATTTAATGATAAGGGTATTGTTGGAAGAACATATTAAAATCCTCTTGATTTCATCATTGGGACAACTAAACTAAAACAAATATTTTTAGAAAGAGGGTCAACTAAAATGAAATGGACAGAGTAGATATGAGTTTTAAATATTTATTAATAACTTTTGAGGGGCACGAAGAGATGATGACATTGAAAAGACCAGATAAGACTACTCATTGAGGAGATTTTTGAGTTATCCAAGTAATTTTTTTACTGCCTTAGTATTTTATCCTTTTTGTCTCAGGCGTAAAATACCTAAATTGCTTTAAAAAAGGATCTTAAAACACCAAAGTCATACTTTGCAACAGATGACAATTTCTGTTTGAAAAATTCCAAAGCTTGGTCATCTGTCGCAACAGATGATTCCAACAAAGGGGTAATCTGTTGTAATAGATGACTTAATCTATTTGATTAATTTCAACAAAGTGTCATCTGTTGTAACACTTTGAACATTTATTTTTATATAATTTCAATTGAGTTCATATGTTCAACTAATACCTTAATTGATCAATCTAGGACTAGGGGTGAGTTCTCATAGGGTCAACTATAACTTAATTGAGTCTTTTGGCAAATGCATGATGAGACGGTACTACATTTCTCCCGAGCAGGTCGTCGATCGATCACTCTGAGGTGAAGCGATTCTTATTACGTAATATGTTCAACTAATACCTTCATTGATCATAGGGTCAACTATAACAGATGGCAGCGCCTATTTGATAATTTAAAACAGATGGGTAATCTGTTGCAATAGATGACTTAATCTGTTTGATTAATTCCAATAGATGGGTAATCTATTGCAACAGATGACTTAATCTGTTTGATTAATTTCAACAGATGGGTTATTTGTTGCAACAGGTTGAACATTTGTATTTATAAAATTTCAATTGAGTTCATACATTCAACTAATGATTTAAATGATTAATCTAGGACTAGGGGTGAGTTCTCATAGGGTCAGCTACGACTTCAATTTAGTCTTTTGGCAAATGCATGATGAGACGGTACTGCGTTCTTCCCGACCAGAGTCGTCAATCGATCACTCTGAGGTGAAGCGATTCTTATTATTCAATATGTTCAACTAATACCATAATTAATCATAGGGTCAACTACAACAGATGGCAGCGCCTATTTGATAATTTATAATAGATGGGTAATCTGTTGCAACAGATGACTTAATCTATTCGATTAATTCCAACAGATGGGTAATCTGTTGTAATAGGTTGAACATTTATTTTTATAAAATTTCAATTGAGTTAATATGTTCCACTAATGCCTTAATTGATTAATCTAGGACTAGGGGTGAGTTCTCATAAGGTCAACTATAACTTCAATGAGTTTTTTGGCAATCGCATGATGAGAGAGTTAAAAATTATGCATATTTTTTATACTTTTAAAAAATAATTAAGATCAATTCGGACCAAATTAACATTTTTAAAACTTATCATTCTTTTTCAAAATACAAATCAACCCATACAAATCATCTATTTGCGAGAAAAATATTTCATCATTTCAAATCTCGAGTTCTCGCTCTTTTCACTCTCTCAACAATACAACTACTTAAAAAATTGCTCAACCCTTCATAATAGACCGATTTTATTCTTATTTCTGGATACATAGGTGTTATTTTTGACTTCATTATTGCTTGTATCAGTTGTTTTCTCTTTCTTCATAGGTAACAGAGTTTGAGAATAGTTCTATATTTGTTATTTTTTCTAAAAAATAAGAAATTTTAAGTTAATAATGAAAAAGAAGACCTTTAGTTGTATTATCTTCGAGAATGAGTTTATAATTTTGAGTTTTGATGATAAAATCGTAGGAAGAACTCGAGAAAACCTTAGTTTTTGTTGCAGTGTTTCGTTGACTGTCGTGGTATTATTGGATGGTTTTTGTTGTGTTGGTGGTCGTCGTGGTGGCACTGGTGGTGTTTGTGGTGGCTGTTGGTAGCATTGGTTGGTGGTGTTTTTGGTGGCTGTTGGTGGTGTCGGTATTCGTAGTGTTTGTGGCATTAGTTGTTGTGTTTGTGGTTGTGGTTGTGGTTGTGGTTGTGGTTGTTGGTGTGTCAGTATTGGTAGTGTTTGTAATGTATTTTTTAAAATTTATGCATACATCAATTGTAATATAATTTTGTTTTTATGTTGTTTGTAGCTAAAACATGTCTCCCAAAAGAAAAGAAAGTGAAAGTGGATCAACTTCTGATCACCCAACAACAAAGGCTACAGTACACAGGGATTTCGAGGAGCTTCTTGAACAATCTCAGTCAGGAAAAAGTGAAACTAAGGAGAGATATAAAAACAACGTTGAGGGAGGTGGACAAGGGTCTGTAGATGGTGATGAAGAAAAAGAAAGTGAGAAAAGGGAGGAATTAGAGAGTGAGAAAGAGGAAGATCATCAACATGATGATAATGAATCACCAATGGGGCGTAAATTAATATCGACATCCCAGCATAATCCTGTCAAAACTATTAGTATTGATAGGTTTCAACTTGCGATACCTATAGATGTCCCTGCAACAGAACTAACTGGTGAACTTGTACTTAAATGTCAGTTGGAGAATTTTTTTAATTATTTTAAGAATATTATGAAGAAGAAAAACATAGATGGACTTTTTAAAAGGAGCTGCTTTGAACGCTTTCTTGAGCTGCCTGAGGACCCTTCTGTCCGTTTTCAAATGAGGATGATATATGGTCTTCTCAAGTGCAGGATCAAGTACATGAGGGATGATAAAGGTTCGGAGGAGGTGGGCAAAAAAAATATGGATGCAATCTGGATTAACTACTGTGGGAGTTTGCCGTAGTGACGGACTTGAAATATGATCATCCAGAAGAACCTATCGCCAAGGCAAGAAAGATAGCCAAATGACCCAGCAAAACTAACAAACGTAAGAAAAAAATAGATGGGTTGTTGGACATTGCTGGACGTGGCTACAAAGCATCGAATTTGATGACAGATCTCAAGGATAAAACTATACCAAAGCAGTACAGGGAGAAATTGTTCTTAATTTGGTTTGTCCATTCGGTTATATTGGCAAGAGACGTCAACAAGGTCATAGAAAATGATTTATTAGCGCGTGCTGAGGATTATGATAAATTCAACAATTATCCCTGGGGATATGACAGCTTCTACTTGACTTTTCAATATTTACTAACAAAGCTATCCACAGGGACGACCACACTATACGGCTTGCCTTGGGATTTTATGGTAAAATTAATTACTATTTTTACTCATCTATTAATTTATATTGAATGTAGTTATTATGACTTTTTTTTTGCTTGCTTCCTGTTTACATTTTTTAAGCTTGGGCATTTAAAGTCATTGCTCCCTTCCGAAAGTAGGTAATGGATTATCCGGATGAGGTTTCTCATCCAAGGATGCTTAGGTGGTCTGCTGCAAAGAACAACACAAGAATTAAGGTGGCTGATCTCTTTAACACTTCGGACGATGCAGTATGTCTTCTTCAATTAAAATAATTTGACTCAATGAAAGATATTGAACAGATGTTATATCTGGTGTAGCAGATGTTATATCTGATGCACTAGATGGGACATCTGTCGAATTACTCATCTGTTGCTTTGGTTCTCTGATCCCAACTCTTAACAGATTAACCACTGCTGTAAATTATGCAATAGATGAGGAATTTGATGTAACATATTATTAATCTGTTGTGACATACATATCATCTGTTGCATAATATGTAACCCAACAGATTACCCGTCTTGTGCCAACTGGTGCAACAGATTGGTAATCTATTGCGACAGATGATTAATATTTTCCATTAGATTATCCATCTGTTGCTCTGGTTCTTTGAAATTGACTCAAGCGAATTTTAACCATCTACTGCAAACTATGCAATAGATGTGTAATCTGACGCAATATATTGTTAATTTCTTGCGACACACAGATCATCTGTTGCATAAGTTGTCTGTGTTAACATGTAACCCAACTATGAAAATTATTATATTATATGATTTAAATGTATCTATTTTTTTATAGGTTGTGCATCCATGGATCGTACCTACTGAGTAAGAGTTGGAAATGACTTCTTTTATTACTCTAGGTCATGTTGATACTATAGCAAACCCAACTGTGGAGTTAATAAAGAAGGAATTGGCTGGAGCAACATCCATAAGAAGAGCAGCTGGGTAAGGTTAGCCTAATATTGAGGCTCTTCATGACCAACCTATTGAGGCAAATCCGTGTGCTTCTTCAGGTGGATTTGTTGGTGTTGGTGTTGGTGGCAGGCATGTTGATGCTGCTACCACTCGTGATGATGAGCATGTTGATGCTCAAGAAAAAATAAATATGTTTGAAAAAACTTATTTCACAGGTCTCTCTCACCCTTACACAGGTCCCTCTCACCCTTACACTGGTCCCTCTTACCCCTCTCCACCCTCGTATTGTCATTGCAAATGCGAAGAGTGCAAGGACAACCAAGATAAACTCTTTGAAAAGGTAGAGGCTATCGCTAAAGCTGTTGAGGAATTAAAATCCAAGAGGGGTGTCATACCATCCAAGAAGGTAAGAGAGTCATACACTTCTACAACGTTGGTTAGGAGGAAGAAAAAAGCAATTAGCGACGTAATCTCCAGTTGAAAATAAAAAAATATTAAAGTTTAGGGGCCATTGAAGAAGGTCGACATATATGCGGAACTTGGCGCCAAAGAAAAAAGGGATTTGCGATGGTCTAAGAATGCTAAGCGAGGCGCACCAATTACCCCAGGCCTCCCCTTTTCCCCCAAGACTTCCAAATTATGACAGATATGCGTACACGGTATGAGGACAAGGTAAGTTTACTTTTCCTAACCTACGCTTCTAATCTACTCCGTGAATAAGAAGCTACGCAACAGATGTGAAATCTGTTGCAACAGCTGGGTATTCTGGTGCAAATGGTAGTGGTTTTGTTACAACTTATTATCCATTTGTTGCATAAGTTGCGTTGGATTATTGATTCAGAGAACCCTATGCAACAGATGGACCATTCTTTGTATCTTTACAATTACTAACCTATTTAAAAATTGGTTTCTTATATCACACTATGTTGACAAAATTCTCTGTCTCATGAGGAAAAGACAATTAGCATACCGGGAAGCTTATGAGCTGCTGATAGGATAATGGACCTCAACTTCTACAAGAAGCTCAAGGATGCTCAATGATCTAGTGTCAACCTGTGGCGCAGGACTTGATTCATTAGTTTCTACATTGGATTGGGATGAAGAAGAAATAATAAAATATGTTAGAGGGGAGAGGCCAAATCCACATGGCAAGAGCTGGACTGAGAAAAAAAGGGTTCTTACAGTCATGAGGGTGGACGACATATATTATTGGGCTATTGATATACTACTCGAGGATGGAAAGATCAAGGTTTATGACTGGAACGAATCTGCCATCGACGAGGTCATTTTTTATCCACATACAACCACTGATGGACCTGTTCCCCATCTTGTTGAGGTAGAGTAAACTGATGTGTCATTTACCAGAGGAAGTGTTGATGAAGAAATCATGGGATTTTAAAGGTCAAAACAAGGGCATGAACATTTCAAAAAATGATACCAGTTTTGCGTGCGGCTCGCACGCACTTGCATACATCGAATGTTTGTTGACCGGTACAGAAATAACAGAGCAAACTACCTTTCTATGTGACAACGATGTGGCAAACCTGCAAGAGGTCTGGGCTTATGGGGTACTAACTGGACGCTTGGAGCCTGTGTATAAAAAAAGCCTGTGAAATAGTAATTTTTTATTTTAAGTCACACTTCACTTTACATATACATGTAGTGGCAATAATTTTTTTTTTTATGAAAGTTGAGTTTCTTATAATGCAATAGATTATCCATTTGTTGTAAAATATATTCTATCTGTTCTGGCAGATAGTTTATCTGTTGTATTATGCCGATGTTGTTTCTATTTAATCTAAGTCTAATCTGTTGCAACAGTGGGAAGACCTGATTGATAATTTTCAACAGATGACCTAAATTTTGTAATATATGCCTAAATCCGCTTGATATTTTTCAACAATTACGCTTGAATATCCATGTGCTCGACAACACCAAACCAGTAGCAAATACATCACCATGAAAATTTCAGCAATTAGGTTTAAATATCCATGTGCCCAGCACCACCAAACCAGTAGCAATAATGACAATAATGTAGTATCTTCTTGCTCGATTAAGTTTCTCTTCAGAAGCCTTAACTTTCTTTAACAAACCCCAGATTATATGATTTGCTTGTGAAGGGTGTCATTCTTCATACCAATCAAAGTTATCACATCCATTCAATTTCTATAAAAACAAGAACACAATTACAAAATAATTACAAGCCAATAATTAATCAACTAATTAAATAAAAAAATGTTACCTTTGAAATCTTACAAGTAAAAAACCTATGACCTGGATTTTGTTGAGTCCAAGAAGTCTTCAATAGAGTTTCATGACCGCACTTACAATATAAAAAATCTTTGTCACAAAAATAGTAGAAGATGAGCTTGACATTATCAAGCTCAGTTGGAAAAAAACATGCAGAAAAAAATACAACTAATCGAGATAAATTTGGATAGAGAAAAAAAAATGAAGAAGGAAAAGAAGCTTTGGAAATTTAGAATTAAATTTTAGGAAGATGATGAATATATAAAACAATGGGAGAAAAATAATTGTTGGGGGGCAAATCAGCAAAAATGGGGGTTCAACAAGCCTTGGCTGCGTGAATTACACATGAGCAGCCAACTGGGCAAAAAGTGACAAACTGACACATTTAATGACTATTTTATTTTACTTGTTTAAAATGAACACAGTCTACTTGATGCCTATTTTATTTTAGGTGTTTAAACTGAACACTGTCAATGGTTTTGCCTTTTTTATTTCAGTCACTTTCATTTTTTTATATGTAGTGGTAATTTTTTATGTCTAATTAAAGTTGAATATTTGTAATGCAACAAATTGTCCATCTGTTGTAACAAATATTCTACCTGTTCTGACATATAGTTTATCTGTTGCAATAGGCTTGTCATCTGTTGCATTATGTCAATGTTTCTATCTAAGTCTATCTGTTGCAATAGTGAAAAGACCTATTTGATAATTTCCAACGGATTACCTACCTGTTGCAACATATGTCTAAATTTGTTTGATATTTTCCAACAAACGTGTCATCCTTTGCAATAGATACATTTCTGTTGCAATATTTGAATCTAGTATTCCATTTCAATTAATAATTTCAAATCTAAGGAAAAAAATAAAATTAATAGATAAAATAAAATAAATCAAATCCTTCAGAAATTAGCTAAAATAAATCAACGAATAAATGAAATGTAAAAAAATTATTATGGGTACAAATCTCAACAAATACATCAATAATTTAAGTATTGATGCCAAAAATTCCTGAGGGGTGAGGTTATTACTTTGAAAGACTCAAGCTATAAATATCTACTCAATATGAACAATTTATTCTTTATTCGGTGCTATGAAATTTGACTTTAGTCGTCGTGGATCTTTATTGTCGCTTACGTATGGTTTCTGCGCTTTTTGTTCTCCGTATTTCCATAAAAGGAGTAGCATATTGTCAATGTTGTTCAGCAGTAGCTTCTACATCCACTTGGAAAGCTAGAATTGGTCAATGCTAATCACGAGGATACGACAAAATTGAAAAGGATAACTCATCTGTTCTAGCAAATCAAACAGGTTTTTCTCCTATTTTAAATTATCTTAATCAAATTATATTTCTGTTGCGACAGATGAATCAACTATTGAGATAAATTTCTACATAAGGAAGACCTGTATGATAATTTTCAACGGATGAACCATCTGTTGCAACATATGACTCATTTGTTGTAGCAGATAGGTCATCTGTTGGTACAAATAAAAGTGGTACAAAGAGCTGTTTGATTTACTAAAACAGACACGACATATGTTGCAATAGATACTTTATCTAACGCAACAAGTTAGTCAACTGTTGCAACAGATCTATATATCTGTTTGATAATTTTTAGCAGATGCGTTATCTGTTGAAACAAATATGTGTCTATTTGTTAGTTGGAACAGACATATATATTCACCTTTTTCAGCTCGTGCTGCTCTCCTTTGGCCATTGTACATTACTCAATACAAAACACTGATGGAGGAGTTGCAGTTTTTCTTTTTTGGATGTCTGATAATGCCTTGAAATTACTTTTCTTCTCCTTTTAGCCTTAATCTCTAATGGAGTGGATGGATATAAAATCATTTTTGATGGAATGACACCCCTCTTAGATGTCAATTCCTTTACAAAAGTATTTAATACATTAATAGCATTAATTACTACATCATGTTTCACTTTAAAGTCTTGAAATTTTCATCTAGAACATTCACTGGGAGAGGCAAAATTTGTATAACCAGTATGATCATACTCATAATGGTTTATTTTAAATACAGTAAGAGGAGCATCATTAGCACCAACAGCAGCGCCACTACCACCACCAACAGCTCTATCACCACTAAGACCATCAACAACAACAAGCCCACCCTCCAAAATTACTTTTCTTGTAATGGTTTTTGCTCCAAACAATTCCATTTTTATTCTGTCAATGACCTTAGGATCTGATAAAGTTTGCACAGACCGTAAAGTAAGAAAAAATGGCATCTTCAACTCTCGATTGGTCGGAACTAGTGACAGATGCACGGTCTAACATAAAGCATTACATATATTAGAATGATCATTAGAACATTGAAAAAAATCATTATTTAAAACAAAAACTTAATTATAATTATACTTACTGCATCCTTCGGGAGAGGGGGTGAGGAGATTAAATTTTTTTGCATTTTTATCAGTTTTGGCCGACAATCATCT
Organism: Capsicum baccatum var. pendulum; assembly: GCA_030864225.1. Classification (NCBI taxonomy): domain Eukaryota; kingdom Viridiplantae; phylum Streptophyta; class Magnoliopsida; order Solanales; family Solanaceae; genus Capsicum; species Capsicum baccatum. Next base: position 110,404,257 of record CM061551.1, read on the forward strand.
CAAGATTCTTAGACAGAAAACTTCTTCCTGGTAGTTCACTTATTGTCTCAAATAAGGAATGGCTTCAAAAGCTCAAGCCTATAAAATAACGCCAATAAATCAAAACTATTATTGAGTAAAAAAATGAATGATATCATAACAAAAGTGAGAAACATTTACCATGAAAGCCATATAAGTTGACCGTCTTTGGCGCAAACGGAGACAACAAATATTTGGCAGTCATTTTAAAGCTTTCATAACCCTAAGGATTGCTGTTAAATGCCTCAAGATCCTCGGAGAGCTTTATTAAACCGACGCTTATGTTGTTGTTAATGTCTCTCGCCCAAAGAATGTTATGTACAAACCAAACCAAGCACAATGACTGATTGTGCTTCTTTGAAATTTTTTTATCTTTCAACACTTTTATCAAATTTCTGTTTTTGAAGCTTGGACCAACAATGAACACTAGGTCATCACGATCACACGGCTTGCCTTTGCCTTTTTTGGGTGTGCGAGGTGCTTTTTTGGGGATAGAATAGGTATAACATGACAAGAAGAAGGAGGATAATATTTTAGTCCAGTAACTATGACAAACTCTTTCCAACCAAAACAAAAAGGAATGCCACAATAATTTATACACACCTCATCCATCTTATCTTTGTTTTCATATGTAAACCTACACTTGAGAAGTTCATATACTATTCTCATTTGGAAACGAACATTGTTGTCTTCCGGCAAATCAAGATATTTCTCAAAGCAGTTGTCCCTAAAATATGCATCCAATTTTTATTCTCAAAGTATTTTTCTGGAAGCATCGAAAGATTTTCCATGGCTGACTTAACCACAAAATCTCTCGTTAAATTTGTGGCACCATCGCACTGCATTCTTATAGGATAACGATCAATGCTAAAGGTTTTGATCAACTCCTTGGTAGAAGGCTATTAGTATTTGAATCATCTCTTTTGAAACATTCCTCCTCCCCATGTTCATCATATTCTGCTCTCGAGTGGGATAATGCTTGTAAATCAAGCTCATAGAGTGGTGGATGTAGCCTAGCTGCTTCACTTGTTCCTTTACTTGGACTTGATTTGGTTTCTGTTCTTTTGGGAGCCATATTATCTAAAATTAATAGGAACATAAAAAAATATATTATAGTTGATTAATGCATTGTTAAAAAAAGATAACAACAAATCTAACATGCAAAATAGTAAAATAACAGTTGCAATAAATCATACATTTGTTGCACCAGGTAGGTTATCTTTTGCACCATATAACTGACTTGTTGCAACGAATGAGTAATCTGTTGCAAAAATACAAAACATATCACTCATCTTTTAAGACAGATGAATGGTCTGTGCAACAGATCATACATCTATTACAATATATGAGTGATCTATTAGAATAGTTAAATAACCTATTGGAATAGTTAAATAACCTGTTACAACATATGAGTAATCTGTTGCGATAATACAAAATATATCACTTATCTGTTGAGAAAGATGAATGGTCTATGCAACAGATAATATATCTGTTACAACATATGAGTGATATGTTGGAGTAGTTAACTAACCTATAGCAATCCCTGAGTAATTTGTTTCCACAATACAAAACGTATCACTCATCTGTTGAGAAAAATGAATGGTCTGTGCAATCCATCACATATCTATTGCAACATATGAGTGATCTATTGGAATAGTTATCAACAGTCAATATTGTTTAGATTTCTTCCAACAGAAGGATCGTCTATTACGATAGATGAATGATCAGTTGGAAAAATCAATTCTTGGACATGTCCTATTGGAAGAGTTGATAGGATTTTATCCAATAGGAGGTTCATCTGTTGCATCAGATCTTTAATCCAATGGTTTCTCCATTACATTAGATGGTTAATCTATTGTGTCAGATTTTTAATCCGATAGTTACTCTATTACATCCGATAGTAAATCTATTACATCATATGGTTAATCTATTACAACATATGCTTAATCTGTTGCATCAGATGGTTAAATTATTGCATCAGATTTTTATTCGATGGTTCCTCTATTACATTAGATAATTAATTTGTTGCATCAGATGGTTAATCTATCGCATCAGATGTTTAATCTGTTGCATTAGAATTTTAATCTAATGGTTCCTCTATTGCATCAGATGGTTGATTTGTTGCATTGATAACGCTCAATCTACAGCTCTCGTGGGAGTGTAAAGCGGTCGATAGCAAATATAGAACCCAACCTGGGTTGGATGTCGATCCCACAGGGAATAGCTTGGCCAACAAGTAAGCAAAATTAATAGACTTTTGGTGCAAGTCTCGTAAGAAGGGGGGATTGTAATAAGTAACCAAAGTAATGAAATAAAAGCTGAAAATAATAAAGTAAAAAGAGAAAGATTGTCACGTTGGTGGTAAACAATGAGAATTGAAGCGTTGGGATTATGTCCACCTTCTGAGGTATACGTCTCTATTGGCTATGAGTGTGTAGAGTCTTGACATGCAATTGCTTATAGAGAATTGTAGTCGATGGTAAATCCAAGCGTCTCTCGACCTAAACAAGGACTATTTCACTTTAACTCTCTCGAGCTTAAAGTGTGTCTAACGGTATGAATTCTCCAAGAGGTTAGTCCAGTTACGGCACTAGCTTTTTAATAGGAAAGGGTGTCCTACTACCTTGACATTATCTCTTTTCCAGACAAATAACCTTTCTCTCGAACAAGTTAAATGTTAGACTGGCGTATTCTTGCGTTTGCAACCGCAAAGAATGTAGATTAAGATGAAGAGCGTAATGATATAAGCAATATACTTGTCTTGAACTCACAAACTCACAGCTATAGATAGTAACTCATTCAGCTTCCATAACCCCAACAGAGAGGTTTAGTTACCCATGAATGCGAAGGATATCACGTTTTGCATGGTGGATGGCATGAAAAGTAGGTGTTTAGGAGTGTGGTTTTGGTGATTCCGTAGCAAGTAACGATTCTCTTGTTGTGGAATTTAAGAATAGAATTAATGGAAAGATTAGAAGAGTGAATAGAAGTGTTGTAGTGGAAGATGAGAGAGATGGAAGAAAATTAATTGTTGAATTAAGTGAAGAATGAAGAATTAAGAATGTATTAAAATCTCTAGCATGATAGGGTATTTATAATACTCCTATCCTACTCCTACTAAGCTAATGAAATAAATAACCAAATCCTAATATACTAATGAAATCCTTGACCCAAATGTACTAGGGTAAGGTTACAATATCATAATCCAAATAGATTAGTGAAACACATAACCTAATTGTACTAGGTTAATGTATCTTGGTAAAAATCCAGCTTTGTGTCTGTAAGTCCCCAAAGTCTTCAGAAATGTTGTTTTAGCCCGGGACAGATTTTCCATGCAGCAGATTTGGTCCTTTAGGCGTCCAGCTCCTTTCCACTTCGTTCGTGAGCTTTCTTTTGCGTCAAGTAAGCCATGAAATGCTGTATTTTGCATCATTTATACCTGAAACTTTACTAATCATGTTTGTTAGCTCATTTACAGGAAAAAGGACTAAAAGTGCATGAAATAGATAATTAGTTCTCAAAACTAGGCTAAAATATGGGCAAAATATATTGATATAGGCACGTAAATTCGCCTATCATCAACACCCCACACTTAGAGCTTTGTTCGTCCTCGAACATATCATGTCCTTCTAAGCATCGACTTAAAGGTTTTTACAGCAACAACTCAAAACATTTATCAAGACAAGCACAACAATTATCAACAAAGAGTAGTTTTCCGATTATAAGTAGAAACAATTTAACCTCAAGCATAGACTCGTGATGGTGATCAACTCGCATGCAAACGTTAAGGTACATAGAATCATATACAACTATCCAAAACTCATCAACCAGGTGTGTCTCACAATATAGTACCCATAATCACTCACAAATATAGCATATTTTTCAAACATGGGTATCAAAGTGTCCTTGCACTCACTCTCACAAAAAATTCATATGTAGCAACTAATGACCATAAGCTTGCCCTTAATGTAGTACTCTACTAAATGTCGGAATGTTAAGATTAGGATCAAGTAGGTCTTTTGATGGTTGTAATGTAGGCTAAGGGACGGGTAGGACTATTTTGGCCAAGAATAGTGACTAGGTTCCTAAGCACTTTAATACATCACATTGTATCATTGACACTTTCTTCTTTCAACCTTTCTTCTTTCTTTTATTCTACCACCCTTGTTCTCCTCTTTTGTTTTTCAATTTTAAGCACAACTCACTTTTCAGCTTTCTTTTCCTTTTTCTTTTCACAACATACCTCTTATGATAGCACTTTCTTTCTTTTTCATAACACATTCAAGAACCATTCCAATTTATAGCATTATACTCACCCAATTTCCTCTTATGTTGTCACATGACTTTTTCACTTTAAAGCACTTAGGAATTTGGATCAAATTACGGTCTTGAAAAAATATGGATTAGGCTTACATACAAGGTTGTCAAAGAAATAGGCTGAAGGCTCAAAAAGGGTTAACTAGTATGATGTACATGGGTAGGTAAAACTGAAAGTAAACATGTATAGGTTGCCAAAGAAATGCCTAAATCATATCCTAAACTTACATTCCTTATTTTCGCTTTGCATACATACCAGGCAAGTTCTAGCATTAGCCACAAACATAGAATATACTATTATCTCGCACACACAAGGCACATGGTCGACTTGATTGGAAGTAATATAGACCCTCGACCCAACAAGTCAAGGGATTGAATCACACAATATCACATACTAAGTCACAACTAGAGCCTAAACGTCTCAATAGTCACAATTGTAACACATACTCTTGTTATAATCTCATGATGCCTATCAAAATAATTTCATGCGAAGCTAGAAAAATTTTACTCCTAAAAAAAACAAAAAACGTCAAACGAAAAAAAAAACAAAAAAATGGACTAAAAAAAAATAAAGTAAACAAGCAAACATACAAACATAGGTGCAAACAAGGAAGTATAGCATGCAGATTCTGCCACCCCACACTTAGACGGGACACTGCCCTCAGTGGAAAATAAATGCGAAGAACCTGGTTTAGTCGGACTCCTCATTAATGTCGGGGGTCATACCCCCTTCGTCGGAATCATCATAAGAGTCATCGTCAGAGTTCTCCTCATCATCAGAATCAGGCAAGCGTCTATCATCATCAGTTGGCACGTCATCGTCAAGAGGTTCCTCAAAATATACGCCCACTCCACACATCTCCCGGGCATGCCTATTCATTGGGTAGTCGTGGTCCAGCTGTTGGATCTCTTCAGCAGTTGGAATACGTCCACCACTCATCATAGTGAATCGTGCCATGCCATAGAGATGACGGAAGAAACTCTCGTCACGAGCATGTCTCTCCGCAGTAGTAAGGTTGACTCCATGCGTTGTTTCAGCATCTTTAACCTTGGTGAGGTCAACCTTCTTTGGATTATGTTGGAGTTTGTGGTCAGCTGGTTTCTCTTCTATATCCTCCTTCCGCAACATTGCTGTCAACAAATTGCCGAATGTGAAATGGGACCTTCTGTGGAGTCTGGCCTTCCTCATGGTAGATCGAATGATTGCCCCAAAGTTGATAGGGACATTCGTCATCAACGCATAAACCAAACACACTCTATCTCTCGATATCTTGGTGTATTGAGTCCCAGGAATAAGGCATAAGTTGACAATGTGCATCCAGATTCTTGCTTCCCTATTTAGTGGAGCATAGGGGAAGGTGTTGTGACGGCCTGTTTCCTTATGTCTGCCCCATCTTGCCATCGATATGCTTCCACAAAGCGTGTGTCGTATTGCTCTGTAAGGAGGCCTGCTGTACAGCTCTTTGTATGGTGCTGTGTCGACCGAAGGTAGGCCAAGAAAAGAGTTGATCCAATCCGCTGTAAGCTGTAACACTTGGCCCCGAATTTTGACTTCGTTGCCTGTTGTGTTTGGCGACCAGTTGGCATAAAACTCTCTCGTCAAGTCAAGATTGCACTCTCCCATGTCGCGGAAGATGAAATCCAGCTTCAAAGCCATTATTTTAGCCAACATTCGCGGCTCCTTCTTTGCTAAGGTCTCCTTGTTGATCAAGTCAACATGCACATATTTCCTTTCTTTGTTGCTGCTGTACCATGCTTTGGCTTCTTCCTCAAAAACCCATTTTATTCCGAACATTCTGCGTGGTAGGTGTGCTGAAGATGATTCTCCTTGGTCTTTTCGACTTCTCTTTTTGTCCTTTCGGGACGTGGTAGCCTTCTCCTTGCCTTGCCTTGCTTTAGGTGCCATTGTACCTGAGACTAGAAATAATGTTAGTTGTAGCACAATCTTACTTGATACAATCTATATGCAAGCACTAGGGGTACCACCCCACACTTAATCTTGTTAGCACAAATCAGTGAAGTGAAAGTGGTCGAGTACTCAGATTTCGTCGACATACGTTTTAGGATTGTATTCCGACAAGAAAATCAGCATTACATCACTTATTTGCAGCCATTGGACTACTTTCATGGTGGATATAGCAACACTACAACATAGGGGTTACCACATGGAATCGTTATTCTTACAATAAGCACAACCTCCTAAGTCGATAGGCACTATAACCTTATCCCGATGTCCGGGATAGTCTATCATGTAAGCATACAAACAACAATCTTAAGCAATATTCATAGCCATATCAATTCAGCAATTATCATAACAATGCTATCGAAACAAAATTCAAGTCGGAAACAAGTCAAGAATTCCCTACGTATATATTCAATCACACAATATTGCAACAATTATCCAAACACATGAACATCACCACCAATCTCACATGATTTAGCAAAATATAGTAAGCATAGCAACGTAGTACTTACGATAAATAGAGGAAGAATAAGAGAGTACTTACTTGCTTGAAGATTGTGGAGAAGTTGTTGTGAATTGGAAGAACAAAGGAAGAAAATTTTGAGAGGATTTGGAGTGTTATGCGGCGCCTTTAGGGTTGTTTCTAATGTGGTTGTGTTATAAAACTAAGTCCCCTTTATATAGGAAGAGTATGGGTCGGGTTATGACCCATTTACAATCGGATTTGGGGACAAGATCACCACATATGCGGCGCATATCTCTCGGCATATCAATGACATATGCGGCGCATTGTCCATGGCATAATGGGACATATGCGCCACATAGTCTATGGCATTTCTAGACATATGCGCCGCATAGTCTATGGCATTTGGTCTCAGTATCTCAAATGCCATAGCATAGGCGGCGCATAGTCAAAAGCATACCTAGGAATAGGCGGCACATAGTGTATAGCACACTAGATTCCGAGTCCTTAGGCTATAGAATAGGTTGTGCATCGTTCGTGGCCTATTTTTACCAAGGCCTAGCCTTCCTCGAAGCCTATTATGACGTGAGAAAGGCTCAATTCATAGCCTTAAGCATCACCATTCCTAACTTACCAACTTTACCATACAATGCGTCCAAATCGTCAATTGAGATCAATCTCCTCGTCGCATACTTCTTGCACCTAATTTGCTCAAAACAAAATGAAAACTATTAGTACGATGGGTTGCCTCCCACCAAGCGCCTTAGTTTTGGTCGTGGCACGACTCTTATTTTTGGATTTTCATTTATCAAAAAGAAAAAATACTAAAACGACGAAACGATAAAACGATAAAACGACAAAACAATAAAACAATAAAATGATGGGTTGCCTCCCATCTAGCGCCTTATTTATTGTCGTGGCTCGACGTAGTAATCTCGAGTACTTAGACTTCGTCGAGATAAGGGATGGCCATGTCATTCATCGAGTCAAGAGGACCGATATATGACTTGACACGTTGGCCATTCACTTTGAAGATAACACCCTCATTGTTTTCCAATTCGACTACTCCAGACGAGTAGACTTGAATGACTTTAAATGGACCAGACCACTTTGATTTTAACTTACCTGGGAAGAGCTTGAGTCTGGAGTTAAAGAGCAGTACCATGTCACCTTTTTGGAAGTTTCGTCGAACAATCCGCTGATCATGATACTTTTTCATCCACTCCTTGTATAAATTTGATCTTTCATATGCATGGAGACGAAATTCATCTAGTTCGTTCAGCTGCTCCAACCTCAGGTTCTTCACATCATCCCAATTCAGATTCAAGTGCTTCAATGCCCACAATGCTTTGTATTCAAGCTCGATGGGTAGATGACAAGCCTTCCCATAAACTAGCTGATAAGGTGACATGCCAATGGGTGTCTTGAATGCAGTCCTATACGCCCATAGTGCATCATCTAGCTTTCGAGACCAGTCCTTCCTATTCGCATTAACCGTCTTGGCAAGGATTTGCTTGATCTCGCGGTTGGAAACCTCAACTTGTCCACTGGTTTGGGGATGATAAGGCGTAGCTACCTTGTGTTGCTTGACTCCATACTTGGCCAATACAGATTTGAATAGCTTGTTGCAAAAGTGAGATCCTCCATCACTTATGATAGTACGAGGTACTCCAAAGCGAGAGAAGATATTCTTCTTTAAAAACGCTACAACACGCTTTCCTTCGTTGTTGGCCAATGCTACAGCTTCCACCCATTTTGATACATAATCCACAGCAACCAAGATGTACCTCATTCCAAACGAATTCACGAATGGACCCATGAAATCAATACCCCACACATCAAAGAGTTCTACCTCCAGAATTTTTGGACATGGGCATTTCATGGTGTTTTGAAATAGCACCTTGACGTTGGCATTGGTCACACCTTCGCACATAGTCGTATGTATCTCTGAATATTGTAGGCCAATAATAACCGCTTTGCAAGACTTTCCTTGCCGTTCGATTCCCTGCATGATGTCCTCTAACTTGCAAAGTGTGGCATGCTTCCAATATAGTAGGCACTTCTTCATGGGATATACATCATCGAATGATACCATCCGCGCATCTTCGAAACAAATAAGGCTCATCCCAATAGTAGTGCTGAACGTCATGCATAAACTTCCTCCTCTGGTGGTAAGATAAATTGGAAGGTAACACATTACTCACCACGAAATTTGCAAAGTCGGCATACCATGGTAATTTCTCCATTGTTGTTGCTAGTATCTCCTCGTCAGGGAATGCATCATCAATCTGATTTTCTGGGTGCGCCACATACTCATTCTCAAGTCTAGATAGGTGATCAGCCACTTGGTTCTCGCAACCTCTTCTATATTTGACTTCGAAATCAAACTCTTGCAGCAGCAACACCCATCGAATCAGCCTTGGTTTTGCATCCTTCTTCGTCATTAGATACCTAAGAGCTGCATGGTTTGTATGAACGATCACCTTAGTACCCAGTAGATTGGCACGAAACTTCTCAAACGCATGCACGACCGCTAGGAGCTCTTGTTCAGTAACGGTGTAGTTCCTTTGGGCTTCATTTAGGACCTTACTCGCATAATAGATAGGATGAAACAATTTCTCCTTTCTCTGCCCAAGAACAGCACCAACGGCTACACCACTAGCATCACACATGACTTCAAACGGGAGCGTCCAATCTGGTGCTACCATGATAGGGGCTTCAATGAGTTTTCCTTTAAGGCATTCGAATGCCTTTAAGCAATCATCATTAAAGTCAAACTTCGCATCTTTCTCCAATAGTTTGCACAATGGACTAGAGGTTTTGGAGAAGTTTTTGATGAATCTACGATAAAACCCAGCATGTCCAAGAAAACTACGAACTCCCTTCACTGAAATTGGAGGCGGTAGCTTCTCTATTACCTCGATTTTGGCGCGATCAACCTCTATTCCTCTTTCGGAGATCTTGTGCCCGAGAACGATTCCTTCTTTTACCATGAAGTGGCACTTCTCCCAATTCCGCACAAGGTTGAACTCTACACATCTTTGCAATGCCATGCTCAAGTTTGTCAAACACGCTTCAAAAGACTCACCAACAACTGAAAAGTCGTCCATAAATACCTCCAAAGTGTCTTCTACCATGTCAGAGAAAATAGACATCATACATCGCTGAAAGGTGGCTGGTGCGTTACATAACCCGAATGGCATACGTTTGAAGGCAAACGTACCATATGGGCATGTGAACGTTGTCTTCTCTTGGTCTTCGGGGGCAATACAAATCTGATTATAACCTGAATAGCCATCCAAGAAGCAAAACCATCCTTTCCCCGCTAATCGATCTAGCATTTGGTCCATAAATGGCATGGGGAAGTGATCCTTGAGAGTCCAAGAATTCAGCTTGCGGTAGTCCATGCATACTCTCCATCCAGTAACGGGCCTGAGTGGAATAAGCTCATTCTTTGCATTCGCAACCACCGTCATACCTCCTTTCTTGGGAACACATTGTACTGGGCTTACCCATGTGCTATCAGAAATAGGATACACGACTCCTGCGTCTAACCACTTGATAATCTCCTTCTTCACCACTTCTTGCATTGGTGGGTTTAGACGTCTTTGATGTTCAATGGTGGGCGTGCACTTTTCTTGAAGCTGAATTTTATGAGTGCAAATCCCAGGTGGAATACCAATGATGTCCGCAATGGTCCATCCAATAGCTCTAATGTACTTGCGTAGAGTTGCAATAAGAGCTGCAACTTGTTGCTCACCCAAATCGGCTGCTACAATGACTGGAAGAGTGTTTCCGCTTCCTAAGAATGCGTACTTCAAATGGCTTGGCAGCTCCTTCAATTCTAACGTGGGTGGCTCTTCAATAGATGGCTTAGCTGGTGGTGTGGGTCGATTCTTGAGATCAAGATACATCTTCTTGGGAGTATAACGATATGTTCCTAATCCCGATAGAGCACAAATATCATCTTCAGAAATTTCAGCATCATCATTCTCTTCTTTCATGAGCAAAACCTCCAAAGGATCGTCAAGAATTTGCTCTTCTGCAAATAACTCTTTCTCATCATCAAAGACAACATCAGCCACAGAAAATACACTCAGATCTTTGGGTTGCTTCATTAATTTGCAAACATCAAAGCGAACTACTTCGTCATTTATTCAGAATGAAAGCTCATTAGCTCTCAAATCTATGAGCACACTTCCCGTAGCAAGGAAAGGGCGTCCCAAGATTATGGGAACCTCTGAATCTGCTTCACAATCCTAGATGACAAAGTCTGCTGGAAAGATAAATGAAGAAACCTTTACCAAGACATCGCATAGAATCCCAACCGGTCGTTTTACCGACCTATCTGCCATAACAAGCCTCACATTAGTTGGTGTAGGATCTCCTAACCCCAACTTCTTGTAGATTGATAATGGCATCAAGTTGATGCTGGCTCCTAAGTCACACAATGCTTTAGCAAAGTCCAAGGATCCGACGGTGCAAGGAATAGTGAAAGCTCCGGGGTCGGCCTTCTTCTGAACTATCGATCGGGTAGCAATTGCACTACAATGATGCACATCATCTTTCAGCTCATAACTTGCTGCCCTCTTCTTAGTCAAAAGATCTTTCATAAACTTCGCATACCCGGACATTTGTTCAAGTGCCTCTACCAATGGGACATTAATGGTCAGCTGCTTTAACATAGTCATGAATTTGCTGAACTTAGTGTCATCGGCCGCCTTCTTCAACCTTTGTGGAAAAGGTGGTGGTGGGTATGGAAGTGTTCTCTCCATGACGTTCTTCTCCTCTTGCTTCCGTTTATTTTTTTCAGGCTGCACGTCACTAGGTAAAACATCCTTGACGTTTGACGTAGTTGTTGCGGCTTCCTCTCTTGCAACGTCACTAGGTGTGGCGTCAATGTCTGCTGCTACGTCAACCACTTGCTTGCCTTTTGCTGAGGTTTCCAGCACCTTACCACTCCTGGTAGTGATGGCCATGCATGACCCATCATTCCTTGGGTTTTGGACTGTATCGCTCGGTAAGGTGCCAGCCTTTCTTTGATTGAATGCTGCTGAAAGTTGGCTTAATTGCTGCTCTATTTGCTTGATAGAAGTGGAATGAGAATCAACTAGTTGCTTCATGGAGGCTAAATCGTCGATTACCTCCTTAACTCCCGCGCTCGTTGCTTCCACTCCTTTCAATAACTTAGCCATCATGTCTTCCATAGAATTAGATGTGGTGGTATCACGTCTACCATGGGGAACGTACAAACCACTATTTTCATTATTTTTCTTCCAACTACCTTGGTCTTTACCTCCAGATTTATCATAATAGTTCCGACCTTGGTTTTCTTGGGCATTCCCACGGAAACCCCCCTGATTGTTCAAGTAGTTGGCCTCCTCTTTCGAATCAGATTCGTCTCTTCCTTTCAGCGCCATAGCTTTCACTTTTTCGGTCTTCCCTGATAATAAGTGCTTTGTCAGAAGATCCAATTGTGTTTTCATGTGCGCCATATCTTGCTCACGTTCTTCTTCTCTTCTTCTTTGGTCTGCAGACATGCCAATAGATAAAGTGGGGCTTGCTACCTCAGAATCCCTGGTATGCCAAGCTCTACTTTGTTTCGTCATACGATCTAGCATATTGCTTGCTTAACGAAAGGTGAGGTCCATAAAAGAACCTCCGGCTGCGTTGTCCACCACTGATTTAGTTACTGAATTCAAGGCTCTATACAAGATCTCCATGAGGTGAACATTAGTCATGTGATGGTTTGGGCATCTCGTTAGCTTTGTTTTGAACCTCTCCCATGTTTCGTGAAGAGCTTCAGAGGGAAGCTGACGAAAGTTGCTGATTTCATCTCTCAATTGAGACCTCTTGGATGGCGGAAAGAATCTTTCTAGGAAAGCGTCTCTCAATTGCCTCCAATTTGTAATAGAATCAGGAGTCAGCCCATTCAACCATAATGTTGCCTCCCCAGACAGAGACAATGGAAATAGACGTAATCGAATAGCGTTCTGACCAACACCAGGATTGTCAAAAGACTTGCATGTAGAAATAAAGTTGATGAGATGCATATTCGGATCATCGCCTGCTAGTCCACCAAATAATCCCTTGAGTTGCAATAACTGAATCATGGTGCTTGTGATATTGAATTTGGCTCCGGGCGCTAATGGTGGTGGAATTATAGCTCCAGTGGCTCCGGCACCATCAAGATCATCATCATCATCGTCAAAAGCTGGTTGCAAAGGTTGACGATCATATCTGTACCGAGCTTGTCGACCTCTTCTGTTGGCAGGTGTTGCAATTTCAGCGCCATGCCTTGGGTTTATCAACTCGTCATCTCCTAAATCCTCGTCGTCAGGGTTTGTTTCTCTCCCATGATTATCAATGTTTTGTTGTTGGACTTGAGCAGCGGCAAGAGCAGCTAATCTTGCTTGCTCGTGTTGAGCAGCCATCCTGTCGATTTCAGCTTGTGCTTCCATTCTTCTAATTCGTTGTGGTTCAGGATTGATTGGTAATAACGGTTGACCAGAACTTCTAGTATGGGGCATGCACTAAAAGAAAAACCTGCAATAAACAAAAACAAAAACTAAACGTAAAAGTACGAGAATCTTTGACCAAAGGGTCTAGTAATTATCACGAACTTGATTGACACTCGTATTCCCCGGCAACGGCGCCAATTTTTTATAACGCTCAATCTACAGCTCTCGTAGGAGTGTAAAGCGGTCGATAGCAAATATAGAACCCAACCTGGGTTGGATGTCGATCCCACAGGGAATAGCTTGGTCAACAAGTAAGCAAAATTAATAGACTTTTGGTGCAAGTCTCGTAAGAAGGGGGGATTGTAATAAGTAACCAAAGTAATGAAATAAAAGCTGAAAATAATAAAGTAAAAAGAGAAAGATTGTCACGTTGGTGGTAAACAATGAGAATTGAAGCGTTGGGATTATGTCCACCTTCTGAGGTATACGTCTCTATTGGCTATGAGTGTGTAGAGTCTTGACATGCAATTGCTTATAGAGAATTGTAGTCGATGGTAAATCCAAGCGTCTCTCGACCTAAACAAGGACTATTTCACTTTAACTCTCTCGAGCTTAAAGTGTGTCTAACGGTATGAATTCTCCAAGAGGTTAGTCCAGTTACGGCACTAGCTTTTTAATAGGAAAGGGTGTCCTACTACCTTGACATTATCTCTTTTCCAGACAAATAACCTTTCTCTCGAACAAGTTAAATGTTAGACTGGCGTATTCTTGCGTTTGCAACCGCAAAGAATGTAGATTAAGATGAAGAGCGTAATGATATAAGCAATATACTTGTCTTGAACTCACAAACTCACAGCTATAGATAGTAACTCATTCAGCTTCCATAACCCCAACAGAGAGGTTTAGTTACCCATGAATGCGAAGGATATCACGTTTTGCATGGTGGATGGCGTGAAAAGTAGGTGTTTAGGCGTGTGGTTTTGGTGATTCCGTAGCAAGTAACGATTCTCTTGTTGTGGAATTTAAGAATAGAATTAATGGAAAGATTAGAAGAGTGAATAGAAGTGTTGTAGTGGAAGATGAGAGAGATGGAAGAAAATTAATTGTTGAATTAAGTGAAGAATGAAGAATTAAGAATGTATTAAAATCTCTAGCATGATAGGGTATTTATAATACTCCTATCCTACTCCTACTAAGCTAATGAAATAAATAACCAAATCCTAATATACTAATGAAATCCTTGACCCAAATGTACTAGGGTAAGGTTACAATAGCATAATCCAAATAGATTAGTGAAACACATAACCTAATTGTACTAGGTTAATGTATCTTGGTAAAAATCCAGCTTTGTGTCTGTAAGTCCCCAAAGTCTTCAGAAATGCTGTTTTAGCCCGGGACAGATTTTCCATGCAGCAGATTTGGTCCTTTAGGCGTCCAGCTCCTTTCCACTTCGTTCGTGAGCTTTCTTTTGCGTCAAGTAAGCCATGAAATGCTGTATTTTGCATCATTTATACCTGAAACTTTACTAATCATGTTTGTTAGCTCATTTACAGGAAAAAGGACTAAAAGTGCATGAAATAGATAATTAGTTCTCAAAACTAGGCTAAAATATGGGCAAAATATATTGATATAGGCACGTAAATTCGCCTATCATCATGCATCATATGCTAAATCTGTTGCATCAGATGGTTAATATCTTGCACCAAAAGGATAATCAGTTAGAGAAAAAAAATAGTAGCATGATTTTGTTCAACAGAACAACAATAATAGTACCATTTTTTCAAGAACAAGAACAAATCAACCCAGCAACGGACGCAACAAATTAAACTTTTAAATCAAACAACAAAAGTGAAGAGAATAAATACCAGAAATTAGGGTTTTATTCAGACCGTATTTCAAATTAAAGCAACAAATATTGAAATTTTTAACCAGTACTATAAGAGAAGTTGGCTCAAATTCCTCATTTTTTTCAAAACTAAAAAGGCCATAATTTTTTACCTGTGAAAGAAGAAAAGGAACGATGAAAAATTTGAAGTTGTTATGGACAGATTGCAAGGTTGTGACGTCGATTGATGGTTGAAGTCAAAAAGAAACTCGAAGCCCAACTATTTTTCATCGGAGGTTGAAGTCACCGAGGACTAAAAGGAGAAATTTGCAGAAATGTTGATTGAGAGAAGCTATTGAGAAACGGTCGATGATTTAGATTGAAGAGGGGTATGAGTTGGGTTGATTTGTATTTTTAGAAAGATTAGAGAGTTTTGAAAATATTAATTAAGTACACAATTAACTTAATCAAGTTTCTTAATTATATTTGACCCTTTAAGTTGGTCAATGTCACCAATCCTTCATTCAAGACTTAAAAGACACCTTTCCTTCAATTTTCTCTAGTTACTACTATATAGAAAAAGGGAGTCCTTAGACGACCAAGGGCACATCCATAAATAAGCACATTATTGAGGGCAAAATGATCATTATGTGTGGAAGATATTTACCTATCCTCTCCACACAAAAATTATTTCTATATAAGCAGGTGCTTTCTGCCTCTCTTCTCTATCTTTTTCTTCAAATTTCAAAGAACAATCCAACTTTCTTAGCTCTGATTCTTGCTCCAAAGAAATTCATCTTCAGGTATGTTTGCAGTTTTAATTCAGTTTTCCATATTTTGCTTCATGCTTTGTTTTGATTACATATTTGTGGGTTAAATTAGTTTTTTATTGAAATTTCCACCGCGTAATCGTGCAGACTGAATTTATGAATTTTTTTGACATGTAGTGTTAAATTGGGGATTTTCAACTGTTTCTACCACTTTTGAAGCAACGGGTATTTGTTTCTTTCAATTTTTTCTTTCCCTGTATGTTCAACAATGCATCTAATAGACTTGATTTAAAAAAGACGATGCATGTTAATGTTTAACAAAATTCATGATTCAGAAAAAAAAGAATAAGTAAAGCTTTGACTGGGATTGAAAAAAGGATCAGCAATTGCCATAGATATGCCAATGGATGTCAATATTTTCATGATCTACTTGGCCATTGTTATTACGGGTTAGATGTTTGGATGCACCTTAGATTAAAGCTCTTTGTGCTATACTTACTCTATGTGCTTTCCTTTCAGTCCATTACATCCATTTTCTGTAATGGAAAATTATATATCTTTCATATTTAAAACTTTTTGAATGCAGAGCTTCAAAAGTTTCATTGAACCTACTCTTATTTTATGTAGTATTAAACTTACCTAAGAATAGTGATATTTTTATCGTCGGTGGCATTATGTGGTATCCACCAAATACAGGAGGAGAATATCCTCTTGCATGTTGCTGGTGCTAACAAAAAGACCATATTTCTACTTTTAGCACATCCCCCCTCACAATCCAATGTAATTTCAGCTTTATTGTTAATCTTTGAGTCGGTCAAACTCAGGCTATAAAGTACAAACTTAGATGGTAGTATAAGTCAATGTGTTGCATTACAGTTTTTGTATAAGTTGGTATACTTATTATTTTAGTTCTCTTTGAATTTGTGATCAGTTCTATGTAGTGTACTAATTTTCAGAAAGAAAGTCTCTGATACTTGTAAACCAGGGTGATTGTCTATCTCTTGCTGAAAGTTTCAGTTACAATACTTAATATACATTGCTTATTATAGTTCTTTCTAATTGTAGAACAAAAACATGCACTCTTGACAAAGATTGCATCAGTGAGGGAGGTAGTAATGGGAGCTCCACTGAGAGCAATTTTAAAACAACTCGTTACAAGGACAGTTCCTCCTGATCTAGGCAAGCCCATTGCCTTGGTTCATCGTCCTAACGAGTCTTTTTTTCATGTACCTCAGGTGAGTAATTTTATCCTCTTTATAATATGCACAAGACGGGAGAAATTATAGCTTATGTATATAAACTAAAGTTTAATAAACACGAATCCATTTCAAAATGTTGTGGTGAAAAGTTAGTAGTTTCTTCACTATGAATCCATTTCCAAATTCTGCACTGAAAACTTTCTGTTACATTGTTGAGCTTAGGTGTCATAGCTAAGCATACTATTTTTTTTTAACAATAACCCCGTACGGATATCTACCAGCCTACTTTTCCTCATTGACTCCAGACAAGGTGACGGAGGTAATGATGACATACTACTTTTCTCTATAGCCGAATGAAGAACATAAATTTTGCTTACATATTTGTTTAATGAGGCAGATCAATTATCCAAAAGGTAGTTGATGGAAACCCCAGATTAATATGTTAAGAGTTTGATTAGTGACCTTAGGGATCTTTAGCTATTTTCTGATCCAATCGTCTTTTAGATAGCCTTCAAAATGATGGTGTGCATCTTAATGGACAAGATTCTTATGTTAATGTTTTGAAGATAGTTTGTATGTCAATGGTATGCGTCTCAATTGACAGTTCACAATCTTTCTACTCTTTCTCTCTCCACTTTCCAATGCCTTGTTCCATGGAGTCATTTTGATACACATACGAACAAAGGCAAATCTAAGATTTAAATTTTGGGTTCAAATTTCTAAGTTCTTTGAAATTCTAAGTTTAAAATTTAATATTTTTTATAATTTTGTAGATTTTTCACATATTACTACAGTATAAATAAAATAGGTGGGTTCAATTGAAACCATCTTCAAAACTATAGGTCCTCCCCTTGAAGGCCACACTACAAACCTATTACCTATATCTTTTTTCTCTTATCTACAACATCTAGAAATGGATTCTATGTATACATAGCCATGAATTGTTTGTTTCTTTTTTTTAATAAACAGGGTACACCACTGGCTAGTATAGTTATTGCGGTTAAGCAACTTTCATCCAAATCAAAACAAGGGAACCGCGAATTTATAAATGAGATAAGTATGATCTCTAGTTTACATCACCCAAATCTTGTCAAACTATATGGATGTTGTGCTGAAGGAAATCAACTACTATTGGTGTATGAGTACTTGGAGAACAATAGGCTCGCCCATGCTTTATTTGGTATTTGACTATCCTTGCTCATTGTTTTCAATTACAACTTATAAGTCATACAGAAAATAAGCTAAATGAAATAAGAAGAAATATTTCTCTTTTGTAATTAATGAAAGATTTCAAATGAAAAGCCAATATACAATTCTATATGCTTGTGGATAAGAGAAGGTATGCATAGGTTCTTAGTTTTCATTCATATGTAGGTTCAGGAGAACATCGGCTCAAAATAGATTGGACAACATGGCAAAAAATCTGGATTGGAATAGCAAAAGGCTTAGCTTTCCTACACAAAGAATCATCATTAAAAATTGCTCATAGGGACATCAAAGCAACAAATGCAGAAACTAAACCCAAAGATCTCTTATTTTGGTCTGGCTAGAGTTGTTGGAACTATGTGAGTTTTCTGAAGAGATCTCTTATTCATATATATGTTTTGTGTTCTTTGAGTAAGAAATATATCTATTGTTTATGAAATAGTAGGGTTAATTCTACATGTCATAACTTTTTGCAACGACACCAGAACTTTGCAATGACAACTGATTGATATAGTTCTTGCTATTCTCAATTTCTCATCCATGCAGCATATATACATTTAAGATTGCTAAAACTCTTACATTCTCTCTTTCTCACATTTTGGATATTTTATATAAGGAAACTTGCAATATTTTATATATTCTTAACCAAAAGGTTGGTAAAGTTACAAGGCCTAGAACACATAATGGCCTGGCTGCCTTTAAAAAGGCTCATTCAGAAGCTTAATCATATTTATAGTATTGATTGGATTACTTGAATTTGAATGATAGAAATGGTTACTGGCCTATGTATCCTCTCTAATTCTTATAGTTTCTTCCTATGAACTTAACTTGTATTTCATCTCAATCTATCATTCTTGATATCTGTTTGTTGATACAATTCCGTTCTCATGCTGTTTTTTTCCTTGTTTTTCCTTTTGTGTTTCCTGTAAGACTCGGCAACTTATTGATCCGAACATGTACTGGTGATTCCAAATATTGAATCAGTTCTCAAGGGCTTCTCACAGGTTTGACACGCCCTTCCGTTTTCAAATTTCATCCAAGAATATGATTCTGTGCACTATTTTACTAGCATTTTGGCAATTTGTATCAGGGACAAAAGGAGATTATGTCTTTTCTCAACCGTAGAAAGTAAAAGCAGATGGCGATGTATGCTTTGGAAAAGAAGCGCCTTAGACTTTCTCCACTCGAAATGAGATTTCATCTCACACATTTGCTAGGATTCGGCCACCTCAAAATTGTCAAGGCACCCACAGGTTTGCTTGTCAAGGTTATCCTCCCTTACGGTGATATCTTCATTTTATTCTATTATACGCATTGAGCTCGTGCAATGCACGAGCATACGTATTTAGTTTTTTTAATTTTATATAGAAGAGCCAAAGCTAGGAGGGCAATGTCTTCAATTACCAAAAGATTCAACTTTAAAATGTACGGTCTATGAATTTCCAAAGAGTACTGAATTTCCAAACAAATCAGTAAATTTCCATAAAATTGTAATAGCCACGTGTCTATGGATTGAGAGAGTAGAAAAGAAAATAAAAAATAGCACATCTAGGAATGTGGGGCCCTTCTATTATTTTTCAAAAAAAATTCTTTATTATTTTTGAAGTACGATCCAGGAATGAGGAATCACGGACATACAATTTTTATTTAACATTTTCTTATTTTATTTTTATTTTATTTTTCTACTATATAGAAAGATGAGTAAAGGGACGACGAAGTTTAGTTTTGGCATTTCATATCTAGTTTATTGATCAAAGATATTTTTGGTATTTCATATCTATTTTATTATTATAATATTTGTACAAAAATATCTTTTCATGCTTTAATTTTTCTACCACATCTAAATATCTATTCATGTGGCTATAGTTGGACCACATGCACATTATATTATAATATTTGTACAAAAATATCTTTTCATGCTTTTATTTTTCTACCACATCTAAATATCTATTCATGTGGCTATAGTTGGACCACATGCACATTATAAGATATTTTTATATTTATTTCATTGTATGTAATAATTGTAAAAAAAAATCTGTCAAAGTTTATATTTTCTTCGTTTTATTTTATAAGTTGACCATTTTCTTTATAATTTGTCCAAATAAAATATCAATTTTTCTTATTTGATAATTATTTAATAACATTATTTCTATTTATTCTTATTGTGTCCCACTAAATAAGATAAGACAATTAAAAAGTAAACATTAAAGTGACCTTAAAATAGACAATTTTGTAAATTTTATGAATTCATTATTTATTTCTTAAATTTCATGTACGATCAAATGACGATATATAAAATAGGATGAAAGAATTATTTCTCTAACACATGCATATCTATCCATGTGTCTATTGTTTCCACCACATACACATTAAATTAAATTTCAGGATTTCTAAAATTAAAAAATAATAAATTAAAAAATCTTTTGTGCTTGAATTTTCATTTGGCATACGTGTCTATGCAAGACAATATTGATATAAAACTTGTTAGAGTGCATAATATATAAGTACCCCACCCTATGTGAGTTATGCTTTTTCACATCATCTAGCTATGTACATAAGATATTGATTTTTTTTATTTAAGAAAGATAAAAGTCATCAAAATTATCCTAAACTATACCTAAAAAGTCACACACTCAAACTATTGTGACGGCCTATTACACACTTGTACTACATAAAAGTGAATTTATTTCCACCTCAAAAGCTGATGTGGAAAAAAAATTAAAAAGAAAAAAGAGAAAAGCGCATCCAGAGTTAAATTAAAGCAAAAAGAAAAAAGAAAATCAAAAATCACTTCTTCTTTTTGCATTCACCATGGATAACTTTTCCTATTTCTTTTTTCTTCTTTATGACATTAATCTTCTCTTCTCTAACTATTTTTCTTATCAAAACCACTTCATTTCTTTCACTAATCGACTTTTGATTTTCACCATCCTCCATCTCGAGCTTGAATGAAATTCAAAATATAGAAGAATTTGACGATAGGTTGATAAAATTGATGGTGGTATGTCTTTTATTTTTTATAATTGACTATGAAGTTGCTTTCAATTTTGGTGATGACTGTTGAGTTTACATTTATGGGTGTGATTATTTTCAATGGTGACAACGATGATGGATTTGGTGGTGAATGATTTAGCAAAGCAATTAGGAGTGAAAATAAAATTTTGTTATGATTATTGTTGGAAATTTCAATATTGACAGTGCATGATGGTTTAATTTTGATAAACATTAAAATCTATTGATGTGGTGTGATTTTGATGTGAATTCAATAGCGGGTGTTGAATTTGTGCAGTGACTCTGTGTAATTTTTGGTAATGAAAATGATTATGATATGATTTTGATGATGAGTTTGGTTCTTGGTGTTGAATTTTATGGTGACTCTTTAAAAGTTTTTGTGGTAACAATGGTGGTGATATGATTCAGACTTTGATTATGGGTGTTGAATTTTGTGGTGGCTCTTTTAAATTTTTAGTGGTAACTATGATGGTGATATGATTTTGACTTATAAATTTTTATGGTAGCAGTGGTGGTGGGGTGATTCCAATGGTGAATTTGGTTGTTGGTGGTGGTGAAATCTATGGTGATGATGATAAGAGTTTGGTGACGATGCGGCAATGGTGGTGGTTTAATGGTGGGTTTTGATGATGGATAGGGAAGAAGAAGCAATTGAGGTGACTTGAACTTTTTCTTTGGAAATCTGATATAAAAACTGACGTGACAGTGACATTGTGATGACATGTACGCAAGTGTGTAACACCTTCCATTGTGTGATTGGTTTTGTGTGCGTCAGAGTGAAAATAAATTAACTTTTAAACAGTATAGGTGTGTATTAGGTCACTCTAATAGCTTAGGTGTGGCTTCGACTTTTTGAGTATAGTTTAGGGTGGAAACTATGACTTTTCCCTTTGTGAAATAGTTTCCCAACTCATACAATCACATTAAATTACATTTTAAGAATTGATGACGTTTTTAGAATTAAAAATTAATAAATAATGACTCAAGCTTTCTAGAATTGACATTTCTAAAATAGATGACTCAAATAAATAGAAAAAAGTCTCTTTATATTACTCAAAATTCTATCCTCTCATCACACCCGTTCTCACTTCTCTTGTACCTGTATGTAAGTTTCTTTACCTTCTTATTTATTTATTTATTTTGGACATTTATTTATTCCTTCAACAAGAGATTATTTTTATATTTTTTGGTAAGTATGCGTTTTTTTGGTAAAATGGATAATTTTTATTTAATTTCAGCATGTATTTGTATAAAAAAAATATGTATTTTGTGTTTTGCTTTTGAAACTGCCAATTTTAAGTCTTTATATGGCATAAGATAAATCTGCCCCCTAAGCATTTAAAGAGTTGTTTTAGGGATGAAAAAGTATTTGATAATTGAATTCATTCATCTCTTTGTCATCATCACAGTGTTTTTTGCTCATAATTATCGGATAGTACAATTTTTATTGTTTTGATGAAAATTTCTTTGATTTCCTATATTTTTGCTATATTTTTGTAAAGCGTCGATGATGATACATCCTAAGGCTTGTTTCTCAAATAATTCGTAGTGGCCGCTTAAGTTCTTTCGCGTTTGTCGGATTTGAGATTAATATGCTGCTTCTTTCCTCCTTGATCTGAGGCTTTTTAACTAAGTTTATTTTTAAGCAAAATTAGATTTTTTGAAAAATAAAAAAAGTTATTTCAATGATAGCAAGCTTAGATATCCTCTATTAAAAAAATCTAAAATATTACGATGATACCTAATTTTAAGATCTGCTCATATTTGCTTTACTATATTTTAAATATTTATTTTAAAATTAATTTAATATATATGTCTTGAACTGTCTACGTTGCAGTTTCATCTCTTCGGTGATTGCTATAATATAAAACATGAAATGTTTTTTTTTTCTCTGTTAATGAGTGTCTATTATATTTTTTTAAAGTCACATACCTTGCATAAATATAATTTTTACTTGATATTGTTGACACCCAATTTTGGCTCTCCTTTTAATAAAATTAATTTCTTGATGCTTAGGATTCTTGAATATTTTTTCAATACATTTTCCTTATTTTTTTTTATATTAATAGTTTGAAAAATGATATTTTCTTATCTTTGCACCTTATATATTTACTCAGAAAAATGAATAAATAAATATATTTTCAAATTATGATTTTTATTATTTCCTTCTAAAAGGAATATATAAATATATGTTAGCATATTAATATAATCCTTGCTATATCATTTATATATATATATATATATATATATATACACACACATATTACAAATCTACTCTTTATCTTATTTGTTTGATTTTGATCTATGGCCAAACGTATTTTAAATATAATATAGATGCATTTTGAGTCCCTTACTGTTTTCACGCTTAAGTTTTCTTATTCAATTTTAATTTTCGGTCACTGTTCCTCCCATCTCTCATCGCTTTTCATCGCTCGTACTCAAGGCTGGTGGGAAAGTCGTTCATCGACTCGTGGTTTAGATTCACTGCCCAAAACAAGTTCGATTTGAATCTTCGACGAAAATCCCTAGTTCGCTGCCCCACACAAGGAGCACGTTTGGGGTTTCATGGCTCGACCCCATCTCTGTCCAAATCAGAGAAGCAAACAATAATTATTTTGCATATTTTCGCAGTCTAGTGCCTCTTCCCCTCTTTTTAAGATTTATTCTTCTTTTTTAGACATCTATTAATATTGTTGTTTTATACTTCGCCCGTTATTGTTTAAATTTTTTTTTTATGTATTCTTATTTGAATTAGCGTGAAATTCTTAATATGATAGTGAATTTATTATTTTCCTTTTCACCTGTTAGATTTTAAACTTAGCATTATCATTAGGCTTCGGTGTACAATATATATCTTTAAAAGGTAATTTGGTAGGTTAAAATATATATTTTGGAATAAAGGCCGAGTTTATTGGAATTCCTTAATACTTCTTTAATACGCAATAGCGACTTATTTTAGAATAAAATTAGTCTCTTGTTAGTTACTAAGGTCGAAATAGTCAACTATAAGTTTTGAGGTAGATGGACTTATTATCATTAAACTCGGAAATCGGCTGTAATCATTTTGGACATGGGAAATCAACTTCCTTTTCTCACCAATTTTAAATAAAATATAGTACCTTTTTCAGTTTGATTCCATGAAGCCTTTTCTTAAGATTTCAAATGGCAAAGATATTAGTTTAAAACATGTCTTTCCTAAATAAAAAAATAAATTTCAAGTTTATATGGATCTAAGTCTTTATTTTTAGTTATCTTCAACGATTTCATTTAGTATAGGATAATTAACCATCTTATTTATCTCTATTTTGTAAAATTTGATCAAAAATAGCAAAAGAGTAATTTATTTTTAAGAATGTAAAAATGTGAAGTTCTTAACATAATTAACTTTATCAATTATTAATTGAAAGCTTTTGTAGAGAATTAACTTGAAATAATAATAATAATAATAATAATAATAATAATTATTATTATTATTATTATTATTATTTATTATTTATTTATTTATTTTGACAATAATAAGGTTGCATATTTTTAGGAGTTATCTTTTATAATTTTCAAAAAAGTGGGTGAACCTTTCTAAATTTTTTCTAATCTTTTCTTATAAATAATTAACATGTTTTGTTTTGATAAGACAAATATATTTTAATACCTTATTTATATCCTTCTTAACAAAGCTTTGATTTCCTTATCTAACTTAAGTTTGTCCGATTAACTGTAGTTAGCAGATCTTTTAGGGTCCCTAATGCCTTCTCTTTAGGATAATTAGAATCCTTATCTAGAATTTTAAGTTGCGTAGACCTTAAAATGAAGTCTTTAATTGCTTTAATCACATAGTTTATAATTCACCGTAGAACTAATTAGGTGGCGACTTCTTTAATTTAATTAGAAGTTTTTTAATATGTTGTACCTCAGTTTAACCCGTGTTAAAATGGGGTAAAATAGCTTGGCGACTTCACTGGGGATTATTAGGTTCTAGGACATAACAAACTTAGGTTAATACTTATGTTTTTATACACTGTTATTTATTCGCCTTATTTGTCTTGATTTATCATGTTTATGTGACATAAATTATTTATTGCTATTATTTTGTGTAAGCTGCTTATTTGTTACCGCTTTATATAAATTGGCATTCCGTTTATATTTTCTCCACTTTGAAAAATTTACACTCACACACAATGTACACGCAGATTGTACATTATACTTTCTCAAAATTCTTTCAAATTACCTTATTTTAGATAGTCAGTGCATACATGGGGTGAGCGGGAGTTTTACTGTCGTGGGACCACGTGCCTTCTCATATAAGAAATCCAAGTCTGTGTCAACCCAAATCTTAGAAAACTTAAGATAGAGCTTTGCCACCCTTGATTTAGGCCATGCATGCATAAGCCATAGGTGGTTTGACCCATGATGTCATTCCACGAATTTAGGAAATGCCTTTATGTCAAAAGGGTTCACAACCCGATGATGACCCTCATATTATGTGAAGAGATATGATAAATTGATCCAAGTTAAAATTTGACAAAATTGAGTTTGAAAAAGCATTTGCTTATGTTGTTTTCTTGTAGGTTGCTAGAATAGATAACCTTTCTAATTTTAACAATACCCAAATGGTTGTGTGTGTGCCATTTAAGCTAAGAAGATGGTGGGAAAATATCAAGATGGAACATGGGCTCGAGATTAGGAGAACTTTGGGTTTCTTAACATCATTGATTTACATCCCTTCTGACAGGCATATAGTCAAGGCATTGCTCAAGTTCTGGGATACCACTAGAGTCGTGTTCAAATTCAAGGATTTTGAATTGGCCCCCACAATTGAAGAAATTGGTGGATTTACCAATTTGAAGTATCAAGGATGGGGTATTACCTTACCTCGCAAACAGTTAGGAAAGAAATTCTTGCATCTTCTTGGGCTCAGAAACAACCTCAAGCTTGCGTATTTGGATCATGATTGGATTTCTCTTGATTACTTGTATGAAATATTTGGTCGCAAGGATGGTCACAAGGTCTTTAGTACATAATTCTCCTGTTCTGCTGAGAGTTGGAGAAAGAAATGTCCTATTTCTTTTACCATTGCTTTACTAGGTATTCTGGTCTTTCCTTTGGAGCATGGAAGGATTGACACTTGCCTTAGTTCCGTGGTTCGAGATCTTTTTCGTAGGGTTGAAAATGCTAAAGTTACATTGGTTCTGATGATTGTAGCAGAAATGATGAGAGCACTATCCAAATGCGCCAGAGGAAAAAGGTTCTTTGAAGGTTGCAATCTCCTTCTTCAGATTTGGGCTATAGAACATTTCTACAGACGTAAATCTATGGTCGACATACTCTTTAGTAGACCCAACAAGATCGACTCTCATCTATAAGTAATGGCAGAATTTGTAGCTCCCGTAGGTACAAATGATTGGTATGCATACATGAGGGTGCTTACAGGCAATCAAATCCAATGGAGGTACCCATGGTTGTCACCTTATGTTGCCGTCATCAAGGGACGTACGACATACTATATTGAGGTTATTGGCTTGAAAGGTCTTCAACCATATGCTCCCTCAATAGTGCTTTGGCAATTTGGACGTCATCAAGTCATTCTACTTCATTCAGCTATGAGTAGATTTGAGGTTGATTTCGGGCCACTCCTTGAGATTCCTAGAGAAATGGAGTTGCTTCGAGAGTGGGGAAATCAGATGACAATAGATGTGCTTAACGAGTAAGCTTATTGCACCCCCAGAGTATTATGTGTGGCTATCGGCAGATATGGAAGATGCAGGCTTTAGCCGTCAAGGACAAGCCTTTGGGTTCGAGGATCTTGAAGAAATAGAATGGGCACATGGTATCCTGATTAACCACTTTGTCATCCTACCTGAAATGTGGGAACAAGTTATTCCTGGATCTTTGGCACACTTTGGATCATGAATACTTATTTTTGTGCCTAGAATTTCTCTTTTATTATCATGTACTCTCTTTATGTTTTGGCTAGTATTTCTATTTTATTATAATGTACTCTCTTTATGTTTTTGAAATCAATGTAATGGTCTAATGATAATATTTAAATGAAGTGGTTTGTTTCTCATTTTCTAACTCCAAACTCGAGCAATGTTATTAATTTTAAGCTTGGATCAATTTTCATAATCTCAATTATTTGACGCATAGCTCCACCTCTTGGTGCAAAAGAGGTCGCGTGCATAATAGGATGCATTTTTTATTGTTGAAGTCTTTTATTCTATGCTTTGTTTTGCAACATGATGCACACTTTTCTTACATTGTTTGCTTAACTGAGAGTTATTTTATGCATGTAAAGTATTTGCCTATACTGATATATTTCTTTATCTTAAGGTTTTCTTTCCTTTAATTTATTCCCCAAAGGTTGATTTGTGTTAACTACGAACTGGCTGATCACCCATACTTTACGAGATCAAAAGCACTAGCAAACGCCAACATGACTGATTTAGGTACACCTTATGGCTTAGGACTTGTCACTGTCCCAAGAGATGAGCCTGAGACTTCGGGGGAGAGGGATATAACACTTCGTGATGAACATATGGACCATATGATACAACAAATGGCCGACATGCAAAGTGAAATCGATCGACTTCGAAACCTCACCAAACTATCCATTAGCATGAATACTCCACTTCCTGAACATGGAACAACTACAACTATTCTATCTTCTTTTCTGCCTATTTACTCTCCCGCCTCCCCGCACTTCCCACCAAATCCTTCACTCCACCAAAATAACCCTATTTCTACCAAACCTCCTGTTAACCCACAAGAAAACAACCCACAACAAGTTGACTCGCAATAAACAAATCCATTAACCTTCACTACTCCATATGTTTCTCAATCTCCTCTTAACCAAACTCCGTTTACCCAAGTACCATATACCCAAAATATCCCACTTGACCAAACTACCCCAATCATCCAAAACCACCAAGTGGCCCCACATATATCGATGGCATATGCTTCAATTTCTAATACATAATATATGCCACAAGTATATGTAGTGGGAGCTCAACCTTTCACTAGCCCAATGCTGATCGTACAAGGATCCGTATGAAGAAATGGAAAACGAAGTAAGGTAAAAAAACAGATGAGAATGTAGCAAAGTAGATTCACAGTTTAAAGAAAGCGTTCCGAAGCATCCAACTACACAAAGTATACGAAGGGATTGATTATGAAGATTTATATGTTCATTCAGATGTCGAGCTACTGATTGGGTATAAGGTGTCGAAATTTGATTTGTTTGATGGGAAAGGGAATGCTCGAGCTTATTTAAGGTTGTATTATGACAAACTTATTGGATTAGGTAAAGATGAGGCCATTAGAAAGAAGTTGTTTATAAGGAGTTTGATAGGAGAATCTTTAGATTGGTATACGATCCAAAACCCACAGAAATGGCATGGTTGGAATGCCCTGACACAAGAATTTATGGATAGGTTTAGGTTTAACACTGAAGTCATACCAGACAGGTTCCACTTGATGAAGATGGAGAAGAAATTGATGGAGTCCTTCAAATAATATGCCATGCAGTGGAGAGAAAATGCCGCAAAAGTTCAACCTCCGATGGCAAAAAGCGAGATGACTTCTCTTTTTGTGCAGTCTCAAAAAGATACGGCATATTATGACAAACTAATAACTGTCGTTGCACAAAAGTTCTCCAAGGTTGTTAGGATAGGAGAATTTGTTGAAGAAGGTATTAAAACTAGGAGAATCACTAATTTGGAAGCTTTACAAGCAATAAGTAAAGCAATGCAGTCTGATCCAACTGGGGAGTGAATAAAAAGAAGAAGGATAGAGTTTCTGCAGTCATGACCATTTAGGATAAAAGGCCAAACCAAATGTTAAAATATAAAAATACACCACCCTAGACTTCCTACTATAACCAATATGCTCAAACTCCTCACCCACATTACCAACCATTATCTGCCCCATATCCAGTTTATGCCACCCAACCAGCATATTATCCCCCTCGAGCACCAGCTTATCAAAACCCGTTATAATATCAACCCACCTACCCTCCTCAAACCCACTACCAACCATAAAATCGTCTTCCAATTTTACCCAAACCTCGCTCGAACTATGAAAAAAAGCCAACCAAAACCTATACACCTCTAGCTGACCCCTTATCCTAATTGTATGAAAGATTAAAACCTGCAGAAGTACTCCAGCCGATCCAAGATAGAATCCCCAATCCCCTTCCTGGATGGTATGATGGGACAAAAAATTATGCTAACCACTTCGGGGTTTCTGGTCATGACACTGAGAATTGCCTTACTCTCAAGGATAAGATTGAGGCGTTAATCAAAGAAGGAGTTATTCAGCTCAAAGGAGCTCCCCCCCAATGTGAATAAAAATCCCTTGACAAATAATGGGGGTGCCCATGTAAACATGATCACCATTGATGAATAATGTAATTTGGAAGGAATTATTGTATCAGTCGATAATAAAGAAAAAGTGAAGACGTCAGCTTTTGTCGCACCTATAATTACAGTCCAGATGCGAGCGCCAATTGAAGTAGAAGTTGTTGTTCCCAGACCCACTATAATAGACTTAGTTGCTCAAATACCTTAAAATACTAAGACAGTTCCTTGGAATTACTCAACTGATGCAAGGGACAAAGAAAAGGAAAAATTGGTTGTAGAAGTTGCTGCTATAGGAATGACAAGATCTGGGTATTGTTATGCCCCTGAAGGAGTTGTACAAGGAGTTCCTAATAAGGAAAATAGTTAGAATAAAGTTGTGACAGAGGCTGGGGTGGAGGATTTCTGGAGGAAAATGCCAACTTAGGAGTATTCTGAGTTGGAACAGCTAAAGAAAACTCCGGCCCAAATCCCATTATTATCATTATTAATGAATTCTACAACTCATAGAAGCTCTTTGGTGAAGGTGTTGAATAAAGCTTATGTGCCAACTGAGATAACTAGCGATAACCTTTCAGCTTTGGTAGGAAAAGTTTTGGAAGCTAATACAGTCTCTTTTCATGAAGATGAGTTGCCGCCTAAGGGATTGGGGCATAATAGAGCATTAAACATCACTAGCTGGTGTAGGTAAAAGTTTGTTTCTAAAGTTCTCATTGACAACGGCTCATCTATTAATATTTATCCTTTTACTACCCTCCGAGCTTTGGAAATTGACATTGGGAAAGTGCATGAAAGTAATATGAGGGTTAAAGGCTTTGATGGGACTCAAAGAGAAGTTATTGCAGAAACTGATTTAGTGTTACAAATTGGACCTGTGGAGTTTACAGTAGAATTCCAAGTGTTGGATATTTCTTCTAGCTATAATTTGTTACTCAGAAGACCATGGATTCATAGTGTTGACGCAGTACCTTCTACTCTGCATCAGACATTGAAGTCTGTTTGGGATAATCATGAGATTATGATTCATGGAGAGAAGAATAGTTCTATCTATCAGGAGAACTCAGTCCCTATTATCGAACGTATGGAACACCTGGATGGATCCATTTTTCATGTTAAGGAGATCATGTGTACTGCCCACATAGAAAGTTTAAAGTTGTCGTGGGTACTTAGGATGGTGGCCTTTGAAATATTAAAGAATTATTTTGTGTCTGGTCACGATCTTGGTGAGAACTTGGATGGAATACTAGAGCCAATTCAATTGTTTAGATAGAAAAGCACTTTCAGTCTTGGATATGAGCCCTCTCCTGAAGAAGTCTCATTAGCTAATCCCAAAAGAAAAGGTGACATTTTCCTGCCAAAGCCTGTACCACTCCTGAATCAGTCATTTTTCAAAGTGTTCTTTGCCCAAGTATCAGAAAAAGATGCTGAAGAAGACCTCGTGGAACGAGTCAAAAACTTTTTATTACTAAAGAAGAAGTTGAGTGTAGTAAAATTCTGGAGGATTGCATCGAGACCCTGACTATCTGGGATACTGATCCTGGAGATGCTTTGAACAATTAGACTTGTACCCCATCCCCGGTTCTTTGAGAATCTTGGTAGATGATTGTATTAGGCCTGAATAGTGTCTATGAATTTATGTGTTTTGCCTCCACTTTTGAAAGCTTAAATTCCAAATCCAGACTATGTTTTGCTGTTTATTTTAAATTTTCTTCATTAATTTATTTCCTCTTTTTCCTTTTTTAGCAAGCAAACTAACAAATTTGCAATTACTATGAATGTGACATGTAATGAAACAAGCGAAAAAATTCCAAATAGCGAACGAGACTTTGTAGAATATAAAGAAGACATGATGTCTGAAGAGTTAACTAGAGAATTTGAACATTTCGAAAATAAGGCAAAACCAAATTTTGATAAAACTGAGACGATTAACTTGGGGAATTCGGATCTCATAAAAGAAACAAGGATTAGTGTTTATTTGACACCGTCCTAAAGGAAAGAATTAGTTGATCTCTTGAAGCAGTATATAGATGTGTTTGCATGGTCCTATAATGATATGTCGGGTCTAAGCATAGATATTATTTCGCATAGGTTTCTAACTGATCCATATTGTCCTTCTGTAAAACAAAAGTCGAGAAAGATGAAGCCCGATTTGAGTTTGAAAGTCAAGGAGGAAGTGTCCAAGCAATTCGATGCCAACGTCATTCGAGTCACGAAGTACCCTACTTGGTTGGCCAATATTGTACCCGTGTCAAAGAAAAATGGAAAAATCAGAGTATGCGTGGATTATCGGGATCTCAACAAGGCTAGCCCAAAGAATGATTTCCTTCTGCCAAATATTCACATACTCATTGATAATTGTGCGAAGCACGAGTTGCATTCTTTTGTGGATTGCTTCGCAGGGTACCACCAGATCTTGATGAATGAGGAAGATGCTGAGAAAACTGTATTCATCACACCTTGGGGAGTATATTGTTATTGGGTGATGCCTTTTGGACTCAAGAATCCAGGGCCAACTTATATGACAGCTATGACTACCATTTTTCACGACATGATCCATAAGGAGATTAAAGTTTATGTAGATGATGTCATTATCAAGTCGCGAAAGAGATCAGATCACTAGACAGATTTGAAGAAGTTCTTTGACAGGCTAAGACGGTACGATCTAAAATTAAATCCTGTAAAGTGTGCATTTGGTGTTCCTTTCGACAAGCTATTGGGTTTTATCGTGAGTAGGAAAGGCATAGAATTGTATCCTTCTAAAATAATCCTCTAAGAAGTCAAAAGGACTTGATGAGTTTTCTAGGTTGACTCAATTACATAAGTTGATTTATTGCACAATCCACAGTGATTTGCGAGCCGATATTCAAGCTATTGAGAAAGGATGTCGCTACCAAGTGGATAAAAGATTGTCAGCAAGCTTTTGACAGAATCAAGGAGTATTTGTCTAATCTACCCATTTTGGTGCCCCCAGAACCCGAAAGGCCATTGTTGATATATTTGTCTATATCAGACAATGCCTTTGGGTGTGTTTTAGGACAACATTATGAAACTGGAAAGAAGGAGCAAGCTATACATTATTTGAGCAAGAAGTTCACGCCTTATGAAGCCCAGTATACATAATTGGAGCGTACATGTTGTGCCTCGACTTGGATTGCACAAAAATTAAGGGATTACATATGTGCATATACCACTTTTTTGATTTCTAGAATGAATCCGCTCAAGTATATCTTTCAGAAGCCTATGCCTACCGGGAAGCTAGAAAAGTGGCAAATTCTGCTTGGTGAATTTGATATTGTTTATGTTACTCAAAAGGCGGTGAAAAGACAAGCTTTAGCCGACCATCTTGCTGAAAACCCTATAGATGGAGAGTATAAACCTCTTAAAACTTATTTCCCAGACAAAGAAGTTCTATTTATTAGAGAAGATATTTCAGAAGAATATCCAGGTTGTAGAATGTTCTTTGATGGGGCTGCAAACTTCAAAAGAGTCGGTATTGGGGCAGTACTAATTTCAGAGTCAGGCCAGCATTATCCGATCTCAGCAAAGCTCACGTTTCCTTACACTAACAATATGGCAGAATATGAGGCTTGCATTCTTGGTCTTAGAATGGCTGCTGATATGAACATACAGGAACTTTTGGTAATAGGGGATTCAGATTTAGTAGTTCATCAAGTACAAGGCGAATGGAGTATCAAGAACGTGAAGCTGCCTCCATATCTGGAGTGTGTGAAAGAGTTGCGCAAAAAGTTCATCAAGGTTGAATTTAAACATGTTCCAAGAACTCAAAATGAGTTAGCAGATGTATTGGCGACCTTGTCCTCTATGATTCAACATCCAGACAAGAAATTCATAGATCCTATCATGGTTAATGTACAAGACCAACCGACGTACTGTCTTCATGTAGAAGCAAAACCAGATGACAAACCTTGGTATTACGACATCAAGAGGTATCTCAAAGACGGAGACTATCCAGAAGGCATAACCAGTATTCAGAAGAGAACATTTTGGAGATTGGCAAATCACTTTTTTCCTAAATGGAGAAGTCCTTTACAAGAAAAAACTAGATTTA
This sequence comes from Capsicum baccatum var. pendulum, assembly GCA_030864225.1. Taxonomy (NCBI): domain Eukaryota; kingdom Viridiplantae; phylum Streptophyta; class Magnoliopsida; order Solanales; family Solanaceae; genus Capsicum; species Capsicum baccatum. The sequence continues at coordinate 110,437,911 of CM061551.1, forward strand.
GGATTGTTAAGGTGTGTCGATGCTCAAGAGGCGACCAAGTTAGTCGAAGAGATACATGGGGGCATGTGTGAGCCGCATATGAATGGTTTTAATTTAGAAAAGAAGATTCTTCGGGCTAGCAATTTCTGGATGACAATGGAAACAGATTGCATTCACTTTGTGCAAAAGTGTCATAAATGTCAGATTCATGGTGACTTGATTCATGTTCCACCAAATGAATTCAACGTGACAAGTTCTCCTTGGCCATTTACAGCATGGGGCATGAATGTCATTGGTCCTATTGAGCCATCCGCATCAAATAGACATTGGTTTATTTTGGTAGCTATTGATTATTTCACTAAATGGGTAGAAGCCTCTTTATAGAAGTTTGTGACAAAGAAAGTAGTGACAGATTTTGTTCGAAATAACATTATTTGTCGATTTGGAGTCCCGGCGTCAATTATAACAGATAATGGAGCTAATCTCAATAGTGGCTTGATGCGTGAGATATGTGAGAAGTTTAAAATTACTCATTGTAATTCCACCCTTTATCGTCCTCAGATGAATAAAGCAGTTGAGGCCGCCAAAAAGAACATCAAACGGATATTACAAAAAATGATTGATAATTATAATCATTGGTATGAGAATTTGTTGTTTGCCCTCCTTGGATATCGCACCACTATTAGGACTTCCACTGGAGCAACGCCTTATCTGTTGGTGTATGGAACAGAAGCAGTGTTACCCGCAGAAGTAGATATCCCATCCTTGAGAATCATTCAGGAAACTGAGTTGAGTGATGCCCAATGGATTCAAAATTGGTATGAACAATTGATGCTAATTGATGAAAAGAGGATGAACGCAGTTTGTCATGGGCAGCTTTATCAGAATAAAATGGCCAGAGCTTTCAACAAGAAGGTACAACTGAGATAATTCAAGTCGGGATAATTAGTGTTGAAGCGCATATTTTCGCACCAAAATAAAGCTAAGGGAAAGTTCGTACCGAACTGGAAAGGGCCTTATGTTATTCACCAAGTACTGACAGGTGGAGCACTGATCTTAGCAGAATTGGATGGTGAAGTGTGGACGAAAGCCATCATGTAGATATTGTTAAGAGAAACTATGTTTAAAAGCATTTTTCTTATGTAATGTTCGTTTTGCTATGTAATGAAACTACGAATGACCTAATTCCCTTGGGGAATACGTATGAAACTCAGGTCGGGTTTGGTCTTTTAAGTAGAAGTTTCTCCAAAATCCCTCTTTGCTTGTAATGCGAACTACGGTTGACCTGACTTCCTTGGCGGATACATAGACGGACACATCGACCTCAGTCATATTAGAAAAAAATTTAAATTATTCCCTTTTTTATTATTTATTTCACATGTAATGAACTACGTTCGGCCTGATTTCCTTGGGATACGTAGGCAACCTACGAGGGTTCGGCCCCTTAGTTTTTAATTTTCTTAAATGTATTTCATGAACTATGCTTGGCCTAATTCCCTTGGTGGGATACGTAGGTAACCTATACAAGGCTCGATCTCATCATTTTGGAGTGTCAGCATCTCTCAAGTTAAAGCTGGGATAGCTTTTAAGGCGGCTTTGTTTTGAGAAACGGTCGAGAAGATGTCGTGAGATGTTGAAGAGTGTGGGTTCAATCAAGTAGTTGAAAAGAGAGGACATTCACTTTGTTTCACAATATGTCACAGTTCAAAAGTTTGGCAGAATTTTTATTTTTTTATCACTATGCATAATTGCACATTTTTCTTTATCAAAGTCATTTGTTACTCTTATTTATCTTTATCTTAAATAGTTTTCAATCAAACATGATCTCATTGTCCATTTGCCAAGATTTGAAATGAATTGGGTAATGAGTTCAAACAAAGCTGGAAGCACGAGGCATCGAGAGCCAAACCTTCAAAGTCAACACAAATCAACCACCCCCCAAACTTAGAAATTTTCTTTAAGTGCAGGTTTTTGGAGAATAGCAGAAACCAAAAGTTAATAACATTTATAGTTCTGCGAGAATTGCACCTCGAACGGTTTTAATTTCCTTTAAAACATTTAGGAGAAATTCTGCTTTATAAGTAGTACTGATTAAATGATTCTGAAGATTTACTAAGGATTGCATACGCACTACACATGATTTTTGGTTAGTCCACATAGATGTCTTTTATAATACTGCACAAGTGTTTTCAAATGCTTAAAATGCACAATACACGATTTTCAATTATTTTGCACCGCATATGCACCGCACAAATGCTTTAAAATATGTTAAAATTTATTGTACATGGGATTAATGGCTTTGCATAAGCACAAACGCATTGCACAATTGCTTTAAATTATTTTAAATACTCAATACATGGCTTTCAATTGCTTTGCATATATGCTCTAAAATGCACGGCACATACACTGAAAACATGCTTTAGAATGCACTATACATGACTTTAATGGCTTTCGCATAGGCACAATTGCACTGCACAATTGCTTCAAGTTATTTTGCATTACGCATGACTATCAATTTCTTCTTAGACACTGCACAATCTCTTTAAGTTATTTTCACTATGCATGGCTTTCAATTTCTTCTACAGCATCACACAATTTCTTCCAAATGCGTTGCACAATTGTTTTATGATAATTGCACAAAACTTATGGATGCACCAAACAAATATTTTAGGGAAATTCATTGCTTGTGAAAGTCATTTTTCATAAATCATTGGCTTAGAAAAGGAAAGCCTCCATCCATTAATCATTTGGCTGAAAATGCCTCATCTTTATAATTTACTTGGTTTAAGGCCATATTTTCATCGCCGAAATGCATCATTCACATGAATCATCGGCCTAAAAATTCATTTGCATAAGATTTGTTTCCAACTTGCAAGACCATTTACATAGAGTAATGCTCGAGGCGTTATCTTCATTAATTCACTGAGTGCATTTACTATTATGTACTAATCGTTTTACCTAGTTTAAGTTTTGTAGGAACCTTAGCACAAAAGTGAAACTATCTCTAAGCAGCGAACTAGGGCAAAGCTAGCGTAATATCAAGCATCCCTAGTGGCGTCGACGATTCAAAAGTTCGACTCGACTCAATTTTCAAAATTCCCATGCAACTTTAAACTAATTTCACAAATTTATTCTTATATTCCAGCGGCATCATAAATCTAAAACAGGGACAAAATTTTGAGATTCTCTCAATTTTTTGAATAACATAACTTTTGAACTACATCGACCTGATTCTTGTAAAACTCGAGATATATACACTACTCAGAAATCAGGGTTCGGTCGTATTCATAATCAAAATCGTGCCAATTTTAGCTTCACCACTCTACCTTTCAGGTGTAGCCTTTTTGTAATTGGTCTAATTTACCAGTCGAAACAAAATTTGTTAGCGTTAACGTCTTCGCCCAAAGATTCTTTTCATCATCTTTGGTCTAAGAGAGACAAGTTGTTGACACCCAAGTTTGGCTTTCCTTTTCATAAAATTAATTTTTTGATGCTTAGGATTCTTGAATATTTTTCCAATACATTTTTCTTATTTTTTTATATTAATAGTTTGAAAAATAATATTTTCTTATCTTTGCACCTTATATATTTACCCAGACGTATTTTAAATATAACATAGATGCATATTTGAAATCGTGCATGTGTGTCTATGTACTTATATGTGTGAAAATGTATACTTTTTGGAAAAATAACTAGAACAAAATAAACATCGATGAATTAATTAATTGAAAATGATTTAGGAAAATTAGATTTGTTACAAATATAATTCACTTATGCACAATTTTTAGACCATCCCTTTCAGCCTAATACCACTAAGACCAGCCCAAAATTCCTTTGTTTTGCCTAAAAATTAACACCAGCCTAACCCAAAATAGCCCCGACCCGGCCCAATTCTCTAATTTCCTCCAACTAGACTCCACTCCTTTCTCCAAGTTCATTCCCAACAGAACTACTCAGTTCATCTTCTTCACCAAAGAGCCCCATGAACCTGCCTCTCTCCTTCTTTTGTCCAATGGATAATCACCGAAATCAATACCACAGTCACCCATCTCCATCACTACAGCTTTATATCCTTTCACGTCCCCTTTCATTGAAGTCTCAAAGCTACCTATAGCTAAAATCATCTTATGAGATCTTCTGAAAGGGAAGGGATATGGGTATCCAACAGTTTCTGAAGTGTTTTTACATTGATTCAGCAGTCAAAGAACTCATCCGTCTTGAAGAATTCAAGCCACCAATATCAAATTTCCATTTAAGTCTCAATCTTTCAAATCCTATACGAAAAAGGTAATTTTCCTTCATCAAAATGTCACTTTTAAATTCAAATTTCGAATTTCTCAAGGCTTTCTCCAAGAAGGCGATTTAATTTTTCCTATAAAAGGGGGTTCTTTTTCACCTCTCAGGAGAGGACAAAAAAATTTAAAAAAATGGAGAAATTTTTGGTCCCTTACTGTTTTCACTCTTAAGTTTTCTTATTCTATTTTAATTTTCGGTCACTGTTCCTCCCGTCTCTCGTCGCTTTTCATCGCTCGTACTCGAGGCTGGTGGGAAAGTTGTTCATCAAATCGTGGTTAGATTCACTGCCCAAAACAAGTTCGAGTTGAATCTTCGACGAAAATCCCTTGTTCGCTGCCCCACGCAAGGAGCGCGTTTGGAGTCTCATGGCTCGACCCCATCTCTGTCCAAATCAGAGAAGCGAACAATAATTATTTTGCATATTTCCACACACTAGTGCCTCTTTCCCCTTTTTTAAGATTTATTCGTCTTTTTGTAGACATCTATTAATATTGTTGTTTTATATTTCGCCTATTATTGTTTAAATTTTTTTTGTATGTTTTCTTATTTGAATTAGCGTGAAATTCTTAATATGATAGTGAATTTATTATTTTCCTTTCCACCTGTTAGATTTTAAACTTAGCATTATCATTAGACTTCGGTATACGATATATATATTTAAAAGGTAAATTTGGTAGGTTAAAATATATATTTTTGAATAAAGGCCGAGTTTATTGGAATTCCTTAATACTTTTTTAAAAATGCAATAGCGACTTATTTTAGAATAAAATTAGTCTCTTGTTAGTTACCAAGGTTGAAATAGTCAACTATAAGTTTTGAGGTAGATGGGTTTATTATCATTAAACTCGGAAATCGATTGTAATCATTTTGGACATGGGAAATCAACTTCCTTTTCTCATCAATTTTAAATAAAATATAGTACCTTTTTTAATTTGATTTCATGAGGTCTTTTCTTAAGATTTCAAATGGCAAAGATATTAGTTTAAAACATAAGTCTTTCCTTAGTAAAAAAAAAAAATTCAAGTCTATATGGATCTAACTATTTATTTTTAGTTATCTTCAACAATTCATTTAGTATAGGATAATTAACCATCATATTTACCTCTATTCCAATGCAGTATAATATCTCATGTAGACCCCACAATTTTCTTCATAATTTTCTATAAATGTTTTTTGTTGGTTCTAATAAACAATACACATTTCTATTCGCTTTTATAAATGGTGAAATTTCACTTTTATTTTATTCAAGTGAAATTTGTCCAGAGGTAAATAGAATTAATTTTTTTTGCATAGTTAGTTATAGTAAATTATTTAATGGAGTAACAAAGAAATAAAAAAAATATATTACTCCTTTCGTTTTAAAAAGAATGATCTATTTCAACTTGGCACGAGATAATAAAATAAAGGAAACTTTTGTATCTTGTGTTCATAAATTAAAGTCATGTCAAATGTATCAAAATATTTTTTATCTTGTGGTTTAAAACATAACACATGAAAAATTAAAATTAAAGTGTTGTCAAAGAAGAAAAAATATTTTTTAAAACAAATTAAAATAAAAAAATAAGGCATTATTTTTGAAACTGATAGAGTAACAAACATCTGCAAGGCATTCATATACCCACAGTTCACATCATTCTAAAATAATTTCAAGTTAAACTTTTTTACGATATCTAAAATAATTTTAAAATACAATTTGTTAAACCTTAAAAAGTAATTTAAGTAGTGAGTTTTATTCATACTATATGAGAATTTATGTGCTAATTTTTTTATTAAATGTAAATTTAAATAATATGTTTGTCAAATGAGAAGAAGAATATTAAATTTAAAGAGAAATTGTATTTGAAGTTTCTTCTATTTAAATGTTTTTTCAATCATGGTGTCCAAACAAAGTGTCTTTCCTCGTAACTAAATCTACAGAATAAACAAGTTTCTTTTGAGTGTAACATTCATTATTATTTTTTACAAATATTATTTATAGTTAATTTATGTTGAAGGTAAAACTTACAAATATAACCAAGGGTTTAGCAGTTTTTTCATAATTATTTAAATATTTTTATTTAATTTTTATGTTGACCCCACCACAACTCTATTTTAAATAAAAAAATTGATATAATGGTCATTTCATTAGAATCTTTTAAATGTCACCGATCATGTAATCTTTTACATGGATTCCACACACCTCAAGTGTATGTCTATTTTTCTATGTAGTAAAAAAATGCATTATATTAGAATGCATATTTTAATACATTCTATGTTTCAATTCAAATAATATGTTTTACTTTTTAATCTGTGCTAAGAAAGAATTGATATATTTTATTTGATTAGTATTTTATAACATTAACAATATTTTAATCATGTTGAATTTCATTTATTTGTCAAAAGCTCCGCAAAGATATACTCTTCTATTTAAGATTTGTTTATTTTAAAGATAATTTGAAACATCATGAAGTTTTTTCTTATATCTTAAATTCGATGTTTGTTCAAAATGTTATAAATTGAAATAAAGGGAGACGTAGTTTAGAGAAGAATGTGCAAATACTCACATATTTTTCAAAAAAGATAAAAAGGTGAAATTAGTTTTGACCACACATTTAATTGCATAAATTAACTATTACTATATTATAGTAAGATAATAAAAATTACTCATAAATATTGAATAGGGGTTTATCTATCAAACACAATAAATAATTCCTCCATAATTTCAAAACTTCACATGATATATATTATTACAAAAATTTGCACTACATATAATTTATGAAAACATAATTAATTACTAAGTACCTATAAAAATTATTTTAAACAACTTATTTAAAATGTAATATTAACTATCTCATGTCAAATTATTATACTATATTGTTAGCATCCTATGTTTACGTTTTAATAATGACAAACTGATGAGTGTATCTTTGCAGGATAATTGGACGACTGCTAATGATGAAGGGATGTCCCACACAAGGATATGAAGGACCAAAAAATTAATGAAGACAAGCAAGAAAGCCGGCTCCAAGAATAGGAGGATATCAAATCATTAGCTACAACATCCAAGCGAATCAATCAAAACAAGAACAAAAGAAAGGAAAAATCGCAATCCCGGAATCACGGTAAATCAGATGAATCACAACAAAGGAAAAAGAAGAAAAGATCATGACAAGAGCAAAAGAAAGAAAAGACCACGGACGGACGTGAGTGAAAAATTGCGTATGGACATATCTGATATAGACATACTATAAAGTTACTTTCCTCAATCAAGGAATCAATTCAAATCGTTGATTGAGAAGAAATCTCTCGAGTTTTGTTGTGAAGAGTAAGCAGCTGAAGACTATAAAAAGAAAAAGACTAAAGATAGACAAAGGTTACGCAACTTCAAGAAGAATCTCAAAGTATCTCAATCTTAGTCTCACGAAGCTTTGTAACTCTTAGTATACAATAGTTGTATAAAGAGTAGGATTAAGTCAACTTTGTAACACAAACTGAAGCTATGTCACAAGATCTGAAGAACAAAATTTTGGAACTTATTTTCCATCATTGCACTCGAGCCCGGCATTGAACGATCTAAGGAAACATTGAAACCCAAGGGGAATGGAAGTAGGCACCACATTGGTGTTCCGAACCAGGATAAATCTCTGTGCCTTTACTTTACATTCAATTATTTATTTTCTTGATTATTTCAAACCTACTCTATTTTGTGAAGTGTACTAATCTGTAGGAGAGTCGACTGTGAGGAGTCAATAGTCGACTCACAGAAAATTTTCAATTCACCGTCCTCTTGAATTTCAATTGATATCAGAGCAGGTCTTACCAATAGTGTTGCATAACCACAAATGAGTAAATATCAAATGGCAAATTATCAAATTTCTGATACTTTTCTTCAAGATGGTCACTCCTCCATAAGACCACCATACTTCAATTGACAATATTACTCTTACTGGAAGAATAGATTCAGAATTTTTGTCCAATCAAATGACTTCCAAGCCTGAGTTGTCATTAAGAAGGGTCCAAAGCTGATTCCATGACTCAAATATAAGCAAAAAGACAGAGACAAGAAATCTAATAGTACTGACATAGAAAACCCTGAAAGTTTCGAGTTCACCAAAAAACAACAAGAGATAATCCAAACTAATGCACGTGCTATAAGTTTACTTCTTTTTACAGTTAGTGGAGAAGAATACGACAAGATATCAACTTGCGAGACTGCAAAGGAAATGTAGGTCAAATTGGAGGTAACCTATGAAGGAACCACCAAAGTCAAAAAGTTAAAGATTTCTACCTTGGTCAATGAATACGAGTTGTTCAAAAAGGAATAGAATGAGAACATTGAAACAATGTTTGCCAGATTCAGCAAAATCGTATGCGAACTGAAATCACTGGGGATAATATATCCGCATGGCCTGCAAGTCTAGAAGTTGATCCAAAGTCTCCCAAAAATTTGGAAAACCAAGGCTGTCATTCTGAAAGATGGAGATCTTCACAACATGACATATGACGAGCTACGCGGTAACCTAATTGCATATGAATGAAATTATATCAACAGGTACCACAAAGAGTAAAAGAAGAAACCAGTAGCCTTCAATGCTGCTCCAACTCAAGAAGAGGACATATTGGAAGATGCCAATAGTGAAGGAAAGGCCCTCATTAACCGTGAAGTAAGGAAGATCATGAGACAGAGACAACAAAGATCCCAAGGAGACAAAAAAGACTCCACTAGAAACGATGATCGCTATTATTACTGTGCAAGGCCTGGCCACTTCAAATAAAATTGTCCAGAATTAAGAAAAAAAACATCTAGGAAGAATCAAAATGTTAGAGCCTGAAGTGTTGAAGATGAAACCGAAGAAGAATAGAAGCCATCAATATGTGCTTCACGGCAATAGGTGAATCTAGCGGGTAAGACTACATGATTGCCATAACTGTAATATTTTTTAATCTAACTTAGATATGATAACCGACGAGCTTCAAAAGGTTATAGATACATATAACAAACTCGCTCAAGAGAAGAAAAAATGTAAAGCTCGATTTAAACAAAAAATCAAACAGGAACAAAGAAGTTCTCAAATAGAAATTGAAGCATGTCAAATTGAAATTGACATACTTCATGAAGAGCTTGATGATGTAAAAATAAAATTAAACAATATTAAGAGTTCACCAAGTCAAGGTTTTGTGAGATCAAACTCTTTTAAAAATAATTCAAGTTCCTCATCAGAATCCTTTAAATTAGCCAAGACCTTTTTCTCCTTTCGAGGACCTGTCTGTTTTATCTGTGGATAGAGAAGGGACAAATCCTAAAGTTGCAGGCATAAGCCTAAAAGTGTGTGGGTTTAGAAGCTTAAAGGAAGCACATCTAACCCTCAAGGACCCAAGATCACTTGGGTACCTAAACATAATTAATTTTCTTATTTTGCAGGAACATGCCCGTAAAAGCTATAAAAAGAAAATATGGCGTATTGATAGCAGATGTTCCAGACACGTGAATAACAAGAAAGAATTTTTAGGGGGATCAGTCAGATTCGGTGACTACACTAGAGGCAACATCATCGGAGTCGACTCAGTAAATCTCAGCTCATCATGCAAGTTTACTGAAGTATATTTAATAGGTAGCCTCAAACAAAACTTTCTCAGCATCAATCAGTTGTGTGACGTCGGATTTAGAGTCTCCTTGAAAGACGAAAGTTGCTCTATCAAACATGATGAAAAAGACATCTCTCTCATCGGTGATACCCTCAAAACTTATCTGTAGAATGGCATCGTAGAGCAAAGAGAATCGGCCTCTCCAAGAAACTGCCTAGACCACGGTGTTAGAACATAATCTCCCAAATCACTTTTGGGCAAAAGCAGTAAGGACACATGTCACACCATCAACGGATGCCTAATCAAACCTATTCTAAAAAAGATGCCTTATGAACTTTGGAGAGGAAAGAAGCCTAACATTACCTACTTTTATCTGTTTGGGTGCAAATGCTTGATCCAATAAAAGGTAATGATAAAGAACGGGTGAATGATCCGCAATCTGGAGAAAATACTAGCACAACCTCTGAGCCATCACAAGACAAGTCGACTATACCCCCTTCAGAGTTGACTTCTACATCAAAAACAGCCAAACTAAGTATTCCAAGAGAATGAAAACATCATGCTAGCTATCTAAATGATTTCATCTTCAAAAATTAGGATGACAGAGCGAAAACAAGAGCATCAGTAAGAAAACAGGCGTTTGTTGCCCTTGTATCTCATATTAAATAAACAAGGTAAGATTATCAGAAATAAATCCAGACTTGTAGCTTAAGGCTATTCCCAACAAAAATGTATTGACTATGATGAAACCTTTACCCCCGTGACAAGGTTAGAATCAATTCGAATGTTATTAGCGTTTGCTGCTTTCAAATATTCTAAGTTATATCAAATAAATATCAAAAACGCCTTCATAAGTGGTTTTATTCATGAAGAAGTTTTCGTTAGACAACTCCTAGAGTTTGAAAATCCGTCATATCCAAGACTATGTTTTTAAACGGTCAAAAGCACTCTACGGTCTTCAACAAGCTCCAAAGGCTTGGTATGAGAGATTGAGTGATTTACTACTAAATAACAATTTTTAAGAAAGCAAAATTGATACAACTCTGTTCTTACAAAAGCTTGATTTAAATATTTTTATTGTACAAATTTACGTTGATAATGTTATTCTTGATAGTTCTAACTTCTCTTTGTTGAGAATTTTGCTAATCTTATGAAAGGAGAATTTGAAATGAGTCTTACGGTTGATGCCCTAATTTCATGACATATCAAGAAGCAAATCTCAGTTGACCTATCAACAACTGAAGCCAAATACGTAGCCATTGGGAGTTGTTGTACTCAAATCCTATAAAGTATGGGTCAACTACTTGATTTTAATGTGTCTTATGAATCTGTACACATAATGTGTAATAACACCAGTGATATTAATCTATCTAAATATACTATGCATCATTCTAGGGATAAATACATAGACGTTAAGCATTATTTTATCCGTGATCAGGTAATAAATGGTGACTTTTTTATTTTATTTGTTGACTCTGAAAATCAACCTGCTGGCATTTCTACAAAACCTATCTTAAGGAAAGATTTTGTTTTCTGACAGAAAAACTTGGTATAAGATATTCTGAAAAATTTCTAATGATTCAAAAGACCCTTATTTTTGGAACAAAATCCTTCAGCCACTCTCTGACCCGCGTCCTTTCCTTTCAAATCTCCCTCTTTACACGCTACCTTTTTCTATTCCATCATCATTACCATCTCTGCACTCTCTCACTTCCCAATACTCTTCCACCCTTTCATCTCCAACCCTAACCCAAGACTATTGTATTTCCTCCTTCAACTCTATCCCTTCACCTTCCTCTTTACATTTTTATATTCATCCATCCTCATTTTTTTCTACCATGAAAAAAACTCATTCAATGGCTAACCTCAACAAAACTTCTCCAAACCAAAATTCCTCTAACTTTGACTCTGTACTTCTCTCTAAATCCTTAGAGGAAGCCTCTTCTTACTCTCTCCAGTCAATTGTCTCTAAAAAATGAACTACTTCAAGCCTTATTTCCCCCTCTGACAAATGATGGTCCTATGCTCTGGATTCTCTTTCTCCAGAGGACAAGCATAAATTCTGGACTTACACTCTCAAAGAAAAGTTTATCACCTTCAAATATCGCTCTATTGTATCTAGTCGAGTCATCAATCTCTCTCACCTAAAGGAATCCCGCTGTAATATTGTCCACTTTTTTAAAGGCCAAGACTTGTCCATGGTGTTTCGCCATTGTGTATTGGAGGTATTTGAAGACCCCATCTGGATGTTCTATGCCAACCTTTGTCTTTCCCTAAACATCGGCGAGTTGGAAACCCTGGTTCTAGGAACACGTATTGTTCTCAATGACTTTCTATTTGAGAAAGTGTTGGATTCCAAGTTCACAAGTATTGTTCCATTCATGAACGGCTCCTGGATGGAGAATTTTGAAGTTAGTTTTGATGAAGCAAAGAAGGCAGTCTCAGATCTCGACTCAAATAGCCTTTTTTTAGTCCTCTATTTCTCAATTTTTGAAATAGAATCTTGGCCAACATCATTGCAACCACTCTAATTCCTCGAAAGGGATCTCTCAATAATGTGACATTTAGAGATGTGTTTGTTCTCTACTGCTTGATTAAGAAATATAAGATCAACTAGAGTACCTAGACTTGTGAATGTATGATAAAAAGTGCCGCCGACTCTCACATTTCAGCCAGCTTGCCCTTTGGATTGCTCATCACTCAGATTCTCCTTGACTATGGAATTGAACTCTCAGCCTATCCATTGGTAGAAGTCTCTGCCACTTATGACTTAAAGATATTCGTAAGCACGGGCTATGTTCTGATTGAAAATGAATGGTGTAAAAAGGATTATGTCAAAAGTCAGTCTGACACACCCAGGGTAAGTAAATCTATGCCTAATTTCGTGTTCTATGCAGATAAGAAAATTGAAGAACTCAAAGGCAGGCTCACCGTTATTGAGGAAGGAATAGCTGGCCTTAAGGAGTAGACTGCCAAGCTGCTACAACTGAGCAAACAGACCAGTACCGACATAGGCAAAGTGTGACTCTCTCTCGACGGTTTCAAATAGGAAAGGATAAAGTTGTTTAACAGAATGTTCTCCCATGTTGATTCCATTAAGTCTGAGTATTTCTCCTCCTCCAATGAGCTTGCAATCTCTATTCAAAACTCATACTCCAACTTTACCAAGAGTGTTGAGAAATTCTATGACCGTTTCTACCTTAACATGCACAACACCCTTACCTATTTCCTAGCCAAACGACGCTGAACTATTATATTGCATTCTAAAGGGGGTCTGTCTTTTCTCGTACTCTGGATTGTATAAAGACACTATATACTCATGTTCCAATGTGATTTTGTTGCTACTCTATATCGTAACTTTGCATATCCCATATTCCCTACTTTGTTTTTACGTTTGGTTTCTACTCTATTTTGTATTTGCTATATTTGCATTGGTCTTTTTTATTATGTCAAAAAGAGGAGAAGATGATCACATCAGTCAACAAGACAGGGGGACCTAGTCGACTATCACAAAAAAAAAGTCGACTATAGCCACCAAGACAGGAAGACAGGGGGAGCAATTCGGCCATCTTAACAGGAAAGTTAATTGATGTTTAATGTTTGTCATTATCAAAAATGGAGAGATTGTTAGCCTCCTATGTTTATATTTTAATAATGACAAACTGATGAGTGGATCTTTCCAGGATAATTGAACGACTGCTATGATGATAGGATGTCTCACACAAGGATATGAAGGACCAGAAAATTAATAAAGACAAGCAAGAAAGCCGGCTCCAAGAATAGGAGGATATCAAATCATTAACTACAGCATCCAAGCGAATCAATCAAAACAAGAACAAAAAGAAGAAAAATCGTAATCCAAAAATCATGCAAATCAAATCAATCACAATGAAGGGAAAGGAAGAACAGATCACGACAAGAGCAAAAGAAAGAAAAGATCACGGACGGATGTGAGTGAAAAAATATGTATGGACATATATGATATGGACATACCATTCAGTTACTTTTCTCAATCAAGGAATCAATTCAAATCCTTGATTGAGAAGAAATCTCTTGGATTTTCTTACGAAGAATAAGCAGTTGAAGACTATAAAAGAAAAAGACTAAATATAGATAAAGGTTACGCAACTTCAAGAAGAACCTCAAAGTGTCTCAATCTTAGTCTCACGAAGCTTTGTAACTCTTAGTTTACAATTATTATATAAATAGTAGGATCGAGTCAACTTTTGTAACACAAACAGAAGTTGTGTCACAAGATCTGAAGAACAAAATAAGTCTTCGAAACCTATTTCTCATCATTGTACTCGAGCCCGACATTGAACGGTCTAAGAAAATATTGAAACTCAAGGGGACTGGAAGTAGGCACCACATTGGTGTTCCAAGTATCTTTACTTTACATTCGATTATTTATTTGCTTCATTAAAATATTCATCCAGTAGGTCCTTACTTTCGTTTGTTAAACGCCCATAAAATGAATTTAAATGTATTTAAAATAAATTTATGTATGAATTAGTATCCTTTATTACTTTGTATGATTCTATATAAAGTGTTAATAAATAGATATTTATAATTTTTATCTATTCACTTGTACAATTTTTAAATAAAGTAGAAAAAGAAATATTATAATTAGTGTTTTAATCCAAGAGAATGTGTTGGACCTGATATTAAACTAAGCATTAGAGTATATGATATTTTAATGTTAATTATGAAACCTTAAAATAAATTATAAGCTATTATTTGACTTTATAAAAATAGAATGTTATATTTTATTATATAGTGTTATTTCTACTTATATTTTCTATTGAGTTTATTTAAAAATATTAATGAATATTTTTTAGTGAAAAATTAATTAAATAGCTATAAATCTATTTAAAATTATAATATTGGACCCGTAAACGGGCCCTTCATTATCTAGTATGACATACAAATGACTTCATATTTCCCGCACAATTGTGAAACACACCATCCATATTGCAAGGGTGAATATATCAAAAGACATATATATTCATACATAAATATATATATATATATATATATATATATATATATATATACATATATATATATATATATATATTACAATTTTGGTAGCTTAAAATAATTCTCCAGTGCTATGTTTGCAGAAAGCATAACGTTAACTTGATTTTTGATTCTTATGGACCAGAATTAAAAAGCAAAATAAAACAGTGAGAAAAATGATTTTTAAATTTTTTTTGCATTTTATTTACTTTCAAAAGGTAATTTTATTATTATTTTACTACTATATAGAAGAGAGAGCCCTTGAACGACCAAGGGCAATACTGTAAATATTTTTATTTTTAAGGGTAAAACGATAAGAATGTTTTTTAACCAAACCACGAGCTTTCCCATTTCTTCCTGATCTTTCCCATTGTATCTCTCTCTCTGCACACAATCATATAACTTTCTCCCATATGGGATAAGGCTGCCAGTTGCATCACGGAGACTACTAAAAAAATGTTGGGTGTTTAGAGGGGTCTGGCAAGATGACATAAGGGGGACTGGTGGTAGAATGAAGATATTAAGAAGGAAGTAGAGATTAAGAAGGGGGCGTATGTTAAGTTGATTGAGAGTAAAGATGTAGAGGAGAAGAGGATGAATTGGGAGGTCTACAAATTAGCAAAGAAGGAGGCTAAGCTTGCAGTTACGGCAGCAAAGTTAGCAGCATTTGAGAGTTTGTACACGGTGTTAGAGGAGAAAAGCGGGGAAAAGAGGTTGTATAAGCTTGCTAAGGCTAGGGAGCAAAAGGTTCAGGATCTCGACCAAGTAAAGTGCATTAAGAGGGAGGATGGTAGAGTTTTGGTGGAGGATACCCATATTAAGAAGAGATAGCAGGAGTATTTCCATAGGCTTTTGAATGGGGAAGGGGATAGAGGCATTGAGTTAGGTGAGCTGGAATACTCGGAGGAGAGACGTGATTTCAGTAATTGTAGATGCTTTAAGATTGAGGAGGCCTGTTTGTACGATGCGGAGGGGAAGGGCGACGGGGCATGATGAGATTTTGGTGAATTTTTGGAAGTTTTCAGGTAGGGCAGGGTTAAGGTGGTTAACTAATTTGTTTAACGGCATTTTTAAGACAACGAGGATGCCTGAATCCTAGAGGTAGAGTACGATGATTCTTTTATATAAAAACAAGGGGTACATTCAGAGTTACACCAACTATAGGGGTATCAAGCTGCTGAGTCATACTATGAAGGTTTGGAAGAGGGTGGTGGAGCAGAGATTAAGGAAGATCGTGTCCATTTCAGAGAATCAGTTTAGTTTTATGCCCGATCGCTCGACTACAAAGGCAATACACCTAGTGAGAAGATTGGTGGAACAGTATAGGGAAAGAAAAAGGGATTTGCATATGGTCTTCATCGACTTGTAAAAGGCTTATGACAAAGTCCCTAGGGAGATTCTTTGGAAATGCTTAGAGGCAAGAGGGGTCCCGGTGGTGTACGTCAGAGCTATTAAGGACATGTACGAGGAGAAAAGACTCAAGTGAGAACCACGGGAGGGGAATCAAAATATTTTTCAGTCGAGACAGGGTTGCATCAGAGTTTGACTCTTAGCCTGTTCCTGTTTGCATTGGTGATGGACGTGTTGACGCGACATATTTAAGGAGAGGTACATTGGTGTATGTTATTTGCGGATGATGTAATGTTGATTGACGAGACGTGAGGGGGTGTAAATAAAAAATTAGAGGTTTAGAGGCAAACCTTGGAGTCCAAGGGGTTCAGGTTGGGTAGGTCCAAGACGGAGTATATGGAATGCAAATTTAGCGACTTAAGGCAGGAGGACGATGTGGTGGTGAGGCTGGATTTCTAAGATGTTTGTAAGAAGGATAGATTTAAGTATCTTGGGTCTATGATTCAAGGAAATGGCGAGATTGATGAGGATATCTCTAACCGTATTGGAGCAGGTTGGATGAAGTGGAGGCTCTCCTCGAGTGTGTTGTGTGATAAGAAGGTGTCACTTAAGCTTAAAGACAAATTCTATAAAGGGACAGTCCGTCCAGCTATGTTATATGCAGCAGAGTGTTGGCTAGTCAAGAACTCCCACATTCAAAAATTGAAGGTGGCGGAAATGAGAATGTTGCATTGGATGTGTGGACTTACTAGAGGGTATAGAGTTTGAAATGAGATAGTCTGAGAGAAGGTGGGAGTGGCTTCGGTGGAGGACAAGATGCGGGAAGGAAGATTGAGATGGTTTGGGCATGTGATGAGGAGGGGCACGGATGCCCCAGTTCGTAGGTGTGAGAGGCTAGCATTTGATGGCTTTCGGAGGAGGAAAGGTAGGCCCAAGAAGTACTGAAGGGAAGTGATTGGACATGATATGGAGCAGCTACAGCTTACTGAGGACATAACCCTAGATAGGAAGGTGTGGAGGTCGCAGATATGGGTAAAAGGATAGGTCGCGTGCGTGGGTTATAGCTAGTTGTAGAAGAGCTCATGTATAGCTGGGTTAGTAATCTCAGGACTGTGTCCATAGGTAGGGTTCGTACTTTTCGGATGCCATATTTCTTATCTCTTATTTCATATCGCGCTCATTTATCTTATTTCGTATTGCTCTGACTTCTATTTTATTTTTAGTATGTATTATTCCTTTTATGTTATTCCACCCACCATGCTTAATGGTGAATTACGCTCTTGCTTACTATTCTCTATCTTGAGCTAGGGGTTTATCAAAAACGGCCTCTCTACTTCTTTGGAGGTAGCGGTATGAACTGCGTACTTTCTACCCTCCCCAGACCCCACTTTGTGGGAGTACACTGGGTTTGTTGTTGTTGCAATACTTTGTTCGTTTCTCTTCTATTATAGTTTTCTCTCTTCCTGATAGTAATTTTTATTGGTGTGTTCGTATAGCATTTTAGAGTGTGAGTAGAGAGTTTATTTCTTAGTACTATAATTTAACGTAGTTCCTAAGAAGGATAAGATAGATGCAAATGTTATATTATTCTTACATAGGTAATGAATCTTTAGAGTAAGATACGCTAAATACTCTCAAATTTTACTCATTTCGTGTTTTGTAAGTAAAAGGATAAAAAAAGGGGCAAAGTGTGCACGAATTAAGACTACCTCACTGAGCAAAGCTCAAAGTGAGACATTTAATCTATGTATTGACTGCTACACCTTTCTTCATTAAACATATTTTTTGTTCTCGAATTTATACGTATACTCATCATCTTTCATAAGATATATCTTCAATTATTTCATCGTTCAGATGATATATCATCTATTTATTTCATCTTTCATGACATTTATATATAATTCTTTACTGATTTTTATGACAATTTATTACGTTTTTCTCTCACCGAATATACATACTTAATCATAATACTATCGTCAGGTGGCCAACCAACCCACCGAGCTACTAACAATCTAATAAGTTTACTTTTTTCACTATCATATATGTTACATATTTTGTAGGACCTTCCTCAACTATATCATCAAAATTGTTGCAACTGATATCTCCTTTGAAGGAAGAGAGACAACAAATCAAACTAAAAATGGTGTAGCAAGAAATTTTTAAATATTTGGAACTCAAAAATAACATAGATCTCATTGAAAGCTAATAGGTTGAAGGCATTGTAGAGAGCTACAACTTTAACTGCTCTTATCAAGTTTGCTTGATGGCTACTATATAGAACTCAATACAGACTTGTAACTTATTGGTATATCTTTTTCTATTGTTATATGTTATTGATAAAGTTCTCATTAAATACTTAGATACACATTAGTTTGAATGCCTAGAAGCTTACAAAAATGATAAGTTTTTTTAAAATGATAAGTTTTTTTCACATTTGCTTGAATTGAAGATCTCTTCCATCAACTTTAACTTTCTCAAACATTGAACAAAGCATTTTTATTCATCCTTAACTTTGAATCATTCTTTGGAGCTAATGTATAGACTTCTTGAATGTTTCTTCTTAATATAACAAGTCAAATATATGATGTGCTACTTGGTTTTCTAACTAATTCTTGTCAATATATATTATATAGTAGTTCATCCGTCTTGGCATGGTTATGAACTTGCCACCTACAATGATGAGGAACTTGTTAATAGAAAGTTGAATGCTATAATGATGAAATATTATGGAGGCCTTTTAAGAGCTATTTCCTTGAGATATTTCATATGAAATTGAATAATTTTCTCATATCATACAGATCATTGGTAGAATATGGTGCTTCAAAAAATGCTCGAGTAAAATGGAATAGATTAGTAATATTGTATCATAGTTTAACTGTTTCAAATTTTATTCTTGGATATATAGTTCCTGATTTTCTCCGTGATATTTGGTCCTAATGAGGCCTAGCCATTAGACACTTATTGTATTAGGGAAGAGTTTTAAAAAAACTTGCGAGATAAATCAATCCTATAGAAAAAGATAGAATTCTTTGGACATGACGGTTGAGGAGTTTATACAATGCCTTGTGAATGATCCTAATGAGATTATGTATTGTCCAATATGATAGTTGATCGAAGTGAAGGGTAACGAGACAAGCAAACATACTTTTGCATGATTTGGAGGGGTGGGTCCTTAACATGCCAGTGTTGTTTTTAGATTACTTGGAGTGAAGGAAATTCTTATTAACAATAATAGACTACATATATAATTATTAAAAACATCTGGGTTATTCTGTAATTAGTTATTTTTCAGTTCTCTATATATACAGCTGTAACCCCTTCAATATCAATAAGATCAATTATTATTAAATTATATCATGGTATCAAAGCTAGGGTTTCTTCTTCCGCCCAAACCCTAATCTCTCCTCTTTTCCGACGTGTGTGCGCCGCCGCCACCGTCTACACCACGCCGCACGGCCTCCCTCCTCCGTCGTAGGTCGGCGCCATGGACAAGGTTGTTGATCCTCTGTCAAATTTACCGTCTGGAGTAAAATTACTGCTCAGGAATCTCCACAATCTCATCCCCGAAAAATTATCTGACAACAACTACCCGGCCTGGGCACTTAACGTCCGCACCGCCCTCGCAGCCAACTTGCTGCTCGGATGGATTGACGGTGCGGAGAAGCCGCCGCCCGAGACAGCCGAGGAGGACGGCGTCATGCTCCCAAATCCCGACTACCTTCCGTGGATGATTGTAGATACTCAGATCCGAGCCTGTCTTCTCGCAGTTATTAGCCCCTCTGTGCACAAACACGCCCGGGGTTTTCTCACATCGGCTTCACTTTGGGACGCACTAGCCACAAGGTACAACTCTGTATCCACGGCTCATATCTTTCAGTTGCGTGACAGATTGCATACTCTTCGGAAGGGAACGAAGACGATGACTCAATACCTTGATGATGTGGCCTCTATTCTGTCTGACCTAGATGCTGTGAACGAGATTATTCCTGAACGAGACGTGGTGAATGCCGTGCTACGTGGTCTTCCGTCTGGCTATTCCTCTCTCAAACAGCATATTCGCCTCTCACCTGTCGAAATCACTCTGAATCAACTGTCTGGATGGCTTAATGCAGAAGAATTGAATCTAGACATGGAACACAAATTACTGCTCGGAGAAGCCAGTTCCACCCCTGGCGTCACGGCTCTTTACTCGGCTGGCAGCGGGGGCTCGGCCAGGGGTCGCGGTGATGATCGCCGTAACCAAGGGCGAGGCAGCGGCGGTGGTGACCGTCGGAACGCCGGGCAGCAAGGCAGAGGTGGGCCTCCACCGAGGGACGGCTTCCAATCAGGCCGCGGACAGGGACGAGGAAACCAGCGGGTGCCCACACGAGATCTTCCGACGTGCCAAATTTGTGCTAAACGGGGCCATTCTGCGGCTAATTGCTGGTATCGTTATGATGACTCGCAGAATGTAAATCGCCAGTCCGGCGGATCAAGGGCGATGCATGCGTCCACAAACGCTCAATCTGGCGATTGGTATCTAGACACAGGTGCTAACACCCATGTGACGTCGGATTATTCACAACTTCAAGCTCCTCATCCGTATCATGGCTCAGAAACTATTACAGTAGGCAATGGTCAATCCCTTCCCATCACAAACACCGGCTCTGGGTATGTCTATACCCCAAATGGTAAATTTCATCTCTCAACCCTTCACCACGTCCCTTCCCTCACATCCAATCTTTTATCTGTTTATCGCTTTACTAAAGATAATAACTGCACCCTCATTTTTAATGACACCAATTTCCAAATAGTGGACAATACCACGAATCGGGTGCGGTACACGGGCCGCTGTGAGCATGGGCTATACACTCTTCCATCCAGGTCTCCGTCTGTTGTGAGTCAAGCCATTCTCTCGTCCACCTGGCATCGCCGGCTTGGGCACCCATCATCCGCCATCACCAAATCCATTTTATCTTCCTTAGGTTTTAATTTTTCAGAGAAATTACATTGCGAGTCCTGTTCAGTGTCTAAATCTTGTCGTTTACCTTTTTCGCTGTCTGAACACAAGGCCACTGCACCATTTCAATTAATTCATTCTGATGTTTGGGGTCCAACCTCAGTTTCTTCTGTTCAAGGTTTTCGTTATTATATCTGTTTTGTTGATGATTACAGTAAATTCACTTGGCTTTATCCTCTGAAATTTAAATCCGAAGCTTATACTGTTTTTGTCAACTTTGACCGAATGGTTCAAAATCAATTTAATGCCAAAATCAAAATTTTTCGAAGTGACAATGGCAAAGAATTTGTCAACAATGCATTTGGTGTTTTTCTTCAAAGTCTAGGGGCTCTTCATCACACTTCATGTCCATATACCCCAGAACAAAATGGCGTTGCTGAGCGCAAACACCGTCACCTAATAGAAACAGTTGTTGCGCTCCTCCATGATTCCACCTTACCCGTTTCCTTTTGGGTTGATGCCCTTGCTACTGCCAACTACCTCATAAATCGCATGCCTACTCACACTCTCTCCAACTCCACTCCATATGCCCGTCTCTACAATCATCCACCCGACTACATCCATCTCCGCCCGTTTGGGTGTCTGGTTTATCCCTGGTTGCGTCCACACACTCAACATAAACTTCAACCTCGGTCCACCCCTTGTGTCTTTCTAGGCTATCATCCCACTATCAAAGGTTACAAATGTTTCGATCCTGTATCTCAGAAAACATATGTTTCCCGTCATGTTCGTTTTGTGGAGGAACAATTTCCTTACACGAGTCTTTCCTCTACTCCATACTCCCCCAATCCACTTGGCATTGTGCCATTATTTCCGTCCTTTTCACACGCTCATGCTCCGGCTCACTCGGCACCTAACCCGGTACCCCACTACACCACTACCCACTCGAACCAACCACCCACCCACCCGAACCCCCAAACCTCCCACCCGAACACCCATACAGCCACCCCATCCACCGCTTCACATCCCAGCTTCCACGGCAGCCCCACCCAATCCCCGTCCACACATCATACAACTCCACCACCCCTTCCTAATCACCCTCCACTCAACACTCACCCTATGACAACCCGAGCCAAGGCCGGTACCTTCAAACCCAAAGTCTACCACACTCAAATACCCTTTGATGCACATCCCTTAACCGAGCCTACTACCTACAACCAAGCCTCCAAAAATAGTTTCTGGTGCCAAGCTATGGATGAGGAATTTCAGGCTCTGAATGAACAACGTACATGGGATTTGGTACCTCTGCCTAGTAACCGAAAGTCTATTGGGTGCAAATGGGTGTTTCGCATCAAACGAAATTCAGATGGATCTCTTTCTCGCTATAAAGCACGTCTGGTTGCAAAAGGGTATCATCAGGAGTATGGTGTGGATTATAAGGAGACCTTCAGCCCTGTTGTTAAGCAACAGACTATTCGTCTGGTCTTGTCTCTTGCTCTTCACTATGATTGGCCGCTTCATCAGTTAGACGTCAGCAATGCCTTTCTTTATGGTCATCTTGAGGAAGACATCTATATGGTTCAGCCACCGGGATATGTTAATCCCAACCGTCCTCACTATGTTTGCAAGCTTCGCAAATCACTGTATGGCCTGAAACAGGCCCCACGTGCCTGGTACACACGCCTCTCTACTTTTCTGCAGGGTCTTAGTTTTCGCACCTACCATCATGACAACAGCCTCTTCACCCTTCACTGTTCTCGAGGGACAGTCATCATTCTTATCTATGTGGATGATATTGTTATTACAGGCAGCTCGTCATCACTCATCACTGAAATTACTGAGGCTATGCATCGTGACTTCAAACTTAAGGACCTTGGTCCTCTGGAGTTCTTTCTTGGCCTCGAACTCATCCGCAAATCGGGTACCATATTGATGCATCAGACAAAATATACCCTTGAACTTCTAAATCGAGCTGGAATGACAGACTGCAAACCCGCGGTCACTCCCATGGCAGTCCGCCAATCCCCAGGGCCGAATACTCCCTTTGCCGATCCTACACTATATCGGAGCCTCGTCGGTGGACTTCATTATCTTGCTGTTACTCGTCCGGACATCCAATATGCAGTCAATCGAGTCTCCCAATCAATGCATGCTCCCACAGAACAACACTTTCAGGCCTTGAAACGCATTCTGCGCTATCTTAAAGGTACTCTTCAATGTGGAATTTTATTTCAGAAGGGCTCGTTTGCTATATCTGTTTTTTCTGATTCGGATTGGGCTAACGACAAAGATGATCGGAAGTCCACTACTGGATATATTGTTATGATGGGACCGAATCTGATTTCCTGGTGCACCAAGAAGCAAACGCGAGTGTCCCGTTCCTCCACAGAAGCAGAATATCGTGCCATGGCTGCGGGTGTTGCTGAAGCCATGTGGTTACGATACCTTACAGATGCACTTGGCATTCCCCCGACGAAACCACAGATTTATTGTGACAATCAGTCCACTATTTGTGTTACCAAAAATCCAGTCCTTCATGATCGTATGAAGCATGTTGGGTCCGACTGTCACTTTGTTCGCGATGAGGTACTTGCAGGAACGATGGTCACGCACTATGTCCCATCTACTGACCAGCTTGCTGATATTCTCACCAAGCCTCTTCCGTTACAGCCTTTTCAGTATCTCTGCTCCAAGCTGCCCCTCGTTACCGCTGATCAGCTTGCGGGGGGATAATAGACTACATATATAATTATTAAATACATCTGGGTTATTCTGTAATTAGTTATTTTTCAGTTCTCTATATATACAGCTGTAACCCCTTCAATATCAATAAGATCAATTATTATTAAATTATATCAAACAAGTTATATGGAATCTTAATTGAATTTTCTATGGGGTTCGATGATATGGTACAAGAGACACATGAGCCATATCCAGCTGTTTACGACCTGATTTTGTGATTGAAGCATCTCTCAAAGGAACAATCTTGCTGAAGTAGGCGAAG
Source organism: Capsicum baccatum var. pendulum (assembly GCA_030864225.1). Lineage (NCBI taxonomy): Eukaryota > Viridiplantae > Streptophyta > Magnoliopsida > Solanales > Solanaceae > Capsicum > Capsicum baccatum. Next base: position 110,462,063 of record CM061551.1, read on the forward strand.
GCATAGTTGTTGCAGGAGCAAGGGTTTAGAGAAGAAAGCATTATCAGTGAAACATACTTTAACTTAAGGTACGAGATTAAAGATGCAACAATCATGATAAAAAGATCATTCAACGATGAATGTATGACAACCATCACTATGTACCCAGTGTAATTGTACAAACTGGGTCTAGAGAGGATAAAGTGTTTCGTCCTCAGTCAATGATGAATGTTTTCTACTAAAATTTCAATATATGGTTCAATGAACTAACAGTTTGTAAAACTGCTCTCAGGTACTTTAGGCACCATGTTGGCTATATTATTCTTTAAATAACTTGTGTCCTCTAACTTTTACATACTTCTTGACATTTCAAGTTATGTCTGTCGAGTATACTAGTCCTTCCCGTTCTTTTAAGTTGGACATATGATTGTGATTGTTTATGTTATAAAGATTTGGATAGTTTTGTTACATTAGTGTGGATAGTTGCACAAAGTATGTCCTTGAAGAATAAATTGTTATTCCTTCAAAATGTATCCCAATTTTTTCAAGACTCCGTATGGATGAAAAAATTAGAGATGATTTCTTATTTTATATTTTTATATTTTCATGTTTTGATGCCTTTTCTCGAACTAAAATATTGTTTTTTCATACATGTTAAAATAATACAGACTGTCTGTTTCAAGAAGCTTCAAACGTGGCATCACAGGAAAATGGAGATTCCAGATTGTCAGCTAGAGTATCTTCTTTGATTAATTAATATGTGATCATTGATGCAGTATGTTTCAGCAAAAATATATATAATGCTTTGTTTTCTTATTTTTATTTTTTTCCTCATTTATTTTTCTACATAAATTTTGATAATATGATAAAATTAGAGTTAAATTACTACAAAGTTAAATTAAATGAATTGGCGAACCAGATTAATTAATAAATATGTAGTAAAATGAATTGAATTTGACATACAATGATAACTTCGATCATGATGTTTGTGGATAATATGAGTTTCTTTCTAACGTGTACTGTATTCTATTTTAAACTTGGACAAAATTTATAATTATCAAAAATATCAGTATACTCTATATAATTTCATTCTATACTACCGCGTGTTGTAAAATTTCCTCTTAACCTCTCCAGGTCGAGGTCGCACAAAGCAGCACAATATCCAAACTTAATGCAATTTGAAGAAGTAGGTGGCATAATAAAACCAAAAGTGCCACCCTCTTTCTCAGTGTTTATAGCTATGTTAACTTTCTCTAGGCTGAGATCACTTCTGGATCTCCATAAATTGATTTGTTCAGTTTCTCCCTTATATCCAATTCGTAACTACTCTTCATCTTTTTTTGGTGTAAGAAACTTTCGATCTACTCTTCTTTCAGTTCTCTTTTTGTTTTCATTTATCAGGTGATCATAAAATTGGTTGATGATTTCTATTTTCCTTTACTATAAAGTGATCACTCTATAAAGTTTTCTTTTTATTCCGGCCACATATGGTCATAGTAAATTTCATGTTCTTTGCCTGTAATTTTTTATTTCAGGTTTGCTGATTATATTATTTTATACAGAGAATTGGATTTATAGGACTCAAAAACATGGGATCAAGAATGGTCGATAGCTTGATTAAAGCTGGATATGAGGTTGCAGTACATGACATATAAAGCTTTCAATTTTATTTACTTATTTATAACCGCTTACACAGTAGAATCAATTACACTTTTTTTTGTTACATAAGCAGGATTGAAAAAGGAAATGGGAAGTTGAAATGGTGTGAGAATAGTGAGAATTGGATCTACATCTATTGAATGGAAAACTCTCACTTGTACCACAAGGTTATAAGCCTAGGTGGTGTCACATCTTAGAATAGTTCCATATGTTATTGGATATAAAGTAGCATCTTTCAGGTAGCTCTATTGTGTTATGAAACAGGCGAGTGTAGTTGGATAAAAAGCAAAACTTACATGACTGGACACTCATATATATTTTCAGATTTTGGTGTAGCATAATGCGGAATAGGGTGGTTGAGAATATGAATCCTTCTATATTGATTCTTTGTTAAGCTGAATAGAAAATTTAGCATTTCCTAATAGCACAGTGTTGTTAACGTTTGTTATTCGTTGTATATGTTGTACTTGCACAAATCTTAAAGCTTTATATTTAGTCATTTATCTTCTAGAAGACTATAGTTTGATGTGTCCACCTGCGATTGTATACTACAAGAACCAAATTTAAGAAATGCTCATTCTGTTAAGTTTAGAACATTTTCTGTAAAGATTTGTATGTATTATGCTAGCACAAGGCCGGCACAAGTAACAACTATGGAAAATGCATGTGGAGATAGGACAATGTTATCTTTTCCTGAGTTTCATGTGAGGAATTTTATAACTTGAATAAGTTTGAAGCAAGCTAACTGGTTATATGTGCTTGCAGTCATACGATTCTTAAATATCTAGCTTGTGCATTTCCAGGAATTGCAGATCATTGCTAAGTGCAACTACTTATTTTCAGTATGTACTTTAGTCAAATATTTTTTTATCATGAAAATAATAAACAAGCCTTTCATAATCTGAGAAGAGATGATAGTGAATGAACATAAGTCGTTAATTGGAGTCTCTGTACTAGACCAAGTACCAATTTATGAGAAAAAGAAAACATGTATATCTATGGTACCTATGAACAGTAGATCCTCATTCTTAGTGACAGACTTATGTACTCTCTCTTAGGTTGTATATTCTGGTTAGTTTTGCTTTCTTCTTTTAACTCTCACTTCTTGTACAATCCTATTGAAGGTACCCAACTAACTTATACAAAAGAGCAAAGGTAGATTTTGTGTTGGATTGGCATCACTCTAACTTGTGTCGTGGTGTTGGTGCTTATATCAGATATTGATATTTTTTCAGTTTCCAGTTAGGTTATGATTACTTTACCTTGACCTTACTTGAGTTAATTAGTGGTGATTTCTAACATTTGTGAGAACTAGGACAAAGAAATTCTTAAGGTTAAGACTATGTCTGAGTTAAAACTGTATATAAATCGAGGAAGTTTGTTTGTATGATCAATTTCAGAAAAGAGCAACTGCTTGTCATAACGCTCTTTGTTGAGATTCTTGTTGCTAGCCTAATGCAAGACAGTTGTTGTAGTCCTGCAAGTTTCTTAGGCTATCCTGTAAATTTCTTAGGCTATTTTTAGCAGTTGATTCCTCTATTGAAACAATTGACCTTTCTCAAGCCTCTAATTGTGAAATTTAGCCACTTAATGATGGTAGCTTTTTTTCTTCAACAACAACAGTGACTAAAATCACTATATGTTGCTCGAACTCTTCAAAAATGTCAACAAGAGCATATCAAATACTCCTAAAGTAGTGTATTTTTGGAGAAGCCAACACGGGTACGACATCGAATATGAAGAGCCCATGCAACTATTGATAAGTAGTCTCTTCCCCCAAGTTCTCTGATTACTACTTGGTGATAGCTTGATATGCCACTCTTTTAGTTGTTTTCAATACTTTTCTGATGCAGTGCTTGTGTGTTTGGCTGCATATGTCTTTAGTACTGTTCTCGCTCCTCCTTTTGAGTTGACTTTGAATCCACAAGCACCAGCAGAAGCTGTGAAAGTTCTTTTGACATCTCTTGTAAAGATCGAGTCTATTGGGCTCCAGAAAAAAGGATAATTTTTGGTTGGAAGTGGCCAACCTTCAATTGCAGATCTTAGCTTAGCGTGTGAGATTATCCAACTTGAGGTAAATAATGTTTCCCTTTCCCTCTTATTGCTTTACATCTTTTGATCCAAGCATAAATTATCACAAAGAGTTTGTTGCTTAGGACATTATTTGAATTTTGAGAGCTCTATCAGTAGATAATTTTAGTAAACTCTCGTCTTTAAAGTTAAAAAAACTTCTCTATATGCATGTCACTTGCCTCTGGATGGAAATGATGCATACATGCGAAATGATGACTTAATTGTTTTTGCTCAAAATGTAGTTTGTGACATTCGAAGTTGTGTTAACAGTTATGTTGCTTTTCCCTCCAGCATCTTATATGAACTTCCAATAAAATTAATTATTAATGCACACCATGTTATGATGATGACCTTTTAAAGTCTATTTTAAAAGACTAAGAGGTAATAATAACTTTATTCCCTTCTCTAGGTTGGGTTGAAAGTTCATAGAACTGGTCATTACCACCCATTTTTCCCTAGCAACCTCTCCATCTCCTATTTTAGAACTCATTTGCAGAATTATACTGATTATATTGTTGTTGATTTGTTATTACAATTTATTACAATACTGTTATTATTAGAATATTAATATTTGATCAATAAATCCAATTTAAAACAGGTGTTTGATCATGACTGCTCAGGAGATTGATCACGGTATGAAAAAATACAAATACTATTGAAGAATTTATAAATAGTATATGTAACAAAGTAAATAGGCAACAATTATGATATGTGAATGCCATGTGAGCATCCAGTAGTATGATATTTCCATGGTTGTATGAAACATACATTTGGGATTTATGTTATGTGCACAATAGTGATATTGTTGTATATTGAAATATATTTATTTTAGATAATATGCAAAAATTAGTTTATGTTTATTGTTTATATGCAACTTGATCATTATATTAGGTTCATAGCAAAATTACACGTTGGACCCGTGCAAAGCACGGGCATACCTATCTAGTTTATATAAAAAGATGAGTAGGAGAACGACCAATGACATATTTGTAATTTAGAATCAAATAAAGGGCAAATTTCAATATTCTTTATATTAAGTAGCAAGTTTATTATTTAAGGCATAAAAAGCCATATTTCTTGCGTCATCAACTAAACATTACTCGATTTCGTTTACTATTCAAATTTTCTCTAAAATTAATTATTTATGTTATGTTATAGTATATTAATTTTTATATTTTTGTAATAATAAAAAATAATTAGGATAAATAATACTCTCATTATTATTATTTATTTATTATTATATAGAAGAGTGAGTAAGTGGAATGATCAAGGACATTCCGATATTATAAAAAAAAGTATATTGTTTGCTTATTCTATAAACCTCAAAGTTTGTACATTAAGGGTGTGTTTGGTATGATGGAAAATATTTTTCATAGAAAATGTTTTCTTGGAAAATAAGTTGGTTTTCTACTTATTTTCTCATGTTTGGCTGATGAGTGAAAAATATTTTTCGAAAAATATTTCATGGTGTTTGGTTGGTGAGTAGAGAATATTTTTTAGAAAGATATTTTCATAGTGTTTGATTGGTGAGTGAAAAAATATTTTTGAGAAAATACTACTACTAACTGTTAACTAGTATATCAGTGCCTCTAACAACTAAACAATTTGTAAGAAATAATTTAAGCATAACAAATAATATCAATATCGAATTCTAAAGTACTACAATCACTAAATTTAAGCAACTATTAATTAACAAATATAGGAGACACTTTTCAACATTTTGTTAGGACAATCTCAAGATACCACAATCAATAGAAATATAATGGAATGACAAGCTTATTCAACCTTGTGAAATAAGTTACATCGATGACAAGATGAAATATGCAATTAGCAAAAGTAGGTAAGTTTTTCTCTATGAATATGAAAATAACAATACATTCAACGAACATTGAAAATGAAAAAAAATTGTGTTTCACTTTTTTTTTTTATTTCAAGCAGTGAAAAATTAAAGTAAAGCACAGGGAAAAATATTTTCGAGTAATGTAAATTTTTTGAGTCATGTGAATATGAGTGTTGTTGAGGTGGGAAAAAGAGATGGGGGTGGGGTCATAAATCTCATTTGTCATTTTCTGAAAAATAATTTCCCTTGACCCATAAGGGAAGTCATTTTCCATCAAATGGAGGAAAATGAGTTGTTGTGGAAAATATTTTCCCAACATTTCAATACAACCAAACAAGGAAAAATTGAAAAATATTTTCCATCATACCAAACACACCCTAACTTTTAATGACCAAAAAAAACTCTTTTTGTAAATGTCAATCCTATCCAAAATTATATAATATATTAATATCTCATGTGGATCCAACAGTTTTCTTCACAACTTTCTATAAACATTTTTATGTTTTTGTCCATCCTAATACACAATATTCATTTCTATTCTCTATTATAAGTGGTGAAATGTTTATTTTATTTTTATTCAAATGAAATATGCACAAGTAGAATTAAATTTTTTCTTTCAATATTCGATTATAGTAAATTATTTAGTAGAGTAAAGAAATAAAAAATATATTATTTTATTCATTTCAAAAAGAATGACATATTTTAACTTGACAATGAATATAAAAAAAAAATTATATTTTGTGATCATAAATTAAAGTTATGTCAAATGTACCAAAATATTTTTCATCTTGTGTTCCTAAACATGACATGTGAAAAGTTGAAATTAAATATTTTTTAAAAAAGGAAAAGTTCTTTATTTTTAAACAAATTAAAACAAAAAATAGGTCCTTATTTTTGAAATGGAGATAGTAACAAACATCTACATTGCATTCATCTATTCACGATTCACATCATTCAAAAATTATTTCAAGTTGAACTTTTCATGATATCTAAAATAATTTTAAAATAGTTTAATTTGTTAAACCTTAAAAAGTAATTTAAGTAGTGAATTTTATTCATACTTTATTATGATACGAGAATTTATGTGATAATTTTTTTATTAAATGTAAATTAAAATAATATACTTGAATCAAATGGAGACAACAGTTTTATATATAAAGAGAAATTATATTTGAAGTTTATCCTATTTAAATATTTTTTTCAACTATGATATCCAAACAAGCTTTCTCTCCTCTTCACTAAATCCACATAATAGGCAACTTACTTTTGCATGTAACATTCATTGTTATTTTTTTTTTTTTTATTTTTACCTAAAATTATTGATAATAAAAGTTTAAGGTAATACTTACAAATATAACCAAGGGTGTAACCTTTTTTTTTTCATAATTTTCTTAATAATTTCATATTATCTTTTATGTGGATCCCACTTCAACTTTTTTTTAAATGGAAAAATTAGATAGAATAGTTATTTCATTAGAATTTTTTCAATGTCATTGATGATTTAATCTTTCATCACATATCTCAACTACAAGTTTATTTTAATGTGTAGTGAAAAAAATTAAATACACCTACATGAGTTGTGGTGCTGTGGATGTGGCCGCTCCACCCTTAATCAGAGGCCCAGGGTTCGACCCTGGATATGGAGAAAACTTTATTGAGAGTGCTATCACCTTAATAGGTCTTGCAATGCGCGATCCGAATTAGTCGGGACTGCAATGCGGACATCGAACACCGGATGAAAAATCAAAAAATTAAATTAAATGCACTATGACAGAATGACTATTTTAATACATTCAATATCTCAATTTAAATGATATATTTTTTTTTAGTAATTAATTCTTAAAAAAAATTGACATTTTATTTGATTAGTATTTTATAACATTATCAATATTGTAGTCATGTTGAATTTCATTTATTTGTCAAAAAGGTCAACAAAGATATATTCTTCTATGTAAAGTTTATTTATTTTAAAAATAATTTGAAACATTGCAAAGTTTTTTTTATATATCTTAAATTTGATATCAAATCAAAATAATATAAATTAAAATAAAGGAAGGTGTAATTTATAGAAGGATGTGCAAATACTAATATATATTTTCATAAAAGATAAAAAAAAAGTGAAATTAATTTTGACCACACATTCAATTGCATAAAGTAACTAGTACTATATTATAGTAAAATAATAATAAAAAATACTCATAAATTTGAATAGGTATTTATCTATCAAACACAATAAGTGATTCATCCATAATTTTGAAACTTCACATGAGACATATTATTACAAAGATTTACAATACATATACTTTATCAAAACATAATTATTTATTAATAACATGTTAGAATTATTTTAAACAACTTATTTAAAATATAATATTAACCACCTCATGTTAAATTACTACAATACATATCATGTTAACTTTTATTAATTCTTTTGATTCTCTTTATTTGAGGTAGTAAATGTCTTCATCAAGCAGACAAATCACTCTAAAAAGAATTTCTTGCTTATTATATTAAATTGATGCCCTATTTTTGACGTATATAAAACAAGACATAGAGACAATCCTTTAACGTTATGATTCATTAAAACATTCATTCAGTAGATCCTTTTTTTCAATTTTTTAAATACCCATAAAACAAATTTAAATATATTTAAAATCAATTTATGTATGAATTAGTATGATTCTATGAAAAAAGTTGATTAAATTTTTTATCTATTCTCTTAGATAATTTTTAAATAAAATAGAAAAATAAAAACATTAAAAATAATCATTTAATATAAGAGAATGTGTTTGACCTAATATTAAAATAAGCATTAGAGAATATAATATTTTAATATTAATTATGAAAATTTAAATAAGTTGTAAGCTATTATTTGATTTTATAAAAATAACAGGCTGTATTTTAATATATAGTGTGTTTTTTACTTATATTTCCTACTATATTTATCCAAAAATATTATTAATCATTTTTTTGAAAAAAACTTATTAAATGGATCAGAATTAAAAGCAAAATAAAACAGTGAGCAAGTGAATTTTTTGAAAAATAAAGCAAGTAGTTGGGAGAAAGTTCTGGAAGAAGACATTGACTTGAACCACGGAAAAGGAAATTCAATGGGCGGACCACGCAAACCTTTGAAAATAACAACTCTATTAACTTAGACCAGGGACCCTAATACCTACGGTAACGACCTGCCACTTGTTCAATTCCTTTTTGTCTTTTTCAATTCCAATAATCTGAATTGAAATCATTGCATTATTTGATGTGAGGTGAGATATCCTCTCTTCCATATTAGTTAACTCCTATAAATTTAATATATTTATTAAAAAAAATATTTATTATATATTTATTTTATTAAATTAATATTATTAATTTTATTTTAAAAATATAAATTTATTTAGTTATTTAATGATAAAAATATTATTAAAAAAATATATTAAATTTTTTTTAATTTTATTAATGAGATAATTAAATTGAAATAGACATTTTAAAAAGGAGAATTAACTAAAATAAAATGAAAATAGTAATTATTCGGACTGTTGGAGCCATAATAAATATAATTGAAAAAACGAGACTCAAAATAAATAGAGAGAACGGGGAGGGAACACCTTGGGCAGGAAGAAATATTAATTAAACCCCAAATCACGAAGATCATTGGTAACTTGCCAATGGACCGTCAACTTTCTCTCCTCTTTCTCTTTTCTCTCTTTTTCCTTTCCATTTTCCCTCATCTCTCTCGTTCTTCTTCTCTTCGATTCTCCGGATGGAATGCCGATAAAAAAACGTACGATTTCCATTTCTCTTTATATTTATATCTTCATAATTCTTTTTTCTTAAAATGTACGTTGTTTTTTTTCTTTTCAGAAAATCGTCGGTGCTGAAATTGGTAACTGGTGGATCCTCCCCTACAATTGATCCGACCCGGGTGACGCAAATCTCATGGCGCCCGAGGTTGGTTTCTCTCTCTCTCTTTGGTTTATTTGTTTATGTAAATGCATTGTGCCGTGTCTAATTGATATTAATTGTGCAGGGCTTTTGTATATAGGAATTTTTTGACTGATGAGGAATGCGATCATCTCATCACTCTGGTTAGTTTTTTTCCTTTCCTTATATGGTACAGCAATAGAAATGCATGTTTTTAGTTGTTGGTGGTAGGAGGTGGGAGGTATCATGTCGATTTAGTTGATGTGTGCGAAAGCTGGCCTGGAAATCACGGTTATCAAAAATATGAATGCATGTTAGTAGCTCTTTCTGAGAGCTTTTACATTTTATAAATGTATCAATCAAATAAACTACGCTTCAATCCCAGATTAGTCAGTGAAACATTTAAACGCAAGTTAGGATCAATGAATCTCTAACCAGAACAAAGACTCGTGATGAACATTGGACACATTGATTGCATAGCAATAACAATGAAGTCTTAATCTTAGGTAGTTGATATTGTCGAATTCCGTGCTCTCTTTTGATTGAAGTTAATCTAAAAATGAAAACTCTCTTGATGTTGTTTGTGTTCTTTTGGAATTTGAATGAATAGGCTAAAAATAAGCTGGAGAAGTCTATGGTGGCTGACAATGAATCAGGAAAGAGCATTGAGAGTGAGGTTCGGACAAGCTCCGGCATGTTTCTTAGCAAGGGACAGGTTCACTAAATCTTACTTTGTCTGCAATTTCAAATGTTGATGCTTTTCTTCCCTTTTTTGTGATATATCAATGGATAGGATCCCTCCATCCTTAACCAGTGATCTAGAAAGATTCGTTTTTTATCGATGGTGATCAGTCATGGTACCCTTGCTTGTCTGGTTTGAGCCTTGTGAATGGAAAAATTCATGTTAGGGAGTGCTTTCTTCCTTAATTAGCCTTACGCAGCATGAATCCGGATTAACTGGGCCTAACGCAGGTAACAGACACCAGTAAGAAACAAAGCAAAACAGAAAGAGGTGACAAATCTCATAAAGAAGCCTCTTCAATTGGTTGTGAACCTCATTAGTTACACGACAAAAATAATCACTGGATAACTAGATTTAAATTGTCTAAATCTTTAGCACTGGAATTTTCTAACGGTCAATTTAATAAGGAATTAGTGTTAAAACTTCCTTATAAACTTGGCGGAGCATCTTTTGTTAATATTCCAGGTGAAGGGTCTAAGTTGTGGTATTGTGGAACTTGGCCTATTTGACCCAATAAACATTTTGATGGTGGTCGGGTATGATCTACTTTTTCACAGAGAGAACATATTTTCAATATGCCTATTGCTTTGATAGGAAGAGACTAGACAGAGGTACTTTAATCTTGTTGTCGAATGATAATGAACTAATATCAACATATGATCGATTGCCATGGTACTTATCTCTATGTCACTGCTTATGACCAAATGTGTGGCTTGTTGCTTATTTCATCTAACTAGTCAATTTGGTCCCGTCACATTCAGTTTACTGTCAGGATTCTCATTTTTGAATACCAGTTCTGCAAGTAAAATGTTCTTTTGATCTATCATTTTGCAAATGTCAAAGTAATCTAGTTATGTATTTTGAGATTGGCAAATTCTCTGAGGAACTCCTTGATGCAAACACCGATGTGTGCTTTAAGTGCATTTGGTGTTACCTAGTTGAAGTTAAATAATGAGTAATGACCTTGCCCAAATGTCCCCTGTCTGGTTAAGGTTTAATCCTGTTAAAACTACTTAAATGGAAAATATTGATTTAAGTTTATATCCAGAAAATTGTACTGTTTCAGGTATTTCAGTTATCTTTTAGATACTAATGTCATTTCTGAAGATGAATTAAGGATTTAGCTTCTGGTATAGTGTCAATGAAAACAACACACCAAGTATGGTACTGCGGAATGATTGGAACTGGACAGTTGTTACATGACTGAGAACTTAGACCATACTTTGATATGTACTTCAGAGTTCAGAGTTCTGATAGTTCATATGTATTCTATATGAAATTGAGCATCATCCTTAATCATGTACCACTGAGTGAATCAGGCATATTGCGAACACTCAGTTATCTATACTTGAGTAATGGAGACCACTCGAGCATTATGCTGCTGACATTCAATGGTTTTAGAAACTCTTTAGAGATGGCCTGTCATTTCAAAACCCCTTCAGGTTGAGTCAATGACTTCCTTCAGATTATATTTTCTTCCTGAAGTTTTCCTGCTTATTTCTTCAGTTGGGCATACTTGTAATTTCATGTCCTCATATTGTCTATATGGAAATTCAACTATCTCTATCTCATATAGAAATTAAACTCCTGAATCTGTAGCTATGTCACATTACTTCTCCACTTTCAAAATTTTTCCCTAGTGGATTCATATTAGTCTGTAAATAATTTTTGATGAAAAAGACCACTGACTTTTTTTTTTTTTTTTTCCTTGATAAGGATGAAGTAGTGGCTAATATAGAGGCTAGGATAGCTGCGTGGACATTCCTTCCTAAAGGTACTACAGTACTTCAATGATGTTAAGTGGCTTTCATAGTATATGTATATATAAGCATATGCAAGATTCTTACTTTATTAAGTTGGAATACAGAGAATGGGGAATCTATTCAAATACTGCATTATGAAAATGGCCAAAAGTACGAACCACACTTTGATTATTTTCATGACAAAGTCAATCAAGAGCTAGGTGGTCATCGGGTGGCTACTGTTCTTATGTATTTGTCAGATATTGAGAAGGGCGGGGAAACCGTTTTTCCTAACTCAGAGGTGATCAATATTGTATGATTAATAATCCTTTTTTGTTATGCCGTCGATTTTGATGCAGTATTTTCTTTTTTTCCTCTTCTTTGGGAAACTTGCAGGAAAAAAAATCTCAGCCAAAGGGTGATGACTGGTCGGATTGTGCTAAAAAGGGATATGCAGGTACGTCTCACATCATGAATAATCTGAGTATGACATCTATGTATTTATGGAGGTCGCATCAGTATTCATGTGTTATCCGTTGTTTTGTAAGTACATTTATTTGGACTCATGATGCGGGATACTAGGGAAGAAGATAAAGAAGGTGCTCTTGCAGATTCTCTGTAATGGAGCATTTGCTTGGGCTTACAATGCAAATAACATGTTCCTTTTTCCCAATTAGTAGCAATAACATGTTCCTTTTTACCAAAAGGTACCAAATAACATGTCCATGGAAATGTCTTGCTGTATGGTATAATCTCCACAATTGTGCAAACGACTTAATAATGTGCTTCTTCGATGAATTTTATTTTGCTGCATGAGTCCTTTCTTCCTCTGTCTGACTGGACTGCATAGTCATTACCATTTTGGTAGTGTTTCTCGTTGGCTAGAGGTAGAGAGAAATCTCAGTAATTAACCATTTCATCATCAGCTTACCACTGCCTTTTTGTCATCCCCTCCATATAGAGAAAAGGATCTCAAGGACTTCCGTAGAAGGTGGAAGAATCAGTACAAAACACCTCATCCTGTTTCACAGACCACCATAAGATGCTTACGAGATGAAAATTGTTGTTAATACGGTAAAATTGAATTGAAGTTTGTCATTAGCTTTTCACATGTCATTATGTTCATATCTTTTTTGCAGTGAAACCTAGGAAGGGTGATGCATTGTTGTTTTTCAGTCTGCATCTTGATGCAACAATTGATCCTCTAAGCTTGCATGGAAGCTGCCCTGTTATTGAAGGTGAGAAGTGGTCTGCTACCAAATGGATTCATGTGAGGTCCTTTGAGACACCATCTGACGAGTGCAGAGATCAAAATCCGAGCTGCTCTCACTGGGCTGCTGTTGGTGAATGTGAAAAAAATCCTCTATACATGGTGGGTTCTGATGGTTCTGTAGGTCATTGTAGGAAGAGCTGCAAGGTTTGCTCCTGATAGGGATACGTAGCCAAAATTTTCTGTTCCATACAAGTATAATTAATTGAGCAAGTCCTATCCTCTATCTTTGTACATCTAGGTTTGTACATTTGGTACCCTTTTAGACGGTTCAAAGTAAAAAAAAGGAATATTTTTGAAACAAGGATGAATTGATTAACTGATAAATTTGTAGTAGCGTTGATGCTGATCAAGGTTTTGACACTTCAATCTTGCCTTGTATTTTCTGCCCATGCCTGTTAATGAGAGTTCAAATGTCGGTTAAGGTAAAAGACTAGATAATATTTTTTCTATGAAATGAGATCTCTTGCCTTCTTATAAAATAAACGAAAAAGGGATGTCCCTGAATGATCCGAAATGAAGCACAAGTACCTCTCTTAGTTTTTGGGCTTAAAATATCCCTTCATTAAATTTTGAGGAAAGGACAAAAATGACATTTCAAATTAAATTATTTCCTTGATAATGGCCCTAGAATTTAAATTTCACTTTCTAGTCATTTTAATTTACTGACTGGTTCTATACCATTTTTACACAATTTTTATATAGGTTTTATACAAATCTTATACATAAATATTCTATACGGAAATTATACAGTTTTGATACATAATTTATATAATAACTGTACATTTGCACTTCAAATTAAACTATTTCCTTGAAAATGATCATGAAATTTAAATTTCACTTTGTAGCTATTTTAATTTACTGACTGGTTGTATACCGTTTTAACACAACTTTTATACAGGTTTTATACAAATCTTATACATAAATATTCTATACGAAAATTATACAGTTTTGATACATAATTTACATAATAACTGTACTTTTTTTTTATACAATAATTATATAATTTGTATACACTTTCTATATATTGTACATATACATATTTGATAGAACTATACAATTTCTATACATATATCTTATATAGATTTATATTCTATTTAATAATTATATCGTTTTTATATAATTTAATTATTATTTCTAAACAATAAAAAAAGTAGAATATTTGATCAATTTAAAAATTTATAGTAAAAAAAAATTAAAATATTTTTAAAAGGGCCGAATTGCCCAAGTTGAATATTGTATCAGTATTGTATATAGATTGTATCAGTATCGTATATGAACTACGTGGATCAAAATGACCCAAATTGAGAAAGATTAGGAAATGACCATAAAATGACATTTGTTTAGCCGACTGGACATTATTTGTCCAAATGCCAAACTTGGGCTATAATTGTGCTGTTATTTTTTAAAAAAGATCATAGAGTGTCCTTTTTTCTTAAATTTTTTGCTCAAAAATATCTGTCTAAATAAATGACATCAAGCATGCCATGTGAATAAAAATGTCATATGATCAGTCCATGTCAACATCCATATGGAAAATCACCCCATTTAAATCGCAAATTGTCAATTCATTTTTTATCCATTTAAAACTCAAGCTGACCAATCTTTCAAAGATAACTTCTCTTCCCTATTGCTTGAGCTGTTAGTCTTGTTTTTTTCCTCAGATATTAGGTCTGAGACTAGCCTTTTCATGTCGAAGGGGATTATCACTTCACTTGCAAATATCTCAAAATTTTGATTTCTAACTGATAACACTGAAACATCCTCGTGATCTCGAGTTCAATAGAATTCAACTCTGTCAATTTCTTGAACCTACGAGACTTGTATAACAGTTATTGTTGTGCTCCTATGAACAGTGCAACACAGTAAAGATAAGTTTCACTTATTTTTAAGAGAATTCAATTGCAACTTTAAACGGGTGCTATTTTTTTAATAAACACAATAAGAATTGAATCTGTACTACTTAAATGTCTGACAAAAATAAATTTGAAGGTTGGTCGGAGTTGAATTTTAACTGGATAAAAAATGGGTTGATGATTAGTGGTATTAAATGGGGTGATTTTCCATGTGGATGCTAATGTGGGTTGTTCATATGATATTTTTATTTACATGGCGTGGTTAATGTCATTCTATTTGAGAGAGAGGTATTCCTGAGCCAAAAATTTAACGAAAAAATATTTTTAAGCTAAAAAACTAATAATGGATATTTTTACTCCATTTTAGATGATTTAGGAGTAATTTTATTCCTTTTTCATAAAATAAAATAAAAATAACTTTTTAAGATTTTTTATATGTAAAAGACAAAAACATCTTATTAAAAAGCATAAAACAAAAAATAAATGTATAAGGACAGAAAACAAGTTCTCATATTTTTTCCATCCATGTAAGAGTTTTGGTGTAAAACTTACCCACCGCGTCATAAAAAAGTGACTTCCTTTTTTCTTTAGTTCCTTCTGTCCATAGGGACTTGTCTTTACTCTTCTATTATAAGTAGGTCTGGGCATCGACCCTAAAGCCAATTAAGTTTCTCAATTTTAATTTTAATTTAAAAATAATTGTTTATTAAAGCTTATTTGAATAGAATTATAAAAATAATTTTTTAGCTTAAATAATTACAAATTTAAAATAAGTATTTATAATTAAGCAGATAAGTGTTTGTATAAAAGTATTGAAACTGAAAAAAGTTATTGATGTGTTTGGTAAATAAGTGTTGTTAAGTACTTTTTTTATTGTTAAAATGACTTAAGTATCCTTAAAGTTGTTAATTCCACAAATAAGGTAAATTATTTATAATTTTTAATTCTAAAATATATTTTTTGAGCAAACCTCCGATGCAATTACGATTCATTGAAAACAAAGGAGAAAAAATGAAGAGAAAATCGGAAGAAAAAGACGAAGAGAAAAAGAAAAAAAAATAAAATATTTAAGAGCTACAAGTTCAGGATATTGTTGGAATTGAAGGAAAATATAAGGGTAAAAAGGTAAATATTTTGATCAAATCTAAAAGAATTTTAATCTAAAATAAAAAATGGGGTACACATCTTGTCACTTTTTATTTTTTTAATTAGCTTTTAGTTTTTTTTTAAGCATTTTCTAATTTTATCAAATACTTAGAAAAAAATTAAAAAAATTAAAAACTAATTTAATCAAATTCCAATCCTATTCAAACGGATTCTTAGTACATAACTAAAGCAAGCCAAGGGAGCTAAATTGATCATTATTGATTTTCTGTATTCCGAAAAAAATTATTAAAATTGTTATGAAATATAAATAAAGAACAACAAGAAAATATAAAGCAAGAATGATAAGAATAAATAGAGAGAGAAGAGGGGAGACTTATTTCTCTTTAGGATGAGAGATTACCAGATTGTTTATACAATGAACAAAACCCCTCTATTCATAGGAAAAATATTCCTAGTTTCTGACTAAAAGACAGATACTTCAAATCCGGATAGATATCAACTAGATCTTATTAGATCTTGATAGACATTCACTATAATGTAAATACATTTATAACTCCATCTTGAATGTCTAGATAGATAATTTGCCTTGTTAAAACCTTACTAGAAAAAAACTCAGTGGAAAAAAAATCTAGTGAAGCAAAAAAGTACACATCTCTGACAATACGCATATAGGTTGCCTCATTAAAAACCTTACAAGTAAAACCCAGTGGGACAAAACCTTGAAAGGAAAAAAGAGTACAACGCATATTTGTTCCCCCTAATGAGAACATCCTTGAACCTTTGCATCCTGATCTTGTGCACCATCTTCTGGAAAGTTGCAATTGGAGGAGATTTGGTGATCAAATCAACCACATTGTCACTTGAACAAATCTGTTATACGTTAATATCACCATTCTTTTGTAGCTTATGTATGTAGAAAAGCTTTGATGGGTTGTGCTTCGTTCTATCTCCTTTTGTGAATCCTTCCTTAAGATGTTCTATGCATGTTGTATCTACTCTGTATAAATTATGGGTACATTGTCACATTTCAAACTACATTTTTCTCGAATGAGATGTATCATGGACCTCAACCATACACATTCTTGGTTCGCTTCATGAATAGCTATTACCTCAGCATGATTCGATGAAGTGACTATGATAGACTGCTTTGTATATCTCCAAGATATAGCAGTACCACCACATATGAACACATAGCCTGTTTGAGATCGAGCTTTATGCGGGTTAGATAAGTACCCAATATCAGCATAACCAACAAAATCAGGACTTGCTAACAAAATAATCGAAAGGTTATATCATGCATTGTAGTATTTGCAAGATACATTAGTACACCAATTGAACTAAGATATGGTACTTCAGGACCAATCCAATTCGGTATGTCTCTCATTTTAGCAAATAATCTTATTGCTTTTGAAAACTCTCCAAGAGTTTTAATGATTTTCAAACCATCAATTTATCCCTTATAAAGATAATAAACAAGTTTCCCAAAAACTTTGTATAGTTAAGACATTTTCGAATCCTTTAGGATTTTCATATAGATTATTGTCAAGTGACAATATCTAATATGTCAAGTGTGACATCTTCAAGTGTCTGGACTGCAAATCAAATAAGTTTTATGTTTACCAAAATGCATCCTTTCAGGTTACTTGATAAATGTTTCTACGTCATCATGCTTAAATAAACGTAGAATTTGGATCCTCATAATCTTTCGCAATATTGCTCTAATATTGTATCAAAGATATTAATGATATATCATTTCGTATCAGTTCACAGTATAACATAACATTTTGAGATCTTATAACTTCATTATTTTCAGGTACCTGAACCTCTCATAAGGTTTCATGAAGTGTTATGTCATAGGCTCTTTAAGAGCACATTGCCTTCTTATTATGATTATTTGCTCCTTATTTCATTTAGAACCGATTAGTCTACCATGCTTCATGCATAAATAGACTTTGTCCATCAAGGACACAAAATAGGAGCACTTGCAGCTTAAATATGAGATGCTTTTGGCATTTGACTTAAATTATCTTATGAATGAGGATCTTATGATAATTCTACCATATTTCATAGCTACTTATAATCTTCCCCTTATGTTAGGAAAACTAACATCCATCCTTATCTTATTGAGGAATCAATCTTTTGTGCATCATGGTATCTTCATTAATCGCATACCGCACATTAACTATTAGATGGACAACGTGTGATTCCTGACTTAGAACCAACTTTGAGAGAAAATTAATCATAATTTATTGATTTTGATGCATTCAAGTACTTTTGTATATAATATTTCAAACAAACACATGAAACTTTTTGTTCTCAATGGTTTAACTATTTATTGAACGCATTCAATGCCAAACCATTTTCATCAAGATGAATTGTCTTGATTGCACAATCTGAAAGTTATGCTCTTCACTCAATTTTATTAAGCAAGCAACTTTATGAATGTCAAACTATAGGTTGACAATAAACGCATAAGTGATCATCTTATATTGATGCATCTTAATTGATTACATGACTTGTGAACGGGCTCATATTCACCTTTTATACTTGTCAGATTTTAAGGAATCCAATCCCAATATTGGTTGGTCCAATCAACTTATAGCAACATTAAAAGTAATGAACAATTTTCTAATTCTTCAATATATGTTCAATACTCAGTACGCACATCTTTGGGATGACACAATTGATCATGTCAATTTATGAACTTTTATTCTATTAAACTCCAAGTTTACCATGACATGTGCTTTTACTTTAGTAAATTTCAGATTTACTATTGCATTACTACTTTAGAAGTAAATTTCAAAATAACTTTTCTCAGTTATTCTACCTCTTTCGGAGGTGACTTATAATACCACCATAATCAAGTGCACGTTTACATTAATATGTTTCTCATTCCCCAGAAATAGAATATAGTCATGCTTTAAACTAACCTCTTTCATGATATTGCTACTTCAGGAGTAAATTGAGGCATATATCATATATTGCTACCACATTCACTTCAAGAATGAAGCAAATTGTATCTTTTAAACTTATCATATATTGCTACCGCATTCCCTTATGGTATGGAGCATAATCAATGTGACAGATTCATGTCTTTTTATCAAAAACATATGCACTGAGATTCAAACTCAACATTATGCATTAAGATTCAAACTCAACATCTTATCCATTTAAAAGCGTCTTAGGCATAAATCAACTGTCTTAGCCATCATTATTTTATCAATATGGTGCATTGAGATTCAAACTCAATATCTTATCCATTTAAAGGCATCTTATGCATAAATCGATTGCCTTAACCATCATTATATCATCAATTAAAAATTATATAAATTGTCGCAGTGCGAATATAACACTCTAAAATATAATGATGAACATGAGTTAATATGAAAAAACCTAAAACCGTATAATAATAAAATAAAAGCTTTTACCTTTTACATAAAATATTAATATAAGGATATATGCATTACGAATACAAACAGAGAACGAAATTTTTTTTCAATATCCATTGGCCTATTGACACTGTAACTTGTCCCCTTTTCTTTAATCTCTCTAATTTAATAGCATTAAATCTTTAAGATAAAGCAGGGAACTCTAATTTAATCTTTCACAATATCCTCTCAGACTTACACGTCAAACTGCAGCACGATATAAATTCTATCGTCAAACAATATCAGCATGCAAGTGATAATGAATGTAATAATCACTAAAAGGGGTAAGAGATTAAATAATCAAATTATTATGTAATAAAGATGAGTTTTGCAAATCATCAAAAATAAAAATTAATTGAAATGGATTACCAATTTACTTCTGTAAAAGATCAACGAGTTATCCACAACCATGAGTTTACCGTGACCAATAGAGTTTCGTAAGGAAGAAAACAACCGCAGCAGGTCTAATGGCTTGTATCTCAAATAGCAAATCATGTATTAACTAATATTATACTAATTAATTTCTTCACGATTAACAAAACTGAATGCTAACAGTATATATATCCAAAGACCACTTTAAGCAAATCATTATAATGACCATTATATGCCGTGATTATAAAAGATGTGTGTACCAGATCGTGATGACCTTGCGATTTTATCTTCTCCATCTTTCGATTCAATTTTTTTCTTTTCCCTCTATTTATAGAAAAAATATTTGTAGTTTCTGACTAAAACACAGATACTTCAAATCCTGATAGATATTAACTAGATAGGGAAAATATTTCTAGTTTCTGAAGACAAATAAATACTTCAAATCATGATATATATCAACTAAATCTTATTAGATCTTGATAGACATTCACTATAATATAAATATATTTATAACAAAAATATGAACAAAAGTCTATTATCTTAAATTTACTCAGTCCATATAATGGACTTTCTTATTTATGAGACTTTCAATACAGAGACACTAAATGAGAAAGTTGCCAATTCTTGAATTATGTATAGTCCCTCAATCCCTTTTCATTTTTATTTTCATCAGTCGTACCTTTTCATGTAGATGCTTTTCAATTTGTATATTTTTAAATCTATTCAAGGATATTTAACTTAGTATAAAAAAAACTTACCATCATTTACTAAATTTGTTGGTACAAGTTTTAACAAGATTTATCAAAAACATGAAATTTCTTATCTACAAAAATAATTTCAATACTTAAATATGCCTATTAGCTTAAACTTTCCTTGAGGTATCAACTATTTGAGAAAAATATTAGACAATTCCCTTTTATGTTACATAAATTTTACAAATAAAAGGATTCGAAATAATTTGAGTAGCAATTCAGATTCATGATTAAATAAGAGAGGGAAAAAAAAATACAAAATGACATTTTATATTTCTCTTATTGAGGTGAAATCTCGAAGCAACGATAAAGTTTTCTTCGTGTGATTAAAATGCCATCGGAAATTCAAGACTTAAAAATAGCATATGAAATAAGATTGTGCAATAAACACTTGTGATCGAATAGTCACAAATTCAATATTGGAAAATAACCTGTGGAATAAAACTGTACAGTAGATGGATTGTCATAAATTGAAGACGTGGAAATAACCGCACTGTTTTTCTAATGACATAATACATAAATATGACCTAAACTTCACATTAAATTATAACTTTGACTTTAAACTTTGATAGTGCACAAATAGCACCTTTCACTCGTGCCTACGTGGAAAGGTAATTCAATCACACGGTGCCACGTCGTTAAAAGGGCTGACTTGGAGGGAGGTCATATTTGTGCAGTTTTGACTAGTTAAAGGTCATATTTGTGCACTGTCAAAGTTTTGCTTTTTGTGTTAAAACGTCGTTTTTATTATTATTAAACCAATTATTATTATTATTATAATTTTTATTTATTTATTTATTTATTTATTCTATAGCAGCAGCACCTAGCAGGGATCGAACCCGCGCAATAGGCTGAAAAAAGCGCCCAAGAAGAGCAAATAACACCACTGGGCTATCTAAGATTCAACATTAATATACATACATAAATATAATTTTTTTATCTTATATATACAATATAATTTTTTTACCGAGGGGGTTCGGGTGAACCCCATGGTAACCACGTAGGTCCGCCCTGCGTTAATTTAATAACGTTAATTTAATAAGTAATATTTTAATAACGTTAATTTGATAACATTAATTAAATATACTACTACTACTATCCTTAATAATGTTAATTTAATAACGTTTTATTAAAATTTATTTATTATTAGTATAATTTCATCTTTAATTTAATATTTAAATAAATTATATTTAGATATATTATATAATATAAATTCGCCCTTTGCTTTATAATAAATATATATACCCGCGTGATTTTTTCATATGAGTTGACCTACCTAATTAATAAATCTTCAATATTGCTCTTTTTCTGCAATGATAAAAAAAAATTAGATATCATTTTCATCTTTGAGCCGAAAATAATGAAAAAATAATAGTGAAAAGTCATTTAAAGGTCATATTTGTGCAGTTTTGAATAGTTAAATGTAGTATTTGTGCACTGTCAAAGTTTAAGATCAAAGTTATAATTTGGTGTTAAATTTATGGTCATATTTATGTATTATACCCTTAGATTTTAAGTTGAATGCGCCCAATTTTGCGTGTTGAATACGCATTTTATCACGTAGGATTGGAGGTCATATTTATACAGTTTTAAATAGTTAAAAGTCATATTTATATATTATGAAAGTTTAAAAGCAAAATTATAATTTAATCTCAAATTTAGGATCTAATATTGCTTTTTCATATTTCTCAAGGTGAAAAACCGGAAAGAGTGTCCTCAATAAAATGATGAAGGCTTAAATTCCCTTTAACGAAATTGTGCTTACTGACATAGTTGACACTGCAATTGAAGCTACAGAAATGGCGGTTTCATCATCACATACTCTATTTTCACTTCTGTCCCCTCTTCGCCCTCGCTCAATTGTCCCGGACACCAGTTTGCTTAGCTCTAATCCTTCTCTCGTCAGTTATCCTTTCACAGCCACCAATCGTCGCCGTCCATTCATTATCACCCTCTCTTCCAGTAAGGTTTTTTTTTCTCCATCTTCTTTGCAAAATTCAATGTTTTTTCTACTTGTTAATCTAACAGAAACATACTCGTTCCTTTACCTGATAATTGTCAGAATTAAGAAATGAAGTATCGGTCGATAAGAAAAGACAGTTACTTGAACAATACGGCCTTAATCCCGATGAGTTCTTATCTGAACCATCTCCAAAGGTATGCCCTCCCTCCCTTCACTTTTACTTGTCACTGAGAGACAAATTACATCAACTTTGAACAGAATCTATTTTTTTCTGTCATATTAATATGAGAAAATTGTAACTTATAATATTTTTTTATAGAGTTTTCAAGTATCTAAATTTTGATTTTAAACTATTGAATTAATCTAATTCGATTTAGCTCTGAAAATTAACTAGATCGAAATTGAGTTTACTAATTGATATTAACAGTAGTGTTTTCATTGGAGTTACAGACAAAGAAGAGAAAAGAACAATCAAAGACCGGAAGGGGAAAACAGGTCCTAGGAGAAGAACCTAAGCCTCCACGCGAGACACATAAATTGCTTCAGGTTTGCATTTCAAAAACATTTTAGCTGAATGCGTGGCTGCTAATGGAGAATTCCCCCTTTTTTCTTACCCGGTCAATGCGCAATTTTTGAGTTAGAGAAGACTGATCTTTTAGTGCAATGTATGAAATATTGTAGTACTGGATGCAACAGTAGGATGGTTGAAATATTTACTTGAATACTTTCTTGTTTGTTGCTTCATAAATGATTACATTTAAAGAAAAGCTGCATTAAGAGCTAATGCTTGACGTGTAACCTAATGAATTTAGAAGTGCAAGTTCATTTTGTGGAAAAATCTTGGAATTCTGCGGTCTGCTTTGGTGCACTTGTTGATAATTGAAAGCATGTCTAAGATTCCACTGCACACTGATAGTCCAAATATTGTATGGGCTTAATCCCATAAAATTTTGCATGTCTACACTTACCAAACTAGGTAAGCTAGTCATATAGCTTGCTTAGCAAAAATTTGTAATTCATTTTCCTAGTATAGGCATCATGTGAGGATGCGAATTTTGTCAGACAAGCAAGTAGTTGTGATATCTTTGTTATTAAAAGGAGTTTTTGTTCAGGTTGTTGGGGGGACGGCTCGAAGGAAGAAATTGCTCTCACCAAAGAGCATGGATGTGCGTCCCATGATGGAAGTTGTAAAAGCTGCTGCATTTGGTATTTTGCAAGTGAGATTAGCCGTTAAGAGCAGTTTTTCTTTCATGTAACGCTAGATACACCATTTTGTAATGTCGTTAAATAAAAATTGTTCTCTGCTGTCTAGGCAGCCGGAGGTTGCCCTGCATCTTTGAGGCCTGGCCGTTGGTTGGACCTGTATAGCGGGACAGGATCAGTTGGTATAGAAGCCATCAGCCGAGGGTGTTCTGAGGTCAGCATTAAATTTGTAACAACTCTTTCTGTAAAATATGCTAGATTTTATTTACTCATTAATAGTGATACTTTTATTGGCTCTTTGTGATTGAAGTTAGCTGTTGATTTGTGGAGCTTTATATTTTATTCAGTTTTTCGGTATCATTTTTTCTCTCATAGCATTTATGTTTGCAAACCCCTAGGTACATTTTGTTGAGATGGATCCCTGGGTTGTTTCAGATGTTCTGCGGCCAAATTTAGAATGGACTGGTTTCCTTGATGTATCAGTCATACATACTGTCCGCGTTGAAACCTTCTTGGAGCGGGAAGAACATTTTCTTGGTAAGAGTTTCTCTTCCTGTCGATCTGGCAAAGTATGTTAGGGAGTTACTGGTATCATGAATGAATAATTCTGATTCTCAATTGGAGATCTGTCTTTCTCTCTTAGAAGGTTTATTGAATATTTTATCATGTTTTCTTGTACATTTTGTGTAAAGCATTAGAAGGTTATTACTCGCTGCAAAAAATGTATCAAAAACAAGGTTCATTTACTTGCCCTGGAAATGTATAAAATACAAGGTTTGTTTGCAAAGGAAACAGAAAACTGAAATGTCTTGAACATTTTTACTGAAGTTAATTCTTAAATGCGTAATTTTGGTTGCTACACTTCAGCTGAGGGTCTTTCGGAAACTACCTCTCCACCTCCCCGAAGTAGTGGTAAGGTCTTTGTACACTTTACCCCGGACTTCACTAGTGGGATTTTGCTGGGTATTGTTGTCGTTGTTGTTTGCATATGTCATTTGGAGGTAAGCCTTTCTTTCTTGTCTAACATGGTACTAACAGTAGGCTGTCTCTAACTGTTGCCATTATCGGGATTCCTTATCCTACTGATGAAATAGATTTCGAAGGCATGGAAATACTATTAAGCAAATGTGGACTAAATTGTAAATTTAGGTTTTTTAAGTCGAACAATCAGTAAAGATAGTTGTGATCCATATTGCAATAATCATTTGTCAGTAACGTTTCACACGGAGGTCTCTAAATGAAACTTAACCCGACTTCTAATATTTATCATCAGCAGTTGGTGTTGGTAATTTCTTGGTAGAGGAGAGTGATAAGAGGTTTGGGTTTCAGGTAGGTATTACAGATATGGTTAGTGCTAACTTATCACATGTTTGGCGCTAGGCCAGTTCAACCCATTTTCTGGAGGTTGCCGCAATATTGTAGTTGATTGTGGCAAGTCAATCCTTTATACCTGCACCTTCACCATTCTGTACTTCCAGAAAATTTGCAAGCCGTATAGTTTCTCTTCTCTTTTAATTCACTCGCATGATTTCTTTTGCTATTTCGTCCGGCAGTATTCAAGAACTAAACATAAGTTACAATTGAGGGATGATGTGTTCCAAAACCAAAGTTCTAGCTATGAAAATTTTATCATGCACTGAAATATAACAATCTAAGATTTGTTTCTTTACTTTTATCAGGTGAAGGTGGTATTTTTGATTATATAAGTGTTACACCACCGTATGCTGCAGTCGATTACAGTATATTAATGAATCAGATATCAAAATCATCAATAGTGGGAGAGAATACATTTATAGTAAGTGTTTCAGTAATTGTGCTTTATAAGTCCATTGCATTGATTATCTGCCCATAAATTTCTTTTGTGGTTGTAAACATATTTTTGTGTATTCAGGTGGTGGAATATCCCCTGCGAACTGACATGCTGGATTCGTGTGGATGCCTTTTTAAGGTATTGAGAAGTTTAATATTTCAGTATTAGGACAGTACTACGCCCCTCCCATGCTTGCGTGCATTTACAAAGACAATTCATTTTTGGATATTACCGGTATAAATATTGGTTATTGCTTAATGTGTATGCTGTGATATTCTCCATTCTGTCTCTAGCAGATGTGTTTGGATGGTGTTTTCTCTTCAGCAGAAACTGAATGTTTTTCAGAGCTAGCTAGATGTGTGGATCGTCAAATAATATACACAAGAACTAATCCTTTTTCTCTTGTTACTAAAAATACAGATATCTGATCGGCGGTTTGGTCGAACGCATTTGGCAATATATGGACCAAAGTGGGCACAAAAGAAGAAATACATAGCGAAGACAAAGAGAAAGCAGGAAAAGCTGGATTTGCGTAGGGAAGTGGAGAGTTCGGCATCTTAAGTTTAGCTACTGAGAATTGCATTACACATCTTATAGTCAAGAGAGGGTGTAAAATGTTGTCAGACAGTTGATTGTCCCAGTTCTCACCATTTGTTCACATGGTAATTTTGCTTTGGTGGTCCTTTCCCTTGATACATCATGTTATAATCTACCCGGGGATATCTTCTGATTAATCTGATGGATCATTAAACTGCAGGTCAATTGATTCTTGGGGCATCCTGCATCCCGAGCTTCCCCGTTGGTATGCCGTACTTGACTCTCTCATAGTGAGCAGCCATCCTTAAGAAGGCATCACGAGTTTTCTGCAGAATTTTGCTTGTAAATGTAGATTTATGTTAGTGTTACCTAGTATTTTATACAATGGATTTTTAAGTTGTCACTTATATGGCCCTTGATAGTGGTAGCTTTAGTGCACCGGGCTGCCCTTTTTTCTTTTCACTTATATTGCCCTTGCTTAACCTATCCCTGACTGAAATGTCTGCATTATTATACTATTGGATAACTCCAAAGAAATTTATTTTCAAATTTCAAAGCTTTGGTCTGATCCCCATAAATTTCGTCCAACGTCAAGTTGTATATGAAAAAATTGGTGTGTACTTTTCAAATTTACGAATAAAAAAACTGGATAAGGAGCATGATTTCTTTTGTAAAGATGGGTCAAGGAAAGATGGAATGGACCACGTTATTTAGTACCTTAGTTTTATCAGAGGAAACTTCTTTGTCCTATATCTTCTCTGGACTGAGGAGTAAGTATGGTAGTATGTGGGCTTCTAATGATTGGGAACCCCTGGATTCAGTATGATCAATTATCTAATGGCGCAGATAAGTGTGATTAAATGCTTTGCTTATTGAATATGGGTGCTGTTAGTCTCTAACCTAAATTGAATATACAGTCTGATATGCTACTTAACTTTTCTTATGTTGAATGTGTTATTTGTTATTTTATGGTGTTTTCGGATACAAGAATTTGTATTTAGGCACAACAACTTCAACACTAGTTCAAGTTTAAAACAAGAACACCATGAAGTACAAAACACCCTTAATAGAAGATCAAAGTGATCTTTCTAAGAAGTGTGTGTTATTTTTTTTTTTCAGAAATTAAGATGAAACAGAAATATAAAGCCAAGTCCCCCGACTTCACGAAGTGTCCTTAAGGAATAATTCTCTTCACTGTACCTGAGGTTTTGGAATCTTTCTCCCAGGATAAAATGGCTTTCAATCCAACTATAGTGGTACCTTAAATAATTGAATTCGTTGAACTCACTCAACGATTTGATTGATCACAAAGAATGTTTTGAAGACAAGAAAAGTTTTTATTTCAGAAAATTTTTCATTCATTTCTAAATCTGTGGATAAAAGCAGATTTATATAGCCATCAGATGCCTCTTCTGAAAGGTGACAATGGTTCACTTAAAAGGTGTATTCTTTGGAAGAGTCATATTTGTTCATTCGAAATATTGTGTCTTTTTTATGAACAGACACAACTATCTGAACAGTCACAACTTTTCCAAAACAATATGTCTTTTGCTCAAAGGTTGTTCCATTCACACCAATTAAACCCAACAATCCCCACATGAATGGGGAATGACTATTCTTTGTAAAACTTTACGGACAAATATGTGATCATCAAGCAAAGACTGATTGCATCTGGATAAGTGAGTTTTGCTTTGAACTTTTCGTAGTGAACATGCATCGAATGCACTCGGTCAATCGGTAGATTTGATATATTTGAACCGTCGAGCTTTAATGTACACCTAGACAACACATGTCATACAGCTAGCTTTTTACCATTTATGGTTCTCACGGTTTTGTTCTTTTCATCCATGAACACGTCTCGGTTTCATGAGAGCTTAGAGAATAGGCCTTTACTAACATTCTCCTTAAAGCGGCTTTCACTTCGTCCTCACATAGGTGATTTTTAAACGTTCAATCCTACAGATTAAATCAAATCTACCAAATTTAGACAATCATTAAAAGATTTTTCACTTTAAGTCTTATCCTTGTTTACTAAATATTGTCTACATCATGAGAATGGGTTGGGTAATTGACAATGTTGAACCTGTCAGACACAACTTTGTTTGATCTCTTTGAACCTAGCTCTTGGGATCTCCAGTCTGCTAGGTAGAGTTACTACCATGCTGACTTGTCCTAGGCCTTAAACCCATTTCCTTGGATGTCATTTCCATTCCTTCTCTAAATAGGTCTTTTGTAAGTGGATCTGATACATTATCATTTGACTTTACATAGTCAACAATGATAATTTCACTAGAGAGAAGTTCTCTAACGGTATTATATCTCCGTCATATGTGACGATATTTACCGTTTGATACAAGAATAATCACAGAAATAGACTTGTGTGGGTGTGCATTGAAAGCAACCAAGTGTATGTGCAAGAGAAGTGTAATTAAAGGCCCAAATACGCACCAAAACATCCCACTCCATGCACTAGAGGGGCAACCCATTCTTGAAGGGCCTTTTTGGTCATTTTAACTTCTATTTGTATTGTAATATATAAGGAACATGTTAGGGTTTATTCACTTAGATTTTGAATGTTGAAAATGGTAGAACACACTTGAAACCCTCAAGTTCTCTCTCTTGTGAGGCTTGGACGAAACTAGGTTACAACATTAGGGTGGAATCTCTTTTGGTGTTTGTTTGCTTGGAACTTGGGGTTCTTGAAGGATTGAGGTCCTCTCTCGTGTCTCTTTGAAGAGTGTAGGTGTTCCTACTATCATCATTAAGGGTCTTTGTGTGTCATCTACATTAGGTTCTTAGTCATTATAGTAGTTTATGTCTCACTATCTATCCCTTTGTCTTTTGTAATCTTGTAACGTTATATCTTGTTGTTGTGGAATCCGAATCTAGTTATTCTTGTTTTCATCTTGTTCATCTCGTTATTGTTGTGTTGTTGGTTGTTTTTGGGTGTCAAATACACCCTTGTTTCTTATATTCTTGTTATACTTGTCGAATCCGAGTGAGGTCCCCTTTTGGTCCACATTTTTTCTTGAATTTGTGGACTGTTTGGGGTATGTTTTGTGCTTTCCCTTATTTGTCTTATATTATTTGGTATCAAAGTCATCTTTGGTGTTGTTCTTACAATACCAATCTTGGGCTTTCTTTCTAAGAAAAAAAAACTTGGGTGTTCTTGTCGTTCTTGGCTTTGAAAGTGTTGTTCTTGTTGTTTATCTTGGCCGAGATTGCTTGTAGCGTCTAGATCTAGTAGTCCTTTGGTGTGTATTGTTGTTTCTTGTGTTAGTTACGCGATTCACTAACAGTAAAAGGTGTCAAGATCTATATTTGAGCTTGAACTTGTTAAAGTTGTGTTGTAAACAAGGACCTAGGGCAAGAATTTGTGACTTGTTGTGTCCGGTTGGGTCTTGAATTTGTGAATATTGTTGTTGTTCTTAAAGGATTGTTGTGGTGTTCATCTTGTTCTTCATCTCATCTTACAACTTAAGACAACCAAAAGTGTAATATAGATTCAAAAAGGTGAACCTACAAGTTGTAAAGTTGTTTGTGAGAAGACTTCAACCATCATTTCCTTGACTTGACATCTACTTTTCAACCAGTTTTCCTTGTTTCAAGGGACCTTGTTTTGTGGGAATTGTACAAAGTCAAGTCTTGCCTTTTGAAGATTAGACTTAAAGGAGATTCAAGACATATACTTTCCCTCCAAAACCAATTGTTTTCATTACATAGTAACTAAAGTTTGTAAACTTCAACTAGTGACTAATTGTGGGGCCGTGACCAATAGTGTGCTTCCACGTCACCCAAGTTACTGTTCACACGAAAATTTTAAGCTCAAATTGTGATCCTTTAGTTTCATTTTGTTGTCTCATTAGTTTCGTTTGTTGATTCCAATACTAACTTACAAACTAGTGACAATTTACTAGATTGTGAGTTGGTTTTGAAACTATTTTTTCTGTGTTTACATTCCTTTGTGTGTTTTTATTCTTTTGAGTCATTGTACACACTCGGTATACCTCTCAACGTCTCATGGATTACAAGAAAACTTACAACAATTGTGAGATCAAAAGTGAGAAAATCCGAGGGACAAAGGATTAAAGAGAGAGTATGAGGACCATTCTTGAACAACTAACTTGTTTATTATTTTGTAGGTAACTTCTTGGCTACAACGGACAACAATGCTCTTGGTGCTATCTTGGAAAGACTTGAAACTATCAACCGAGGAATGGAAAGTATGCTCACGACTATGTCCACAATCCGAGGAGAGATGTCTACTATGAATGAGAGGTTAGATCGAATGGAGAGTCGAAGGAACTCTCGTGATTCTACTCCTCGACCCCATGTTTCCTTAAGTGGTCATGACCAAAACCCTTCATCACCATTGCCCCCAAGACTTTGCCTACAAAAGTCAACCCTCCAAGTTCACGACAAAATGCTATCAGCCAAGTTACTAATTACCCTCAAAATCGAAAACAAGGTAGATCACTTCTTTCGCAAGTTGATCAAGTCCTACAAGAAGGACTTGGAGGCCCATTCCCTCCCATCCAAGCTCCACAACCGAATCTCTACATTACCAAAATAGCCCCCTCAACTGAAACTCCTCTTCCCCAAAATTTATATATCCATATAGAGGAGTATGAAAGAAAGGGACACGAAGTATATGGAGTCTATGATGATTCTTATATGATGGAAGGAGACTTGAGTCGGATAAGATTGAAGCCAAGTCTCAAGATTGAGAGGAAGCTGAGGTTCAAAATGAAGATGTTGGCTGAGACTTGTTCATATTGAGCTCTCGGGTTCTTCATGTTTTGCGGACTATTTTGAGTGATTTTTTTTTAAGTAGCCAATTGAACGAAGTGAAGCCGTGAATTTGTGGGCAAATTCTTCTCAAGATGGAGAGAATGATACGAGAATAATAACAAAAATAGACTTATGTGGGTGTGCATTGAAAGCAACCAAGTGTATGTGCAAGAGAAGTATAATTAAAGGCCTAAATACACACCAAAACAGCCCACTCCATGCACTAGAGGGGAAGCCCATTCTTGAAGGGCCTTTTTGGTCATTTTAACTTCTATTTGTTTTGTAATATATAAGGAACATGTTAGGGTTTATTCACTTAGTTTTTGAATGTTGAAAGTGGTAGAACACACTTGAAACCCTCAAGTTCTCTCTCTTGTGAGGCTTGGACGAAACTAGGTTACAACATTAGGGTGAAATCTCTTTTGTTGTTTGTTTGCTTGGAATTTGGGGTGCTTGACGGATTGAGGTCCTCTCTTGTGGATCTTTGAAGAGTGTAGGTGTTCCTACTATTATCATTAAGGGTTTTTGTGTGTCATCTACGCTTAGGTTCTTAGTCATTATAGTAGTTCATGTCTCACTATCTATCCCTTTGTCTTTTGTAATCTTGTAACGTTATATCTTGTTGTTTTGGAATCCGAATCTGGTTATTCTTGTTGTCATCTTGTTTATCTCATTATTGTTGTGTTGTTGGCTGTTTTGGGGTGTCGAATACACCCTTGTTTCTTATTTTCTTGTTATACTTGTCGAATTCGAGTGAGGTTCCCTTTTGGTCCACGTTTTTTCTTGAATTTGTGGACTGTTTGGGGTAGGTTTTGTGTTTTCCCTTATTTACCTTATATCACCGTTGTACATCATGCTCTCTGCCCTACCTATTGTTGCTTGGCTATCACAGTATATACATACTGGTGCCACTGGTTTGAGCCAATAAGAAATATCTTCCAAGAAATTTTGGAGCCATTCTGCTTCTTCACCGACTTTATCCAATGCGATAAATTCAGATTTCATTGTAGAGCGAGCAATACAAGTCTGTTTGGATGATTTCCAAGAGACTGCTCCTCCACCGATAGTAAATACATATCCACTTGTGGATTTTACTTAGTTCGATCTGGTGATCCAATTTGCATCAATATATCCTTCGAGTACCGCGGGATATTTATTATAATGCAAGGCATAGTCTTAAGTGTATTTAAGATACCCCAAAACTTTTTTCATTGTCATCCAATGAGTTTTGTTGGGATTACTCGTGTACCAACTCAATTTACTAATAGCGCATGCTATGTCTGGTCGTGTACAGTTCATTATATACATTAAACATCCCAATACTCTTGCGTACTCCAATTGTGAGTCACTTTCATCTTCATTCTTTCGAAGTGCAAAACTCACATCCAATGGAGTTTTGGCAATACCAAATTCCATATACTTGAATTTTTCAAGTACATTTTTGATATAATCAGACTGTGACAATGCCAACCCTTGTGGAGTTTTATGGATTTTTATTCCTAAGATTACATCCGCAACTCCAAGGTTTTTCATATCGAACTTACTCTCGAGCATTCATTTCGTTGTATTTATGTTAGAAATATCTCTACTGATGATCAACATATCATCCATATATAAACACACAATGACTTGGTGATTTGGAGTGTCTTTAATATAAACACATTTATCACATTCATTTATTTTGAATCAGTTTGCTAACATGGTTTGGTCAAACTTCGCATGCCATTGTTTAGGTGCTTGCTTTAGTCCATACAATGACTTAATAAGTTTACAACCTTATTCTCCTTTCCTGGAACCACAAAATCCTCAGGTTGTTCCATGTATATTTCTTCCTCCAATTCCCCATTTAGGAATGCGGTTTTCACATCCATTTGATGGATTTCAAGACTATATACCGCCGCCAAGGCAATTAACATTTGAATCGATGTTATCCTTGTTATTGACGAGTATGCATCAAAGTAATCAAGGCCTTCTTTTTGTTTGAAGCCTTTTACAACAAGTCTTGCCTTGTATTTGTCAATAGTATTATCCGCTTTTATTTTCCTTTTGAAGATCCATTTAGAACCTAAAGGTTTATTTCCTGGAGGAAGCTCAACCAATTCCTACGTATGGTTGCTTAAGATTGAATCAATCTCACTATTGACTACCTCTTTTCAAAAGGATGAGTCTGACGACGACATCACTTCTTTAAATGTTTAAGGCTCATTTTCTAAAAGAAATGTTATAAAATCTTATCCAAATGTAGTAGAAGTTCTTTGATGTGTACTACGTCTTGGATTCTCTTCATTATGTACATTCTCACTTGGTTCATCTCGAGGTCGTTTAGACCCTCCACTAAACTGTTTATGTCTAGTTTTATACGGGTAAATGTTTTCAAAGAATTCAGCATTATCTGATTCAATTTCTGTATTTTTATTTATATCCGGATGTTCGGATTTATGAACCAAAAACCGCATGCTTTATTGCTTTTAGCATATCCTATGAACACGCAGTCCACAGTCTTAGGTCCTATCTTAACCCTTTTAGGCATAGGAACTTGGATTTTTGCTAGACACCCCCACACTTTGAAATATTTCAAGTTGGGTTTCCTTCCTTTCTATTTTTCATAAGGAATTGATTGTGTCTTACTATGGGGAACTCTATTGAGTATACAATTGGCTATAAGGATAGCCTCCCCCCACAAGTTTTGCGGTAAACCGAAACTTATAAGTAAGGCATTCATCATTTTCTTCAAAGTTTGATTTTTCCTTTCCGCAATTTCATTAGATTGAGGTGACTACGGGGCCGTAGTTTGATGGACAATTTCATTCTCTAGACATACTTCGGCGAAAGGAGATTCATATTCTCCGCCTCTATCACTTCTTGTCATTTTTATTTTTTTTCTCTACCTGATTTTCTACATCAGTTTTGTATTGCCTAAACACATCTATTGCTTCATCCTTACTATTGAACAAGTATACATAACAATATGTAGTGCAATCGTCAATAAAAGTTATGAAATACTTTTTTCCACCACGTGATAGTGTTGACTTTATATCACAAATATCAGTGTGTACTAAGTCTAAAGGATTGGAATTCCTTTCAACGGACTTATAAGGATGCTTTGCATACTTTGATTCCACATACGTTTGACACTTTGATTTATTGCACTCAAAGTTTGGCAAAACCTCTAAGTTAATCAATTTTCGTAACGTTTTGTAATTAACATGGCCTAAACGTTCATGCCACAAATTATAAGACTCAAGCAAGTAAGAAGAATTTAAACTTTTATTGATTTCAACATTCATTACATTCATCTTATAAAGGCCCTCGGTGAGATAGCCTTTTCTTACATACACTTCTCCTTTGCTAATTACAATTTTTTCAGAAACGGTTACACATTTAAATCCGTTCTTGTCTACAAGTGAAACAGAAATCAAGTTCCTACGTAACTCCAAAACGTACAAGACATTGTTAAGTGTCGAGACCTTTCCTGAAGTCATTTTCAAGCCCACTTTTCTTGTTCCTTCTACCTTAGCCATAGCGGAGTTAGCCATGTAGATCATTTCTTCTACTTGAGCGGGAGCGAATGACGAAAAAACTCTTTGTTGGCACACACATAGCGGATGGCACCGGAATTCATCCACTATTCGCGAGGATTTCCCACCAAGTTGCATTCTGAGAACATAACACACAGATCATCATATTCTTTGTTGGACTCAACCATTTTAGATTGGTCCTTTTTCTTGCCTTTCTTAGGGGCATGACAATACGTGGACTTATTGCCATTTTTGCCACAGTTGAAGCACTTTTCCTTGAATTTCTTCTTGGGTTGATTGCTTCCTTGTTCAACTTTCTTCCTTTTCTTAGAATTTGTTTGGTCATCTTCTACAATATGTGCTCCATCAATTGTAGAATTTCCTTTTTACCTTCTCTCGGCAGCCTTATTATCCTCTTCAATATGCAACCGGACAATAAGATCTTCGACAGTCATCTCCTTGCGTTTGTGCTTCAAGTAGTTTTTGAAGTCTTTCCACATAGGTGGTAGCTTCTCAATGATCGTTGTTACTTGAAATGCATCATTCACAATCAAACCTACAAAACAGTTTATGTGAGTACTAAGAACATTTTCAATTTGTTCAACTAAGGTATTTTTCAAATATACACCTTCTGCTAAGAGATCATGGATGATTACTTGCAATTCCTGAACTTAAGAGACAACCGATTTTCTATCTATCATTTTAAAGTCTAGAAACCTTGCAACAAAGAATTTCTTAATTCTTGCATCCTCTGTCTTATATTTTCGTTCTAATGCCCCTCACAATTCCTTCGATGTCTTAGTTCCACTGTAATCATTGTAGAGGTCATCTTGGAGACCACTCAATATATAATTCCTGCAAAGGAAGTCTGAGTGCTTCCAAGCATCTACAATCATGAAATGCTCTTTGTTCGAGGTTCCCTCGGGCACCTCAGGAGCATCCTCACTAGTGAACCTTTGAAGGCATAGAGTGGTGAGTTAAAAGAACATCTTTTGCTGCCATCGCTTAAAGTCAATGCTCGCAAATTTTTTGGGCTTCTCCGCAAGTGTCATTGGTTGCGGAGCATTTTCTCGACTTGTTGAGGCAATACTAGTTGCCCCCACAGTCGTAGCCGCATCTTGCATTTGACTTTCGTTAGTCATTTTTTCCTGTCACCACAAGATAATAAAATTTACTATTTTCAGAATACTATTTATAAAGTTAAGCAACTTTAAACTCTTCTTCTTGTTTCTAGTTAACGATGAAGTTTTTATGACTTTCAATCGTCAACCGAATGATCTTTAACTTGTGATGAAGATTTTATGTCTTCGAATCACTAGTTAAGTTCAAACGGAGTAGAAAACTTAAAGATTTAATCTCCAAAAACAAGCAATACAAATTCTGCAGAAGATTATTCCTTAATACTGTTATTTGTTATTCTATGATGTTTTCGGGTACAAGAATCTGTATTTAGGCACAACAACTTCAACTCCAGTTCAAGTTTAAAACAAGAACACTATGAAGTACAAAAACACCCTCAATACAAGATCAAAGTGATCTTTCTAAGAAGTGTGTTTTATTTTTTTTTTAGAAATTAAGATGAAACAAAAATATAAAGTCAAGTCCCTCGACTTCACGAAGTGTCCTTAAGGAATAATTCCTATCACTGTACCCGAGGTTTTGGAATCTTCCTCCTAGGATAAAATGATTTTCAATCCAACTATAGTGGTACTTCAAATAATTGGATTTGTCGAACTCACTCAACGATTTGATTGATCACAAAGAATGTCTTGAAGACAAGAAGAGTTTTTATTTCAGAAAATTTTTCATTCATTTCTAAACCTGTGGATGAAAGCAGGTTTATATAGCCATCAGATGCCTCTTCTGAAAAGTGGCAATGGTTCACTTAAAAGGTGTATTCTTTGGAAGAGTCATGTCTGTTCATTCAAAACATTGTATCTTTTTCTGAACAGACACAACTATCTAAACAGTCACACCTTTTCCAAAACAATGTCTTTTGCTCAAAGGTTGTGTCCCTCCATTTTTCATTTACACCAATTAAACCCAACGGAATGTTGACACTATGTTTCAAACTTTGAATGATTGATGTCATCTTATATCAAAATTTGGATGGTACCAATTCTAATGGGTTAAAGTTATTCTACTTCATCACTAGTATGCTAAACTTTGGTGCAATCATTGTATCTTTGATATTCTCATGTACACTTTCACATCTCAGAATCTCTTTCTGGTTGAAAGCTTTAGATTTGATAGGGACCATACAGTACTAGGCCTGACTGCGATTAGAAATACTGCTTAGCAGACTGCTTGCAGATAATGTGCCTCTTCGTAAATGTTTTATGCAGAAAATGGACATTATCTCGTTGAGTTTTAACTTTTATATACCTGACAAAGTGAAGATCTCTTTTATACTAATATTATTGTATATAAGTTTCTTTTTTTATAATCGTGGTGTCCGGGCCAGTTTGTGTGCACCTCAATTAATTCCACAAGATCATGCCAGCTCCCACCAACCTTATGTAACTTTGTCCACCAAGGCTAGATCAAATGAGAATAAATCACCTGAGTATTGAATTAAACATGAGTTTAGTGTACTGAAACACTTATTTTCCCTAGGCCTAAAGATTAAGGACTCGATAATGTGGTCAGAAGGTTTTAAATTCTTTTGCCGGCACTTCTTTTCAGGAATTCCATTTACAGATTCTTCGGATAAAGATACGAGACGTCAAGTATATTCCAAATTTCTGACATTTTCAAATCAATTCTGGAATAAAGAACAAAGTTTTCTTTGATTTGCTTTCAGAGACGCAATGATTTTGGATCTGCTGACTAATTCTGTGTGTTCAAATCATCTTTTCAATGTCAGCAATCATGAATGACCAATTCGGTCGTAAACAAATTCAGAAATCAAATTTGATGAGTTCAACCTAAATTTTCCTCAGAATTTAAACTTGACAGTCCAACCTTTTTAACTTTTCTAAATTCGTTGCACACTTGAAATTATGGATTGAAAATGGATATTATTAGTATACATGTCGAAATTTTTGTGTAGTTAGTGAGGTAACCTTGGGTGGGTTGCAGCTGTACTAGGGAAGATATTCAGAGTAGCATGGGAACAATAAACATAAACAATAATTGGACATCTATCTTTGTTATTTACTGTTGTCGAGGCCTAAACTTTGTTATACACTGTTGTCGATCTATCCCTAGGCTATGTCTAGTTCTCTCCCCTTTTACCCCACACCTTGAATTATCCCCTTCCTTTTGTTGCTTTTGGTTTTGGACATAACCAACTTTTAACTTTTGCATGCTATATATTAATCTTATGGCAAATAAAAATCCTCCGTGAAAGAGCACCCGAATAACAGAATAAGATTGTTTATGTTTGCAGCTTCTGTCTACATAGTACCAGAGGATAAAATCCACTATATCCTTGTTTAAAATTTGGGGTTGGTGTGTTCCTCTGATTCACAAATGTGCATTGAAGAGCAAACACCGGAGAGGAATACTGGAATTATGTGTGGTGATGGTGCTGGTCGTGGCAGCTGTTTCTTGATGGCTCTTCTTTTACTTAGTTTTCTTTGTTTTGTTTCTGCTGAGGTTTTAGTAAAGCCGGCAGCCAAAACTGTCACCAAAACAACTACTGGGACGACAAGCAATCAACATTTAGCTCTGCAAGAAACCAATCTCAATTATGTCAGTAAAAGAAGAGTACCTAGCGAACCTGATCCAATACACAACAGGTATTTTCAACCTTCAACATTCATGAGTAAGACGAGCATACTTCTATGCTTACGCAACCAT
The DNA here is from genome assembly GCA_030864225.1 of Capsicum baccatum var. pendulum. Classification (NCBI taxonomy): domain Eukaryota; kingdom Viridiplantae; phylum Streptophyta; class Magnoliopsida; order Solanales; family Solanaceae; genus Capsicum; species Capsicum baccatum. The sequence continues at coordinate 110,500,430 of CM061551.1, forward strand.
GTTATGTTACACATGTATCTATATCTATTTGCTTTTGAAAAATACTCCTCTACTGCCACATAGAATCCATATAGTCCCTGCTGGAGCTATGTTTAAGCCAAGGACAAATATGATATAACTTGCTAACGGACCTTTCCCTTCATTCATTATTATTAGATTACAAGTTATTGTTTCATTAATACTTATAAATGGCTCCTCAGGGAAGCAGGAGAACACATGGAAACACGCATCCGAGCTTGAGCTTCAGGGAAAAAGTAAGAGGCTTGGCAATTGCTATTGCAAAGAGTATCAACTGTCAACAAGATTTTTTTTTTTTTCTGCTAGGAAACTTTAATTATGCATTCTCTGTCTAAGTACTAAGGCCCCAGCACCATCTCATTGTACAGAAGCTTACAATCAAAAATGAAAATTTAATCGTCTTTTTCATTAAATCTCCAATAAGCAAACATGTAGAAATGATCAGATAGTGTATCATCCACAAATTCTGAAGCATAATTTTCACTCATGTTTGGCTTAAGATTCGCTTCTGAATAAAGAATCAAACGATGCTGCAATTGGATCTTACAAACCATAAATGATGGTAAGGGACGCACTGAATATGTCTCAACCTTATAAAGGCCAATGCTCAGGTCAGTTGCAACAACAGCTAGATTAGTAGTATTACAGATTTCGAGAAACTATGTGACAGATTTTGCTTAGTATCTTGTTTAATGCATAAGTATGAGCAGCAGGGAAAACACAAAGCTAAGATACCAATAATACTTGCTATCTGTACGATAGATTTTGGCAGAACACTTCAGAATGATTTGACATTTCACGGTATAACACAGCAATATTCGTGGTAATTCTTCATAGAACCATATGTATCGTGCTTGATTACACTTGCACCTAAGGGAAGTGAAGAACTTACAATAATGCATTTGTGTTCAGCAGACGTGAAAAATCTCGTAATGCTTTTCCATTCATGCATCAAATGGGATTGCTGATCTCTTGTTTGTTAAAAAATAAGGGAAATTCGTCATACTGTTCAGAGAAACCTTGTTTCTCAGCCATGCTCTTCAGTGCTTCATATACCTGATACATAGACCACCTCTCCTTGGGCCGAGAAATTAAACAATTGCAAGCAATTTTGATGAATTTTACTATCTCTTCATCATGGCCCTTCCCACATATGTGCTTATCAATGGCATCTTTAATTCGACCAGAAACAGAGAGCTGATTTACCCAGTCCACCAAATTTCCCTTAAAACTTTCATCAGCTGCAGTGATTTCTAGTGGTCTTTGCCCAGTAGCCAACTCCAAAAGCACAACCCCAAAGCTATAAGCATCCCCTTTTAGTGAAGCCACCATTGTGCTTGTGTACTCCGGAGCAACATAGCCAAATTCACCCAACTCCCCGTTCACAAAACTGGTCTCCTTTGCGTCTGGAGGTGTCAACAACCTTGCCAACCCAAAATCCATTATTCTAGCATCAAAGTCCTCATCAAGGAAAATAACGTTAGAACATATGTTTTGGTGCAATATTGGCGGTTGGCAACCATGGTGAAGCCAAGCAAGGCCCCTCGCAGCACCCAAGCCAATCCTAAACCTAGTAGGCCAATCCAACACACTCGCGTTCCCATTCAACAACGAATACAAAGTACCATTCGACAGGTGCTTATAAACCAAAAGCTTTTCCTCCTCAACAACACAAAAACCCAAAAGTGGCACCAAATTAGGATGCCTAACTTGTCCTAGCTCATTCATCTCCATTCGAAACAACTTCTCACTCAACTTACAACTTTTAAGCCGTTTAATAGCAAGCGCAGAACCATCACGCAAAACAGCTCTAAATGTAGTCCCTGTCCTAGTCGAGTTAATCATACTCCCCGTACTAAAATTATTCGTGGCAGCCAACAAATCCGCCAACTTAACCTTCACAAGCGGTTTCTTAAGCAACGTAACCTGAGTAAGCCTATAACCTCTCAACTTATCCGCCCACCTCTCCGAATCAACTCTCCCTAACCCATACCCCATCTGCCTCCTCTTCCCGGCCTTCATAAAATACCAATACCAAGCCCCAAAACCCAACAACAAAGAAGCAGCAGCACCAAACACCCCAGCAGCAATAATAATAACTAAACCTTTCTTACTAACCCTCCTACATTTCCCTAACGGTCCACCACAAAGTCCATCATTCCCTCCAAAATCAACCGAATCAACCGAATCAAACGCTTCCGGAATCCTCCCAGAAAGCTCATTATTCGCCACAGAGAAAGTCTTAAGCCTCCCTAAACTAGAAAAGTGAGGGGGTATATCACCATTAAGCTTATTATCATTAAGCATCAACTTATTCAAATAGGTACAACTAACAAGATCAACTGGTATAGTACCAGTAAATTCATTATTGGACAAATCAAGATTAACTAAGAAAGGCAACCAAGTACAAATGTCAGAAGGAATCGAGCCAGAAAGTTTATTACCAGAAAGATCAAGATTCTGTAAACTTCCACAGTACTTTAAAGAATCTGGAACTTTGCCTTCAAGATTCATGTCACGAAGTTCAAGGTTAATAAGACGATTTTCACGGTCGTTCCAACAAGAAACACCAACAAATTTACAGATAAAACCAACTGTGGAGTTTGCAAAGTTCCATGAATTTAAGCTGTTTTTGGAATCTTGTAAGGATGTTTTGACACCTTGTAAGCATTTTATATCATCTTCAGGTACAGTTACAGCAGAAGAAGAATGAAGGGATCGAAATAGAAGAAATAATAAGATGAATGTTAATTTGAAAAGGACCATTTTGGAGGTTTAATTGGCGTGTGTGTAGGGAGGAGTTCATGGAAGGTGTTTTGATGAATTTTTATTACTACATGAGAAATGGGATAGGAAAATGGAAAAGGATAGTAGAGGCATTGACTTTAAATGATGAAGTGGAAGCTTTGAATAATGTTATTTGGGAGTTTGTGAAGTTTATTTATTGCTCATCGTGTTAATGGAATGGACTGTGGAGACCTAAAGTAAACACCTAAAATATTCCCGTTTTGTTACTCCTTCGTTCTGTACCAAAATAAGGGGCCGTTTTGTTTAAGGTATAAAGTTAATAATTTCGAGATAAAATAATAATTTTAAAATAAAAATTTAAATTATTTGTTTGATTGTAAATATTTGAGATGACTAATTTAGACTAATAATTAGTCCTGAGATAAGTTATCAATCCAAAGACTACTTTTCTTTGGTATAAAATTATACAATGACTAAAATACCTTCAAAATCTATGATTTCATTTCACACATCTATATATATTAGTTTAGGTGTACCTCACTTTAATGAGTTAAAACATTACATTAAATAGAATATTTGTTTAAATAATAAAGATGAATATAATAATTAAATTTAATATATTTTGATTATGTAAGGATGTACAATTTATTTATTAAACCTAATCTTTACCAAAAATATTTTTAAAATTCGATCGACATTCATCTACCATCTTAAGACATCAAAATAATACAAATAAATTAAATTTTACACACATGAAGTTTCTCAAAGTTGTTTGACACTCATCTACCATCTGTAAATAATAACAAAATAATACGATAATATAGATATCAAAATAATACAATTAAACCTAACTTTTACATTAAAAAAAATCTCAAAGCCGACTAACATTTATCTATCACCTGTAAACTGCAACAAAATAATATGATAAAAGTAATATCAAAAAAGTACAATTAAACTTAAATTTTACACACAAAAAATTTCTTAAACCCGATCGAGATTCATCAACGAATTGTAAACTACCACAAAATAACAAACTAATAGAGATATTACGATAATACAATTAAACCTAACCTTTACCTAAAAAAAAAAAATTTAAAGTCGACACACATTCATCTAGCATCTGTAAATTAAAATAAAACAATAAGATAATAAAGATATCAAAACAATACAATTAAACCTAACCTTTACACAAGAAATTCTTCAAAGCCAACTAACATTTATCTACGACCTGTAAATTATAAAAAAAATTATAATAGTGATCACAAAGCTTCGATTTTGATTCAACCAATTCTTGTCTGGGCAAAAATTTTGACAAATAATAAAGATATATATATATATACACACACACACACCTGTTGAATTCTATTATGCTGACAAAAATAGTGAAGAAGTTGAGGGTTAGAAAATCAAACATCCATCAATCTAGACATGCAATTGAATCAAGTTAGATGAGCATCAATGATATTCTTCCAATAGGCAAACCGGCTTCTTCTCTAGTTTAATGTACATCTCAATATTTATAGAAGTATTTCCTTAATAGAGTCTTATTTTAGGAATATTTTTCTAATTAAACAGTAGAAAGGAAAATATTAATTATTTCTTCTACCATATATTTTAGGAAGTCTAGTAGAAAGAAAAATATTAATTAATTCTCCTACCATATATTTTAGGAATCCATATATTTTAGTAAGTTTAGTTAATAAAATAAAAATGTTTAAATAATAAATTTAAAAAATAGTGAAAAGACGGTAAAAAAAGTTAAATTTGGAAAGAATTTAATTGTAGAAAAATATAGGGTGTTTGTGGGTTGAAAGAAACCAAGTAAGAACCAAATAGGATTAGCAAAAAAAAGGGGTGTTTTAATCAAGTATAGTAGGATAAAAAACTCGTATTTTAGACAATTAGTTAGGGGAAAAAAGTATAAAAAATTGAGGAAAAGCTAAATTTGGAAAAGGCTAATTATAGGAAAATTTAGGGTGTAGGAAAAAAATTGCATGTTTTACAATTAGTTAGGGAAAAAAATGTATAAAAAATAGGGGAAAAGCTAAATTTAGAAGAAGTTAATTATAGGGAAATTTAGGGTGATTTTTAGGTGAAAAAAACCAGGTACAAACCAAATTAAATTTGGGAAGAATTTAATTGTAGTAAAAATTTAATATATTTATTTTGAAGAATTTAATTATAGGGGAAAGGGTAAAAGACGGTTGTGTCTAAAGCGAACTCTTTCAATGAAGGACAAAAAGTTCAATTCACTTTTCTAAAGGTCTTCATACTTTTAATATATTATAGATTATCGATATAGATATAGATTATAGATTATAGACATATACTAGTATTTTTATTATGAATTTTAATAAAAGTTAAATACTTAATAATTTTGACATAAATTTTATATTTACATTAAGAACTTATTAGTAATATATAATAATTTATCAAAAATTTAAATCTAAAATTCTTATTCCATCATTATCTCCAATTATCTGCTTTCATTGACTCGCTTCGCATAAAAATATCAACACCATTGTTTACTTACATATTTTAAATTAAATAGTTTTTTAATCACTTGGAAATTGATATGGTACATATAAAATGAATTTTAATATATTATATGAGTGATATGTGTTTAAATGAAATAAAATAAATAATAAATCCTCTTTTACTTTAACAAACTTAAGTTGGAAGTTTTTATTTCAAACTAAATAAGATGTAGTAAGATTTTTTTTTTAAACACATATGGCATAATCATGGAAAGGCACATGCAAAAAAATTAAAGCTAAATAAGATGAAAATTTTATTTTTAAAATACACACGATATAATCATAAAAATGCGCACACACAAAAAAATTAAGCTAAATAAGATGAAAGTTTTATTTTTAAGAATAAATATTTAAAGCTTGAAAAGAAATTATATAAAAAAGAGTTAAATAAGATGGAAGGTATTTTTGTAATCACTTAATTTATTCTTAGAAATTATACCATGCATATTACTTTGAATACAACAAACCAAACACTCAATAAAAAATTAATCCGTATCCCATTATAACTTATCCCATCATAACTAATCCCATCATAACTTGTTTTCAAACCAAACGGTCCCTAAGTAAGTCAAGATTATACTCTCTCGTTAGCTTTTGTTGTTTTAATATATTAAGAGAAAAAAAGTATTTATTTTCAGAATTAATTATTTTTCTTCATATTAATTTCAAGAACAATATAAACATCATCCAATAGGTATTAATATTATGATAAAATAATTATGTTATTAATTATTTTTTTAATGAATGTGTCAAGTAAAATGAAAGAAGTAAAATTGAACGGATAGAGTACTTCAGTTTATAAAATCAATGAATAATTACTTATTTATATTCGGTTTTATTCTTAGAATTAAGTATAATTCATTTTAGTATTATATTCAAAGAGTCATACTGTAATATTGTTCGTCATTTACTATTTTTTCTTATTTTTGTTCCAATAAAAAAATAAACAATTAAAAATAAACGGAGAGAGTACTTAATAATTTATTGAGTTATTTTTATTTATTAAATGTTATTTTGAGAAATGGGCATGATTTTAAATAATTATTTTTAGTCACATTCCTTAAAAAGCAATAAATAGAATGACAATTTTATCATGAAAAAATTATATATATACACAAGGTAACTATTACTTATTACATAAAATCTCTTATTTGAAAAGTAATTACAAAAATCTTATATTAATTGCATAGAATCCCGTCCTTTTAAATTTTCTCTCTCTTCTGTCCCATACGTCCAAAACATCCGATTTTTGCATTATTTTTAGTTCAATTTTTGCTCCGTTCCTGCACTCCTTGTTTTACACCTAATTTCAAGCTACATGATTTGGGGGTTTCAAATTGGTTCAAATAAGATCTATTATTTCAAATTATTATGGAAATATTAGTTGGTCTATTATTTCAAATTATTGTGGAGATAATTTATTTCATAATAAATTTTCATAAAATCAAATAATGCATTTTATTTCAAGTCATTCAAATTTGTTCTATATTATAAAAAAGAGGATCCATTATTTCTGCTATACCTTAATTTGAACTATAATATGCATTACAAATTATTATGGAAATAAAATCAGATCCAATTATTTCTATAGTTAACGACTTGAAAGTTGATTTGAACTAATATATCCAAATTATTTCTTCTTTTTGGTTGCATGTATGATTTTATCAAATTATCTGCTTTTGAAATGTCATACATAGAAAGTAAAGTATGATAAAAACGAATGCACCTGCATCATACATAGAAAATAAAGTATAATACATTCTCATACATATAACACGTGTTGTTGTTAGAGTGTAAGTCATACATTTTATACTGGCATCATACATAGAAAGTAAAGTATAGTACGTTCTCAATATAATGTGAAATGTTTTTACTTAAATATAAATCATACATAGAAAGTAAAGCATAGTACATTCACATACATATAGAACATGTTGTTGTTGGAGTGTAAATCATACATATAACACTGACATCATACATAGAAAAAAATGTGTAATGCATTTTCATACGTGTAAATTTTATAAACAATGTCAAAATATCATTCAAATTGGGTAATGTATTATAATTTCTCATACAATACTGTGCAAGATTTTACTAAAAAATAAATACACTAAGAGGAGGCGGAGGTGGAGGCGTCGTTGGTTGTTCGTGATGGCGTCGTTGACTGATCGTGATGGCACCGGTGGGAGAGGAATGAGAAACGACGTCGATCTTGGTGGTTGGTCACCCTTGTGTGTTCACCGGCGTGAGGAAGAAGAGTGGAGCGGTGAATGGCGGTGAATGGCGGTGACAACTGTAAACCAACGAGGACGTCGTTGATTTTTTTTAGGGAGATGAAGAGAGATGTTTCAGGATATTTTTTGAATTTGAATTACAGTTACTATTTTTAAGCATTCACAAAATCAGAACATTAATTAAAGGTAAGAGAATAATTGGATCTGATTTTATTTTCATAATTTAAGGAGAAACAGTTTCCTCTTACATTGGAGTTGCGTATGAGGTACATTGACATACATATGTATTTTCCCAAATCTGAAAGAGAGAAAGTCAATCAGAGATCTTATGTAATTAGTTTCATTTAGAATGAGATTTATGTTGTTTATACTTTTATTATGCCATCCTTTAATTATAATAAATTCAATATTTTAAGAAATTCACTAAAAATGATTAGTTTTGATAGTAAAAGTAAAGTAAAAAACTAAGTGATAAATTATCTCTTGATTTTATGAATTTGACAAGTAAAAATTGACATATAAATATTTTAGTGTAGTGAACAAATGAAAGTAAATTAAAAAAGTATAAAGATATATTTAAAAGAATTACTATTTTTATTTTGAAATCCTAAAGTGATATTTTTATATTGAAACGAAGGAAATATTCTTTCTGTTTTAATGTTGAGAATGAAATTTTATAGCAATGGAAGTATCGATATACGTACGGATTTAAAATATTAAGTTAGTGGGTAAAATTCAGTGTAAAAATCCATTGTTACATGTTTTTCATTATGATTGATATTCTATACGTTTTAGTATTTTAGTAATTTATAAAAAAATATTCTCTTCTGATGAAATAGGTTATTTGAGGTGATAAAAATAGTAAAATAAGAACACAATATTTTACATGAAAAACATCTGACTCACAATAGGTGTAAAAAATCATGATCTATATCTCTACGAGATTTAACCCAATTTTAGTAAAATAATGAGCTGGCTCAAACAACGATTACAATCTATATGTAACCTAAAGAAATTATAAACTCTAATTCCTAAATTCGTTCAAACCACCCTTGGCTTGTGTTCCCACGTCTTCAGGTTTTCCTAACTTGATGACTAACTCATATTCTAGCTAGTTTATAACACACTGAAACTATGAAAGCTTTGAACGATTATAACTTGAAGAACAATCCTAATACAATCAAGCTAAACCTATAGCTAGACTCTGCTCTATGAACCATTGAACCACCTGTTCCTTTTAGGGGTTCTCCCCGCAACACTTCAAGAATATAATCAATCTTTGATTTTACGTTTGTCATTGTATGAATGCGCAAGCGACTTTGTGAAAGCTCTTGGATATTTATAAATATAAATACTTGCTTCGTTTAGGTCAGCTTGCTTTTCTATTCAAGGAATCTCATTCCCTTTTTGGAGACCCTTTGGCACTTTCCTTTTCAATTCCCTTTGTTACATGGATTCAACTATTTATAGTAAGAAGAAAACTGTATCTCGATGCAGCATCGTTTCTTTCCTTAGTTTGTGTTGCTTGTGTTCAGAATTAATCGATCATCAACATCTCAACCACAGATTGAACTTGTGTAAATGAACCAAGTGAATCTACTTAATTATTTCTTGCTTCTATTTTACTGCTTTGTCAATCTTCAAAACAACTCACATTTCTATAATGATGCATTTGGCTATAAATAAATGTTTCAAATAATTGCAAAATACTATAGTAGTAATTTAATCATTAGTATTTAAAATACTGATGAATACTAAAACTATTCTCAAATGAATAATAGTTTCACTCAATATCTTCACCCTTGAGCCTATATAAATTTATGCCAGGCACAATTATTTCCCCTACTGTTTCAACTTTAATTTCAATACTCTTATTTTGTTTTTCAACTTTAATTGCAGATTGACACAAATACTGTGTATTTGTACATATGCATTTTGCTTTTTCTTTTACTCGGTATATTAATATATTGAAACATAGTGATTTCACATCCAAAAGTCATATAGAGGGAAGAGGGAGGGCTTGGGCTAAAGTACTCTTTAATAATCACATGGGTTGTTCCTTAATCAGATGTCTCGAGTTTGAGCTTTGATTATGAAGAAAATTTTGTTGGCAGCGTTATCCTCAGAATGGGCACTATACGATTCAAATTAGCCAGGACTTCAATACGAATATCTGACACCGGACGAAACCCCCCTCCCCCTCCAAAAAAAAAAAAAAACTCTTTAATAGATATGATTTCACACTCCGGACGTAAGCCAAAATGTATGTACTTGAATGCTTAGGAACTCATTGAAAGTAACATTACCCTTGGTCAAAGTTTTATTCATTTCTCAGTAGGTCACAGTCATATCACATATACAATGCAAGATTTGATTGCCTACTGAACTATAAAGTAATTGACCTTATTATTACAAATTCAAATTATTAAATATTCTTGTAATTTTACCTTACTCTGCGGTAGTGCGTTTTGATGTAGTAATCAGAAAAGTTCCCTCTTCAACAAATTCCGATATTTGACCGCAGCCCGGGGCCGCCTTTATTTAATGTGTAAGTTAATTTTTGTCCATTAAAAATTGTTATTAATTGGATGCTGCACTAACAAGTAATAATAATCCACTACTTTGCCTTTTTACTATTTCTAAAAAAAATTAAAAGCAGTTTAATAAATCTTACTTAACTACACTCAGATTCAGTGCTAGCTCCTGTTACACCACTTAATTGGTTGTGCCCAGTTAATCCCCACACAAACTGAAAAATTGAAGACACCCTATGTCTCGTTCTCTTCATTCGTGTCGTGGGAATTGTGGGATGATTGAAATTACTCTATCAATAATTTTTTTTCAAGGTGAACTTTTTTAATAGTAAAACAAAATAAAACTATGGCAAGATTTAAATTGCATGTGAAGTTGGTTTATGATTCAAGTCTTAACCAAATCAGTGGATTAGTGAAGATTTACGAAAATGTAAATCATTAATGCAATTTTTCTAAGTTGGGTCAAGTTTATTCACTGTATAATTTATTGCTACTTTTACTGGTAATGTGAGTGGCGCCTTTTGGACTTGGATAGAAGTAATAATGGTAATGGAAAGCATCGTTTATTTACCTTATTAAAAAATGATCAACAGCATGATTACTTTGTTTTCACGCTTTGGGTTTTTGACATTTGCAAGTAAAGTGCCCCATATTACTAGTGTATAACAGAATATTTTGCTTGTTTTAGACTTTAGAGGAGCATTTTCAAAATCTAAAGCTTAAGTGCACTTTGATGTTGATGACTAGAGTCGAGGTTTTATCACCAGAGATGAGATTGAATAGATGAAATTTCTTAGTTCTTAATAAGAAATTTCAATTTCTTGAACCTTTAGAAAGGACAATTTTTTTTATCAAGGAGCGTTTTTTTTTAAATTGTTGTTATACCATGTGAATTTAAATTATCAAACAAGTGAGTTTAGGATTGGAATTAGTTTTAAAACAGAAACAAGAGCTAGATTTGTGCGTAAATTAATTGTTCCCAGACTATAGATAAGACTTTCGTTCAAGTATAAATAACATAAATATCAACCCTTTTGGAAGTAATTACACTCTCTCCCTCTTTTTTAATTACTTTACTCTCTCTATTAATATACATAACATAGCCGACATATAAATAACATTTTGTGTATATGTTGGGATTTTTGTAATATGTTTAGGGAGTTGAATTTTTTTATAATATTGAAAACATAAGTGGTGTATTTGAAAACATAACCGACATATAAATAACATTCTCTATATTTGTGTACTTTGTTTGTGTGATTATTTTCTAGCAAAGCTCAATTGACTAATTTTATCCATGGTGGAGAGGTCTAATAAGAAAACAGTTTTACCAATTTATCCCCCTTCATTTTACTACCAATATGACGATGCATATACAAGGTCTCTGTATAATTTGGAAAAATTATGAGCCCCATGTAAAAACAACTCGACCGGTAGTTGAATCGTCAGAGTTTGACTGTCCCAAATTATATGTTCTTGTTTCTTTGTTGGTCGTCATTGTTTGTCTCCAATCATAATGCAAAGATAAAAGCTCGACGAATATTTTGAGTATCAGATGAATTTCCACACACTCTAATTTTACGGAATTTTATTTAAATTTTAACATATCTTTAGCAGATTCTGACCCATGTAGCAGCTAGGCAATATTCAATTCATTTTTATGGTAGGCAGAATCTGATAGTCTATTTGTTCCACGTTGAAGAGAGCAAATGTGTAGACATCTCAGAGATGCAATAAAAAACGAGGCCCATCTGCTGGAAGAGGCCCGATGTCATAGACTCAAATATGGGTAACTTTAGATATTTGACCCCAAATAAAAATGTCTGTAAAGAATAGTCTTCCTTATTTTTTTTTTGGTAATTTGAGATTTTATTAATCACCAAAGTGATGTCTTTACAAAACCGAAACGTAGCCCACAAGACCAGTACTAAGTACCTATATATACTAATAGCTACGTCCCTCCAGTATGCGTCGTACCATTCTTGTAGCTCTAACACAACATACACATGCAATTTTCTTAGCTATATCCTCAGCATTATGTTCAACTTGCTGAAATATCCTCGAATTCCTTTCCTTCCAGATAGCATAAGTGACCTCGACATACAACAATTTCCACAGCATCCCAGGTTGCTTGTATGGATTGTATAGCATCCAACCAGTGTATTACTCGCTTCCAGAGTACCATTGAAAAAGTGCATTCCATAAATAGGTGATTTCTAGTTTCATGAGCTTGTGTTCACATGACACAGACAGGATCAACTTGCTTGTTCCACTTCAGCAATCTATCCACTGTGAGGAGCCTATTCTGTACTTGTAGCCAAACGATGAATATAGCTTTAGGTCTAGCCAAGTTTTGATACATTAGAGGTCACCAAGACATCTTGCTATGTTCACCCAACAACTGTAAATACACACTTCTGATTATGCTTTGCTTACCCCTAGGGGTATTTTGCGCCAGGTGCAACTCATGTTTAGTTCCAATTATTTTTCTGACCATCCAACAAGCTTATGCTGGTACAACTACATCCTCCAATCTATTGCCTTTTACGTAATAGCTGTGGATCCACTTGATCCACAAACTATCTTACTTTTGTTCAATATTCCAACATAACTTCAAAATAGTAGCCTTGTTCCACAACTTTAGTTTGATCAGGTTCAGTCCTCCCGCAGTTTTAGGTAAACATATCTCCTCCCATGAGACAAGAGCTTTTTTAGTAATAGTGTTCATACCTGACCAAATATAACTTTTGTAGTAGCCCTGAATAACTTTCATCACGTTTGCACGGATGATGAATAATTGCGCCCAGTATGCCTGCACCCCAAATAGAACTGATCTTAAGAGTTATATTCTGCCTGCATAAGAGAGCTTCTTAGAAGTCTATGATGAGATTTTATTCACAATCTGATTTATCAATGGTTGCCACTGGAGAATGGATAACTTTTTGGTAGACAAAGGGACTCCTAGATACTTGAAAGGGAGAGAGTCATAACTGAACCCCAAGTTCTGTTGAATTTGAACTTTAACTTCGTCTGTGACTCCACCAAAATATACAACACTCTTTGCATGATTAACTTGTAAACCTGATGCTTTTGTAAAATTAATAAATTTCTCATGTAAGAGCTTTACAGAAGTAGCGTCTCCTCTAGCAAATAGCAAAAGATCATCGGCAAAACTCAAATGAGTGAGATGAAGTTTTTTACATAATGGATGATAATTAAAATCCCTCTGCTGCTCCAGCTCTTTAAGACTTCTGCTCAGGTACTTTATTACTATGGCAAACAGGAACGGGGATATTGGGTCCCCCTATCTAAGCCCCGAGCTGCCTCAAATGGTTTTGTCAACTCACCATTAATCAAGAGTGAGTAAGAGACAGTGGTTACACATTGCATTACCCAATTAGTAAAATTTTGTGGAAAGCCCAGTCTATCCATTGCCTGGTTCAAATAATGTCAGTCCACAGTATCATAAGCCTTTTGTATGTCCACCTTGATCATGCATCTGGGAGATACATACTTTCTGCTATATGCTTTGACTAATTCATGAGTAATGATGATGTTATCTACTCCTTTTTAACCTGGTATAAATCCTGCTTGAGTTTGTGAGATGACTGCTACAATCACCTTTTGAAGTCTAAGGGAAAGGACCTTAACTATCAGCTTGTATAATACTGAGCAACAAGCTATGAGCCTAAATTCTTTGATAGTGATAGGATTTGGTACTTTAGGTAAAATGGTAATAGTTGTACAATTAATTGGATTGTAGAGCTTTCCAGTGCTAAAAAACTCTTTAACTGCTGCACATACCTCCAAGCTGATCATTGGCCACGTTTTTTTGAAAAACTTGGCGTTAAAACCATCCACCCCAGTGGCTTTGTCATCACCTATAGAGCATAAACCAGTGTATATTTCTTGATCTGTCACATCAACACAAAGTTCTACTTTTTGTTGATGAGTCAAGGGTGGTCCATTCTTCATGGTAGCCAGATTCACAACTGTTATATTTAGGAAGTTCCCATGAGAGCCTGGTAGAAGGTGAGAATTTCTCTTTGAATAGCTTCTGGTTCTACCAACTGTCCCCCTGACAAAGAAGTGAGTGTTACTATTTGTTTTTTATTCCTTCTGTCTTTCATCACACCTGTGAAGTATTTTGTATTTCAATCACCCAATTTAATCCACATAGCTCTAGATTTTTGTTGAATTATGCTTTCTTTAATGTTACTCTATTTCTCCAGCTGGACCAGTATTTCCCTCTCTTCTCTAGCCAACATATCTGAGTATTGAGTTGTCATGGATTGTTGAGTGGTTTGTAGTTTTTCTCATAGCTGTTTCACCATGATAGTAGAATGCCGGAAGTGAGTATTATTGAGCTTTCGCAAGTGAGGCTTCAACCCTTTTAATTTATGCCATATAGTTTTCAATAAACAAGCCTGTAAGTTGATCTGCCAATACCCCTACACAACTGGTATAAATTCTTAATGAGTAGCCCATATGTTAAAGAATCGAAATGGGATTTAGTAGGGACAGGACAAGAGTGGAATTGTAATATCATAGGAGAGTGATCCGAGATATGAGGCAACTGATAATCAACCTCTAAATATCCATAGTTTGTCATCCATTCATCATTCCCCGAAGCTCTATCAATTCTGCTATATATTCTGTTATCTCCACCCTGTTTGTTGGACCATGAGTAGTACTCACCCTTCCAGGCTAACTTATTTAGAGATAGATCTTGCATACAAGCTGCAAAGTCTTGAATTTCAGCCCTAGTAACAGGGGCACCATGTACTCTATCTTAGCTTTTCAACAATACATTAAAGTCACCCCATATCAACCAAGGTTTAGTTGTCTGAGCTGCAATTGTTCTGAGATCAAGCTATAAATTCTTCCTCAACTCAATAGTATTGAACCCATAGATCATTGTCATGCAACACTCTACTTTTTTGTCTCTACTCAATACATTACAATGCAAATATTGTGCCCCTTGTGCTATAACTTCAACTTGATAAACATTGTCATCCCAAAGTACCCAAATTCTACCATTATCAGCCTTACTATAATTATGTAGCATGTTCCAGCCTGGCACTATACTTTGAGCAATACCCGTAGCTTTATTACTTTTAACTTTAGTATCCAGAAGTCTCACCAAATTTAGATGATGATCTTTCATGAAGTTACTTTTTTCTCTTTGCTTATATACACCCCTCACATTCTAACTTAAACAAGCCATCATTGACTAATTGAAGGACCTCCCCCTTTATCCAGTGGAGGTTTATCAATCACCACAACATTGAGAGATTGTAGCACCGTGAATCCATTCCTAGTATCTATTGATAGAGTTTGAGCATAACTCTTTCCATTCACTAGTTGGCCACTCTTAGTCTTTACTGGGGTAAAGTTTTCCTCTCCAGTGTTACCTGCTGCTCCCTTTTTCGTTGGGGTTGAAGTCTTGACACCGTCAATTTCACTTATGGAGTTGACCTACTTCTGTTCCTTTACCTGAGGCTTTGCCTCCTTGGGTAACCACGTAGGAATCATCTTAGGAGCCTTTTGTTTCTGATGTTGCACTTACTTTTGAGGAACAAGTAGGGGTTGCTTGGCTAGAGGGCATGTGTGTCCTACCATCATACATCTATCACAGTACTCTTGGCTTCCAGTCGAAATGGGTAGGTTGTTGAAATGTATTCCCCTTTGCATCCATTATTTTGATCTCATTAGGAATGACCTTAGTAACTTCAACCTCAATCAACATTCTATCATACAAAATCCTTGTTGTTTTAGTCGTACATTCATCTGCAAACAAAGGGATTCCAATTGTACTCGCAATCCTGCTCAGAGAGTCACAACCCCAACAATTTAGTGAAAGTTTAGGGAATGTTACCCACAAGGATATTTCCATTAGGAATTCCGACTTAAAGTCCAGTGTAGGCGTACACTGTTTTAGAATCATAGGTTTATTGTTAATACTATGTGGACCAGAGTACAATACCTCCTTCATATCCGCTTCAGACTGGAATTTCACAATGTAATACCCTTCATCATGATAGTATAATTCAG
This sequence comes from Capsicum baccatum var. pendulum, assembly GCA_030864225.1. Classification (NCBI taxonomy): domain Eukaryota; kingdom Viridiplantae; phylum Streptophyta; class Magnoliopsida; order Solanales; family Solanaceae; genus Capsicum; species Capsicum baccatum. The sequence continues at coordinate 110,516,555 of CM061551.1, forward strand.
GTTTAGCCACAACTGACCATTGTTGAGCTATGTATCTTTTCATAAAATTAAATCCAGGCATTTCCCCTATCACATAGAGTACCAATGAGAATTTCCACTTACTCTCCTCCTTTTCTAGGTCTTGTTGGTCTAATTGGACAACAACAGTACCATTAACTCGCTTAGGGGTGACATATTTTAGTGACATCCCATTACTAGCTACTCTATTACCTACAAATAGATTACCCCATTGGTTGCCTTCTTTTTTCTCAGCTGGTGTTTGCATAACTTTCTCATCTCCATGTACAAGCAACTGATCTTTTACCGATTCCTGCGATTTCACTGGTCGCTTGCCCAATGCAATTTCACTATGCTCGGCAATGTTCATAGTACTTTGTTTCAAGGAATTGTTGTTGTCAATCCTCAATTCCCCTGATATTTCCTATGGGCTCCACACTAGTGACCGTTATGTCATTCTCGAATGAACCGATTGAGCTCGGGTACCCGTTATTTCACGTGAAGTCGTATTAGCTTGTTCCCTCAATTCCTTCATTTGACTTCCAGCAGCTTTGTTTCCTCTTGCGTTCTCAACCATAGGCATTATCTGCTTCCTAGGCCTCCCTCGCCGTCTCTGACCCTCCATACACTAATATACTTTTTAATATACTAAAAGTACCATTTTGCCCTTCTACACCTCAAATACATTTTAAAACTTTCCATACCCATTTATCTCTCAAATTTTATTTTTTTATTATTTTTACTTTTTTATTTTTTCTTTACTTTTATTATTCTACTTCTTTTCAGTTTTTAATTTTTTTCCTTTAAATTTATTATTTTATTTTTTATTATTTTCACTCTTTATTTTTTCTTTAATTTTATTTTCATGTTTTAATTTATTTGTCTCAACCTTTATTTTTTTCTCAACCGTTATCAATTTCTTCATTTTTTTCCTTTTTAAAAACTTATTTGTCTTTAACCTTTATTTTGGATTTTTTATTTTTTTTCCTGTTTTTTCTCAATACTCTTTCTCGCCGTTCATCTTTTTTCCCTTATTTCTCAAATACTCTTTCTCTTGCTCCTTTTTCTCTTCATCCGATTTCTCTAAATCTTCAAACTTGATTAACATAAAAAATAGATATTGCTTCTGATGAAGAAATAGAGCGTCTCTCAGTGGATGTTGCTTTCAATTTTTCAGGACTTTTACCTTCAAACTTAATTGATATCATTGTTGATGTAAGCTTCTACTAAATTCACTTTATCATTTACATGTATTTTACATCAATGTCTGTTAGTATACTAAAAAAATTGCAACTTCACTTTTTATATATTTTACCAATGAAGAATTCTCTGTCAGCCTATCTTTCTTTAAATATGTTTATCGTGAGCTAATTCTTTCCTCTAGGGCATGAATTATAGAGGATCTGTCAAATCATTACAGAACAAAATAGTGTCGACTCTTATCCATAGGGGCTAGTTGTTTCTTTGTGGGATAAGTCTTGCCTCTAGGGCAAGAGTTATTGAGCATTTGTTTAATTAATAGACAATGTGGCAGGATCAATTCTTGCCCATGAGGCATTACTTGTTTCTATGGGGGCTCAGCCTTTGCGTCTATGTCAAGATTTATAGATCATCTACTAACTTAGTAATATTATGTACAAATGATGAATGTTGAAGTCAAATATGCCAATAATTGGGTTTTTCTGTTAAGTTTGTTTAACACTTTAATGTAACAACTTTGTTCTAATTTTGTAAACTGAAATGACTTGCGAATTAGCTTACAATAAGGTATGATTCAGACTATTTTTCATATAAGCTTCAAAGTGTCTTCGTTAAGCCAGTGACAGCTTGTTTGCCTGTTTTGTGCATGTTTTTATGTGCTGCCAAAGGTGTTAGTGTGATCTTTTATTCCTTTTGTTCTTTTTTATTTTGGTCAGAAATCATCTCTATAAGATTCTAGCTTGGCTATTTGTGCTTTTTGGTCGTTTTCTCTGGTCATTGTGCTTATAAGCCTCCTGCTTCATGTTCTTTACATTGTCAGTTAAGGCTAACTTTGAGTGTCTATAAATGTATTACTATAATTCTCTCATTTCCAAATAGTGGAAAATTTGTGTAGAGGAGAAGATAGACAAAGATGGGGAGTGGGGTAATAGGAAAATAAGTCATTGATTGTACGTAATAAAGGTAGCTGAGATGTTACCTATGAAAGAAAAATATGTTTGAACTAGTCAACACATGCAATATTTTAGCTGTATAGTGTTAATGTTATTAGTTGGATAGTTGGATACTATCCTTGGAGCAATATCAGATCTCTTAGAGTCGATACACCTAACGTTTTGCTTTTACTGTCATATTGAGAGTTAATCCCCGTATTGACTGATGAAAAATTAATACTGGATTTATCTTGGATAATTTAGGTAGATGCAGGTGATATATTTGAATGATAGAGCTAATAGAGCTAGAGTAGGAGCTACAACAACTATAGCACAACACTTTTCTTAGTATTAAAATCTTTATATGATGAGTTATAGAAAATTTGAAAGAGGAAAATACAAGTGTGAACTGATAAGTGGTGAGTCTATTTGATTGATATTTATTGTCATCCCAAAGTACAATTAGTTATTAAGTTGTATACGGTCTTATTCATCATTCAATTTGTAAGTAATTCATAGTAACAATTGAATTTGTATAGTGTTATAGGCTAAGGTCGATCAAATAATGAAATAAATAATACTAACCCACTTTATGAAAGCAATGTAGGTCAGTGACAACATGTTTGCCTGTTTTGTGCATGTTTTTATGTGTGTCCCAGATACTGTGCTGGCAAAGGTGTTAGTGTGTTACTTTATTTATTTTGTTCTTTTTTATTTTGGTTAGAAATCATCTTTATAAGATTCTAGCTTGGCTATTTGTGCTTTTTGGTCATTTCCTTCGGCCAATGTGCTTATATCCGACCCTGGTGATGGGTTGAACTTACATACACCTTGACGAATATTCCATTTCTGTAGGGTCTCTGTCAACAACAAGTACCGAGCAACTCTATCTACCAAGGCTAGAATAGATAGTAAGAAATCACCTAATATTTTTGTTTTTACTGGATTTTGGACATGAGACCTCGTAGTTTTCAAACACTTCATTGACCACTTGACCACAGTCCCACACCCTTACCTTTGAGTGCAACAAGGAAATGCTTGCTCTTGTAATTATTATTCTTTTGATATTTGTGTTTGAATAACTAAAAAATGTCACAGGTCAATAATCCACGTAATCCAATGACTCTCAAAAGAGTGTGTTTAGTTTGGTTTACAGACTTGAATCTGGAGAACGTCTAGCTTTAGAAGGCTAAAAACTGAACATTTAGTTGTTCACCTGTTATCGTTAAAAAAATTTTACAAGGAAATTTTATGATTTTATTGAGTGTATTAAACCTGTTTTTCTGTTTTGGTTTAATTTATATTCAGTTGTTGATTAGTTGAACTATGTTGAATTGCTTCTATGAATGACGCCATGTTAAGGCTTCATTTACATTGCGTAAGCATACAGAACTAGAAAAGTGAATAAAGAAGTTAGGACCTACTATTAGTAGAAGAAGTTGATTTTGTTCATTTGTGTGTGAAGAAAAACGATTAGAGAAAGAAACACCGTGAATTGTTGCTTGTACTTATCTATAACTTTGCAGGACCTGTAATGAGAAATAAAAAGTGGAATCACTGGAAACTTATTGAGTTAAGGTCTTCATTTTCAAAAAGAGTGAGAAGATCATGTAATTGGGCAAACTATTTGTATTTAATGTACATATTTGTGATTTTTGATCCTTTTCTCCGCCATTGTGTTTGTAAGCCTCCAGCTTCATGTTCTTTACATTGCCAGTATGCTAACTAGTTGGATTGGTTCCAATTATTACTTAATTTACATACATATAATAAGCACTTAATAGTAGGCTGTTGATTTGCCACTTTATAATTATTGCTTAGCGTTTAGGAGAGAGCTGGCTTTGTGCACATCTTCTCCAGCTTACCCTTAACTTGTTCTCCAGTGCTTTCTGAAGTAGACAGGAAATTTGGGCACTTAATAATGGCTCATAAAATTGTTTCTAATCTTGCCTCTAGGGAAAAAGTTATAGATCATCTGCCAAATCAGCAGCATCAACTCTTGCCCATGGGCCACAACTTGTTCATTTGTGATATAAAAGTCTTGCCTTATGGGAAAGAGTTATAGACCATTTACTAAATTAATAAAGATTATGCTAGAGTCAAATCTTGCCTATAGGGTATAACTATTAGTTGGGTGGACTTTGTGTCACTCTGTATTTCTTTAATAGTGAATATATCTGTATTATTTTACTGTTCAAATCATAATTCAGTGTTGAGTTTCTAACTTACTTTAGTAATCTTTCTTTTTTTTTGCAATTTTCATGCAGAAGGTGACATCTTCTATTAAGACTCGTCTTGAAACTTCTTTAGATGGGATTATAAGCTGTATTATGGTAATTTTTACATTAGATTTATTACTCAATAGAAACAACATCATTATATCAATAATTGTGTTGATTGTGTTGTTGACATTATTAATTTTTTTTTTATATAGTCTCTAGAATCAAAGTGTGATTCTATTGTGGATCTTATTTAGGAATTACATAAACCATGTGACAGGCAGGATTTGGCATTGCGAATTTCAAGGGGTTGAATAAAATGCAGGAACAAAATGTGTCTATTCTTGAAGATGAGGTCAAGTTTGAAACCAATTCTCAGATCTATGCCAAACTTCAAAGCGGAGAAATTGATCTTTCAACACTTCATGATGACTTGCTTTCTAGAAAAAAAAGCAATGCGAAGTATCAGATGAAGATTATGGTCCTAGTTTTATTCTAATAACTCCAACGCCACCTGATATTTCTATCATATTTCTATAAAAGATGAATTTTGTACCGCTAAAGACGTGGAAAATTCTTAAAAGGATTTAAGTTTGTCTTTTATTTTTTTTATGATGTTTAAAGATGGTCACTCATGTTATAATTGACAGTGTTTACTTTCAACTAATTTGCCACGGTTTTTGCTTATCCTTTTGTAAATTGTTGCATTATTTTTTCTTGTTTTATTTTTCTCGTTAGTTTAATACTTGCTCTTTCGACTTTTTGATATCAAATTTTTCGATTTTGATCTTTTTTACTTGTGAGTTTATTTTTGTCAAGTAAAGTTATATAAAGGTCATGATATATTCTTTTTTTTGAGTTATCAACTTATGTTAGAGTATCTCATAAGTTAGACATAGTGAAATGGTGTAAATTGTTTCACATGCATTAATTTTTTAAAAAATTCCTAAGATACATTTTGTCTCTATTAAAGAACTACACAATATTCAATTAGTTAGACTTGGTGGAATAGTATAATGGTTGTTCCTTTGATGTCTAATTCTTGCCTCTAGGGAAAGAATTATAGGTTATCTGTCAAATCATTACGGACTAAGACAATGTCAACTCTTGCCTATGGGACAGAACTTGTTCTTTTGTAATTTAATAGTTTTGCCTCTAGGGCAAAGGTTATAGATCATCTGTCAAATCATTACATATTACAGACTAAGGCAATGTTAACTATTTCCCATGGGGTACAACTTATTTATTTTTTTGTAATTTAAAAGTCTTGCCTCTAGGTCAAGAGTTGTAGATCATCTGTCAAATTATTACAGACTAAGGCAATGTCAACTCTTGCCCATGGGGCACAACTTGTTCTTTTGTGATTTAAAAGTCTTGCCTCTAGGGCAAGAGTTATAGATCATCTGTCAAATCATTATAGATTACAAATTAAGGCAATGTCAACTCTTGCCTGTGGGGCACAACTTGTTCTTTTGTGATTTTAAAGTCTTGCCTCTAGGACAAGAGTTGTAGAGCATCTGTCAAATTATTACAGACTAAGGCAATGTCAACTCTTTCCCATGGGTCCCAACTTGTTCTTTTGTAATTTAAAAGTTTTATCTTTAGGACAACAGTTGTAGATCATCTATCAAATCATTATAGATTACAGATTAAGGCAATGTCAAGTCTTGCCCATGGGGCACGACTTATTTTTTTATGATTTAAAAGTATTGCCTCTAGGACAAGAGTTGTAGATCATCTGTCAAATCATTACAGATTAAGGCAATGTCAACTCTTTCCCATGGGGCACAACTTATTCTTTTGTGATTTAAAAGTCTTGCCTCTAGGGCTAGAGTTGTAGATCATCTGTCAAATCATTACAGACTAAGGCAATGTCAACTTTTGTCGATGGGGCACAACTTGTTCTTTTGTGATTTAAAAGTCTTGCCTCTAGGGCAAGAATTGTAGATCATTTGTCAAATCATTACAGACTAAGGCAATGTCAACTCTTACCTATGGGACACAACTTGTTCTTTTGTGATTTAAAAGTCTTGCCTTTAAGGCAAGAGTTGTAGATCATTTGTCAAATCATTACAGACTAAGGCAAAGTCAACTCTTGCCCATGGGGCACAACTTGTTCTTTTGTAAAACTCTTGCCTCTAGGGCAAGAGTTATAGATCATCTGACAAATCATTACAGACTAAGAGAAAGTCAACTCTTGCTCATGGGGCACAACTTGTTCTTTTATTATTTCAATTCATTAATATATCATGTTAGCATTACCTTTTAATATATAAAAAAATTAACATGCTAAGTAACTTTTAGGAACAATCAATAAGAAGGTATTGAGTTAAATACTTCATCACAAGTTAAAACTTCAAATAAATAAGAAGACATTCGTGATTGAAAGTCAAAAGTACCTGTTACTAACTAAAATATGGGATCAAAGAATCCTATGATAACTACTATTTTGATCCAACTTTTCGAATAAAAAGTAAAACTAATCATGTTTTTTTTTATTTTTCTTTCTGTATCTTCTTGCATATGGATGAAGGATAGGATTATAGTGACAATTTGATCTGTTGTGCCCAATTTTTTTGCGTCTCGAACATCTATAATAGTTTCTTGAAGATTCTGTTCTGCAAGGATATCTGGTTGTTTGTTTTCTCCCAAGTAGAACCTTCATATCTAGGGGTTTTGTGATCAGATCCTTTAAATAAATCTTGTTGCATAAATGGGGTCTACCTGTGAATAAAATGATAAATAAATGATAATTTATATTTATTGTAATCTTGAAAGCTATAGAATGCTATTAAAAGAAGAGAAGAGAAGAGTGATTCAGTCATCTATTTACCGGAGCAGAACCAATTATACAGAGCTTCAGTAATCAAACAAATAGAGCATAAAATCACAAAGAATCACACATCTAACCTATAAGCAGAATCTCAACTATAGAAAACCTCAGATATACAACCAACACTAAATCACAAATAAACATGTTTCTAGCATATGAGCAGATAGTCAACTACATAAAATCCACGATCAAACATCTAACATCAAATCATAAACAATCATACATCTAACCTATGGGCAGGCATCCGCTATAAAAATAACTAACATCCAATGCACATGTTTGCAGTTTTTATATATGTGACCAATGCACACGAGGTTTGGAGTGCCCTTATAGGCATGAGATGCCAGAGGCCGAGGAGCTGTCACAATAAAACATTAAGGACCATTATTATGGGTATGTGCAACCGAATCTTTATCTTGTTAATTTGAACATTTTTTGTGTTCTTAGGTGCTCATATGACTATTTTGATATTTAATCTGCTGATGTCAAACTGTTAATATGTGCAGGCAAGAGTTATAAGTCATCTGCCAAATCATTATAGATAAGACAGTGTCAACTCTTGCTCATGAGGCATAACTATCTAAGTCTTTCCTCTAGGGCAAGAATTATAGGTCATCTATCAAATCATTACAGACTAAGGCAGTGTCAACTCTTACCTATGAGGCATAACTGTCTAAGTCTTGCCTCTAGGATAGGAGTTATAGGTCATTTTTCAAATCATTACAGACTAAGGTAGTGTCAACTCTTGCCCATGGGGCATAACTTGAAATGTATGAAATAATCTGAAGATTCTAAAATCTCACTTGAAACTACTGAATAACACACATTATAGGGTGATTCTGAGAGGGTTGTTTACTTCAGAGATAGGTTGCAAGTGATACAACATAGTTTATCAACTCAATACTCTAATAGTATGACCTTGAAAGAAAAGGATGCACTGACTATTCTTGAGTTTTATGCCATTGGTATTACTATAAATCTTTTATGAACATTGAAAGTATTTTAGTGCACCTCCACAATTCGCAACCTAGTATGTTATATGTGTGTAAATTGACACTTGCTTTCTGTAAAACAAAATGAGCATAAGCTGCAATGAGAACATAAGCATAAGTTAAAACTCATCACTAGAGCCTCTACTCGGACAAAAAGCAGTTCATATACTAATTTAGGGCGAGCACTAACAGTTTCACCCCAAAAAAACACCAAAATTCTACAACACTGGAATAATAAAAGTAAGAAAACTATTTTAGTGCACTTCCACAAAGGGCAACCTAGTATGTTATACATGTGTACGCTTCCACAATAGGCAATCTAGTATGTATACATGCGCGTGCAATGACCTTGCTTTATGTAAAATCAAAAGCACATACATTCTACCAAATGCAAATTGTTCATATACAGCTGCAAAAATTGAGCGAAAGATGAAATTTTTTAATCAACAACAAACTTGAGAAAATGCAACTTGATAATCGACAGTTGAAACTAATTAAATTAGGAAAAAATTGCCAAAGATGTTCATCGAAGCAAATGTAAAGAACACAGAGCAAACTTTATGACTTACGAACATAGTTTGAACAAACAAGTAGCATCATCAAGTCAACAAAATCACACCAAAAACAAACTTATTTATAAATGCAAGTAAAGCTACAGAACAAAACAAATTAAGAATTATAACGAACAAAAATCTCAAAAGACAACAACAACATCATCAACATACCTAGTGTAATCCCATAAAGTGGAGTTGGAGAGAGGGTAGAGTGTAATAAAAATTACCCCTACCTTATTCCAAATCATAGGTAGCGAGGATGTATCCAAACGACCCTCTGGATCAAGAGAAAAACAGTTCAAAGCAGCCCAACAAAAAAGTAAAGGAAGTACAAGGAACAACATATAGTACTAACAAAAAGTAACTATAACAAACCCCAATAATATTAATGGAACAAATCCTCATCATCTTCTAACAATTCCTCATCATCTTCTAATGCTAATTATACCACAAGTTTGAAATACTTGGAACTAATTATCCTCATCATCTTCTAACAATTCCTCATCATCTTCTAATGCTAATTATACCACTAGTTTGAAATACTTGGAACTAATTTCTTGTACCACCTTGACCTTATACGTTTGGCCTTACCAAAAAATATTGCGATCAACGTTAACTCCCGTATTAATGGTCTTTCCCTCCAAGACTAGCCCCCCCTCAACTACTCAAACACAATTATAACTGCAATAACGAACTCCCCAAAACCCGTTGAACACAATTCCTCAATGAAAAATATGTTACTACAATAACAGCATAGCCCTACTTCAGCTTACGTTCACCTTCCCAAAAATTAAATTAATATTGTAATTATATAACGAGCTAAAATTACCACAACGCATTAATAAGCTAAAATTACCACAATGAATTTTGATGATAAAATTCATACCTGAAGAAACCTTACGGCTAAAGTCAATTCTGCAAACATGTTTGAAAGTCGATTATGCGAATTTGGAAGAAAGAGCGAAAGAAAGAGATTTAACAGCGAATATATTGGAGGAGGGGTAATTTCATCCAAAAAAATATGACTTAACAAGTAAAGGCTATTTTAACAAAGCATTTTTATTTGGGGCTAAAATTTGAAAGTCACCCTAATTTGGGTCTATTTTTGAGAATAACCCGAAGAAGCCTATCTTTTTCATCCTTATGGATAAGATCAAGTGTAGTATTTGTTTTTACTAGTTTAACCGTACGGATCTTGCATGTATAAATAATTTTATCTTGAATTTTTTTTGTGAAGTATAAAAAGTTCAACTCACTTTTCAAAAAGTATATATTTTAGTGTAAGTGTTTGACACCTAATTTTTGCCCTCTGCGACTGAATTTATTCCAAAGTTTCTTCAATATTAATAAAATTATAACATTTATTTTATCAGAATAAAAACTTTTTAAAATATCTATCTAGGTAATCTTGCCATTTTAAATAGAAATTATATAGTTTCGTATTCAATTATATGAAATTACATAATTTTGCTACTTAAATATTTATTTTACGGAATATCAAATTTTAGTCGTGGCTTATCTTGAACATTAATTCAAACGGTTTAAATCATGATTTAGTTATAATTTGTTCTCAAAAATAATTTATTTGAAGGAATATGTATTTGATTTTATTAAACTAAGAAACTCGAGATTGAATTAGTCGTTAATTTATTTCAAGTCTTGATTCAATTTAGTCAATTTATTAAAATTGACCACAATTGCAATGCAATTGATCAATTGATATCCAATTTGGTTAATATTTAAATAAAGTTGACTAAAATTTTAGTGTAAGTTGGTCATTTTAAAAATGGCCAAATTTCTACCCCTTTCTCATTTTTAAAAATTTTGGGCCACAGGACTAGCCCAACAATAATAACAACAATTTCAGCCGGCCCATTCCCAACCATGCCCATTCCTTTCAAAGTTTTCAGCAGCCCACAATTACATAGCCCCAATTCACTCTAAGGTTCAACCCCTTCTCAATAATACTCACCAGCCAACCCAATTAGCCTCCTGACTCGACCCATCCCCATTCTTTTAAGGAAAAAATTCAGAAATAGCAACTATAGAGCCTTGATTGTAGCTTTTATCGCAACAGTTTCAAAATTATAAAAAATAACAATATGTATTTTGTATTTGAGTAAACTGTTGCTATTTAAATACATATACAATTAAAGATTCTATTCCTAATTTAACTCAAATCTGTTTGAGTTTAATAAGGAAAAACGGTTCCTTAATTTAAGGGACATTTAATTTTACAGATTTCTTAACCTTTTAGAACTCTTTTTTTACCACAACCGTTAAATTATAGCTACTAATTCAAATCAAAAACGGTTTTCATAATCAGCATCTCAATACAAATCCAAGATATAGATTCAAATTCAAAAATGTTTTCCTTCAAGTTATTTTTTATGCTGATCGACTAACATTTTGAATAAAGGATTAAAAATACAACGGTACAATTACAAGTATTGATCATCAAACTTAATTCTATTTGTGGTTTTACTAAAATAAAAGTGCTAAGATTGATGAAGAAATTGTAACAAATTAGTGTAGCAGTCGAAGGTTTCAAAAAATTGGAGATCATATATCAATTTTCTCAGTTGTCAAAAAAAATTATTTAATCGAATTTTTCTTTTTCAATTTCAAATTTGTCCTTATTGTTCTGTTATTTGAAAGTTGAGATGGATTTTTTATCATTAATTTTGAATTTTAATTTAGGATAACTAGTGTTCGACTAAATTTTTTTCTTTTTTAAATTCATTTTGCAGTTTTGTATAAACGAATTAGTTGTTGTTATAGTACGTATTTGATATTTTATTTTATTTTTACTATTTTTTTGTGTTCTGGAGATTGACAATGAAAAACATACCTGTTCTTGTTAAAGACTCTTATAGATGGACATATAAACAACATTATGAAGATTACATATGTTTCCAGCTATATGTATTTATAATATATAAATGTGGTACTTTTATGTGTTCACTAACAGTTTCATATGTTTCCAGCTGTATGTATTTATAATATACATATGAAGTTTGTATATACGAATTAGTTATTTTATATAGTACGTATTTGAGATTTAAACAAACTTGATTTTATTTGTGATTTTCATAAAATAAAATCACAAAAATTACTGAAAAATTTGTAACAAAATTGCATAGCAGTTGTAAAATTTAAAAATCTGAAGATCGTATATCAATTTTATCGATTCTCGAAAAAAATGGTTTGATCAAAATTCTTTTTTTAAAATTCAAAGTTATCTGTGTTGTTATGTAATGTAAAAGTTGAGATACAATTGTTATACGTTAAATTTAAATTTTAGTTGATGATAATTAGTATTCGAATAAAAGATTTCTTTTCATTGAAATTCTTTTTGCAGTTTTGTATATATGAATTAGTTGTTGTATATAATATGTATTTGATATTTAATTTTATTTTTACTGTTTTTTTGTGTTCTGGAGATTGACAATGGGAAGCATACCTGTTCTTGTTAAACACACTTGTAGATGAACATATAAACAATATTATGAAGATTACATATGTTTCCAGATGTATGTATTTATAATATACATATGCAGTACGTTAATGTGTTAACTGGCAGTTTCATATATTTCCAGCTGTATGTATTTATTATATACATATGCAATATTTTATGTATAAAAATCATGTATTCTTATATGTATTTTTTCAATATGCAGGACATATATTTTTTTTAACATGTGGTATACTTGATTTTGAAAATGATGCATCTTGGACTTGGTTCTTTGAGAATCTGAAGAAAATATACGGTGAAAGAAAACATATAATGAAACTACAAGCATCATAAAATTTGTTGGTGGTGTGTACAATGATGTACCACATTATGCATGTATGTGGCGTCAATTGGAAAATGTACAATAATATTGTTATAGTTTAAATGTTGCAGTTATAGTTTAAATGTTGACTTGTTCTTGATGTAGCTTATGTCAAAAAATAAGTGCTTCATTTTTCACTGATAGTTATATGATTGTAAATTTTTATAAAAATGTTTGATGTTATTGAACTTGTTATAGTTAAATTGTTGCAATTTTTTTTTACTGAACTTGCTTAACTTAATTCATTATAAATATATTGTACAAGACATAGAACATCATTGATTTATACCTAAGAAACTGGAAGCCACACTTACCAAATTTTTAATCTGAAAAAATATATATGAGAATCTATTAAGTACCTATGCCCATCTATAAAAACTAAAAATAAGTTAACATACCTTTATGTAATAAATAAAAAATACATATAAAGACATATCAATTAGGTAATCAAAACTTTAAATACATATGTGTTTTAAAAAATATATATGCATTGATCATACATAAATATGCATTATTCATAGATATATATTCATACTTGAAAAAGAATCTATGGATAACTCATAAATACATATGCATATTTGCTTAAATACATATGTATATATGGTAAATTAATGCTATTGTTACAAAACATCTTGTACTGATTCTACATTAACATAGACTTAATACGATCTTCAATGTTGTTGACCGTATGACATCCTATATGTGGGGCAAATTTGGGCAATACTCTTGTCATGTATATCTGATCACGCAACACCTATACACCAAAAAAATACGATTATATATAAAAATAGTGACACATATGTATTTATAATATACATCTTGCAGTTTCATTATATAATATATCATAAAATTATCATATGTATTTTGTGAATACATCACTATTTCACATATAAATTATCACACATCAAATTACTAATATTGCCTTCCTCTCAGGAATATCAAATACAAGTGAGCAATACATATAAATATTAGCAATAACAAAAAAAAAACATATCTAACCAATAACAAATACATTTCAAATATTTCAAACAAATCAAATACTTATGTATTTTATTTATACATAACTGGTACAAAAATTCTGCTTATCAAGAAGAAATAAGTACATTTCATAGTCAAAATCTAATGAATAACAAATACAACTTAACATAAATACAAATCTTAGCAATATGTATTCATAAAACATATCTAAACTGTGGCATGTATATACTTTACATTTAAAAGCAGTGGCACTTTGTATTTACAGAATACATATTATACTTATATTACAACATATACATATCTATTTTATGAATACATGAATGATTCAAATTTAAGTAACCAAAATATAATACAAATACATATCAATTACAAATACAAATATCTTAAATATAAATAAATATCAAAAATATTTTAAATATAAAAATTATGCTTATGAAGAAGAAGTAAGTATATGTCATTATCAAAATCTAATGAATATAAAATACAACTTAACAACAAAAATAAATCTTATAAGTGGTTGCTATTGATTCTTCTTCTAATGAAATCAAAACATCTATATTTACACTCCTCCTTTATCTTCTTGATCATCATATGTGGTTGTGGTATTGCTTGATTTCAAAGTGCTTCATTCTCACTTGCCATATATGCGATAGATAAGTGCATCTAAAACTGCCCAAACCAAGCCTCTACTAATCTTGCCAACTACGTGTCTTGCCATTCTTCAATAGCCGTTGCACCTCCCTAGTGTTATGCTCATCCATTCCAGTGTTGTATTTAAGCATTGCTGTGAAAAAGAACAAGCAAATAATAAATGCTTATATAATATACAACTATCATTTTGACCCCCCCCCCCCCCCCATTTAGTCAATTTTTAGTTCTGGTTTGCACTTTGTTATGCATAACCAGCCAACTAATGAAGTTGTACTTGGAGATATTTGACTTATTCTTCAATGTCCAAGTCTCTCTATTTAAGCCCCAATTTAATTTCTCTAGCACTAGAAGTTCTCTTTATTTTCTACTAAGCACATAAATCTATAACTACTCTAAAATACTACTAGCAGATATTGAATCTAAAGTAAACTTAAACATAACTAAAAAGAAACGCATATTTGGTACAAGTTCTTCAGCAAATTTCTCACTATAATTATACTGAAACCACAAAAATTATAAAGTTTGTTGATCAATACCTGTACTTGCACAGTTGTATTTTTAAATTTGCTTAACAATAGTAGTCGATCAAAAAAATTAACTTTAAAGAAAACTTTCATCCGACTTCTTTTTTTCATTGATTTTTAAATTTTTGTGAATTTTGGGGATGAAGATTTTGTCAATGCTTTTCGTTTCATGATTTTTACAGTTTTTACAGAATCCCTGCGCTGCTTCGATCTCAACTCTTCAATACTAATAGAACATAAGTTAACGTCTTCATCTTGTGTTAAACCAAGATTAAATGATGGAATTTCATCGAAAATTAAATTCATTGGTTGAATATTTCTAACTGAACTACTACTATTTGCATATTCTACAATTACAATGAAAATCCAAAAAATACAACATGAATTTTTTTTTCAAAATATCACATAATCTTCACGTAAATTTCAGATCCGAACATAAAAAGAGAAAGAATAATTTTGTGCAGGTAAAAAAAATAAAATCTTGGAATCGAAAAAAACTATCACTAATTCTTCACTCTATCATTTTCATCTCTCGTTGAGTAAAATCTACTGTTTTATTTACAGTAAAAAGTTAAGCTTTTTGAAAAATCAAAGACAAAAAAGGTTACCATATATAATTTTGATAGTGTTCATGGAAGATTACAAGATTTAGAAAGAGAAAGAGAAAAAAAGAAGTGGGTGAAAGAGTCAACCAAATCTTTTTATGTGCTCTTTTGAATGTAAAATCACAGACCAAGGTTCAAGAAAAATGGCGATATGTACAGAAAAAAATAGACCAATTCCCAGAAGAATATTGAAAAAAACCGACGACAAAAAAATACATAAAAAAATTTATATGAAAAATATAACATGCATTAATTCTAAAAATAAACTTACCTTAATAGATGGAGAAAGTTTTTATCAAGATCTTGAGAGAAAAAAATGAAATTTGAAAAAGAAAATCAGGGAAGTGAAATTGGTAAAGTAGCGTGAATATATGGTAAAGTAAAAAAAATGATTTAAAGACACGCGCTTCTAAAAAAAAGGTAAAATATTGTTAGTTTTGTTATTAGTTATAATTTTGTGAAACTATTGCTATTAGTTGTAATTAATGTCTTAAGGTTGCTAGTTTGTGTAATTTTTCCTTCTTTTAATCCTTCTTCTCCACAAATAGTCAACAATAATGCTAAATGACATACATAACAACGACAACACCACCGTGCAGCTAGCAATAATAGCGTCAAACAACAGCTGCAATAACAGCTCAGCACCAACGGACCAGTTCGTACAAAATTCACCTTGTCCGCATTTCAAATTTCAAAAAAAAAAAAAAAAATCTTTTCGAAGTTTCTCAAGTACCTCTCTGACCCCCCCCCCCCCCGCCAAAACCAGTCCCAAAATCTCTTATAAATACCCATTGAAGAACAAGGTGAGAGGAAAAGGATTCTTTAGAGAAAAATTAGGAATTCGGGAGGAGAATTCCTCTAATTCCATGTAATTGAGAAATTCGAGAAGAAAATAGGTATTCAAAAATCAATTTCGGCAAAAAAAAGATAAGTTCTGACGAGTCAAAATTGGCATTGAAAGTCTGTTATCAAGGTTCGATGTCCCAGTTCCTGCCCGGAAACAAGTGAATGTCTCACCCTTCTGCACCCGATATGGTGCTTTCAAATAGTCTGTTTTTCCCTTGCATTGAATTGAGGTAACTCTATTTGAGGTCGCGTATGAGAAATAATTAAAATGGCCTTGCATGAACCTACGTACACATATGTGTTTGATATTTGGATTTGAAGCTTAAAGTTCAAAAGTTTTCTCTTTTTCTTTGTATGTTTTGGAGTATAAGAGCGTTTAAAAATATTCATCGAGTTGTTATCGACATTCTATTCTCGCGCGTTTGTTTAAAAATAATGAAGATTGGATAGTGATTAGATTCTTTGTGTTAAGGATTCCACATGGATTCTTTGATTCGATCGAAGAGGGGATGAAATCATTTTTAGTAACGTGATGAACTTAAGTTTGCTTGATATCTATTTTGGTCAATTCCTGTTGAATCACTTTAAAAGTTTTCATCCATAACATTTATTTTCCGCAATTGATTGGTGTTGTCGCTTAGCCTCGTCATGTGTTGATATGTGTTTTTAAAGCCAATCCAACTTTAGAGAATGACTCTCATTGTATACGACCATTTTTGACACGTTGATGTTTTCTTTTTCTCTCTAAACCATGCGACCTTTTCTGTATGCATGATTCTAGATATAAAATATATGTATATGTATATATGTCTATGTCAAGAAGGCTATTCGCAGGATGCTGTGGGGTAGGGCGACGGGGCCAGATGAGATTCCAACAGATTTTTAGAAGAGCACTTGTGGGGCAGGTTTGAAGTGGTTAACAAGATTGTTTAACGTCATGTTTAGGGTGGTGAAGATGCCGAAAGCATGGAGGTAGATTACGATGGTTCCATTATATAAGAACAATGGAGACTTTCAGAGTTGCAACAACTACAGAGGCATTAAGTTGTTGAGTCATACTATGAAGGTTTGGGAAAGAGAGAGAGAATTGATGCTGAGAAGGATCGTGACTATCTTTGAGAATCAGTTTAGTTTCATGCCAGGTCGCTCGACCACTGAGGCCATTCACCTTGTGAGGAGATTAGTGGAGCAGTTTTGGGAGAGGAAGAAGGACTTGCACATAGTGTTTAATAATCTCGAGAAGGCATATGACAGAGTTTTGAGGGAGATTCTGTGGAGGCACTTGGAGGCTATAGAGGTGATTGTGGCATACACCAGGTCGATTTAGGACATGTATGATGGGGCGAAGACTCATGTGAGGACGACAGATGGAGATTCAGAGCAATTTTCAGTTCTGATAGGGTTGCACCAAAGATCAACTCTTAGTCCATTTTTATTTGCCTTGGTGATGGATGTTTTGATGCGACATATTCAAGGGAAGGTGCCTTTGTGTATGTTATTTGAGGATGATGTGGTACTTATTGACGAGACTCAGGGAGGAGTTAATGATAAGTTGGAGATTTGGAGACAGATGCTTGAGTCTAAAGGATTTCTGTTGAGCAGAACCAAGACGGAGTACTTGGAGTATAAGTTTAGTGATGTGTCGTAGGAGGATGGAGTGGTGGTGAAGTTAGACTCTCAGGCCATTCAGAAGAGGGAGAGTTTCAAGTATCTGGGGTCTATGATTCAGGGCAATGGCGATATTAACGAGGATGTTACGCATCGTATTGGGATAGGGTGGTTGAAATGAAGGATCGCTTCGAGATTCTTATGTGATAAGAAGGTGCCCACAAAGCTTAAAGGTAAGTTCAACAGGGTGTCAGTCCGGTCGGCTATGTTGTATGGAGCAGAATGTTGACCAGTGAAGAACTTCCACATCCAAAAATTAAAGGTGGCGGAGATGAGACTATTGTGATGGAAGTGTGGACATGCCAGGAAAGATAAGGTGAGGAATGATATTATTCGGAAGAAGGTGGGAGTTGCTTCGGGGGAGGACAAGATGAAGTGAGGTTACATTGGTTAGGGCACGTGATGAGGAGGGGCTCTGATGCTCCAGTGTGGAGGTGTGAGATACTAGCTATGGATGGTTTTAAGCGGGGTAGAGGTAGATTGAAGAAATATTTGAGGGAGGTGATTAGGCATGATATAAAACAGTTACAACTTATGGAGGACATAACCCTTGATAGGAAGGTATGGAGGGAGCGGATTAGGGCAGAGGGTTAGGGTATGGGAGTGCATCGGTAATAGTAAGGGAGCGTTTTTCTGTGTCTGTAGTTTCTTATTTGTGGTGTTGTGTGATGTCTATGATTTTGGTTAGATAGTTCTTACTATTATCTTGTGGTTGTAGTATTATCTTGTTGTTAGCGGTGTTAGTTTATTTTGCATACTGTACTAGTTTATATGGACTTATCTTTTGTGTTTGTTATACTGTTATCATTTCTAAGCTGGGGGTCTATCAGAAACAGCCTCTCTACTTCACCTGAGATAGTGTACACTCTACCTCCCCAGACCCCACTATTTGAAAATACACTGGGTATGTTGTTGTTATGGTTGTGTTCCAAAGCAAGTAACTTGATAAATAGAAGCAAGAGGCAGTGATAACAATGCTTGATGGATTAGTTAACATTGGGCATTATATTTTGTCCCCTGTATCTTTTAAACCCGAATTTAGTCTTACTTTTTAGCCTATTATCTCGAGGATTCCGCTCTTTTTTTTTTTACTTTAATAAAGATTTGTGATAGATGATTCAATATTAAGCATGTTTAATTATGCTTGAGTTTTTCTTTAATATTGACAAAAAAAACTAGTATGAGCTTAAGTAAGAAAATGTATTATGTTGCTTTTGGTTTTCCTTTATTGACTTGTCTTTGAACGGATTTTAATCTTTTTTTTCCTATAACATGCACTCTTTAATGAATCCAAATGGACTCTCCTCCTCAACAATCCCCCCTCCGTTTACCGAGTCAAAACTCTTGCCAAGTTTACAAGCGGATTGAGATACATGTTCGAAGGAACTTATGCAGTACTGGTATACAACAGATATATGCAAATATATAGGACTTACAAGTCAAATATTACTGGTATACACCAGTATATGGCTTATAACAACATTTGAGGCGGGGATATCAGTTCTTATACACTGATATAAAGTATATGTGCAGAAAATGCAGCAGCACTATTTTAAAGTCAAATATACAGTTGGGTATGCACTGCAGAAATGGACCTAAAATCCATAAAGAATAGGCCCAAAAGTTGGACCAGATTTGAAAAGGGCTCAATCTTAACTCTTTTCTCTTTAGTTTTCATTTTAACTTGTTTATTTGTATTTATTTTTACATCTTAATTAATTAATCTAGATAAATCCCCTTAGATGTCACTATTTTTATTTATTTTCATTTTTTCTCGTTACTTACGTGGATTTTTCTATCCACTTTATTATTTTAAATAAATAAATAAAATATATATATATATAATCTTCTTAAAAACAAGCTTTAGAATCAAGACGACTCTCTTTTTGTTTACATATCAATTAATCTTATTTCGGCTAAATAGATTTTTTCCTAAAAACATAAAAGAAATAAATTTTCGTTCTTCTAAAAATAAATTGTCATATGATTGATTGAATTTTCCTTATTTATTTTGGTTTAGTATTTCTCCTTAAAATCTATTTTTATTAAAGTCAAGATTTTAATTAAATAGATTTTCCTTTAAAAATGACCCTTTCCCTTAAAAAGAAATTGATTTTCCTTAAAATTATCTTACTAAAATTTTTTGCTCAAATTCTCCTTTCAAAGTCAATTCTTTTATCCAAAAAATAAACTATTTGGACATGAATGAAATAAATTTATTTTTAAAAATTGCTCAATCAAGCTTGATATTTTCATAAAAGATCGACATTTTCGTAAATTTAGTCACCCCTTTTGAGTTAGTTAAAAACGATCTTTCGGTGAACCATTTTTAAATGGATGCTCCTAAGTGCCTTAAAAACCTTCTTAGGGCGCTGATTGAACCCTTACTCAGTTTCTCTAATTTCAAAGATTTATTTTTGTTTTTGAATCTTTAAAATCTCTTTAAGTTTTCTTGATATTTTCTATAAAAATCAAGTGGCGATTCGATAGATTTTTTCAAAGTTATTTCCAAAATTTCTTGAATTTTTGAAATAGTTTGAAAAAGTCGAAACCATTTTCTTTAAAATAAAATTCAAAGGGGATAAAACAGAAATGACGACTCTGCTGGAGACTTAACTAGGTTCTAACCAAATATGTGAACTAACTTCTTTGACTAACTATTTGAGTTTATAATATTTAAACTGTTCGTTTGTTTATGTTTTTAAATTTCCGCTATCTTAAACTGTTGACATACTTTCATATTCAAAATATATAATTGTTTGGGATTTTGTGGATGTACCGGCCCCTATTGTTCAATTTCAAATCAAGTGTTGGAAATACGACATTTTATTGGCACGTTAGGCGTTTGATAACTGTTTGTATCTCCAAACCCAAGTCGTCCGCTTGGGAATCTGGTCCAAACAAACTCTAGATACCCTGGATAAAGCGAAACCAAAACTCTCTATTAGGCATAAGCCTAGGACGACCCAATACCCGAGGGGGTATTGGGCCCAAACCTGACCTATGTCTATTGACCACGAGTCAATCACAGATGAATCATATTTATGTGTTGAAGGAGTATATGTTAATTAATCTAATTCATTATCCTTTGGGGTAGGGAGAAGGCCGGGAACATATAGACAATAGTGTTTTCTTCTTTTATCCCTTGCGTGAGACCTTGTTCTTTTTCTCATGTTATTTTTTCTTTTCCCAAATATTGTATCCCTTTTCATGCAACATTGTAGTCTTTTATGCCCTTTTTATACATTTGTTAAAATTTGAGGGATAATGAATTGATTTTAAAAGACATATACTCTCTTCAAATTCGCTAAGCCAACCCTTGGCTCAAAAGGGTTATCCAATTAAGACACGCTTATTATTTTATTGTTGTGTAATATAATTGTCTTATGTGATATAATTATTTTATGCGCTTATGTGCGTTGTTGAATCAAGCGTAAATTTATCTACTCTTCAACAAAGTTTTAGAAAACCTCCAGGCCAAATATGCGTCTACCATCCAAAGTCCGCCCAAAACATACAGGTCTCAAGTCTCCCAGAAAAGTCCTCAACCAGTCTTTCACTAACTTTTTTTAAACACATTCCAAGTCTTTTAGAAAAGATATATCATGGATTCAAGAACCATTCAACTGAAGAGACGAATAGTGGAGTTAGTCCAAGTAGAGGGGATGTGAAAAACAAAGACCAAAAGAGTGGTTAGGAATATCAATCAACTTGACAAGGAAATTGCTAAAGTTAAATAATTAATTGCACAAGAAAAGAAGAATTTTAAGCATAAAACTGAAGATTCGGCTGAAGGCTATGATAAAGAAGGCGTGCGACAAGCCTCACCTTCAGATACGAGGGAAGAGTCGAGTTGAAATATCAGCCATACCTCCCATAGAAGATCAAGATATAGAAGAAGCAGAATGAAGCGGGAATTCCCGTATCTATCTAGGACCTATTCATTGGTCTTTATGTTGATGTTTTCCTAATGTAATGAACTCTAAATGAGATTTCAATGAAATGAAGTTTTATCCTTGCCTATTTGAACTACATATGGCCTGATTTCTCTTTTGTGAGATACGTAGACAGTCTTTCGCCTCAGACTCTATCATTTAAAATTATTATATCTCGCTTTGTCAAGGAAAGTCATATGGGGCTAAAATTAGAAGACCTAGCAAAAATACTATCAAGACCCATTTATCAAATAATCAATGGACAAAGTCCTGCCCATTAATTCCTTTCAAGTCGATACCCATCCGTGGATCAATTTACCTAAGATGAAAACAACTTTACGTGTTTACTTTATGTTGGATATCTTGCATTACATTCCACCAATAGGATCTAATATATTTGCCTTTGGAGTTGTTTTTACTTTATCAGGTAATCAAGTAAGTAGAAATTGATCTGTGTTGACAAAAAAATGGATGAACACCAATACTTCACTAGATCTAAGGCAAATAAAAATTACTCCTTTGACCATCGCCTAGTTGAAAAGGAAAGAATGACTGGCAATAGCAATGATAATGCTCTTACTAAAATTACTGTTAGGAACGGTGTGATAATGGTACAAGGTGAAATGATCGCTGAATTAACCAGGAGAATACGTGAGCTTCAAAAAGAAGTACAATGAGCAAAAAACATGACTAATTTATCCATTGCCGCTAATATGACCATCTCGGATAACCATGCACTTCCACTCCGATTCCCTTTTCTTAGCTCTCCCAATAGTGGAAATCAACCAAACTGCATACCCTTCACTTTTATACCTAGAACTCTGGCCAATCCCATCAATCCATCATGCCAAACCCATATTCCTCCCACATACAATACCAACCGCGAAAATAATCCAAATGTTTACCATCCTCAAAACTTCACTCCAAATTACCAAAAGACCTCCACAAATGCCTTCACTTCCCAAAATACTCACCCCATTTTCAATCCCAATTCCAACTTTCCCCAAAATCCAGTTCCCATATACCAAATCTTTGCTCATACCACTCCAAATCCTTAGATAACACAAAATATACTCACGACACTATCTATGCTACTGTAATACATACATCTTACCATACATTCCTCTAAAATTTAGAAATTAACCACTATAAGGAGATAAAGAAAGAGTGTAAGGCATCTGAAGACAACCATGCTAGGGAATTACTGATGATAAGAAAAGAGATTGCTAGGATGAAAAAAACACATTGTTTGCCCAATTCAACAGGGTTCAGTTATGATGACCATTGCATTAACCCTGACTTGAAATTGCCCGAATGATTTAAAATACCTAAGCTTGAGACATTCAATGGTACTAGAAACCTATGACCCACTTGTGAGCATACTGTGACCAAATAGTAGACGCTGGTAGAAATAGGGCATTGCTGATGAGACGCTTCAGGCGAAGCATGAGTGGGGAAGCGTTAGAATGGTTTGCTTCACAAGAACTGAAGAAGTGTCCTGAATGGAGTGCTTTAGCCAGAAATTTGGTTGATAGATTTGCCTACAATGTAGAGATGGTTCCTGATCAATATTTTCTAAACCGCATCAAGTAAAAGTCTAACGGATTCTTTCATGAATATTTCTATCATTGGCGGAAAGAGGCAGCATAAGTGTGACCTCCTATGATAGAAGAAACAGTCGTTGTATTTACTCAAGCTCAGGAGGGAGAGTTTTATGATAAAATAATATCAATAGTTCGTGCTACCTTTGCTGATTTGGTAAGGATCGGTGAAATGGTTAAGGAAGGACTCAGGGCAGGGAAAATCAATAAGACCTCTGCACAACTTGGATCTTTAGGATTCCCAAAGAAGAAGAGAGAAGATATGTCTTTTGGATCCTCTAGTCCAAACCCAAAGTCAAAAAAATCATTCAAGTTCATTCTGGGAAAATCCCATCACCATCTATATACCCCTCAGCTCTACAAAATCCTCAACCTGTGTTTTATACCCAACCTAGCCCGCAAGATCCATAGCTAACTTTTTCTACCAATCAATTGAATTACCCAGCTCCATTGCCAAATTATCAGCCCACT
Organism: Capsicum baccatum var. pendulum; assembly: GCA_030864225.1. Lineage (NCBI taxonomy): Eukaryota > Viridiplantae > Streptophyta > Magnoliopsida > Solanales > Solanaceae > Capsicum > Capsicum baccatum. The sequence continues at coordinate 110,540,397 of CM061551.1, forward strand.
TATCCAGCTCCACTCCTAAATTTCCAAGCCTACATAATAGCCCCAGTTAACCAGAATTAGCATCAAGTCCCTCCCCATACTTACCAAAATCTTTTTTATCCAAATAACAAAAAGAAAGTCACCAGAAGTTTCATTGTTTTGGCTGAAACTAGAACTCAACTATTTGAAAGGTTAAAGAAAGAAGATCTCATCCAACCTATCCCACCAAAATCCGCTAATACTAATTCTCGATTTTTCCATAACAATCAGCATTGTGCATATCATTCAGGGGGTGTTGGACATACAATTGAGTATAGTATTAATTTAAAGCACAAGATTCAAGATTTGATTTATCAAAAGATAATTTTGCTTCAAACTGTGTTACCAAATATTACCACCAACCTACTCCTAAACCATTAGGGGGCAATAATTAGTATAATAGAAATAGATGATGAGTGGGTGTGAGCAAGTCTGTAATGCAGGCTAGCCCGAAAGAGATAGATAAAGTGAAAGATATAGAAAATACAGTTGTTGTCTTAAGTGTTACCGCAAAGCCCAAGTTATAGAATTCATAGCACCTTGTCAATCCTTTTCCTTAGTGCTTGAAAGAGAAGAATTTATGGTAGAATCCGTTGCAGTGCAAGGAATGACTAGATTGAGGAGATGCTACACTCCGTGGGAGCTTGCCAATGATGTATACAAGAAGAGTGCTAAAAAAAGGCCAATCACTGAAGGGGAAACCAAAGAATTTTGGAGAATAAAGTAGCCGAAAGATTACTCTATTATAAAACATTCAGAGAATACCCCTATTCAGATTTTTATTTGGGCATAGCTTATGAGTTCGTAATATCATAGACAAGTTCTGCTAAAAGTATTTGAAGAAGCATACGTGCCTGTAGGCATAAGTATTAAAAATTTAGTGCCCATGATCAGTAGAGTGGTCGGAGCCCATCGCATTAGCTTCATAGGAGATGATTACCCTTCGAAGGAGTGATTCATAACAGGGCATTATATATCACTATCAGATGCCAAGATAAGATCGTTAATAGGGTATTGACTGATGATGGACTAGGTTTGAATATTTTTCCATTATCTGTTCTGACTCAGTTAAACTATGATATAGGAAAAATACATCAAAACACAATAAATGTAAGAGCTTTCTATGGGGTTCAAAGAAACACCATCGCGGAAGTCAAGTTGTGTCTTTAAGTGAGGCTTGTAGAATTCCTGGTCGAGCTTCAAGTGATGGACATTTCTAAAAGTTACAATTTGCTCTTAGAAAGGCCTTGGATCCATACAGTAGGGGTCATTTCTTCAACATTATACCATTCGATAAAATTCGTGTTAGAAAATGATGAAGCAGTCATCCATAGTGAAGAAAGCCATCTGAATCGCCTTAATGGTTGTGTTCCTGTAATTAAAGGAGTCCCAAAAGTGAGTGATTTTTATATGATAGAGATCGTGGATGCAAATGAGAAAGACCTAATCCCCTTATGAGACAATGTCATCGATCTACAAGATACTGGCCATTGTTATGCTGAGAAGCGGTTTTGAGCCCGGATGCAGCTTAGAGAAAAACTTGGATAGAATCATTGAACCTGTTGCGATCCCATAAAAGTTGTTAAAATATAGGTTAGGATATATTCCAAGTAAATAAGGTGAAAGAGAGACAATGAAGGAAGGCACATAATCAGCAAAGAAGTTACTTACGCTCTACTAGTCATTTCTTGTATCTATAAAGCCTACAAGTGATGGTTTTGAGGATGGAATAGGGAACTTGTTCGAAGTGTGTGACTCTATTATAGAGGATTTCCTTGAGAAGACCGAGATCAAGAAAGATGAACCAGGGGAGAAGCTGTCGAATCGAACTTTCACTCCAATCATAACTCCCCGGTTGATGTGGTAGATGAAAAGATGAAATTTAACTCTTGCAAATTTAGAGGTAGTTCGAATGAGGCTTGATACCCACTTTTTAAGTTTAATTTACCTCATTTTTGCTTTTTATGTTTCCCAAAAGGCTCAAACCGCACTAGTGCGAATCATAGCCAGCGTTTGTAATGTTCTAAGTTTCAATGAAAGTCTTCCTTATTGCGAAAATGTTTTCCAGTTATTTTTATTGAATTATCTATAATATAACTTATGTTGATTATGATTTCAGTAATAATAATTTAAAATCTATCAACATCATGTCATGTCAAAAACTAAATGAGTAAATCGAAGTAAGTGATGATGAATGAGAGGACTGTGATGAAGAAACAATGACCCAGGACTGATTCTCAGAGGAACTAAAAGATTTTGAGGATCGAGAAAAACCCAACCTAGAGGAGACTGAGGTTGTTAATATAGGTGATGACGATGAAGTCAAAGATGCTAGAATTAGTGTCCATTCTATAGAAGCACAAAAAAGAGAACTCATCGAGTTTTTTGAAGAATACATTGATATATGTGTTTGGTCCTATAATGACATGACAGGATTGAGTACAAATATTGTATTGCATAAGTTGTCAATTGATCTGGGGTTCAATCCTGTGAAGCAAAATTTGTAAAATTTAAGCCAAATCTAAGTCTAAAAATCAAGGAAGAAGTCACTAAGCAGATCCAAGCCAACGTGGCTGAGGTAATAATGTATCCAAGATGGATAGCCAATATTGTTCCAGTACCGAAGAAGGATGGAAAAGTCAGGATTTGTGTCGGTTATAGGGACTTGAATAAAGCCAGCCCTAAAGATAACTTTTCATTATCTAACATCCATATTCACTGACAACTATGTGAGGCATCAAATACAGTCATTCGTGGATTGCTTTGTTGGGTATCATCAATTATTGATGGACGGAGAAAATGCAGAGAAAATGGCCTTCATCACACCCTGCGGTGTTTATCACTATAGGGTGATGCCATTCGGTTTCAAGAATGTTGGTGCTACGCATATGAGATCCATGACAACCATATTTCACGATATGATCCATAAAGAGAATGAAATGTATATGGACGATGTGATTATCAAATCTCTCAAGAAATGTTGTGGTAGTACAATTTAAAGCTGAATCCTGTCAAGTTTGCTTTTGGGGTACCAGCCGAGAAGCTGTTGGGTTTCATAGTTAGTAGAAGGGGCATTCATCTTGACCCCTCAAAAATTAAGGCTATCCAATAACTGCCTCCTCCAAAGACGAAGAAGGAAGTCATGAGTTTCTTAGGGAGATTAAATTACATCAGTATGTTCATAGCCCAGTCAATGATTATTTACAAACCAATCCTCAAGATATTAAAGAAAGATGCGTCAAATAAATGGACTGAGGAAAGCCAACGGGCTTTTGACCGGATCAAAGATTATTTATCCAGTCTACCAGTACTAGTTTCTCCAAGAGAAGGAAGCCCTCTGTTTTTGTATTTATCGGTCTCAAACAATGCATTTGGATGTGTCTTAGGGAAACATGATGAAATTGAAAAGAAGGAAAGAGCAATTTATTATTTGAGTAAAAAGTTCACTCCACATGAGGCTCGTTACACGCTATTGGAAAGAACATGTTGTTTATTAAACTGGGTGGACCAAAAGCTGAAGCATTACCTGAAGTTATATACAACGTATCTTATCGGCAAAATAGAATCTTTGAAGTACATATTCTAAAAGGAAATTGGATAAATGGCAAATGCTATTGAGTGAGTTCGACATTGATACGTTACTCAAAAAGTGATCAAAGGGCAAGCCCTAGCGAATCATCTGGTAGAGAATCCAGTTGATGAAGAATATGAACCACTCTGCAATTATTTCCTAGATGAAGAGGTATTGTTGTAGGAGAAAACATTCCTAAAATATACCCAGGTTGGATATGATTCTTTGATGGGGCGATCAATTTCAAGGGTTTAGGAATTAGGGCGCTCTTAACATCAAAAATTAGTGAACATTATCCGATTACGCCAAATTGTATTTTCCATGCCCCAACAACATGGATGAATACGAGGCTTGTATTCTCGGCCTCAGACTAACCATTGATATGAATGTTCGAGAGCTATTAGTCATTGGAGATTTTAATCTATTGGTTCACCAGGTTCGGGGTGAACGGCCAGTAAAGAAACCTAAAATCACACTATACGTGGAATTGGTACAAAAATTATGCAGAAGATTTAAGAAAGTGGAATTCAAGCATGTTCCAAGGATACAAAATAAGTTCGCCGATGTTTTGGCCACTATATCCTCCATGATTCAAAATCCAGAACAAAGCTATATTAACCCGTTAGAGATAAGTTTAAAGAAGCACCCTGCACATTATGCACAAGTTGAGGAACAACCAGATGGCAAACCATGGTATTTCAATATCAGGAGGTATTTTGAAGCTGGGGCGTATTCTGAAAATACAACTGCCAATCAGAAGAAAATGATCTGTCGGATGGATAATATTTTTTTTTTGAATGGGGAAGTCCTTTACAGGAGGACCCTAGATTTGGGATTTCTGCAATGTGTAGATTCTATTGAAGCTACAAAATTACTTGAAGAAATTCATGCCAAAATGTATGGACCTCATATGAATGGGTTCACTCTAGCTAAGAATATCCTAAGAGCTGGATATTTCTAGACGACCATGGAAAGCGACTGTAACAGGTTTGTGAAAAAATGTCATAAGTGTCAGATACACGGGGATCTGATCCGAGTAACCCCACATGAACTTAACCTTATGATCTCGCCCTGGTCGTTTGTATCATGGGTATGGATGTTATCGGCCAATTGAGCCACCAGCTTTGAATGGATACAAATTTATTTTAGTTGCTATTGATTACTTTACCAAGTGGGTAAAAACTGCATTACTCAATGTGGTAACCAAGAAAGTAGTAACAGATTTTGTTAAGAACAACTTAATTTGCCGATTCGGTATACCCGAGTCGTTCATCACAGACAATGGAGCAAACTTAAATAGTCATTTAATGAAAGAGATATGTGAACAGTTCAAGATCACCCATCCAAATTCAACTGCATATTGCCCTCAAATGAATGGAGCGATAGAATTTGCAAATAAGAACATCAAGAAGATCTTATGAAAGATGGTCGATAGTCACCGATCATGGCACGATATGTTTCCTTATGCCTTGCTGGAATGTCACACAATAGTTCGAACTTTAATTTTGTGACTCCTTATATGTTGGTCTATGGGACAGAAGCAGTATTACCTACTGAAGTCAAAATACCATTTTTAAGAATCATCCAAGAAATGGGATTGAGCAATGAAGAATGGGTCCGCGCCTGCTATGAACAACTTGTGATGATCGATAAAAAGAGGCTAATCGTCATAAACCACAGTTGATTATATCAACGATGAATGATTTTTTCTTTTATTAAAAGAGTAAGAGCTCACACGTTTGAAGTTAGACAATTAGTGCTCAAACGCATCTTCCCTCACCAAGAGGAGTATAAGGGAAAGTTCACTCCTAATTGGCAAGGCCCATATATAGTCTGCAAAGCGTTATCGGGAGGAGCCTTGATTTTGTCTAAGATAGATGGCCAAAGGTGGTTCAAGATAATTAATTCTGATGCAGTAAAGAGATACTATGTCTGATGTGGTGTTTCTTTGTGTTTATTTTCTTGTAATTATTTTTTCCATTTGTAATCATTTTTATGATTTGTAGCATCTTCTAAATTCCCCCATCCTTCTATGTTTGAACTAAGTTTGACTTGAATTCTAAAGAATAAGATACTTAGGTGGCCTATGCTGGCTTCAGTCAACCCCTTAGGAGAAAATTCCCTTTACCTTGATGTATGAACTACGTTTGACCTGAATTCCCAAGAAGAGGATACGTAGGTGGCCTATGTCGGCTTCGATCAACCCCTTAGGAAACTTTATTTAGATTATCCTAAACTATGTGATGACCTGAATTCCCAAGGATGGGATACGTAGGCGGCCTTTGTCAGCTTCAATCACCCTTTTAACTATAATTTATTCTCTTTTATGTTATGTAAACTACGTTTGACCTGATTCCTATTCAAAGGGATACGTAGGTGCCACAATGGCTCGGTCATATCACCCCAAAAATAGAAATTGGGGCAAAATTTTTTAGAAAGAATCTAAAAAATTCAAAAAACAAATCATCCTCTCGCAATCCAAATGAAATTTTGGGAGAAATATTTGTAACTAGGGCAAAAGTTTTGAGGAAGACCTCAAAATTTCCACTATACCGTACTAAAGAGTTCAAAGACATGACATCTAAGATTTATCGATGCCGAAAGAGCAGAGTCAACTTCATGGTCTTTCAGCTACAAAGGCTCACCGCTAAAACTCTTCAGCAACAATGCAAAAGATCTCCAGAGCTCACAAACAGAATGGTAGATGTGTCAATGCCTCCAGCCAAAAGTTTTCATTAAATCTAGTACATGACATAATTTAATTGACAGAGACCTCTCCCAATCTTATAAAAAGATAATAAAAAATTCAACTATATGTAAAGAAAATATATTAAATTAATTTATGTTATGATTTTTCCTTACTAACTCAGAGAGTCAAAGCAGGAGTCGAAATATGACAAACACCAGAAGATAAGGAGAACCCGATGATAACGATGCCGGAGCTAAAGACCAAAGTGGTCAACATAAATCAGTTTTACCAAAAACTAACAACTTTTTTGTGGATGCAGGTTATCCTAAAGCCAACAAAAAACAACAAAGGCACCAGTTATTGAGCATGTTCCTTTGATTTAATGGACTACAACAAAGCCAAATATTCAAAGGCCGATAAAAAGGGACAGGATGGCCAGGAAGCTAAAAATAGTTAAGTTTTCAAAAACTAACAAGTTTTCTATGGTTACAGGTATCATCAAACGGGGAAAGAAAAATGATGATTTACTCAAATCCCCAGCAAATCAAGGATGCGATGTTCAAAATGGTACATGCATAAGGTCCAACATGCTAGTGAGATGGTCAAGATAATGTTTTATACAATCGATGCACGATTATTTGCATTTATCCTCATATCCCTACTACATCATATCATGCCTAAAGGGCCATGACAAGAGGTCCATGCAAAGATGGCCATGACAAGAGGGTCATATCGAGAGGGTCGTGCCATAAGGGCCATTCCAAGAGGGCCATGCCGAGAGGGTCATGCCATAAGGGCCCATGCCAAAAGGGTCATGACAAGAGGGTCATACCGAAAGGGTCATGCCAAGAGGGCCATGCCATGAGGGTCATGCCAAATGCGCCATACCAAGAGGACCACGATGTAAGGGTCGTGTCTTAAAACTATATTGCCTTCTTCGACTAGTTTCGAAGAGACAAAAATCCAAGGGTATCTCCATATTGTATTTGATACCTATGATTGATTCAAAGTCTTCTATATCTGTTAATCACACAAAGGCAAAAGAGTCTATTGTTGAAGGATATTCTGAAGCATTTCTATATATATCCGATAATCATGTAAAGATAAAAAAGTCTAGTATTAAAGGATATTCTGAAGTATCCATATCTAATCAAATCATGCAAAGGTAAAGCAACCTGGCGTTGAGAGATATTCATCAGCTTTAAGTGAATCAATTACCAAAGATCTAATGCCATTCACTATTGGATCTCAAGAAACATATGGTCCGAAAGGTGTCTATAAGTCGTTATTCGAAGACGTATGACGTACTAGATTAGAATTGACAATCCGAGGGTCATTTATAGGTCACATTAATTGAGAAAAGATAGTGTGAAACATTATCCACGAGTTGATAGTCCATGCGTCATCCATAAGCTGCAATAATATCCTAACCAGATAGTGTGCACGGTTATCCAAAGATCGACAGTTCGAAGGCTATCCATAAGTCACAACTAATTTTTTACCAAAACATATGCAAGATTATCAAATTGATAGGTCCAAGGGTTCTCTATGAGTTGCGTTATATCCACGATCGATCATGTGCAGGACTACCCGAAGTCTGCCCTTTGAGAGATATCTATAAGTCATATTGTATCCAAGGTCGGATAATGTGCAGGAATACTTCAGAGCTAGCCATTGGAGGAATATTTATAAGTCATCTCTTATCCAAGGTTGGATAATGTGCAGGATTACTCAAAAGCTAGCAACTCAAAGAATATTTGTATGTGGCCTCATATCCAACATCAAATAATGCGCAAGATTATCCAAAGATTGACAATCAAAGGGAAATCTATAGGTTGTATCGACACGAAAGATGCGCAAGACTTACCCGAGATCATATGCAAAAGATCATTGTTGATAGCCAAAGATGCTATCGTTCCACGCAAGATAAGAATTATAGGTAACCAAAAAGGTTGCCGCATCAGCATAAGATTAAGCGATTGTTGGGATCGTCCTACACAAAGTGTTGTCGGTGTCCAAAATGGCCCCCACTTTGAATACATATTCAATCGACGAAACATCTTTTTTATTTAATGACTAAGAGGGTTGTTGTGGTTATTATTGCAAAATATCGCCCTCCGAATAAGTACATGAGAGGACGACTTCACTTTTCTAGGTAGCAACTCACGCGTCATGTTTATCACAACCAGTTTTGTTTGAGATGCCATAGAGAGTATCCGAAAAGGATAAAAATCTCAAACCAAATCACAGGTGTGAACGACTCCAAAAAGGATGCAGCACAACATGGAATTTTTTCTTAGCAGCAAACTGGGATATAGTTCGAAGAAGGATATCAAACTCTTTGGACGCGAGTTAAAAGACAACTTCTACCACCATTAAACCACGTCCCTATCAGAAGGCATGCGGGTGTTTTGGGATTTTGGTTTCAATTTCACTTTCGGTGTATTTCTAAACTCACGCCAAAATTTTTCTTTTTCTTCAAATACGGGTGACGTACACCTAAAGCTTTGGGAATTTTATCCATGTAACTCATAATTACATGTGTGAGGTCTCCACATTTTGTAAATGAGATAAATAAAAACCTCTAATCCATAGCTCAATTGTCCGTCGCTCATCTTGAGCCAAAGGTTGTCTTAGCATAAAAGACTACCCTTTCCACCGATCGAGTCGAACTACATGAAGTCTGATTCCCTGACTCCCAAGGATATATAGGTTGGGCTCTTAGTTGAAAACTCGACTGCATTCCAACCTCCCCCAATCCGCTTATTCCCTAGCTCTCCAATTTCACTAAATTTCAAAATCGAGTTAGCTTATGAATTCTTTGAAAAATTCTGCATAAAATTCAGCGACCTGAGTTCTCATGTAATTTGGGATATGTAGGAAGCCCGATACTAGGGTCCATCTATGACTCTATAAAACTCGTGCGTAAACCAACCTTTTTCGAAAGCGAATTTATGGTCGAACAAAAATTAGGAACGTCAAGCCCCCTTTGTCCAGAGTTGCTTTCATCCACCCTACTCAAAGGAAGGGGGCAGTTGTTGATACTTAATTTTTTGCCCTCCCTGACTGGATTTATTCCTGAGTTTCTTCAGTATTAATAAAATTATAACATTTATTTTATCAGAATAAAACTTTTCAAAATATTTAGCTAGGTAATCTTGTCATTTTAAATAGAGATTATATAATTTCATATTCAATTATATGAAATTACATAATTTTGCTACTTAGAAATTTATTTTACAAAATATCGAATTTTAATCGTGGCTTATCTTGAAAATTAATTCAAATGGTTTAAATCTTGATTTAGTTATAATTTGTTCTCAAAACTAATTTATTTGGAGAATATGTGTTTGATTTTATTAAACTAAGAAACCCGTGATTGAATCGGTCGTTAATTTGTTTCAAGTTTTGATTCAATTTAGCCGATTTATTAAAATTGACTATAATTGAAATAAAATTGATCACAATTGCAATGCAATTAGTCAATTGATATCCAATTTGATTAATACTTAAATAAAGTTGACTAAAATTTTAGTGTAATTTGATCATATTACAAATGACCAAATTTCTACTCCTCTCCCATATTTTAATTTTGGACCACAAGACTAGCCCAACAATAATAACAACAATTTCAGTCGGCCCATTCCCAACTATGCCTATGCCTTTCAAAGTTTTCAACGGCCCACTATTACATAGCCCAATTCACTCCAAGGTTCAGCCCTTTCTCTATAATACTCACCAGACGACCCAATAAGCCTCCTGACCCGACCCATCCCTATTCTTTTAAGAAAAAAATACATAAAGTAGCATATTTAATTATTAAATTATAAAAAATAACAACACTTTTATCAAATTATATTTTGTAGCATATGTATTTGTATTTTTATAGCAAATGTTTATAAAAATACAACTTATGTAATTATGAAAATGTTGCTATGAAAATAAGTATGCTATTTCTTAATTTTGCCCAACTTTTAATCCTCTTCTCCACAAACAGTCAACAACAACGCCAAATCACGTATATAACAACTGCAACACCAGCTTACAAATAGCAATATTATCGACAAACAACAACTGCAACAACAACTCAGCACCAACGGACCAGTTCATACAAAATTCACCTCGTCCGCATTTCAAATTAAAAAAAAAAAAATCTTTTTGAAATATCTCAAATACCCTTCTGTTTCCCTCAAAAATCAGTCCCAAAATCTCTTATAAATACCCATTAAAGAACAAGGTGAGAGGAGGAGGATTCTTTGCATGAACCTATGTATACATGTGTCTGATATTTTAATTTGAAGCTTAAAGTTCAAAAGATTTCTCTTTTTCTTTGTATGTTTTGGATTATAAGAGCGTTTAAAGATAAGCATCGAGTTGTTATCGTCATTCTATTCTTGCACATTTGTTTGGAAATGATGAAGATTGGATAGTGATTATATTCTCTGTGTTAAGGATTTCCCAAGGATTCTTTGATTCTATCGAAGAGGGGATGAGCTTAAGTTTGCTTGATAGTTATTTTGTTCGATTCCCGTTGAATCACTTTAAAAGTTTTCAGCTATAACAATTGATGCGTGTCTTTAAAGCCAATGCAACTTTAGGGAATCACTCTCATTTTCGACACGTCGATGTTTTCTTTTTCTCTCTAGACTATGCGACCTTTTCTGTATGCGTGATTCGATATATAAAATATGTGTATATGTGCCTATGTCTCAATTTGTTCCAGTGGTTGTGTTCCAAAGCAAGTAACTTGATAAATGGAAGCAAGAAGCAGTGATGACAATGCTTGATGGGTTAGTTAACATTGGCCATTATATTTTTGTCACCTGTATCTTTTGAATCCGAATTTAGTCTTACTTTTTAGCCTATTATCTTGACAATTCTGCTCCTTTTTTTTTTTTAACTTTCATAAAGATTTGTGATAGATGATTCAATATTAAGAATGTTTAATTATGCTTGAGTTTTTCTTTAATATTGTTAAAAAAAAAACTAGTATGATCTTAAGTACGAAAATGTATTATGTTCCTTTTGGTTTTCCTTTATTGACTTGTCTTTGAACGGAATTTAATCCTTTATTTTCCTTTAACATGCACTCTGGGACTCTCCTCCTCAACAATCTACCCATTTATCGAGTCAAAACTCTTGTCAAGTTTCCAAGTGGATTGAGATACATGTTCGAAGGGACTGATGTAGTGGTTGGTATACAGCAGATATATACAAATATACGGGACTTATATGTCAAATATTGTTGGTATACACCAGTATAAAGCGTATAACAACATTATAGGCGAGGATATAAGTTGTTATACACTGATATACAATGTGTATGCGATAAACGCAGCAGCAGCAAGTCGGATATATAGTCAGTATACAGCTGGGTATACACTGCAGAAATGGACCAAAAGTCCATAAAGAATAGGTCCAAAAGTTTTCATTTTAACTTGTTTATTTGTATTTATTTGTACACTTTAATTAATTAATCTAGATAAATTTCATTATATGTCGCTATTTTTATTTATCTTTATTTATTTCTCGTTACTTACTTGAATTTCCTCTCTCTCTCTCTCTCTCTCTCTCTCTCTCTATATATATATATATATATATATATAAAATCAAGACGATTCTCTTTTTGTTCACGTATCAATTAATCTCGTTTTGGTGAAATAGAGTTTTTCCTGAAAACATAAAAAGAAATAAAATTTCTTTCTTCTAAAAATAAATTTTCTCATGACCGATTGAATGTTCCTTATTTATTTTGGTCTAGTATTTCTCCTTAAAATCTTTTTTTATTAAATTCAAGATTTTAATTAAATAGATTTTTTCCTTTAAAAATGACACTTTCCCTTAAAAAGAAATTATTTTGCCTTAAAATTATATTACTAAAAATGAAATTTTGGCTCAAAATTCTCCTTTTATTCAAAGCCAATTCTTTTAGCTAAAAATAGACTATTTGGACCTGAACGAAATAAATCTATTTTTCAAAATTGCTCAATCAAGCTTGATATTTTAATAAAAGATTGACATTTTTGTAAAGTTAGTCACCCCTTTTGAGTTAGTTAAAAACGATCTTTTGGTGAATCGTTTTTAAACGAACGATCCTAAGTGTCTTAAAAACCTTCCTAGGGCATTGATTGAACCCTTACTCAGTTTCTCTAGTTTCGAAGATTTATTTTTGTTTTTGAATTTTTGAAGTCTCTTTAAGTTTTCATGACATTTTCTATAAAAATCAAGTAGTGACTCTGTAAATTTTTTCAAAGTTATTTCAAAATTTTCTTGAATTTTGGAAATAGTTTGAAAAAGTCGAATCCGTTTTCTTTTAAATGAAATTCAAAAGGGGATAAAACAGTAAGCACGTATATATTTTACCACCAGAAGTTCAAGTGGTTGATTGATCATCATCACTTTTGCGCTTGCCATGCAGTAACTTTGTGGTGCAATTATTTTTATTTTTTTCTATATTTAAAATCTTTTCTTATTTTTAAAGTCACATCTTTACAAAATCATTACTTACATTCTTATTACATAATTAAAATTTTTAAAATTTGCTACTTCTTAAATTTTTCTTATTCTAACGTTTTTATATTTATTTCAAGATTTTTCAAATATTCTTAAAATCAACTTTAGTTGATTTAGAATTCTTATATTAATGAAAAAAATATTAGTTGTCATTAATTCTGATTACTTCTAATAAGAAAAAGTTTTACCATAACTATATTTAATTATTTTTTATCACTTAAATATTAGAAAAAATTATTAATTCTAATGACTTCTAATAAACAAAGATTTTACCATAAATATATTTAATTAATTTTCAACTTTTAAATATTAGGAAAAAATAGTGAAAAGATGATTTTGTCTAATGCAAAAACTTCTAATGAAGGGCAAAAAATTCAAACAATATTTCTAAGGTCATTCACACTTTTAATATAGATATAGATATAGATATAGATATAGATATAGATATAGATATAGATATAGATATAGATATAGATATAGATATAGATATAGATATAGATATAGATATAGATATAGATATAGATATAGATATAGATATAGATATAGATATAGATACAGATTAGTTTAATATTTGATAATATTTGATATGTTCAAATTATGTATAATCCACAATATATTAAAAGTGTGAAGGGCCTTAAAAATATTGTTTGAACTTTTTGCCCTTCATTAAAAGTCTTTGCTTTAGACAAAATCTTCTTTTCACATTTTTTTCTAATATTTAGGATTTAAAAAATAATTAAATATATTTATGGTAAAACTTTTTCTTATTAAAAGTATTCATTAATTAAATATATTTATGATAAAAAAATTTCTTATTAGAAGTATTCATTAATTAAATATATTTATGGTAAAAAAAAATCTTATTGGAAGTCATCAGAATTAATGACAACAAATATTTTTTTATTAGTTTAAGAATTATAAATCAACTAAATTTGATTTTAAGAAAAATTAAAAATTCTAGAAATAAATATAAAAGCGTTAGAATAAGAAAAATTTAAGACGTACCAAATTTTTTAAAGTTTTAAGTACGCAGTAAGAATGTAATCAATGATTTTGTAAAGATTTGACTTTAAAAATATTAAAAGATTTTAAATATAAAAAAATAATCGTACCATAAATATGGTTAAAATTTATGCGTCTCTCTTAGTCTCTAGCGGCAAGAGAAAGAGGTATTGCATGACAGCGCAAAAGTGATGATTCATCAACAACTTGAAACTTCAGGTGGTAAAATATATATATGTTCTTACACTAAAATATATGTTTATGTTTACATTATTATATTAAAGTGTGACGGATCTTTTAAAAGTGATTTGAATTTTTTGCACTTCACTAGAAATCTCCGCAATATACAAAATCATTTAGAGCCCGTTTGGATAGGATTAAAAAATATAGCTTTTTAGCTTAAGTGATTAAAAGCTTTAAATAAGTGCTTATAAATTAAGCAGATAAATGTTTGGATAGAGGTGTTGAAACTGAAAAAAATTGTTGATGTGTTTGGTAAACAAGTGATGTTAAGCATTTTTTTGCTGTTAAAATGACTTAAATGTTCTTAAAGTTGTTAACATCATAAATAAGATAAATTATTTATAATTTTTAATTCTAAAATAAAAATTTTGAACAAACCTCCGATGTAATGATGGATTCGATGAAAACAAAGAAAGATGAAGAGAAAATTAGAGGAAAGAGATGAAGCGACGCAGCAAAGAGGAAAGGAAAAAAAACTATATATTTAAGGGCTACAAGTTTAGGATATTGTTGGAATTAGAGGAAAATATAAGGGATAAAAAGGTAAGTGTTTTGGTCAAACCTAAAAGAATTTTAATCTAAAAAGCAAAAAACTGGGGGTACCCAGCTTCTTACTTTTTGATTATTTTAATCAATTTTTAGCTTTTTTTAAGTACTTTTAAATTTTACCAAACACCTTAAAAAGCTAAAAAAGATATTAAAAGATGATTTGACCAGATTTTAATCCTATCCAAACGGGATCTTAATTTTCAATAATCAAACGCTACACGTGCAAGGCACACACGGTTACACTAGTTATATAAAAAAATGTACAAAATAATCGTAAAGATTTCGACATTAATCTATGTGTCCGAACCTTCTGTACACTTATAACCCTTAAATCCTGAATCCGCTATTGTACGTGTCATTGGTCCATATGATATTAACTCAATTTTTTGCCATTTGAGGGCAAGGGTCCGTGTAGCTTGCTACCCCGGCTCTTGAGCGTCACCCATGCATTGCACTATAGCATGGGCCTAGTGCACCTCACCAAAACTAGTTCAATTTTCCAGTTTGGCCCATAAGTTGCCTTATTTGTTGGTAGCATGTTTTAATATTTTGGCCCAATTTTCCAGATTGACGTTATTGATTACAGAAAGAGAAAATTTCAGAAATAGCAACTATAAAGCCTTAATTATAACTTTTATAGCAATAGTTTCAAAATTACAAAAAATAACAATATGTATTTTGTATTTCATTAAGCTATTGCTATTTAAATACACATACAATCAGAGATTCCTTTCCTAATTTAATGTTAATCTGTTTGAGTTAAATAAGAAAAAAATTATTCCTTAATTTATAGCACATTTAATTTTACAGATTTCTTTACCTTATAAAACTCTTTTTTTACCACAACCATTATATTATAACTACTAATTAAAATTCAAAAAATGTTTTTCATAATCAGCAACTCAAATCAAATTTAAAATACAGATTCAAATTCAAAAACATTTTCCTTCATGTTATTCTTTTTGCTGATCAACTAAAATTTTGAAGAGATATTGAAACTACAACGGTCCAATTACAGGTATTGATCAACTAACTCTATTCTATTTGTGGTTTTCATAAAATTAAAGTGCAAAATTGCTGAAAAACTTGTAACAAACTGTCGCAGGATTCAAAATTTTGAGATCTTATACGAATTTTATCAGTTCTCAATTCTCGTAAAAAATGGTTTAAGCTGATTTTTTTTCAATTTCAAATTTGTTCTTGTCGTTCTGTTATTTGAAAGTTGAGATGCAATTTTTATACGTTAAATTTGAATTTTAGTTTAGGATTACTAGTGTTCGACTAATTATTTTTTTCGTTTGAATTCGTTTTACAATTTTGTATATACGAATTAGTTGTTGTATATAGTACGTATTTGAGATTTAAACAAACTTGATTCTATTTGTGTTTTTCATAAAATAAAATTGTGAAAATTACTGAAAAACTTATAACAAAATTGCATAAAAGTCGCGGAATTCAGAAATCTGAGATCGTATATGAATTTTATCAGTTCTCGAAAGAAATAATTTAATTGAAATTCCTTTTTTAAAATTCAACGTTATTTGTGTTGTTGTGTAATGTGAAAATTGAGATACAATTGTTATACGTTAAATTTGAATTTTAGTCGATGATAACTAGTATTTGAATAAAAGATTTTTTTTCGTTGGAATTCATTTTGCAGTTTTGTATATATGAATTAGTAGTTGTATATAGTACGCATTTGATATTTAATTTTATTTTTACTTTTTTTTTGTGTTTTGGAGATTTACAATGGGAAACATACCTGTTCTTGTTATACACTCTTGTAGATGGACATATAAACAACATTATGAAGATTACATATGTTTTCAGCTGTGTGTATTTTTATAATATACATATGCAGTACGTTTATGTGTTCACTGGCAGTTTAATATGTTTTCAGCTGTATGTATTTATAATATACATATGCAGTATTTTATGTGTAAAAATCATGTATTCTTATATGTATTTTTTCAATATGTAGGACATATATTTTCATTGGCATATGGTGTACTAGATTCTGAAAATGATGCATCTTGGACTTGATTCTTTGAGAATCTGATCGTAATGCAAGCATCATAGAAGATGTTGCTGATGTGTACAATAATGTACCACATTATGCATGTATGTGGTGTCTATGAGGTAATGTAAAAAAAAAATTAGAAAGTCACATGATGCATTGTTCGTGGTAAATCAGGAAGAGATATGTTCGAAAAGAAAAAGAAAAATTATCGTAGTTCATGTGTGTTTAAAGGTCACAATAGGCATTCACGTGGGAAATACAACAAATGATAAGTTGGATGATATTTTTAGTCAAAATACAATTGCTGATTTTTTCATTGAGAATTATGTCATTCTAAATTTTGAACTTGTTAATTTGTTATAGTTCAAATGTTGCAATTATTTTACAGAGTTTGATAAATTTAATTATATATATATATATATATATATATATATATATATATATATATATATAAACATATTTCAAGAAAAATATATTTGCATTAGACGTAAATACAAATGCAAACTGAAATGAACATATATATTAATCATAAATATGTATTTTTCAAAATTACAAATGCATATCAGGAAAAATATACTTTCAGATTTTTAAAAAATAAGTATGTGTTATTAAAAATACATATGTGCACTGGATGAACATGTGTATTATTCATAAATACATATGACTCATAAATTTATATGGACTTCTGCATAAGAATACAATAACTATGTATAGTTCAAAAATATACGTGTAAATCTGTAAAAATACATATGTATATATAATCATAGCTAAAAAATACATATGCATTAGAAATAAATATATATGCAAAACTAGATAGAAGAAAAGTTCATAAAGACAACTACTAACATTTACATAAACTAACCAGAGAAAATTGAAGGAAAGGTGTCTTTTAAGTCTTGAATGAAGGATTGGTGACATTGACCGACAGATAAGGTCAAACATCATTAGGAAACTTGATTAAGTTAATTGTAGACTTGATTAATATTTTTAAAACTTTCTAATCTTTCAAAAATACAAATCAACCCAACCCACACCTTCTTCAATCCAAATCAACCACTCTTGTCTCTCTCTCGACAGCTTCTCCCAACTCTCTCCCTACCAACAGTACTGCAAAATTTCTCCATTCACCCCCCGACGACTTCTACCTCCGGCGATAAGTAGTTGGACTTCGAGTTCCCCTCTTTTCTCCTTTCAAACCCCGATGACTTCTACCTCTGGCGACAAATAGTTGGGCTTCGAGTTCCCCTCTTCAATTCAAATCAACCTGTCTATCATCCCTCTCTCAACAGCTTCTCTCAACTCTCTCCCAACCAAATGTTCTGCAAATTTCTCATTTTAATCCACGGCGACTTCAACATCCGACTACAAATAGTTGGGCTTCGAGTTCCTTTTCAACTTCAACCTTCAATCGACGTGACAGTCATGCTCTCCGGCCACAACAGCTTTAAATTCTTCATCGTTCCTTTTTTTCTTTCACAAGTAAAAATTTATGGCCTTTTTAATTTTGAAGAAAACGAGGAACTTGAGTCAACTTCTCTTATAGTATTGATTAATAATTTTAATATTTGTTGCATTAATTTAAAATGCGGTCTGAATAAAACTCTAATTTTTGGTATTTCTTCTTTTCTCTTTTCAAAGTGAATTATGATATTTTGTTGTATGTTGTATTTTTTTAAAGTTTGATTTTTATTGTTTGTGTTTATAAAAATAAAACGACAGGGTTGATTTATTTTGTTCTTATTCTTGGTAAAAATAGTGAATTGCTATTTTTTTGTTAAACAAAATCTGCAACTGTTTTTTGTTTTCTCCAATAGATTACCCATCTGGTGCAACATATTAACCATATGATGCAACAGATCAACCATATGATGCACCAGAGGAACCATCAGTTGATGCAACAGATTAATAATCTGATGCAACAGATTAACTATATGATGCAACAGATTTACCACCTGTTGCAACAGATTAAGCATCGAATAAAAAATCTTATGCAACTAATTAACCATCTGGTGCAATGGAAGAACCATCAAATTAATGATCTGATACAACAGATGAACCTCCTGTTGGATAAAATCCTATCAACTCTTCCAACAGAAAATATCCAAAACTTGCTTTTTCTAACAGATCATTCATCTGCCGCGATAGACGACCCTATGTTGGAAGAAATCTAAATAATATTGATCGTTGATAATTGTTCTAATAGATCACTCATGCGTTGCAACAGATGTGTGACCTATTGCACAGACCATTCATCTTTCTCAATAGATGAGTGATATGTTTTGTATTATCGTAACAGATTTCTCAGCCTTTACTGCAGGTTAGTTAACTGCTCTAACAGATCACTCATATGTTGCAACAGATGTGTGATCTGTTGCACAAACCATTCATCTTTCTCAACATATGAGTGATATATTTTGTATTATTGTAATAGATTACTCAGCTGTTGATATAGATTATTTAACTGTTCCAATAGAGCACTCATATGTTGCAATAGATGATGTCACAACAGATATATGATCTGTTGCACAGACTATTCATCTTTATCAACAGATGAGTGATATATTTTGTATTATCACAACAGATTAATCATCCGTTGCTACAGGGTATTTAACTATTCCAATAGATCACTCACATGTTGCAACAGATGATGTTACAATAGATGTGTGATCTTCTCTGCAGACTATTTATTTTTCTTAACAGA
Source organism: Capsicum baccatum var. pendulum (assembly GCA_030864225.1). NCBI lineage: Eukaryota > Viridiplantae > Streptophyta > Magnoliopsida > Solanales > Solanaceae > Capsicum > Capsicum baccatum. Next base: position 110,559,703 of record CM061551.1, read on the forward strand.
TGAGTGATTTATTTTGTATTGTCGCAACAGATTACCCATCCGTTATAATAGGGCATTTAATTGTCCCAACAGATCACTCATATATCGCAATAATATGTGATCTATTGCATAGACCATTCATCTGTCTTTAAAGATGAGTGATATATTTTATATTATTGCAACAGATTACTCATTTGCTGCAACAAGTTGGTTATTTGCTGCAACAGATATACTACCTGGTACAACAGATCAGTGATCTATTGTAACTGTTATTTTACTATTTTGCTTATTTAATTTACTGTTATCCATTTTTAACGATGCATTAATCAACTATAATATATTTTTTTATGTTTCTGTTAATTTTAGATAATATGGTTCCCAAAAAAATAAAAACTGAATCAAGTTCAAGTAAAGAAACAAGTGAAGCAGCTAGGCTACATCCTCCACTCTATGAACTTGCTTTACAAGCGTTATCTCAATCGGGAGCAGAATATAATGAACACAGGGAGGAGGAATGTTTTAAAAGAAATGATGCAAATGCTAATAGCCCTTCCACCGAAGAGTTGGTCAAGGCCTTCAGCATTAATCGATATTCTGTGAGAATACATTGCGATGGTGCCGCAAATTTAACGGGTGATTTCGTGGTTAAGTCAGCCATGGGAAAATCTTTCGACGCCTTCAGAAAAATACTTCGAGAATAAAAATTGGATGCTTATTTCAGGGATAGCTTCTTTGGAAAATATCTTGATTTGTCAGAGAACAGCAATGCTCGTTTCCAAATGAAATAGTATATGTACTTCTCAAGCGTAGGTTTATGTATAAAAACAAAGATAAAATGGATGAGGTATGAATAAATTACTGTGGCATGACTGTTTGTTTTGGTTGGAAGGAGTTTGTCATAGTTACTGGACTAAAATGTTATCCTCCTTCTCAAGTTATACCTATTCTAACCCAAAAAAACACCCCGCACACCTAAAAAAGGCAAAGGCAAGTCATGTGATCGTGATGACCTGGTGTCCATTGTTGGACCAAGCTTCAAAAATAAAAATTTGATAGAAGCGTTGAAAGGTAAAGGACTTTCAAAGAAGCACAAGCAGTCATTGTGCTTGGTTTGGTTTGTACATAATATTCTTTAGGCGAGAGACGTTAACAACAACATAAACCTCGATTTAATAAAGCTCTCCAAGAATCTTGAGGCTTTTAACAGCTACCCTTGGGGTTATAAAAGCTTTAAAATGATTGTAAAATATTTGTTGACTCCGTTAGCGCCAAAGACAGTCAACTTATATGGCTTCTCATGGGCTTTCATGGTAAATATTTCTTTCTTCTATTATGATATCATTCTTTTTTTACTCAATAATGGTTTTTATTTATTGGCGTTATTTTATAGGCTTGGGCGTTTGAAGCCATTTCTTATTTGAGACAACAAGTGAACTACCAGGAAGGAGTTTTCTGTCCAAGAATCTTGAGATGGTTGTCGGCTAAAACTGATAAAAATACAAAATTTCTTGATCTCTTCAAACCCCCAAAGGATGCAGTAAGTATAATTATAAATAATATTTTCTTTTAATTAATGATTTTTTAATGATTTAATCATAATTCTAATATATGTAATGATTTATGTTAGATTGTGCATCCGTCACTAGTTCCGACCAATCGAGAGTTGAAGATGCCATTTTTTTAATTTACGGTCTGTGCAAACTTTATCGGACCCTAAGGTCATCAACAAAATAAAAATGGAATTGTTTGGAGCAACAACCATTACAAGAAAAATAATTTTGGAGGGTGGGCTTCTTATTATTGATGGTCTTAGTGGTGATGGAGCTGTTGGTGGTGGTAGTGGTGCTGCTGTTGGTTCTAATGATGCTCCTCTTATAGTATTTAAAGCAAACCATTATGAGTATGATCATACTAGTTATACAGATTTTGCCTCTCCCAGCGAATGTTCTGCATGCAAATGTCAAGACTGCAGGGCGAAACATGATGTAGTGATTAATGCTATTAATGCATCAACTGCTTCTGTAAAGGAATTGACATCTAAGAGGGGTCTCATTCCATCAAAGAGGATTTTATTTCCATGCGCTCCATTAGAGATTAGGGCTAAGACGAGAAGGAGAGTGATTTCTAAGGCATTATCAAGCATTCAAAAAAGTGAAATTGCAACGCCTCTGTTTGTGTGTTGCACTGAGCAACGCACAATGTCCAAAAGAGAGCAGCACGAGATAAAAAAGGTTAATATATATGTCTTCCAACTGACAAAACAAACAGACACATATTTGTTTCAACAGATGACACATCTGCTGAAAATTATCGAACAGATATATACATCTGTTGCAACAGTTGACTGACTTATTGCACCATATAAAGTATCTGGTGCAACATATGTCTCGTCTATTTTAGCAAATTAAATAGCTCTTCGTACCGCTTTTATTTGTACCAACAGATGACCTATTTGCTGTAACAGATGATTCATATGTTGCAACAGATGGTTCATCCATTGGAAATTATCATACAGGGTCTTCCTCATGTAGAAATTTGTCCCAACAGTTGATTCATTTTTGCAACAAAAATATAATCTGTTTGGGACAGTTTAAAGCGGAGGGAAGACCTGTTTGATTTGCTAGAAGAGATGAGTTATCCTTTTTGGTTTTGTTGTATCTCCGTGATTAGGATTGACCAATTCTGGATTTTCAGGTGGATGTAGAAGAAGTTAATGCTGATGGTCTTCCTCATGTCTTCCCACTGTTGCAACAGATGGACTTAGATAGAAACATCGAGATAATCCAACAAATGATCAACCTATTGCAGCAGATAAACTATATGTCAGAACAGGTAGGATAACTGTTACAACGGATGGAGAATCTATTGCATTATAAAAAATTAACTTTTGTAGGACATAAAAAATTGTCACTACATGTAAAAAGGTTAAAGTGAATTGAAATAAAAAAGGCGAAATCCATCGACGGTGTTCAGTTCAAACACATAAAATAAAATAGGCATCAAGTAGACAGTGTTCATTTTAAACACGTAAAATAAAATAAACATCAAATGTGTCAATCTAGCACATTTTGCTGACTTGCCGTCACTTGACCCCCAACGGTCATTCCCCCCCCCCTCCCCCATTGTCTTATATATTCATCTTCCTCCTAAAAATTTAACCCTAAATTACCAAATCTTTTTCTTCATCATCATCTTCTTTTATCTATCTAAATTCTTCAAATTATTTCTTTCATTTTTTCCAACTGAGCTTGACAATGTCGAGCGCATCTTTCACTATTTTTTGTGATAAAGATTTTTGATATTGTAAGTGTGGTCATAAAGCTCTGTTAAAGACTTCTTGGACTCACCAAAATCTGGACCGTAGGTTTTTTACTTGTAAGATTTCAAAGGTAATATTTTTTTTATTTAATTAGTTGATTAATTATTGACTTGTAATTGTGTTCTCTTTTTTATAGAAATTGGGTGGATTTGATTACTTTGATTGGTATGAAGAACGACACCCTTCACAAGCAAATTGTGTAATCTGAGGTTTGTTAAACAAAGTCAAGGCTTCTGAAAAGAAACAAAATCGATCAAGAAGATACTACATTGTTGCCGTTATTGCTACTGGTTTGATGTTGTCGAGCACATGGATATTCAAGCGTAACTGTTGGAAAATAGCAAAAAGATTTATGCATATGTTGTAAAATTCAGGTCATCTGTTGGAAATTATCAAACAGGTCTTCCCACTGTTGCAACATATTAGACTTAGATTAGATTATTAGATTATTCATAGAAATAACATCGGTGTAATGCAACAGATGACCAATCTATTGCAACAGATAAACTATCTACCAGAACAGATTAAATATATTTTACAACAGATTGAATATCTATTGCATTATAAAAAACTCAACTTTCATCAGAAAAGAATTATTGCCGTTACATGTACATGTAATAAAGTGAAGGGTAACTTGAAATTAAAAATTGCTATTTCATAGGCTCTTCTATATACAAAGGCTTCAAGCGTCTAGTTAGTACCCCATAATCCCAGGCCTCTTGCAGGTTTGCCACAGCATTGTCGCACAGAAAAGTTTCCTCTAACATATTTTATCATTTCTTCTTCATCCAAGACCAACGTAGAACTAGGAAATCAAGTTTCACGCCAAGGGCTAACGTCTCCCCATTGAGTTGATCATACCTATCCTTGAGCTTCTTGCAGAAGTCAAGGTCCATTATCCTATCGACAGTGTCATAAGGTTCCCGGTACGTTAATTGACTTTTTCTCATGAGGCAGAGAATTATGTCAACATGTTGTGATATAAAAAGTCAATTTTTAAATTGATTAGTAATTGTAAAGATGCAGCGGATGGTCCATCTGTTGCATAGGGTTCTCTGAATCAATAATCAAACGCAACATATGCAATATATGGACAATAAGTTGCAACAGAACCACTACCAGTTGCACCAGTATACCCAGCTTTTGCAACAGATGTGAAATATCAAGCCCGTCACTATGGCAAACTCTTGCAAGCCAAAACAAACAAGCATGCCACAGTAGTTGGTCCAGATTTCATTCATCTTCTTTTTGCCCCCTCTCCTTCGGATATTTATCATCCCCCACGTACTTGATTATGCGCTTAAGAAGACCATATACCATCATCATAGGGAAATGGATACGGGCAGAGAGGTCCTCAGGCAGCTCAAGAAAGCATCCAAAGCAGCTCTTCTTAAAAAATTTGCCTATGTTTTCGTTCTTCATAATCTTCATAAAATGTTCAAAAAATTTCCCCATATGACATTTAAGTACAATTTGACCAGTTAGTTGTTTTGCTTCTGGGTCATTTATCGGCATCGCAACTCGAAACCTTTCAATACTAGAAGTTTTGACAGGATCATGCTGGGATGTCGATATTAATTCACGCCCCATTGGTGATCCATTATCATCATGTTAATGATCATCCTCTTTCTCTTTCTCACTCTCAAATTCCTCTTCTTTCTCACTTTTATTTTCTTCATCACCATCTACAGACCTTTGTCCACCTCCCTCAATGTTGTTTTCACATCTCTCCTCAGCTTTACTTTTCCCTGACTGAGATTGTTCAGGAAGCTCCTCCGAAACCCTCTGTACTGCAGCCTTTTTTTGGGTGGTCAAACGTTGATCCACTTTCACTTTCTTTTCTTTTGGGAGACATGTTTTACCTACAAACAAAGAAAAATAAAAATTACATTACAATTGATGAATGCATAAATTTTAAAAAATACATTACAAACACCACGAATACCGACACACCAACAACCACCATTACAAACACCACCAAGCAATGTCACAAACAAACACCATGAATACCAACGCCACCGATAGCCACCACAAATACCACCAACCAATGCCACCACCAGTGCCACCACGACAACTACAAACACCCCCACCACCGTCACCACAAACACCATCCAATAATACCACGACAGTCAACGGAACACTGCGATGGAAACTAGGGATTTCTTGAGTTCTTCCTATGATTTTACCACCAAAACTCAAAATTGTAAACTCATTCTCGAAGATAACACAACTATAAATTTTATTTTTCATCATTAACATAAAAGCCCTTATTTTTTAGAAAAAAATAACAAATATAGAGCTCTTCTCAAACTCTGTCGCCTATGAAGACAAAGAAAATGACTGATACAAGCAAGAATGAAGTCGAAAATAACATCTATGTGGTCGAAAATGAGAAGAAAAATGATTTGTTGTGGATGGTTGAGCAAATTTATTAAGTAGTTATTGTCTGTACTGTATTGTTGAGTGAGAATAAGAGAGAAAGAGCGAGAACTCGAGATTTGAAATGATGAAACATTTTGTATAGGTTGATTTGTATTTTGGAAAAGAATGACAAGTTTTGAAAATGTTAATTTGGTCCGAATCGATCTTAATTATTTTTAAAATCATAAAATATATGTGTAATTTTTAACCCTCTCATCATGCAATTGCCAAAAGGGTAACTCAATTGAAATTGTATAAAAATAATTGAAGTTGTAGTTGACCGAGTACTCTAGTTGACCCTATGAAAACTCACCCATGGTACTAGATTAATCAATTTAGGTACTATTAGTCTAACATATGAACTCAATTGAAATTGTATAAAAACAAATGTTCAACATGTTGCATCAGATTTTGCATCTGCTGTAAATTAGCAATCAGATTATGTAACAACAGATTATGAATCTATTGTAAATTATCAAACAGATTAAGCCATCTATTGCGACAGATTACCCATTTATTTTAAATTATCAAATGGATTGTCATATGTCACAACAGATTACCCATATATTGTAAATTATCAAATAGGCGTTGACATCTGTTGTGGCTGACCCTATGAGAACTCACCCCTAGTCCTAGATTAATCAATAGTTGATCCTATGAGAACTCACCCCTAGTCCCAGATTATTCAATTAAGGTATTAGTACCCTGTCCTAGATTAATAAATTAAGGTATTAGTTGAACATATGAGGTAGTAAGAATTGGTTTGGCTCAGAGTTATCGATCGAAGACTCTGGTCGGGATAAACGCAGTACCGTCTCATCATGCAATTGCTAAAAGATTCAATTGAAGTTGTAGTTGACCCTATGAGAACTCACCCCTAGTCCTAGATCATTCAATTAGGGTATTAGTACCCCAGTCCTAGATTAATCAATTAAGGTATTAGTCTAACATATGAGGTAGTAAGAATCGGTTCGACTCAGAGTGATCGATTGATGACTTTGGTCGGGACGAACGCAATACAGTCTCATCATGCAATTGCCAAAAGACTCAATTGAAGTTGTAGTTGACCATATGAGAACTCATATTCAATTAAGGTATTAGTTTAACATACGAACTCAATTAAAATTATATATAAACAAATGTTCAACTTGTTACAATAGATGTCTTTTCTGTTGGATCAAATCAAACAGATTAGGTAATCTGTTGCAATATATGACACATATGTTGTAAACTATCAAACAGATTACGTCATTTGTTGCGATAGATTATGAATCTGTTGTAAGCTATCAAACAAATTAAGTCATTGTTGCAAAAGATTACCCATCTATTGTAAATTATCAAATGGATTAAGTCATATGTCGTAATATATTACCCATCTGTTGTAAATTATCAAATAGGTGATGTCATCTATTGTAGTTGACATTATGAGAACTCACCTCTAGTCCTAGATTAATCAATTAAGGTATTAGTTAAACATATGAGGTAGTAAGAATTGGTTTGGCTCAGAGTGATCGATTGACGACTCTGGTCGGGAGGAATGCAGTACCGTCTCATCATGCAATTTCCAAAAAACTCAATTGAAGTTGTAGTTGACCCTATGAGAACTCAGCCCTAGTCCTATATTATTCAATTAAGGTATTAGTTGAGTATATGAGGTAGTAAGAATCGGTTTAGCTCAGAGTGATCGATCGATGACTCTGGTCGGGAGGAATGCAGTACAGTCTCATCATGCAATTTCCAAAAGACTCAATTGAAGTTGTAGTTGACCCTATGAGAACTCACCCCTAGTCCTAGATTATTCAGTTAAGGTATTAGTTGAATATATGAGGTAGTAAGAATTGGTTCAGCTTAGAGTGATCGATCAACGACTCTTGTCAGTAGAAACGCAATACCGTCTCATTATGCAATTGCCAAAAGACTCAATTTAAGTTGTAGTTGACCCTTTGAGCTCATTCATTTATCCCTAGTTCCACCTAAATTGATATAGGTACTATTATTAATCTTAACGTTAAGTTAATGAGAACTCATTTCAACTAAGAGTGATCGATCGACGACTCGGGTCGGGATGAATGCAATACTAACACCATTTGTAGCAACAGATGGTATATCTGCTTAAACAGATGGGTTATCTGATGCAACAGATATACAATCTGTTGCCATAACTCAATTAAAAAAATAGTTATTAAAGAAACGATTATTGAAAATCAGGTGTATTCGATTTTTAAATTGAGAAAAAGGTTATTTAATAAGCTGAAAAGTCCAGACTTGTCACAATAATAAAACTCACCAACTTGATTTAATTAAGTCATTTCTTTTCACAGAAAAGAATAAGGAAATAAATGATAAACACAATTTAAACCGTAAAAAACTCATCAGAAATATTCTTTTTTTTAAATATTCTTTATTAATTTATATAATTAAAAAGTCAGAAAATTTGGATATCATGAAAATAATTTTTTTTAAATATATATATTATATGTTGCAACAGATATATTATCTGATGCAACAGGTTATCTATTTGTTGCAACGGATGATATATCTGTTGTAACAGATGATTTATCTGATGCAACAGATATATAATCTGTTGTCCAACTCAGTGTAAAAAAAATAGTTCCTGGAAAGAACTAATTATTTTAATAATAATAAAGCTGAAAAGTCATGACTTATCACAATATTGCTTAATTTAATTAATTCATAACTTTTTACAGTAATCAAGAATGTCATTAATAATTGGAGGTGAACAGTTGTTCCTTTAAATCTGTTTTATTAATTTATATAATTAAAAATTTTAAAAATTTGGATGTCATGAAGATAATTTTTTTTAAATATATATATTATATGTTGCAACAGATATATTATCTGAGGCAACAGGTTGTCTATTTGTTGCAACGGATGATATATATGTTGTAACAGATGATTTATCTAATGCAACAGATATATAATTTGTTGTCCAACTCAGTGTGAAAAAAATGGTTCCTGGAAAGAATTAATTATTTTAATAATAATAAAGCTGAAAAGTCGTGAATTATCACAATATTACTTAATTCAATTAAGTCATAACTTTTTACAGTAATCAAGAATGTCATTAATAAATTGAGGTGAACAGTTGCGCCTTCAAATCTGCTCTATTAATTTATATAATTAAAAAGTCAGAAAATTTAGATGTCATGAATATAATTTTTTTAAAAAAAATATATATAGATTATATGTTGCAACAGATATATTATCTGATGCAACAAGTTATCTATTTGTTGCAATAGATTATATATCTTTTGTCACAGATGAGTTATCTAATGCAACATATATATAATCTGTTGTCCAACTCAGTGTAAAAAAGATTCCTGGAAAGAACTAATTATTTTAATAATAATAAAGCTGAAAAGTCATTACTTATCACAATATTGCTTAATTTAATTAAGTCATAACTTTTTACAGTAATCAAGAATGTTATTAATAAATAGAGGTGAACAGTTGCGATTTTTTGCCTAACTCATTCAAGTTCAATCCTCTATAAACAGGTCCCACCTTACTTAATAGTTCGTTCTACTACAAACTATTTATTCCTTGCTCTTGTTACACCTTCAACTACTTTCTCTTCAAGGACTTGATAGCTTTTTCCTGTCTCTGGTAAGTTTTTTTCTTGATTTTTGTGTAAATATTCGTTGTATATTACATTACATTCAAATTCTTTCTTTTCTTTACTTTTGTTTTTACGTGTGTTTTATCAACTAATGCGTTTTCTAGATATGGTTGATCCTGTGTGGAATGTCGCTATTTTACAAGACGCCATGCGAAAACTGCGGAAGGAGGTTCATGACCTACATTGGGAGTTGGCCGCCGTCAGAGTTAGGATGCTGTGGGAGATCCGCAGGCTGAGGAGGGCGTTGTTGCTGCCGGTTGAAGATTGGATGGCTGGCCATACAAATAATAATGATGATAATAATAATTAAGCTTTTTTTTTCTTTTATCTATGTATTTTTTTTGTTTGTTTTATAAAAATTTATGTTTGGTGCACTTGATTTTTTATTTCTTATTTAATTTTCGTGTTGTCTATTTCTATTTCTTAACGAACGACATGTCTACAATTAAGGAATAATTTGATTCCAGTATCAATTGCAAGAACATATGATTTATCTGTTGGGTTTGGGCTTGTGACAAGAGTTGTAATTTGTTGTTCGAAACAGATTAGTAATCTGGTGAAACAGATTATTTATCTGTTGAAACAGATTACTAATCTGGTGCAACAGAATACCCATCTATTCGATTCATATTACGGGCACCTAGAACCATAAACATGAATCCAACATGAGTCTACTGTTACAACAGAACATTTATCTGGTGCCGCAGATAATGGATCTGTTTAAACAGATTGCTCTTATGTTGCATTCATGTTCGCGTGCTAGCTATTGTTGAAAAAACAACACGCTAGCAGTTACCCAGATGACAAATTCAACTAAAAAGCATAATTTGACTTACCAAAGTCTCCTCTCAAGTAAATGCCAAAGTTGAAAGTGATTTATGAAACAAAATTTGACATAAAAATTTGGTCAAATAGTAGCAGTTGGGGTGAAAACAACAACAACAACAATAATGGTCAACAAGAAGAATATGAAGATGATAATGTAGTATAAGATGATGATAATGAATCAGAAGATGATGAATAAAGCAGCAACAACAATGAACAACAAAATCGCGAAGAGAGAGAAAATAACAACGGATGAGGAGAGAGAAAAAGGCATCTTTTGTTCCTACGTTTTCCATTGTATTAACTAACATTTGGATTAAAGTGTAAATTTTAAAACTTGTGGGTTATTTTAAAATTTTCCAAATTTTCTTAATTCATAATTAAGTAATTGTCACCTCTACTCAATTATTAAGACTTATGTCACCTACACCTCATTTTAAATCTCTTTTGTCACCTGTGGCCCAAAGCCCCAGCTAACCGTGAATATATTGAAGTTTAAAATATTAAACATCAACAAACTTAATATAACAATAAAGAAACATTAACATATCATCTTTGAGCATTAAGGTAACATATGAAACTTAAGAAATATTTAAAAAATTGTTTATCCACCTAATGTTAACTGTTGTAAACTTCAACAAAATAAAATACACATCAAATATCATGCACTTCAGACAAATACATATACATTTGCATAGCCGAAAAAATACATATTCAGATAAATATATATATATATATATATATATATATATATATATATATATCCATAGCAGAAAATACATATTCAGACTTATAAAAAACATATGCAATATTCATATATGTATATACATTATGCATAAATACATATGTGTTAATAATATATACATATGCATATCTGGAAAAAAAAACATGCATTACTCAAAATACATATGCATAAAATGAAAAATACAAATGCATATATGAAAAATACATATAGTAACTGGAATATACATATTAATTATTCAAAAATATATTCAAAACTAGAAACCACATATTCATACCGACATATGCATAACAGTAACATAAACTAACCACGAAAATTCTATTTTATAGTTTAAACATCAAAAATCTAAATATCACATCAAATAAAGAGTAAAATATCGACTTTCAACATTAAAGTAACATATGAAATCTAAGAAATATTCAACTAAATGTTAGTCCACCTAAAGTTAACTATTGTCAAATACAACAAATTCAAAATAAATGTCAAAATATCGTGTACTTCAATATCTTTTGTTATCCCAATTTCCATAGGAGGTCTCATTGGTGCTTCATCATCACTTTGTGCCTTCTCTTCTTCTTTCCTCTAGCCATAATGTCATAACATTGAAGCATATCTCGTGCGAAGAAGATCTGAATCAAAGTCAACATTTGAAACACATTCATCAAAAGTAAGGCACTCAGCATATGTCATCATATATAAACCATAATACCTGCAAATACAAATATATATCTATATTGTAACAAATACATCTTATATAATCCCTAAAATACAAATACATATCTTATATTTAACAGATACGTATCTTTACATTATAGAGACAAAAATACATATATGAACATATTGTCCATAAAATATAAGATTATAAATAAAACATGCATATCTATACTGTAACAAATATAAATCTTACAATACCAAATAAAAATACATATCTACGCAGTAACAAATACAAAATTTATTAGTACCAAATACAAATATAAATATAAATACAAATCTTATCATTACCAAATACATATCTATACTGTAAAAATTATATTTTATAAAAATCTGGTCGGAATATACTAACCCGACCCTACCACATCACCAATAGAAGTTTTTGCAAGTGTTGAGCCATGATATAAGCTCTTTCTCCTTAGGAGATGTTTCTGCGTCAAAAGAAACACTTAAATGTGGAGATCCTCCAAATGAATTTCACATTTGACTCCCCACCATGTCTTTCCATGTCACGTGTACACATACATAGCTACAACCAAGTATCTAGATAATCACCATTGCAGTATCCAAAAGGAAAAAAGAACTACAGTCATATACTAGGAAGAGGGATCCGCATGATAATATAAATGAACAATAACCCCGATAGAGCTCTTCCAAACTAATTGAGGTCAGCTATATGAAACTTTTTGGGAGAAAATAAGCACTTTTAAAGTAGCAAAAGTTGTTTGTCATAAGCAAAAAAAAAAATAGTCTCCTTCTAAAAGCAATTTTTAGAAAAATACACTTTACAAAACTTAGTCAAACACTAATGGTTGCTCAAAAGTGTTTTCCAAATTTACTGGCCAAATACGAAAGGCTTCTCATCAATAGTACTTTGTTGAAAAGCACTTTACTTTACAAAATAAGATGAGCTATAATCTCAACCCTATATATATAATGCTAAAATTACTTTTTATGTATATACATACAACATATGTTAGAATCACCTAGGCTTTTCATAATTTTGAAACCCCTTAATAAATGAACATAATAACTGACTAAATCAACAAATATATGAAAGAGAAAGCAAAAAGGGGATAGACACCAGATTTCATGTCAACAGGTTGGATCCTTCCGTACTTGGAGTAGGATCGCTCCAGTTCTGATTGACGTGTATCATACCCAACATTCCCCACAAATAAAGGTTTTATCTTCAATTCCAACACTATTTTTTCCTAGAAAAAAATCAAATCAAATCACCAATAACGCTAAATTATTCCTTATTATCAAACTATTAATTGGCAATTTGGCAATGTTCAATTTCAACACAGACGATTTTAACATGAAATTGGGGCTAAAGACAATGGAGAAAAAAATTACCTGGTAAACCTTGGAACCCAAAGAAAGCATTCGTCTTCTATTAAGTTGTAAATGATAATTTTGCTATAAATAGGACATGCATTGACTGTAAAATAAACTTACCTTAATAGTTGGATGCAATGTTTATCAAGCTTCAGAGAAAAAAAAATAGAATTTGAAAAAAAAAAGTTGGGAGGAACTGAAATTGGTATGTAGCGTGAAAAAAGGGTAAGGTAAAAAAAGGAGTAAGAGTCACGCACTTTTCTCAAAAGAAGGTAGAATATTGCTAGTTTTGTTATTATTTGCAATTTGAAAAACTATTGTTATTAATTGTAATTAATGTCTTAAGATTGTTAGTTTATGTAATTTTTTCTTACAGAAATTAGTGTCATTGAACAAATTTGTTATATAACCGATTTTAGTGTCATATCGAATTACAAACTAATTTGTTGCAATTTACATTTTATGTATTACATAAGAAACTCAACTTAGTAGGCGTTTGGACATGTGATTTCATCTCGCAATTTTAAATTATGAGATGAAATCAGCGTTTGGACATGTGATTTAACACTCAATCTCATTATTTCATATTATGAAATGAAAAATCTCAAATTTTCTAAAAATCTTGATTTGGAAATTTCATATCGTGATTTAAAATTTTTCAAATACAAAAGTTAACCACAACTTTATATTGTGTAAATAAAACCATCATTTATTCTATCAACCATTTATTTTATACGTAACTAAAATTTGTAGTTCATATTGTCATTCTTAAATCATTTATATCTCATATAATCATTACTCTCACCAAAATAAAATTTGTTATTACTTCAAACCAACTCATACTTTACCATTTATTATTCACCAACATTATTATTGTTGACTAAACTCATTCGCCAATCTAATTTATTACTACTTCGTTCAAACCAACTTAATTTTAAAAAATCATTTTCCATAGTTAAATTAAGGGACAAGACTAACGCTTAATTTAAAAAATCATTTTTCATAGTACACTATAATTTATGTTTAATTTTACGTTTTTACACTAAAGTTTGATCAATAAATATTATATTTTTTAGAATAACTTTATAGTATTGCATTATTATTACTAAAAATTATATAAATACACAACTTATGTTTTCACTATTACAAAAAATCCCAACTCCCTAAACATATTACAAAAATCTCACATATACACAGAATGTTATGTATATGTCAGCTATGTTATGTATATTAATAGGAAGAGAGAGTAAAGTAATTAAAAAAGTGGGAGAGAGTGTAATTACTTTTAAAAGGTTAGTATTTATGTTATTTATACATTATTTTAGCATAAATTTTTGCTTATTTGGTAAAATTGTGTAGAAATAAGACTGTTCTGAAAGTTTTCACTGCTTAAGAGGTTTTGATGTTCATAAGAAAATATACAACATAAAAAGTTTAAATTATATGCTAAGAGCCCGTTTGAATAGGATTAAAAAAATTGCTTTTTGGCTTAAGTGATTAAAAGTTTAAAATAAATAATTTTAAATTAAGCAGATAAGTGTTTGGATAAAAGTGCTGAAACTGAAAAAAATCTGTTGATGTGTTTGGTAAACAAGTGTTGTCAATCACTTTTTTGTTGTCAAAATGACTTAAATATCCTTAAAGATGTTAACACATAATAACGTGAATTATTTATGATTTTTAATTCTAATACTTCAAAAATAATTTCTATTTAAATACACTTTCAACATAAAGTGATTATGTCAGGTCAATTTATAAATATAAGTTACTTTTTAATTTTTAAATATTAAAAAATAAAAATTTTAAGATATCTTTTATATAAATATAGTATTATATTGTAATATTGCAAGTTTGTAAACAACATAAAATTTTTAGGAATGAAACAAACTATTAAAAAAAATCAATTTTTAAAATTTGAATAACATGCAGGGATTCTATATAAACGGATAGAGAAGAACTTACCACAAGCTCGATTTGACGATAAAATTTTTGAGTGTTTTCTTATGTAATGATGGATTCTCTGAAAATAAAGGAGAAAGATGAAGAGAAAACTGAAGGGAAAAGATGAAAAAAAAAACAGCAAAAAGAAAAAGAAAGAAAAATCAATAAGGGATACAAAGTTTAGGGTATTGTTGGAATTAGAAGAAAATATAAGGGATAAAATGGTAAATATTTTGATCAAACCTAAAAAAAAATTAATCTAAAAGGTAAAAAGCTGGGGGTATCCAGCTTCTCGATTTTTGCTTTTTTTAATCCACTTTTAGCTTTTTTTAAGCTTTTTTTAATTTTACCAAATATCTAAAAAAACTAAAAAAGTGATTAAAATCTAGTTTGACCAGATTTTAATCCTATCCAAATACCCTCTAAGTCAAAACTAAAACTTCAACTTCTTCTCATAATTTTAAATCACGATTTCATCTCACATAATCAAATAAGCTCTTAATACAACCTTTAAAAAAAAAAGGGAAAAAAAAAAGAAAATTAACATCTTTTGACAATATGTTAGTTGATCTTTTTGCTTATGCCTTTTTATTTTCTCTGGGTGCCGTGCTTCTAAAATTGTTGTTGATGGGTTGCTAATTGCCAAGTTAAATTGGTATATTTAATTTACTTGTTCTACTAGACGGACGAATATGATTATTAAGTTGGCAGTATGTTAGTAATTTCTCAATAGTTTGTAATACTAGTTTCACGATGTTCGTGCTAAGCCTAAGTCCAAATTTAAAGTATAAAAAACAATAATGTTAATTTTAAACTATAATTTATATGTATAATCTAATAATATGTTAAACAAGTCTTGTTGACAAATTTTCATAATTATTAAAAAATTTAATCACATAATTGAATAATTTTAAATAAAATATTATTTTTAAGGAAGAAAGTATTGTCAGAGAATTAGAATATATTAAAAAACTATAAGCAACTCAGTATTTTATATAATGACATGATTTAAAATATTGAATAATTACACTTCAATGAAAATCATAAATAGAAGAAATATTGATACTTCTATAAATTTGCTAGTTAGTAATTTCTTACTTATAACTAAAAACAAATTTATTTTGATATTTATTGAGTTTTAACTTCGCTCATAATTTTAGTGACAATAGTTTTTGCAAAATATTTTTTTCATCAATAGAATCATCTAACACAAAATCAATGATTTGAAGTTTATACTATTATAATTATTACAACCTTAATTTAGAGCCTTTATATAAATTAACTAAAAAATAATCTATAAGGATATTAAATGATAATTAAATCACATTAATAGATTACTCAATTCGATCCATTAACTTATCATGTTTATTTTTTTCATGTCCTTTCAAGAGTACTCTATTCGTCCCAATTTAATTATATATTTTGAGAACTAAAAATATCAACAAAAAAAATTATGTATGGGGTTGTAGTTGAAAATCATTGCAAATTTTTATTTTGTATTAAAACTTAGCTTGAATATTTTTAAGTTAAAGTGATTGTTGATTTGAAATGGGGGAAGGTTTAACTGAATAATCATATAACAAGTGGCACGAAAAAAATAATTATAAAAATCAAAATGAAATAGTTTTAACAAAAAGAATAAACGTGAAAATTAAAATATGTAATAAAAAGACACTATTAATTGTCATGTGTGATAGTTTCATTTCACAAAAAAAATATATATATATATCAAAAAAGTCCTTGAGAGGACTATCAAAATCTCAAGATCTTATAATATTGTATAACATTTATATACTTTATATTATCGCAATTGTTGGGATGTAATTTCTATTTTTTAATATAAACATTGGTCCATAAATTTATATTTTTAAAAAAAAAAATCTATAATTTAAAATTTTATAAAAACAGACTCATGTTTGAAGTGAAAATATTGTCATCTAAGAATAGTTAGTTATTACTATTATTAATTTGTCAGATCAATGAATCTTTGTAAAATTATATATATTTATTTATAAGAAAATGAAAATATATAATTTACTTTTTTTATTAAATATTATTAACTTTTTAATACATAAATAACTTATAATAATTAATTAGAGATAATATAGTAAAATCGCGAAACAAGCAGCTAATGAAACAGGCATGTTGACGGAGAGCTACCTGCTTCTCTAGCCTTTCCCTCTTATGAGATTGTAAAATTATGCATATTTTAAAATTATACAGCTATAAATGGTAAAAGTTTTCTACATATGGTATATTTTGGCAAATTTTCCTTTTACAAATTTACACCATACAAAACTTATTGAAAACTTTATAAATAAATGTGAATACTTTCAGAATGAATTAACTACAAGCATAATATAGTAACAATTAAATCGATCAATGCTTTCTTAATTTAATACGATGAATAATTAATATGAAATAATTATTTTTAATAAGACGACCAACTAATATGGAATAAAAAAAATATATTATAAAAATAAATCGAGGAGTAAGAGAGTATTACTATTTTCACTGTTTTGTTGTTCAAACAGCCATGTGGCAACGAGAAATTCAAGTGTAGTGAGGTGGACACAAACAATTAATGGATCCCAAAATTTTAGATAAGTTGTTTTGTATTCATTGGAGACACAAGGCAACATTACGTAACGGTTGTTGACCTTTTTGTAATGAATCAAAACGGTGATTAACTCAGCAGAGAAAAACTTTGAGACGACGAAAAGAGGGGATCCTCTCTTATATAGTATATACTAGATAAGTATGATCGTGCTTTGCACGGGGCCAACATGAAAGTCAATAAATTTATTTGCCTCAAATAATCATATTATTGAAGAACATAAATCAAGCAATTTGTTCCCATGTGTTGTGGATAAATTAATGGGTGAATGTCAAGATGACAATAGCTTAGATAAAATGTTCACTTATTGCATGTACGGTGTAAATGAGCAGCAAGGTTTTGATGCTAAACAAGTCGAGTTTTTTCGAAAGTAAATGTATTCGATACAACATTATAATAATAGCATCTGAAATAAATGTATCACACCATCTAGAGAAACAAATTGTCTATTTGCATGTGTAGTCATTTCATTTTTACTTTCCAAAAGGGAATTCATTTTCAGAGACAAGCATTCAACCAACAAAAAATATTGAGATGTTTTTCATGTCATTCCTAAACTTCAAACTTAAATTTCCTTCACAAGTTATCCATGTTTTTTCTTGAAAACAACTCACTTGAGCTACCTTTTCAAGCAACGTAGCAAGCACAACCTATAAAGAAATCAAAAATAACATTACTTAATAGATAAAAATCAGTTTACTCCATTCAATATATTTATCACACCAACGTTGTATAAGAAATAGAGAGGATCTTAAAAACAATCCTACCGCTTAGTGCGCTGATCGAAGGAACGGAGGATTAGTCTCACGGCTATCGGCTAGCGCTGGTTTCGACTAGCTATTTCATTATTTACTATATTATCTCTAATTGCTCCGTGATTTATCATATTATTTCTAATTAATTATTATAAGTCATTTATATATTAAAATTAATAATATTTTTTACTATATTACCCCTAATTAATTATTATAAATTATTTATATATTAGAATTAATAATATTTAATTAAAAATAGATATTTATGATGCTTGTTTTAGCTGTTTTAATTGTGATTTTACTATATCATTCTTAATCAATTATTATAAGTCATTTATGTACTAAAGAATTAATAATATTTAATTAAAAAATAGATGGCATGTCTGTTGCATCTGCTTCAACCATAATTTTGCTAAATATCGTTCATAATTAATTATTATGAGTCATTTAAGTGTTAAAAATTTAATAATATTTAAAAAAATAAACATAAACATAAAATGATAAATTAACTTTTGATGTATTAAATTAAGTTGACCTCCTTCAACCGTGATTTTACCGCATTACCCCTAATTAATTATTATAAGTCATTTATGTATTAAAAAATTCATAATATTTAATTGAAACATTTGTTTCGACATGGCTGCTTCAAGAACTGCGCCATGATTTTACTATATCACCCCTAATTAATTATTATAAGTCATTTATGTATTAGCATATTAATAGTATTTAATTAAAACAAGAAAAATATGTGTTTATGATATGTTTGTTGCAGTTGCTTCAACCATAATTTTACTAACTATCACTCCTAATTAATTATGATGAGTCATCTAAGTATTAAAAAAATAATAATATTTAATAAAATGATAAAATTGATAAATAATAAATTAACTCTTGATTCTTTAAATTAAGTTGGCGTCCTTCAACTTTGATTTTACTGTATCACTCCTAATTAATTATTGTAGGTCATTTATGTATTAAAAAAATATTTAATTAAAAAAAATAGACATTTATGACATGTCTATTTCAACTGTTTCAACTGTAATTTTACTAAATACCGCTCTTAATTAATCATCTAAGTATTAAAAAATTAATGATATTTAATAAAAAAAAGATAAAATAGATATAAAATGATAAGCAGGTAGCAGATTGACATGTTTGTTTGTGTTGCCTACTTAGATACTTCCTTTTATATTTGTTTATTTTACTTTCAATTTTAATCTATTATATATTTGAGAATTACGTAAAAGTATTATAAATCATAATAATTAACAATTTAAAGTAATTAAAAAAATATATAAAAAAAAATTAGTTGACTCTCTAAATTTTATTACTGTCACGTAAATTGGAACAGAAGAAAAAGTACTACAAATCACAACAATTAATAATTTAAAGTATTTTAAGAATATGTAAAAAAAAATTTAGTTAACTCTCAAAAATTGTATCAATACCACATAAATTGAGACAGGGGTATAACATATATCATTTAAAAATTGCATAAAAAGTATTATAAATCACAATAGTTAATCTTGAAAATATTTTTCACGATGCCACCTCAATTCTAATTGTTGTTATATTTGGATATCTAGATCTGATAATATTGTGCACCCATCTATAAGAATTTGTTAGCTTAGTAGTGGTTCAAAACATTTCAATATCTGTATTTATAAGTGTTTTGCCTTTGAGAAGATGATTCAAGACTTTGTTGTTAATTAAAGTATCTTTTGTTTCAGTTTTTGTATGAAATAATCCTATGAATATTAGTTCTACATCTTTTCTATATGTTGTAGCAGGTCTCAATCTTATCATCAAACAATTAAAATAGCCCGACTACACAACATGTCACACTTTCTTATCATGTGAAAAAACTATCTTATAAAACTCCACGCCTTAACGAGTACCGTCAAATAATTATTATTTAAAAAATTATTATAATCAATGTACATTTATGTTTGTATCTCATCAATATCGAATTTTGATACTAAAAAATGTCTATAGTGTTGTGCCCGTGCTGACACAGGTCATGCACTTCTAGTGTAAGAAAGAAGAACTTTTATGAAAAAAACACAAATTTTTTTTTATATATAAAAAAAAAAATGGTAAGTAGACAATAAAATCAATTCACCCAAAGTAAACTTGGAGAAAAAAATTATTTAGCATGTAACTATGCTTTCTTTTAATTCAGCATCTCAACTTCTGATAAAGTGTTTGAATTGAACACTTACAATTTTATTTTTTTTACATGTGTTATCATTCGTATATTAGATTTTAGGTTAATTTATACTATATTAAAAATGTGAATGGTCTTAAAAATGTTATTTGGACTTTTTGTCCTTCATTAAAAGTCTTTGTTTTGGATGATATTGTCTTTTCACTTATTTTTTAATATTTAAGACTTGAAAAATAATTTATATTTATAGTAAAATCTTTCTTTATTTGAAGTCATCAGAATTTTACCTTTTTCATTAGTTTAAGAATTCTAAATCAACTAAAAGAAGATTTGAAAAATGTAGAAATAAATATGAAAGTATTAGAATAGGAAAAACATAAGAAGTACCAAATTTTTAAAAATTTTAAATAAATAAGAAGTATGTAATCAAAGATATTCTAAAGATTTAAATTTTAAATATAAGAAAAAAAAATTAAATATAGAAGAAGAAAAAAATTGTACTACAAATATGATTCATATCGATGCGTCTTTCTTAGCCTCTGACAGTGAGGAAAAAAGGCATGACAAACACAAATGGGACGATCCATCAACCATTTAGAACTTCTGGTAATTAATACATATGTATTTATAATAAAATATATGTTGCGTTTATATTATTATATTAAAGTGTAAAGAATTTTTGAGAAATGATTTAAACTTTTTGCATTTTGAAATGAAAAAAATCGTCTCATTTAAAATAATTAAAAATTATACGTGCGAGACACATGCGATTAAACTAGTCATATAAAATATGTCGATCTTAATTATATGCATCAAGCTCAAATAGAAATTATTTGGGTCTTTCAACTTACACGGTAAAAAATGTTCCATTTAGATAAACTCGCATAAAGGTGTTTTCAAAAATTTAAATCAAAGTGTCTAGCTATTCAAAAATTTAAATCGAAAGTGTCTAACTAAAATGTTTTATTAGGAGTTGAGATATTTAACTGGAATGAGACTTAATTCGAGCATCTAAATGAAATATCATGATAGGTTTTCAAGGCCAACTATATATATATATATTTTTAATTATTACATTATTGCAATGTGTGGTATAAATTTCGTGAATGACGAATTTTTTAAATCTCGTGAACGACAAACCTCTTAGGGATCATCATAATATGCGTTACAAGTAGTACTTACTCCCTTCATTCATAAAAATGAACAGAAAGAGTGGTTCCTTCAAAACGTGATATGTCTACATTTTCACTATTAAAGTGTGAAGGAATTTTGAAAAGTGATTTAAATTTTTTACATTTTGCAATAGACAAAATCGTCTTATTTTAAATAATTAAAAATTGCACGTGCGAGGCACGTGCGATTAAACTAGTCATATAAAATACGTTGATCTCAATTATATGCATCAAGCTCAAATAAAAATTATTTGGGATCTTTCAGCTTACATGGTAGAAAATGTTTCATTTAGATAAACTCGCATAAAAGTGTTTTCAAAATTTAAATCAAAAATATCTAATTAAAACGTTTTATCAGGAGTTGAGACATTTATTTGGAATGAGACTTAATTCGAGTTTCCAAATGCAACATCATGATAAGTTTTAAAGGTTAACTATATATTAATTTATTTTTTTTAATTATTACATCATTGCAATGTGTGGTATAAATCTCGTGAATGACAAATCTTTTAAATCTCATGAACAACAAATCTCCTAGGGTTTATCATAATATGTGTTACTAGTTGTACTTACTCTCTCCACTCATAAAAATGAACGAAAATAGTGTTTCCTTTAAAACGTCATGTGTCTGCCTTTTCACTTTTTGCACCCTCATGTTTTAAATAGTTAAATCATAAAAACTAAATCTTTTCACACTCTAGTAGGACGGTCGTTGAATATTATTTCATAATGTATCATAATAATATTGTAACATGTATATTTTTTTTTGTTAAATACATTATTTAGATAGATTGCATCTTTTTTATCGTTACATAATGTTACACATCATCACTTTGAAAGATGAACATACAAGAATAGTAGGATACGAGGAAGAACTATTATAAAAGACATGATAAATTATAAAATATAATTATCAAAAGATAAGTAGAGCCAAAATAAAAAAGAAAATTAAGATAATGAGGCGATCACACCAAAATAATTGTTACACAAAATAATTATTTTCACTATAATCTACAATAAATTTTACGACACGACATGATAAAATTTAAATAACAATTAAACCAAATATCATATTTAAGTTATCAGCTCAATACAATAGGTAACAACTATCCTAGCTGTAAATCTATCAATCAATCAATACAATTCAATGTTAACTACATAAAATAATAGTAGCCAAATTCAGAGTTAATAAGATTAGTTTAATAAAGTACACTTTCAATTAAAGTATTTTTAAGGAATGTATCGAGTAAAGAAGAGTCAAATAAAATGAGATGAACGAAGTATTAGTTTATCAGTTTATATGTTTCAAAATAATTTATATTTCATTTTACTTGACTCTAAAGGCGGATCAAGATTTAAATTTGTGGGTGTTCCAGCATCCGTTAAATCCAACATAGAATATTCATGATTATATAAGAAACATATAAAAAAGTAGTATAAGATTAAAAAAAAATTAAAAAAATCAACCTTATATTAAAAAAAAAAAAATAGTTAAGTGCTTCGTCTTCAGGTAGAGCCTCATATGTTCGAACCTCCCAAATATTCATTAGCCTTAAATCTTGAGTCTATCGTTGCTGGACTCCTATGATAAACTACATTAGACTAGATGTTTTAATTTATTTTAAAAAAAAAACAATTTAAAAGTGTATTTCTTAGTTTTTTTATATGCTATATAAAAGTGTAGTAGTTACATTTAATGCTTCATAAAGTTTGTTAGTAAAATACAGTTTTGATTAATTTCTTGAAGGGAAAAGGCTCAAATATGCAACTGAACTATCAGAAATGACTCATTCATGCCATCAGCTAAAAGTTGAGCTCATTCATGTCATCGTTGTTACAAAACCAGCTCATCTATGCCATTACTTTTTAACGATGGTTTCAAAAACAACTTTACCGTGTGGCCTTTTATCAGAGGTCCGCGTCATTAATTAAAATAAGAAAAAAAGCTCAAATATGTCATTGAACTGTCAGAAATGGCTCATTTATGCCATCAATTAAAAGTTCGATTCATTCATGTCATCACCATTATAAAATTAACTCACTCATGCCATTACTTTTAATGATGGGTTTTTAAAAATAACTTTTCCACATGGTATTTTATTAGAATTCCACGCCATTAATTAAAATAAATCAATATTAATTTCAAAATATCTGAAATTAGTTAGTATCAAAATTATTTATACCATGATGATGGGAGAAGTTATCCCATATACATGGCGGGATAATTGAAATAACAAACTTCTTTTAAGACGTTATTTGAAAATGATTTTTCAACAATGTATGCTCTACTAATTCGTAATGGAAGAAGTTATTCCATATGCATGGCGGGATAATTGGGATAACAGACTTCTTTTAAGCCGTTATTTGAAAATAATTTTTTCAATAATGTATACTCCCCTGATTCGTGATGGGAGAATAGAGAAGTTCTATTGGTACGCCTCTTTCTTTTTCTAGCTTGCCCTAATCGTCCATTGGTTTATTTTCTTGCAACTTCAGAGTATATATTAGAGTCACTGAAATTAAAACTAATCAATTACTGTAGGATAGAATTTTTGAGGTTTTTCTTAAGCGTAGCATTTATAACGATTTAGAATCAACTAGAAATAGTCAAAGGATATACATTAATCACTATTTTTTATAATTAGAAAAATAGTTGTTGTTGTAGGAAAAACAATATTTTAATGGATGTGGGTCGGGCTATGTTAAATGAATCGATTATTTTTAATGGGTCTAAGATATTTTGAAATTAATACTAATTTATTTTAATTAATGTCGCGGACCTCTAATAAAAGGCCACATGACAAAATTGTTTTTGAAAACCCACCATTAAAAAAGAATAACATGGGTGAGCTGATTTTATAACGATGATGGCATGAATGAGCTGAAATTTTAACTGATGGTATAAATGAGTCATTTTTTATAGTTTAATGGTATATTTGAGCTTTTTTTCTTATTTTAATTAATGACCTGGACCTTTAATAAAAGGCCACGTGGCAAAACTGTTTTTGAAAACCACTGTTAAAAATTAATGGCATGGTTGAGCCGATTTTATAACGGCGATGGCATGAATGAGCCAAACTTTTAACTGATGGCATAAATGAATCATTTCTGATAGTTCAATGACATATTTGAGCCTTTCCCTTTCTTTAAAGGTGTACCAAGTTAATAAAGACCAAATAAACTAAATCGGAGGAAAAATTATAAAAGTGAGGAAACGTTACAAGATAATACTCCATCCCTCGCGTTAAAATACATTTTCACTACCCACCTTTGTTGTTTTTCAAGCTTTTGTTTGTGTTGTTCTTCCTCGACGTTAAATCTCATGAACGACAATTCTCCTAGGGATTATCATAATATGCATTACAAGTAGTATTTACTCCCTTCATCCATAAAAATGAACAGAAAGAGTGTTTCCTTCAAAACGTGATATGTCTGCCTTTTCACTATTAAAGTGTGAATAATTTTTGTGAAGTGATTTAAACTTTTTTCATTTTGCAATAGACAAAATCGTCTTGTTTTAAATAATAAAAAAATTACACGTGCGAGACACGTGCAATTAAACTAGTCATATTAAATACGTCGATCTCAATGATACGCATCAAACTCAAATAGAAATTATTTGGAATCTTTCAGCTTATACGGTAGAAAATGTTTCATTTAGATAAACTCGCGTAAAGGTGTTTTCAAAATTTAAATTGAAAGTGCCTAATTAAAATATTTTATTAGGAGTCGAGGTGTTTAATTGGAATGAGACTTAATTCAAGTATCTAAATGAAACACCATGATAAGTTTTAAAGGCTAACTGTATATTAAATCCTTTTAAAATTATTACATCATTGCAATGTGTGCTATAAATCTCGTGAATGGCAAATCTTTTAAATCTCGTGAACGACATTTTTTATAGGGATTATCATAATATGTGTTACAAGTCGTATTTACTCCCTCCATTCATAAAATGAACGAAAAGAGAGTTCGCCTTTTCACTTTTTACACACTCATATTTTAAATAGTTAAATTATAAAAACTAAATCTTTCCACACTCTAGTTGGATGGTCGTTGCATATTATTTCATAATGTATCATAATAGTATTATAACATATACTCCATATCCATATATATATATATATATATATATATATATATATATATATATATATATAGTGGTGGAGCCAGAATTTTAATTGAGGGGGTTCAAAAGTAAATATACGAACCAGTCGAAGGGAGTTGAACCTCTACTATATATGAATAAATAATATATACAACCATGTAAAAATAGTATAATTTTTCGTCGAAGGGGGGTCACGTGTAGCTGCGTCCCGATATATATATATATATATATATATATATATATATATATATATATATATATATATATATATATATATATATATACTTGTTAAATACATTTTATAGTTAGATTGCATCATTTTTCATCGTTACATAATGTTACACATCATCACTTTGAAAGATGAACATACAAGAAAGTAGGATATAAGGAAGAACTATTATAAAAGACATGATAAATAATAAAATATGATTATCAAACGCTAAGTAAAGACAAAAAAAAATAAAATAATAATAAGATAACAAGGCGATCACACCAAAATGATTGTTACACAAAATAATTCTTTTCATTATAACCTATGATAAATTTTACAACATAATATAATAAAATTTAAATGACAATTAAATAAAATATTATAGGAGTATTTAAATTATCAACTCAATACAATAGATAACAACTACTCTGACAAGCTGTAAATTTGTCAATCAATCAATGCAACTCAATGTTAATCATTTCTCAATCAATTTGAGAGATAATTCAATTTGAACACCGGTTGAAAAACCCTTTAACCTAAACTTGGGCTATAGAAAGTATTTTGGGCCCATCCACAAACAAAAAGATGGCAAAGTACAATCTGTTACTGGTTTTGAGTCCAAGTGGAAGGACACATTTGAAATCTAACTTCAACATGCAAGAGTAGTTCAAACATAGGGAAATTTTTTTAAAACCGAAGCCTTTCGCTAATAAAAACAAAAAAAAAAAGTTAATAAGTACTCCCTCGATTTTATTTATTTGGTCTCTGTATTAAAAAATATAAATTTTAATGTACTTATTAATTTTCATACATTAAGTTTCAGACGTCATTTAGTGGAAATATTGAATATTATGTTGTTATTACTTTATTTTGGTTAATAATTACTTTGTTTTGATTGAAAACACATTATTTCAATATTAATTATCTCAAAATTAGTTATTTTAATATAATTATCGCATCATATATATATGAAATAATTTATCCCACCACTATTGTATAAATGACAAGATAAATAATTTCGAGACTAATTAACACCTCCAATCAAACACAAAATAAAATAATCCTGCATTTTATCTTCAGATTATTATACATTACACTTCACATAAAATGACCCCATGTTATTAAATAACTACATAAAGTAGAGTTTAGAGTTCCAAAGTCTCGTTAATAAGATTAGTTGAATAAAATACACTTTCAATTAAAATATTTTTAAGGAGTGTGCCAAGTAAGGAAGGGCCAAATAAAATGAAATAGATGAAATATAACCACATAAAGTAATAGTAGTCAAATTTAGAGTTAATAAGATTAGTTTAATAAAGTACACTTTCAATTAAAGTATTTTAAGAAGTGTGACAAGTAAAGAAGAGACCAATAAAATGAGATGAACTGAATTTTAGTTTATCAGTTTATATGTTTGAAAATAATTTATATTTCATTTTACTTGACTCCAAAGACGGATCTAGACTTAAATTTGTGGGTGTTCCAGCACCTGTCAAACCCAACATAAAATATTCATGATTATATAAGAAACATATAGAAATTGGTATAAGATAAAAAAAAAAAAAATCACCCTTAAAATAAAAAAAAATAATTAAGTGTTTTGTCTTTAGGTGGAGCCTCATATGTTCGAACCTCCCAATTAGTCACGAGCCTTAAATCTCGAGTCCGTCGCTGCTTGACTCCTATAATAAAACTAGACTAGATGTTTAAATTTATTTATTTATTTTTTTAACAAATTAAAAGTGTTTTTCTTACTTTTTTTATACTGTATAAAATAGTAGTAGTTACATTTAAAGTTTCATAAAGTTTGTTAGTAAATACATTTTTGATTAACTTCCTTAAAGATGTGCCAAGTTAATAAAAGCCAAATAAAATGAACCGGAGAAAAAATTACAAAAAGTGAGAAAACGTTACAAGATAATACTCCATCCCTCACGTTAAAATACATTTTCACTATCCTCCTTTGTTGTTTTTCAAGCCTTTGTTTGTGTTGTTCTTCCTCAAAGTTAAATCTCGTGAAGGACAAATCTCCTAGGAATTATCATAATATGCATTACAAGTAGTATTTACTCCCTCCATTCATAAAAATGAACAGAAAGAGTGTTTCCTTCAAAACATGATATGCCTCCCTTTTCACTATTAAAGTATGAATTGTTTTTGAGAAGTGATTTAAACTTTTTTTCATTTTGCAATAGATAAAATTATCTTATTTTAAATAATTAAAAACCGCACGTGCGATTAAACTAGTCATAAAAATTATGTCGATCTCAATTATACACATCAAGCACAAATAGAAATTATTTGGTATCTTTCAACTTACATGGTAGAAAATGTTTCATTTAGATAAACTCGCTTAGAGTTTTTTTCAAAATTTAAATCGAAAGTATTTAATTAAAACGCTTTATTAGGAGTTGAGATGTTTAATTGAAATGAGACTTAATTCGAGTATCTAAATGAAACACCATGATAAGTTTTAAAGGCTAACTATATATTAAATCTTTTTTTAATTATTACATCACTGGAATGTGTGCTATAAATCTCGTGAATGACAAATCTTTTAAATCTCGTGAACTATAATTTTTTTAGGAATTATCATAATATGCGTTACAAGTAGTACTTACTCCATCAATTCATAAAAATGAACGAAAAGAGTGTTCACCTTTTCACTTTTTACACACTCATATTTTAAATAGTTACATCATAAAAACTAAATTTTTCCACACTCTAGTTGGACGGTTGTTGCATATTATTTCATAATGTATCGTGATAGTATTATAACATATATATTTTTTTTATTAAATACATTATTTGAATAGATTGCACCATTTTTCATCGTTACATAATGTTATACATCATCACTTTAAAATATGAACATACAAGAAAAGTAGGATACGATGAAGAATTATTATAAAAAACATGATAAATTATAAAATATGATTAGCAAATGATAAGTAATTAAAGACAAAATAAAAAAGAAAAATAAGATAACGAGACAATCACACCAAAATGATTGTTACGCAAAATAATTTTTTCCATTATAACCTGTGATAAATTTTACAACCTAACATAATAAAATTTAAATAACAATTAAATCAAATATTATATTTATGTATAAATAACATAAATACCAACCTTTTTGGAAGTAATTACACTTTCTTCCTTTTTTTAATTACTTTACTCTCTCTCCCTATTAATATACATAATATAGCCGACATATACATAAAATTTTATGTATATGTTGGGATTTTTGTAATATGTTTAAGGAGTTGAGATTTTTTGTAATATTGGAAACATAAGTTGTGTATTTATGTAATTTTTAGTTATATTTAAACTATCAACTCAATACAATAGGTAACAACTATCCTGACAAGCTGTAAATCGATCAATCAATCAATACAACTCAATGTTAATCATTTCTCAATCAATTAGAGAGTTAATTCAATTTGAACATTGATTAAAAAAACCTTCAACCTAAACTTGGGCTATGGAAAATATTTTGGGCTCATCCACGAACAAAAGATGGCAGAGTACAATGTGTTACTGACTTTGAGCCCAAGTGGAAGGACAACTTCAACATGCAAGAGTAGTTCAAACATAGGCAAAAAAAATTGAAAACCGAAGCCTTTTGCTATAAAACAAAAATATGTTAATAAGTATTCCCTCAGTTTTGTTTATTTGGTCTCTGTATTAAAATTATATATTTTAATTTACTTATTCGTTTCATACATTAAGTTTCAGACCTCGCTTAGCGTAAATATATTGAATATTATGTTGCTATTTTTGTTTTCATAAATCAAGAGAGTTTTATTATTTTGTTTTGGTTAATAGTTACTTTGTTTTGATTGAAAACAAAATATTCCTACATTAATTATCTCAAAATTAGTTATTTCAAGATAAATTATCCCATTATATATATGAAATAACCTATCCCATCACTATCGTAAAAATGTCAAGAAAAATATTTTCGACACTAATTAATACCTCCAACTAAATGCAAGATAAAATAATCCTGAATTTTATCTCGAGATTATTATACAATACACTTCACGTCAAATGACCGCATAGTATTAAATAACTACATAAAGTAGAATTTAGAGTTCCAGAGTCTCGTTAATAAGATTAGTTGAATAAATGCACTTTCAATTAAAATACTTTTAAGGAGTGTGCCAAGTAAAAAAGAGCCAAATGAAATGAAATAAATGGAATATAACTACATAAAGTAATAGTAGTCAAATTTAGAATTAATTAGATTAGTTTAATAAAGTACACTTTCAATTAAAGTATTTTTAAGGAGTGTGCCAAGTAAAGAAGAGTCAAGTAAAACGAGATGAACGGATTATTAGTTTATCAATTTATATATTTGAAAATAATTTATATTTCGTTTTACTTGTCTCCAAAGGCGGACCTAGATTTAAATTTGTGGATAATCTAGCACCCGTTAAACCCAACATAAAATATTCATGATTATATAAGAAACATATAAAAAATAGTATAAAATTAAAAAATAATCACCCTAAAAATTAAAAAAAAAATAGTTAAGTGCTTTGTCTTTAGGTAGAGCCTCATGTGTTTGAAGCTCCCAAATATTCGCGAGCCTTAAATCTTGAGTCCTTTGCTGCTTGACTCCTATAATAAACTAAATTAATTTATTTTTTTTAAAAAACAAATTAAAAGTATTTTTCTTACTTTTTTTCTATACTATATAAAATAGTAGTAGTTACATTTAAAGCTTTATAAAGTTTGTTAGTAAAAAACTTTTTTGATTGACTTCTTTAAAGGTGTGCCAAGTTAATAGAGACTAAATAAAATGAACCGGAGCCCGAAGGGAAAGTTATAAAAAGCGAGGAAACGTTACAAGATAATACTCCATTCCTCACGTTAAAATATATTTTCACTACCCTCCTTTGTGTTTTTTCGAGCTTTTATTTGTGTTGTTCTTCCTTGACGTTAAATCTCATGAACGATAAATCCCCTAGGTATTATCATAATAAGCACTATAAGTAGTATTTACTCTCTCCATTCATAAAAATGAATAAAAAGAGTATTTCCTTGAAAACGTGATATGTCTGTTTGCCTTTTCACTATTAAAGTGTGAATAATTTTTGGAGAATTGATTTAAATTTTTTTCATTTTGCAATAGATAAAATCATTTTATTTTAAATAATCGAAAATTGCACATGCGAGACACGTGTGATTAAACTAGTCATATAAAATATGCCGATCACAATTATATACATCAGGCTCAAATAGAAATTATTTGGGATCTTTCAGCTTACATGGTAGAAAATGTTTCATTTAGATAAACTCGCTTAGAGGTGTTTTCAAAATTTAAATCGAAAGTGTTTAATTAAAACACTTTATTAGGAGTTGAGGTGTTTAATTGAAATGAGACTTAATTCAAGTATCTAAATGAAACACCATGATAAGTTTTAAAGGCTATCTATATATTAAATCTTTTTAAAATTATTACATCATTGCAATGTGTGCTATAAATCTCGTGAACGACAAATCTTTTAAATCTCGTGAACTAATTTTTTTTTAGGAATTATCATAATATGCATTACAAGTAGTATTTACTCCATCCATTCATAAAAATGAATGAAAAGAGAGTTCGCCTTTTCACTTTTTACACGCTTATATTTTAAATAGTTAAATCATAAAAATTAAATCTTTCCATACTCTAGTTGGACGTTTGTTGCATATTTTTTCATAATGTATTGTGATAGTATTATAACATATATTTTGTTTTGTTAGATACATTATTTGAATAGATTACACCATTTTTCATCCTTACATAATGTAACACATCATCACTTTGAAATATGAACATACAAAAAAATTAGGATACAAGAAAGAACTATTATAAAAGACAAGATAAATTATAAAATATGATTATCAAACGATAAGTAAAGACAAAATAAAAAAGAAAAATAAGATAACTTGACAATCACACCAAAATAATAGTTTCACAAAATAATTCTTTTCATTATAACCTACAATAAATTTTAGGACACAACATAATAAAATTTAAATAATAATTAAATATTATATTTAAACTATCAACTCAATACAATAGATAACAACTATCGTGACAAGCTGTAAATCTGTCAATCAATCAATACAACTCAATGTTAATTATTTTCTCAATCAATTAGATAGTTAATTCAATTTGATATTGAAAAAACCTTTAACCTAAACTTGGGCTATAGAAAAATTTTTGGGCTCATCCACAAACAAAATATGGCAAGTACAATCTATTACTAATTTGAGCACAAATGGCAGGACACATTTGAAACCTAACTTCAACATGCAAGACTTCAAACATAAGCGAAAAATTTGAAAATCGAAGCCTTTTGCTAATAGAAACAAAAAAATGTTAATAAGTACTCCCTCGGTTTCATTTATTTGACCTCTCTATTAAAAAATATATATTTTAATTTACGTATTCGTTTCATACATTAAGTTCCAAACCTCGTTTAGTGAAAATATACTGAATACTATGTTGTTATTGTTGTTTTCTAAATCAAGAGAGTTTTATTACTTTGTTTTGATTGAAAATAAGTTATTCCTACATTAATTATTTCAAAATTAGTTATTTCAAGATAAATTATCCCACTATATATATAAAATAATTTATCCCATTACTATCGTATAAGTGACATGATAAATAATTTCGAGACTAATTAATACCTTCAACCAAACGCAAGACAAAATAATCCTGCATTTTATTCCAAGATTATTATACATTACACTTCACGTCAAATGACCCCATAGCATTCATAAAGTAATAGCCAAATTTAGAATTTCAAACTTTCGTTAATAAGATTAGTTGAATAAAACACACTTTCAATTAAAGTGTTTTTAAGGAGTGTGCTAAGTAAAGAAGAGTCAAATAAAATAAAAACATGGAATATAACTACATAAAGTATAATAGCCAAATTTAGAGTTTCAAAATCGTGTTAATAAGATTAGTTTAATAAAGTATATTTTCAATAAAAGTATTTTTAAGGAGTGTGCCAAATAAAAAAGAGTCAAATAAAATAAGATGAACGGAATATTAATTTATCACTTTATATGTTTGAAAATAATTTATATTTCATTTTACTTGGCTCCAAAGATGAACCTAGATTTAAATTTGGGGTGAAGGTACCCGTTAAATCTGACATAAAATATTCATATTGTATAAGAAACATATAAAAATTGATATAAGATGAATAAAATCACCCTTAAAGATCAAAAAAATAATTAGGTGCTTTGTCTTCAGGTGGAACCCCATATGTTCGAACCTCCCAAATATTCACGAGCCTTAAATTTTGAATTCGTCACTGCCTGACTCCCATAATAAACTAGATTAGATATTTTAATTAATTAATTTATTTTTTTCACAAATTAAAAGCCTTTTTTTTATATTATATAAAATAGTAATAGTTAAATTTAAAGATTGATAAAATTTGTTAGTAAAATACATTTTTGATGAACTTTTTTAAAGATGTGTCAAATTAATAAAAGTCAAATAAAATGAATCGGGGGGAAATTATAAAAAGTAAGGAAACATTACAAGATAATACTCATCCCTCACGTTAAAATACATTTTCACTACCCTCCTCTTTGTTTTTTTTCAAGCTTTTGTATGTGTTGTTCTTCCTCGACGTTAGAGAGAGAAAGTGAAGAAAAGGCGAAAAATATTATAGAGAGAATAACAACTATTTCTTTTTTGATCTAAACCTTTCATCTCTTTTTTCTCTTCAACCACTGCTTAGATCTGCTCAATTTTCCTCACAAAAATCTGAGCGCAAAAAATTATTCTAAGGTGAGTTTTCTAGATAAATGAGATGAGTAAATTTTTTACTTTTTCTCGTTTTTTTTTTTAAATTTTAATTTTGAACTGTTTTGGAGTTTTTTTTTTTTTACTGTTTTGTTTTTTGTTTGCAGAGGCTATGAAGCGATTAAGGGATGATGTATATGCTAGTTCTCAATTTAAGCGGCCATTTGGTTCATCTCGTGGAGAATCGTAAGTTTTTTTGTTTTTGTGTTGTTTTTTAGTTGAATTTATAGGTTTAAATCAGGCTGTTTTGATGTAAAAAAAATTATTTGTTATGGTAAATTTTTAGGTTCTGAATTTGCTTTTTATTTTGGGGCTAGTTTTGAGTAAATTAGACATTTTTAGTTCTTATGTGGTTTAGAAGAGCTAAAGTTTCTGTGATCAGAAGTTGTTAGATGCTGCCTCCACTATACTTAAAGAATTTGTTAGGTTACGTCCTTGTTTTTTTTCTTTTTCGAACCATTAGAGAATTTTCGGAGATTTGAATAAAGTTTCGATTTTTATGCATGCTGGTTTTAATTTGGTGGATTCAGTTTGCTATCTTTTGTTAAAATTAATTAAGGGGACTCGGGTTGATTCCCAGTAATGGAACTATGGGTTGCTAAGGGAGGGACTGGTTAGTAAAAAGGGGGTCAGCTTCGATATCTAGGGAGCAAAGTGGAATTTTTTTTGG
The DNA here is from genome assembly GCA_030864225.1 of Capsicum baccatum var. pendulum. NCBI lineage: Eukaryota > Viridiplantae > Streptophyta > Magnoliopsida > Solanales > Solanaceae > Capsicum > Capsicum baccatum. Next base: position 110,594,147 of record CM061551.1, read on the forward strand.
GGGCGGGGCGGGGGGGGGGGGGGATTTACCATATCACATTTGTTTTCCTGTTTTTCTTTAAAACTGCTTCTTTAGTCAATCGCTTAAGCAAAGGAAACTAGGAATAAAACCAGTAGTTATTTGGTTTTGTTTTGTTGAGTTGTTACACCATCTTGAGGGAAGAATTTAAAACCCTGACTTGTGGGTGTAAGTTATCCAAGACGTTAAGAGTGGATGAGAACTATACTTGATCCTATTGAAAGTATGGTGGGAGGAAAATCATCAATTATGTGGTTTACAGAAATAAATTTGGTGGCTATTTTTGATTTGATTCTTTTTCTCCTAATGAAGGTGCGGCCAATCACAACTTCCTGGAAGTGGTGCTGGTGGTGGAGGCAGTGGTGGTGGCGGCACTGGTGGTGGGGGTGCTGGTGCTAGTGCCAGTGCTAGTACCCAAAAGTTGACAACTAATGATGCATTGTCTTATTTGAAGGAAGTTAAGGACATGTTTCAAGACCAAAGGGAGAAATATGACATGTTCCTTGATGTTATGAAAGACTTTAAGGCTCAAAGGTTTGCTGTCTTCCCTTCAGTGTTTCCTTTTTCTTTTTTCCTGATAAAAAAAAAGAAGTAATCTCCAAATCTGATGATTCATGGGGGGCTTTTGCATAATTATTTTGATTTTTCCTCACAGAATTGACACCGTGGGTGTTATAGCAAGAGTAAAAGACTTGTTTAAAGGGCATCCAAATTTGATCCTTGGCTTCAATACTTTCTTACCAAAGGGCTATGAAATAACCCTCACTGATGAAGAACAGGCTCCTCCAAAGAAAACAGTTGAGTTTGAAGAAGCAATCAGCTTTGTGAACAAAATTAAGGTAATAGTGTTGGTGCTTTTAATTGTAGTGATAATAATGTCCGTTCATTCGTTAGGAAATTTGCTAATGATATGTTAGGGTTCTGATTATTGCAGAAACGTTTCCAAAATGATGATCATGTTTACAAGTCTTTCCTAGACATTTTGAATATGTATAGGAAGGAACACAAGGGCATTACTGAGGTGTACCAGGAGGTACAACACTTCATATTTGGTGCATAAATATGTTAGGAAATTCTTATATTTTTAACGAATTCAGTACTCTATACATGAGTAGGTTGCAGCTCTTTTTGAGGACCACCCAGATTTGCTCGATGAGTTCACAAGATTCTTGCCAGATAATTCAGGTACTGCATCAGCAACACAAACGTCGTTTGGCTGCCCTTCTTTCCATCGTTATGATGAGAAGGGCTCTGCTATTCCATTACTTCGGCAATCGCACATGGACAAGGTATTCTATAATTTATCTTGTTATCTAATGCTAGTTTCTTAGTATGAGGCTGTTCCACTACTATATTGATGAGTCTGAGTCTGCCAATTCTTTGCTCTAGCAACGTTTCCGCCGGGATAGGATTATCAGTCCTCATGCAGAACGTGATCGTAGTGTTGAGCGCCCTGAGATGGACGATGATAAAACAATGATGAAGTTGCATAAAGAGCAAAAGAGGCGTGCTGAAAAAGAGAATAGGGAGCGCAGAAGTCGCGATCAGGATTACAAAGAACCTGATAATGAGAACAATGGAGATTTAAGCATGCACCGCATTACTGATAAAAGGAAATCTGCTCGGAGGGTTGAAGAGTTTGGAGGCACTAACGATGATAAAGATGGAGTGAAAAGTGAGTGCATGGTTAGCATTATGATTGTTAGTATGTAAGGAGGCTAATGGTCTTGTATATGATTTGTTCTGTTAACAGTTTCTCCCTTCCTTTCTTTAGGTTTATGACCCTCAGTACATTCTGTTCTGCTGTATGATTTTCATTTATCTTAGGTTTCTATTTGAGTTTTGAAGTTCAGATTGTTGTTAGTTCATCATTAATCAAAAAAATTCCATCTTATGCTGAAAATTCAGAAGGACGATCCTTTTAAAAAATTCCTGTCTTTTGCTATATGTTGGCCTTTGATGGCAGTAATTTATACTGGTGTTCCCGTCATGCGAGTTTCACTTTGTTGTTTCATTTTTGAGTTCTTAATATACGATTTTGTATCCTGCATAGTCACTAGATTTGATGATTGGTCTTGAATTATGATTTGCTTTCATCGTGCCAGGTATGTATAGCCAAGAGTTCACTTTCTGTGAAAGAGTAAAGGAGAGACTACAAAGTCCAAGTGATTACCAGGCATTCTTAAAGTGTCTCCATATCTTTAGTACAGAAATAATTACAAGAAAGGAGTTACAAAGCTTGGTATGTCTATCTTGTACTTTTTACTCCTTTATTATGGTGATCTTTCTTTATTTTATTAACAGATAGAAGACATTCAAGATTTTAATATATTATTATACTATGGACATTGACTAGGCACTAGCCATGTTAGTAATACAAATTGGTTCAGAGTTATCCAGCCAGGGGTTTGATCACTTTTTCTCTCCTTGAGGTGGAAAACTAGCTTAATCATTGTGTTTCCAAAAGATTGAATGATTCTACATTGTTTGGAATCATTATACTAGATGTTTTGCTTGTTTCTTGTCATTTAAGCATCACAATTTGTAATAAACGGTTATTTCAGGTTGCTGATTTACTTGGAAAATATCCTGATCTTATGGATGGTTTCAATGAATTTTTGCAGCGCTGCGAACGAATCGGTAATTCTGGTATTTTAAGTTTTGTGTAATTGTAATGTTACATCTGGGGGGTTCCTGTCTGAATGTACCTACTTTGCAGATGGATATCTCGCAGGTGTTATGAGCAAAAGTAAGTAGCACAGCACCGGACACTTAACCACCGAAAAGAAAAAGAAAACAGAATTAGAAGAGAGAGAGAGAAAGAAAAATCACTTCTTTGTCTTGTTGGGTGTCTGTTGTTTTACCACTATAGTCTGATGAAGTGTTCTGTTAATAACAGAGTCTTTGTGGAATGAAGGGCACACATCAAAGTCGCTGAAGGAGGAGGAGAAAGACAGAGAACAGAAGCGTGAAATCGAGGAAAAGGACCGGTGCAAGGAGAAATATTGGGGAAAGTCCATTCAAGAGCTTGACCTTTCAAACTGTCAGAGCTGCACTCCCAGTTATCGACTTCTTCCTGAAGATGTAAGAAATCATTCTATCTGTTTTCCTGATAGGATCTTATGTGGAGGAATCTTTATTCATTCTGAACCATATATTGATTTGAATTTGTTGAATCTGTTTTTGGCAGTATCCGATACCTACAGCGAGCCAAAGATCAGAGCTCGGTGCTCAAGTGTTGAATGATCACTGGGTATCTGTGACCTCAGGAAGTGAGGACTACTCATTCAAGCACATGCGTAGAAACCAGTATGAAGAAAGCCTATTTCGATGTGAAGATGATAGGTAGGTTTCTTAACAAATGTTCACCGGTTAACCGAACCCATTGCAACCCAAAGAAAATGAGAAGAAAAAAATAAAAAAACTTGGGATGATGAGTATTTGAAAACAAAATAGATCCAAAGGCAAGAATCAGTTAAGGAGAGTGCAGGGAATCTGGCCTCTCAATCACTTCTATGAGCTCATCTCTCCTTTGTGAGCTGCAATTATCATGACTAATACGAATTACCAAATGTATTTGGTTCTTGAAATAGTTTATTGACTCGTAAAACCTTCTGTGTTATATTCTCTTAACGCTTGCTTTAGTGGTTTTCTTCTGTATTCCATAATGATGGTTGGTTGCACTCTGTTAACATCAGGTTTGAGCTAGACATGTTATTGGAGTCTGTGAGTTCAGCCACTAAGCGCGCAGAAGAGTTGTTGAATGCCCTTAATGATAATTCAGTTGGTGTGGATGGCCCAATCCGCATTGAAGACCACTTCACAGGTTTGACATTTCTGATTACATCAAGATGCTTCTCTTTCTTGTTCAGTTCATCAACATAAAAGATACAAAGATTTGTAGCTTGCTGATGCATGAAGTTCTACTCTATGTAGCATTGAATTTAAGGTGCATTGAACGTATCTATGGTGACCATGGTCTGGATGTGATGGACATTTTACGGAAAAACCCGCCTCTTGCGCTGCCGATTGTATTAACCCGCTTGAAGCAGAAACAGGAGGAGTGGACGAAGTGTCGCTCAGACTTCAACAAAGTTTGGGCTGAAATTTATTCTAAGAACCATTACAAGTCGCTTGACCACCGAAGTTTCTACTTCAAGCAACAAGATTCAAAGAACCTTAGCACAAAATGTGAGTTCCTGTGTTTGGTTTGTATGTGATAGTCATGGTTTTCGTTGTGGATTTTCTCACAGTTATTTTGATTCTTGACCTGCATTTTTCATGGTCGTATGGAGGTAACAAATGATATTTCTGTCAGGCTCATATTAGTGCACCATGATGTTTGTGTGCCTTCCATTATTCATTTGTTCCGTCTGTTCAATAGCTTTCCATTCTTTTCAATTCTTACACCTTCAGGTCAAGCCGTTAATTCCTTCTTTCTTTTAACTGTTAAATTATGGTGTTTCTTTTCTATTTTTGGGATAGATTCAGCCTGAACATACTACTGTCGTCTATGCAGAGGATCTGCCGCTTTAGTTTTTTATTGTAACTTGTAAAACCTGTTTTATTTGTCAGTTCTTTCTGTTAAATGTCCTCGAACAACAAGTTGGTGACTTACTGAAACTGCAATCATCCTCTTCTTCTAATTTCTGTAACGACTTTACTTGATATCATCATTAGCAGCATTGTTGATTTGATGGAAAGCTGATACTTTATCAGAAACCAGCATTTAGTTATTAATCTTTTTCGATTACTATCTAGCTTTGTTCACATATTAATTGGATATTCTCTCCCTTGATACATGCTAGCCTTTCCAGCTGCAGTTTCGCATATGTTCTTTTCTGCTCTTCTTCTCCATACAGACACTATTAGCATTCTGGTGTACTCGCTACAGGCGACATTGATGTTCTTACCGTTAATTCGGAAATATAGACTGCTTGTTCTAGTGAGCTTGTCACACTTTTCATGTATGTTTCTACTGTTCCCAGGTCTCAGTTATTCTAGTTTGCTATATGTTTTTATTTTTTGCTACTGCTACACAGGTCTGAGTATTTGATGGTGAGATAAGTAATGTGAGGCCTTAGTATCACATGACTATTTAGTGTATCAACGTTGATATTTTATTTTCAGTTAAATTCTTCCTGTATTTGTTTCTTATAGTTTTTATGATTCTGATTGACAGCCTTAGTGGCAGAGATCAAAGAAATTAAGGATCAAAAGCAGAAAGAGGATGACATGATTCTTGCTATTGCTGCTGGTAGTAGGCATCCAATAAGTCCTCATCTTGATTTTGAATTTTCTGATCCTGAAGTTCATGAAGACTTGTACAAACTTATCAAGTATTCTTGCCAAGAGGTTTGTTCCACAGAGGAGCAGTTAAATAAAGTACTGAAGTTATGGACCACCTTTTTTGAGCCAATCTTTGGTGTTACTTATCGTCTTCATGGCTCTGAGGCTACTGACGATGATGTCTTGTCGAAGCATCATGGTTTGAAGAGCAATGGAACTAGCATTGGTGAAAGTGATGGAAGTCCTAGTATGGATGCTAACACTACCAAGTCTAAGCAATCAAAAGTTGTCTGCAATGGAGATGTTAAGTGTTCCCCTCAACGAGTAAATTCTTCAAGAGCTAGTTTCACAAATACCGATGCTCACCCCAAGGAAGATGGATTAGTGGCAGATGGTGAACACTTAATTAGTTCTGATGCAGTTGCTTCCCTGGGAGCAGATAATGTTTGTGCAAAATTGGAAAGTACTTCAGGTATACGTATTCGGACTATGTCTGATTTGTGGTGATTGGTCGATGCTTTTCAATGTGTTAGTCATGCTGAATTTGTTGGACTCACTGTTGCTGTTTTTTAGTTTTGACCAAGTTCCTTAATTTACCAAACTGATTTCGCTTATCCAGGCCGCAGTACACGACCTGGTAATGGCACCACTGAGGATGACCAAGGAGTCAAGTCTAATATTGATAAATTACCAATTTCAGAGGTGTGAAGCTCATAATTATGTTAAGTTTGGTTTGTGCTGATGATCATGATTATTCAAAGGTAAATGCGTTTCTCTTCTTTGACACAGGGTGACACTTCTAGATTACTTCCCTTGGTAAATGGTGGGTTTGCTGAAGGTTCTAGAATCAATGGGTATAATTCTGATTCAGTTGATCCGTCCAAAAATGAGAAAGAAGAAGGTGAGTTATCGCCTAATGGGGACTTCGAAGAGGACAATTTTGTTGGTTGTCAGGATGCTGCTGGTGATAACGATGCAGATGCTGATGATGAGGATAGTGAAAATGTTTCTGAGGCAGGAGAAGATGTTTCGGGTAGTGAGTCCGCTGCTGATGAGTGCTCTCGGGAGGAGCATGAGGAAGAAGACGACGGAGGGCATGATGAGCTCGATGGTAAAGTTGAGAGTGAAGGTGAGGCCGAGGGCACCGGTGAAGCAAACTTTGTTGGAGGTGATGGCACTGCGTTTCAAACGTCTGCACGATTTTTACTTACTTCAAAGCCTCTTGCTAAACATGTGGCTTCACCTCAGTGTGGTGGTGTAAAGAATGAACTGCATGTCTTTTATGGAAATGACGATTTCTACGTGCTTTTTAGGCTTCATCAGGTAAGGAGCTTTACTTTTAAATTGTGTTACTGCTAAATGTCTGGTCTCTTCAAACCTCGCTTCTTGTCTGAACCTAAAGAGGTGTAAGTTGTATTCCTCATTTTCCCTTCTTATCTTTCCAGATTTTGTACGAAAGGTTACTCTCAGCAAAGCTGAATGCAGCATCATCTGAATCAAAGTGGAGAACTGGAAAGGATACTAGTTGTGATCCCTATGCCAGGTGGATTGCAAGTTTTTTTTTTCTTTTTGGTTAGTTCAGAAGGTCGGTGTGCTTGTTTATTTTGTAACGATAGTGTATGTGTGTTTGCAGATTCATGAGTGCCCTGTATAGTTTGCTAGATGGATCTGCAGATAATGCGAAGTTTGAGGATGATTGCAGATCAATCATTGGGAACCAGTCATATGTGCTATTTACTTTGGACAAACTGATATATAAACTGGTCAAGCAGGTATTTTTGCTCTAGTTATTCAAACGTAATCTGGTATGCTATGACTTGGTGGTTCTTGACCATAATTTTGGTTTATTTATTAATTTATTTTTTTATCTTGACTCCAGCTTCAAACTGTTTCAATTGACGAACTGGACAATAAGCTGCTTCAGTTATATGAATATGAAAGATTTCGGAAACCTGAGAAGTATGTTGATTCAGTTTATTACGAAAATGCTCATGTCCTCCTCCACGAGGAGAACATTTACCGGTTTGATTGTGTAGGTCCCTCGCTACTTGTCTGTTTTTACCTTTGGATCCCTCTTGAGGACCGTGTTCAAGTATATTAAAATGCTGTGTTATTATGTGATGCTTCCTGCAGACACCTTCCCCAACTCGTCTGTCCGTCCAGTTGATGGATGATGGAAGTGAGAAGTCTGAAGTTGTTCCGGTTCATGTAGACCCTAATTTTGCTGGTTATCTGCATAATGATTATCTTTCTGTTGAACATGGGAAGAAAGAGTCATCTGCGGTTGTGCTGAAGAGGTAATTTGATTCCTATCCAAAGATTAAGTTCGGGAGTGCTGCTTGAGTCAAGAGATCAACCAAAAGTATAGATCTTCTTCTTGGTTTAGTGTGGGAGTAGGGAGGACATGGTTTGTATGAGTTGATGTACGTCCACCCTTGTGTTTCTGTAGGTTAGAAGTCTAATCGTGGTCGATTTATATATTATACTCTTCTCTGTCTGGATTTATTGCTCTAAGCAAATTGCATTTATTTCATCAGTTTTTGTAAAATTGAACACCGAACTTGGTTTGTATTTCGATTCTTCAAATTTAAATTAGAGTTAATTTGGGTTGGACTCACCTGAAGAAGTATTAAATTTGGGTTGGACTCACCTGAAGAAGTATTAAATTTTTTTGACTCTCTGCATATACAGTCACTGTAGGTTAATTAAAGCAGAAGGTACTGTTCCGCTCTAGTATATGTCAGATATGGACAGACCATGTGGACAGAGTTGCAGATCATGATGCTTTTTGGGGCTTACCGGAAAACCTTGCATTTACTGCCCTAGGAAGGTTTTACTTGAGCGAGGAGCAGGGGAGCACACCTGCCTTTGCCTTGAGTTCAGTGCCTTGCTCTTGAGTCTTGATTAACTAACTGATGTAATTAGAATAAGCACTCAGTTCTTTGGACAGTACGGATAGAAAGAAAATATAGGTGTTTTGAGGTTGATAATTCATCCTTACCATTTGTAAAGTTCAAATGCCACAGGACATGTTTTTATGATGTAACAGAGATGTAGCTAATAATTTAGACAACCTGGTGGAATTTATAAGTTCTCCTCACTGATGAAGAGAGGAGAAGCCACCTCGTCTCCCCACCTTTCTTTTTTTACTTTCAGCACTTTCTTGTTGCAATTTTGTCAAGGAAATATTTTTCTTTAATGTATCAAAAGATTAGAATAAGCATTCAATGCTTTCCATGTCTGATCTGCTTTTTTAATTTCTTTTTGTGAGATCTGTGAGCAGAAACAAGAGAAAACACACCGACCATGATGTATCTTCTGCCCTGTGCATGGTGATGGAAAATGTTATACTCGTAAATGGTTTGGAGTGTAAGATGGCTTCAAATTCATCAAAGGTACATGCATTTCTACTTTGACTTCAACGGCTGAAATTGCAAATGTTTGGTACAACTTTGTGAGAATAAATATCTCAAACTTCACTCAATTATGAGAAATTATGTAACAAAGTCATTTTACGTTGTTTTGTATCAATAAGGTCACTTGACTTAAGAGTTTTTTTTCTCATAAAATTACTCAAACCAAATTTGTCGCAGACAACATCATTTTTTACCCCCTTAACATTTTGGGTTTGGGCAATAATACCCCTTTCACATTTTGAGTGGTTATTACAATAAACCCCTTTAGTCTTAAATTTATGGCTAGAGATGCGTTGGATTATTGAATGTACATATAAATTTTTATAATGTCAAAAAATGACCTGTAGGTTACATAGTACAAGAGTTGAACAAGATATTGTCTAATCTCAAATTTTTAGGATTGTTAGATAAAATTTATTCACTTTAATACTAATAATAAGAGATTATATCCAAGTTTTGTAGTCCGCACCGGGTTAGAATAGAAATTTGGTTCTTTGATGATGTGTTGCTACCACGTGTTGTTATTGTTGCCTTTTTTCTCATATTTCCTTTTTGTTCTCATTCTTTTTCTGAAGATCAAACCAACCCTAGCCCCTCTATTAGATTACTTACCCTTTTGCATTATTGTGTTATACATTTTGGATTTGCTTCTTTAGTGAACTCTTTTGTGTTTATAAAGATTTGTTCTAAAATGATTCAGGCATAGTTTTAAAAAATATAGTGTATTTTACTTCTCATGATTATTAAAAATAACTAATCTAAATAGTTGTTATTTTAGAAAATTAAAATAGAATTAGTTATTTTTTTCACCTTCATTCTTACCATAAATATATATATATAGATTAATATGGTGAGACGAAGAGCAATGCTAATTGAGGTCGAAGAATGATGTGAACCGGACCACGATAAACGGAAGATAGACTATAAAAGAAGATAGAAGAAAAGATACAAGATAAAGATAGAAGAAAAGATACTAGATAAGGATAAATTGGCAGTAAGAGCATATGAAAGCTAATACCTCCAATTAATTATCCAAAACAAATAGCAATTCTGATAAATAGATTGACACAAATGCTGAAATCAATGAAACTATGAAACCCACGTGTCTAATATGAAAGCTAATACCTCCAATTAATTATCCAAAACAAATAGCAATTCTGATAAATAGATTGACACAAATGCTGAAATCAATGAAACTATGAAACCCACGTGTCTAAACAAGGTTTCAACAAAAGCTTCACCAAGCTCTTTCAATGGTCTCAAGGAGACACAATTCATCAATAATCAAAAACCAACTATGGAAGACTAAAACTAGCTATTTATAGTCTTAGGCTCCACTATACGTAAAAGGCCCAAAAGTGACCCTTCTTGAAAGATAGGCCCATTAAGGGACTTTGGCGTTGTCCTCCTCCTTCACGGAATTGATATGCGATACGCCAAAGCTTTCCCACCTCATCAAAGTAGACAAGTCGACACATGAACTTGGGTGACATCAAGTATGCTTCTGGCGATGGTATAATGAGTTTGGTGATGCTCCTTTGGTTCGTCAGAGTGGGCGGCATCTTGCCTTGCTCTTCCTTGCTCCGATGGACCTTCCATGCTCTAATCTATCGTCCAAACATGGTATTGTTCTATTGGGAGCTCCTTCCAAGTCCATACATTCCCAAGCTTCATGCCTTCATTCCAATCCACCAAGTTTCCAAAGGTGTGAATTGATGACACGTCACTAACTCCTTGGCTCGGCCTCGTGTGTATAGCCTTGATGAAGCCCGATTTGCATCAAAGAATGTCTAAAGTGATTTAGTCAAATTAGCCTTTTAGTTAATACTCCGATCATCTCAAAATAGCACTCACTTTAACTCGAAAATTATCCCAAAAAATTTTCATGGTAGGAATTCAAAATTAAAGTTTGCGACATTTTCCAATATACATGTTTTTTTTTTGGGCAACCAGTGCACTAAAGCTTCCACTATGCACAGGGTCCGAGGAAGGGACGGACCATAATGGATTATTATAATGAAATAGACCCTTGTGGTCCGATCCTTCCTCGGACCCCCCATATAGTGGGAGCTTTAGTGCACCATGCTGCCCCCCCCCCCCCCCCCCCCCCCCCCCCAAAAAAAAAAAAAAAAAGGAAAAAACACTTCTCATGAATAGTATTATACTTTAGTATTATACTTTAATGAATTTGTCTCGAGCCGGGGGTCTATCGGAAACAACCTTTCTACTTCTTTAGAGGTAGAGGTATGGACTGCGTACATCTTACCCTCCCTAGACCTCACTATGTGGGAATACACTGGGTTTGTTGTTGTTGTTTAATGAAGAAAATACTTCCTCCGTTTCAAAAAGAATAACCTATTTTGACTTGACACGAAGTTTAAGAAAATATAAAGAACTTTTGAATCTTGTGGTCTTAAATTAAAGTTACGTCAAATGTATCAAAGTGCCCTTTATTTTGTTGTCTTAAACATGCCATGTGAAAAGTTGGAATTAAAGTATTGCCGAAAAAGGCTAGGGTCATTCTTTTTGAAATGGACTAAAAAGGAAAGCAGACCATTCTTTTTGAGACAGAGAGAGTACTACTTTTATAGTTTTGAGTTTGAGCCTGGGCGGATGGAACTAGCATATAAAATATTTTCATTTTTGATGGGAAAGAGTATAATAGTCGTATCATAAATTTGAAGTCATTTTTGACATTTTTTTTTTGAAACTATTAGGCTTATGATATGTAAGAATGATATGGAAATAGAATAATTTACACAAAATTGAATGAATGAAATAAAGTTCCCTGTCTTTTTGGTCCGATGAAATAAAGTTGAATACTAGTAAGACAAAAGGGGCATATTTGCCCCTGTACTTCCAAAATAAAAAAAAAAAATGAAAGTCATATTTGTCCTTCGTTATACTTATATATTTGCCCTTATAATCCAACTTTAAGGCTATATTTTACCCTCCATCCGTTAAGTCCCCATAATTCGTACATAAAATTACCTACATGGGACCTAAGTGGATTTTATTTCCCCCTAATTAAATCTGATAACTATTTAAATCATTTTAACCCACCCACACGATTAAATCCAATCCACTAACCAAAATAAACCACGATTAAACTCAATTCGCATCATACGACAAACATAGAAAATTATATATCCGCTTTCACATCATACGACAACCAGATTAGGAACTAATACAGATTTCAGTGTTTAATCCAATATTTTATGTTAAGTACATTAAAGCCAACTTTCGTATCTAATCTTGACACACAGTATTGGTTAAACATTTTATTCAAATAATAGGTAGAACTTTTACAAACATTCTACACGTGCTCTACTTTCTCGGTGGTTTCAGATAGTGGAGAAAGTGAGGAGAGGTTCAACAATTGAGACTGAGGATTTGAGTTGGTTTCCTGGTGGCTTCATGGCTGTTACGGGGTGATTATCTATGGTGAAACAGGGAAGAGATGAGGCTACATTCGACGCAGCCAGGATCTCGAACATTTGTTGTTTGGTGGATCTGTTTTGGTGGTTCAAACGTGGTGTTGCAGTTTCCAGTAGTGGTGGAAATCTGGCGATTACATGGTGGTTTAAGGGTGTTTCAGGGCTGATCGGATCTGTTAGGTGGCGGAGAGATGAGACAGATTGCCAGCTCCAGACTTATATCTTCTCCAATCCTCTCCTATTTTCCAAATCAATCAATGGAAAATCTTCATTTCTCTGTTCAACTCCATGTACCAATCTCATGAAGCCACCATAAAATACAACTGAATCCTTGATAGTCTCCTGCTCCATCACGCCAAACCCATGGACAATCAACGATGACAACAAGAACCTGAAAGTTGGGTTGGGTTTAATTGGGTTTGGAACCTGGTCTTGGGTTTATTTTGGTTAGTGGGTCAGGTTTAATCCTTAAGCTGCGTTAAATGATTTAAATGGTAATTAGTTAATTGGGGGAAAATAAAATCCATGTAGGTTCCAATGTTGGTAATTTTATGTGGGGATATGGGGATGTAACTGATGGAGGATAAATATGGCCTTGAAGTTGGGGATTGTAAGGGCAAATACATCAAAAAGGCATAACAAAGTGCAAATGCAAATTCTTTTTCTTAGAATATAGAGGCAAATATGACCCTTTGCCGAACTTGAAATATCAAGAGAAGAAGATTAAAGGAAAAAAAGATATGGAATTTAATTTTATACATTGCTATCGCTTAAAGTTTTTAATTACTCCAATTTGGTTGTCTTGCTTTCCTTTTTAGTCCATTTTAAAAGAATGTCTCTTTCCTTTTTTTTTTGGCAAATCTCTATAATTTTAACTTTACACATGACATGTTAAAGGAAATAAGGTTAAATGATATTTTGGTACATATTACATATTTTTAATTTAAGACCACAAGATTCAAAAATCTTATGAACTTTCTTAAATTCCATCTCAAGTCTGGACAAACAAATTGAAACGAAGGGAGTATTTAAAAGAGTACATGCTATAATCATATTAATGGAGGGTCGTGTTTGACATTTTAATAATATATACATCAATCCAACTCATTTCTAGCCATTAATTTAAGATTAAGGTGGTTTATTGCCTCATTCAAAATGTGAATGGGGGTTGTTTCTCAAACCTAAAATGTTAAAGCGGCCAAGTGGGCTTTTTCTTATGACAAATTTGGTTGAGTGATTTTACAAGAGAAAAGCCCTTAAGTTGATTGACCTTATTGATACAAAACAAATGTAAATGACTTTGCTACATAATTCTCATTGCAAATCCCAAAGAATATGTACTTTTAGCCTTATGTAGCATTGGTTCTAACTGGGGAAGTTAGTGCCTTTATCAGTTCTCAGCTTAGATAAAAACAATTTTATGATAAATCATTCCACTAACAAGATGAAGCTTCGCAGATTTCTTATGTACTGGACACGGAGGACTTCTTTTACCGTCTTGGAAGGAAGAGAAGAAACATTTCGGCTAGCAGATTATCATGTCATGGGCAGGCGAGAGTAGAACGTTTTAACCGTGTTTTGACGTCCTCATTGTGATGATGTGTGGCTTTCTTGTTTAAGATGTGGCAATCCAGGTATGCATCATCTATCTAGCCAAATCTCTCTCTCTCTCTCTCTCTCTATATATATATATATATATATATTTATATATTTATATATATCGAGGTTTATTCAGTATACTTGCTGTAAATTCACATTAGTATTGGCTACTATTTCGAAGAACTTGTCTCAATCATTAATCTCACAAGAAAAAAGAACACTTGCTCACTCTTATTCCCTACTAATTTCTGTGTACTTCAGATATTCTTGGTTACTTTGGTACAAAAACTTACTTGACCCAACTGGTTGAGCACTCGCTGGTGGTATTCTCTGGAATTGACTTCACCCTCAGAACAAGGATCAAGTTGTTAGTTTTCTCGTTAACTGTATTATACTTGTCAACGGAATTCAAGCTGGTTTTTTGTAAATGTGAGTTTCCTCAGGATGTTAAATTGTTAATTGTAGAGTTGTGTTTATTGAATTGTATTGCTTCCATGGGGGAGCGCATAGGAGCCTAGTTGCATTTCCTCAGCAGCAGTCTGTGTACAAGAGCCCCCTGTGAAGTGAACTAGGTGAAAGTGGTATAGTGAAAAGGCTTATATTAGATATTTCAGTGGGGTTTAGTCCCTAATCTTGTACAGTGTACATACTCCAATTCCTGAACTATGCTAAAACATAAGATTTGTTCCCTTCTTAGCAAGGTGTTACTCCAATTATTCATTTATGTATTGGTTTAATTAATATTGAACTACATGTATTTTCATCCCGAGGAGAGGTTTTGGGTTCGGGCTTAGGATTGGCGAACCTTTTGATGGATTGAGCGTTTTACTTCCTTTAGTTGGCTACTCGTTGCAAATGTGGAGTAGTCCTGCTGGTTAGTTTTGAATACCTGATCTCTGAAATGAAGATAGTGTGTGTGTTCCATTCGTGGCCAGAATACACGGCTGCTTTTCCTCCTTCCCCATTCCGGAGTTGACGAGCCCAACAACATGAAGATGCATGTGCTCCAACAGCTGATGGGGATTTGTTGGTCAATATATTACCAGGGGTTGTAATGGTAAAGGCTGATATTCTCGATTCTGCAGTGAAGCAACTCAATTTATGAAGTCACTGTTCAGTTTTAAAGTTGATGCCATAAAAAAGCAATTGAAAATTGGTCAACTTGCTGTAAACTGAATTGTAAAGCAGCACCATATAATTGGGGATTAGCCACATTTGTCCTTGCTGTCATTTGATTTTCTAAGCTTATCTTGCACAAGGCTACTTTGAACTCAGTTTTAGGGCGTCTTTGGAAGTGCTTTCCATAACGTTGTGGCGAGCACTAACTTCAAGTTCTTAAGTTTGAATGCTGTTCAAATTCAAACCTTTGGTGTTTATATGAAGAGACAAAGGTTTGAAGTGCCAGCAGCGCAACAGTATTACTACAACATGTCCAGGATGGTCTCGTAAGTGGTGTCTCAGAAGACTGAAGTGTATGCAGGCATTACTCTCATTTTTTTGTGAGGGTCAATGTAACGATTCATTTCGTCGTTACTAAATTATTCGTAATAAATTCATCAATATTAATTTGGGTCCAAAATAGCCAATATTTTATTTATTATGATACCTCGAATTTTCGGTGAAGATTTTAGCCTTCGGATGTGTCTAGATAGACTCAAGCTTCATGAATTTCAATTATTCGTGAGTGCTATATCAATACTTTAGTTTGGAAAGTTCTTTAGGTATGAATTAAGGTTGTACAATATCCTAACACAAAGTTAAGTATAAAACCTTCTTTCCGATACTGTTTTTATATGGTTTTTTATTAAGGTCAACTTCAACGATCATATCTCATAGAATATTAGGAGTTAGGGGTCCCATTACCTATCAAATAAAAGATATCTGAGTCCTCTTTTCAACGCAATAAACCGCTCCTCAATCTGAATTCGGAGTAAAAAGTTATGACTGTTTTGAGCACTGTCCGAGCTGAAATGGGATTTTGCTGTAGCAAAAATTTTGGTTGTATTTAAATCAACTTTAGCTGTATTTTAGGTCTAAAAATCCCAAATTTCATTCCCCAACCCTAGAGAGTGATTTCTCAAAGCTTAAGTTGAAATTTCTTCGCGGAGGTAAGTTTTTTCATTATTTTCTTCGTCTTTTAATCCTTTAATATCTTAGAATCCTTTCTAAGACCTTTAATGGTGGAATTCTTTTGGGGAATACGCATGGATGTTTTTAATATGACTTAGAGCTGATTCTAAACTATAAATTAAAGATTCCTAACATGAATATCATAAACTAAATTATGAATTTTGCTGGTTAGGAACTTTGAATTTCGTAAAGATGAGACCTTTAGCATAAAAACTCCATTAATGGAGATGAGTTAAGCTTGAAAGAGTTAATTAATGATTAATTGAATTTGAGGATGATATAGACCTTGAATGAAGGATAAAATTAGTAGGTTTGAATCCCCAAGATATTTGATTGAAGAGTAATTACTTATTACTCTTATAATTGCTTGATTTTTAGATGACTGATTATTTCAAGGCAAGAAGGAAAGAAAAGAGCATCTCTGTTGCAACTTGTTTCTTCCAAAAACTTGGCGTTCAGGTATGCTAGATTTAATGAGTAGAAGATTGTGTTAATTTATATTTTCATAATTTAAAATTGATGGGAGGAAGCATGTCTAGGCCTGCGGGTATGGAATTGAGGTGGATAAAGACACAAAAACTTAACTTTAATCCAGAAAATTATATTATTTATTAATTATGTGATACTGGTGATATTATGTGCTATGTGCTGCAATGAGATTATTGTAAATGAAGGATGTGGACATGATAGTTCTTAATTGTTCTGGTGCTGAACCTAGTTGAGTTATAATGATATTAAGTTGTATGTGTTTGGACAATAATATGGTGAGAAGAACCATGCTAGGATTAAGTACTGTTGAGCACAGTAATATCTAAAGGATAGATGACTTAAATTAGTGTGATGATTGTATTATATGAAAAGAGAGTGACATTTTAATAATTAATGAGTAAGTAATACTCCAATAGTGACTTGCATGCTTAAGTGTTAAATTGTGATTTATTTTATGATATTCTTGTTTTGGTATTGATAAAAGCACTTTATCTATTGGATGTCCAAGAAAGGCTAAGTTGATGATAATGATGATTTATTGAAATGTGCCTATGAGAGACTTGTTTGATAATAATAACTCCTTATATTAATGCCATGAATGACTTGTTGATGTTTGGATTATTGATGCGTGTATAAATGATTATTGAAATTTACTTGATGGAATTGTGTCATGACTTTAAGTATATTTATAAACTTGGTACATCGTGTTGTATGTTGTGGAAAGTGTAAATTTGATATTGATATTACTTGTTTATGGTGGATCGGGTGACGCACCGGTATGTACATGTATATGTTGGATTGGGTATCACGTTGGTATCGATATGTATATGTTGGATCGGGTACCACGTCGGTATGAATATGTATATGTTAGATCGGATACCACATCGGTACAGATATATATGTTGGATCGGGTACCACACCGATACGAATATGTGTATGTTGGATCGGGTACTACCTGGTACAAATATGTATATGATGGATCGGGTACCACGCCGGTACGGATATGTATATGATGGATCGGGTACCACATTGGTACGGTACATAAACATAGATTGTTTCCTGCAAGTCATAGCTATTTGGGCAAAAATAAGTCCCAAGCATGTGTGTATATATTTGTGTTGAGTCTGTGGATGTTTACAGTATGGTTGATACTCTTGATGGTTATGTGACTTGTTTGTAGGCATTGTTTGATCTGTTATTGTTGTATTGTTGATTCATTGGGTATTTGATTGTGTGATATGTATTTGAAGAAGTGAAACTTTGTACTTACTTATATGTTGGTTAACTTGCTTCATTTGTACGTATTTTAATCGTAGCTTACCAGAATAGCTAGTTATCATTCTTTAATATTATATGAGAGCATTGGGTTGTTAGCCCGAGAGTTTAGTATGGGTTGTCTATGATTACGGGTTTGTTTCTGTGAATATGAGTAATGAAAAAGATAAGGCTAATAAAAAGGAATAGTGATGTATTAGCGTTGGATTGTGGCTGATTGTGTGAATTAATGAGGCTAGAGTATATTAGTAGTGAATATAATATTGATGAAGTTGGAAGAGTAATTGGATGATGTAACTTATATAGGTAAAGTAATAATGTTATTACGACCTTGGTTGAATTATATTCCATTCAAGATGTCATGATTTATTTTTCTTAATTCTATTTTATTATTATATGAACAAACACGGTCGGTCGATGATGCCTACCAGTACGTGTGGTTGTACTGACCCCACTCTTCTACATTCCTTATTGGGGTGTAGACAGAATGTAGGTTGGTTTGTAGTTACTAGATGGATGACGATATTCAACACTAACTTCTGCATTTTCTTTCTGGCAGATGTTAGAGTCTTTGTATTATTTATTTCATTGTCAGTCTATGTTGTAATAGGTAGCTCTTGTACATGTCTGGCCAAGTCTTGGGATAATGAAGGACATTTGTAAGAAGTTTTTGAAAAAGTTTATTTATTAGTATTTAATTTACTTTATATTTCCTTAAAAACAGAAGTCTTCCGCATATTTTTAGTTGGGTAATAAGGGTTCTCCTAGCTACTTAGAATAGCGTAGGTGCCTGCACGGTTTGTTAGTGTGGGTCGTGATAGTTGGTATCAGAGCGTTAGGTTCACCGGTCCCACAGGTACAAGAGCAATGTCAAATAGAGTTCCGTGGATTGGTGTGTAGGGCCCCACACCCAATCTTCGGAAAGCTATGAGGCATGTAGAAGTTGTTTTCCTTTCTTTCTCTCCATCGTGCCATTCTAATCTTCGACTATTGGGTTGGATCCAATTGGTATCTAGATAATTCTACTTGGTATCTTAACAGAGCTCAATTGGAATGTAGTTGATTCCAATTGGTATCTTTGTAATTTTGAATAGAAATTTATAAGATTTCAATTAGTATTTATTAATAAGGCTAAAGGATATTATTAATAGGTAAAGACTTGTGAAAGTAGTGAATTTATAGGTTTCTTGTGTTTGATATGTGACTGAATTTGGGTTGCTAGATTATTGTCATTGTTGTGAATTATTTTTGTTTGAATTTCAGTGATGAAAATTGACGAAGTTATTTTTGTTGATAATTGTGATGAGGTTATTTAATTTTTGTTGTGTGAAACTAGTAATTCTATGGTACTTACTTATTTTTGATACTATTATACTGATAAAATTGATGTTATGAGAATTGAGAATATGATATGAGAACATGATGTCAAGAAAAAATAGTGAAAAAGAGACATGAATAAAGAACCGAGGTGATATGTATTTCCCTTAATGAGAGGTTCTTGCTAATGATGTTGTGGATAGATCCTTGTGTGGTTCAATTATTTGATATTATGTGGGGATCCTTGTGTGCTTCGATTATTAAGGCTATATTTAGAATTTTTATGCAGTTCTATTGTTGAAATTATAATGAGTTCCTTGTGAGGACTGACTAAGTGACATTATCTTTGAGTTCCTTATGTGAACGGATTCTTAATGCTTGACAAAATAATGAGTTTTAAATAAAAGTGACAAAAACTAGTAGAGTTTATTGATACCTACAGAAT
The DNA here is from genome assembly GCA_030864225.1 of Capsicum baccatum var. pendulum. NCBI lineage: Eukaryota > Viridiplantae > Streptophyta > Magnoliopsida > Solanales > Solanaceae > Capsicum > Capsicum baccatum. The sequence goes on from CM061551.1 coordinate 110,613,562, forward strand.
TTGATCGATAACTTGTCTGGAATATGATATTGGTGATGAGACTGTTAATGACCTGTAATCGATTTATTTTTTTTGGCCTTGCTTATGTGCTATTGGTGTGGGGACCACTCTTGAGGTGATTAAGAGCTAAGTGAAGAAATAAGAATGACTTTGTATATCTTAATTTGGTGTCAGTGATATAAGAGTGATTTGGCTTGACGATGAAGTATTTGTCGTTGAAAAATATTTAGTGACTGTCAGGACATAAGTGATAGCTGTGGATTTATACATTAGGAACAATTTTGAAAAAATAAATTATTATTGACTTGACCTTGTGGCTGAGTTATAGATGTCCCACATAGTTGATTGATTTATGACACTTTTAGAGGATAGTAATTCCCATGATAGTGGTAATGCAAAATCAAATGGCTTAGTTACACTCATAAAACAATTAAGAATGATCTTGAATGGGAGAATAAATGAATTATTAAATGACATGATTGATCTTTCCTTGGGTGATACTTGGTGGATATTGCTTGTTGAGTGATTAAGGTATGGTGATTAGATGAATATTAACAATGTTGTGGAGGAGAATGTGTTATAGTCTATAATTCTTTGAGATTTTTATGGCCAATTGTTGTAAGCATGTGTAATGAGTGAGAGTTTATGTTGTCATCTATGTATAGTAGTAAATACTAAGCTTGAACTGTGGGTGATCTTGAGGTGAAAACAATGGCGTTTGTGAAATGTTGAAGCTAGCTTTATAGAATGAATTTAATAATCTTGATTGAATTCATGCGGATATCTAAGTTATGTGACTTGTAAGTGGTGTGGTGACTTAAATATAATCAAATGTAGATTCTTCATGGGATAGTCTTGGCTAGAAACCGAGTCAGGTGTCTCAGGGAGAGCTTGTGTGTTGGATGGATTAGATGTGACTTGTATAGTATTAAAAATTTGAGTAATTGATTCGTGTAGCATCTCGTAGCACTTTTCAGAGTTGAATTTGGGGCTCTAGAGCTTCGGTAAAAAAGAAGGTATTTTTGAATATTTATCTTCTTCAAGGTGAATCTTTTAACCATCTTTATCTTGCTTTTGTAAAAATCAAGTTTCAGACTTGGGCCGTTGAAAGAAGAATAAGTGATTCGTATGTAAATATTTGGCTCCGCATCTTCGTATTTTGAAAAGCTTTAATAGAATGATTGTGTATAAAATGTGGGTTGGTCGATAAGTATATCGAGTGAGTGAATAAGGTGTAGTATAAGAAACTCTATTAGTAATGTCTCTCTAATTCCAACCTCGTGCTTTTCTCCATTCGGGAACAAACGGATGGTAAATTGATTTCTGATTGTAATGACCCATTTCGTCGCTACTAAATTATTCGTAATAAATTCATGAAAATTCTTAATTTTCATTCGTCAATATTAATTTGGGTCCGAAATAGCCAAAATTTTATTTATTATGACACCTTAAATTTTTTGGTGAAGATTTTATCCTTCGGATATGTCTAGATAGATAGACTCAAGTTTGATGAATTTTAATTATTCATGAGTGATAATATCAATACTTTAGTTTTGAAAATTCTTTAGGTATGAATTAAAGTTGTACAATATCCCTAACACAAAGTTAAATATAAAACTTTCTTTCCGATACAGTTTCGATATGAGTTTTTATTAGGGTCAACTTCAAATGATCATATCTCATAGAATATTAGGAGTTAGGAGTTCCATTACCTATCAAATAAAAGATATCTGAATCCATTTTCCAACGCAATAAACCGCTCCTCAATCCGAATTCGAAGTAAGAAGTTATGTCTGTTTTACAGAGCACTATCCGAGCTGAAATGGGATTTCACTGTAGCGAAAATTATGGTTATATTTAAATCAGCTTCAACCATATTTTAGGTCTAAAAATCCCAAATTTCATTCCCTAACCTAGAGAGGTGATTTCTCAAAGCTTAAGTTGAAATTCCTTCGCGGAGGTAAGTTTTTTCATTATTTTCTTCGTCTTTTAATCCTTTAATATCTTAGAATCCTTAAAGGACTTTTAATGGTGAAATTCTCTTGGGGAATACTCATGGGTGTTTTTAATATGACCTAAAGCTGATTCTAAACTATAAATTAAAGTTTTCTAACATGAATTTCATAAACTAAATTATGAATTTTGCTGGTTAGGAACCTTGAATTTCGTAAAGATGAGACCTTTAGCATAAAAACTCCATTAATGGAGATGAATTAAGCTTGAAAGAGCTAATTAATGATTAATTGAATTTGGGGGATGATATACACCTTGGATGAAGGGTAGAATTAGTAGGTTTGAATTCCCAAGATATTTGATTGAAGAGTAATTACTTATTACTCTTATAATTGCTTGATTTTTAGACGATTGATTATTCCAAGGCATGAAGGAAAGAAAAGAGCATCTCTGTTGCAACTTGTTTCTTCCAAAAACTTGACATCCAGGTAGGCTAGATTTAATGAGTAGTAGATCGTGTTAATTTATATTTTCATAATTTAGAATTGATGGGAGAAAACATGTCTAGGCCCGTGGGCATGGATTTGAGGTGGATAAAGACGCAAGAACTTAACTTTAGTCTCGAAAACTATATTATTGATTAATTATGTGATACTGGTGATATTATGTGCTATGTGCTGCAATGAAATTGTTGTAAATGAAGGATGTGGACATGGTAGTTCTTAGTTGTTCTGGTGATGAACCTAGTTGAGTTATAATGATATTAAGTTGTATGTGTTGGACAATAATATGGTGAGAAGAACCATGCTAGGATTAAGTACTGATGAACACAGTAATAGCTAAAAGATAAATGACTTGAATTAGTGTGATGATTGTATTATATGAAAATAGGTAGTGACATTTTAATAATTAATGAGTAAGTAATACTCCAATAGTGACTTGCATGCTTAAGTGTTAAATTGTGATTTATTTTATGATATTCTTATTTTGGTATTGATAAAAGCACTTTATCTATTGGATGTCCATGAAAGGCTAAATTGGTAATAATAATGATAACTCTTTATATTAATGCCATGAATGACTTGTTGATGTTTGGATTGTTGATGCATGTATGAATGATTATTGAAATTTACTTGATGGAATTGTCTAATAACTTTAAGTATATTTGTAAACTTGGTACATCGTGTTGTATGTTGTGGAAAGTGTAAATTTGATATTGATATTACTTGTTTATGGTGGATCGGGTGCCGCATCGGTAGGTACATGTATATGTTGGATTGGGTATCACGTTGGTATCGATATATATATGTTGGATCGGGTACCACGTCGGTACGAATATGTATATGTTGGATCGGGTATCACATCGGTACGGATATGTATATGTTGGATCGGGAATCACGCTGGTACAGATATGTGTATGTTGGATCGGGTACCACACCGATACGGATATGTATATGATGGATCGGGTACCACATCAGTATGGATATGTATATGGTAGATCGGGTACCACGCCAGTACGATACATGAACATAGATTGTTCCTTGTAGGTCATGGCTATTTGGGCAAAATTAAGTCTCATAGCATGTGTGTACATATTTGTTTTGAGTCTGTGGATGTTTACAGTATGCTTGATACTCTTGATGGTTATGTCGCTTGTTTGTAAGCACTATTTGATCTGTTATTGTTGTATTGTTGATTCATTGGGTATTTGATTGTGTGATATGTATTTGAAGAAGTGAAACTTTGTACTTATTTATATGTTGGTTGACTTGCTTCATTTATACGTATTTTAATCGTAACTTACCAGAATATATAGTTATCATTCTTTAATGTTATATGAGAGCATTGGGTTGTTAGCCCGAGAGTTTAGCATGGGTTATCTATGATTACGAATTTATTTTTGTGAATATGAGTAATGAAAAAGATAAGGTGAATAAAGAGGAATAATGATGTATTAGCGTTGGATTGTGGTTGATTGTGTGAATTAATGAGGCTAGGAGTATGTTAGTAGTGAATATAATATTGATGAAGTTGGAAGAGTAATTAGATGATGTAACTTATATAGGTAAAGTAATAATGTTATTACGGCCTTGGTTGAATTATATTCTATTCAAGATGTCATGATTTATTTTCCTTAATTCTATTTTATGATTATATGAACAAACACGGTCGGCTGATGATGCCTACCAGTACGTATGGTTGTACCGACCCTACTCTTCTACATTTCTTATTGGGGTGTAGACTGAATGTAAGTTAGTTTGCAGTTACCAGATGGATGATGATATTTAGCACTAACTTCTGCACTTTCTTCCTGGCAGATGTTAGAGTCCTTGTATTTTTTATTTCATTGTCAGTCTATGTTGTAATAGGTAGCTCTTGTACATGTCTGGCCAAGTGTTGGGATAGTGAAGGATATTTGTAAGAAGTTTTTGAAAAAGTTTATTTATTAGTATTTAATTTACTTTATATTTTCTTAAAAACAGAAGTCTTCCCCATATTTTTAGTTGGGCAATAAGGGTTCTCCTAGCTACTTAGAATAGCGTAGGTGTCCATACGGTCTGTTAGTCTTGGTTGTGACAGTCAAGAAATCCTATCTAAGCGACACTGCTTAAGAAAATCAGTTTCAAGAAGTAGCTTCAACATTTGGCTGTTCAATTTGAAAGTTGTTTAAAATTGATTAAAACTTTAATTAAATTGTATAATTAATTAAACATGTATTAAATAGGAGTGTAGCAAGAAATTAAATTAGTTGTTTCTGCTTATTATTGTTTTCTTTAGGAATCTTTAGAAAGTATAAACAACATAAATCCCATCCTAAATGAAATTAATTATATAAGATCTCGGATTGACTTTCTTTTTTTCAGATTCGGAAAAATATATAGACATGTTAATGTACCTCATACGTAACTCCAATGTATGAGGAAACTGTTTCTCCTTAAATCATGAAAATAGAATCATATCCAATTATTCTTACCTTAATAATGATAGTAATTAATGTTTTGATTTTGTGGATGCTTAAAAATAGTAATTGTAATTCAAATTCAAAATAATCTTGAAACATCTCTCTCCATCTACCTAAATAACCAACGACACCGTCGCTGCCGTTCATCACTAGACTCCTCTTCCTCACGCTGGTGAACACGTAAGGGCGACCAGCCGCCAAGTTTGACGTCGTTTCTCGTTCCTCTCCCATGGTCGCCACCACCGGCTCCATCACGAACAACCAACGGCGCCTTCTCCCCCTCTTAATGTATTTATTTTTTAGTAAAAACTTGCACAGTATTGTATGAGAAATTATAATACATTACCCAGTTTGAATGATATTTTGACATTGTTTATGAAGTTTATACGTATAAGAAAGTATTACACATTTTTTTCTATGTATGATGTTAGTGTTATATATATGATTTACACTCCAACAACAACATGTTCTATATGTATGTGAATGTACTATACTTTACTTTCTATGTATGATTTATATTTAAATAAGAACATTTCACATTAGATGTATGGACAACATATTATACTTTACTTTCTATGTATTATGCCAGTGTTATATGTATGATTTATACTCCAACAACAACATGTGTTATATGCATGAGTATGTATTATCCTTTACTTTTTATGTATGATACAAGCGTATTTGTTTTTATTAAACTTTACTTTCTATATATGACATTGCAAAAGCGGATGATTTGATAAAATCATACATGCAACCTAAAAGGAGGAATAATTTGGATATTATAGTTCAAATCAACTTTCAAGTCGTTGACTATAGAAAAAATTGGATCTAATTATATTTCCATAATAATTTGTATTGCATATTATAGTTCAAATTAAGGTATAGAAGAAATAATGAATCTCTCTTCTATAATATAGAATAAATTTGAATGACTTAAAATAAAATGCATTATTTGATTTTATAAAAATTTATTATGAAATAAATTATTTTCATAATAATTTGAAATAATAGATCAACTAATTATTATAGAAATTTATTATGAAATAAATTATTTTCATAATAATTTGAAATAATAGACCTTATTTGAACAAATTTGAAACCCCCAAATCAGGTAGCTTGAAATTAGGCGTAAAATAAGAAGTGCAATACTGGAGTAAAAATTGGACTAAAAACAGAGCAAAAATTAAATATTTTGGAATGTATGAGACAGAAGAGAGGAAAAGTCTAAAAGGAAGAGATTCTATATAATTAATATGTGATTTTTGTAATTACTTTTCAAATAAGAAATTTTATGTAATAAGTAGTAGTAATAGTTACCTTATATATATCTGTATGTAATTTTTCCTTTTAGAAATTGGCTAGTGTCCTTGCAACTTGCACCATTAAGCTGAATTGAATTTTTGATGGTCGGTGCACCATCTGTGTATTTATTAATTCTACAAATTTAGGTGTACGCGTCTTACGCGTGTACCTTACTTTAACGAATTCAAATATTTTATTAAATAAGATATTTATTTAAATAATAAAGATGAATATAATAATTAAATTTAATATATTTTGAGTATGTAAAGATGGAGAATTTATTTATTAAACCGAATCTTTATCAAAAGTATTTTTAAAAGCCGATCGACATTCATCTACCATCTGTAAATTGCAACAAAACAATACAATGATAGAGACATCAAAATAATACAATTAAATCTAATCTTTACACACAAAATTTTCTCAAAGTCGTCCGACACTCATCCATCACCTGTAAACAATAACAAAATAATACGATAATAGAGATATCAAAATAGTACAACTAAACCTAACCTTTACATGAAATTTTTTTTCAAAGCCGACCAACATTTATCTATCACCTGTAAACTTCAACAAAATAATAAGATAAATGTGATATCAAAATAATACAATTAAACGTAAATTTTAGACACAAAAATTTCTCAAAGCCGATCGAGATTCATCTACGAACTGTAAACTACCACAAAATAACAAACTAAAAAGAGATATTACGACAATACAATTAAACTTAACCTTTACCTAAAAGAAATTTTCAAAGCCGACCCACATTCATCTGACATCTGCAAACAATTAAACCTAACTTTTACATAAGAAATTCTTCAAAGCCAACCGACATTCATCTACGTCCTGTAAACTATAAAAAAAAATATAATAATGATCACAAAGCTTCGATTTTGATCCAACTAACTGAGCAAAAATTTTGACCCTAAAGAATGATTTTGGATGAAAACAAAGAATATATATACATGTTGAATTCTATTATGCTGACAAAAATAGTGAAGAAGTTATGGGTTAGAAAATCAAGCATCCACCAACCTAGACATGCAATCGAATCAATTTAGATGAGCATCAATCATATTCTCCCAATAGACAAATCGGTTTGTTCTTTAGTTTAACGTACATCTCAATATTTATAGAAGTATTGCCTTAATAGAGTTCTATTTTAGAGGTATTTCTCCTACCATATATTTTAAGAGTCCCATATATTTTAGCAAGTCTAGTAGAAAGGAAAATATTAATTAATTCTTCTACCATATATTTTAGGAGTCCCATATATATTAGGAAGTCTAATAGAAAGGAAAATATTAATTAATTCTTCTACCATATATTTTAGGAGTCCCATATGTATTAACAAGTCTAGTAGAAAGAAAATTATTAATTAATTCTTGTACCATATATTTTAGGAGTCCCATGTATTTTAGTAAGTTTAGTTAATATAATAAAAAATAATTAAATAATAAATTTTAAAAAATAGTAAAAAAATAATTTTGTCTAAAGAAAAGTCCTTTAATGAAGCCTAAAATGTTCAAATCACTTTTTCAAGAGTATTCACACTTTTAATATATTATGGATTATAGATATTATTGACATTTTAATATTTGAATATAAAGTTGTAAATATTATTATTTTTTAATACGTAAATGACATATAATAATTAATTAGGGAATAACTTATTAGAAGTGATATAATAAAATTAGAAGTGATATAATAAAATTAATATAAAAATAGTTGTGAAATTTATTTAGATGAGCCTCATATAAGATTGTCAAGTTAATTTGAAACTTCAATAGTTAGTTTATCATTTTTTATTTATTTTCTCTTTTTTATAATATTATTAATTTTTTTAATACTTAAATGACATTTAGTAATTAATTAGGGATTAAATAATAAAATTACGGTTAAAACAGTCGAAATAGATATGTCATAAATGTCTTTTATATTTTTTATTAAATATTATTTTTTTAAAATTTAAATAACATATAATAATTAATTAAAAATGATATAGTAAAATCATTAAAAAAACTATTTTTAGCCTTTGATAGAATCCGTATTGTGACACCGGCATAATCATAGTTCACTCAGGTTCGTTTCGGATGCAATGTAATGAAAGAGAAGTTTGATTGTCGAAATTTTAGTTTTTAAGGCCTCGTTTGATCATGAAAATCATAATTGATTCTCAAATTTTAGTTTTTAAGGCCTCGTTTGATCATGAAAATTATAATTTTTTTGAAATTGGAGTTGGAGTTAAAGTTGAAGTTGGAATTAGAGTTGTGTTTGACCATAAATATAAATTAAAATTGTTTTTGAAATTTTGTGAGAGAAGTCTGAGTTAAAAAAGTGAAAACAAGTACGCATTTTGTTTTCACTTTTATCACTAAAATGAAATAATTTTTTGAAAAGAAAGAAAATAATTTTCATGACCAAACGACTACTAATTATATCACATAAAAGTTAAAACAAAAAAGTATTTCTTTAATTCAATTTTTCTTGTCTTGGGAATAAATTTGTCTAAAATTTATAGGAATAATACATAAACTTGCCTTTTAATTTAATTTTTAAGATCTTCAATTTTAAACGTGCATAAGTAACATTAAACATATATAAAGTTGAACAAGTAGATACACATGTTCCATGTGACATAATACACATATGACGACATGTAAGATAAGAATTGACCACGTAAGACGACATATATGATATATATTTCTACTTGTTTAACTTCGTACAATATCCAAAGTTGATGGTAATAGATGTAAGAGTTAATACATAAAAATGACCATAAACTTGACATCAAATTATAACTTTGACCTTAAACTTTGATAGTGCACAAATAGGACCTTTAACTATTCAAAACCTGAACAAATATGACCTCCGATTTTGCAACCCTATGCGTGAGTCTCACTCGCGCCTACGTGGAAAGGTAATCCAATCACACGGTGCCACGTCGTTAAAAGGGCTGACTTGGAGAAAGGTCATATTTGTGCACTATCAAAGTTTTGCTTTTGATGTTAAAACAACGTCGTTTTTATTATTATTATTATTATTATTATTATTATAATAATAATTTTTTTATTTATTTCTATAGTAGCAGCACCTAACTTTTTTTTAGTTTTAAAAAATTATTATTATTATTATTATTTTATTTATTTCTATAGCAGTAACACCTAGCTTTTTTTTAATTAAAAAAAACAGTCACTAACAGGGATCGAACCCGCACAGTAGGCCGAAGGAAATGCCCAAGAAGAGCAAATAACACCACTAGGCTATCTAAGTGCCTTGTTTCATATGATTCAACACTAATATACGTACATAAATATACATTTTCTATCTTATATATATACAAAGTAATTTTTTTACTGAGGGGGTTCGGGTGAACCCCATGGCAACCACGTAGGTCCGCCCCTTGTTAATTTAATAAAGTTAATTTAATAACATCGTTTAATTATGTTAATTTGATAACATTAATTTAATATACTACTACTACTATACTTGATAACATTAATTTAATAATGTTTTATTAAAACTATAATTTTTTTTATTATTAGTATATTTTCATCCTTAATTTAATATTTAAATTAATAATATTTAGATATATTATATAACTTAAATTTGTCCTTTGCTTTGTAATATATATACATACCCGCTCGATTTTTTTGTATGAGGCTGACCCGCCTAATTAATAAATATTCAATATTGCTCTTTTTTCGCAATGACAAAAGAAATTAGATGTCATTTTCATCTTTGAGTTGAAAATAATGAAAAAATAATAGTGAAGAGTCATTTAAAGGTCATATTTGTGCACTGTTAAAGTTTAAGGTCATATTTATGTATTATGACCTTAGATTTTAAGCTGGACGCACTCAGTTTTGTGTGTTGAACATGCGTTTTGCCACGTAGGATTGAAGGTCATATTTGTGCAGTTTTGAATAGTTAAAGGTTATATTATACACTGTCAAAGTTTAAAATCAAATTTAGTGTCAAGTTTAGGATCATTTTTATGTATTAACTCTAGAAGTAATGTAAGACAATTTAAAAGAAAAAGTTTAGGTACGGTGAGAAATGTATACAATTTGAATTTTAGAAATCAAAACATAACATGTAAAAGAAGTGATGGAGAACATAGAAAGATAAGACCTTCTTTGAAGAAAGAAAAAATAAAAATACTAATAATCACATGTTACGAGGCAAACAAAGCCAGTTGGTTAGATTCAAAACCATGGGCCTTGATGTAAATTGCAAATTGAAGTAAAACAAATTGCAGCCAATTAGAACATTGTTTCAAAAATATAAATATTGGCAATCACACTAAAGCCGCTGGCTGAGGCCTGAGGCCTGAGGTTCGTTTCTCTCTTTTTCATAGTTTCAATTTGTTTGTGGGCTTTGACTTGACATAAGAAATTAAAGAAAGCCTTTGAATAAACTAATCATATATAGAAGTTATTATTATTTTTTCAATCTTGTGGTCTAAGGTGAAATGAATTTTGGAAAAAAGAAAGCAAAATAAAAAAATTGATATGGAGGACTATTATAGTGCATTGACTAGTTCTCTACATATGAGGTGTTTTATTTTTTAGGTTTTCTATAGTTCAGGGACGATGCATTTTTTTTATGATGTTACAGGCGTATCGTATCCACTATTTGCAGCGGTAGGAGTAGCTGTTGGGATTTGTGGTTTTCAATTGGCTCGCAATGTCTGCATTAACCCTGAAGTTAGGTAACCCCCTCCTTTGTTTTTGTCGTTGGGTTTAATATAGTTATCTAAATTGTCAGTATTAGTTAGTTTGATTTGTTATCTAATTATTTACATAAAAATTAGAAAACAAGTTAGGTGACCTGCAATAGCAAGTTTATTTTATATACGGATGATGCACAAAACTTAAATTTTTATATATTATACTATGAATTGTCTTATTCGTGAAATTATTTTTTTAAGGAAAAATACTCAGAAAAATATCTAAACTTTGCCTGAATTTCAGTTGAGCATACTGAACTTTGCGGGTCTATTATACCTGAATTTTTTTTTTCGTATTTTAATGATATATATCTACCTACTTGGATAAGTGCGTATAATTCACACACATTGCACGTAATAGTGTAAAAAATCGTTATAAAACTTTTTTTTCCACATAATAACTCCTCAATTTTCTAAATTTTAATAATTTTATGTTTTTTATTTATTTGCTTTTTTTTTTTTTTCTTTTCTTCAACAATGGAGTATTCAACAAAATACCATGGTTGCTTCATTATTGAATTGAAATTGAACACAATTTCATCACGCACACATCCCAAATGAGTACCCCAAATAAGTCGTCTTCAACACACCCAATTCATTTCCATCAATTTGATCCAATTTCAACACACACACCAAATGGATCATCTTCAATTCCATCAAAATAACAAAATTAACCTTCTTCAGTTCCATCAAAATAGCAAAATTATTTTCATCAATTTAACCCAATTTCAACACACACACCAAATGGGTCTTCTTCAATTCCATCAAAATAGCAAAATTAATCTTCTTTAATTCCATCAAAGTAGCAAAATTATTTTCATCAATTTGACCTAATTTCAACACACACCCCAAATGGATCTTCTTCAATTCCATCAAAATAACAAAATTAACCTTCTTCAATTCCATTAAAATAGCAAAATTAACCCACCATTGCCAGTGACGGATCTACATACAATTCAGGGGTTCATCTGAACCACCTTCGTCGAAAAATTATATTATTTTTATATGGTCAGAAATATTTTTATGTATATATAGTAGATGTTGAACTTCCTTCGACTAGTCCGTATATTACTTCTGAACCCCCTCAGTGAAAATTCTGGCTCTGCCACTGACCATTGCCACCACCAACCAACACACCATTACCGTCGGGAGGAAATTTGTCGGCCAGACATGGTAGTGAGCTCATCCCAAGCCATTGTGTTGGATATGGGATCCTTGTGAAAGTCTCAAACATTTGTTTGCTAATTTTTGATTATTAGTTGTTTATTTCGTCATTTTGTTGCTAATCAATTATCACCTCAGATTGATATAGAGAAAAAGAAAAATTCATGGCAATGTTGTCTTTGCTGCTGGTAATTTTGGCAGTGGTTAAGATTTTGATAAAAAAATGATGAAAGAATAGGAATGGAGAAGAAAGTAAATAAAAATTATTTTAAAAAAATACGTGTAAAAACGAGATTGACGCGTGTATTGCACCGTCAGTCGCCAAAACTGGGTATAGCGTTTCAGGGGGAATTAAATTTACTTTAAAAAAGTCTAGGGGTAATAGGAACCTGCAAAGTTCAGTATGCTCAACTGTAAATTCGATCAAAGTTCAAATATTTTTCTAAGTATTTTCCCTTTTTTTAAAATGTTCATTTTGTACCCTTAATGACATTTGGATTTCCCAACTTTTTAATGAATAGGCGTGTATGAAGGTTATGTATAATTGGATGTGTGTCTGCCGGTAAGACGTATTTCATACCTGTATTGTTGCTTCTGAATTTGGTTATATTCGCTCAAAGTGAAATCTTTTGGAACACATTCTTAATCAATGGAGATTAAGTGTACAATTTTAATATTATACATGTGAAAACAATGACAAAAAACCTCGTATAATCCACAAGTGGGGGTTTGGTGAGGGTAGTGTGTATGCAGACTTTACTCTGCCTTGGAAAAGTAGAGAGACTATTTTCAATAGACCCGGCTCAATCCTAGATGAAAAGGACGACAATAGCAACAAGAAGAAAATACAATAAAAATGCTAACAAATCAATTCAACAAACAACAACAACAAACCCAGTGTATTCCCACATATTGAGGTCTGGGAAGGGTAAGATGTACGCAGTCCATACCTCTACTTCTAAAGAAGTAGAAAGGCTGTTTCCGATAGATAACAAATCAATTCAAGAAAGTGAAAATCTAGGACAACGAAAATACAAGACAAATGCTAATTCTCTCGAATTTATACATGTGCGAAAAATTAGGGATAATTGTCAATTATGGAAAGAACAACATAACTACAAGGTGGAAAATGAATACTCAAGTAAGAAAAAGTTTTCAACAAGGGAGAAATCTTGCGGGGCAGGGGTAGTAGAGAAGTCTGGGACTGGAGTGTGGTACTGTATTAACAACAATTTTACAGAGCAAATGAACTTTTACAGGCAGGTGATTTATCTTTATCCCTTTGCCATCCATAGTTGGGAGGAACTTTTTGGGACACTAAGCTTATTTCTGTTTAGCAATTTATTGAAAATCTAAACATTTATTTCCCCGTCTTAAAAGGGTAAGGATTTAGGTCCCTAGGCTGCTTCATACAACTTAGTTTGCTGCATTTGTATCAATTGCTATTCCTTTATTTTTGTTTATTACCCCATCACTGAAGCTTTAAAGGTCATGAGAGATGTAAACAATTTCAACTGCAATTTCCTTTCCTTTTCATTCACAATTTCCTTTCCATTCAAACTCCCAAACCTCCATTCTTTTACCTTTTTCGATACTTCAATTAATCTTTCTTATTTCATAAATTTTGTATAAAATCTTCAAAAATCTGCATTCAATTAGCTTCCTATAATTTTTTTCCATTGTAAATTTGCTCAAAATTGATACAAAATATTGGCTTCAACTTCAGTTTTAGTTTCAATAATGATAAAATACGGAGGTCAGTGGATATCTGATGTTGAATTTAAGTGTATCAATGTGGTATAAAAGAGTATCAACTGAGTATAGGGATTGCATGTGCATGCAAAGAATTCCCTCTCCCTTTTTTAAAAAGTATATCAATGTAGTATAAGTGTATCAATGTGACATAAAAATGTATTAAATGGGTATAAAGACTGTATATGCATCCATAGGTTCCTTTTTTTTTTTTTTTTAAAAAAGTGTATCACTGTGGTATAAAAGTGTATCAAACTGGTATAAAAGAGTATCAATTGAGTATAGAGACTGTATGTGCATGCAAAGGTTCCCCTTCTTTCTTTTAAAAAATGTGTATCAATCTGGTATAAAAGAGTATCTATTGGCATTTTTTTTATCTTTACATGCATCAAAACATCTCAGACTCACCGTGATTGAGTCGGCCTCTAAGAAGAACATCTCCGACTCACCGTGATTGAATCAGCCTCTGAGAAGAACATGGACCAAGACATGGCTTTTCTCTTACCTTGAGACCTCATTATTTTATTTTCTTCTTCTTCAAGTTTAAAGAACTATGACATTGCTTCAAGTACAAACCTGTATGTAACGATTCTGTAAAATGATCATCATTAGCAACAAATTTGAGGTCAAAATTGACCGCTTTACCCATTAATTTTAACTTTCCTTTATTTCCTATTTTTTGCTTCATGTCCATAGTTTTCAATGCTCTAATGCAAGAAACAACAAATCAATTTTTGATATTGATCATAAAATACAGTAGATTGATCCATGCATAATAGAGGAGGAAAAAAGAAGATTTGAGAAAGTATATTTAGAAAAGAAAAGTGATTTAAGAGTAACAACTATAAAGAGCATTTAATTTCCTTAATTGTGTAAGGAGAGTGATTTTGGAAAAAAGGAAATAAATTGGGCCGACTGGCTCCAATTGTCCTTATTTTCATAGTGTGGGCCATTTCTTTTTAAAATGGTCAGTTCATGTTCTTTTTCCTAAATATTATAACTAAAGACCCAAGAATATATATCTATTTTCTGAATATAAAAAAGTTATAAAAGTAATTATAAAGTAGATTATAAGTAATATTTTTTTACGTATAAAAAATTAAAATTATATATGTATTATGTCGGTTCGGTTTAGGTTCGGTTTGATTTTATTTTTGCTAATACCAAACCAAACCAAGAATGATCGTTTTTTTTTGGAACACCAAACCAATCAAACCAAATCATAAGTAGTTTTTTTTTTTGTCGGTTTGGTTTGATTCATCGGTTCGATTTGTACACCCCTAATTACAACCATATTAAATATTCTGAATTATTTCATTGAGTCAATTTCAAATTCCAAGTCCATTCTTATCACTCCAAAAGTTTTCAAATTTAATTTCTAGTTTCAAACTTTGAATTTCATTGAGTTTATGAAGAAAGTTTTTTCAAATAATTGAATGGAATCTTTCATTAATTTTCCATTAAAACTCGGAAGATTCAATTAGCGAGTTCCACTAATGGAAGATTCAATGAAACTCGCTAATTGAATGGAACTCGCTAATTGAAAACTCAATGGAAGATTCAATTTCCATTAATGGAATTCGGAAGATTAAAAAAATTTAATTTCATGTATGAAGATAAAAATACAGATTGTACATGTATGAAGCTATTCAATCTTCCGTTAATGAAATTCGGAAGATTCAATTTCCATTAATGGAACTCGGAAGATTCAATTAGCGAGTTTCTGAGTTTGAATATTCCGAATCTTCCCTTGAGTTTCAATTAGCGAGTTTCATTAATCTTTCAGAATGGAAACTGAAACGGAATCTTCAAGAATTTAATTTAAATTCAACAATGGAGCAACCATTGTTGAAGAAAAGAAAGAAAGAAGAAAGAAGAAAGAAGAAAGAAGAAAGAAGAGAGAAGAGAGAAGAGAGAAGAAAAAAGAGAGAAGAAAAAGAATGAAAAAATAAATAAAAAATATAAAACTTTAAATAATTATAAAATTAAGGGGCTGTTTGGCAAAAAAAAAAGAGTATAACGTTTTTAACACTTTTCACGCGCTCAATGCGCGTGACTAACACGCAATGGGCCAAGTGACAGATATATGCCATTAAAATACGAAAAAAAGTCCATGGAAGGGGGGGGGTAATAGGACCCCCGTAAAGTTCAGTATGCTCAACTGATAATCCGATCAAACTTCAGGTATTTTTGTGAGTATTCTTCCTTTATTTTTTAAGGCGAAATGATTTAGTGGATCTCTTACTTGTCTGAGTTTGTAAAGTTAACATTTTTACTAGTGGTATACATAGGTTGGGTTTGTTTGATTTTTTATTGAAAATAATCAAACCAATTATGTCCGTTTATTAAAATTATAAACCAAATCAAATCAACATAAAATTATTTTTTTCGGTTTAGGTTTAAGTTGGTTCTTTCGATTTTTTTGAGTTTTCTCGATTTTTTTATAATCTTTATTTTTTTACAATTATATTGTGATTGAAGATTAGATCAAGTATGTTTTCACTCATGTGCTAATTAAAAATCATAATTATGAAAAATTGAGGAGCGAAAAAACTCTTTTGAAACTAAAAAGTAAGATGAAGAGTGAAAACTTTAGGTTTTAAGTTTATATTGGGTTTTGAATCATTTTATTAGCAATTAATGGACAAATATTACAACTTAAAGACCCATATATATATATGTTACATGTACTTTTTAAATATTGAAAATTAATAAAACTAATGAAAAAAGTATTTAAAAAGTAGATTATAATTAAAATTTTATATATAAAAAGTTAAATTACATAGAGAACATGCATACATACATACATATATATACACACACACACATAAATATATTATGTCGGTTTGATTTGGGTTCGATTTGATTTTTTTTTGGTTAACACCAAATCAACCAAACCAAACAATAAGCCAGTTTTTTTTCTCGATTTGGTTTGGTTCTTCGATTTGATTTGTGTAAGACCCGGCAAAATTTCTAGCTTAATTCAGTCCTCTAAGCTTGTTAAGGGGTCCAGGCTTAGAAAATTCTAGTTAAGTTTTCAGACTTAGTTTATTTTTAGCCTTCAAAAGTTGAAATTCTCACTTTGCGACCTTAAAGTCCTTTAAAGTTCGATGTTTAAGTTGACTCTTGATCAGGAATGTCAATAGGGGTTCCCGGACAAGTTTCGGATTCTTCGGACCTCGTTTAGACAATGTTTGAAATCCCAAAACAGTGGACCAACGTGATCTTGGTGCGCCGCGTCGCCTAATGTGTTGGTTAATATTTTCCCCAGCTACTAGCGTGCCATTCCAGTGACACGGCGCGATCTTGGCGCGACGCGTTGGATATCACATCGGCAACCCAATATTCAGTAATTAAAAAGTCGCGTCTCTGAGGGCATTTGGGTCTTTTTTCCTTGACCTTCAGCCTTCAAAAAATGAAACTTAGCCCCTTTAGAGGCATAATACAATCATTATTCTCAAAATTCCCAAGAATAAAATCCTACGGCTATTAATCCAAGATTCAAATTCAAGAGAATTCACCATCAGTCTTCCCAAATTCAAGCAATAAGGTATGTAAAATGTTCATCCAATGATCCCTTTTATCCTTGAAGCTCAAGAAACCAATTTTTAAACCATGAATGGTGATTTTCATGTTGTGGGTTGTATTTTATCCATGTTGATATTAATGTATGATTTTCCTAGTTGAAATCTTTAATGTTTCTCATGATATTATGATAGCATGCATGTTGAAATTTGAATTCTCTTATGTTGAACTCTAGAAGTATGAACTTAAGATGATAGTCATGATGCGTTACCATGTTGTCCATACCCAAATACAAGATTATGCCTTCTAGGTGTTTGTCAAAATGCTTAAGTGAATGAATCTTGAAATTGTGACTCATTTGTAATCTAAATGATGATCCCATGCTATATTCATGTGTTTAAGTTTCCTCTTATGCTAAAGCTATGCTTTGTAATGAATTGATGAAATGCCTATGAGATTAAAATTGTGAAATCATGATATGATGCATGCCTTCCTATTCATGTGCAAATTTATGACTTTCAAAGTTCTCATGAAATCCTTCAATGATTGTATTGTGAGTTGATGACTATTGTCCTGTGTTCAAGAGTGGTCATGTCTTATTATTTTCATGCTATCGAGTCCTGGGGGTATTTAATACCCGACAATTTAGCTGTGTGCCTAGAGCCAGTGTCAGTTGTCAAGATACTCTCAGTCAAGCCATGATCAATAGAATTCAGTCAGTTACAGAACTCAGGAAAACTCAGTAATCTCAGTGTCTGTCCAGTCCCATTCAGTATTCAATTAAATCCTCAGTAAACTCAGTCAGTTATCACAATTCAGAAGTATTTTGTCAGTCAACGAAACTCAACGAAAGTATAATCAGTTCAGTGTCTATTCAGATGGGAGTAGGTTTCAGCACCGAGTGAATCCAAGGATAGGAACTCACCTGCTAGCAAAGGGTGTGATTTTTAGAAGCAATTCTTGCATTCCAGAACTACGTAGTCAGCGTAGGTTGAGACATCAAACCTGCTAGATGAGGGTTGATGAGGTGGCTTAACCTGTTAGATGAGGGTCCCACCGTTCTTGTTAGAGTACCTGATAGATGAGGGTCACTCACAGCTTGTCCTTACCAGTGGTGCGGTATTGATACCCTTCCAATTGGGGTTATAGATTGGACCCCAACTCAGCTATATTATCTTATTTGGGGCAAAGATGACTACCTCACACAGTCTCAGTCTTTAGTAAAGAACTCAGATAGTTCTACTGATTTTAGGACTGTCAGATGCAGTTTCTCAGCTTAGTACGAAACTCAGCTAGTTCCATCATAATCAGATTATCAGATACAGTCACTTAGTAAACATCATATCAATTATCAGTAATCCATGTTATCAGTAAACACAGTATTCAGAATCCTCATGATTCCAGTTACAGTTGTGTATTCATGCATGTATTCTCACACAGTCATGTTCATGTTATTTAGTCAGTTATAGTTCATGCATATGAACCCTGCACTCAATCTACCTCACTTTGCATACCAGTACATTATCACGTACTGACACATACTTTTCTTTTGTGCTATGGTGTTTTATACCATAGGTTCGAATGCTCAGGTTCCCGATCGCACTTAGCAGTTCAGGTTTCAGCAGTCAGAGTCAGTGGTGAGTCGTCATAGTTTGAGGACATGATTATTTCATTATTTCAGTACTTTAGTACTTAGTTTATTTCAACAATTAGAGTTAGTTGGGGACATGTCCCATTAACTCCTTATTCAGACAGTTTAGAGGCTTTTTTCAGACTATAGCATATTCAGATAGTTATTTCAGTTTTGGGTACTTTTATACCTTATTCAGACATTGTTTTATTCAATATTGTTCAGTTTTGAACCTTTTGGCATTTCAGCCCATTATTTTGCGTATTTCAGTATTATTATACAGTTGTTGCAGCAGTTACCAGTAGTGGGTTAGCTTTTCTTTGGGATTATGAGCACCGTGTAGCGTTCGGGGTACCACACTCGGGGCGTTACAATTAGACTTGACAGTTTGGTTTGTACATCCTTGATCTTTACATTTTAAATTCTATTTTGATGTGCAGTGGCAGATCCAAATTTTTATTAAGGGGGTTCAGAAGTAATATACAGACTAGTCGAAAGGGGTTCAACATCTACTTTATATACATAAAAGTGTTTTTGACCATTTAAAATAATATAATTTTCTGACGAAAGTGGTTCAGATGAACCCCCTAAATTCAATGTGGCTCTGCCACTGTCGATGTGTGTAACATAACCGCTTCCATGTCAGCTTTCACATCATTTCTAAATGTTGCATTAAATTTCACGTTAATTTTAAAATGCCACATAAGAAATTAAAAATTAAAATAAATTTAATTAAATAAATAACTTTTACAAATTATAGAAAAAATTTAATTATATTCTTGATGTTTGCTCACAAATTGAGCATCAAATTTATTCCAAATAGTTGAAATTTCTCTCCAATTAATTAAATTTTCAACTATAAATTTAATTACACAAACATAGTAAATTTTTAATTTTCAATTTTGAATGTCTTTGACAAATTCGTAAAAACCCATTATTGCTCTTCAAACTTGAACTTCAAGCTTTTTCAAGCTTATCTATGGGTTCATTAATTTTTCAATATCCACTATCATTCACTTTCGATTCAAGTTTAAATTTTAATCCTAAAAAAACATGAAAAATTTTGAATTGATAAATTAATTTGCAAAAAAATAAACAAAAAATAAACAAGTAAATATCAAACGAATAGGAAGGGAATTTCAAAAATGGAAGATAGATTGTTTTTTTCTTTTGAGTGCAGTGGGGGTTGGGACTGAAGAAAAAAATAGTGGGGTGGGTGGGGTGGTGCTAATGGTATGGGGGTGACAAAGAAGAAGAAATGGAGGGAGGGGGAAGGGGTGACAAAGAAGAAGAAAGAAAAAATTGGAGGGATGGGTGGGTTTAGGGAGCAGGGGAAATGTTTGCTGGATGTGTGTGTGTGTGGGGGGGGAGGGTTGATGGTGAAGAAGAAAGTGGAATTTTGATTTTATTTTTAAATTCACTATTTTTAAATTTTTTTAAAATACTTTACTTACCCCAAACACGTGTCTTCCACCTCTACAATTAAATGCAACATATGAAACAAAAGGGTTTATAATATTATGTTTTGATGAGTTGACTGGTTAATATGACAAAAGTCTAAGTAGAGATGTTCACTTTACAAACTCGGACAAGTACAAAGGTCAACTAGATCATTTCGCTTTTTTTAATGCACACACTCCTCAGACTTCACTGATTTCACTGGTCCGTTGTTGTTGGTGTCCTTTCTACTTAATATGATATCGATTGGTTAATTGTAAATACTAGGTTTGACACACCAGCGACATAAAATTAAAATTTACTTGAGCAATGCAGTAATAGTATAATAGAATGGTCATACTACTCAGTAAGTCGGGATATTTTGATAAAGAGACACTTTGGCAAACTTATTTTATCAAATAGACACAAGTGTTGAAAAATTGGAAGAATAGACATCCTAATGGGTCCACTAAAAAAATATCAACCGTAGCACACAAGTTTAAAAACATGCACTTTAGCCCCACTCCCATTTTAACCTCTATTTTTTAGAAACTATACTTCTGTTTAATTAAAAAAAAATAAAAAGCTCAAGCTTCTCAACCAAGCTCCACTAGCAACCACTATTTGTCGATTTTTCTGCAATTTTTTAGTAATTTTTTATCAATTTTTTCATCATTCACCAGAAAGTGATATTACCTCCATTGTTTTAAGCCATTTTCTCATATTTTTAGCCCCACATTTTCATTCAAAAAATTTAAAAATTAGTCCCATATTTTAAAATTAATTCTAGGCTCAATAGCAATATTCCAACACTCCTTAGGTTGTTTCTAAGTTGTAATCCATTGCATTATTGCGGTGGTCATTGGAAAGGGCAAAATCACGTACTGTACGAAAAGAAAGTAAGAAGAAGACGACTGCAGTCTCTTAAGTCTAGGATCATAAACCACTATTTGGGTCTATTAAATACTATCATTGAGGTATATCATGTTTATTATAGAATACACAGTTGTTGTTGGTGAATTTTCTGGTGAATGAGAGGAGACTCCTAAATGTTGGATTTGGAAAACCACGTCTAAAGAGACAATGTCGATTGCCCTTCATCGCAATGGTTCATACGCTGATATGGTTAAAAGCGTAATGGAGAGCGGTTAATTAAATTATTATCCAAGCGATATGGTCATTAGTTACTTAATGAACGGGAGGGGGAAAATCTATCCAACTTTCATAAGGAATGATAGACATGTGGAATTGTACATGCTTTGCATTGATTTTGATAATTCCAGGCCTATATTGCAGGTTAAAGTTGTTGAAAGGTCCCGAAAAGAAGCTTTCACATCATCCTCAACCCCACCTTCGATAGTGAATGATAGGTCAATGGAATACGATTGCATGGGTGGTCATGAATGGGATAATTCTGAAGAATTTAAAGAAGAGGGGTATGAAGGAGGTGAGGAGAGGTAGTCCGAGCCACAAGCAATCCACTCTTTCTCGGATGACACCGATCTTTGTTTAGGACATATATTCAAGGACAAGAAAACATTGAATATTTTCTTGAAGAAGGTGTCGGTGAAAAAGTCTTTTAATTACACAATAGAGAAAAGTTGTAAGAATTACTACAGGGTGAGGTGCGTAGATCCTACTTGCCGGTGGATGGTGTGTGCATATGCAAATGGAGCATCATGTTGATTTCAAATCCACAAGTATGTGAAGAGCATAGTTGTGGCATTGAACATGTCATGGAAAATCACAAGAATGTCACCGCGGACGTCATTGCCTCACTTTGTTTGAACTTTTTCATTGACAACAAAGGTCCAAGCCCAAAAGAGATTGAGTGGATCGTATTTAGGGAGCTACATTACAGTCCGGGCTATTGGAAGTGTTGGATGGCAGGCGTCATTGTGAAAACACAGTTTGAGGAACACCCAAGCACGGATATGCAGTGCTTCCCACTTTTTATATGTTTTTAACGGCCTCAATCCCGGGTCTATAAATTCTCTCATGGTCGAGGAGGATTCGGGTAAGTTTATGTACTACTTTATGGAGTTTGAGGCTTCCATCCTTGGATATGAATACATGAGAAAGGTTGTTGTCATTGATGGCACACATTTGTCCAACAAGTATGAGGGTGTGCTGTTGTCCGCTGTCACGTAAGATACGCAGAAACATATCTATCCCTTAGCGTATGTGTGGTGGACAAGGAGAATGATGCATCATGGGGATTTTTCTTTGAGAATTTTAAGTTTGTTGTCGTCGATGAACCAGAATTGTACGTCATCTCCAACAGACACGCAAGCATAGCCAACGACCTTGTAAAGCATTATCCGCTTACGCTTTATGGTGTTTGTATGAGTCATATCAGTGAAAATATTCGAAAGAATCACCATAATGCAGATTATATCCATTTGCACTACCATGCGGTCAAGGCGTACACGTTGAAAGAATTTAATGACTACTTCTACGTCTTTAAAGAAAAATGTCCCGATGCAGCAGTTTGCCTCGAGCATGACCCTGGATTTAAAAAGTGGAGCTGGGCTCACTTTTTAGGAAATAGATTCAACGTCATTACCATAAACATTGTCGAGTCGCTCAACGCAATATTGCTCGACGAAAGAGAGTATCCAGTGACGGCCATCTTCAATTCAATTGCACTTAAGTTTGGCAAAATATTCAGGAAGAGGTATGCGGAGGTGAACAATTCAAGGACTACATTCATTCCCGAAGCCGAGAAGATCTTGAGGAAAAACATGATTGAGGGCGACACA
Source organism: Capsicum baccatum var. pendulum (assembly GCA_030864225.1). Taxonomy (NCBI): domain Eukaryota; kingdom Viridiplantae; phylum Streptophyta; class Magnoliopsida; order Solanales; family Solanaceae; genus Capsicum; species Capsicum baccatum. The sequence goes on from CM061551.1 coordinate 110,636,781, forward strand.
TTATTTGAGAACAACATAAACAGAAGCACCGACGAACTCACTGTGGTTGGTTGTGGTCCTTCCGCCAAAGTTAATTTATAAAAAAGGTTTTGTTCTTGCATAAAGTACGACTTGGTGAAATTGCCATTGCGCTCATGCAATGGCAGCATTGTATTTGAAGCACGGGGACGATTATGGTATTAGAATTTACGTCCACTCTTTGCTCATATGTTTGAAAGAATCATACCTCCTTACATACTTGGAACGTATTTGTGCAGTACCTCTAAAGTCAGAATTGAGCGTGGTGCGGGAGTATCTAGAAATACAAGTTCTTCTACCAAATTTCGATCCCAAACTAGGAGGAGGTGGGTGAAACACGTAAAGGATGTGTTGGAGTCTTCAAGGCTCAAGAAAAGGAAAAAGTGCTCCAAGTGCAAAAGTCCAGGGCATAAGAGAACAACATGTAGCCTTAATGTAGGAAAATAGGATTGACATTGCATTTTTTTTGGTTTTGTCAAATGCACTAGACAATTTGTAATGTCAGATGTTAGTATTCTGTTTTCAAAGTTAATGAACTGCAACCAAAATTGATTTTTTTCATGTATTATCGATCCCAATTCATTTATTATATACTATGCACTAAATAAATTATACACTATAGTCATCGACTAGCCTCAATATATAATAAATCTATGTTCAGTCTCCAGAGTAAATATTCAATACGTAGTGTATAATAAACCTCTCAAGTTGTCTATTAACCAAACCCTTTTCTTCGTACACTGAACGATTCAAAGTAATAATGACGCATTGAAAAAGGTGCCGTTTTGAAAAGACCTATCCTAATTTATTTATTAAATATTATGTATAAAATTGATTATACACATTACACATCAACTAGACTCATAATAATTAATAAATCTATGAGTGGTCTATATAGTAAAGATTAAAATACGTAGTAAATAATAAACCTTTCGAGTGATCTATTAACTAAACCCTTTTCTTCATATACTAAATATTTCAATGTAATCGACTGCCGCGACTTTTCATTACCTATTCTCTCGCGCCTCTTCACCTTTCCTCTACATGTGTATAACATCTATTGGTCAATTTTTTTCTCCTCTGGTATATTTAAAGTGGCTACTGGTCAATTCTAAACTCACTATTACTACATCACTAAGCAAGAAGAGAAGTAGTGAATAGAAATTAGGAGTGTGCAAAAATTGAACCCACCGATAAATCGAGTTGATAAAAATATTATTGGTTTATTTTTATTGGGTTATTGAGTTAACAGGATTTTAATGATTATAAAAAAAAATTATTGAGTTATTCGTTCGGTTTGGTTCTTCCTTACTGGGTTATTGGATAAACCGATAACCTAATAAGAATATAGTAGATTACTATTATATATATATATATATCTTAATTTCTCTTAACATTTAGTTCAAACTTGAGGATTCTTGTAAATCAAAACCACGTAGGTTTTGGTTGTAATTTAGATTCTGTTTCTTTTCATATTAGTTACTATTTTTTCTATTTTATGAGTATTTTCTTACCATTTAAACCAAAAACCAAACCATTAAGGATTAAAAATCGATAAACCAAAAATTGATAAAAAATATCTTATTGATTTGGTTATCGGTTTAGCATATTTAGAAACCAAAAATCGATAAACAAAACCGATAATACATAAAATCGAACCAAACCGACCGATGCACACCCCTAATAGAAATGGCAAGAAGAAGGTAACCTCTCCATCCAATGCGTAGGATGACCACAACCCGCAACCTTGATTTTCTCTGATTGAGGAGCGACCTGGACTTTCTGTTCCAGGGTCTTGCCGCTGATCAGCGACAGCTAGACATGGAGCTCCACCGGATGTCCCATTTCCTTCGGGCCATAGCAGAGACGCTCCACTTGGACCCCTACTACCTAATCACCCCCTACTTCCCCCTAGGATAGTGTAATTTAGAAAAATGTGGTTCATTGTGGAAGCTTTCATGGTGGCTCCATTTTGTAAATAAAAACTTCCCTTTTGTCTTTTTTGCTGGGATTATGTCCCAACATTAGTATATGTAAATGCAATCAACTTTATAATTTAAAAACTTTCATTTATGTACAACTTTATATTTAATTTATCTTCAGCATTGTCTTAAATTTTTGTTTTTGGTCCCTATATTTCAGTAATAGCCATTTCTGATAATGAATATTTATGTCTTCTATAATCATCAGTACGGTATGTTTATGTCTTCTATAATCGATCATTAAAGTTTAATATAGACCCTTTCATTGTATGGCCTAAAAGACCCATTTGAACAAGGACTAAAGACTGTTTAGTTAATGGTAAGAAAGAAAATATTGAAGAAATACTAGACTATGCAAAATATGTATTATATAATGATGTCTTTGTTGATGATTCAGTGTATAGACTTATTATCGATTTGACAGTATGTCGATTATCGACCTACTCAATGGTCTATGATCAACTTATTGAATATATGAACAAGTTAAAATAATGAAAAAAAAGAGAAATTAAATAACATAAAATTAAAGCATGTCAATTAACACCATTCAAATATTATAAAACAATTTAGGTACATCAATTGTGACACCCAATCACTACTGAACGTGATCAAGTGTTATCTAAGGCATGCTATAGTCGTTGATCATTGAAATGAGACTAAAAAAAGGAGAACAAAATAAATTAAATTAAAATAAAATGAATATGAATCGTCCAAGCACAACAAAATAACTACATATCATGAAATGAGATTAGACGTGTGTAATGAGCATAAAGAAGAGTGATAGTTGTCACTTGTGGGTGTTCACTGGACAAATAATATTTGGAAGCATGTAGTCCTTATCAATGCAAAGGTTTGTTCTGAGTAATTGGTTGTTACTACCATTGCTCCCCTTATACTCATTTGATCGAGTGCCCAATTATTTTGTACTCTCATATGATGATATTTAGTCACTTACATTGCGTGAATGATGTTTATTTATTTTATTTTATTTCTCCTTTTCTTAATCCCATCTTACTTTTTAATAAACCTATGATGATATCATGCATATATTATAGATAAATATCTTTATCTATATCAGATAATATTAATTGTAACACCCCCTATTTTCAAGCTAGAAATTGAACCATCGTTCTTACATGTGTAAGCTATAATCCCATGATTATATTTGAATTCATGTGTCATAATATTTATCATAGTGTGTGAAGTGCTTTCGAGATGAAAAATGTCCATAGGAATAACTTAGAACAAAGTTGAGCTAAGAGCCTTTGATTCGTCCAAAGTTTGGTAGTCGATTCTACAAGGGTCTAATTTGAACGTGTATAACTTTTGATATACATATAATTTTTAAGCTCAAGACCTACCAAATTGCATATATTATTGAGTCCACTTTTCAACGATACTAATTTTGGTTAAATCCGATGCCCGAGCAAAAAGTTATAGCTATTTTTGTGAGAGGCAGTGAGGGCGCACGATAAATCCGCACCACGGGGGTTAGACCACCGGGATAAGGCAGGTGTCGCGGGGTATATCACCCCGGACTGAATATCGCATCTTCTGGTCCATTCCTTCACGTTTTCAATTCCTTAAGGGTCAAGGGGCACTTTGGTCCTTTTCCCTCAACCCAAACGTCCAAGGGATGATTTATAGCATCCAAAAACACATTATTTGCCCATCTTCCTCAAAATTTCTCATGTAAAAACCCTTTCCATTCCCCTATGAACAAAGTTCAACTTTCTCCTCTCAAGATCACAAAGAATTTAAGATTTTACGAGATTCAAGATTTTTCCCCCAAGAAATTCAAGAACTCAAGTTTCAATTTCGAGTTTCTTCACGAATTATTCAATTAAGGTATGTGAGAGTTCATCCATGGGTTCCCTTTCACCTATGGGGCCCAAAAATACTTTTCTTTCAATTGAAGAATGAATCTTCTATGATTATGGTATTTTATATATTAAAAAAAGATTGAATCTCATGTTTTCATGGTAATTTAAATGCGATTTAAGCCCATGTATGATTCAATGCAATATTTGATTTCCCCATGCTATGAATTTGAATGTTCTGAAGTCCTATTTCAAGTGAATTCCATGTTAAGTACCAATTTATGATTTTAGTCACGTAATCATGCTATTTCCACATGTTTAAAGCTTTCCATGTTCAAGCTTATGATTCTCACATGTTTGGTGGATTGTTCATGTTTTGGGTCTTTGAATCATGATTCCCATACTATAGTTTTAAGTGTTGATAGTGTGTTTTATAGTTATTCAATGTTGGTGGGTTATGAATATCTGATACCTATGTGATTTACATAAATTCAGCTTTTCAAGTATTCGGATAGTTAATTCATGAATCTTATCAGTAAAATCAGATATTCATATTCATGATGAGCATTATCAGTCTATATAAATCCAAAATTTATGGTTTCAGTAATGCAATTATGCTATTCCCATATGTTTCACTCACTTCCATGCTTAAGTACATGAATTTCAAGTGTTTGATGAAATGTCTAAATCATTGAATTTTGAAACATGATTCTCTATTTTGGTTTTATAGCTTTCATGTATTCCTATTGTTATTTCATTGAGTCCTAAAGGGTTATGAACACCCGCTACTTAGTTGTTTACATAGTTTTCAGAATCTTCATAATGGTTTCATATAAACCATGAGTCTTGTTATTCAGTTAGTATTATGTTCAGTTGTTGGCTCAGTTAAGCTCAGTTTGTTCAGCAATCAGTGTCTTTTAGTTGGGAGTAAAATTTAGAACCGAGTGAATGTAGGGGTGACATCTTCCCCGTCAGTAGGAATGAGGCACTTGTCTCCCCCGTCAGTTAAGCATGAGGCATTTGTCTCCCCCGTTAGTAGGCATGAGACGTTAGTATCAATTCCTAGGTTATAGACCTACATCTCCACCGTAGACTTTGAGGGGTCCTCCATCAGTTAGGCATGACACCCTCCTCTTTTAGGATATTATATTAGTGGATCCACACAACTAATATTAATACCCGTGGCATTGTACCGTCACTCTTCCAACTGGGGTTACAGGTTGGACTCTGATAGTACATTAGGGCATGTCAGTTATATCTAGCTCCAACAGTCTCAGTTCAGTATTCAGTACATAATTCAATTCAAGTTTGTATTGACTATAGTATACAGTTTATCAGTTATTCAGTTATCAGATTTCAGTATTTTTATTCTACAGATTATTGCAGAAATATGTATATGTTTGGTCTTGCATCTCAGATATCATAGTTTTCATGCACTCATGCTCAATATATTTGTGTATTCAGATCCTTGAGTTATGTCGGTTTCCACCCCATAGTTTTAGGCCTAGTATTCATACAGTACCCATGTTTTTACTATCTTCTAGCTTCAGTTCTATTTATATTATAAAAGTAAAGTTTTAAGAAACTAAGTGTAGTTATTCACCAGCTTATTAGATTACGTAGTTACTAATGTTTTAAGATATTTCAGCTTTCAGTCTATTTCAGTCTCTTGGTGAGTTTACTTACACTTAGCATGCATGTTTTAAGATTTCATATCAAATCAGTTTTACTTATTGCATTCACCCCCGCTTACTCAGTACATTCCAGAGGTACTGATCCACATATACGTCTGTATGGCTACATTATTTCATAATGTAGGCATCAGTTGTAGTCCACACATCATGACCAAACAGTTTCAGTTTTCAGCTAGCAGGTGATGAGTTCTCCTATTTCGGAGACTTCAGTCAGATGTTGTTCATATACTTTACTTTATTACTCATACATATTGATTAGTAGTAGCTGGAGGAATGTCCCAGCTATATATAGTAAGTATAGTAGAGGCTTCATAGATGTCAGTCAGAGTCTGCCATGTAAATTCAGTTCTCTGTTCAGTTTTATCACATTGTAAATTGTATTAGTATTATAATTCTTCTCAGATTTTCTCATGATTATATGTAACGACCCGATACTACCCCCTAGTCGTTACACGGTGCTTACGGTCGACCACAAGCTAACCCATGAGCTATTACCTGCTATGAGCACTAAATAATATAATCATGAATGCGGAAGAATAATTGAAATGCCATAAGGTTTTAATAATGAAACGACTACTGAATTATGAATATGGCACAATACTGAAATCTGAATAATCTGAATAGCTAACTTTAGTGTCTAAAAAGCCTTTAAACTGGATACTGTGAGTTGATGGGACAACCCCAACTAACTCTAATAACTACTGAGATAAAGACATAAAGTAATATAATCTATCCTCAGATGATGAGAACTCACCACTGCTAATGTACCGCTGATGATCTGAGTGACTAAGTGTGATCCGGGAACTGAGCGTCAGCACCTATGATATGATACATCATAACATAAAAGAAAGGTATGTGATCAGTACTTTGAATGTCCTGGTATGCTAAATGAGGTAGGCTGATGTGCATGGTCTCATGAATAGGAATAATAATAATTAATTGGACATGTATGTAAAGCATGGAGTACTGAATAAAGAGCATGGAATCTATAGATACTGAAAATGCATGAAAATCTATAAATACTGAGGATGTATGACCATGCATATAACATGAACTGAGTAAAATCTGTAAAATGAAATACTGAAATAACTAAAATCTGTATGCTTTGGTCAAATAACACTAAGACTGAATAACTGAGTTGGGACTGTAACTGAGACTATATCTGAGACTACGGGAGGTATCATCTAACCGACATTTTCCAATTTGAGCTAATCGGGGTCCAACCTATAACCCCAATTGAAAGGATGTTAATACCGTGCCATGGGCACTAACAATGGTTGTGTGGATCTACTAAACTGATATAATGTCCAAAGGACTAAAGGTGTCAAGCCTGAACTGACGGGTGACCCCTGTGAGATAGTCATGCCTAATCTGACGGGTGACTACTCATATCCTATGTTGGCTACGTAATTCTGGAGTATAGGGACTGCTTCTAACGACTCTGCCTATCTGACAGGGAAGCCGCCATCCCTACACTCGCTCGGTGCTAAATCCCACTCCCAACTGAAAGACACAAAGATACTAGACTGTTCTGAGTTTAATAACTGATATTTGATTATTCTGAGAATGTTCATAATATAATCTGAAGACTATTTTGTAATGCAATGGGACTAGACTAAATAAGCAGCTATGGTTTTCGAGTATTAATACCCCCAGGACTCAAAACAATAATACTGAAAAGACACTAAAGCTTGAAGACCAAAACATGAAGGCTCTTATAAAATAAATCACTCTTGTAGGCATTTTATCAAACACTTGTAGTTCATGGTTTACAACAATCATATGAATGTCATGGAATTTGTAAGAATAGCATGAATTCATCATAATAGTATTGAATCATGGTTTAATTTAATAAACAATAGTATTAAAACATGGAAGATTGAACAATAACAATAATTTCATGGTAACATGGTATAAAATCAATAGTACATGGAGATTTATGGATGAAATCATAATTTAAAACATAATAACTTGAAAAGATGATGGTTTTGTAATTAAAAAGGATACTTGGACTCCATGGATGAAAGGAATCCATGGATGAACATCTAATATACCTGGGATGATGAATTCGGAAGGATTGATGGAGAGTTCTTGAGATTTGATCTTGATTCTTGAAGGTTAGGGTTTTGCTACTTGAGAGAATGTTCTTGATTTTGGGAAAAAATTGATATGAATAATGCCCAATTAGGTTATTAGGGACGTAGTTTCGTGTTTGGGGCTGACTGGGACAAGGGGAAAGTACTTAAAAGCCTTTGGAATTAAAACTCGAAACTAACTGAAAATCTCGATTTTCTAGGCTGGCGCAACGCGGAGCTATCACGCCGTGTCACTGGAATCGGACAACTGGGAAACTGTTCTGTGGCGCAAATCTGGGAAATCACGACCCTTCACTGATTGGGACCTGAAAGTTCACCGCGACGCGGTGGTATCATTGGAAATGGATAATTATCAAGTTGAACTAAGGTGAACGCGCCAGGATCATAAACCCTCACTGGAATTCGCCAAATGGGATATTGGCCTGCTTCGCAATGCGCTAAATGTTAAAATGATGGTGTTTAACGACTGAAACTTAAAATCGCCACAACTTCTTACCCAGTTATCAGATTTGAGTGAATTTTATATCGTTGGAAAGCTAATTGAATTTCCTATGCAATGGTAGGATCTAAACTGAAAAATAATGAGTGTTTCAAAAATTTTATATACAAATACTCATGTATTGAGACTTAGATTATGCTAAGGAAATACAGGGTGTTACATTATATTACCACACAACAGAACCAGTTATTAAATATATTATAAATCAGTTGCTTGACAAAATTCCAGTTCATGGGTTAGCTTGAGATCACTTGTGTTTTCATGCACCGTGTTATGACTAGGGCTAGTCTCGAGTCGTGACATTAATAGTCATGTATCGACCAATTGAGTCTAGTGGGAAGTAAGATGAGATTAAAAAAAGGAGAAATAAAATAAATAAACATCATTCACTTAATGTAATATGATTAAATATCATCATATGAGAGTACAAAATAATAGGACACTCGATCAAATGAGTATAAGGGAGCGCAATGGTAGTAACAACCAATTACTTTGAACAAACATCTGCATTTAGAAGGACTACTTGCTCCCAAACATTACTTGTCCCATGAACACCCACAAGTGACAACCATCACTCTTCCTTATACTCATTGCACACGTCTAATCTCATGTCAAGATATGTAGTTGTTCTTTAGTGCTTGGATGATTCATATTTATTTTATTTTATTTTATTTATCCCCCTTTTTAGTCCCATCTCAATGATCTACGACTATATTATGCCTTAGATAATACTTGATCACGTTAAAAAATGATTGGGTGTCACAATTGATGTATCTAAATTGCTTCACGATGTTTGAATGATGTTAATTGACATACTTTATTTTATTTAATTTATTTTTTATTTTTTTGTCACTATTTTAATCTATCCATATATTCAGTAAGTTGAGTATAGACCATTGATTAGGTCGATAATCCATATACTGTTAAATCGATAATAAGTCTATACACCGAATCATCAATAAAGACATCAGTATATAATACATATTCTGCATAGTTGATTATGGAAGTCATAAATATTCTTTAGATCCCCTTTGAAGTAAATGATAAACCATTTGAATTTTTCCCAACAGTCTAATCCTTTACCAACAGTAACAAGGTATAATTTTCCAACAGTCAATTTTTGGTAGCCCTACTATATAAATGAAAGGGACCTTTTGAACTCCTCCATGTTCATTCATTCACCCCTTTCTCGTTTTGATTCATCAATAATAATGTCACAATTATATCAAACGTTCAAAAGTACTTATATTTGTCATTGTGGTAATCCCACTATTTTAAAGACATCACGAGCCGAAAAGAATTGAAGCCAAAATGTTTATAACTGTGCGGTTGAAAAGGTGTGTTTTTGTCTAAATAAAAAATTATTTATGATAATCACATAATATAATTTTTTAATTTATCGTCATTATTTTAGGATAATGGTGGATGCTCTTATTTCAAGTGGATTTCTTCCGAATCCGAGGAATCAAAATTTCTAGGTGTTGAAACTTTAAACTGTTGAAAAGGCTTAGAGAATCTGAAGAAAATAAGGATCTTATGACATTATATAGTGAATCGGAACACAAGATTGATCACTTAAAAGAACTGTTGAAAGACGTTGAAATTGAGACGGATCAACTTAAGCATAGGTTGGCTATGACCGAAGAAAAATAGAAGGACCTAAAATTATGGTGTATGGTTTACTATTAGTTTTGTCCTTTTGGAAAGGTGTAATGGGGTTGTAATGGGATTAAATGTTTTATGTCTCTTGCGTGAATCGACTACTTTTCATTATATTATATATGCTTTACCTTTTTCATTCATTAACTACACAACGTTGTATTATATATGCTTTGTCTTTTAGTCAAAGTCTATAATCAACAATGACATTCATGTAAAAGTAATGAGACATTAATTATATAAATTCTAAAATATTTATCATAAACTATAAATTTAGTTTCGAAAATAAAATTGTTCAGCTCTACATGTCCACAACTTTAAAATAAAAAAGTTAGATTGTCTTGTCTTCTTCTTCTTCTTCTTCTTCTTCTGCTGCTGCTGCTACCAGCAGCCGCTGCCGCTGCCTCCGCCGCCGCCGCCGCCGCTGTCTTCTTTCCTTCTTCTCCTTTTTCTCCTTCTTCTCCTTCTTCTTCTTCTTCTTCTTCTTCTTCTTCTTCTTCTGCCGCTGCTGCTGCTGCTGCCGCTGCTGTCGCCGCCGCTACCGCTGTCGCCGCCGCCACCGCCACCGCCTCTGCCGCTGCCCCCGTCGCCGCCGCATTCTTCCCTTCTCCTTCTCCCTCTCCTATTTTTTCCCCATCTTCTTCATTATTTTCTTCTTCACAAATAATTTTTTTATTTTTTTCTTCTTGCTCTTGCCTGTCTTCATCATGATTACCGTTCTCTACACTAACTGATTCATCAGTTTTTTTTTTCACAAACAACTTCTTCATTGTTTTCTTTTTTTTTTTTTTGATTGCCTTCATCCAAATTTTCCTTCTCTATAATAGCTGCATCATCAGGGATCATCACCTCATCAACATTGATCGAGGCCTGTTCCAAAGCTGCTACCTCAAGGAGCACTTCTTTAATGCCACCGTCATCGCGAATAATCCTCACTGATGAATGCTGACTTTGGACCTGCACACCTGCATTTTCAAATATTTACAGTTTATGATAAACTATACTATCAGTTAATAAAGAATGATATAGATGCTATTATAAGTAAAATTGATTATATAAAATATGCAACTTTTATAATATACAGAGGATATATTACCTTCATCTTCTTCCTTCTTCTTCTACTTCTCCTTAGTCTCTCTTTCTTTCAAAAAATCAGTAATATCCTTCATCACCTCTTCCATCCTAAACACACCTTCTTTTAAATTTTCGATCATTGATGTCTTTTTCGATGCTCTCAATTAACTTGTCTTCGCACTGCGAGTGACACATCTTGACACAGGATTTCACCCAAATCTCGATCATCATACCCGTCCTCACCATCCTCCGATGAGGTGATGAAAGTCACACCCGTTGTCTCGCCCTATTTCATACTGGTCGAAACATCACACAACATTTTAGTGGTCGTTGTAACTCTCGAATTTTGAAATTTTTTTAGAGTCGCCATCTAACTTTTAGGAAAATTAGAAAAAAATATTTTTTATGTTAAACTCTGTTTTGGTCTATTGAAAATATTTTAAGATTTTGAATAAGGGTTTTGGTTACTCGAGGGAAGGTGTTAAACACCCCTTAGAACCTATCCAAAGATAGTCGTTAAACCCAATTTAAAAAAAATATTTACTTCGTTATTTGCTAAACTTGTAATAAGAAAAACTTTACTATTTTGAGAGAATAAAATTCGGGGTATATAAAATTGCACCACTACAAGGATATATAGTTTACTGTATGCATGTTTCAAAAATATGAAAATGAAGAAGAGGAACGTAAAATATAGTACCATTATTATAATATGTATCTTGAAAATGATAAAATATAATTTTTTATAAGAATATGATATTTGATAGAATATGGAATCATATATGTATGAAATCATTTTTAAGTAAAAGGAAAAAATTGAAATTTTATTCATTATAAATTGAACGTGGGAGTAAAAGTCTTAAAACCTATACTATGTTAGCTAAGGATGTAAAACAGGTTTGCGCGTATTTGGAATATAAATAAATCATGCTAATAGTAGTAGTAGTAGTCTTAGCTCTAGATTTGCAAAACTCCTGTAGTCTGAAATTTAACAAACTTAACTTGTATTTTTCAATTCTTGGAACCAACATTTGCAGTTAAACAAATAAGCATGGAGCAACTAAGCGACCACATCTCACCATTACAGGCCTTGGCAATTCACAAAGGTTAAAAATAAAATCAAGTAGACAACCATTGTAATTCAAAAATGTTAGCAACGAATACAATTAAGAACAAACTAAAGAGGAGGTTTCAAGTTCTCTAATAGAATCCGTCACCAAGTCGAAAGCCAGAAGAAAGCTAAGCTCTATCAAACAAAGAAAGTAGTGGACATGAGCTCTAGTTTGCGCGGAGGCAAGAGTTCTTTTGAACTCCACGTATACTCCAGCGGTGTACATGTACAAGTAAAGTAAAGGATTAAAAATTGAACTTGAATTAAGTAACTAAGTAACAAAATAATATGCGATTCTATAACCGAATAACTCAAACATTCAATGTCGGGATTAAGCAAGCACATAAAAGAAAATGAGTAAACTCGAACAAATAACTTAAACGTCCAACGTTATGATCAAGCAAACATGTGAAGGAAAATGGGTAAACCTGAAACATGATTCCAGTAAACAATCACCCAAATGGAGCTAATTGGTGCATATTTTAACAAATAAAAGTTGGATAAAGCCTCAGGCAAATAATCCCTCCACACCCAAACTAAAATTGTCATCCTATTCCAGAGAAAATCAAGAACAACTCCAAACTAACACTTTGTTTGGATAGTGGTTTGTCATGGTTTCATAACGTACAGTACTGTATGATATGATATGGTATAGTATAATACAATGTTTGGATAGACTGTATCGTTCATTATTGTTTAATGACAATTTTATTGTTTGGTTTGACAATATGGTATTGTATTGTAGCTGATAAATTTTCTAAACTGCCCTTAATCATTATAAATGTTAAATTTATCAATAATTGTTAATAAAATAATTTTCTTCCTACTAATCTGTCATAAATTATGCCATGTAGATATATTAAGTTGTTAATTTTATGTAAATTCTAACAAAGTCAATAAAATATAAATCAAATAAATAAAATCGAATTTATTTTTTATAGTAACAAATTTTATTTCTTAAGGGTGTTTTGAAACATGATACCAATGACAAGTACAAAGTTTGAATGCATTTTTTTTGTATATGCTACGGGTGCGTTCGGTGTGGAATCCCAAAAAAAATATTTTTCAAGAAAATAAATTGTTTCTTACTTATTTTTTTGTGTTCGTAACACAAGTAGAAAAATATTTTCTAAATGCATTTGTATATACTTAAAACAAAATAATAAAAACAAATATGATAAAAGGGAGGCAGGGTAAGAAAAAAATTGATTTTTTTTTTTAAATTAGAGGTGGGAGTAGGAGGTCGGGATAAGGGGTAGGGGTAAGAAAAAAATTCTATTTTTTTTAAAAAACACTAATTTAAACAATTTTTTTTTTGTTTGGGGGAAGGTGGAGGAGGGATGGTAGGGGATGGGGGTGGTGTAAGAAAATTTTCTTAAAAGTTCTAAAAAATAAATTTTAAAAATAAAAATGAAATTGGTGGGGGGAGGGTTAGTAGGTGTTGGGTTGGAGAGGGTCGAGTAAGAACAAGTTTTTGAAATATTTTTAAAAAATAAATTTAAAAAAATTGGGGTTTTGGTGGGGTTGGGCCGGGTCAAGTCAAAGAAGGGGGGGGGGGGGTTGAGGCTGGTGGGGTGGGGGTCGAGGTAGGAGGTGGAGAGTTAAATAATATAAAGTGAGGATAAAATGAAATTATATAATATTAAGTGTATAATTGAAAAAAAAAAGAAGCAAACCATGTGATACCACCAAATTGGTGGTCACATAAAATAGGGATTTTCATGGTTACCAAACCATGAAATTAAATCAAACCATATCATACCATACATTTTAAGAAATAATCAAAATAAACATGATTCTCTTAATAACTCTACCATACCATACCATACCACGGGAAACCACCAACTAAACAGAGGGTAAAGGAATTCCAATGGATGGGATCATAACAATGTAAACCAAATCGAATTCAAGTGCGCAGGTATACTTATGCTTAGCAACCCTCTTTTACCGTCTGTGATTGCAAGGAAACAAATCTAAAACAACTACTAATGAAAAACTTGACTTAGAGACCAAACATTTATAGAATAGGGAGGGGTGTATTTTTTTTTCTGAAGTATTTCTTGCAACTACACATAATGATCGAATAAGATTTTTTTAAAAACCATTAAAGAACATGGAAATATGTTGCACACACCGTATATAGATCACTTCAAAATTTGTGAAAGAAAAAGAAAAAAATAGAGTTCCCAGTTAGATAATTTAATGGACGAGACGTGTATACCTTGTATTAATATCCTGTAACTTAGCTATTATTGAACCCAAATAAACATGTAAAAGTAAACAAGCAGAGAACTTATATATAGTCATGCTTTGAAATAGGAAAAAGAAAATAGTGATCCCCTGCCATGAAGTCATTGACAACTAGCACCAACTTAGGCGTTGTTCAAATCCCAGAAATATATGTACAAACGATCAATGATACAAATAACATAATATTATATAAAGTGATTGAGAAACTGTTTAAGACAACTGGTGCATAATCAATACTGATCGCTTAGTGAAATATAAGCTCAAGTTATAATCATGTTCATGCGATAAAATCAAGTTGCACTGACCTACAAAAATTTGTATGAATCAAATTTCAAATCATAAACTCGCGAAGCCTCTTTTCATGTTAAGTTAGAAGTTGAGAATTCATTTAAGCACACAGCTGGACCAAGATACGTCAAGCAACTAAAGCCATGTTCTAGCATTCAAGTAAAACATTAAGATTTCATGACGAACAACCAACATATATAAAGTTTTTAGCACCCTTTTGATGCTAAACAGAGGCTGCTAACACCTTTTAAAGGCACAGCTAGATAAGAGGGAAGTTAAATAACTATTACCATGTCTTAAAACGTCCAAACGAACACAACGCTGATCTTACACGAGCCACCAACCAGACACAAACTGTGAACCGCGTAAACTTGTTCATCGATAGTCCACAAGTTATAAATATTTGACTGATGCTTAATCACTAATAAGCAAAAGTAAATGACCAGAAGATATTTGTTTATTCATATTTTCTCAATCAGAACAAATCAACTAGAATGTATAACCACCAAACCAAACACGACCAGTGAATTACAAAGCTAAAATAAGAATCACGTAATTAAGGTGGGATAAATTTTACTCTTACAGGTGTTCACGAGACCCCCTTCGACCCACATCAAAAGGTAAAAGAAACTTAAAAAAAAACACCTATGCGCACATATCCACAAGAACCACATATTCACACATGAAGCAACATTCGAAATCAAAATTTACAGTTTGTCTGCAAGACTAAACACAACAACCACAACACCAGCTTGAAATCGAGGTGAATCCCATGTTCATAGAATCAAAATATATGAAGGAAAGGAAACAAAATGAAATGAAGGGAGGCTGGTTCGCACCTTTTTTGGTGCAGCAAAAGCATAGCTACGAAGATGAGGGTTTTCTGGCGACGAATTCAACTCCGAGGATTCCGAACGTTTGCGCTCTAACTTTGTTCTATTATCACTCGTTATTGACACTATTTCCTGTCTTTTCTCAAATTTTCAACCTTGTACTCACTCTGATTTCTTCTTTCTCTTTCTTTTCTAACCTCTTTTGATCCCTTCTTTCTCTTACTCGCCTCTCTCTCTTCTTTTTCCCCCTTCTTAAACGAAATTGGATACAACTATTTATAGCCAATAAATAATCCATTTTGAATTTCAAAACTTAACCCTTTGAGATATGGAAAGGATTCAGATTTGACAAAGGTGAAAGGACATGAAAACATATCCCCATAATTCGAATTTGATTGATAGTTTGACATCGGATTGGATTTTGAGCAACAAAACAAGCAACCAAGAGTCTGAAGTCAATAATGAAGGCTCAATATATCAGAGGTAAAGAGAGGAGAGTTTCATTTGATTGATATCATTGTACACTGTTGTTGTTATGGGAGGGAGGAGAGTAACAGAAACAATTTTGAGTCAGGGCACTATTGATACTCAGAGGTGATTGACGGGGTTAGATAGGTTCAGTGGATTTTTGGGATGGGGGAGATGGGTTGCGCAGATAGTGTTATTTTCTTCTACGGGTATGCAGAATCTGTATATACAGAACAAGTATTTCAACTAGAGTTCAAGTATAAACAAGAATACAATGAATTATATCAAATACCCTCAACATAAGATCAAAATGACCTTTCCAAGTATTTTATTTTTTCCAGAAAATAGATGAAATAGAAATGAATAAGGCCAAGTCGTCCAAATTCACACAGTTTCCTTAAGAAAACAATTCCCCTCACTGTACCCGAGGTTATGAAATTTTTTCTCCCAGGATAAAATGGCCTTCAATCCAAATATAACGATACCTCAAATATTTGGACTCGTCAAACGCACTCAACAGTTTGAATGATCACACAGAATTTTTGAAGACAAGAAAAGTATTTTTTATTATGAAATTTTGTATCAAAACCTGTGGATGAAAGTAGGTTTATATAGCCATAACATGCCTCTTCTGAAAAGAAGCGTTGGTTCACTCCAAAGGTTACACCTTTGCTGTGAGTTCATGTTTGTTCATCAAAGATTGCATCTTCTCCTGAATATTCATCTCATTTCATGAATCAGTGTGTCACTTCATTGAAGGATTACATCCTTCTGAAGCATCATTTCGGACCATTGCAACCTTCTGTAGCCTCAGTTTAGAACAATGTATCATTTCTGAAGCACCAGTTCGAAAACAATACATCAGTTCACTTGAAATAGTGCAACTGTTACTGCATGTATATATAAATGGAGGTCCGAAACACTGCAGAATTTTTTTTTGGCATTCTTCGGAATTCAAATAAAGTTTGTCCAAAAAGATAGATCTCATCGATCGATCATTTGACAAATCCAAATCCAAAGCCGAAGCCGAAGCCAAAGCCGAACCGAGCGAGCGACGACGACAGCGCGAGGCATTTATTATTTCTTGCCTCACTTGCCATGTGGAGTAAGTGTTCTTGATTATAAACACTTTCAAGTTCTCTTCTTCCACCAATGTGGGAGAACGAGTAAATTTTCTAATTTGGGAGTACACTTTCCATTTTAGTGTCTCCTTTCCCTCCACCATTTTATTCTCCATTTTTCCATTCACACTTCTTTCATATTTATGAACCCAACAATCCCCCACATGAATGGGGAATGACTATTTTTCATAAAATTTTAACGGACAAGTATGTGATCATCAAGCAAAGACTGATTGCATCTAGATAAGTGGGTTTCCCTTTGAACTTTCCGTAGTGAACATGCATCGAATGCACTCGATCAATCGGTAGATTTGATATCTTTGAACCGTCGAGCTTTAATGTACACCTATACAATATATGTCACACAACTAGCCTTTTACCGTTTATGGTTCTCACAGTTTTGTTCTTTTCAGCTATGAACACGTCCCAGTTTCATGAGAGCTTAGAGAATAAGCCTTTACTAACATTCTCTTTGAAGCGGCTTCTACTTCGCCCTCATATAGGTAATTTCTAAACATTCAATTCTGTAGATTAAACTATTTGGTCTAATCTGCCAAATTTAGATAATCATTAAAAGACTTTTCACCTTAAGTCTTATCCTTGTTTACTAAACATTGTCTACATCATGAGAATGAGTTGGGTAATTGACAATGTTGAACCTGTCAGACACAACTTTATTTGATCTCCTTGAAACTAGCTCTTGGGATCTCCAGTTTGCTAGGTAGAGTTACCGCCATGCTGGCTCGTCTTAGGCCTTAAACCCATTCTCTTGGATGTTCTTTCCACTCCTTCTCTAGATATGCCTTTTGTAAGTGGATCCGGCATATTATCTTTTGACTTTACATAGTTAATAGTGATAATTCCACTATAGAGAAGTTCCCTAATGGTATTATGTCTCCATTGTATGTGACGAGATTTACCGTTTTACATCATGCTTTCTGCCCTACCTATAGCCGCTTGGCTATCACAGTGTATACATACTGGTGCCACTGACTTGGGCCAATACGAAATATCTTCCAAGAAATTTTGGAGTCATTCTGCTTCTTCATCGGCTTTATCCAATGCGATAAATTTAGATTCCATTATAGAGCGAGCAATACAAGTCTGTTTGGATGATTTCCAAGAGACTGCTCCTCCACCGATAGTAAATATATATCCACTTATGGATTTTACTTCGTTCAATCCGGTGATCCAATTTACATCACTATATCCTTCAAGTACCACAAGATATTTATTATAATGCAAAGCATAATCTTGAGTGTATTTAAGATACCCCAAAACTCTTTTCAATGCCATCCAATGAGTTTTGTTGGGATTACTGATGTACCGACTCAATTTACTGATAGCGCATACTATGTCTGGTCGTGTACAGTTTATTATATACATTAAACATCCCAATACTCTTGCATACTCCAATTGTGAGTCACTTTCACCTTCATTCTTTTAAAGTGCAAAGCTCGTATCCAATGGAGTCTTGGCAATACCGAATTCCATATACTTGAATTTGTCAAGTACCTTTTCAATATAATGAGACTGTGACAATGCCAACCTTTGTAGAGTTTGATGGATTCTTATACCTAAGATTACAAATGCAACTCCAAGGTCTTTCATTTCAAACTTGCTCTCGAGCATTTGTTTTTTTGCATTTATGTCAGAAATATCTCTACTGATGATTAACATATCATCCACATATAAACATACAATGAATTGGTGATTTGGAGTGTCTTTAATATAAACACATTTATCACATTTATTTATTTTGAATTCGTTTGCCAACATGATTTGGTCAAACTTTGCATGCCATTGTTTTGGTCCTTGCTTTAGTCCATATAATGACTTAATAAGTATACACACCTTGTTTTCCTTTCCTGGAATCACAAAACCCTCAGGTTGTTCCATGTATATTTCTTCCTCCAATTCTCCATTTAGGAAAGCAGTTTTCACATCCATTTGATGGATCTCAAGGCCATATACCGCAACCAAGGCAATTAACATTCGAATCGATGTTATCCTTGTTACTGGCGAGTATGTATCGAAGTAATCAATGCCCTCTTTCTGTTTGAATCCTTTTACTACAAGTCTTGCCTTGTATTTGTCAATAGTACCACCCGCTTTCATCTTCCTTTTGAAGATCCATTTGGAATCTAAAGGTTTATTTCCGGGAGGAAGGTCAACCAATTCCCATGTATGGTTGCTTAAGATTGAATCTATCTCACTATTGACTGTCTCTTTCCAAAATGATGAATCCGAAGATGCCATAGCTTCCTTAAATGTTTGAGGCTCATTTTTCAAAAGAAATGTCACAAAATCCGATCCAAACGAAGTAGACATTCTTTGACGTGTACTACATCTTGGATTTTATTCATTATGTTCATTCTCAATTGGTTTATCACGAGATCATTTAGACCCCCCACTAGACTGTTCATGTCTAGTTTTATACGGGTAAATGTTTTCAAAAAATTTAGCATTGTCTGATTAAATTACCGTATTTTCATTAATATCCTGATGTTCAGATTTATGAACCAAAAATTGACATGCCTTGCTGCTTTTAGCATATCCTATAAACACATAGTCCACCGTCTTAGGTCCTATCTTAACCCTTTTAGGCACAGGAACTTGAACCTTTGCTAGACACCCCCACACTTTGAAATATTTCAAGTTGGGTTTTCTTTCTTTTCACTTTTCATAAGGAATTGATTGTGTCTTACTATGGGGAAATCTATTGAGTATACGGTTGGACGTAAGGATAGCCTCTCCCCATAAGTTTTGCGGTAAACCAGAACTTATAAGTAAGGCATTCATCATTTCCTTCAAAGTTTGGTTTTTTCTTTCTACAATTCCATTAGATTGAGGTGAATATGGGGCCGTAGTTTGATAGATGATTCCATTCTCTACATATATTTGCACAAAGGGAGATTCATATTCTCCGCCCTTATCACTTCTTATCATTTTTGACCTTTTTATCCAACTGATTTTCAACTTCAGTTTTATATTGCCTAAACGCATCTATTGCTTCATCCTTACTATTTAGCAAGTAGACATAACAGTATCTAGTGCAATCATTAATAATGGTTATGAAATACTTTTTTCCACCACGTGATGGTGTTGACTTCATATCACAAATGTCAGTGTGTATTAAGTCTAGGGGATTGGAATTCCTTTCAACGGACTTATAAGGATGCTTTGCATACTTTGATTCCACACACGTTTGACACTTTGATTTATTGCACTCAAAGTTTGACAAAACTTCTAAGTTAATTAGTTTTCGTACCGTTTTGTAATTAACATGGCCTAAACGTTCATGCCATAAATTATAAGACTCAAGCAAATAAGAAGAATTTGAACTTCTATTTATTTCAATAGTCATTACATTCATCTTATAAAGGCCCTCGGTCAGATAGCCTTTTCCTACATACATTTCTCCTGTGCTAATTACAATTTTTCCAGAAACGGTTGCACATTTGAATTTGTTCTTATCTAGAAGTGAACCAAAAATTAAATTCCTACATAACTCCGGAACATACAAGACATTGTTAAGTGTCAAGACCTTTCCTGAAGTCATTTTCAAGCATATTTTTCCTATTCCTTCTACCTTAGCAGTAGCGGAGTTATCCATGTAGATTGTTTCTTCTACTTGAGCCAGAGAGAACGAAAACAACTCTTTGTTGGCACATACATGGTGGGTGGCACCAGAATCCATCCACCATTCGCGAGGATTCCCGGCCAAGTTGCATTCTGAGAACATAGCACACAGATCATCACATTCTTTGTTAGATTCAATCATATTTGCTTGATCCTTCTTATTGCCTTTCTTCGGGGCTCGACAATTCGTGGACTTGTGGCCAATCTTGTCACAATTGAAGCATTTTGCCTTGAATTTCTTCTTGGGTTGATGACTTCCTTGTTCAGCTTTCTTTCTTTTCTTAGAATTGTTTTGGTCATCCTCTACAATATGTACTCCACTAATTATAGAATTCCTTTTTGACCTTCTCTCAGCAGCTTTGTTGTCCTCTTCAATATGCAGCCGGATAATAAGATCTTTGACAGTCATCTCCTTACGTTTATGCTTCAAGTTGTTTTTGAAGTCTTTCCACAAAGGTGGTAGCTTCTCAACTATCGCTTCTACTTGAAATGCATCATTCACAATCAAACCTACAAAATAGTTTTTGTGAGTATTAAGAACTTTTTTAATTTGTTCAACTAAGGTATTTTTCAAAGATATACCTTCTGCTAGGAGATCATGTATGATGACTTGCAACTTCTGCACATGAGAGACAATCAATTTGCTATCTATCATTTTAAAGTCTAGGAATCGTGCAACAAGAAATTTCTTAATTCCCGCATACTCTATTTTATATTTTCGTTCAAGTGCCTCCCACAATTCCTTCGATGTCTTAGTTCCACTGTAGACATTGTAGAGGTTGTCTTGGAGACCACTTAGAATATAATTCCTGCAAAGGAAGTCTGAATGTTTCCAAGCTTCTATAATTACGAAACGCTCTTTGTCCGAGGTTTCCTTAGGCACCTTAGGAGCGTCTTCGCTAGTGAACTGTTGTAGACACAAAGTGTTGAGGTAAAAGAACATCTTTTGCTGCCATCATTTAAAGTCAATGCCCGTAAATTTTTCGAGCTTCTCCGCCGGTGTCATTGTAGGCGGAGCATTTGTGCGACTTGATGTGGCAATACTAGTTGTCCCCACAGACGTTGCCGCATCTTGTATTTGACTATCGCTTGTCATTTTTTTTGTCACCATAAGACATACTTAGTATTTTCAGAATACTACTCATAAAGTTAAGCAACTTTAAACTTTTCTTCTTGTTTCTAGTTGACAATGAAGTTTTTATGACTTTCAATTTTCAACCGAATGATCTTTAACTTGTGATGAAGTTTTTATGACTTCAAATCACTAGTTAAGTTCAGGCGGAGTAGAAAGTTAGAACTTTAATCTCCAAAAATAAGCTATACAGATTCTGAAAGTTGTTTTCTTAAGATTGTTATTTCCTTCTACGGGTGCGCACAATCTGCATATGTAGAACAACAACTTCAACTAGAGTTCAAGTATAAACAAGAACACAATAAAGTATATCAAATACCCTCAACATAAGATCAAAATGACCTTTCCAAGAGGTGTATTTTATTTTTTCTAGAAAATAGATGAAACAGAAATGAATAAGGCCAAGTCGTCCGAATTCACGGAGTTTTCTTAAGAAAACAATTCCCCTCACTGTACCCGAGGTTATGGAATTTTTTCTCCCAGGATAAAATGGCCTTCAATCTAAATATAGCGGTACCTCAAATATTTGGACTCGTCGAACGCACTCAACAGTTTGAATGATCACACAGATTTTTTAAAGACAAGAAAAGTATTTTTATTCTGAAATTTTGTATCAAAACTTGTGGATGAAAGCAAGTTTATATAGCCATAACGTGCCTCTTTTGAAAAGAGGCAATGGTTCACTCCAAAGGTTACACCATTTCTGTAAGTTCATGTCTGTTCATCAAAGATTACATCTTTTCCTGAATAGTCATTTCATTTCATGAATCAGTGTGTCACTTCATTGAAGGATTACATCCTTCTGAAGCATCATTTCGAACCATTTCAACCTTCTGTAGCCTCAGTTCGGAAAAATGTATCATTTATGAAGCACCAGTTCGAAAACAATGCATCAGTTCACTTGAAATAATGCAACTGTTACTGCATGTATATATAAATGGAGGTTCGAAACACTGCAGAAAATTTTTAGTGCGTTTTTCCTTGGCATTCTTCAGAATTCAAATAAAGTTTGTTCAAAAAGATAGATCTCATCGATCATTTTCCAAATCCAAATTCAAATCCAAAGCCGAAGCCGAAGCCGAGCCAAGCGAGCGACGACGACTACGGCGCAAGGCATCTATTATTTCTTGCCTCACTTTCCATGTGGAGTAAGTGTTCTTGATTATAAACACTTTCAAGTTTTCTTCTTCCACAAATGTGAGAGAAAGTAAATTTTCTAATTTAGGAGTACACTTTTCACTTTAGTGTCTCCTTTCCTTCCACCATTTTATTCTCCATTTTTTCATTCACACTTCTTTCATATACTATGAACCCAACAGATAGTGATTGAAGTTTGTTTGGGTAGGGGTTTACTAGATTTGAAGATGGTGAAGTGAAAGAGAAGAGAGGAGCCTCTTCTCTCCTTGGGGTGAGAAAAAGGAAATCGGAACCAAAATATGCCCTACAACTAAAAAAAAGAACCAATATATGTTATATCTATAATTCATAATATATTAAAAATGTGTACACTCTTAGAAAAATTATTTGAACTTTTTGCCCTTCATTAAAAGTCGTCACAATACATAAAATGATCATTTTACTATTTTTGTAAAATTATTATTTAATTATATTTATAATATTCTAACTAAGGAGTCTTAAAACATATGACTAGTTTTAAAAATTAAGGAATATACTAACATATGGTACAGTAAAATATATAGTAAGAGTTATTAGAAAAATTAATAATTATTAAGTCCTAAAATATATGATAAATGAGGAGGAAAAAAATTTAAAAAGAAGTGCACGTTCAAAAGGAAAAAAGGAATAATAAAATAAGTACATAACTTATTATTATTATTCTAATATTGTTGCTGTAATTTTTTAATTTAATTTTTTGTTATTATTTGATAATATATTTTTCATAAATTATACATTAAATATTTTTATAAGATTTAAAATTAAAGATTTCTACAACGTGGTATGAGATATTAAGAAAATTAGTAACTAAAAGAATTATTAATAAAGTGAGTTGAACTTTTTGTCCTTCATTATAAGACTCTTCTTAAGATAAAATTATCTTTTTACTATTTTCTTTAATTTATTATTTAATTATTTTTATTATATTAACTAAAATCCTAAAATATATGAGACTCCTAAAATATATGGAAAGAGAATCAATTAATATTTTTTTGTACTGTCAATTTGGAAAATACTCTTAAAATAGGATATAAAAAATACTCCTAAAATAGGACTCTATTAGGGAAATACTTTTATAAATATTGAGATGCACGTTAAACTAGAGAAGAAATCGATTTACTTATTGAAAAAATATGATTGATGCTCATCTAACTTGATTCGGTTGCATGTCTAGATTTGTGGATGCTTAATTTTCTAACCCTCAACTTCTTAACTATTTTTGTCAACATAATAGAATTCAACGTGTGTATATATATATATATATATATACATATATATATATATATATATATCTTATTTATTTTCATTCAAATCATTTTTTAGGGTCAAAATTTTTGCTCTGAAAAAGAATTATTTTTATCAAAATTGAAGCTTTATGATCACTATTGTATTATTTATTGTAGTTTACAGGTGATAGATGAATGTCGGTCGACTTTGAGGAATTTTTTAGATAAAGGTTAGATTTAATTATACTAGATTTATATAATTATTTTGAGAATTTTTTTATGTAAAGTTTAAGTTTAGTTGTATTATTTTGTGTCACGCCCCAAAATCCCATCGGGCCGGACTGACACCCGAAGCCGAGAAGGCCCGGGAGAACCCGTTCAAATACCTTTACCTTCACTTACATTCACCAAAAATTTGGGCAGCACTTCGTTACATATAGAAGGGTCTAATTCCCTGTATCAGCACAACACGTACAAATATATATGTATATATATAATACTTGGCCGTCGGGGCCACCACATATACAAATATAACATCACTATATAAACTCCATGACTTGACCCTTCCTTATGTCTACAAAGCCTCTAGGACATATATACATGACATAACTAGGGTCGGGACAAACCCCCGCCCACACATGACTCCTGTACAATAACAAAACATAAGGAACCGACTCGGAAAGCTCCGAAGAAAACTGGAGCTCACCAACAATAGCTGTATGACCTGGCTCCTATCTATGCTGTGAGTGAGCTGAAGCACCTGTGCCTGCAGCATGAAATGCAGGTCCCCCGTGAGGGACGTCAGTATGAAATATGTACTGAGTATGTAAAGCTGTAAATAATCATATGTGATATAGGGGATCAAGAAAATCAGACGCAAGTGAATAAATCATAATAGAAGTGAACCACACTTCATAAACACTTTTAGGATCATGTACATTATCATTAATCTGAATTGAGTTCTTGAATTCAAACACATTTGTGGAACGGTATACATTCGTTCATTTCATTCTTTACAATTATCATTCGCCATTACCTCCTCCTCCCGAACCTCCAACCACCTAACAATAATCAATACTGTACCGTACTGTGACCATTAGGCTACCTCCAGTACATATCAATTGGGATCGACCCATGCTAGGCTCATGCCCCTGGGATACCACCCATAAACACATAAATAGGGATCGACCCATGCTAGGCTTATGCCCCTGGGATACCACCCACACGTATATTAAGTAACACACATAAGAAATCTTTCCAATAACTTAGTTCAAAAGCTTTTGAGATTATTACATTAGTGTTCATGCCAATATAGTACCTTTGGAACAACCATACATCAATAGGAAGCAAGTAATAGACCTTCTATACAATAACGATGTAATAAGGACTCATTGGTACATCAACAATGTGTTTCAGAATCATCAATATCACAACAATGAAATAGGAGCCTTTTGGTATATCAATGAAATATTTTGACACTTTATAGAATGGAAACAACTTCGTTGGTAATGTATAACAATACATGTGTTTGGACAACCTTGGAATCTTACTTGATGGAACATTGGTGTTTTCATGCCAAAGAACATCGTTAGAGTATGCTTTACATACCTCGTCGTAGATTCGGATACCAATTCAACACAAATTCCCACCTTTACAAAGCACTTATCTACAATGAAATGTTTGGCATCTAGTATTAGCAACCCAACACCATAATTCTCTTCCATAATTCCATACAACCAATATTTGCAAAACATTTCAAAAACCAACTTGAACAATAGGTTTATGTGTATATATATATATAATCATCATTTCAATACCACATAATCAATACCACATCATCACACCAAATCCTTTCACAATTCAACATAATCCAACCATGCACAAGAATGATCCAACATCATTTTCAATCATCTTTCAACAACAATCAAATAACATACTTCTTATGCTCACATGCATATATATATATATATATACATGTTCATATAAATAACACCAACATAATTTACATCCTTACCATAAAGTGGCCCTTTTGATTTTGAAGTCCTGTTGGCCTAAATAAGGGGTGCTTCTCGAAGCCCTTGGGACGGTGAACACAACTACGGAATCAATTTGGATTTTCTACGGTTGAATCACAAGATAATTGGAGTTGAACTTAGGCTAGGGTTTCCTTATTCTTCAATAATTTGGATAAAAATGATGGATATGAGGCTAAGTGTATGTATATAAAGACCAATTTTCGTCCATGAGGTGATGGAAAATGACCATATTGCCCTTAAAATTTTAAGTAAGTCTGAATCTGTCCATGGTGGACCGTTTTGATAGGCTAAAGTAAATCGGCCATAACTCTTTTTTCCGATATCAGATTTGGGTAAAATTAGTATTGTTGGAAAGATAATTCAAAGGGATTTCATTTCATATAAAGTGGGCCACCCATTTCGTCCTGTACAAGGAGTTATGATCGTTTGAAGTTGACCCTAAAAAACTATTTTGAGAGGCTGAAGTAAAACGAGTATAACTCCTTACTCAGATGTTGGATTTGGCTGAAACCAATTTCATTGGAAAGAAGACTCAAATATATTTGTTTTGATAGGTGGTATCTCTCCCAGTTCATTATATTGAGGGAGTTATGATCGTTCAAAGTCGACCCAAAAAACTGGCAGGCCTCAGTAGTTTGAATTTCCTGCACATTTACTGTTCACAATTATCCCGGCCACCGTTTTATAGTTCCGAACGTGCTCGATTATATCCGAAACTTATCCGTTTTTGGAAATCTTTATATCGTTGGAAATCTTATTCAATAAACTTCGTATGGAACCATCGACGGGAAAATTCCAGTATAAATAAAGTCGATTCCCATACACATATAATCAAACTATACACTTGAAACCATCTCAAAATAATCAATAATCATACTCAAACTCATATATACCTAACTTAGGATCCATACATATACTCCGACACATATAACCATGGCTAATGCACATAATTAAGTATGGGGTGTTACATCCTTTCCCCCTTAAGGACATTCGTCCTCGAATGTAAATGTGGTTATTTAGCCGAAACAAGTTCGAATTCATAATTGATATTCACGTCATCATATAGATATTATGCTTATGTAAAAACTCACTTGTTAGTGTCCCAGTTACACTCCTTGCACTTCTTTTTCACCTTTGAACAAATAAGGGTATTTCGATTTCATTGCTTCCTCCGCTTCCCATGTAATCTCTTCCCTTTGTTGATTTCTCCAAAGTACTTTCACCGATGCTGCTTCTTTATTTCTCATCTTCTTAACTTGACGATCTAATATAGAAATTGGTATCTCCTCATAGGTAAGATCTTCTGTTACTTGCACATCTTCAGTAGAAGTAATAAGGGACGGATCTCCGATGCACTTTCGAAGCATCGATACATGAAATACTGGATGCACTGATGAGAGTTCCTGGGGTAGCTCTAATTCATAAGCAACTTGCCCACATCTTCGAATAATCTTATATGGGCCTATATATCGTGGACTCAACTTTCCTTTCTTGCCAAATCTCATCACCCCTTTCATTGGCGATACCTTCAAAAATACCCAATCGCCTAACGAAAACTCTAGATCTCTTCTTCTACTATCCGTATATGACTTGTGTCGACTTTGAGCTGTTTTCAACCGTTGCTGAATCACCTTGACTTTTTCTATGGCTTGATACACAAGATCCGGTCCGAACATAAGAGTTTCACCCACTTCGAACCATCCTATTGGTGATCTACACTTCCTCTCATATAAAGCTTCATATGGTGCCATTTTGATACTTGAATGATAGCTATTATTGTAGGCAAACTCAATAAGAGGTAAATGATCATCCCAGCTGCCTTTAAAATCTATAACACATGCTCGTAGCATATCTTCAAGTGTTTGAATGGTGCGCTCTGCTTGTCCATCCGTCTGAGGGTGAAAAGCTGTACTCAGATTCACTTGTGTTCCCAAACTCCATTGGAAAGACTTCCAAAAGTTTGCAGTAAATTGAGTTCCCCGATTCGATATAATAGAAGTTGGCACTCCATGCAATCGGACTATTTCTTTAACAAACAGCTTCGAATATTCTTCAACTGTGTAAATGGTCTTAACGGGTAAGAAATGTGCGGATTTAGTAAGCCTATCCACAATCACCCATATAGAATAAAATTTTCGAGCTGTACGAGGCAAACCTGTAACAAAATCCATGTTGATCATGTCCCACTTCCAAATTGGAAAATCTATGCATTGCATATAGCCTCCGGGTTTTTGGTGCTCAACTTTAACTCTTTGACAATTTGGACATTCAACTACAAATTCTGCAATGCTCTTCTTTATGTCATTCCACCAATACATATCTTTCAAATCTTGATACATTTTGGTTGATCCTGGATGAATGGAATACCTTGAAAAATGTGCCTCTGTCATAATCTTCTTTCTTAGCCCGTCTACATCCGGCACACATAATCGGTTTTGGCACTAAAGTACTCCTTCTCGCGTAAGCTCAAATGCCTTGGTCGCACCACTCTGAACGTTCTCCTTAAGCTGTAATGAAATAGGATCTGCATCTTGCTTCTCTTTCACCTCAGCTACTAATGAGGATTCCTCGGCATTATGCACAATAAGCTCCTCGTTCGGAGTTTCGAGAAGACGAACTCCTAGACTAGCTAATTGATGAAGATCTTTAACCATCCCTTGCCTTTCTATAGGCGCCATCATAGCCTTACGACTTAACGCATCAGCTACCACATTTGCTTTCCCTGGATGGTACAAGATATCAACATCGTAGTCCTTTAATAGTTCAAGCCATCTCCGCTGCCTTAAATTTAGATCCTTCTGATTAAAAATATATTGCAAGCTCTTGTGATCAGTATATATATCAACATGAACCCCATATAAATAGTGGCGCCATATTTTTAAAGCAAAGATAACCGCTGCCAGCTCAAGGTCATGTGTGGGGTAATTTTTCTCATGTGGCCGCAATTGTCTAGAAGCATATGCTATTACCTTACCATGCTGCATCAATACACATCCTAAACCAATTCTAGAAGCATCACAATACACTGTATACCCTTCGGTGCCTTCTGGAAGTACCAACACAGGTGTAGAAATCAACTTGTTCTTCAATTCTTGGAAACTCTCCTCACACGCATCATTCCATTGGAACTTGGATGCTTTATGCGTTAGATTGGTTAAGGGTGCTGAAATGGAAGAAAAGTCTTTAACAAACCTTCTATAATAACCGGCCAACAAGAGAAAACTACGAATCTCCGTAGGCGTTGTGGGCCTTGGCCAGTTCTTCACAGCTTCTATCTTTTGAGCATCAACCTTTATCCCTTCACTAGATACAATATGACCCAAAAATGCCACCGACTTTAACCAAAACTCACATTTAGAGAACTTTGCATAAAGCTTACAATCACGAAGAGTCTGCAATGTCTGTCATAAGTGATTGGCATAGTCCTCTTCTGATCTAGAATAAACTAGAATATCATCTATAAAAGCTATCACAAATACATACAAGAATGTCTTAAACACCCTATTCATCAAATCCATAAAAGCTGCAGGTGCATTTGTTAGCCCAAATGACATAACTAGAAACTCATAATGACCATACCTTGTTCGGAAAGCTGTTTTGGGTATATCTTTTTCTTTGACCCTCACTTGGTGGTAACCTGACCTCAAATCAATCTTAGAAAAGCACTTGGCGCCCTGTAACTGATCAAATAAATCATCAATTCTTGGGAGAGGATATTTATTCTTAATAGTCACCTTATTCAATTGCCGATAATCAATACACATCCTCAGCGAGCCATCCTTTTTGCGCACAAATAACACTGATGCTCCCCAGGGGGACATACTAGGCCTTATGAATCCCTTCTCTAGCAAATCTTTCAATTGCTTTTTCAATTCTCGCAATTCTGCTGGGGCCATTCTATATGGAGGAATGAAGATTGGTTGGGTGCCTGGTATTACATCAATACCAAACTCTACTTCTCGTTTAGGAGGTAAGCCTGGAAGATCCTCAGGGAATACATCAGGATATTCATTTACCACTGGTACAGTGTGAAGATCTGGTGATTCCGATTCCGTATCCTTTACTCTAACTAAATGACATATGTAGCCCTTGGAAATCATTTTTCTTGCTTTGAAATAAGAAATAAATCTACCTCTTGGTGCGCCAATCTTACCTTGCCATTCAATAACTGCTTCATCAGGAAAATGTAAATACATCTTTTTCGTACAACAGTCAATTTTGGCATAACAAGACGCCAACCAATCCATACCCATTATAACATCAAAATCTACCATTTCTAGTTCCACAAGATTGGCCATCGTGTCTCGACCACACACAGTTACTACACAATCTTTATAAACTCTTCTAGCAATAATAGATTCCCCAACCGGGGTAGACACTTCCAACGACTTATCTAACAATTCGGGGGTTCTTTTGAACTTTCCAGCAACCAAAGAAGTAACATATGATAATGTAGAACCGGGATCAATTAGAGCATATACATCAAATGAAAATATGGACAACGTACCCGTAACCACATCTGGGGAAGCCTCTAGATTCTGTCGATCCGCTAAAGCATAAGTGCGATTCTGAGTCCCGCTGGAACTGACGACTTTTTTTCCATTTCTAGCATGAATCGCAGGTTGTGCGCCCCTACCAGAATAAGATACCGGTGATGATGATGCAACAGCTGATCCCGAAGGTTGTGCTACGCCACCTGCGCCCCTTCGTGGGCATTCTCTCATCATATGCCCCGTCATACTGCACCAATAACAAATATTTGTTCCCATTCGACATACGCCCATATGATGCCTTCTATATTTATTGCATGGCTCTCGAGGAGGTCTCGATTGGCTCATATTCCCTTGCCCATGATAACCCATAGATCGCGAACTATGGCCCTCACTTCTTTGCCCAAATTGACTACCTCTGAACCCCTGATGCTGTGGTGGAGCACTAGCTGCAGAATAAGAAAATAATGGCCTAGGTGGTCTAACAGAAAATTGAGGTCTAAAACCTCCCTGTGGCGCCATAAACTGCCCTGTAGATCTGGCCCTCTTAGAAGATCCGCTTTCAAATTCCTGTGTTCTTCTTCTTTGCCTCTGATCTTCCATTTTCTGTGCAAATGCTTGGATCCTAGCTATATCCATGTCTTTATTCAGTGTAACAATAGTACAATCCCTAACCAAATACGGATCCAATCCATTCACATACCGATGAACTCTGTCATCCATAGTAGCTATAACATTAGGAGCATATCTGGACAAGGAATTAAATTGAAGACTATACTCCCTCACACTTGTATTACCCTGCCGAAGATTTAAGAACTGATCCGCACGGGCCTGACGAGTCTCATATCGAAGATAATGATCAATAAATGCCTCTTTGAACTCTTTCCAAGTAGCTGGAGGTGCATCAATGCCCCTTGACCGTTTCCAGTCTTCATACCAATATATAGCCTCACCTTTGAATCTATAGGCGGCTAACTCCACTGTCTCTCTGCCCGATACATGCATCACCTCTAGGGCCCTTTGGATCTGATCAATAAAGTCTTGCGGATCTTCGTTAAGATCGGATTCGGTAAAAATAGGCGGATCCATCTTAAGAAAATCTTGCGTCCGAAGACTAGCCGCCCTATCAGTACCGCTAGAACCCGCGACAGGAATAGCTTGCCCTTGGACTTGCCCAGCAACTATACGAGTCAAAAGTTGTACTGCATTTCTAAGATCTTGATCAACAACATTAATAGGTGGCTCTGGGGATATAGTTCTCCTCCCCCTTATTTCTTCCGAACTGGGGGAAGTTTCTGATGCATGCTCAGCTGGAGCCTCACTTTGATTAGCTGGTATAGTGGGTGACTTACTAGTCCCCTCTCCGGCAGCCACATCTACTTGCTTACCGGTATTTTTGCTTCTGGTAACCGGCATCATTACTATAATAAGAGAAACAAACTGATTCAGTGGTCAATTATGACTTCATATACAATATAAGATCTATCGCACGATCTAAGACATGAAGAAAAGAAACAATTCCTAAATTCCATAGCCTCCTATTTATAGATGTGGTCCACAACACACCGATAAACAAGACTCTACGTAGACACGACTTTGTAGACTCACTAGGACGAACCGCTCTGATACAACTTTTGTCACGCCCCAAAATCCCATCGGGCCGGACTGGCACCCGAAGCCGAGAAGGCCCGGGAGAACCCGTTCAAATACCTTTACCTTCACTTACATTCACCAAAAATTTGGGCAGCACTTCGTTACATATAGAAGGGTCTAATTCCCTGTATCAGCACAACACACACAAATATATATGTATATATATAATACTTGGCCGTCGGGGCCACCACATATACAAATATAACATCACTATATAAACTCCCATGACTTGACCCTTCCTTATGTCTACAAAGCCTCTAGGACATATATACATGACATAACTAGGGTCGGGACAAACCCCCGCCCACACATAACTCCTGTACAATAACAAAACATAAGGAACCGACTCGGAAAGCTTCGAAGCAAACTGGAGCTCACCAACAATAGCTGTATGACCTGGCTCCTATCTATGCTGTGAGTGAGCTGAAGCACCTGTGCCTGCAGCATGAAATGCAGGTCCCCCGTGAGGGACGTCAGTATGAAATATGTACTGAGTATGTAAAGCTGTAAATAATCGTATGTGATATAGGGGATCAAGAAAATCAGATGCAAGTGAATAAATCATAATAGAAGTGAACCACACTTCATAAACACTTTTAGGATCATGTACATTATCATTAATCTGAATTGGGTTCTTGAATTCAAACACATTTGTGGAACGGTATACATTCGTTCATTTCATTCTTTACAATTATCATTCGCCATTACCTTCTCCTCCCGAACCTCCAACCACCTAACAATAATCAATACTGTACCGTACTGTGACCATTAGGCTACCTCCAGTACATATCAATTGGGATCGACCCATGCTAGGCTTATGCCCTGTACCGTACTGTGACCATTAGGCTGCCTCCAGTACATATCAATTGAGATCGACCCATGCTAGGCTTATGCCCCTGGGATACCACCCATAAACACATAAATAGGGATCGACCCATGCTAGGCTTATGCCCCTGGGATACCACCCGCACGTATATCAAGTAACACACATAAGAAATATTTCCAATAACTTAGTTCAAAAGCTTTTGAGATTATTACATTAGTGTTCATGCCAATATAGTACCTTTGGAACAACCATACATCAATAGGAAGCAAGTAATAGACCTTCTATACAATAACGATGTAATAAGGACTCATTGGTACATCAACAATGTATTTCAGAATCATCAATATCACAACAATGAAATAGGAGCCTTTTGGTATATCAATGAAATATTTTGACACTTTATAGAATGGAAACAACTTCGTTGGTAATGTATAACAATACATGTGTTTGGACAACCTTGGAATCTTACTTGATGGAACATTGGTGTTTTCATGCCAAAGAACATCGTTAGAGTATGCTTTACATACCTCGTCGTAGATTCGGATACCAATTCAACACAACTTCCCGCCTTTACAAATCACTTATCTACAATGAAATGTTTGGCATCTAGTATTAGCAACCCAACACCACAATTCTCTTCCATAATTCCATACAACCAATATTTGCAAAACATTTCAAAAACCAACTTGAACAATAGGTTTATGTGTATATATATATATAATCATCATTTAAATACCACATCATCAATACCACATCATCACACCAAATCCTTTCACAATTCAACATAATCCAACCATGCACAAGAATGATCCAACATCATTTCTAATCATCTTTCAACAATAATCAAATAACATACTTCTTATGCTCACATGCATATATATATATATATATATATATATATATATATATATATATATACATATACATATACATATTCATATAAATAACACCAACATAATTTACATCCTTACCATAAAATGGCCCTTTTGATTTTGAAGTCCTGTTGGCCCAAATAAGGGGTGCTTCTCGAAGCCCTTGGGACGGTGAACACAACTACGGAATCAATTTGGATTTTCTACGGTTGAATCACAAGATAATTGGAGTTGAACTTAGGCTAGGGTTTCCTTATTCTTCAATAATTTGGATAAAAATGATGGATATGAGGCTAAGAGTATGTATATAAAGACCAATTTTCGTCCATGAGGTGATCGAAAATGACCATATTGCCCTTAAAATTTTAAGTAAGTCCGAATCTGTCCATGGTGGACTGTTTTGATAGGCTAAAGTAAATTGGCCATAACTCTTTGCTCCGATATCAGATTTGGGTGAAATTGGTATTGTTGGAAAGATAATTCAAAGGGCTTTCATTTCATATAAAGTGGGCCACCCATTTCGTCCTGTACAAGGAGTTATGATCGTTTGAAGTTGACCCTAAAAAACTATTTTGAGAGGCTGAAGTAAAACGAGTATAACTCCTTACTCAGATGTTGGATTTGGCTGAAACCAATTTGCATTGGAAAGAAGACTCAAAGATATTTCTTTTGATAGGTGGTAGCTCTCCCTGTTCATTATATTGAGGGAGTTATGATCGTTCAAAGTCGACCCAAAAACTGGCAGGCCTCAGTAGTTTGAATTTCCTGCACATTTACTGTTCACAATTATCCCGGTCACCGTTTTATAGTTCCGAACGTGCTCGATTATATCCAAAACTTATCCGTTTTTGGAAATCTTTTTATCGTTGGAAATCTTATTCAATAAACTTCGTATGGAACCATCGACGGGAAAATTCCGGTATAAATAAAGTCGATTTCCGTACACATATAATCAAACTATACACTTGAAACCATCTCAAAATAATCAATACTCATACTCAAACTCATATATACCTAACTTAGGATCAATACATATACTCCGACACATATAACCATGGCTAATGCACATAATTAAGTATGGGGTGTTGCATTTTGATATCTCTATTTTATATTATTTTGTTATAGTGTACAGGTGGTAGATGAATGTCAGACGACTTTGCGATTTTTTTTGTGTAAAGATTAGATTTAATTATTATTATTTTGATATCTCATCGTATTAATTTGTTGTAGTTTATAGGTGGTAGATGATCAACTTCGATATATTTTTTTTTTTTTTGATAAATGTTAGGTTTAATTAAATAAATTCTTTAAAAGATGTTGAATTTAATTATTGTATTCATCTTTATTATTTAAACAAATATCCTATTTAGTGTAACGTTTGAACTCAATAAAGTGAGGTACACGCGCGAGGCGCATACACCTAAACTAGTAAAAAGGAAAAGCACCAAAATAGGCTTTGTGCACTTATTAAGTGCACAATGCCTTTAAATTTGTAACGGATGACGACTGACGGCGTTAGAAAAATGTGCACAATCCATTTTTTAGGGATTGTGCACTTATTAAGTGCACCATCCTTAACAAAAATGAATTGTGCACTTAATAAGTGCACAATGTATTTATTAATATTGTGTTTCACTTGCCACTTTTAGTCTTATGTCAAATTATTGCCAAACAAATACTAATTTAGGGTTAGTGGTGAAAATTTGAACATTAAGAGGTCTTTCCTTTCAGTATTTTATTAGTACTCTAGTAAGATTTACCAGTTACTCAGATTGCGTTTTTACCAAAAAAATTACAAATAGTGTCTTTTATTTATTAAGATAATTAATACTCACATTCATTATTTTTTGTTATCGAGATTTTTTCTTCAGCATTTACTCAGAAAATTAAGTGTGAACAAGCATGTGATAATCATGGATGTCAACCATATGCCAGTGGGTTTCTCTATGTATCATTTGAGTTTGCTCATTAAATTTTCAAAACTTGTAGGTTAGACTGTTGGGATCGCAGATATTTTGATATACAGTTTATAAATAATAATTTGCTTTATTTATTTATTTATATTATTTTATTCTTAACATTAAATATTATCATTTATTATTTCTTAATTTCTGTGTTAACGGAAAAGTGAAAAAATAAAAATGGACGAAACGAGTAAGATTATATCATAAGAAATTGGACAAACTTTGATAAATTCACTATTTGTGCAATTTTCATGTTTATGAGAAAAAAATATATAATTAAAGATATCCAAATTATATATCTAGCTAAACTTTAACTTTAAATCTGTATGATTTTTAAATTAAGTTTTGATTTTTTTTAATTCAATTGCTCGCATATAACTCGTAATTAAATCATAGCATTTCAATCAATGATAGGGCTAAGGTTTAGTTTACACATTTTACTGAAATCAATAATTTTTTCTATTAAGAATTTAATTGTATCTATATAAATTGTTATTCTATTTATTAAAAAAATACACAATTGTGCAAAAAAGGGACAATACAAATAAATGAATTGTATACTAAATAAGTGCACAATCCATAAAAAAATAGATTGAACACTTATTTAGTGTGCAATCTATTTATTAATAGATTGTGGACTAAAAGGTGCACAATCTTTAAAAAGTTGCATGTGAAACACAATATTAATAAATACATTATGCACTTCTTAAGTGTACAATTCATTTTTTTAAGGATGGATTGTGCACTTATTAAGTGCACAATTCATAAAAAAAATGGATTGTGCACAATCCTTAAAAAAATGGATTGTGCACTTAATAAGTGCACAATGTCAATTTTCACTTTTCTAACACCGTCAGCCATCATCCGTTACAAATTTAAAGGTATTGTGCACTTAATAAGTGCACAAAGCCTATTTTGATGTTTGTTTTATATGACATACATTGATTCTTTTTTAGTTGTAGGGTATATTTTGGTTCCGGATTCGAGAAAAAGCCGTGTTTGGTGGCTGATTTTGTTGACTAAAATTTGAACCGTCCGATCATTTGATTAGAAATTTAGGACCCTTGGATTAGAAAAGAATCAATGAATTGGATTCTTTTTGTATTTTTTGGGTGATTTTTGTGTTTCTTTGCTAACGTGACAGTGTACGAATGATGGATATGGTGTGGAGTGGATTGATGAGGTGAAAATAAATATTCGACTGGCATTTTAGGCCAAATCTCGGGTTTCTTAGGCAAAAATTGATGGACAATAACTGGGTTTGAGTAAAATAAAATTGAAATTGAATTAACATTGACCCAAATACTTTTTTCCATCAAAATTAATTTTATCGATACTTCTTATCGTACTAAAAATTATTTTTAACACACACATATATAAATTATAGACGCAATTTTTTTATGCCCATCCAATTTAATAATTTGTAACTTAATTTTTTATAATATTAATAATATATATATATATATATATATATATATATATATATATATATATATATATATAAATAAGAATAGATCCATTAAATTATATATAGGATTATAATAAGATATACATATACGCATATAATAAGGACATGCATATTAGTAGCAATATATCATCTGAAAAAATTAGATTAGATAAAAATGCGAATACGATTATCAAAAGATATTTTTATAATTTTTATGTTTTATATGTCGTAAAAATATTTTAAAATATGATGAAAATAAATCCCTTTTTCAATTTTTTCAAAAATCATAAAAAACAAAAATATAAGTTTATTTCAAAAAATTATTTAGGACCAAGAAGCACCGAAAAAATAATTAAAAGAAAAGGAGCGAGCTAAAATTGGGTGTCAACACCCTCCAGATAGGTCTTCAAGCCATCAATGAATGGGTCATCACCTCATTCGTGAATGCTTTAAACTTTTTCATGTATTGTTGCTTCATTTCACGGACTGTGGCAATAAGGTATGGTCGCACTCTCTACAGATAAATAGACAAATATGATTATTAAGTAATACAATATTGTAAAAAATATTTTTTAGAAAAATAATTTTATATCTTTGTGCTTCATCCGTTTAAATATGGATCACCTTCATTTAGTTTATCGCCTTTTAAGGTGTGCCATTTGAGCAATTGGAGAATGGGCAACGAGTCTTCTATTGATTTATCATTTTTCCTGCCGAGCTTGGGAAAAACTTCATATATCCAATTCTATGATCAAAAAGAAAAACAAAATATATAAATTAGTCAGTATAGTATAAACATCATAGATAAATTACAGTCTAGAATAAACTACTTCAGTGGTTTATAATCAATACCAAAAATGCATAGAAAATTCGTAGAGCGTGTACAATGAAACTCTCTTTATTCTTCTTCTTGGTGAAGTCTATCTGCTTTTTTAGATAGTCTAGAGTCAAGGCGAATGACTACTTACCCCAAGGATATCTCTCAAAGAAGCTCAAGTCATCCGCCATCTTGATGGTGTCTATGTCCACGATTTTTGACAAGTCGCGTGCAAGCAATATGCAGTGCTTGAACCAAACCAAGCAACATTTGAACTTGTCCTCCTTGTTCAGCCTCCCACCTCTAATGAACTTCAACAATATCTTGGCATTTACACTCTTTTTCTTCGCAATCCTTTAGAAAAAAACTTCACCCTCCTTCATCGCTTTGAGATATTTTGAATCACGGCGATAACACCCATGGTTTAAATTTGTGATTAGTGCAAACTCATTCAGGCCAAAACATGCAGGCTTGTCGTTGATACAAAACCACATTTCATGCAACATGTTGTCCTGTTGAACTCAACGAAGAAGTGTATGGTGGACAAGTTGTCCATTGAACTTCAAATGTTTTGGCAAGTCCCATAAACAACCAAAACAAGAATTCTTAAACCTCAACTTGAGACATTGATCAACCACGACTTGTTTGTATTCATAAAACATTTTCAAACGAGACCTAACAAATATCTTATTCGGGAATATTCAACATCATCCATGACTGTGGCGAGGTCGTACCTTTCAGCCGAAAAAAACCTCGCATGGTGGGTCAAGATCAATGCTTCCTCAGCTATCCTATGCTCAATTTCCATTTCCTCCTGCTCATCTCTACGCGAAGCTTGAACAACTTTATCGTTACAATTCCTATTCCCCGACTCATCGACTACTCATTTTTTTCTTTTCTCGGACCTTTCAACTTCTACAGCTTTGCGTTTATTACCTCTAGCCATTTTTTATGATCTCGTAAAAAAAATAAGAATTCTCAACTATCACAACAAAAAAATACCTAGTTGATCTAACAGTCTATTAACATGACAACAACTCCAGTAGATGAATGTGGAATCAAAAGAGAAGAAAATCCTATCTGAAACATCATTACAGTCAAACACAATTGAAGATCAAATCAAGAAAGCAAATAAATACCTAATCAACCGATTGATCTATTAACAGAACTACAATAATGTATGATCAAACCATCACCCACAAGAACATGCATCTAAAACACCATTATATTGAAGAAAAACTTGAAGGAAATCCAGATTTCTAGCACACTAGTCGAGGCAATTCGAAAAAAAATTCGCAATGCAATCGTCAAGGGAAATCACAATCCATCAACAATCAAAGATTTTCAGTAAAATCAAATCCCATTTTTTTTTTTCATCCAAATCAAACAAATACCTAATCAACCGAACGATCTATTAACAAAATAAGAAAAACGTAAGATTCAAACTAAGGAATCCCCAACAAAAACATGCATCGACAACAACATTATATTGAAGAATAATCAGATTTCTTGACACATTAGCCGATGAAATTCACGAAAAAATTTCATCATGCAATCGGCAAGGATAATCGATATCCATCAACAATCAAACAAATACCAACTAAAAAACAAAGATCTTCAGTAAAATCAATCCTCATTTTTCAAAAAAATTTCAAATTTTTTCCTCCCAAAGCAATTAAATCGACACAAACCAAAACAGGAAAAAAATAAAATAAACCTCATCAATATGAAACACAAATTACTCGGGAAATGAATAGAAATTACTTGAAGTTGAGGATGAAAGTTCTTAAAGCTTTAGACAAGGTACAAATAAAAAATGGAGGTTGGGGGAATTGAAAGCGGGAGAGCCAATGGTGAGAATGAGGAGAGATTTTCTTTTTTTTGGTATTTTATAAAAAAGTGGGGTGTGAAAAGTATTTAAAAAAGACTTAAGGGGTGTCAATAACTTTTCGATTTTTACCCTTTATCCCATACTTCACACCTTTTCTATTTTCTCTCCCCAAATTCTAAAAAATTAATTCAAAAAATATTGATGTCTATTTTTCAAAATAAGTTTTCAAAGTATCTCTTTTCCCAAATCTTCTCCGGAAAGTGATAACCCAAACAAGGGAAAAAGAATGTGGTCTACGAATTACTAACTTTTGCAAATCCCTTCCTTAATGCATATAATGAGTCCTCAAACATAAAAAAAGTAACCATCGGGAGGAGGATTTAGATGGTGAGTAGTTAACAGAAAACTGCAATTCTAATGGTTAACAGTGTTGTCCTCTTTCCACTCTCCATCGACTGCTTCTTCCCACAGCATGACATTGTAATAACCAGCATCATGAAACTCTCCAAACAGGACTTTTAAAATCGTTAAGGACCTTCCCCTCCTGCTGATCTCCCTCCTTTGTCGCGTTCCATATGACAACCTAGAAGATGTGGCCTTAGTTCGAAAATACTTTATTAAAGTAGCGAATCGGCTTCTCCCTTGCAGGGCATGTAGCATCCTCTGAAGCACTAGTACTGTTGACTTCAAAACCCAAGTTCGACAACAATGCTACATCTTTCA
This sequence comes from Capsicum baccatum var. pendulum, assembly GCA_030864225.1. Classification (NCBI taxonomy): domain Eukaryota; kingdom Viridiplantae; phylum Streptophyta; class Magnoliopsida; order Solanales; family Solanaceae; genus Capsicum; species Capsicum baccatum. Next base: position 110,677,529 of record CM061551.1, read on the forward strand.
CCTAGTTGAAGTGCAGAGAATATAAGCAATCCATCTTCCATGCAGGAGCGGATGCACAACTTTACGTGCGGGTTTCCGGGAACCCATAACTTTCGTACGGTTCTTGAATTTATATTGAAAAAACTAGTAAATTTATAAGAATTATAAGTTGGGAACCCACAAACAAAGTGTGTTATTGGTCTAGTGGTAAAAATTATAAGTTAGGAACCCATAACCTTTAAATTCTAGATCCGCCTCTGCTTCCATGTGCCATAATACAGCTTTTAGACCTTCACAGTATCATCACATCCGCCAGATGCTAGCTTCTTAACCTCCCAAAGCACTAGGAGACATTGAAGGCGCCCATGAAACAGATGTTACCCCGACTGGATGAGCTTGCTCTATTTTCGGGGTGTCTCAACTATCATATCTGACCTTAGCTTGCAGTGTGAACTGAGATACGACCTAGCAACCAGGGGCGGACCTGCATTGGTTGAAGCAGGTTCAATCTTTTTACTTTTTTACATAAATTCACTGTCTATAAACTCAGGATACACAAGGTCCTCTTACTAAACTGGACACACTATCCAAATGAGCATTATCGAGGAACGTTTAGCTCCAGATTAACTCCCGAGTCTAGGTTTATTCAAGAAAAAAATAGAAGGTGCTTATACAGATAACACATTACTAACATATAATTAAAAGATTAGGCTGCTTATCGAATAATTTGTAAGAGAATTAAAGAGAGATGATGTTGGTGCCTTATTGCAAAAACTTAATACATGGTTAGTATTATTTGTGAACTTCAACACTTAATTAGGACGCGAAGACGACAAATTAAAATTTGTGTTACTACTATCCAATAACTTTAAAAACTATTAAAGTGGTAAGCAATGCATTATATGCTTGGATTTGTTCTATTTTCTTGGTTGTTTTATTTCTTGTAATTTTTATTTTCAAAGACATTTGGTTTTAATTTTTTTGCCTATGCGTGTCTTAGATCCTATATATGTTATTTAGCATGTTTTAATTTTTTCACACAGAAATTGTATTTCTTCTATAACAACTAAATTTACAAAAACAAATGGGTGACGGAGGATTTGATTAACTAGTGTATTATTATTAAAACAAGATTTTTTTTTTAAAACAAGACTCACTTATCAATTTGACATAATAAATTGCTTATTTGGATCTTTCCGCGCAGCATGAATTAGTCAAACCGTTAGGACTTGACTGCAGCCCATTTCTTTGAGCAGGAAAGGCAAGTGGACAATCTTTACTAAATATCTCTGCAGAGTTTTGTGATCTCTTATACAGTCACTTACATGATCTGTTATGATCACTTATATACATTGGATAGAAGAAAATATTTCTTTTTAGATTTTTTTAAATAGAAAAATTTAAGGTAAGACTCCATACAATACGTTTTTGTGATCCTTCTCCAGATTCTGCGCATAGCGAAAACTTTAATATACCAAACTGCCTTTTTTAATAAAAATTAATAGCTCTAAATCTTTGAAAATATAATCGAATGACAACGGACCTTATGTAGCTAATCGTCTTAAATAGTGATAAAGTCTTCCCTACTTGCTCTATAACGTGTTGACCATGAAAAGAAGAATGTTACATACAACCTTACATACAAGTGGCAGTTTAATTCTCTTCATTATTATTCGTAATCAATAGTACATGATGTTATTGTCCGACAATACGGGTACGTAGAATCTGTATAATATAGAATAACTACTTCAACACTAGTTCAAGTACAAAACAAGAACTCTTATGAAGTTGTGTAACACCCTCAACACAAGATCATAAAAGATCTTTCAAAGAAGTGTGTTTTTCAGAAAAATTAGATGAAAACAGAAATGTTGTTAAGACCAAGTCGTCCGAATTCACGGACTTTCCTTAAGGAAATAATTCCCCTCACTGTACCCGAGGTTGTGGAATTTTCCTCCCAGGATAAAATGACCTTCAATCCGACTATAGCGGTACCTCAAATAGGCGGATTCTTCGAACACAGTCACGGTTTGAATGATCACACTTAAGAGTATTTTTAAGACAAGAAGAAGAAGTTTGTAGTCTGAAAATTTCAGTTTTCTATATCATAAACCTGTGGATGAAACCAGGTTTATATAGCCACTAGATGCCTTTTTGAAAAGGTGACATTGGTTCATAATAGAGGTGTGTGACTCTTCCTGAACATGCATGTCTATTCAGTTAAAACAATGCAGTATTTTTCTGAAACAGTGTTGCAGCAGTTCGTGAAGCAGTGCACTGTTCACGCGAAACAGTGCTACTGTTCACGTAACAGTGCTACTGTTCACGTAACAGTGCTACTGTTCACGCGAAACAGTCACTGTTCACGCATCAGTTCGTGAAGCAGTGCACTGTTCACGCGAAACAGTGCAACTGTTCACGGGTTCCTGCATGTATTAACATTTCCATTCACACCCTTTCATTACTATGAACCCAACAATCGCCCACATGAATGGGAATGACTATTTTTCGTAAAACGTTTACGGACAGTATGTGATCATTAAGCAAAGACTGATTGCATCTGGATAAGTGGGTTTCCATTTGAACTTTCTGTAGTGAACATGTATCGGATGCACTCGGTCAATCGGTAGATTTGATATCTTTGAACCGTCGAGCTTTAATGTACACCTAGACAACACATGTCACACAACCAGCCTTTTACCGTTTATGGTTCTTACGGTTTTGTTCTTTTTAGCCATGAACACGTCCCGATTTTCATGAGAGCTTAGAGAATAGGCCTTTACTAACATTCTCTTTGAAGCGGCTTCCACTTCGTCCTCACATAGGTGATTTCTAAGCGTTTCAATCCTTTAGATTGAACTATTTGGTCAAATCTGCCAAATTTAGATAATCATTAAAAGACTTTTCACCTTGAGTCTTATTCTTGTTTACTATACATTGTCTACATCATGAGAATGGGTTGGGTAAATGACAATGTTGAACCTGTCAGACATAACTTTGTTTGATCTCCTTGAACCTAGCTCTTGGGATCTCCAGTCTGCTAGGTAGAGTTACTGCCATGCTAACTTGTCCTAGGCCTTAAACCCATTCCCTTGGATGTCCTTTCTACTCCTTCTCTAGATAGGCCTTTTGTAAGTGGATCCGACACATTATCCTTTGACTTTACATAGTCTATAGTGATAACTCCACTAGAGAGAAGTTCTCTAACGGTATTATGTCTTCGACGTATGTGACGAGACTTACCGTTGTACATCATGCTCCCTGCCCTACCTATTGCCTCTTGGCTATCACAGTGTATACATACTGGTGCCACTGGCTTGGGCCAATAAGGAATATCTTTCAAGAAATTTCAGAGCCATTCTGCTTCGTCACCGGCTTTATCTAAAACGATAAATTCAGATTCCATTGTAGAGCGAGCGATACAAGTCTGTTTCGATGATTTCCAAGAAACTGCTCCCCCACCGATAGTAAATACATATCCACTTAAGGATTTTACTTCGTTCGATCCGGTGATCCAATTTGCATCACTATATCCTTCAAGTACCGTAGGATATTTATTATAATGCAAAGCATAATCTTGAGTGTATTTAAGATACCCCAAAACTCTTTTCAATGCCATCCAATGAGTTTTGTTGAGATTACTCGTGTACCAATTCAATTTTACTGATAGCACATGCTATGTCTGGTTGTGTACAGTTCATTATATACATTAAACATCCCAATACTCTTGCATACTCCAATTGTGAGTTACTTTCACCTTCATTCTTTCAAAGTGCAAAGCTCGCATCCAATGGAGTCTTGGCATACCGAATTCCATATACTTGACTTTATCAAGTACCTTTTCGATATAATGGGACTGTGACAATGCCAACCTTTATAGAGTTCGATGGATTCTTATACCTAAGATTACATCTGCAACTCCAAGGTCTTTCATATCAAACTTTCTCTCGAGCATTCATTTTGTTGCATTTATTTCAGAAATGTCTCTACTGATGATCAACATATCATCCACTTATAAACATACAATGACTTGGTGATTTGGTGAATCCTTAATATATACACATTTATCACATTCATTTATCTTGAATCCGTTTGCCAACATGGTTTGGTCAAACTTTGCATGCCATTGCTTAGGTGCTTGTTTTAGTCCATAAAGTGACTTAACAAGTTTACACGCCTTATTTTCTTTTCCTGGAACCACAAAACCCTCAGGTTGTTCCATGTAGATTTCTTTCTCCAATACTCCGTTTAGGAATGCGGTTTTCACATCCATTTGATGGATTTGAAGATCATATACTGCCGCCAAGGCAATTAACATTCGAATTGAGGATATCCTTGTCACTGGCGAGTATGTATCAAAGTAATCAAGACCTTCTTTTTGGTTAAAGCCTTTTACTACAAGTCTTGCCTTGTATTTGTCAATAGTACCATCCGTTTTCATTTTCCTTTTGAAGATCCATTTAGAACCTAAAGGTTTATTTCCTGGAGGAAGATCAACCAATTCCCACGTATGGTTACTTAAGATTGAATCAATCTCACTATTGACTGCTTCTTTCCAAAAGGATGAGTTTGATGACGACATCGCTTTTTTAAACGTTCGAGGCTCATTTTCTAAGAGAAATGTTACAAAATCCGATCCAAACGAAGTTGACGTTCTTTGACGTGTACTACGTCTTGGATTTTCTTCATTATGTACATTCTCACTTGGTTCATCTCGGGGTCGTTTAGATCCTCCACTAGACTGTTCATGTCTAGTTTTATACGGATAAATGTTTTCAAAGAATTCAGCATTATCTGATTCAATTATCGTATTTTCATTTATATCCGAATGTTCGGATTTATGAACCAAAAATCGACATGCTTTACTGCTTTTAGCATATCCTATGAACACGCAGTCCACCGTTTTAGGTCCTATCTTAACCCTTTTAGGTATAGGAACTTGAACCTTCGCTAGACACCCCCACACTTTGAAATATTTCAAGTTGGGTTTCCTTTCTTTCCATTTTTCGTAAGGAATTGATTGTGTCTTACTATGGGGAACTCTATTGAGTATACTATTGGCCGTAAGGATAGCCTCCCCCCACAAGTTTTGCGGTAAACCAGAACTTATTAGTAAGGCATTCATCATTTCCTTCAAAGTTCGGTTTTTCCTTTCCGCAATTCCATTAGATTGAGGTGAATACGGGGCCGTAGTTTGATGGATTATTCCATTCTCTACACATATTTGCGCAAAGGGAGATTCATATTCTCCGCCCCTGTCACTTCTTATCATTTTGATCCTTTTGTCTAACTGATTTTCAACTTCAGTTTTATATTGCCTAAACGCATCTATTACTTCATCCTTACTATTTAGCAAGTAGACATAACAATATCTAGTGCAATCGTCAATAAAAGTTATGAAATACTTTTTTCCACCACGTGATGGTGTTGACTTCATATCACAAATGTCAGTGTGTATTAAGTCTAAGGGATTGGAATTCCTTTCAACAGACTTATAAGGATGCTTAGCATACTTTGATTCTACACACGTTTGACACTTAGATTTATTGCACTCAAAATTTGGCAAAACTTCTAAGTTAATCAGTTTTCGTAACGTTTTGTAATTAACATGGCCTAAACGTTCATGCCATAAATTACAAGACTCAAGCAAGTAAGAAGAATTTGAATTTTTATTCATTTCAACATTCATTACATTCATCTTATAAAGGCCTTCCTCGAGATAGCCTTTTCCTACATACATTTCTACTTTGCTAACTACTATTTTCCAGAAACGGTTACACATTTGAAACCATTTTTATCTAGGAGTGAAACAGAAATTAAGTTCCTACGTAACTCCGGAACATATAACACATTATTCAGTGTCAAAACCTTTCCGGATGTCATCTTTAGGCAAACTTTTCCTATTCCCTCCACCTTAGCAGTCGCGGAGTTGGCCATGTAAATTGTTTCTTCCGCTTGAGCCGGAGCATATGTCGAGAACAACTCTTTGCTTGCGCAGACATGGCGTGTGGCCCCTGAATCCATCCACCAAGCGCGTGGATTGCCGACCATGTTGCATTCCGTGAACATAGCACACAGGTCGTCATAATCCTTGTTGGACTCAATCAGATTTGCTTGGTCCTTTTTCTTCCCTTTTTTCGGGGCTCGACAGTCTGTTGATTTGTGGCCAACTTTGCCACAGTTGAAGTACTTTCCCTTAAACTTTTTCTTGGGATGATTGCTTCCATGTTCAACATTCTTTTTTTTTTTCGAGTTGTTTTGGCCATCTTCTACAATATGTGCTCCATTCATTGTAGAGTTTCCCTTTGACCTTCTTTCGGCAGCTTTATTGTCTTCTTCAATACGAAGTCGGACAATAAGATCTTCAACGGTCATCTCCTTGCGCTTATGCTTTAAGTAGTTTTTGAAGTCTTTCCACAAAGGTGGTAGCTTCTCAACTATTGCTGCTACTTGGAAAGCATCATTCACAATTAAACCTACAAAACAGTTTATGTGAGTATTATGAACATTTTTAATTTGTTCAACTAAGGTATTTTTCAAAATTATACCTTCTGCTAGGAGATCATGTATGATGACTTGCAACTCCTGTACTTGAGAGACAACATATTTGCTATCAATCATTTTGAAGTCCAGGAATCGTGCAACAAGGAATTTCTTAATTCCCGCATCTTCCGTTTTATATTTCCGTTCAAGTGCCTCCCACAGTTCTTTTGATGTCTTAGTTCCACTATAGACATTATAGAGGTCATCTTGGAGACCACTCAGAATATAGTTCCTGCAAAGGAAATCTGAATATTTCCAAGCTTCTACAATGACGAAGCGATCCTTGTCCAAGGTTCCCTCGAGTACCTCGGGAGCATCTTCGCTAGTGAACCTTTGTAGACATAACGTGGTGAGGTAAAAGAACATCTTTTGTTGCCACCGCTTGAAGTCGATGCCAGAAAATTTTCCGGGCTTCTCCGCCGGGGCCATTGATGGCGGAGCAGTTGTGCGACTAGATGTGGCAATATTAGTTGCCCCCATAGACGTTGTCGCACTCATAATTTGACTTTCAGTTGTCATTTTTCCTGTCACCACAAGACAGAAAAATTAGTATTTTTTCAGAATACTTTTTAATAAAGTTAAATAACTTTACAACTTTTCCTTCTTGTTTCTAATTAACGACGAAGTTTTTATAACTTCAAATCGTCAATCGAGTGAACTTCAACTTTTGATGAAGATTTTATGTCTTCTAATCACAAGTTAAATTCAAACGGAGTAGAAAGCATAAGCTTTAATCTCCAAAAACAAGTTATACAGATTCTGTAGATTATTTCCTTAAGATTGTTATTCTCCGACAATACGGGTACGTAGAATCTGTATAATATAGAATAACTACTTCAACACTAGTTCAAGTACAAAACAAGAACTCTTATGAAGTTGTGTAACACCCTCAACACAAGATCATAAAAGATCTTTCAAAGAAGTGTGTTTTTCAGAAAAATTAGATGAAAACAGAAATGTTGTTAAGACCAAGTCGTCCGAATTCACGGACTTTCCTTAAGGAAATAATTCCCCTCTCTGTACCCGAGGTTGTGGAATTTTCCTCCCAGGATAAAATGGCCTTCAATCCGACTATAGCGGTACCTCAAATAGGCGGATTCTTCGAACACAGTCACGGTTTGAATGATCACACTTAAGAGTATTTTTAAGACAAGAAGAAGAAGTTTGTAGTCTGAAAATTTCAGTTTTCTATATCATAAACCTGTGGATGAAACCAGGTTTATATAGCCACTAGATGCCTTTTTGAAAAAGTGGCATTGGTTCATAATAGAGGTGTGTGACTCTTCCTGAACATGCATGTCTATTCAGTTAAAACAATGCAGTATTTTTCTGAAACAGTGTTGCAGTAGTTCGTGAAGCAGTGCACTGTTCACGCGAAACAGTCACTGTTCACGCATCAGTTCGTGAAGCAGTGCACTGTTCACGCGAAACAGTGCAACTGTTCACGGGTTCCTGCATGTATTAACATTTTCATTCACACCCTTTCATTACTATGAACTCAACACATAATACCTTATTTCCTTGAGCTTGATATTATTTATTTAGTGAATATCTAGTTCTTTCTTTTATATAGTTGTCACCCTTCCGGATATTGATATTGTAAAGAAAATGAATTATAAATGCACGTTCTTCTTTTAAGCGTGTGAGCACGAAGAAAAATTAAAAATGAATTATAAGTTGGATATTGTACATTTCATAGTCGTTCGCATTTTTACCAATTGCAACTTGCAAAAGTTTCTCTAAATTTTCGGCCTCATGATTATATACAATTGTTATTACCGCATGTATATTTCTTTTCTTAAAATAGATATAATTCTCTCAAAAGACTAATTCTTATCCCAAAATTACTTTTTCCATTTTTTCCCCTAAAAACTAGGTAATTTTCCCAAATGTCAACTAAATCAAATCCAAAAGCCACCGGATCATAAGTCTCACAAATAATTGCAATATTTAAAGGGTATATACTCTTTAGGGTAGAGTATTTTAAAAAGTATATAGTGTCGACAACAAAATTGCCAACTACAATAACGTTTAATGAGGCTGACAATTGAAGTGGTCAGAAATTTTAAATTCTTGAAATTTGGTAAAGGTAGTTGATATATATAACAAAAATTAACGTCGATGTCTAGCAACGTACTTGTAGAAAATGATTAAATTTATGATCATGGGGCGGAATTTGTACATTGTTGGCAAGTGGCTAAAACGTAGTCCATTTTAATTTTTTTTTTAATGGGACGTTAAGGACATTTTTTTAAAAGAAGCTCGTGATTAAGGTAGAAACATTATATATGAAGAACCAAAATAATCAGAAAACAATCAGTGAAATGCATAAGCATAACCCATCTTTATATACCTTTGATTTTCTTTTTATTTCTTTTGACAACATTAATTAGCAAAATAAGATAATTCATCCTATGTCACGTCACAACTTGCAATATTTAAAAGGGTATAGGATATGGTCTGCTATTTCCTTTTCCATGACCACACACGCTTACGGAAGCAGGCAACAAAGACTATGTCAACTAAGTACTTAAGCCAAAAAACGTACGGTCATTGGTCTATAAATAGGCAAATGCTAGACATCTTAGTTCTATCCAATCATATTCACTTCTATTTCAACACTGCATTAACAATTTATAAACTAGCAATATGTCAAGAATCTTGCACAAGATTGAAGAGAAGCTACATATACACCACCACAAACTTGGAAATGATCCAGCAGCAGCTCAAAACAAGCCAGAAGAGACTCATGAGGTTAATGATGAAAGCAATGTAGATAAGAAAGAGGATATTGATGATCATGATAAGAAGAAGAATTTGGTGAAAAAAGTTGCTGGTAAAATCGCAAAAAAATTGTTACATGGTCACCACAAAAACTCCGGAGAGGAAGGCTATGAAGGAGAAGAGGAGGAGGAGGAGGAGGAGGAGGTGGAGGAAGGAGAAGAAATAGAAGAGGAAGAAGGAGAAGGAGGTGGTTTTGAATTTGAACTCAATTTTGACTTTTGAATTTTTATTACTAAGATTTAGGTATCAACTCAATTGTTGTGTGCCTTTATATATATGTACATGTCTGTTCATTGATTTAAGAGAATATCTGTAGTTCTTAAGATACCTCTCAACGGGTGGTTTGAAATTTGTAATATGTTACCGTCTTTGATTTTATGTGAATGTAAACATATAGCTCTTTCCATTTGAAAAATACTTTTATTTATCCCAATTTAAGTGTCTTATTTTTTTGTGTCCCAAACAAAATATATCTCCTTTTATTTTTATTTTTATTTTTATGTTTAGTAGGTTTTGCAATTTCAACATTTACATGATAAATTTAATGACAACAAGATTTAAAGGACTACACACATTTTAAACTAAAATTACAAGATTTTAAGATTTCTTTTTGTCTTTAAATTTGGTATCAAGTCAAACTAAGACACTGAAATTGAAACAGAACAATAAAGCACATTCTTCCGCAGTTAGTTAAGATTCCTCGACCGGTAAACTTTGTATCCACTGCAGTTAAACTCAAATATAAATAAATTGGAACTGTGATTATAACAAATGAACACCAAGAGCGTAGAAAAAATGGCTTCTCCTCATGTTTTTCTTTTCCTTTCATGTCCAAAAGGCCATATGATCTATTGAAGTCAGTCAGTTCGTTAGTTATGTGATATGGTTAATGGTGATTGGAATTAGCTTGGGTTAAAACTAATTGTGATTTGTAGTAATGAGCTGGATATAATTGTCAACTCAACAGACGACTATATGTGTCTGAATTTGTACACAACATTCTTTCTGAATCAATTGAACATACTAATTTCTTCTCCTCCTATTCTGTCTCAATTTCATTGCTTTCGATCTCAATGGCTGCTAAGAAAATCACCAACGAACACACATTCTCTAGTTGATACACAATATTAATAAGTAGGGTAATTGTAAAAAGTTTCAGAAGTTAGTTAACACTGGAAAGCTACAGTGTAGTTAGTTACTAAGCAACTAAAGTTAGTTAAGTAGTTATAACTAACTCAAGTAGCCTAGTCAATGGATAGTGGATCATGAGCTTTATATAAACATGTAATCCATTCATTTTCATATAGATATACAAACATTAATTCTTCTTTCCCAAAATCTCTCTTTCTTTGTTTTCTCAATTCTCATTCTCATTAACTGTTTTCTCGAGTTAGTTACTCCTGAAGCAGTAATTTCGATCCCCGAGTTCATTCGAACTTTTGCAACCGAGTAAAAGTTAGTATCATTGGTAGGGCTGCACATATTTTGGTTTAACCCGAACAATCGAACCAAAATTTAAATTTGGTTTCGTTTTTTCGGTTTGGTTTCAATTTCCAATTTATAAATTTCGGTTAAACGGTTCGGCTTTCGTTTTTTTTGAAAAAAAAAATTCGGTTAAACCGAAAATCCAAAAATCCAAAATTATATTAATAACATATATATATATATATATATATATTACTAATTTATTATATATAAAATATAATATATTTAATATATAAATAATAAATTAATAAATATATAATAAATTTTTTATAACCCTACTTCTCTAAATCTAAATCATATCAGATATCAGTATATCACAATCCAAAGTAGCCGTTTTTATCACTTTTCAGTTTTCACAGAACTTTCTTTACAAATTACAACCAGTCATCGACACCGGAGCCAGACGATGGACCGCCGGTGACAACGACGCAGACTCTCTTTGTTTACAGCGATATCAGAGGTGGCGATCTGTGACTGTGGTGTAACTGGTGTTTGTGTTTTTTTACCAGTGAGTCGGTGACTGACTAACTGAGGTCTTCAAAATATCGGCTGGTGGCAGGTGATATTCCGGCAATCAAACCCTTTTTTCGATTATTTATTCCGACAATTAGTCAGCCTTCAAAATATGTCTAATGTTGGTATTTTTTTTACTGATGATTTTCATTTAACTTGATAGTTTAAGGTTAAAGGTTGAGAACTAATAAACTAATTATTTTGTTTTCACAGATTGGAAGTAAGGCAAGTGAAGATGGAGCATCTAATGAAAATATTTCAATTTCATATCCAAATGAAGTTGAAACTAAGGTTGAAGATGAACAATAATAAAAAAAAAAAAGCTCATGGAATCGAGGGCAATATTTTGGCAGTGGTTTGACAAAATTATTGATGGAAAAACTGGAGCTTAGAAAGCAAAATGTAAGTATTGTGAAAAAATTTATGTTGTTGCTTCAAGTGCTACTGGTACTTCAACGATAAATAATCACATGTTAAAATTATGTCCTTACCGCCCTAATCGCCCTAATGTTGGTGTGAAAGAGAAAGACAGCCAAACAAAATTAGCTTTTCTACCATCTTCTGTGGATGAAAAGGGTGGGGATTTAGGTACTTGGACATTTGATCAAGGACGAAGTAGGAAAGTTTTAGCTCAAATGATAGTTGTTCATGAGTTGCCATTTAGTTTTGTTGAAAAATAAGGTTTTAGAAATTTCATGAGAGTCACAGCCCTGCACTTTCATAGTCCTTCTCGTAGAACATTGACAAGAGATTGTTATTAGTTCTACAATGAAAAGAAACTAGTTTTGAAAAAGGTTTTCAAAGAAGTACGTTCAAAAATTTGTCTTACGACAGATACTTGGACGTCTATACAAAAGATTAACTACATGTGTCTAACAACTTACTTTATAGATACAAATTAAAAATTGCATAAAAGAGTAATAAATTTCTATCCAATTTCTAGTCATAAAGGTGTTGCTATGGCTGCTTTCATTACTAATTACTTGCTTGAATGGGGGTTGGATACTGTATTTAGTATTATAGTTGATAATGCTAGTTCCAACGATGTTACAATGATAGAAATGTCTAAACAATTAAGTAATTGGGGAACTAATATAATGGAGGGTCAACATCTTTATGTGAGGTGTATGGCACATATTCTTAATCTTATTGTGCAAAGATGGGTTGAAGAAAATTGATAAGTCTATCAAGAGAGTGAGATAAGTTGTGAAGTATGTTAAACAATCTGCCGCGCAAGTTAAAAAGTTCAAAGAATGTTGTGAATCTCAATAGATAACTTATAAGAAATCTTTATGTTTAGATGTTCCTACTCGATGGACCTCTACATACTTGATGCTTGAAACAGCACAACATTTTGAGCTTGCATTTGAAAGATATAGTTTCTATGATAATGATTTCTTGGATTATCTCCGTACCTCTCCTTGTGAAGATGAAACTAGGGCAAATACCTTTGTAAGTGAGGACTGGAAAAATCTGAGGATGATGGTAAAATTTTTGAAAACTTTTTATGATCTTACTTTGAAAGTTTCTAGTTCAAAATATGTTACTACAAATGTACATTTTGTGGAAATTGGTGATCTTGATCTGATTTTGAAAGAGATGATAAAAAATGAAGATTCTAATTTGAAAAAAATTTCATGAAATATGAGGGAAAATTTTAGAAAGTATTGGGGTACTCCTGAGAAAATAAATAAAATGATCTTTATTTCATCTGTGTTGGATCCCCGCAACAAACTTGAATATGTTCCTTTTGTAATTGTGGACATGTTTGAAAAAAAAATTGAGGACAAAAAGTCCGATTCAGTGGAGTCATTTATGAAAGCCTTGTTTGAGCATTATGTTAAGAAATTAAAAAACTCTTCATCTTCATCCACTTCTTCTTATTCTGGGAATTCGTCATCCATAAGTGGTTATGGAAACTTTCGAAAAAGAGAATAATGATAACAAAATAATATTTTGAGAAACATAAAGAAATTAGTGGAGGTTTAAGCAATAGATCTGGGTTGGAAAAATATCTTGCTGAAGAAATTGAGCCAAATTTGGAACAATTTGATATATTAGGGCGGTGGAAAGTTAATGAGCCTAGATTTTCCATTCTCGCTGAGATGGCTCGTGATGTGTTAGCCATTCCCATTTCCAGTGTCGCATCTGAATGTGCTTTTAGCACGGAAGATCGGGTTATTGATCCCTTTAGGAGTTCATTAACTCCTAAACTAGTGAATCTCTTATTTGTCTTAAATATTGGCTTAGAAGTGAATCTACTCCAATTAATATTGAGGAAGATCTAGAGTATCTTGAGCAACTTGAAGTTGGTAAGAATTTTATGATTTTGTATTCATTATATTAAAAAAAAAATTCTTAGTTATATTGCACATCAACTAACAAGTGTCTTATATTTTTTCAGAAATGGCTTGTAGTAGCACTGAGTCTAGCATTGTTGATATGTTGTCGTCAATATGCAAATGTGAATTGTAGGCAAGTTTGTTTTTGGGTTCTTCTTCTACTACTTCTACTATTTTCTTGATTTAATGAGTTATGGATTATGAGTTTTTTCTCTCAGCTGTACACTTCTTAGGATGTGGATGATCTATAATGTATTGTATTGTGTTTTGCTAATCTGTAAAAGTTTTACGAGTCATTTGATAAAGTGTTCGATAGGAAATAGATTGTGTCTAAAGAGGAGTATTCAGGTGAGTTTATGGCATTTTCTGTTTAACATGGTAGTTTATTACATTTGGTTAATTTTACATTTGGAAAACTGTTAAGCAGTTTTTAGAATGGAAACGAATACTGCATCATCCAAGAAACTCCATATATTAGTCCCAACGATGACATTGCTCGTTACCATAGAAAACTTGATGCATATGTAACAAGTATACTGGAGTCTGTTAGTCCTATTAATCACATTGCTCATAGAGAACTTGATGCACATGCTGCAGCTATACTGGAATTTGATACGAACTCCTTCTTGGTTCCATACATTCCCCAAGACGAGGGTTACTGGAATTCTTGGCACTTTTATTTGGTCTAATGTTGCAACGTCCTTGTTTTTGCAAGGTTGAACATGAGATCCATGATTTTTACAGCTATATTTTTGTCAATATAGACTTCAACAATGTCTAGAACACTTCTGTGGCTGCTAATCTTTTTTTCGCGAGATGGATCCACTTATCGCTATTGTTTTTCAGTACATTTGCCCTTTCTTTAGAAGAATGGTACTTTACAGTAACTTTAGTTTAATTGATGTAATATTTTGCACTCTAGGTTTACATATTCTCAATGACTCTCCTTTCGACGTTTTGTTTTAATCAAAACTAAGGTTCTCTTTCAGTGTTGGTTGCGTTGGTTTAAGTTATTGCTGCTTTTCTATTCTGTTGGTGAACAGGTCTTTATTATTCTTGTTCTATGATTATCTACTAAGCTAAATCCAATGCTAGTTTGTTGTGTTGAGAAGTTTAGACAGTGCACGGTCTGTGACAACTCTACAACAAAATGAAGTTTAATATTGTTTAAGCTGTCAGAGCATAGTCTGGGGGTAATATAACTTCGGTTGCCAGTAGCAGGAAAACTTTGTTGCCTTTGTGATATGGCTTTGTTCTCTTTAAGCAATTTGCAGAATTGTTGGTACATCCATTCGGAGAAATTTATGAGTTTTGTGTTTGTTTTGTGGACAGGACTGTTTATGAAAATTTATATATAATAATCAATGACGTTATGTATTATGTTAAGCTGTGATTATTTCATTTCGTCATTTATGTTGAGTTACTTATAGTTATTTATATTTGGGAATGAAACATAGATTTGAAAAAAAATCATTTTTCCTAAAAAAATCATTAATTTTAAATGCTCAGTTATGAAAAAGAGAGACTCTCTACTTTAATATTTCAAACCAAAATAAAAATCCAAAATAATCTAACCGAATTTGTAGAAATCGAACCAAAGCGATTTTATTTTGTTTTGGTTATGGTTATCATTTTTGTCAATCCAAAAACAGATAAACTGAAACCAGTATGAAACAATCAGACCAAACCGACCGAACACCCACCCCTAATCATTGGTATCAAAGCCAATCGAATTCTTGGAAATCATGATGAGAACAACTTGATCCATTGATAACTCTCCAACTGACATGGGAGAAATAAGGGATATGCTGTAGAAATTGTCTACAGATGTGAGCAATTTGGCAGGGAAAGTTACTACCTTGAAGAGGTTGGATCAGGTGGTAATGGAATTAAAGGATCATTTGGTGAATTCCGTAGAGAATAGGAGAGATAAATCTCCATTATATCAAGCCGATCCATCGAGGTTTAGGCAATTAGTTGAGAGAGAGCATAGAGATCAAAGCCTTGGCAGTTATCACAATTCCCATTCCCAGTTCTCGAAGTAGTCGCGCATGGAGTTTTTGAGGTTTTCAGGGGATGATTTGCATTCTTGGTTGTTCAAGATTGAACAATTTTTTTCAATGGGAAATGTACTTGCTTCTGAGAAAATTACCATAGCCACACTATATCTAGAAGGAGAAGCAATTCAGTGGCATCTATCCTTCATAAGGTATCGACAGTACCTTCAACCTATTGGATGAAATGAGTATGCGATGGCATTGGTGGAGAGGTTTGGATCTGACTTT
The DNA here is from genome assembly GCA_030864225.1 of Capsicum baccatum var. pendulum. Classification (NCBI taxonomy): domain Eukaryota; kingdom Viridiplantae; phylum Streptophyta; class Magnoliopsida; order Solanales; family Solanaceae; genus Capsicum; species Capsicum baccatum. The sequence continues at coordinate 110,693,460 of CM061551.1, forward strand.
GATGATCCTATGGAGGAATAGAAGAAGTTTAAGCAAGTTGGGACTATCAAAGAGTATCAGGCTGTGTTTGAAAGACATCTTACAAGGGTGAATTTGTCAGAAAAAATGCCATTAGTTGCTACATTGGGGGTTTGAGACCTCAGCTTAACATTTCTGTTAAGATTACCAACCCTACTACCTTATCTCAGGTTTACAGGAGTGCAAGACTGCAAGAAGTATACTTAAATGCTGTTAAACCACCTGTAAGTTCACATCAGGTGTTTAAAATTCAAGAAAGATAGGAGATCAAAAACCTTTCAATAATAAGCCTTTACTACTTACTCCTAACATCACCCAAGGAAACTATAATAAGAATCTGAATAGGAGAAGGTTGATCTTGGAAGAAATTAATGAGAAGAGGGCAAAATGATTGTGTTATTTTTGCAATGAAAAATGTACTATGGGCCATAAATGTAAGACTACTAAGCAATTCTACTTGTTAGAGTTAGAAGAAGGGGATAAAACAGAAGATGGAATGTCTGCAACAGAGGTGGAATTGCATGAAGATGGGGAGAGCAAAAGTGAGTTGTCTCAACATGTTGAGCACATGGAGATTTCAATACATGCCTTAAATGGTTCTTTGGGTTTTAGGACACTTAAGGTGACTGGATATCATTCCAAAAAGGGGTTGCATATATTGATAGACACAGAAAGTTCTCATAACTTCATAGATACTGATTTAGTACAACAATTAGGTTCTTCAGTCAGATCTACCATTCCTCAAATGGTTGCTGCAACAAATGAAAGTATGAAGCTAGATAAAATGATCACCATTACTTGGTTATTACAAGGAGCTGAATTTTAAGCAGATTTTCTGCTATTTCCTTTGGGTTCATGTGGTGTAGTATTAGGGGTTTAGTGGTTGTTGACCTTAGGAGATAAGAAGATAAACTTCAGGAATTTGACCACGGAATTCTTGTACAAGGGAAGGAAACATCTGCTAAGAGGTGCTAGGAACCAGGTGCAGACTTCTGGATCTAGTAAATTAGCTAAATACTCAGGTAACCAATCTTAACTTGTATGATTCAAGTCATGCCTACGGGGATTGAACAAATGAAGGGTCACCCAACATTACTGGAGGGAGATAAAACTGAATGTGATCAAACTTTATTGAATCTGTTATCAGAGTTTCAAGGATTGTTTGAGGAACCTACTGGCTTACCACCTTATAGGGGAGTATTTGATCATAGAATTATATTGTGTGTAGGGGGGGGGGAGACTGAGCCTATGAATAAGAGTCCATATATAGATATCCTTATATTAAGAAGAATATTATTGAAGGTCTTGTACAACAGATGTTAGACCAAGGGATCATACAACCTAGTTGTAGTCCGTTTGCATCCCCAGTGATCTTAGTGGGCAAGAAAGGTGGTACCTAGAGGTTGCACTACAAAAAAGGAGTCAAATTACAGGGGTTAATTTTGCAGTTTGCGGGGGTTTTAGCTAAATGTAATTGCGGGGGTTTAAAACCCTCGCTAAATGTAATTGCGGGGGTTCCCATAACCGCCGGAATACGGTCCATCACAAACGAGTTGCGACAGTTTTTTTTTGACCCCCATAATTAATTTGCGGGGGTTATTTTGCAGGGGTGACAATCCCCGTAATTAATTTGCGGCGGTTATTGTCCCCCGCTATTCTAAATTTAATTCTTTTTATAATAAATTTTTATTTAAAAACTTGCGGGGGTTAAAACCTCCACAATTATATTTTTTTAAAAAAATTAGTGGGACCCATCAATTTTCAATAATAAATTATAAATTCTAATTTTAGCTGAAATTTAATTGTTCCTTTAGGCATAACCTACAATCCAATATTTATTTAATTCATATATCATTAACACAACATGACTAATTAAACATTATAATTCACAAGCATCTCAAAAATACATTGAACATTAAACTTTAAAAATTAAATTTTCAACATTAGTATCTTCAAACTCCAAATTTTCAACATCAACTAGTATCTTCAAATTTCCAAATCAAATTTAAACACAAAACCTTCAATATTCTAAGATTCGCTCCAACACACAATTACATCATCATAATTGAATATTCAAGACAATTTACAACAAAATCAACGACTGTCAGTAGGATCACTGTCATCACGTGGTCTTCTAGCATCCATGGGCGAAATAAGTCCACTAGCCGCATCATTTGGCTACATAAAAATGCAAAGTATAAAACCAATCAGATAAACTTTCAGTCCTTATTATATTTATGTCTACGTACAACTAAAAAACATCATGATAAATATAAATTGATCAATCACAAGTTCACAATTTCAAGTAACTACACTTAATCATTTTTAAGTCACTACACTTAATACTTTTCCAATAACTTATTCACTAATACACATTTCAAGTCACTACACTCAAACCATTTTCAAATAGCTAATTGATATTTCAAGTCACTAGACTTAACCATTTTGAAGTAACTACACTTAATTATTTTCAAGCCACTAATACACATTTAAAGTCACTACACTTAACCATTTTTAAATAACTAGTAAACATTTCAAGTCACTACCCTTAACCATTTTCAAATAACTAAATCACATTGCAAGTCACTACACTTAACTATTTTCAAAACACTACACTCAACCATTTTCAACTCTCTAATTCACATTTCAAATGACTAAACCTAACCATTGTCAAGTCATGAATTCACATTTCAAGTGCCAACACTAAATCAATTTCAAGTCATGAATTCACATTAATGATTACACTTTACTAATTTCAAAACACAAGTTCACCTTTCAAGTTGCTAATCCACTTCTCAAGTGACTACACTTGATCATTTTGAAGTCACTAGTACACATTTCAAGTCACTAGTCACCTTTTCCTATTTTTGTTTTGATTTTCTCACTCTTTAAGAATTTGATAACAATCAGAAACAAAAATTTATGTTTTCGATTCTAAATTGTAGGTTACTTTCCACTATAATCCTTTTAGTTATTATTAAATTACTCTCCTAAAAAATGTGAAGTATTTAAGAACCTCATTTCAAGAAATTTCTTGTGTCTCTTGAAAAATGAACAATTCATTTATTTTGAAATGGAGAAAGTACATATTTTGGGATGACTTATAATTAGGGATAAAACTTTCGATATGTATCATAATTAGAGATTAAACCTCCTATATTTTCGTTGTTTTCCCTTACAAAAACCAAATGTCTATGAAAAGTATTCCTCCAAAAATAACTTTAATATAGATGTGTACGTATTGAACTAGAGAAAATTGCTCAAGTGGAACATCTACGGGATAATGTTTCCATTGGTCTTAATGATTATTATTATTATAACTATTATTATTATTATATTCATCACATTTAGTTGTTAATTAATCTTTTCTTTCCTGTTTAGCCATGGTCAGATGACTTTGTCAGAGATATGTGACTGGACTTTCATTTCCATTTATGATCTTAATTAATTATGCTCAATCATTGATTCTCTATGGATGAAGACGACTTTGAATTAGTATTTTTTGTAATTTTGGACCATCATTTATATGACTATTTATTCATAGATTTCTGTTAATAATAGTTACGTTGTAGCTTAAGAGAATTAACAAACCATCAACCCCGCATACATCATGATTCTTTTATCGAATTAAGTGATTATTTGTTTATATATGATAATATTTTTTTTTTATGTCTACCATCTACCTAGACTTCACATTAAGAATTTGATAACAATCAGAAACAAAAATTTTTGTCCAGAAACTAGTACCCCGTCCTTCTCCGCAACACTATTAAAACACACTACAAGGTATCCATCAAGTTGGAAGAACACCTTGGACTTCTGAACAAACTACCATTGACTAGCGATAAACCTTTCAATATCTCGTATGGAAGTGGTATTGCCCACAACATACATTATGATGACCTTCATACAAACAACATATCAGATTCCACATCTACATCATATAGCTAAACTACAACCTCCCCCTTCTTCATTAGAGGCAGAATGTACTTAAGACTTATACCCTTGACTGCTAACTTGTTTGCATCAAACTACCCAACCCAATCTTAATACTAAGAACAAAAACAAATAGCAAAGACCAAAGCTTAATACTAAGAACGATAACAAATAGGACTGATTATATGGAGCAGTAGTGTAGTGTTGGTAAGGAAGGATACCTGGCAAACAGAGAGGGCAGTTGCTCATGCCCGATCCAGGAGAGATGTATAGACGGAATTGAAATGAATTCCTTGGGACTTTACCCGATCCAGTGGCTGGCGGTGGAGGTGAGGTCGGCGGCCATGGCTAGTGCAGCGGCGGTGCTAGCAAGGGGAGGACGACGGAGGAGGTGCTAACAGAGGAGAGGCACGACCGGCGATGGGAAAAACAGCGTTGATGATTTTGTCGTAGGGTTTTTGAGAGAGGAAAGAGATAGAGAGAGAAAGAGGAGAGATGAGAGAGGGGGTGGAGGCTATTGTGAAGAGATTAGGGTTTGAGGGTTGATTTTTGTCTTTAAAAGGAAAGAGAAAGGCTTTCGATCTCAGCCGTTGGATCAATTTTGATCAACGACTGAGATTTAACAGTTTAAGAATTGGGTTAGAATTGAGAATAAAAAATAGATTGAGTTTGATTTAGGCTATAATTGTAATAAAGTAAATATTAGGCTAAAATCGTAAGAAATTGAATACATTAGGTTAAAAGGGGAATAAATTAGACAAAGTGATCTTAATTTAGGTTGTTATTTAAATAGTAGTAGGAATAATAATAATAATAAATAATATATAATAATAAACCATAAATAATTATAAGTAATAAATAATAATAATAATAATAAATAATAATAACAATATATATGATAACAGTAAATAACAATAACTTTATCGTTACATGCTTAATATAAAAAATAAGTTACAAACATGGCGTTACATTCTTGCAAATCCCCCTTTTTTAACTCGCCGAAAAAATAAAGAAATTATATGCTTGCAAATCCCCTTTTTTTAATCATTGCGTAATTTCTTGTGGTTGAGGGTAGCCAGGCTGATGCTCCGTCTCCCAGTTCAACTTCGAAGCAACTCTTTCATGACAAGTAACATATTCCTCGAGTTTCTCGACAAACTCTGTTGCTGTTGGCGCAGATAAGATAATTTGGTGAGCATTGAGACTGATGAAGTCTTCTTCCAAAACTTTATCAATAAATGATAATAATGAATTGTAATATCCATACACATCAGCAATCCTAACGGCTTATCGTGGATGCCAAGTTGTGACCAACTAATTACTTCAAGTAGCTCATCAAGTGTGCCATAACCACCCGATAAAGAAATAAAAGCATCAGAGTGCCTAGACATTTTTGTTTTTCTTTGATGCATATCCGTTGGGCTCCCAACGGTCATATATCCGTTGGGCCCAACGACTATTTTTTAATTAAATCCGATTTAAAAAAAAATTCTATAAATATTTTTTAATTATATATATTTTTTTAAAAATCGACCACAAGTGGTCATTTTTATAAAAATAAATTAAAAAAAATTAAAATATAAAAGCAACAAATAATTTTTGGTTATTTTTGATCGAGTCCAATTAAACTCAATTGAGTATAAATGACTAGAATTTAAATAAATTCTTTGTATTCTACAAATAATTTTTGGTTAATTAATTTTTGAATTCGTATTATTTATTTTTAACAAACGTGACACTGTACGTCGCTTTTTGTAAAAACACAAAAAAATAAAAATAATTTAAAATTATGATGAATAGAGGGGGTTTTAATCCGCGTAAATATATTCGATGAATATCGGGGGTTTTGGTTAAAAGCTCCCGCAAATTTATAAATTTTAGTAGTAAATTTTTAACCCCCGCAATTCATATAATTTTACGAGGGTTAATATAACCCCCGCAAATTCCCCCCGCAAATTTATAAATTTTAGCGGCGGATTTTTAACCCCTGCAGTTCATATAATTTTACGGAGGTTAAAATTAGCCCCGCAAAACCCCCCCCGCAATTAATCCCATTTTTTGTAGTGTTGTGTGTTGACTATAGGGACTTAAATAAGTTTACTGTGAAGAACAAGTTTCCTATACCTATTGTTGAAGATTTATTGGATAAGTTAGGAGGATCCAAAATCTTTTCAAAGATTGACTTAAGATCTGGTTATCACCAATTAAGAATGACTGTAAAGGATGTGCCTAAACTGTTTTTAGAACCCATTCCGGTCATTTTGAATACCTAGTAATGCCTTTTGGCTTATCTAATGCACCTGCTACTTTTCAAGGATTAATGAACTCTATATTTCAGCAATTTCTCAGGAGGTATGTGTTAGTTTTCTTTGATAATATTTTGATTTATAGTAGTACTATTGAAGAACATGTAAGGTATTTGAGGTCTGTTTTTGAGGAAATGATCAGGCATCAACTATTTGCTAAAAAGAGCAAGTGTTTCTTTGGGGTTCAGAAATTTGAATATCTTGGACACTTTATATCAGCAGAAGGTGTTTCAACAGATCCTCAGAAAATAGCAGTTGTGAGAAAGTGGCCCATTCCAACTACTCTTAAGCAACTAAGAGGGTTCTTGAGATTGTCTAATTACTAAAGGAGGTTCATACAAGGTTTTGATGTGATCTGCAGGCCTTTAACTGACTTAACAAAGAATAACAATTTTAAATGGTCAACTGCAGCTCAAGATGCTTTGAAAAGTTGAAAGAAGCTTTGACACAAGCTCCCATGCTTTCTTTACCTGATGTCAACAAAATATTTATGGTGGAGACTGATGCTAGTGGATTTGGAATAGGAGCTGTACTTATGTGAGAGGAACATCCAATTGCTTTCATTAGCAAGGCATTATCATCAAGGCATGCTACATTATCAGTGTATGACAAGGAGTTATTGACTGTTGTTCAAGCTACCACTAAATGGTCTCAATACTTGTTATGCCAAAGGTTTATAATAAGGACTGATCAGAAGGCTTTAAAGTTCCTTATGGAGCAAAAGTTACATACTAATTCACAACTCTTATGGTTGACAAAGCTGATTCCATTTGATTACTCTATAGAGTATAAAAAGAGAGCTGACAATAAGGTGGCTGATGCTTTATCAAGAGTTAATGGAGCAGAATTATTAGCCTTGTTCGTTTCTCCTATAGATACTGATCTATTCCAAGCTATTGTGGATAGTTGGACTATGGATCTAGAACTTTAATAAATTATTACAAATTTGCAGACTAATCCTACAGTTCACAAATAATTAACTTGGAGTCAAGGTCAGCTGAGAAGGAAATGCAGACTAGTGGTTGAAAAGGTTCAAGAATTGAGAAGGGAGATTATGACATTGTGGTATGCAAGCCCCCAAGGAGGTCATTCTGGGGTAGAGACTACATTAAGAAGGTTGCTCAGCCTCTTTTACTAGAAGAACATGAGAGGGGAGGTAAAGAAATTCATTCAAAATTGTGATGTTTGTCAAAGGAATAAGTTTGATTTGGCTGCATACCCTGAACTTTTACAGCCCTTACCCATACCTGATGTGGTATGGTAGCAAATTAGCATAGATTTCATTAATGCATTACCTAAATCAAATGGTTATGACGTGATTCTAATGGTGGTGTACAGACTTAGCAAGTATGGACATTTTCTTCCACTTAAACATCTGTATACAACCCAAACTGTTGCTAAGTTTTTTTTGGATAATATTGTTAAGCTGCATGGATTCCTTGATGTTATTACTAGTGATAGGTATGCTGTTTTCATCAGCTCTTTCTGGCAGGAGCTATTCACTCTACAAGGTGTTAAGTTGCATACTTTATCAAGATATCACCCTCAGTCTGATGGCCAAACTGAGGTTTTAAACAGATGCCTAGAGACTTATTTGAGGTGCTACTATAATGAGGATGCTTCTAACTGGTTTTCTTGTCTTCCTATGCCCGAGTATTGGTACAATACCTCCCATCACCCAGTTATTAACACAACACCATATGAGTCATTGTATGGAAGGACACCTCCACTACATTTACCATATTATGCTGGAGAATCAGCTTCAGCTGAGATTGATAACACCCTGCTTAATAGGAACTCAAGCTGCAGTTGCTTAAGCATCATCTCACTAGAGCTCAACTAAGGATAAAGCAACTGACTGATGCTCATAGAACTGACAGGATCTTTGAAGTTGGTGACTGGGTTTACTTTAAAGTGCACCCTTACAAGCAGGTTACTATCACTAATCATGTTACTCACAAGCTGGCAGCCAAGTTTTATGGACCTTTTCAGATCATTAAGAGAGTTGGACCTATTGCTTACACTCTCTTACTACCTGCTTTTGTCAAGATACACCCCACTGTTCATGTTTTCTTATTAAAGAAGTGTTATGAGTTGCCTTCTCAAATCTCTTATCCTCCTACTGTGGACTTAGCAAATCCCCATTGCCTTGAACCAGAGCTGGTTTTGCAGAGAAGAATGATTAAAAGAGGGAATAAGGTTATTGCACAGGTGTTGATCAAGTGTGCTGGACTTTCTGCTGATGTTGCAACTTAGGAATTTGCTAGTGTTCTCAAGACTAAGTTTCTTTTGTTTGATGCTTGAGGTCAAGGGTCTTCTTTATGGGGGAGTACTGATACAGAATATTAATAAGTAGGGAAATAGTGATAAGTTCCAGAAGTTAGTTAACACTTGAAAGCTACAGTGTAGTTAGTTACTCAGCAACTAAAGTTAGTTAAGTAGTTATGACTAACTCAAGTAACCTAGTCAATGGATAGTGGATCATGAGCTCTATATTAACATGTAGTCCATTTATTTTCATACAGATATACAAACATTAATTTTTCTTTCTCAAAATCTCTCTCTCTCTATTTTATCAATTCTCCTTCTCATTAACTATTTTCTCGAGTTAGTTACTCTTGAAGCAATAATTTCGATCCTCGAGTTTATTAGAACTCCTACAATCGAGTAAAAGTTAGTATCATTTGTTCATCTGTCAGATACTCCAAGCCCAGTTCTTGTACCAACTCGACTGATAGAATCAAAGAATATGGTCTTCAGCGTAGATCAATGACAATTGTTGTGCAGACACAGAATTGGATTTCGGGACAGATACTGACAAGAAGGGTCAATTCAGTGCTTAATTGCATGAAGATTAGGAGATTTGTAATCTATGTTATCATCGAAATCTCCCAGTGGGATTGCGTACTACATTAAATGCGCATTTGGTGCGGGAGGATCTCAAGGAGCATTTTGATAAGGTAATCGTGTTCGTGTTTTGCAATTGCATTGGGAAATTACTACGATTTTGCAAGCTACTGACTCTGTGACTCTGCACTTTTCTGAGCTGAGAGAGCTTTGGGTTGAGTATGATGCTCTTTTGTTCTCACTGGGCGGCGGTTGCATTGTGCGAATTCTAACTACCACATTTAATAATTGCAGAGGCAACAATTAATTTTTCATGAGCAAACTAAGCACACAAAAATAGATTATCACTTTGCTCGAGTCAAGATAAAACAAGGCAAAAATTCTCATCATGTTGGATCCAAAAATCAACATGCAAACTAACTTACAAAGGGACTTGGAAAGAGTCCGCATAGGTTTACCTTTTACTCGCTAAGAAGTTTCTTAGCCCATTACTACCCAATTCCAAGGCAACTAACTCTATTTAATTGATTTCTATGTTATGACCACCCCCATTATAATCATATCATACTCTATCAAAAGTGTGAAGCACCTTAAAAATATTGTTTGAAATTTTCATCCCTTGTTAAAAGTATTTGCAATACACAAAGCCGTATTTTTATTATTTTTTCAAGTTTTAAAAATTAATTAAATTTAGTTATTAAACCTTTTCTTACTTGATTAAGTACTAAAGTTTAGGAGGTTAAAACAAAATAAATTTCTCAACTTTAATAAATCTTTAAAGAAGTCAATTAATGGACATTTTTGCCGTACGTTCTTTAGAAGTAGTGCTTTTGTTTAAATCCAAGTTGATTAAAAATTTCACCTTAATAAATTCAAGTAAGTGGTAGTATAAATTCTGCCGACGTTGATTTAAAATATTATTTTGGATAAGGATTTGTTCAAAACTAATTTTATTTGCAACTTCTTTAATATTCAAGGAGTTCTACGATATATGATAGTTTTTAAAAATTACAGAATTCTAAATTATATGACAAAAACTATTGGTACAATTAATATTTAAGAAGTCCTATAATATGAGGTAAGAGGAGGAAAAACTCATATTTCATGTAAACCTATTGATGTTGTAGCCAGCGACTCTATATGATTTCTATGGTGTTTGTCTTTGATAATCTATATATCACATGCACGTAACTATAGCCACAATTTAAGTTTATCCTTTAATTTGTTGCAGTACATTGTATTGACAGTTACTAGCTTATATGTACCTTTTTTTTTTTAATCTCTATAGCTTCTTGCTATTTAATTATGTAATCAACGCTCTATGCATAGTTTTACATGAGAGCTTTTAAATTTGTCGATGAAGATGTATATTCTGCGTTTAATTTCTTTTATTCATACTTATTTTATATTTGATGTGTCTGAATTGTTGAAAAATATTACTTTCTCTATTTTAATTTGTTTGGCTTGATTTGGAGTTCGGGGATTAATTAACTAATGTTTGAGGTACATTTGAACGTAGAATCTTTTACATTGTTGAATTAAAATTTACATATTTTAAAAACTATATAAAGAATTAATACTAAAAATCATAATAGTTAACAATTTAGAATATTTAAAAGCATTTAAAAATTGTTGACAAAGAAAATATTTTATAACAAGTTAAAAGTAGAGGTGTAATAGATTTTGATATAAAAAGTAGGATTTGTTTTTTCTTTTCTAAGTGATTATTGTTACTTTATATCTAGAGGAGCATCTTATGTTAAAGTTTTTAAACGTAGTGTCGTGTGATTTGTTTTTCAGGTTGTTGGCATCAGTTTTCCACCAGTTCAGGTAGTGTACCTCATTATCGGAACTGTTATCGGGGCGAAATTGCAAGATTAGTAAATCAGTTCTTAAAAAAAAATCGAAAATCACAATACATATGCTTGTGATTGAATCTCGAAAGATATGCCTCCAACTATTGGTGACATTTAAAGAATGACACAAGATAATATTTTAACAAATCAATATGACAAAGTTTATTATGAAGGAACACATTAACAAGAATGAATATCCAATTTTACACTAATTGATTGTAAAAAATATGTTATCATGACTCATACAAAAGCTATCATCACAAAAAGAATAATTGGTTTAAGAGTCTTTGTAATCTTTACTACTAATGGATGGAAGTGTTAGAAGACTCCCCTTACTGGAAGGCGTACTAATAGCGAATAAATAGTATAAGTTCAAAGAAATTGCAAAAGAAAATATATTAGAATAAAATGACAACATTTTAGAATGCTTACGTTGACAGTTAGATCTTTTTGAAAAGTCATATTTGTTGTTTAACTATAAAATTTTTCTGCCTCTAATTGCATTTTTTTTTAGTAGTGATGCCAAGTTAGATTTATGAACATACAATTCTCCAATGACAATTGTTGATTATCTGAATATTTATGTGCTATTATTAACGTGCAACGCACGTTCGTATAGACTAGTAACTCATAATTACTAGTGAATTTTAAGATTCACATTGCATTATTATACACTGATGAATATTGAACATTTTAATATTTAGCTTATAATATTAATTTACCTCGATCATAGTAATTTTTTCAATAAAGTATAATGGTTGATGTAAGACAGTAAGGCATATTAAGCACCTTTTTAAGTGCTTTAAGTTGCTTTCTTGACATTTAGTTCATATGTCTTTAAGTGGCAGAACGTTTGCCTCATTTACATAAAGCCTTAACTCTAATTGAGTTAATGGCAATGGACATGCATGCTTCTTTTTCATATAATCCATTTGACTCTTGGTTATGGTGGCTGAATTTGGCTACCATTTTTCTTGAAATTCTTGTAACTTTTCACTCTTTATTCCTTAATTATTCTACTTTTTATGTGTTGTAATTCTTATAACCATTTTGTAACTTCTACTCTATTTATCTTCCCATTTATTCTTCATATTCATTATATGGAAGATTTCTTTACTTATAAATTGAGGTGGTCTTGTATGATTTTTAAAAATATAAAATAATATAGAGTTCACAAAAGATAATAAAAAAGAGAGTTCATTAGTTGAAGGGATGTGTTCTTTTTGTGGAGCTTTGAACTCAACTCTTGTCCAGAGTTGTTGAGTTGTTCTTTGTGAAAAGGCTATTATATCCTGGAGGGGACAAGTCAAGAATATTACTGCTGGATCGGTGAAAATATTTGCTGTAGTGAGCTTGAATTTCCTTAAAGAGAGCGAGATATTCGTGCCTTTGCTGTAGTGGGCTTGAATCTCCTTAAAGAGATTGAGATATCCGCGCCTCAACTGAAGAAGAAGAAGAAGATAGTTTTTTATTTTCTTCACTTGTAATTTTCAGTTATAATTTTTGTTGTATTTCACCAACAATTTTAAGGAGATTCAATTGCAACAACTGAAAAATCCGCGGGTGTCAAGATGAGAGATCTTAACAAGCCATTTCGGTTTAATGATACTCACTTCAAGAGGTGGAAAGGTAAAGTGCGTTTTTACTTAAGTTTTCTCAATGTTTCTTATGTGTTAACTGAGAATAACCAAAAAAAGTAGATAACTCTTCCATAACAGATAATGAACTTATTTCTCTACAAGAGAAAGTTGAAAAATATGATGGTGACTCCTACAAGTGTCGGTACTTTTTACTTAATTATATATCTGATAATTTTTATGATTATTAGAATAGAACTTACTCTAGTGCAAAGAAAATTTGGAAAACCATGTAGAGCAAGTATGACACTGAGGAGGAGGGAGAAAAAAATATTCGGCTAGCAAATTTTTTCATTTTCAAATGGTGGACAATAAATCAATGGTAGACCAAGCTCAAGACTTGATAATGGTTGTTGGCAAGCTCAGGTCTGAGAAAGTCAAAATTGGCGAAAACCTTATTGTTTGTGGCATAATTGATAAACTTCCACCTTCGTGGAAGGAATTTCAAAAAAACTATGCGATACACACAAAATAAAACTTCTCTTAAAACTTTGATAATGAGAATCTGCATGGAAGAAGAGGCAAGGGGCCAAGATGCACTTTTGCTAACAAAAGAGAACAACATCATACCGAAGGTAAATTTAACTTCTTCAAATAATGCTATCCTTGAAACTAACAAAAGTATTACTTTGAAGTCTAAGAAGAAATAATTCAAGAAAAATGATGATAGACATCCCAAGGACAATAATGGTGGAAACAACCAAGCAAAAAGTCAACATGTACAAGAAAAAGGACCGTGCTTATCTGTGGCAAGAGTGAGCATCTAGCTCAATTTTGTAAATTTTTAAAACGTGGGCCTACACCTCAAGCAAATGTTATTAAAGAATCATTTGTGACGGTGATAACAAATATAAACATGGTGGAGAATGTTGATGATGGTGGGCTGACTCTGGTGCAAACCGTCATGTCTATTATGACAATGACTAGTTTAAAAAATATACTCCTTTTAAGGAGCCCAAAACCATCATGCTTGGAGATTGTTACATAACTCAAGTGCTTAAAATGAGAGATGTCGAGCTGAAGTTTACTTCTGAAAGGGTATTGATTTTAAAAAATATACTTTATACTCCTTTCATGAGAAAAAAATTAATGTCTAGTTTTCTTCTTAATAAAGCAGGCTTCAAACAAATTATTGAATCTGACCAATATGTAATTGTGAAAAATAATATTTTTATGGAAAAGGGATATGCATGTGATGGTATGTTCAAGTTGAATGTTGAAATGAATAAAACATCTATTTCTGTTTATATGATTTCTTCTACTAATTTTTGACATGCTCGTTTGTGTCATATAAATGATCATTATATGGAAATCATGAGTAGTTTAGAAATAATTTCACTGATCAAAAGAAATTTTGAAAAATGTGAGGCTTGAAGTAAAGCCAAAATCACAAAAAGCCTCATTTTCAAGTTGAAAAATAAGAATTTATTAGAATTAGTTCATACTGATATTTGTGAACTTGGAGAAATTTTAACTCGTGGAGAAAATAAACATTTCATCACTTTCATTGATGATTTTTCTAAGTTTACATATGTTTACTTGATGAAAAATAAAAGTGATGCTTTTGAGAACTTTAAAACTTTTCTCCATGAAGTTGAAAATCAGTTTGGTAGAAAAATAAAAAGAATAAGAAGTGATAGAGGTCGTAAATATGAGATACATGAGTTAAATTCTACTGTTAGATCATTGGTTATAATTCATGAAACTACTCTTATTCGCCTGCACCTAACGGTGTAGTGGAAAGGAAAAATAGACCTCCGATCGAGTTAATTAATGCCATGTTAATTAAGTCTAGTGCACCTTTAAGTTTTCAGGGTGAAACTCTTTTGATTGCTTGCTATGTGTTGAATCGTGTGCCTCATAAAAAGATCAAACTAACACTTTTTGAGTTGTAAAAAGGTCATAAGTTAAATTTGGGATATATAAGAGTTTGAGGCTGCTTAGCCTATGTAAGGGTAATGGATCCTAAAATCTCTAAGTTGGGTAAAAGGTTACTACTTATGATTTTCTTGGTTATGCTTCAAATAGTACAACCTATAAATTTTCTAATCTTGAAGATAGTGTGATAATAGAATCTGGTGATGCTATTTTTTATGAAAATAAATTCTCTTTTGATTCTAAAAATAGTGGGGGTCTAAGGACTAAAGAAAATTTTTTGTCACTACCTAGTTCTTTTCCTTTAAAAAATAAAGAAAATGATGATTTTGAGTTAAGAAGTAAACGAGCTGGAGTAGAAAAAGAGTTTGGTCCTAATTATTATATTTTTAACGTTAGAGATGACCCTCTCACTTTGAAGAAGTTTTGTCTTCTCATGATATTATTTTTTAGAAAGAGGTCGTAAATGATGAAATGAAATCACTAATTTTCAATAAAATTTGGAAGCTAGTTGATTTACCTTTGGGTTGTAAAACAATTGAATTAAATGGGTCTTACGTAAAAAGTTAAAACCAGATGGATCTTTTGATAAATACAAAGTTAGGCTAGTGGCTAAAGGTTTTAAACAACTACAAGGCCTAAATTTTTTTGATACTTTTTCTCCGGTAACTAGAATTACATTCATTAGACTTTTAGTTGCTATTGCGATAATTTTTATTTATAAATTTATCAAATATATGTAAAAATTATTTTTTTAAATGGAGACCTAAATGAAGAGATTTAAATGGAACAACCCAAATATTTTATTGAAGCTGGCCAAGAAAGCAAAGTGTATAAACTTACTAAATTCCTATGTGGCTTGAAACAGGCATCAAAGCAATGACATAAAATTTTTGATTCCTGCATGATTGATAATGACTTTAAAACAAATGAGTGTGATAAGTGCATAATATATCATAAGTCTTGAAATAATTTTCATGTTATTATTTGTCTATATGTTGATGATTTATTGATCTTTGACTCTAACATGAATGTTATTGGAGAGACTAAAAACATTCTTAGAAGTCATTTTGATACGAAAGATGTTGGCGATACAAATTTTATTCTAGGAATAAAAATTACTAGAACATGTGATGAAATTTTCCTTGACCGGCATATTATGTTGAGAAAATTTTTAAAAAAATAGAATTTCCTTGATTGCAAGCATGTTGTAACTCTATTTGATTCTAGTGTTCACTTGTTTCCTGTTGAAAGTGAAAATGATATAGTAAATTAAACATAATATTCTAGCATAATTGTAATTTTGAGATATGTGATTGATTGCACTAGGCCTGATATTGCATATGCAGTAGGAGTACTTAGCAGGTTTACTAGCAAACCAGGTAATGAACAATGACATGTTATAAATAAAGTAATGAGATATTTAACTAGAATGAAAACTTGTGGTTTGTTCTATAAAAAATATCCTATTGTACGTGAAGACTTTTGTGATGCGGATTGAAACACTTTATTAGGTGATTCATTATCTATTACTGATTATGTATTTACTTTGGGTGGTGGTGCTATTTTTTGGAAGTCTAAAAAGCAAACCATTATTGCTAACTCTACCATAGAGGCTGAACTAGTTGCTTTAGTTTCAACTAGTGAGGAATTGAATTGGTTAAGAGTTTTGTTATTTCAAATACCTTATTTTGAAAAATCAATTCCTCCTTTACTAATTCATTGTGATAGCACCGCTGCAATTGATAGAGTTCAAAACCGTTATTACAACGGTAAATCTAGACTTATAAGGAGAAAACACAGTAATGTGAGATCATATTTGACAAATAGTACTAGTAATGTTGATTATATCCAATCTTGTGATAATCTTACAAATTCATTGACTAAGGTCTTAGCAAGACAAAAGGTCTGGAGCACACCGAGGGAGATGGGATTGAAGCCTATTGAATCTTGAGTCATATGTGAGAAAACCCAACTTGAAGACTAGAGATCCTCTAACCAGGTTCAGTGGAAAAAATAAATCACATGATGACTTGTTATGAAAAATGCATTATTTTTTATCCTTCCCTATGGTGTGACTGCATTCACCTATAATGATTGTGAGGTTAAGTTTAAAAAACTCTTAATGAAAATTTGTAGCTTGTATGAATGGAGTGCTAAATTACAGGAGCAGTCTCACTCTCGACGAATTTCACCTATGTGAGTGTGGAGGTAGGCCGCTTCCTATGAAAATTAGGCTCATTTTCAAAAGACACTTATTAAAATTGGGATATCACAAGACCATAATGTGTTGGCTATAAAACTTATGTCAACACCTTGACTATTATGTGTAAGCAATAACTTTTATTTCCCTCAAACATTCATAATTCAAGTCTGAGATCACTTTGACTTTGGAGTAAAAATTATTATTTTACTAAGTGGAGGTTTAATGTAGAGCACACCTTCATTATGTATGATAGCCTTTCTTTAACTAGTAAACTCTCTTGTTAATATTAAAATGAGTGGGAGATTGATGGATATTGATTATTTTAATATTTAGCTTATAATATTAATTTGCCTCGATCATATTAATTTTTTCAATAAAGTATAATGGCTGATGTATGACAGAAAGAAATATTAAGCACTTTTAAGTGCTTTAAGTTACTCTCTTGGCATTTAGTTCATATGCCTTTTAAGTGGTAGAACATTTATCTCATTTACATAAAGTCTTAACTATAATCGAGTTAATAGCAATGGACATGCATGATTCTTTCTCATATAATGCATTTGACTCTTGGTTATGGTGGATGAATTTGGCCATCATATTTTTTTGAAATTCATGTAACTTCCCACTCTTTATTCCTCTATTATTCTACTCTTTATATGTTGTAACTCTTGTAACCACTGTAATCTCTATTCTATTTTTCTTCTCATTTATTATTCCTACTCATTGCATGGAGTATTTCTTCACTTATAGATAGAGGTGGTCTAGAATGATTTTTAAAAATATAAGATAATTTAGAATTCACAAAAGATAGTAAAAAATAAAGTTCATTAGTTGAAAGGGAGGTGTTTTTTTTGAAGAGCTTTGAACTCAACTCTTGTCCAGAGTTGTTCATTGTGAGAAGACTGTTGTATCCTGAAGGGGACAAGTCAAGAAGATTACGCTGGACCGGTGGAAATATTTACTGCAGTGGGCTTGAATCTCCTTAAAGAGAGAGAGATATCTGCAGTCGAAGAAGAAGAAAATAATTTTTTATTTTCTTCACTTGTAATTTTTAGTTGTAAATTTTATTGTAATTTCACCAACATACACTTCAAATACAATACACAATTCATATTATTAGGAACAAAATTATAAAAATCATAAAAAGTTTTGGAATCACCATTTTTCAAAATCATTTCGAACACCAAAACATGAAAAATATTATCATTATTCAAAAGAAAAATATTCTTCAACAAACTCATTTTTTTCATCACTATAAGCATTACATTTAGTCACATCACTATTGATTATCATAATTCTATATATGCAACATTACAGTAACATACAATAAATAAAAGATAGACTATTTTATAATAGGATCATTTGTTAGCAGGAAAAATACATCGTTTGCAGTAGTAGGCCCAAGTGACAATCCGAGTTAAAAGCTTGGGCCATTTAATGTAGTATACATCTTTACTTGTATTGTGTTTTATGTTGTATATAAACAAGTGACAGATATTTTTTAGAAGAGATATAAGAATAACAATGATTTTTTTTCTTTTTCTTTTTCTCTTCTCTCTTTCTGTCTTTTTAGTTTAGGATTTTCGTGTGATTAATTCATGGTGATTCATTAAATATGTTATACAATATGGTATCGGAGCAAAAATCTACATAATTACCCTCATGGGCTATCGATTGATCCTACCCTTAAAGGTTTTTGTAAGACCCCGCAAAATTCTAATCATTTCAGTCCTATATAGCATGCCAAAAGAGGTCCCAGACTAAGAAAAATTCAGCTAAGTGTTATGACTTAGAAATATTTTTAGCCTTTGCAATTGGATGATCTTATTTATGATCTTTCCGACCTTACAATGTCAATTTTTAAATTGATTCATGATCAGGGATGTCAATAGGTCATATTGGGTGAGTTTTAGAATTTTTGAACTTTGTTTGGGTCGTGTTTGGATGGGCAAAACAGCAAGCCAATGCGATCTTGATACGTCGCGTTGGCTACCGCATTGACACCATCGACACGTCACATCAGTGATCATGTCAATTTCATCGATGCGGTGCGTCAGGTATCACATCCCTGGTCCAGTTTTGTGTGTTAAGTTACGGATTTATGGGGGTAATTAAGTCATTTTTATCCCACATTAAACTCCCATACACAAAATTCAGCCCCTCAATAGGCAAAATAAACTTCATGCACAAAATCCTCTCAAGAAATAAACTCTAGTTCATCAAGCTCAAGATCAAATTTCAAGAAATCTCCAACAATCTTCACGAATTTCGTCACTTAGGTATGTTAGGTGTTCATCCCTGGGTCTCTTTCCTCCCATGGAGTTAAAGAAACCTTTTCAAAAACTTGAATTATGATTTTCATGTTATGAATTAAACTATGCCCATGTTTGAGTTGTTGTATGGATTTCAAGTTGAGGTCTTTTATGAGTTCCATGAAATTATGTTAGCATGTGTGTTGAATTATGAATATCCCATGTCAAAACCCTTGAATTTCCAATATTAAATTGTAGTCATGATGCTTATATATTTTTATTATCATGTGCATTAATTATGATCCTCAAGTGTTTGATAGAATGTCCATGTGAATGGAATAGTGAAATCATGACATGTTAGCATGCATTCTCAATCATGTGCAAGTCCATGACCTACAAATGTTTGACAAAATGACTCAATGAATGAATTGTGAACAATTGACTATTGCTATGCTTTTAAGATTTGTCGTGCTTTATTATTGATGCTATTAAATCCTGGGGGTATTTATTACCCAAAGTCTAGTTGTTTAGTTTGTTGTAGTAGCTATAGAATCATTCCAGGAAAGGTCAAGAATAGTAGTACTCAGCTAGTTGGCAGAACTCAGTGAACTCAGTCCAGTTCAGTCAGTCCACATGATCAGTTTTAGTTTAGTCAAGTCTAGTATAGTCTAGTGATCAGTTCAGTGTCGATTCGGCACCGAGCGAACTCAGGGATGGGGGCATTCCTGCAAGAAGAGGGTTTGACCCTTAGTAGCAGTCCATGCATTATGGAAATACGTAGCAAGCGTAGGATGAGATATTTTCCTGACAGATAAGGATGGACATATCTCGTATGAGTTTAAGGGTTGACAAAATGTCTTTCTTCCAGTTAGGGTGACTCACAATTAGTATTAGTAAGCCATCATACGATGCTAACGCCCTTTTAACTGGGGTTATAGGTTGGACCCAATTCGTCTATATTAGGGCATGTCGATTAGATGATACCTCCCACAGTTACAGTTTTACTGTCAGTATTCAGTAAAGAACTCAGATAGTTCTACATAACCATGGCTATCAGTTATCAGATACACAACCATCGGAAATTAGTAGTTTAGTATCCGTCTAAACTTTAAGTTATCAATATTCAGTTATCAGAACTTAGTACTTCAATCCAGTTATAATACCCAAAACCTTGTTTAAGCCTAATATAATCTCTAGAAGATTAAGGGATGAATTCCAAAGTGAGAAATGTTTAAATCATATACAATTTTCCTAATTTTGACTTTTTATTGTATGGAAAATTGAATTAGCTTCCAACGATATAAGATTCACCTAAATCTAATAATCGGATAAAAAGTTGTGACTAATTTAAGTTCTAGTCATAAAACACTGTTATTTTGGTGTTTAGAGCGTCACAGAGAGTGCTTAATTAGAGGTTATCCAATTTTAGTGGGACTCTGTAATGGTGGCACATCGCGGAGGATCCTAATTTCCCAATAGTTAATTTTCAGTAGCCTAGCGCAATTATGGCAAGTCACACTAAAGTTTTAGGTCCCAACAAATAGGACAACGTGATGGCTCTGTGTCGCGGTGACCCCCAAATTACCATTCGTCAATTTATAGTGAGCCACCGGGATAGTGGCGCGTCGTGGTGACCCATAAAATCGGGTTCCTAGTTCAATTTTTCTAGATTCATTAAGAGTTAAAAGGGGGTATTTTTGTCAATTACCCTACCGTCAATCCATCCAATAACATAAAATCTATCACATAGCAAAGCATTTTATGCCCTAATCATCATTCTCTTCAAAACAATAACCCTAGTTCATCATACTTCATCTCTAAGAAACTCAAAATTTCTCCATCAATTCTCCAAATTAAGTCAAGATTCTAAGCTCCTAGTTGAAGAACTCCAATAACCCTCATTCAAGACTACAAATAGCATCTCACAAGCAAGTCTATTCATTAAGTTCACAATCTAAGGTATGTGGGGTTTGAACAAGAACACTTCTTCGGTTCTTGTGCTCAAAATCTTATTTTAAGTTATGAATTTCTTAATTTTAATATGATTTCCATGAATTTTAAGTTAGGGTTTATACCCCATGTTGCTAATTGTATGATTTTGAGATTTTGAGGGGTTTGTGTAGTAAATTACACACCTACTTCCGAATATCTATGTACATGATTATATTTTTCAGATTTTAAGTTTAATTAAGAACAATTGTGTTATAAAGCATGAACTTTATGGTGTTTGATATGAATTTAAAGCATGGGTTTAAAGCCCTAAGATTTAGTCTTGATATTTCAAGAATGATCATGATTTAAGTGTCCCATGAACAACTATTTTCATTTTTTGATAAAGGAAGTTAATCTTTTGAACCAAGTAAATATAGGAATCCACATTATCTATGATTTAAGGCAAAGTGAAGCATAATTAGCTTCTATTTCACATTCAAGTATTATTTAAAGTGGATTTCCTAAAAGTTTTGAACCTAAATATGGGATTAGTATTTAGTACCGAGTTGGGCATGATTCAAAGGTCTCATGCCCCAGAACTATGTGCTCCCGTAGGTTTCTGATTTACCCCAAGTGGGTTAAGATAGTGATCACTAAAGTTAAGGTTCTATTTCGATGGCAAGGATAGAGCAGCTCTCCCCAATATGGGCAAGATGTTGGACTCCATGTCATCTCACATGATTTATATTGGTTAGAATAAACTCCCAAGTCCCAAAGAGTCCCAAAATTCCATAATCCCAAGTCTTTAAGTCCCTAAGTTTCAAAAGAAGTTCTTTATTCTCCTTAAAAAAAGAGTATGAGTTTGAAAGTTATTGTTTGTAAGAATCCTTTTGTTTACAAGCTTTGAGAATAAGAGGGTAATACAAATTTTAGAACTAAGTGTAATGACTCATAAGATTTATGCTACATGTTCATTATTCATGACTTATGAGATCTATATTTCAGACTTATTCAAGTAATGTGAGTCATTTGTATTTGCATGCATGGTTTTATAACGATTAATGAAATTGTTTACTTAATGCATTGCACCCCCATATGCTCAGTACATCCTCAAAGTACTAATCCACATATACGTTTGTATGCTCATTGTCTTATAATGTAGGTGCAGGTGCTCAGTATCCACAGCGTGAGTAGTTCGATCATCTTTATCTACGTTTCCACAGTGGTGAGTCCTCATGATTCGAGGGCCTACTTCTTCAGACTTTCAGTTTTCTTTTAGTATGTGGACTATAATTTTTTTTCAATTTAGTTTGATTCAGTTGGGGGTCTGTCCCAATGGCTCTCTAGTTTTTTATTAGTAGAAGAGGCTTATCGGACTATGAGTTTGTTTTAAAACTATTAGTATTCTTTGTTCATATAGCATCTATAATTTATTCGTGTTAGTTTTAATATGAAACAATATTTACTCTTGACTAGATTATCTTAAAGTAATGGTTAGAAGAAGTAGCAGGCTCAAAGGGTTAGCTTAGGGATATTTGTAGCCTTAAGCACCGTGTGACATCTCAGGATGAGATTTCGGGGCGTTACACCAGTCTAATTCAGACAAACATTATCTGTGCAGTACTGCATATTCAATATGTTCAATAGTTATAGTTTTGCATATACTCTCATCTAGTTACTTTATGATGTTTAGTTAGTCAGTTATCATGTCATGCATATGAACCCATGTATATCAGCCTACCTCACTTAACATACCAGTACATTCAAAGTACTAACACATACTTTTTCTTTGCGCCATGATATATCATATCATAAGTTCGGGTGCTCAGTGTCCTGACTGTACTTAGTAGCTCAGGATATCAGTAGCAGATTCAGTGGTGAGTCCTCAAATTTCTAAGACGATGTTTATCTATATCATTATTTCAGTTATCTTGGTAGTTATTTCAGTCGGGGTTAGTTTGGATTTTTTTTCCATCAACTCCATATTCAGACAGTTAGAGGCTTTCAGATTAGCATAATCATATATCCAGTTTTTCAGATGTTATTATCACTATAATCAGTTATTTTTTCAATATTTTTAGGACCTTATAGCATATTCAGTTATACTTCTGCATATAATTTTAGTATTTTATTCAGTGCTCATGGCAAGTACCAGTCATGGGTTAGCTTGTGATCCTTCGGGGTCGTAAGCATCGTGTGACATCCAGGGTGTAGAATCGGGGCTTTACAAACTTTGTATTAGAGTCTAAGGTTCTAAAAAATCCTAGGGATTCTGAAAGCCACGTCAAGTAGATTCTTGTGCTTGTATGTGTAGTGCACCACACTTATGGACAAGAGGCTATGAGGTATTTTTAGGAAAAAGTTTCCCTTCTTTCAGTGTTCATATCATGCGAGTGAGCATGAGTTCAAGTTAAACTCTCTGTCTAATCCAAATTTTCCTTTCATTACAGAACATACCTCTCAGAAAGACTAATGAAAGGAGAACTGGAAACCAGCCAATACCTTCGCTCGTTAAGGAAGATCCCTTGAATGAGCACCTTTCTCACGTAGAATTCAGATCAGCTTTCACCTCTCTAGCTCATTCTATAGCAGCCCAGGATGAACGCCCAGTTGCTGTTCTGTAAAACCCTAATTTGTTGAACTGAAATGCTACACGGTGCTCATGACCTCGAAGGACCACAAGCTAACCCATGAATGATATTTATACCTGTACACTGCATAATATGACATGAAAATGCAAAAATATGCACTGAAAGGACATAAGGTTCAATACTAAACATAACTAAATAACATAACATATGTGTAGGATTATAGAATACCCAAAACAAACTGAATTCTGAAACATAATAGTATGCATCTAGTCTATATCTAGTTTGAAAGCCTCTACTGTCTGGATAATCTGAATAAGGAGTTGATAGGACATGTTCCCAACTAACTCAAACTAATAAACTAATCAATGAAATAACAGAGAAGTAATCATGTCCTTAAAGGATGAGAACTCACTTCTACTCTGACTGCTGAAGCTGAAATCTACTATTGATCAGGAACTCGTGTTTCTGAACGTATGGTGTAACGTAAAAAGATAGCAGCATAGCACAAATGCGTTAGGACAATGGAATGTACTGAGTATACATGTGAGGTAGGCTATATTCAAGGGTTCACATACATGAATAATGCTAACTGACTGTCTGCCATAAATATGGGAATGCATACATAAATACATAACTGTAACTGACACTGTGGTATCGTGATTACTGAATCTAAATACTGATGACATGAAATTCTAATAACTGATAGCATGAACAACTATATCTGAATGTAACTGATAACATGGGTGACTGTATCTGACAATCCTAAATTTGATGGAACTATCTGAGTTCTGTACTGTATCTGAGTTGATTGTATCTGGCAGTCTTGAAATCTGAAAAACTATCTGAGTTCTATTACTGAGACTGATTGATTGTATCTGATAGTCCTGATTCTGTTATATGAAACTGTGGGAAGTAGTTATCTAACCGACATACCCCAAATGTGCTATAATAGTTGAGTTGGGATCCAATCTATGCCCTAATTGGAAGGGTGTCAATACCGCGCCACTGTTAAGGACAATATGTGAGTAACCCTCATATAACAGGTAACTTTAGTGAGAATGGTAAAAACCCTCATATAATAGGTTAAGCCACCTTATCTACCCTTATATAGCAGGCTACTGATGTGCTAGCATTTTGTTAGCATATTTAAGACTTTTAACTCAGAATAATTGTAAGTTCTTAAGTAACTATTGTTGTTTTTGATGATATTTATTTGATATTGCAGCAAAAGGCAAGATGCAAGAGAACCCAAGACAATAAGAACAAAAAGAGGTGAATATAGAACAAATAGCTAAGAAATTGCAGAAGAGCAGTTGATGACTTTTGTGATAAGTCGTCAACTTGGTGATAAGTTATTAGGTCCATCATCAGTGGGAAGCAGTGTGATGAAGTTGGAATAGAAGTGTGATGACATTCCCTGATATGTCGTTATAAATTTGATAAGATATCAAGAGCGTCGTCAGCCTTATACAGAGAATGGACTTCAACTGGAATTCATGATGACATTGGTGTTAAGTCGTCAAAGTTCTGATAAGCCGTAAGGTTTCATCATCAGCCTAAACCAGAGAATGTCAAAATTAAAGAGGATCTGATGACATTCCTAATAAGTCGTTAGAACTTTGATAAGACGTCACGCATGTCGTCGTCTGTTCCGAGAAAAAAACTATAATCTGTGATTTTGTTTTCATAATTAGCCTAAGTATTTAAGGACAAGTCTAGGTTTTCCTTAAGAGTTTGAGTCATCTAAGGGACGAATTTTGAAAATTTTAATTTTGAATTTCCTTTAAATTACAGCTATAAATAGCAGCTTTTAGGGTTTCATTTGGGGGGGGGGGGAATCTTAGACATCTGGAACTTTACGAACTTTAGTATTTCTCTCTCTACTTTTGGATACACTGTCACCATTAACTTGTGAGAAATTACTATTGCTTTTTGCAGAGTTATTTAGTGATTGAATTGAAGAAATAATTATTGCTTTTCATTGCTCTATAAGTTTATCTTTCAAATCATGAATTCAATTATGTGTTTTGTTCATTACATCATGAGTGGCTAAACTCCATTAACTTGAGTTATGGGATCTAGGGTTAAGTCTTGATAAGGTGCTAAGTGTTCAAGATTTGAAAGGGTGGTAGGATTTCTTGATAATTCTGAAGCTTTAATTAATATCTGTTGGTTGCAAACAGTAGAAACACTTGCTTTGATTTTCTTGAAAAAGAAATCAAATACAGTAGGAAGTGAATTATCAACAGGGACTTGGAAATACTTCGTTTAATAATCAGCGCTGTAACAAGGTTGGTTAACCTGAGGTGAAATTTGGGTAGTGAATAGGAATTCCCTAAGTCCGAGAGGATTAGGGAATTAAACGCTTAAGTAGGCCGAGAGACATTTAAGCATAACATCAATAAATATAGCTTGTTGTCCTACCCACCGTGAAAATTTTGAACCACTCTTACTATTTGTCATGTATCGGAAGTCCTAGTGAACATAATTCTGGTTATATCATAAACTCTTGATTACAAACACTAAAAATTAAAAGTGATAAACCTAAAACCCCCATTTTATCTTTTCGTGCCAGTTGCTTGAACTTAAATTGTAGCTTTAGTTTCAAACTAGTTTAATCGCCACTCACATTGTTCCCTATGGATTCGACCCCGACTCCAAAATTGGGTAAATAGATTGACGACGACCGCCTTGTACTAAATTGACGGGTAAGTTGATTGTTATAAAAAATGGCGCTGTTTCCGGGGAACAATTTGGCGTATTGAGTTGGTTTGGAATTTTAGCCTACTTGCTTGAATTCAAACTTGTAAATATATGTTTTTAGTTTTCTTTTATTTCTTGTGTTCGGTAGATTTTTATTTTAGTTTACTTATTATTATGGCATCGTGGAATGAACATGAGTTTAGTGGTTAAAAATCTTATCTTGATGATCCATGTCCATATTGTGATGGAACTCACTTTTGGCAAGATTGTAGATATGCTCCCCGGAGAGAGATGTGTGCACCATCTCCATTCTACCGGGAGTATGATTGTTCTTTATGTGGTGGTCAAGATGGACATTGGAGTGATTGCCCAAATGCCCCCGCCCCCTATTGCACTAACCAAAATTCTAGTTCTTCTTTTGAGTTTGACAGGTCTTATGGTCAAGAAAAGGAAGAACAAAGCACCGAAAAGAGTGGCATTAAAGATATGTTTCAACGAATATTGGATCTCCAGGAAGAAATATATGGTATTGTATGTGATATACGTCAAGGCATGAGGCTAATCACTCATAAGGAGATGGATATCGAGATCGATTATTCAAAGCACACTTTAGATTATACTTAGATGATATCTATCTGTGGAATCATTTTACATAATAGAAGAGTGTGAAGATGAGGATCAAGAACCCTTGGTGATTTCCCAACCAATCGAACCATTCATGAATGAAAATTCCAAAGATGAGAAAATGGTACTAGAATTGAAAGAAGAAATTATGAACAATCCTTGTAAGAGTTTAGTCCATTTCAGGGTAAAAATACTAATAGGGACACTACTCCAAAATTGAGAGCTAGTCCTCATTCGAACCACTTTTCAACATTATGCTTGGTCGATGTGATGGAAGTCGAGCCACCCAAGCAAATGATGAATTTTAAAAATAAGGACGAAAATTCTTACATTTTGGAGTTTATCTTTCCAAAAGGGTATACTACAACCCCAGTCTTGAAGGCCAAGAAGCTTAAAGATAGATATTCATTTAGTGGTTTTTTAAGATCCTTATCGTTGCCCATGATCCCACACCAAAATTCGATGCAAAATTGGGCAAGCGGTTCAAGTCCTTGAAGTGGCATGATACAAAATTTCTTATCATGCCCTCATATTTGCTCAATGGACCTAAAAGATGTAAAGATCAAAAGATGGGCCGACAAGTCAAATCGTCTAAGTGGAGGGATAAAGGATGACTAAATGTTATCGTGTCGTGACACTAAATTAGGCGCTTCTTGGGAGGCAACCCAAGATATTTTGTTGTTTGTATTCGTATTATGTGATTGACATCAGTTCTTCGCACCCATGGTGCCACAGGTATGTTTCTAACTCTCTTATTTTGGTTTGACACATTGGGGACATTGCATGATTTTAAGTTGAAGATGGGGCTACTTGTGGGTGTTGATGTCCTCTTGGAGTTTTTGTTGCCATGCCTCTTTTCCCCAGAGTTTTGTTCCTAGTAAATCTGATACGTTTAGGTGTATTGTGTTTTATTTTGTGATGTGTTGTAGTTGACTAGGAGAAATACAAGTACCTGAGGCAGTTAACATGGTTTTGTTATTTTGTGAACACCTCTCAAATGGTCTGATTTTTTAACTGTGTGATTTGCATCTAATTGTGACCACAGTGCATCTTTTGGTGGCATTAGTTCTGGCAATGTGATAATCAGGCTAAGCAATTACATGAATAGGATAAGTAGTGATGTGCGATATATTTGTGTGCCATGTGTGTGAGAGATCTTACTCAGTCCCCTTTGTATGTGAATCCAGAACTTGCTCGGTTAGTTTTGCCTTAGTAGAAGGATAAGGGTTAGGAGAGGATCATAGGCCGTTTTGATTTTAGCCCACTTTTAGCCTAAATGACCTTCCCTGTGTACATAATATCCTTTGATCCCTGTTTTTGAGCCTAAATTGCCTGTTTCCTTCATGATACCTATCACCTTTCCATTTACATCATAATAAATCTGTTTTGGCCCTGGTTCTCCTTGAACACTGTGCATCTTGACTTAGGCAAATATCCTAAGTTGAGGGTGGCTATCATTGGGGTGCGTGATGCAAAATGAGTATAAAGAGAGGTAGAATAAGAGAAAAAAAATAAAAAGCTGGGTGTGGTACAAAAAGAATAAGAAAAGAAAAAGTTGTGTAAAAGATGAGAAAAAGATAATTTGGTTTTTGAAACGATAGAACCCACTTTGAGTATGTATGATCAATAAAAGAGAGAAGGATAAAAAGGTTAAGAAGTGAAACCCCAAGAAGTTAGCGTAGTGTCAAGGAGGCGTAGTCATTTTAAATACCCTTGAATATCATACCAGCCCTAGCCTACATTACAAGCCAAGAATAAGACCTATAGTGATTCTAGCTGACCTGTCTGAAAACCTTGGTACTGACTATAAGGGAAAGCCTATGGCATTTGATGTACATTGAGTGGAACTTCATTCTGAGACTGAGTCTCTTGATTATCCCTATGTGTATATATGTGATTTATGATATGAGCGAAAAAAGGATTTCTTTGCTGTGAGGATAGTTGGTAACTTGTTCGGATAGTGTGATCTTGGTACATGCATGGTTGTTACTGCTGAATTTATGCCATATCTTGATTCCTGTGTGTTGCATTGTTGTTTTTCAATAGTATACATAGTTGAGTTTAAATTGATTGACCTGGGAGAAGGTGAAGTTGTGTTGAGATGACATCGAAAATTTCCTGCCGAATGTACTTTGTATTCTCTTAGTTATATTTTGGTTGCTTGAGGACAAGCAATTGTTTTAAGTTGGGGGTGTTGATGTGCTAGCATTTTGTTAGCACATTTAAGACTTTTAACTCGGAATTATTGCAAGTTCTTAAGTAACTATCATTGTTTTTTATGATATTTCTTTGAAATTGCAGCAAAAGGCAAGATGCAAGAGAACCTAAGACAATAAGGACAAAAGAGGTGAATATGGAACAAATAGCCAAGAAAATGCAGAAAAGCAGTTGACAACTTTTGTGATAAGTCGTCAACTTGGTGATAAGTTATTAGGTCCATCTTCAGCGGGAGGTAGTGTGATGAAGTTGTAACAGAAGTGCGACAATATCCCTGATATGTCGTCATAAATTTGATAAGCTATCAAGAGCGTCGTCAGCCTTAGACAGAGAATAGACTTCAGCTGGAATCCATGACAACATTGGTGATAAGTCGTCAAAGCTTTGATAAGCCATCAGGTTTCATCGTCAGCCTAAAGCAGAGAATGTCAAAATTGAAGAGGATCTGACGACATTCCTTATAAGTCGTCAGAACCCTGATAAGACATCACGCATGTCGTCGTCTAATCTGAGAAAAAAGTTGTAACCTATGATTTTGTTTCCATAATTAGCCTAAGTATTTAAGGACAAGTCTAGGTTTCCCTTAAGAGTTTGAGTCATCTAAGGGACGGATTTTGGAAATTTTAATTCTAAATTTCCTTTAAGTTACAACTATAAATAGCAGCTTTTAGGGCTTCATTCGGGGGGGGGGGAGAATCTTAGACATCTGGAACTTTATGAACTTTAGTATTTCTCTCTCTAATTTTGGATACACTGTCACCATTAACTTGTGAGAGATTACTATTGCTTTTTGTGGAGTTATTTAGTGATTGAATCGAAGAAACAATTATTGTTTTTCATTGCTCTGTAAGTTTATCTTTCAAATCATGAATTCTATTATGTGTTTCTTTCGTTACATCATGAGTGGATAAACTCCATTAACCTGAGTTATGGGATCTTGGGTTAGGTCTTGATAAGGTGCTAAGTGTTCAAGATTTGAAAGGGTGGTAGGATTTCTTGATAATTCTAAAGCTTTAATTAATGTCTGTTGGTTGCAAACAGTAGACACACCTGCTTTGATTTTCTTGAGAAAGAAATCAAATACAGTAGGAAGTGAATTATTAACAGGGACTCAGAAATACTTCGTTTAATAATTAGCGTTGTAACAAGGTTGGTTAACCTGAGGTAAAATATGGACAGTGAATAGAAATTCCCTAAGTCTGAGAGGATTAGGGAATTAAATGCTTAAGTAGGCCGAGAGACATTTAAGCATAACATTGATAAAGATAGCCTTTTGTCCTACCCATCGTGAGAATTTTAAACCACTCTTAGGATTTGTCATGTACCGGAAGTCCTAGTGAACATAATTTTGGTTATATCATAAACTCTTGATTACCAACACCGAAAATTAAAAGTGGCGAACCTAAAACCCCCATTTTATCTTGTTTTGTCAGTTTCTTGAACTTAGCTTGCAGCTTTAGTTGAAACTATTTTAATCTCCACTCACATTGTTCCCTGTGGATTCGACCCCGATTCCAAAGTTGGGTAAATATATTGACAACGACTTCCTTGCAATAAATTGACATGTAAGTTGAGCATTATCGGCTACGATGTCTCAACCTATATTGGCTACATAGTTCTAGAACACAAAGATTTCTTCTAGGAATCACACCCTCATATAACAGGTGAGTCCCCATCCTTGGGTTCACTCTGTGCTAATTCCTATTCCCATCTGAATAGACACTAAACGTGGTTTAGCAAGTCCCATCTGAATAGACGCTAAACATGGTTTACTGAACTGATCATGAGCTAAGTTACTGAGTTCTGTTGACTGACGAAATACTACTGATATCTGACAACTGACTAAGTCATGAGATCACAGAGATTTTTCCTGAGTCATAAGACTATCTGAAGTCTAAGAATTCATAGCTTGACTGAGAGTATCGTGAAAATATGACATGGCTCTAGGCACACAACTAATGTTTTGGGTACAAGTACCCCCAGGACTCGATGGAAGGAAACTGACAACGCATGAGTCACTTGAATACATAATAATTACCATGACACATTTATTGAAGCATTTCATCAAACATCTAATAGGCATAAGTTTGTACATTTATGGGGATTTCATGATATCATGCTAGTTAGGAAATTTTCCTTCATCTAGGCATTTGATCAAACATATGGTAGGCATGGTACATGTAAACATCATTATTCAATTCTAATTTCATCATTCAAGGGTTTAAATCTTAGGATTGCATGAATCTATGGCTATAGTAATTAAACCACATAGAAATTATCAACAATCATGGAGTAGAATCCAATTTCACATTTATCAACATGAACATGAGCAACCAAATCATGAAAACATATGGAAAATCCATAACTTGAGTTTAGAAAAAGAGATTCTTGGACTTCATGGATGAAAGGAGTCCATTAATGAACACTATGCATACCTGGGATAATGTTCTTGAACTTGAAGAATTGGAAATCCTTTAGTTCTTGAAGAAGATTGAATTTTGTTCTTCGGAATTAAGGTTAGAGACAAACCCTAATCTCATTTTTGAAATTGTAATGAACCAAATGGCTGACATCGTGTATAATTAGGTATATATACGCAGGTGCTAAATGACCAAAATACCCCTGTTAAAATGACCTGGAAACACTGAACATAAGGTACGATAGTGGCTTCCGATGATCTATAGGACCTGTGATGGTTCACCAAACTTGTGACGGTCTGTTGAACTTGCAATGATCCGTCGGACCTTCGACGGTCCATTGGGCCCTACCATCAGACCTGGGAAGAAACTGGTCCCACTGGTTATGTGCGATGGTGGGTTTCGACAGTCCATCGGACCTGCAATGGTCCGTCGACTGCTATCGTCGTACCTGGGCAGAAAGCAGGTCCATTGCCTCAGTCCGATGGTCATACTCGACAGTCCATCGCTTGTCTGATGATTCGTTGACCACAGTGTTGTTCCTTGACTGTTTTACTACCTTCTGTATTTCAGCCATAACTTTCTCATCTGACACCGGATTTTGATAAAATTGGTATCGATGGAAAGATTATTCAATTTTCCACGTGATAAGAAGTGAAAATCATAAAAATACCACGTGTACAAAATATATTTGTAATTCAAAGCAAGTTCTAACATCTTTAAGATGATTTTTAAGCTAAGAAAAGGCACGGGTATTACATGTTTAGGCCAACCTAGTGGCCAATACTGCTGCAACTGGAATTCGGGACTTCACCCAAATGAACCCTCCTTAGTTCTCAAGGTCTAAGTCTAGAGAGGAACCACAGGAATGCAATAAGTAATAGATATTATGGGGTAACCACTAGTGAGAGTGCTGAGTTAGCTGCCTATTAGTTACAGGATGTAGCTCATACATGGTTTTAGCAGTGGAAGGCAGATAGGGTCATAGATACAAGGCCTATAAAATAGGAGTAGTTTGCTACTGCCTTTCTAGATAGGTTCTTTTCGTTGGAGTTAAGAGGAGCTAAGGTATTAGATTTTATCAACCTAAAGTAGGGAAACATGAGTGTGAAAGAGTATTCCCTCAAGTTTACTCAGTTAGCCAGATATATTCCTCATGTGATAGCTGATAACAGATCTAAGATGAGTAAGTTCGTGTCTGGTGTGTTCGATGGTGCGATCAACGAGTATAGGACCCTAATGTTGATTAACGAGATGGACTTGGCTAGGTTGATGGTCCATGACCAATAGACAAAAAATCAAAAAACTAAGGATAGAGGAAGGAAGAATAAGAGGACTAGAATATGTAGTTTTAATTTTGCTCAGTCAGAGGGTGGTAAACATTTTTAGTCCAGTTCAGCCTCAACTTTGTCTTCAGCTAGTGTACAAGAGTTTAGGACTTCTAGTCGGGATGGGATTCCAGGTTCCAAAACTTAGGTTAGTGTGAATAATGGTCATACCAATTCATTTCATGAAGAGTGTGGTAAGAATCATAAGGGAGTGTGTAGAGCGAGCAGTGATGTGTGTTTTGGATGTGGCGAGTCAGGCCATAGGGTCAGAGAATATCATAAGGGTGGTCTGCAGAGTTAGTGATGTTAAGAAAATTTACACGCCTAAAGTACTATATTTTACCCATATTTTAGCTAAGTTTTGAGGACAAATTATATAATTCATGCACTTTTAGTCCTTTTTCCTGTAATTGAGCTAACAAACGTGATTAGCAAGTTTTCAGGTATAAATGATGCAGATTTCAGCATTTTATGGATAACTTGACGCCAAAGAAAGCTTCACGAAAGAAGGAAGGGAAAGTTTAGACGCCAAGGACCAAAAGTGACGCATGGAAAATCTGTCCCAGGCAAAACAACAATTCTGAAGACTTTGGGGACTAGCAGTAACTTAGTAGGCTTAGGATAATTATACATTAACCTAGTAGGATTGGGTTAAGTAATGCATTAGCTTAGTAGGAATAGGATATGGGTATTATAAATACCCTATTCTGCTAGAGATTTAGAGACATTCCTCTATTATTCTAGTTCCAAATTCTCTTTCTAATACATTCTACTTCTGACAATTCTTCTACTTTCAATTCTTAATTTCCGCAACAAGAGAAACGTTACTCAAACAAAGGATTCACGCCATTCTTACCCCTACACCTAACGTGAGATCTTTATTGTGGTACAATGATAATGTCTATAGTGACTTCCTTTGCACTCATGAGTAGCTAAACTTCTCTGTTGGGGTTATGGAAGCCGTATGAGATACTATCTATTGCTATGAGTTTTTGAATTCGCGACACGTATGCTGCTTATATCATTATTCTCTTCATCTTAAATGCAAATTCTTGTGGTTGCAAACGCATAGAATACGCCAGTATAGCATTAACTTGTTTGAAAGAAAAGTTATATGTCTGGAAAAGAGATAATGTCAAGGTAATAGGGCACCAACCCCTGTTAAAAAGTTAGTGCCGTAACTGGATTAACCTCTTGGAGAATTTGTACCGTTAGACACGCTTTAAGCTCGAAAGAGTTAAAGTGAAATAGTCCTTGTTAAGGTCGAAAGATGCTTGGATTTACCATAGAATACAATTCTCTATAAGCACATGCATGTCTGAATTCCGCATAACTCATAGTCAATAGATACTTATAACTCATAAGGTGGACATAACCCTAACTCTCAATTCTCATTGATCAAAACCAACCAAGCAATCCGTTTTACTCTTCTATTTTTCGTTCTTACGTTACTATTTTAATACTCTTAAATTCACGCTACAATCCCCCCTTTTTACAAAACTTTCACCAAAAGTCTAATAATCGTTGCTTACTTATTGACCGGCTATTCCCTGTGGGATCGATACCCAACCCAGTTGGGTTCTATATTTGACAACGACCGCCTACACTCTTACGAGAGCTGTAGTTTGAGCGTTATCAGTTAGCACAATCATTCTCTAGTTCCATCCAATAACCCAACTCAGTGGGGCATCACTTCCAGTGCAACCAATGGCCAGAGTCAGAATAGGCTTTATGCACTTTAGTCCCGACATGATTAAGAAAATTCTCCTAATACAGTTATGGGTATATTACAGTCCTTTCATATTCATATGTATGTTTTACTAGACCACAGAGCTTTATTTTCTCTTGTAACCCCCCTACGTATAGTTGTTAAGTTCAGTGTTAGTCCTAAAACCTTAGCAAAGACTTTCTCAGTGTCTACCCTAGTGGGTATATCTATCCTAGATAGACGGGTATACAAAAATTGCCCATTATAGTATCTTAGTAAATCACTTCAGTTGATTTCAGAAATAGAGTAATTTAGTTTTAGCTTCTCAGTGAACCAGTCAGTGAATGAAGGGGTAGTATATTAGTGTTTAGGAGTCAGATGTGATTTCAGCTTCCTTCTCAGAATCCTATGATAGAATATGATCTAGAATTTGAAACATAAAACCAGGAGTTTAGCAACAGTAGTAAAGTTGGGATGGTGTTATCTGAAGTTGAGCAGATTATATATTTTATGGAACTAGTCATTTGAAAGGCAAATCAATAGGCTTGAAGTAGTTTATATAAGAATTTAAGTTTTTGATTTGAAACATGTGTTGTGGGTATGATATTAGTACGCTATGATGAAAGTAGTATAGTTTATTAAAGAAATAGGGATCTCTGGAGTAAAATGGTTTCAGTATTGTTTAGAGATGTTGATTTAGTGATCCACTGACTTAGAACGATGACTTTAAGCTAAGAGGGAAATGATAGAAAAAGTAATCAAGTCAACCCCTCATATTCTAGTAGTGATGTCAGTGTGTGTAGAACAACACTAGGGAGGGAGACGCCCAACCCATGCTTATTCCAGTATTTGCACTTCAGTTATTACGATATCTACTCATTCCTTACATATCATGTCTATGCTCATAGATTATATTCATGCTCTTTCCATAGAATTATTCATGATTCCAGTCCCTTGTATGAGGAGTTCTAGTTTGTTCAGCAGTGCAAATCACGTTCCATGAATTAAAAAATTCCAAACTCAGTTCATGCATCATATGACACATGTAATCATGCTTTACAGTATGCCCAGTTCTAGTACTCATTCCACGCTCTCAATGATCAGTGAATTTCAGATTTGTTATATATACCCTCAAACTCAATTTCTTTGATGAATTTATGTCATGGATACTCTATTCCACAGGCCTCAGTCTCAGATCCCAGATATTCAGTCATGATTCAGTTCATAAGTGTCCTATGTATCATCTCAATTTTTTCTTAGTAATTCAGCCAAGTCAGTATCATTCAAGAGGTGAACTATCCCAAGGGCCAGATGTCGTGGTACCCTGAGTTTTCATGTACTAAATATCCCTTTTTCTTTTCATAAAACTAGATCTAGAAGGAGGAAATGGTTACTCAAGGGTTGACTCTCTCATTTCTATCTTAGCCGTATGACCATTCTCATGACATTGCATGTATTCCAGAAATCAATTCAGTTCATGATATTCAGTCCATGTATCATATTTCAAACTTAGTTATGACCTCATGTTCCTATTCACGCATGTTCAATAAATTATCTCAGGTTCTTCCGTATTCTCAACATGAGGCAACAATTTTCCTTAGAATTCCTCATTTCCATGCTTAGTTCTGCTGCATAACATTCTCATATCATTCATGCATTAATGAAATGGTCCAGTCACGTGTCATGTCTTCAGATTTCAGTCAAACTTTAGTTATGAATGTCAGTGTACGTATAGTTCCTTAGTTACTCTCAGTTCAGACAATCTCATTCGAGTACAAATATTACCAAGGAGTAGATATTATAATACCCCGTAAAATTCTAATCATTTTAGTCCTATATAGCATGCCAAAAGGGGTCCCGAACTTAGAAAAATTCAGCTAGGTGTTATGACTTAGAAGCATTTTTAGCCTTCAAAATTGGATGATCTTATTTATGATTTTTTTGACCTTAGAATGTTGATTTTTAAATTGATTCATGATCAAGGATTTCAATAGGTCATATTGGGTGAGTTTAAGATTTTTTGAACTTCGTTTGGGTCGTGTTTGGATGGGCAAAATAGCAAGCCAACGGGATCTTGACATGTCACATTAGCTACCGTGTTGACACCATCAACGCGATGTGTTGGTAATCGTATTGATCCCATCAACGCGGCGTGTTGGGTATTGCATCACTAGGCTAGTTTTGTGTGTTAAGTTACGGGTTTATCGGGGTAATTAAGTTATTTTCCTCCAACATTAGACCCCCATAACACGAAATTCAGCCCCTCCAATAGGCAAAATAAACTCACTCATATACAAAATCCTCTCAAGAAATAAACCCTAGTTCATCAAGCTCAAGATCAAGTTCCAATAAATGGCTAATAATCTTCACAAATTTCGTTACTCAGTTATGTTAGGTGTTCAACCTTGGGTATCCTTCCACCCTTGGAGTTTAAGGAACCTTTTCAAAAACTTGAATTATGATTTCCATGTTATGAATTGAACTATGCCCATGTTTGAGTTGTTGAGTGGATTTTAATTTGAGGTCTTTTACGAGTTCCATGAAATTTGGTATCATGTGTGTTGAATTATGAATCTCCCATGTCCAAACCCTTGAATTTGCAAGATTACATTGTAGTCATGATGCTTATGTGTTGTTCATTATCATGTGCATTAATTATGCTACCCAAGTGTTTGGCAAAATTTTCATGTGAATGGAATAGTGAAATCATGACATGTTAGCATGTGTTCTCAATCATGTACAAGTCCATTACCTCTAAGCGTTTGACAAAATGACTTAATGAATGAATTGTGAATAATTGACTATTGCAATGCTTTCAATATTTGTCATGCTTTATTATTGATGCTATCGAGTCTTGGGGGTATTTATTACCTAAAATTTAATTGTTCACTTACTTTAAGTAGTTATAGAAACGTTCCAGTAAAGGTCAAGAACAGTAGTACCCAGTCAGTTAGCAGAACTCAATGAACTCAGTCCAGTTCAGTCCACACGATCAGTGTCAGTTCAGTCAAACTTAGTACAGTCTAGTGATCAGTTTAGTGTCAATTCAGCTGGGAGTAGGATTTAGCACCGAGCGAACTCAGGGATGGGGGAATTCCTGAAAGCAGAGGGTTTGACCCTTAGTAGCAAGCCATGCGTTATAGAACTATGTAGAAAGCGTAGGATGAGATATTTTCCTAACAGATAAGGGTGGACATATCTCGTATGAGTTTTCTCCCACTAAGGGTTGACAAAATATCTTCTTGCCGGTTAGGGTGAATCACAACTAGTGTTAGTAACCCACGATACGGTGCTAACACCCTTCCAAATAGGGTTACAGGTTGGACCCAATCTGTCCATATTAGGGCATGTCGGTTAGATGATACCCCTCATAGTTTCAGTTTTAGTTTCAGTGTTAATATTCAGTAAAGAAATCAGATAGTTCAACAGAACCATGGCTATCAGTTATCAGATACATAGCCATCAGAAATCAATACTTCAGTATCAGTCTAAACTTTTAGTTGTCAATATTCAATTATCAAAACTTAGTACTTCAGTGCAGTCTAATTCAGACAGACATTATATGTGCGGTACAACATATTCAACATGTTTGGTAGTTACAATTTTGCATGTTCTCTCATCCAATTACTTTATGATGTTCAGTTAGTCAGTTATCATCTCATGCATATAAACTTATGTATATCAGCCTACCTCACTTAACATACTAGTAAATTCAAAGTACTGACGCATACTCTTTCTTTACGCTATGATGTCTCATATCATAGGTTCGGGCGCTTAGGGTCCTGACTGTACTTAGTAGCTCAGGCTATCAATAGTAGATTCAGTGGTGAGTCCTCATATTTTGAGGACAGATTTTATCTATATCAGTATTTTAGTTAGCTCGGTAGTTATTTCATCCGGGGTTAGTTGGGGGTTTGTCCCATCAGCTTCATATTCAAATAGTTAGAGGCTTTCAGATTAGCACAGTCAGATATCCAATTTTTTTCATGTTATTATCAGTACATTTAGTTATTTTCTGTATTATGAGGACCTTATGGCATATTCAGTTATACTTCCACATATATTTTCAGTATCTTATTCAGTGCTCACGGCAGGTACCAGTCATGGGTTAGCTTGTGATATTTTAAGGTCATAAGCATCGTGTGACGTCCAGGGTGTAGACTCGGGGCATTACAGTTTTCTACAGTGATTTTTTTTGCATATTTCGGAGAGTTCATTTTTTTCCGACAATTTTTGGTCAAGTTTGCTTGAGCTCATTTATCCTGGAGGATCAAGGTACATGTTTGAGGTTATTGCTTATTTAAGCTTATTCAGGCGATTTTTGAGCTCATTCCGGCTAGTTAAGGGAATCTTTTGGTAGTCACAAAGTTTAATTTGTTTTGTTGAACAAGGCTTCTATTCTTTGAAGTTATTAGAAGAAATATGGTATTATCTTTCCTTGCTCCTCATTTTTTAACAATTCGCATATCTTGTATATTTGATTAACTCCACCAACCAGGGATCATCTGATATAGCTACTTAATCATTTTACAAAAATGAGGTGCTTATTAGATGAATCAAATACAACTTTTGTAGGCCCTGTTTGGACATGTTGTGCTCTGTCCACACTTTTAGAGGAAGAATAGTTATTTCAATTTTTGAGTAGATTAAATGAGTCTTACTCTACTTGTAAGACAAATATCCGCAGATGTCCCCCTTACCCTCCATTAGTACAGCCTATTCTATGTTACAACATGATGAGCGCTAAAAGGAATAATCTCCTTATGTCCCATCCTTCTCCACTGATTCTGCAATATTTTTAGCTTTTACCAATTCTTATAATCATTTCAGGAGAAGAAGTCTATATGTTTACAACCAAAATTTTTAGCTTGAACCCAAAAATAATCATAAACCCCCTTATGATTCCAAAATTAATCAGAAAGTACATTTTGATCCCAAAAATACCCAAAGGTTTCAATTTGATTCTAAGAAGGGTAATTTTACTGATACATCAAATTTGTTTTGCAAATATTGGAAGATATCTTGCCATATTATTGATAATTGTCACATACTACATGGTTTTCCTATTGACTTCAAGTTCACTAAGAATAATAAGGTTATTGCTTCATGTGTTCAACATAACAAATCTGCAGAAGAAATTTCTTCTTCTATTATCCCCACTGGTTTCACTAATTAGCAGTACTAATATTATCAATATCTTCTGAGTTTGCAACAAAGTGTATCCACTTTTCAAGGGACATTTGATGATAATACAACATTCAGTGCTTTTGCGGGTTTGTTTAATAGTTTTGTTATGTCTAGCATTGATTCTTATACTTGTGTTCTCTTTCAATTAAAAAGATATATCCCTTGGATACTAGATTCAGGTTCAACCAATCACATGACACCTCACAAACACCTTTTACACAATATTCAACCTTTATATAGTCCGTACTTAATCACCCTTCCTAATGGGTATAAGCTAAGATTTGTATCTACTGCATCTTTTCAGTTCAACTCTGACATAACCCTTCTTAATGTTTTTACTATTCCTTTATTTCATTTTAAATAATATCTATCCACAAATTATTAACTCGGATTTAATGTCATACTTTCCTTACCATTTTTACTTGCTTTCTACATGGCCCTTTTTTAAAGAGGTAATTAGAGATTGGTAAAGCTGTCAATGGACTATATTTTCTGCATTAAATCTAACTTCCACTACTGCTTCACCATCTACATTCACGTCTGCTGATTTTTACTTGTAATAATTATTTCAGTGGTTTCTCAAATTGTCTTAGGTCCTGTTGTCCAAAGGTTTTACTGCTAACAGACATAACTATCATTATTTACTAAGGCTATCTCTGGATCTCTTATTGTAATTGTTGTGTATGTTAATCATTTACTCTTGGATGGAGATGATCATACTTCCTTGACTGATTTAAAGGCATTTATAGATGTCTAATTCCATATTAAAGATTTGGGGCATGTTCATTACTTTTTGGGGTTGAAAATTTCACCCACCCCCGTTGGCTATACTATTTGTCAACTTGAATATACCATTGAAATTCTTTAGGAGTTCCATTGTGATGGTGTTACTATTTTTAATACAACACTTGATTCTTCTATGAAATTATTGGTTGATATGGATTCTCTCTCTACTGATGCATCCCTTTATAGGGGTCTCATCAGAAAGTCGAATTTCTTGCAGCACACTCATCGTAATATTGCTTTCTCAGTGCAGCACCTTAGCGAATTTCTAAATGCACCTCATGTGCCTCACATGATGGCTGCTTTACATGTGTTGTGCTATCTCCTTAATTCTCACAATCTTTTTGTCTTCCGCTGAGGTTGAGTTTATAGCCTTACAAAATATTGTTTCTGAAAAAT
This sequence comes from Capsicum baccatum var. pendulum, assembly GCA_030864225.1. Classification (NCBI taxonomy): domain Eukaryota; kingdom Viridiplantae; phylum Streptophyta; class Magnoliopsida; order Solanales; family Solanaceae; genus Capsicum; species Capsicum baccatum. Next base: position 110,734,282 of record CM061551.1, read on the forward strand.
GTTGATTACGTCATTTGTTGGGTGATATTAGTGTCTCCATTGAATCTCTTGTTCCTATTTTTATGATAGCCATGCCACCACTCACATTGTCTAGAATCCAATTTTCCACAAACGTACGAAACTTATAGATGTTGATTGTCATTTTGTACGTGGTTGCTTGACTATTGGTGTTATTTATCTTCATTATCTTCGTACCTCTGATAAGCTTGCTAATCTGCTGACTAAGCCTCTTTCAGGTGTTCTTCACCATCAATTATTATCCAAGTTGTTTGTGTACTCCCCTTTTAACTTGAGAGGGGATACTAGCATGAAGAATGGGCCATCTATAGTAGTAGGCCTAAGTGACAATACGAGCTAAAAGATTGACCCATTTAGTGTAATATACACCTTTACTTACATTATGCTTTATGTTGTATATAAACAAGTGGCATATATTTTCTAGAAGAGGGATAAGAATACTATGACCTTTTTTTCCTCTTCTCTCTTTCATTTAGGGTTTTTGTTTGATTAATTCATGGCGATTCATTGAATTTGTTATCCAACATCATTTATCACAATCTTAACATAACACCCTATACTTTCAAATATTTCAAAATAAAGATTTTTTTTTCAATCCTTAATGTTTATTCAATTCTGCACTTCACATGCAATTTGTACACAAAATTATCAAAAGATATCAATATAAAATAATGGTATGTCGAAATTAAAGGATGCTCAAACCACTAACTTTATTTCTCACAAATGACCAAAGCTTATAATGTAAAAGAAATGTTAGAATATGTAAACAATTGTTATTAAACTAATTAATGGTCGGAAGCAATATCATTAGATAAATATTAAAGTAATTGACTTTTAAAGAATACGAAGTACAAATAAAATAGTTACTATAAACTCTCACCCACAAAATATTGTATTTATTAATATATTATCATACTCAAATAAAATCTTCATCCAATTCTCTAATAATCACGTAAAAATCAAGTTGATACAAATATTAACATCATGTATCACCTCAAATAATATCAATGTTTCATATGACCACGGAGAGTATGAGGTAAACAATTAATGAAGTCCATAGTAATCCGTTCCCATTTTCACTTGGGAATGGGCAATCTCTAAGTTAATCTACCTAGACGCTCTGCTGACAACATCCGCAATGATCGACAATGTCTGCGACATCTCTCTTCATCCCGTACTACCAATAATTCTACCTCAAATATCCATTTATCTTTGCTGTATCGAGATAAATAGAATATCTAGAGTGATGAGCCTCATGAAGAATCGACTGAATCCGATCATCAAGCCGGGGAACACAAAAATGACCCTGAAACCTCAATGTACCCTCAAAACCAATGGTGTGCCTCCCAGACTCACCACAACCACTGGTCATGGAGAAAACACAACTTGTTACCCTCATACTAACAATTACGAATCTGCTCAAATAGGGAGGACCTCACCTCCACACAAGTCAAAATCCTCTTAGTATCCAAAATATCAAGGCAAATTTTCAAGTTGGCTAAGGATTGAATGTCCCATACCACAGGCCTCTGAGAAACAGATATACATGCCAAGCTACCCATACTCACTGCCTTGCGACTCAAGGCATCAACTACCATATTCGTCTTAACCTAATGACATAGGATGGAACATCATAGTCTTTTAACATCTCCATCCATCTACGCTGGCGAGCATTAAGCTTTTGTTGGATCATAAAATGTTGATGGCTACTATGATCAGTGAAAATCTCATAATGCACACCATGCAAATACTGCCTCCAAATCTTGAACATGAAAACTACCACCACCAACTACAAATTATGAGTGGGGTTGTTGCGCTCATGAACTTTAGGATGTCTAGAAGGGTAAGCAATAACAAAACCTTGTTGCATCAAAGCATAACCAAGACCAACCCCAGAAGCATTACAAAACATGGTGAATCCCTCACCCTCAACTAGAAGAGGTAACACTGGCACTGAAGTAAGACAATCCTTGAGCTTTCCAAAGCTCAACTCACACTCCTTGGACCATCGTAAAGGAACTTTATTCCATGTAAATCTAGTCATAGGAGATGAAATAATCGAAAAACTCTCAATAAAACGTCAGTAATAACCGACCAACCCAATGAAATTCTGAACCCCGGGTGGAGACGTAGGCTTATCCCAATCACTAATTTCCTTAATCTTAGCTGGGTCTTCCATAATACCAGCCTTGTATACCACATGTACAAGAAATTCCACTGACTCAAACCAAAACTCACACTTAGAGAACTTGGAAAAAATGTATGATCTCTCAAAGTTTGGAGCACGACTCTCAAATGCTACGCATGCTTCTCACTACTCCTCGAATAAATAAGAATGTCAGAAATGAACATAATAACGAAAGAATCTAGATAGGGCCTGAACACATGGTTCATTAAATCCATGAATGTGGCTGGGGAATTAGTCAACCCAAAAGATATCATTAAAAACTCATAATGACCATAACGGGTCTTGAAAGCTGTCTTCAGATATACTCAACTTGAATCCTCAACCGATTGTAAGCAGATCAAGTAAATATTATAAAACACTACTACACCCTAAAACTAGTCAAATAAATCATCAATACAAGGAATTGGATAATGGTTCTTTAGCATCACCCTATTAAGCTGCCTATAATCAATATACATATGCATCAAATCGTCATTATCCTTACAAACAACACAGGAGTTCCCCACGGGGACATACTCACTTTAATAAAATCCTTACCAAGAAGATCCTAAAGCTGGTAGGAGCTATACGATAAGGTGTCATAGAAATAGGTCGGGTGCCAGGATCAAGGTCAATAATAAACTCAATCTCATGGTCAGGGTGAATACCAGACAGGTCGGTAGGAAACACATCAGGAAAGTCATAAACAATAGGAACAAATTCAATCAACGAACTGTCTACATGAGCATCACATATATAAGCGAGATAAGATTTGTAGCCTCTCGATATAACTCTCTTAGTAGAAACATAAGAAATAATCCCCATCAGCTCGCGACTAACTGCTCCCTGCAACATGACTAAGGGTACTCAAAAATGGTGTAACGCCCTGAGACTGCACCCTGGGTGTCACACAGTGCTTATAACCCCAAAGGACCACAATCTAACCTGTGATGAGTACCTGCTGTGAGCACTGAATATAATACTGAAATATATATGCAAAAGAAATCTGAAAATGCCATAAGGTTTCCAAAATATTGAAATAATAGCTGAGTATAATAGATAATAACATCTGAAAACTAAATAACTAACTATGCTAGTCTGAAAGCCTCTAACTGTCTGAATATGAAGTTGATGGGACAAACCCCTAACGAACTCTGACTAAAATAACTATTGATCTGCTGAAATGCTGAAATAGATAAAATCTATCCTCGAAATATGAGAACATACCACTATAACTGCTGTTGATAGCCTGAGCTACTAAGTACGATCAGGAAGTTGACCGTTTGAACCTATGATATAAGACATCATAACGTAAAAGAAAGTATATGATCAGCACATAAAATATACTGGTATGCTAAGTGAGGTAAGGCTGATGTACATGGGTTTATATACATAAGATGATAACTGACTAAATCAACATCATGAAACAACTGGATGAGAGTACATGCAGAACTGTAACTGTTGAACATACTGAACATGCAATACTATGCATATAGGTATACATCATATATCTAAGATTATACTAAAACTAAATACTAAATTCTGATGGTTGAGTAACTGATAATAGATAGCCATGGTTTTGTAGAACTGATTGAGTTACTTACTAAATACTGAGACTGAAACTGTAATTATGGGAGTGTTCGTCTAACCAACTTACCCCGATATAGACTGATTTGAGTTCCAACCTGTGACCCTAGTTGGAAAGGTGTTAGCACCTTGCCATAGAATACTAACAATGTTGTGTCAACCCTAATCTGGCAGGAAGACTCATGAATATGTATATGATTGCTTCAACTCAAGTCTGGAAGGAGAACAACTTACCCTACACTGCTACGTAGTTCTATAACTCAGGGATTGCTACTAAGGGTCAAACACTAACTGGAAGGAATGCCCCTATCCCTGGGTTTGCTCGGTGCTGAATCCTATTCCTAACTAAAAGACACTGATCACTAAACTGTACTAAACTTGATTGAACTGACCCTGATTGTGTTGACTAACTGAACTAGACTAAGTTCACGGAGTTTTGTTAACTGACTGAGTACTACTGTTTCTTACCTTTATTGGCCTATTCTATAGCTATTTGAACTAAGTAAATAGATAGATTTGTGGTAATAAATACCCCAGGACTCGATAGCATAATTGATAAACTCACATCATAACTTTAACAATATAATAATAAGTTACCATGCATAATTTACTCATACAGATATTTTATCAAACACTTGGGGAGCATGGTTATTGCACATGATAATGAAAAGCACATAACCATTATGACTACAACTTAAACTTGCAATTTTAAGGGTTTTAACATGGGAATTACATCAATCAACATGCATGCGATCTTATGTTCATGAAATTGATAATTAAATCTTAAATTAAAACTCATACAACAACATAAGCATGAATACAACCCAATTTGCGCATGTAAATCATGATCTAAAAACTTGTAGCTTTAAAAAGGTTCTTGAACTCCAAGGGTGGCAGAAAACCCAATGATTAACACCTAACATACCTTGATTATTGATTTCATGAGAATTGTGGTAAATTCTTGGGACTTGGACTTGAACTTGATGAAACTAGGGCTTTGTTCTTGAGAGTATTTGTGAAATAATGAGTGAATTTTGTCCTTTGGGAGGTTTAATTTTGTGTTATGGCTGAGTATTATAAGGGTAAAATGAACCAATTACCCCCATAAACCCGTAACTTAATACACAAAACTTGCCTAGTGACTCGATAGGCGATGCACTGCGTCGATAGTGTTGACGCTATTGTCGATGCGCCATGTCAATGCTGTTGATACGATGCCAATGTGACTCATCAAGATCGCATTGGATTGCTGTTTTAGCCATCCAAACATGACTCAAACGATGTCCGAAATTTCTGAAACTCACCAAAAATTACCTATTGACATCCCTGATCATGAACCAACTTAAAAATCGATATTCTAAGGTCGTAAGGATTGAAAATAAAATCATCCAATTATGTAGGCTAAAATGATTCTAAGTCTTAACACTTAGCTGAATTTTTCTAAGTTTGAAACCCCTTTTTACAAGCTGTATGGGACTAAATTGAACTAGAACCTTTCGGGGCCTTACAACATCTCCCACTTGGGAACATTCATCCTCAAATAAGATTGACTGAACTGAGAGAAACTGAAGAACTGTACTTACACTGACATACATAACTGAAGCATGACTGAATTTTGGAGACATGACACATGACTGAACAATTTCATGAATGCATGAATGATATGAGGATGTTATGCAGCTGTAAAGAGTATGGAATATAGTAAATCTAAGAAAGACTGTTACCTTAGGCTGAGTCTGATTTTCCGGAGAAGAGATGAGGGTACTTAGTTTGCATGTCTTCTTTTGCTTCCCAAGTACCTCCCTCAATAGACTGATTTCGCCAAAGAAGTTTGACCAAAGAAACTTCTTTGTTCCTTAGTCTGTGAATCTGACGATTAAGGATTTTGACTGGGACTTCCTCATAAGAGAGACTATTTTGAACATCTACACTCTCTATAGGGACTACAACTGCTGGGTCACCAATGCACTTCTTTATCAAGGAGACATGAAACACTGGGTGCACTGATGCTAAGTCTGCAGGTAACTCAAGCTCGTAAGCTACCTTACCGAAACGACTCAGAATCCTATAAGGACCAACATATCGGGGACTTAGTTTCTCCTTCTTACCAAACCTCTTTACCCTTTTCATGGGAGAGATTTTTAAATATATATAATGGTTATTCTTAAATTTAAGATCTTTCCTTCTCATATCTGTATAAGATTTTTGTCGGCTCTGGGCTGTCTTAACCCTTCCCTTGATCAATTATACTTTCTCTAAGGCATCAAGCACCAAGTCAGGCCCCACTACTATGGCCTCACCTACCTCAAACCAACCAATAGGATATCTACATCTTCTCCTATAAAGAACCTCAAATGGAGCCATCTGGATATTAGAATGATAGATGTTATTATACGCGAACTCAATCAAAGATAAGTGGTCATCCCAACTGCCCTTAAAGTCAGTGACACATGCTCTCAATATATTTTCTAAAGTCTGAAATGGTCCTTTCTGCTTGACTATCTGTCTGAGGGTGAAAGTCTGTACTGAGGTGGACTAAGGTATCAAGACCCTTTTAGAAGGCTTTCCAAAATTGAGAGGTGAACTGCGTAATTCTATCTGATATAATGGACAACGGGATACTGTGTAACATAACCAACTCTCTAATATAGATCCTAGTAGAGTCCTTTACTAAATAAGAAGTATGAACTAGAAGGAAATGGGATGATTTGGTCATCCTGTCCATAATGACCCAAATTGAGTCATGCTAATGACGAGTACGAGGTAAACCTACCACAAAATCCATGTTCATTTCCTCCCACTTCCAAGTGGGAATACTAAACTTCTGCATAGACCCACTAGGCTTTTGATGCTCAATCCTAACCTGCTAACACATGGAGCACTTAGCTACAAACTTTGTAATATCTCTCTTCATCCCACTCCACCAATAGATATCCTGTAAGTTGCGGTACATCTTAGTGGCCCTTGGATGAATAGAGTAACATGCACCATGTGCTTTATCAAGAATTTTCTGTCTCACATCATCCACACATAGCCTACCCTAGCAACACAACACACCATCTTTCCCTTGGGAGAAAATCTTTACTTTCTGATCTCTGACTGACTCTTTCAATTTAACTAAACTGGGATCTCTGTCCTGCTTTTCTTTCACCTCTGAAACTAAAGAAGACTCTGAACTATTCCACACCCAAACACTTCCCTCAGCTGAATCAACCAAACGAATGCCTAGTTTGGTAAGCTGATGAACTTAATGAACTAACTTCTTCTTACCATCCTCAACGTGAGTAATACTACTCATAGACAACCTACTGAGGGCATCTGCCACTATATTGGCCTTGCCCAGATAATATAGAACACTTATGCCATAGTCTTTCAATAACTCTAACCACCTTTTCTGATATAAGTTCAGGTATTTCTATGAAAACACATACTGTAGGATTTTGTGGTCTGTGAATACATCAACATGCACCCTATACCAAAAGTGCCTCCAAATCTTTAAGGAAAAAATAACAGCTGATGAATCAAGATCATGGATAGGATAATTCTTTTTATGGGGTTTAAGCTGTCTAGAGGCATAGGACACAACCTTACCCATCTGTATCAAAACACACCCCAAGCCAACTCTAAAAGCATCACAATAAACAACAAATCCATCTAAACCGTCGGGTACAGTCCAAACTGGGGTTGTAGTGAGTCAAGTCTTTAACTTATGAAAACTCTTCTCACAAGAGCCTGACCATTGCAATTTAACTTTCTTCTGAGTCAATCTGTACATGGGGTATGCATTAGACAAAAATCCTTCAACAAACCATCGGTAATAGCCATCCAAACCCAAGAAACTTCTGATAGCTAATGGAGAGATGGGTTAGGGCCAGTTTCTTACTACTTCAATCTTTTGAGAATCAACTCTAATGTCATCATCGGAAACTATATGACCAAGAAAAGATATTGACCTTATCCAAAATTTGCATTTACTGAATTTGGCGAACAACTGATGCGCTCTGAGAGTCTGCAATACTATTCTGAGATGGTCTGTATGGTCATTTTCACTACGGGGGTGACAAGAATGTCATAGATGAAAACTATGATGAATATGTCCAAGTATTGCTTGAACACACGTTTCATCAAGTTCATGAAAGCTATTGGGCATTGGTAAGACCAAATGACATGACTAAAAACTCGAAGTGACCATTCCGGGTTCTAAAAGCTATTTTCAAAATGTCATATTCTCTGACTCTGAGCTGATGATAGTCGCATCTGAGGTCTATCTTAGAAAAGTAACTGGCACCCTGAAGTTAGTCAAACAAGTCATCGATTCTAGGATATGGGTATTTATTCTTAATGGTGAGTTTGTTCAACTGGCGGAAGTCTATACACATTCTAGAGAACCATCTTTGTTTCACATGAATAGAAATGGTGCACCCCAAAGGGATACACTGGGCCTGATGAACTCTTTGTCTAAGTGGTCCTTTAACTGTTATTTTAACTCCTTAAGTTCAGCTGGAGCCATTCTGTATAGCGGAATAAAGATGGGATGAGTATCAGAAAGAAGGTCTATTCCAAAGTCAATTTCCCTTTCAGGAGATCTTCGAGAAACACATTGGGAAATTCACTTGCGACTGGAACTTACTCAAGATTAGGAGTCTCGGAACTAGAGTCTTTGACTCACATAAAGTGATAGACACACCCTTTGGATATCATTTTTCTCGCTCTAAGGTATGAAATAAGTTGACCCCTAAATGCTGAAGTACTACCCAACCATTCTAGGATAAGTTCATTCTAGAACTGAAAATAGACAACTCTATTTCTACAATTAACTGATCGCCAATCCATGCCGAGAATGATGTCAAAATCCATCATCTCTAACTCTACTAAGTCTGCTGATGTAAATTTTTGAGACACCATAACCGGATAGTTCCTGTACATCCATCGGGCTATAATAAACTTACCCACTGAGGTAGAGACTTAGAAAGGCTCTTTTATGATTTCGGGACTGACGTCGAAGTTGACGTGTATATAAGGAGTTACAAAAGACAAAGAAGATCCTAGATCTAGCAAATCTTAAACATATAAATGGTAAACTTGTAACATACCAGTGACGACATCAGAAGAACTTTCCTGATCCTATTGAGAATGGAGTGCATAGAGCCTATTTGGGCGCTGCCCACTGGTGGCACTGGAAGTTGCACCCTACTGAGACGGGTGACTGGGTTGAGCTGGGGGATGACACACATATCATTGCCAGCCCTGCAGACACCCGAATAATTTCTACCACTCTTCTGACAAGAAGGATTTGTCTGGGCACTGTTCACACTACCCTGAGATTTAGCGCCTGGGGCTCTATCTATATTACCATTTTTGAATTTAGGCACTGGAGAACTGGCTGAGGATGGAGCTAGGACTGAAGATTTTGGGCGAAAATGAGGACGATTACCACCCTCTGACTTAGGCTAAGCAAAACTAAAGCTACTTGTTCTAGCCCTCTTATTTTCCATCTCTTCACCTTAGTTTTCTATTCCTCAATTTGCTGAGAATGGACCATCAACCTAGCCAAGTCTATCTTATTAATCAACATTGCTGTCTACACTCCTTGACCACACTATCAGACACACCAGATACGAACTTGATCATCTTAGACCTGCTATCAGCTACCGCATAAGGAGAATACCTAGCCAATTGAGTAAACTTGAGGGAATACTCTTTCACACTCATGTTTCCATGATTTAGATTAATGAACTCTAGCACCTTAGCTTCTCTCAACTCCAACAGAAAGAACCTATCTAAAAATGCAGTAGCAAATTCCTCCCATTCTATAGGCCCTGTATTTGCACCCTTATCTACTTTTCACTTCTTAAACCATGTATGAGCCATATCGTGTAACTGATAGAAAGCTAACTCAATACTCTCACTAGCAGTTACCCCCATAATGTCTATTACCTTCCGCACCATTTCAAGGAATTCCTGTGGGTCCTCTTCAGACTTAGACCCTAAAAATAAAGGAGGGTTCATTCGGGTAAAGTACTAAATTCTGGCTGTAGCAATATTGGCCACTGGGTTGGCCTGAATAGCAGCTGGTCGAAAATTTTAAGCTGGCACAGAATGGGCTAGAGTGGTGAAAGCTTCTCTGAATTCTACGTGAGAAACGTGCTCATTCAGGGGATCTTCTTGAACTAGCGGAGGTGTTGGCTGGTTCCCAGTTCTTCTTCCGTTGGTCTTTCTGGGGGGCATGTTCTATAAACAGAAGGAAAAGTTGGATTAGACAGAGAGTTTAATTTGAGCTAATGCTCACTCGCATGAGATAAAAAGTGAAAGAAGGGAACTTTTTCCTAAAAACGCCTCATAGCCTCTTGTCCATAGGTGTGGTGGGCTACACACCCATGTACAAGACTCTATTTGATGCGGCTTTCAGACTCCCTAGGACTCTTTAGAACCTTAGGCTCTGATACCAAGTTTATAATGCCCCGAGACTATACCCTGGGCGTCACACGGTGCTTACTACCCCTAAGGAACACAAGTTAACCCATGAATGGTACTTACTGTGAGCACTAAATATAGTATTGAAATATATATGCAAAAAAATCTGAAAATGCCATAAGTTTCCTAAAATATTAAAATAATAGTTGAGTATAATAGATAATAACATCATAAAACTGAATAACTAACTATGCTAGTCTGAAAGCCTCTAACTGCCTGAATATGGAGTTGATGGGACAAACCCCCAACTAACTTCGATTGAAATAGCTACTGAACTGCTGAAATAGATAAACTCTATCCTCGAAATATGAGGACTCACCACTATAACTGTTTTTGATAGCCTAACCTTCTAAGTACGGTCAGGAACCTGAGCGTTCGAACCTATGATATGAGACATCATACTGCAAAAAAAGTATGCAATTAGTACGTGGAATATATTGCTATTATAAGTGAGGTAAGGTTGATGTACACGGGTTCATATGTATGAGATGATAACTGACTGAACGAACATCATGAAGTAACAGGATGAAAGTACATGTAAAACTGTAATAGCTGAACATACTGAACATGTAATACTGCGTATATAGTTATACATCATGTATCTGAGATTATACTGAAACTGAATACTAAATACTTATGGTTGAGTAACTGATCACTGATAGCCATGGTTTTGTAAAACTGACTGTGTTCTTTACTGAATACTGAGACTGAACCTATTACTATGGGAATGTTCATCCAACTGACATACCCCGATATAAACTGATTTGAGTTGGAAGGGTGTTAGCACCTTACCACGGGATACTAACAATGTTGTGTCAACCCTAATCTGGCAAAAAAACTCATGAATATGTATATGATTACGTCAACTCTACTCTAGCAGGAGGATGACTTACCCTATGCTGGTTACATAGTTCTATAACTAAGGGATTGCTAGTAAGGGTCAAACACTAACTAATAGGAATGTCCCCATCCCAGGGTTCTCTCGGTTCTGAATCCTACTCCCAACTCAAAGACACTGATCACTAGACTATACTACGCTTGACTGAACTGACCCTGATCGTGTTGACTTACTGAACTGGACTGAGTTTACTGAGTTCTGTTAACTGACTGAGTACTACTGTTCTTGACCTTTACTGGGACTATTCTATAACTACTAGAACTAAGTAAACAACTAGATTTCAGGTAATAAATTCCTCCAGGACTCGATAGCATAATTGATAAACTCATATCACAACTTTAACAACACAACAATAAGTTACCATGCATAATTTACTCATATGGACATTTATCAAACATGTGGGGGCATGGTTAAAGCACATGATAATAAATAACACATAAGCATCATTACTACAACTTAAACTTGCGATTTCAAGGGTTTTAACATGGGAATCACATCAGTCAACATACTTGTTATCTTATGTTCATGAAACTTATAATTAAATCTTCAATTGAAACCCATACAACAACTCAAACATGAATACAACCCAATTTGCGCATTGAATCATGAATCTAAAAAGTTATAGTTTTAAAAAGGTTCTTGAACTCCAAGGGTGGAAGGAAACCCAAGGATTAACACCTAACATACCTTGATTATTGATTTTATGAGAATTGTGGTGAATTCTTAGGACATGGACTTGAACTTGATGAAACTAGGGTTTTGTTCTTGAGAGTATTTGTGAGATAATGATTGAATTTTTCCCTTTGGGAGGTTTAATTTCATGTTATGGCTGAGTATTATAAGGGTCAAATGACCCAATTACCCCCACAAATCTATAACTTAATACAAAAAACTTGCCTAGTTATGCAATAGGCGATGCGCTGCATCAATGGTGTTGATGCAATTGCTGACACGCCACATCAATGTTGTTGACGTGACAGCCAATGCGATGCATCAAGATCACATTGGCTTGCTGTTTTGGCCATCCAAACATGACTCAAACGATGTTCGTAAATTTTGAAACTCACCCAAGATGACCTGTTGACATCCCTGATCATGAATCAACTTAAAAATCGACATTCTAAGGTCGTAAGGATCGAAAATAAGATCATCCAATTACAAAGGCTAAAATGACTCTAAGTCTTAACACAATTGAATTTTTCTAAGTTGGGACCCCTTATTACAAGCTATATGGGACTAAATTGAACTAGAACTTTGTGGGGTCTTACACATGGCTAAGTTAATGGTCTTGGCAAAACAACCCATGATTGCATGATAGTGGGAGAACTAGTCCATGCCCAGTATCACATTAAAATCCAGCATATATAGAATAATAAAATCAGTATAAGTATCAACATCACTAACTATCATAACATATGATCTAAACACTCGATCCATTACTAAAGAATCACTTATGGGAGTAGATACGCGTAATGACACAAATAATAAATCACTAGTAAAATCCAATTGTGGTGCATAATAAGCAGATGTATAAGAATAAGTGGATCCAGGATCAAATAAAGCAAGAGCCGACTTGCAGCACACTAAAATCGTACCTGTCACAAAACATCCAAAGTCTCAGCCTCGGGTCTAACAGGTACTACATACACTAGCCACACACATCACCTGACTGGGTACCTGACTGACCTTATGTCCTACCTGCCTGAGTACCACCCCGAGCACCATGGTAACCACCCCCCTGACCTTGCGAACCATCTCTACCTGAGAGGTGAACTGCCCTAATAGGATTCACACCTGGTCTGAAACAACCATCATCTCACGACTAGGACAATCTCATAAAAAATGACCCAAAATCTCACAAGTAAAACAAGAGTCACGAATAGAACCAGAACTCACAGATCTGACCGAACCATAGTAACCACCGCATATATCATGAATAAAAAATAAACCCCCTCTAGGACTGATCACCGCCCTTAATAGGGAGACCACTAGCTCCAAACTTACCTCCGCCCATAGTCTGAAGAGCTTTCTTAACTAGTCGGCAAGGCTGACTCTGAGGATGAGAAGATAGATATAGAGGATACCCAACATGAGAACCACCACCCCTGAAGCGAGAACCATTACGACTCCTACCAAATCTACCCTGGAATCCAGGCCTCTTATCACGGCCCTCACGACTCTCCTTGTGCATCTCCTCCATCACTCTAGCATGATCAAAAACCTTAATAAAAGTCCTACCCGCAATAACTAGACTCTAAGTAGCCATTCGAATAGGGAGTCTTAACCCTCTGAAAAACCATCAAACTCTCTTATACTCAATGTCTAAAATAGAAGTCGCATGTTTGACCAACTTATGAAAATAGGTGTCATACTTAGCGACTATCATGGAGCCTGGCTCCAATCTGGAGATCTGATCGCTTAGACGATCTCTAAGGCTGCACAACATATAATTCTTCAAGAATATCTTGGAGAATTGAGTCCATAAAAAGAGAGAAAATCCAACTGCTAGAATTTGAGAAACACCTTCACCAGTGACAAGCAGACAAATCCAACTAAAATATGGTGTAATCTACACCACTAGTCTCAAGAAGGCCAAAACCACGAAGCCTATCCTCACAAGAAGTAAGAAACTCAAATGCATCCTCTCCGAAAACCAGAAAACCTAGGTGGAGCCAACCTAAAAAATCTACCCAATATTTTTTGCTTATCGACAGACATAGCAGGCTAGGTCACAACTAGTGGCATAGCTACCGAATGAACGACTACCAGTACAAAAGGAATCACAACACTAGGAGTAGATACAGGCTGCGACCCGATCCTAATAGTTTGGGAACTGTTAGATAAAACACCACCAACCATAATCAGTATCTGAATCAGGGTATTTCTAAGCAATGAAAAAGGAATGAAGCCTAGTGGAGCCTGGGCTGGTCCCTAGCCCATCCCTGGCTGTGGCAGAGGAAATGGCTCAGGTACAACGATAAATTTCAGGGAAGATGACCTATCCTGACTCCTAGCTAGGGACAAATCACGAGGCTATCCTCGACCTCTAGTTTATCTATGAATAGGAGACAGATTCCTGGTCCTGACCCTCATCTCGCATAAAAGTAGCACGTCTCCTCGGCATCTGTGAAAGATTAAAGTCAAGAAAATATACTACAAACCAATTCAGACTCTTAGCACGATATGAATAAAAAAGTGAAGGACTTCTAAGAATGTTACCTAGTGTCCCAACGATAGGAAACCGACATCAATGTTTCGATCCGCAAGACTCTATTAGACACTTGCTTTTCTACTAATAATACCGATGAAACCTATGCTGTAATACCAATTTATCACAACTCGATTCACGAATCGTGATGGCACCTACTAAACCCACCAGTAGGCAAAACAACACTATAACCCAAAGCTAAGGTAACAGGTTATTTTGGTAGAAACGCCCGACAAGGGCCACAATAGATGAACACCACAACAAACAACGATGTTCCACAACAGTCAAGAAAATACGGATACCAATTCCTATGACCTAGTAATATTTGTACAAGAGAATCTAAGTTCGATAATAGGAAATACAACTCAAAGTCTAAATAGTCTTATACATTCGTATCAAATACAAAAGGCTGAATAAAGATAGGAGGGGAACGGGCGACTCAAACTCCAAGAGCTCACCATGTCTTTGGAAGATCAACACAACACGATCTCAACTTAACGGTAGCAACTAAAACTCGGATCTGAACCAAAAAGGTACTAAAGTGTAGTATAAGTACCAAAACAACAGGTACTTAATAGGCATCACCGGTCGACTGAGCTAAATTATGATATAAAATGACATAAATTAAGACAATAACTATAAGTAAAGGTATTTAATCAAACATAAATAGTCTCCATCATCACTGTACAATATAACTAATCAACTAGAACAATAATACGATATATCATGTCAAAATATACCACAACCAGCATACATAATGAATAACCGATTTGGAAGTGTAAAGAAATATATGTATAATTACAATTGCATAAATTCCAAGTTTAACGTGCATACCATCATTAGAGCATAAAGCAAAAGAACTTACCATGACGTCGCATACCACTGAAATGTACACCCAAAAGAACACAAAGTAAAGAACTCATTATGACTTCCCATACCACTGGAGAGTGCACCAATAGATCAATTCATCAACGCATCAAGAATATAAATATACACAACCAACTCACATTTACTACGATTTGCATGTTTCCATTAACGGCCATTTGACAAGTCCCATAATCATCATCAATTATCTTAATTTGACACAACGAAACCAATATAATCATAACCATAGTTATATAGTCATTTAGACCTCTAACTCATTAATATACTCAATCTAGTCTATATCAACTAACCACCATTTATTATTAAGCTACTACTTTGCTAGTCATCATAAGGCCTCCAATCATTAGCCTAACCGATTCTGTATAGACCTTCTTCATGAAATAGAAACTAATTATCATTATTAAATAGCCAACTTTCATATCTAGTCAAGATGCACAACTAAACCATAATCACCATTTAACCCGAAGTTCCTAGTTACCATAGGTATACTAGCCATCATA
Organism: Capsicum baccatum var. pendulum; assembly: GCA_030864225.1. Taxonomy (NCBI): domain Eukaryota; kingdom Viridiplantae; phylum Streptophyta; class Magnoliopsida; order Solanales; family Solanaceae; genus Capsicum; species Capsicum baccatum. Next base: position 110,750,019 of record CM061551.1, read on the forward strand.
TATTACATATTATCAAACACATTTATCTATCTATTATTCAACATCTCTCATTTGTTAATGTTAGGTCTATTATTATCATTAGCCATTTAACAAGCATGGCTACTAATTTCTACATTTAATTAAACGAGGTTCACCAACTAGTATTCTAGGCATTGTAGCCATCAAGTAATATAACCACTTTATATAAACAACTATAACTCACTCCACTAGGTGAAATCCCATAATTTAACCATTTATTCAAGACAAATATATTTATTAGGTGATTTCTTAATTCTACACATGATTACACTTATCAAATTAGTCTTGACTCACTAGTCAACAATTTCTACTTCTATTCACTATTAAGTATTAACAAGAGTCACGCCACTTAACTAGTGATTAATGATAGAGAATTATAGACGCTTTCCAAGGAAAACATCATATCCTACATGCACACAAGGACTTTATCATACAATGGCACAACCATGAATATACCTATATTTACCATACATACATCACCATAACATCAATATATCCTTTGGGTTTATCGGGCATCACCACAATATCAATATTTTTTTTGGATTATCGAACATCATCACATCATCAACATATCCTTTGAATTTACCAGGCATCATTATAACATCAATACCTCTTCCAAATTTACCGAGAATCATCACATCATCAATATATCATTCGAATTCACCAAGCATCATCATAACATCAATACCTCTTTTGAATTTTCTGAGAATCATCATATCATCAACATATCCTCCGAATTCACTGGGCATCATCATAACATCAATATATCCACCGGATTCACCAGTCATCATTACATCATCAACATATCCTTCAAATTCACCTGGCATCACCATAAAATCAATACATCTTTCAGATTTATCAGGCATCATCATAACATCAACGAATCCTCCAAATTCACCGGGCATTATCATAACATTAATATATTTACCATGACAACAATACACACATATGCACACACACACACACACATATATATATATAGCCAAATTAATAATAAGTTCAAACCCACGAAGAATAGAATGGAAAAGAAGTAAGAAGGATATATCAACACACCTTGCATTTATTATCAATGCAATATATTTTTAGGTGCATGAGTATGTATATACATATGACAAGAACACTTTGTATATTACCGAACTTAACATGATTATTAGCATGGTCAATAACTAGCCATGACTATACTTTCTAGAATCTCCCTTTATAAGCATGATTCATAATACAATGATTAAGGGACTCTTTTGCACAAACATTAGTTTAGTCATTATTCTTGAACATAATATGTGTAATAGCATAATCCAACGTTCACATAACAATAAGCCAAAAATTCAAGTGATAGCATAGTCATAGGCTCAATTTACAAGACCTTCCATTGCTACTCAACAATTTCAAGAAGATGACAATCAACATACACATTATTTTCAGAGCAACATTATTTATAACCCATCTACCGATTCTAACCATCACATTTCAAAAAGTATATTCTAGGCGTTTAACACATATCTAGGCCACTAACAATTTACATTATCCAAACTTAATGAGGTCACGTTCCGCTTCTAATGTCTCAACATATCCATTCAAGTCTAACTTCTATCTGAGACTAGACTAATTCATCTATATCATGTCTTAGAGGTTTAACAATCCGTACTAGTTCTATGGTATAATTCTTCCTTAAGTATTACTTTTAGTATATTCAAGGTATATAAGGCAAATTTCACAACTAAACATATCTAAGGTCAAATTATTCTTAGTGTGAGTGAACAAGGTCGCTCCCATCTAATTACAACAACTAGAGCATTCTCATACTATTTATGAGATAACAAGTCTAACTATCCAAGGTTCTAAGCTATAAGTCAATCACCACACTATACAAGTTCAATGGCCTAAGTAGTAAAACTAATCCCAAATATACCATTTATCGTACTAATGCCTAGAACTCACCCCAATCTCAACAAGATATGAAAATCATACTATAATAAAGCTCAATCTAACAAAAGTAGGTCTAACCTACCTTGAATCCAAATATAGACAACAAATCAACAATCTTTGCTTTCCCTTTTCTCGAAGCTTCTCCAAGGATCCACGCTATCAAGAACATAATCTATGCATTATTACGAGATAACAATACCCATATTGCATCATTGTGCTTCAGATCCAAAACGACACCAAAAACCTTTAAGGGGGTCCCATATACGGAAATCGAGTTTTCGAGACCAACCCAACGTTCAAATACCATTAGGAAGTTAAAAATCTCAATAAAGTTGTGCAAACCAATCATATTTGGGCTAAAATCAAGCCTCAAGTCATTTGGATTTTTGGTAAAAAATTCAAGCAATTAGAGTATGAAATGGAAAGATTCTTACCTTAAATCCGTTGTTAATCGCATATATAAATTTCAATCTAGCTTCAAATTCACCCCGAAGACTCAATTTGAAGTCAACATATCATTATAGGGATGCTAGGGTTCAAAGAAAGATGAAAAAAATCCCAAATATCGACCAAGGGGCCTTTTTATACGCGCATAAATGGGGTCTACAAGGTTAAAAATTATTTTGACCTTCCGGACTCATTCGGATTTTGTTTTTTGTAAGGGAACTATATAATCCCACTAAATTCAATGTTCCGGATGCATTTGTGAAATAGGATTTTTCATCCGAGTTCATTTAATCTATTTATGGGTCCCACACTCATGTCTTCTGATTTTTTGACTTTTCAACCAATGGGTCAAAATGAGCTCGGATGCAGTGGGATACAAACCAAGGGTCTACCTAACATAAAATCAATATTTTAGAGCTGTTTGCATAGTCGAAATTTGATCCAAAATTATTTTACTTAAGTTTTCGCTCGGCGACCATTTGGGATCAACGAAGACTTCTAATTGGAAAATTGGCTCTAAAAATCAAACGAACTACTCGGTAACCGAACTATCAGTTCTAGCAAATCATAAATAACTTGGGGAAGATATGAAAAAACTCTAACGGTGAAAATAATAGAGAATACAAAAATGACTTGAAGGGTCATTACACAATTATGTTTAATGGAGAAAAAATAATGAAGTTAATTTGACATAAGGCAAAATATTAATTCAGATTGCTAAAGACTTTAATTTAACAACTTTTAATAAAATAAAAATGAGCCGAGTTTTAGTGCATGCATTTGATTGGAAAACTAAAAGAAAGTCTATAATATACTCTAAAAGAATTATTTTAAAACTTACAAAAAATTTTACTCCCTTCTATTTAATTTGTTTGTTTGATTTTAACTTAGTAAAAGATTTTAAAAGTAGCGAAGATTTTTAAATTTTGTGATCTTACACTAAAGAAATGTAAAAGGGATCAAAATTAGGATTATTTAAAATAAAACCAAAATCGATAACTCAACTGCAAAATTAACTTTAGATTATTGGTAATAAGTTATCGGATTAATGGTTGGTAAATAAATTAAAATTTATAGTTTGACTTATCGATGCAGGCAGATTACTCAATTTTCTCATCAGACAAATCATTAACCCATTAAGAATTGTCATATTTACATATTTACCCCTAGTTATCTAAAGTATCTCTTGTACAAAAAGTAGAACCTCAATCAGTATTCTATTTACTTCTTAGATTAGGAAATAAGCAACTTCTTGTAACTTCTAACTATAAAGTGTAGTAGGTCTCCCTAAAAAATAAATTAAACCTGAAATAAATTCTTAATTAAAAAGATAAATTATTCTTGACAATATGAAGGACCACAACAAAAATGAAACAACTCCAATGTAGTCTTCACAAAGTTTAATATAAAACTGAAATTGATATATAATTTAAAATTTTAGAAATTGTTAAACTATCTTTAACTAGTATAATATAACAAAAACCAACAAAGATTAAGGGTAAAAAAATAGAAAAAAAATTAGAAATTTAAATGTTAATATAGCTTGGGCTCGAGTTTAGCACGGGCCAAATGACACTAGATATGGTAGAAACATTATATTATGAAGAACCAAAATAACTAGAAAATAGAGTGTATATGGTAACAACTAACATTAAGGGGTCATTTGGTGTAATGTATTAGAACAAGCAATCCCGGGATAAAAATTTTGATTGCTTGTTTGTTGTTAAGTTTGGGATAACTTATCCCGGTATTAACAAATAGTACTGGAATAAGTTATCCCATATTTTTGAAGGTATAACTAATCCCATTATGATTTGTCTTGGGATAAAATCATGAAATGACAAAATTACCCACAAAATCTTTTGATTATCACTTGCACTGTGTGACTAACTTTGTTTTAAGATTAAGTTAGACCTCCATCTGCTAATATTAAGCTATCTAGTAGAGTATGTATTAGTTTTTCTCCGTCTGTCATCTTACAGCAATATTTGGGAGGAATTAAGACATTGTTGTTGCTGTCTTCTAATAAAAGTTGTCAGTTTGTTGCTAAGCATAAAATAAGGTGAAGATTTTGACACTAGGATTTTTCTCAATTATGTTTGTGCATTCAAATACCTCATCAAACTCCACCGTTTCAAAAAAGAAAATTATCAATTGAAGGATTCTTCTTAATGGTCATAAAAAAACTTCTTTGTTAATATAATTTCTCTTTCATGTACGTGTACCACCTTTACATGATCATACATCCTAACTTAGCAAACTATAGTACTCTAGAAAAAATAGCATGTTGTAATGCCTTACGCAGACTCTTCTTCCATTAGCCGTGTAAATAGTACTTCCTCCGTTTCAAAGAGAAATACCTACTTTGACTTGACACAAAGTGTAAGAAAATAAAGAAGACTTTTGAATCTTATGACCTTAAATTAAAGTTGTGTCAAATGTAATAAAATACCCTTTAATCTTGTGGTCCTAAACATGTCACATGGAAAGTTGAAATTAAAGTATTGCCAAAAAGGGAAAGGGGTTATTCTTTTTGAAACGGACTAAAAAGAAAAGTGCTTTTTGAAACGGGAGAGTATTCTTTAGGTGTTTGTTAACACACAAAAAAAATCATAAAAATGCATACATAAAAATTAATAAGCTAAATAAAGTGAAGGGTATTTTTGTAAACAAAGAATATATCCTTAAAAGGAAAGTAATGCACATTATTTTTAGTACCACAAACCAAACAGCCACCAAAAAATAATATCAGGTTAACTAATCCCAGGACAACTATCCCAACATAACTAATCCCAGCATAAGTTGTCTTCAAACCAAACCACCCCTAACAGTGAAATGCATAAGCATAACCCATCTTTATATACCTTTGATGTTCTTTTTATTTCTTTTAACACCATTAATTAACAAAATAAGGTAATTCCTCTTATGTCAAGTCACAACTTGCAATATTTAAAAGGGTATAGGATATGGTCTTTTGTTTTCTTTTTCATGACCACACACGCTTATGGAAGAAAACAAAAAAGACTGTCAACCAAGAAATTAAGCCAAAAAGTATGGTCATTGGTCAATAAAAAGGCAAATGCTAGACATCTTAGTTCCATCCAACCATATTCACTTCTATTTTACCACTACATTAACAACTTATAAACTAGAAATATGTCAAGAATCTTGCACAAGATTGAAGAGAAGCTACATATACACCACCACAAACATGGAGATGATCCAGCAGCAGTTCAAAACAAACCAGAAGAGACCCATGAGGTTAATGATGAAAGCAATGTAGATAAGAAAGTGGATATTGATGATCATAATAAGAAGAAGAATTTGGTGAAAAACGTTGCTGGTAAAATTGGAAAAAATTGTTACATGGTCACCAAACAAACTCTAGAGAGGAAGGCTATGAAGGAGGAGAAGAGGAAGAAGAGGGGGAGGAAGGAGAAGAAGTAGAAGTGGAAGAAGGAGAAGGAGCTGGTTTTGAATTTGAACTCAATTTTGGCTTTTGAATTTTTATTATCAAGATTTAGGCATAAACTTAATTGTTGTGTGCCTTTATATTTACATGTTTGTGCATTGATTTAAGAGTATATCTCTAGTTCTTAATATACCTCTCAACGGGTGTTTGATAGTTGTAATATATTAACTATCTTCTGGTTTTATGTGAATGTAAACATGTAGCTACTTCCACTTCGAAAAATACTTTCATTTGTCTCAATTTAAGTGTCTTATTTTTTGGGGGATCTTGGTCTGTTCCAAACAAAACATCTCTTTTTTTTAATTGATTGATATCAGTAATTTTAATATAGGGAGTTAAATAAGATGTAATGATAGATTTTGAAAATAAATCGAGCAGTGCAATTATAAATTTTTAGTGGAATAATTTATAATTTATTATGATATGATAATTCATTCATTACCGAACTAATATCATAATTGAAAGCCTCAGTTGATAAATCTGTGGTTCCTACTATGCCTGATTAACTAATCAAATTTGAAAAAGACAAGAAGTTATAGAAGAGATAACATTGGTCTGTAGACATATAAAATTCAATAGGTCAAATTCATACAAAAGTTGAATTTAATTAATGATCATTTGGGTTTATTAACTAATTTGGGCTATACAAATTAATTAGTCCATTTTGTTAAATTCAAACCCAAGGTCCATTACACTTGGAAGCCCAAACTCATCAAGTGATGTGGCATCCTAGTCAAATCCAAGACCAATGAGATGCCGCCACATGTACAAATGATGTGGAATCTCATTCAAATTCAAGAACCAGTTAAAAGTCGCCAAGTATTAAGTTGACATGTTTTGACCAATCACAAGCAACCAAGCCTGCCTCCTACAACTATAAATAGGGGGTAACATGACATGCTATGGGGGTCCAAAAAAAGGAATACTTTGACAAGCACTGACAACATCAGCATTGACATGCAAGTTCTTGCAAGGAGCAATCAATGGAGTTCTTCCCAAAAATTATTCCAAAACGACAAAATAATTTTTGACGTCCCAGATGATTGAAATACGTCTCTTGGAGTCCAAATCATCCAACGATTCGGGAGACACGCTACTAAAGGCCCTCTAATCTTTGTTAAATTTAGGAGAGAAGAATCAAGAGAATAACAGAATTGTACCCGCAAGATTCATATTAATAAAATTATTATTTTCTTTTATTTATTTTTGCTTGCAGCTGATGTTCCGTACATAACAAAAAAAAATTCGAACACATTTTGGCACACCCAGTGGGACCGGTTCTGCTCTTTATCTCTTCCTCCTGTAAATCGAAAGCTACAAATTCAACTATTGTGATGGACTTCGAAAAACAAACGGTGTTTAATCCAAGGGTTCTACTGCTGTATCTGCTGACCTCAGTCGTGTTGGACCAATTACTCGCCGAAAGTTCAAGGCTAGTGGCTTGGATAAATCTGAATACTTTACCTCTTTGGAGATGGAGAAAAACAACAACTCTCATGTGATGACTGATAGGGGCAATCTTGCACCCATGTTCTTTGGTGAACTTTATCTAATCGGATCCAACTTTGGTGAACCTGATGAGTCAACAGATTCACCAGTTTCAACGAAGGTCAATGCCTTAATGGCTGACTCAACTGACATGGATGAGAAATTCGCAAAGATGGAGTAAACCATTGAAGCCCTAAATAAGTCAGTTGACAATAAGAATCTTCATGTCGCTCAACTTATGACCAAACTAGAGGCCCATAAACTAGGAGATTTGTAACGCCCCGAAAAATGGGTCCCAGAGTGTCACACGGTACTTAAGGCTACGAGTAGCCCAAAGCTAACCCTTTTAGCCATTTTCATTTAGTTCAACACAAATCAACGGGGTTTTCATAAATAACCCTCAAATATCAATAGAGTAATCATCATCCAAGAGTAAAAGAATATCAGAAAGATAACAAAATACGACTTATTAGTCAACTCCCAACATCTATACTAGTCTGACAAGCCTCTAAGAAAATCAATAAAACCAGCGAGCCATTGAGACATGCCCCAACTGACTCATACTCAGTTATCAAATGTAAACGATTTCGTGAAACCAACATCAGACATCACATCCTTGAAAAATGAGGACTCACCACAACAGAGGATGTAGAACAGCGTGCCCAAAGAATCACTGTCGAACCTGGAACTGAGCACCTGAACCTACATTCCAAGAAAATGCAGCCCATATCTGAAGATGTGGGTCAGTACCACGGAAAGGAACTGAGTATATGGAGGTGTATGCAGTTGTATAAATATCATCATCATAAATATTTATAAGAAATATGCAGGAAGATGAAAGACTCACATAGCCCAAAGAAAATCATCATAATCATGAGAGGATGAAATAAGTACAATAACACATGTGAGTCATCATATAATTTGTCAATCACTTTCAGTTCATCAAGAATATCAATTCTCATAATGTAAATATCATTTAAATCTTTCGAAAGAATAACTTTCACAATTCCACTTTCAAATCACTTCACCATTCACCATAGACACAAGGAAACACACACACACTAGGAGATCCTATAACTGACATAAACCATGTGAGCTACATGGAGTCCAACGTACAACCCACGTTGGGGAGAGCCGTCTTATCCTTTCCATCGGAGTAGGACTATCAATATCAAATCCACACAAACTAGTGATCACTATATAAATTAGCCTCAGGCTCACTCCTACGAGGGCACGTAGTTCTAGGGAAGTAAGGTCGCTTTATACCTCCCACTCGGTGCTAAAGATTTCTCCCGGACTTAGCTCAGATCATTTTAAAGACAATCCACAACAAAATAATTTCAGTAATATATAAATGTACATCGGGAGACATCATGCTTACCACCTATCAAAATCAACCACGTTGTGGATTTCTTTCACACTCGAGTTCAAAACAACTCCATTGAGACCAAAAAGTCAAATCATTCAAAATATCTCAAATATTCAACATCAACGTGCTTATAACACACACTTTCTCAAAAAAACAAATTTCCAATGGAGATTCACGACCCAAATATCAAAATCATGATAAATATCGTTCAAGATTCATGCTTTATATCTCTACACATGTAAATTCATCTTTCAAAATCATAAACATCAAGATTTCATAATAAGCATTCTAAGATATGGGTTCATGCTTCAAATTCGTAAAAATCAAATAAAAATCATGCCTTTGTAAAGAAAATTACTTTTGGGCACAAGAACGAAAGAGAGTTCTTGTTGAAAAACCCCACATACCTTGAATGATGAACTTTAGATCGATACTCGTTTTTGAGATGTTAATCATGCCTTTGAATGATGATTCTTGGAGTTCTTGAACTAGGAACTTGGAATCTTGAATAAATTTGCAGAATTAATGGTGAACTTTGGAGGTTCTTGAAGTTTGATATAGGAGCTTAGGATTTTCTTTTTGAGGGAATTTGATGAAATATAACATATAATGCTTTTAGTAGGCTTTAATATAGGGTTTGGACGGATTTTGGGTGAGGGGGAATGACCACAATGCCCCTAAAAATCAAATAATTCTCGAATCTATCCTTTGATGGACTGTTTTGATAGTTTGAAGTAGATCAACAGTAACATTTTATTCCAATATCTAAATTGGATGAAAACAATTTCATTAGAAAGAGGACTCTCATATCTTTCCGTTAATATATACTATCTCACCCAAATCATTGTGTACGAGGAGTTATGATTGTTTGAAGTTGACCTAAAAATTTGCTTTTGATAGGCTGAAGTAGACCATAACTTTTTGATCCAATAGATAAATTGGATGAAACCAATTTCATTGGAAAGAGGACTCGTAGAGATTTCCGTTGATATATGGTAGATCACCCAGATCATTATGTACAAGGATTTATGATCGTTTAAAGTTAGAGAAAAAGTACGTCAGGCCTCAGTACTTTTTTTACTGCATGTTTTACTGTTCACTACTATTCATGGTTCGATCGGAATGTTCATAACTCGTCGTTCGGGTGTCCGTTTTGGATGATCCACATATCGTTGGAAAGATTATTCGATACTCTACGCAATGGTGGGTCATAATCTAATACATTCCACACGAAAAATTTATAATTCTTTCTAGAAGATAGAACCCAACACATTTACGCACAAAATTTCAACGAAAAATTTCCCGGGGTATTACATCATCCCCCCTTGAAAAAATTCATCCTTGAATGACGCTAGACATGCCAAGATTAGATAGGGAATAGAGCATACAGCTTAAACCATTTGTTAGACCCATCACCACATCGTTTCTCACTCCGAATGCAGCATAGAATGCATAAATTCAAGAAACTACAGCTGAACACATAAATGGCAGCTGAACTGCTGCAACTTTATCAAAAGTGTATGATTTAGGAAAGAACTGTACCTTTGGATTGATTAGAGTTCGCGGAAAATAGGTACGGGTACTTGCATCGCATATCCGCCTTAGCTTCCCAAGTTGCACCCTCAACATATTGGTTTCACCACAACACCTTGACCAAGGGAACTTCTTTGTTCCTTAGTCTTCAAACACTGAGATCAAGAATCTCAATAGGAATCTCATCAAAAGAAAGATTTTCTTGAATGTCAGCACTCACAGAGGAATCCACTACCACAGCATCTCTAATATGCTTTCTAAGCATGGAGACATGGAATATTGGATGAACAGAGGGAAACTCAGAAGGCAACTCGACCTCATAAGCTACCTTACCAACACGGCTAAGAATTTTGTAAGGACCAACATAACGGGGACTAAGCTTCCCCTTCTTTTCGAATCTCTTGACCCCTCTTATGGGTGAAATTTTTAGATACACTAGGTCACCAACTTCAAACTCAATGTCTCTCCTTCTAACATTCGCATATGACTTCTGACGACTCTGCGCAGTTTTTAACCTTTCCCTAATCAACTTAACTTTTTTCATAGCCTCAAATATCGAATCAGGACCACTCACAGCCGCTTCACCCATCTCGAACCAACCTATGGGTGATCTACACTTTCTCCCATATAAGGCTTCAAATGGAGTCATGCAAATACTAGAGTGGAAATTGTTATTGTAAGCAAACTCTATCAACGGTAAGTGATCATCCCAGCTTCCCTTAAAGTCAAGTGCTCAAGCTCTCAACATATTCTCTAAGGTTTGGATGATCCGCTCAGCCTGACCATTGGTCTGCGGATGAAAAGCAGAACTCAAAAGCACTTGGGTAACAAGACCTTTCTGAAAAGCTTACCAAAATTGCAAAGTAAACCGAGTACCCCTATCCGAAATGATAGACAAGAGAACTCCATGCAGTCTGACTAGCTCTCAAATATACAATTTAGCGTAATCCTCAGTAGTATATGAAGTATGAACAGGCAAGAAATGAGTAGACTTAGTCAACCTATCAACCACAACCCAAATGGAATCATGATGGCGTCGGGAAGGAGGTAAACCAATCACGAAGTCCATATTTATCTCTTCCCACTTCCAGGTGGGAATACTAAAATCTTGCATCTTACCACCAGGTCTTTGGTGTTCAACCTTAACCTGTTGTCATGTTGCACACTTAGGTACAAACGCTGCGATATCTTTCTTCATGCCACTCCACCAATAGATTTCCCGTAAGTCTCGGTACATCTTGGTGGCACCCGGATTAATAGAATATCGTGCCCCGTGCACTTCAGCCATAATCCTCTGTTTCAGATCATCAACATTCGAGACACACAATCTACCCTACAATCTCAACACACCATCTCCCCCTTGGGAGAAAACCTCTACTTTTTGGTCCTTGACTAACTCCTTCAGTCTGACCAAACTAGAATCTAAGTATTACTTTTCGTTCACTTCCGAAACCAATGAGGATTCGGAACTACTTTGAACCCCCTATACTACCTTTTGTAGAGTCAAACAACCTAACCCCCAATCTAGCCAACCGATGTACATCACGAGCCAACTCTTTCTTACCTTCTACCACATGCAAAACAATACCCATAGATACTCTACTTAGGCCATCTGCCAAACATTGGCCTTGCTCGGATGGTACAACACACTCATATCATAGTCCTTTAATAATTATAACTATCGTCTCTACCTAAGATTCAATTCTCTCTAGGTAAACACATACTGCAGACTCTTATGATCAGCGAAAGCATCAACATGGACACTATACAAATAGTGTCTCCCAATTTTCAAAGCAAACACAACAGCAGCCCACTCAAGGTCATAGGTGGGGTAATTTTTCTCATGGGGTTTCAACTATCTAGAAGCATAAGCTATCACCTTACCCTTCTGCATCAATATGCAACCCAACCCAACTCTCAAAGCATCACAGTACACCACAAAACCATCAACACCATCGGGCAAAGTCAAAACAGGGGCTGAAGTGAGTCGAGTCTTCAACTCCTGAAAACTCATCTCACAAGATTCGGACCACAAGAACTTCACTTTCTTTTTGGTCAACCGAGTCATAGGAGACGCTATAGAGGAGAAACCCTTAGCAAAATAGCAGTAATAGCCAGCTAAACCCAAGAAACTTCGAATATCAGTCCGAGAAATAGGTCTAGGCCAATTTCTAACAGCTTCGGTCTTTTGGGGATCAACTCTAATACCCTCGGAAGAAATGATATGACCCAGAAAAGCAACTGAACTTAGCCAAAACTCACACTTACTGAGCTTGGAAAACAACTTATGATCTCTAAGGGTTTGCAAGACAATTCGGAGATGAACAGAATGTTCATCCTCACTACGGGAGTACACCAGTATATCATCGATGAACACTATGACAAACATATCCAGATATTGTCTGAACACTCGACTCATAAGGTCCATGAAAGTTGTTGGGGCATTAGTTAACCCGAAAGACATAACAAGAAACATAAAATGGACATAATGAGTTTGGAAAGCGATTTTTGGGATGTCACACTCCCTAACTTTGAGTTGAGTATAGCCGGAACGAAGGTTTATCTTTGAGAAATAACTTGCACCTTGCAATTGGTCAAACAAATCATCTATTCTCAGAAGGAGGTACTTATTTTTTACAGCGACTTTATTTAGTTGGCGGTAATCAATGCACATATGCAAAGAGCCATCCTTCTTTCTCACAAACAACACAGGAGCACCCCAAGGAGAAACACTAAGCCTTATGAAACCCTTATCCAGTAGATCTTTGAGTTGCTCTTTCAACTCCTTAAGTTCTGTAGGGGCCATACGGTAAGGAGGAATAGAAATGGGATGAGTATCGAAAAGAAGATCAATCTGGAACTCTATCTCTCTATCAGGAGGTATCCCTGGGAGATCATCCAAACAAACATCAGAAAACTCATTGACGACGTTAACAGACTGGAGAGTTAGAGTCTCAGACTTAGTGTCTTTGACTCTAACCAAATAGTAAATACACCCCTTGGAAATAAGCTTTCTAGCATTGAGGTAAGAGATAAAATGACAGTTGGGTGACACAGAATTCCCAGACCACTCAAACACGGATGCACCCGGAAACTGAAACTTGACCACTCGGGTCTGACAATCAATAGAGGCATAAGAAAAATACGGCCATTCCATACCCAGAATCGCATCAAAATCTATCATGTCTAACTCAATCAGATCATCCAACAAGACTCTATGAATAACGGTAACAGGACACTTTTTATACACTTTCTAGGCAACAATCAAACCACCCACTGGGGTAGAAACTAGGATAGGCTGAGGAATAATCTCAGAACCCATTTCAAAATTCACAGCAATCAAAGGTGTAACATATGAGAAACTAGATCCAGGATCCAACAAAGCATACACATCAAACTAAAATATATGAAGCATACCAGTAACAACATCGGGAGAGTCCTACTGTTCCTGGAGGGACGGTAAAGCATAGAATCTATTCTGACGCTGCCTGCTATCATTGCTAGAAGAGGCGCCCTGATCTGGGGCTGGGAGAGTCACTGGAATTGGAGCACTAACAGTCTGAGTCTAGGTCTGAGGGCGATAGTCACGACACCCTTGTCCATCTTGTGGAAAATCTCTAACTCTGTGACCCATGTCACCACACCAGAAATAACCCCTTTTCTCACTCCAACACTCATCCGAATAAGCCCTACCACACTTAGGACACACGAGATAATTTGGCTTACTGCCAGCACTGTACTGGGACCTGGATGCATATGACCTGCTACCTCACTCCTACCTACCTCTAGGCACAGAAGCATTAGCAGATGATGGTACTGGCATAGACAAACGATCCTGATACTGAGGGTGACTCCTTCCCTGCGATCTAGTCTGACCCTATCGATGCTGCTCGGACCTAGCTCTCTTATTCCCTCTCATTCTATCTCTCTCCTTAATCTGTTGGGCATGAGTCATCAGCCTAGAAAGATTTATCTCACTATTTAGCATAGGAGACCTACACTTCTTAACCACATAACTAGATACTCCAGTCACAAACTTACCCATACTATCCCAATTATCAGCCACTAAGTCAGGAGCATACTTGGCCAACTGATTGAACTTTAGACAGTCCTGTCACAGGTCCATAAACTCTTCCACCTTCGCCTCCATCATCTCCAAAGGAAAAAACTTATCCAGGATTGCATCCTGGAATTCTTGCCAAGTTGTAGGGACATCTCCCTCACATCTACCTTTACTCCAAGCAACAACCCAATCATAAGCAAGGTCTTTCAACCTATATGCAGCCAACTCCACACTATGTTCCTCAGATACATGTATCACCTAAGTAATCTTCCGCACCTCCTCTAAAAATAACCGTGGATCCTCATCAGACTTGGACCCAGAGAATTCTGGTGGATTCATCCACATGAAGTCACGGATCTTGGCAGTAGATGAATCACCTCCTTGCTGCTGTGGAGTCGGGGTCGGGTTGGCCTAAACATTTGCAGTAACAGCTTGGGCCAGCGCCTGAAAGGCTACCAGAAATTCAACATGAGACACATTTTCATTCAATCGGTTAGCGGGTTGAGGTTTTTGACCATCATTATTTCTTCTCACTCGACGTGGAGTCATATTTCTAAAAGAGGAGCGCATGAATCAATAGTAGAGAGAGACACTTTCAGCATGATAACTTATGAAAGAAAGAATTACACTTTTTCCTAAAACGTCTTGTAGCCTCTTGCTTATAGATGTGGTGCGCTACACACAGATGATCAAGACTCTACTTAACGTGGCTTGTCAGACTCCCTGGGACACCTTAAAATCTTAGGCTCTGATACCAAGTGTGTAACGCCCTTAAAAATGGGTTCCGGAGCGTCACACGGTGCTTGAGGGTATGAGTAGCCCCAAGCTAACCTTTTTAGCCATTTTCATTCAGTTCAACATAAATCAACAGGGGTTCCATAAATAACCCTCAAATATCAACAAATTAATCATCATTCAAAAATAAAAGAATTTTAGAAAGATAACAAAATATGACTTATTAATAAACTCCCAACATCTATACTAGTCTGACAAGCCTCTAAGAAAATCAATAAAACCAGCAAGCCATTGAGACATGCCCCAACTGACTCATACTCAGTTATTAAATGTAAATGATTTCGTGAAACCAACACCAGACATCACGCCCTTTAAACATGAGGACTCACCACAACAGAGAATATAGAATAGCGTGCCCAAAGAATCACTGTCGAACCTAGAACTGAGCACCTGAACCTACATTCTGAGAAAATACAGCCCATATCCGAAGATGTGGGTCAGTACCATGGAAAGGAACTGAGTATATGGAGGTGTATGCAGTTGTATAAATATCATCATCATAAATATTTATAAGAAATATGCAGGATGATGAAAGACTCTCATAGCCCAAAGAAAATCATCATAATCATGAGAGGATGAAATAAGTACAATAACACATGTGAGTCATCATATAATTTGTCAATCACTTTCAGTTCATCAAGAATATCAATTCTCATAATGTAA
Organism: Capsicum baccatum var. pendulum; assembly: GCA_030864225.1. Classification (NCBI taxonomy): domain Eukaryota; kingdom Viridiplantae; phylum Streptophyta; class Magnoliopsida; order Solanales; family Solanaceae; genus Capsicum; species Capsicum baccatum. The sequence goes on from CM061551.1 coordinate 110,765,793, forward strand.
ATATTATTTAAATCTTTTGAAAGAATAACTTTCACAATTGCACTTTCAAATAACTTCACCATTCACCATAGACACAAGGAAACACACACACACTGGGAGATCCTATAACCGACATAAACTATGTGAGCTACATGGAGTCCAACGTACAACCCACGTTGGGGGGAGTCGTCTAATCCTTTCCATTGGTGTAGGACTATCGATATCAAATCCATACAAACTCGTGATCACTATATAAATCAGCCTCAGGCTCACTCCTACGAGGGCACGTAGTTCTAGGGAAGTAAGGTCGCTTTATACCTCCCACTCAGTACTAAAGATTTCTCCCGGACTTAGCTCAGACCATTTTAAAGACAATCCACAACAAAATAATTTCAGTAATATATAAATGTACATCGGGAGACATCATGCTTCCCATCTATCAAAATCAACCACGTTGTGGATTTCTTTTACACTCGAGTTCAAAACAACTCCATTGAGACCAAAAGGTCAAATCATTCAAAATATCTCAAATATTCAACATCAACGTGCTTATAACACACACTTTCTCAAAAAAACACAATTTTCAATGGGGATTCACGACCCAAATATTAAAATCATGATAAATATCATTCAAGATTCATGCTTTATATCTCTACACATGTAAATTCATCTTTCAAAATCATAAACATTAAGATTTCATAATAATCATTATAAGATATCGGTTCATGCTTTAAATTCATAAAAATCAAATAAAAATCATGCCTTTGTAAAGAAAATTACTTTTGGGCACAAGAACGAAAGAGAGTTCTTGTTGAAAAACCCCACATACCTTGAATGATGAACTTTAGATCGATACTCATTTTTGAGATGTTAATCATGCCTGTGAATGATGGTTCTTGGAGTTCTTAAACTAGGAACTTGGAATCTTGAATAAATTTGCAGAATTAATGATAAACTTTGGAGGTTCTTGAAGTTGGATGTAGGAGCTTAGGGTTTTCTTTTTGAGGGAATTTGATGAAATATAACATATAATGCTTCTAATAGGCTTTAATATAGGGTTTTGACAGATTTTGGGTGAGGGGGAATGACCAAAACGCCCCTAAAAATCAAACAATTCTCGAATCTATCCTTTGGTGGACAGTTTTGATAGTTTTAAGTAGATCAACCATAACGTTTTACTATAATATCCAAATTGGATGAAATTAATTTCATTAGAAAGAGGAGTCTCATACCTTTCTATTGATATATAGTATCTCACTCAGATCATTGTGTATGAGGAGTTATGATCATTTGAAGTTGACCCGAAAATTCGCTTTTGATAGGCTGAAGTAGATCGACCATAACTTTTTGCTCCGATAGACAAATTGGATGAAACCAATTTCATTGGAAATAGGACTCGCAGAGATTTCCGTTGATATTTGGTAGATCACCCAAATCGTTATGTAAAAGGAGTTATGATCGTTTAAATTTAGAGCAAAAATACGTCAGGCCTCAGTACTTTTTTTCTTGCACGTTTTACTCTTTACTACTATTCACGGTTCAATCAAAATGTTCATAACTCGTTGCTCGGGTGTCCATTTTGGATGATCCACATATCATTGGAAAGATTATTCGATACTCTACGCAATGGTGGGTAATAATCTAAAACATTTCTCACGGAAAATTTATAATTCATTCTAAAAGATAGAACCCAACACGTTTATGCACAAAATTTTCATGAAAAATTTCCTAGGGTATTACAAGAGTCGAGTGAACTCCCTAATTATCCACCCATTTTCACTCCACAGGACAAAGATTTTGAGAAATTACCTGCAAAGTCTAAATTTCAGAAAGAGAAACAATGTGTTTTAGTTGCGGCTTTATCTGTCCAACAATTGCAAGACATAATAAAAAACACCATCAGGGCTCAATATGGTGGAGCACCATAGAGTTTGATGTATTAATCCAAGCCTTACACAAGATGAATTGATTGTCTACCTATGCCAAAGAGTTATCAACCACCAAAGTTACAATAATTTGATGGCAAGGTAAACCCGAGGCAACACATTGCTTTTTTATCAAAACATATAGCAATGCTAGAACACATGGCAATCTCTTGGTAAAATAGTTTCTTCGTTCATTGAAGGGGGATGCATTTGACTGGTATATTGACTTAGAGCATGAGTCAATTGATAGTTGGGAGCAGCTCGAGAAGGAATTTCTCAATCGATTTTACAGCACCCAACGAATTGTGAGCATAATAGAGTTAATGAGTACTAAGCAAAGAAAAGATGAGCCTATAATGGATTACATCAATCGATAGAGGTCATTGAGTTTGAACTGCAGAGACCGTATTTCTAAAATATATGCGGTAGAAATATACATTCAAGGAATGCATTGGGGCCTCCTATACATACTGCAAAGAATCAAACCGTGAACATTTAAAAAGCTGGCTACTCGGGCATACAACATGGAGTTAAGCATCGTAAGTCATGGGAAGGCATCCCCTTTTATTGACCAGATGAAAGAGAAAAGAGAGTTCAAGAAAGGTATGACCTCAAAGGCTAAAGAGTCTATGGAAATGAAAGAAACTTCTGTGAAGGTCACAACCAAGAAAAAAGTGAAGGAAGATGAAGCCTCGAGGAAATATCCAAGAGAGGATAAACGTCGTCCAACCTTGAAAGAATTAGAAGCTAAGGTTTATCCGTTCCCAGATTCAGATGTACCTATGATACTGGATGAATTTCTAGTTAAGAAAATAATTGATCTTCTTGAATACAAAAGGGTGGAGAAAATTAATAAGATCAATGATCCCAAGTACTACAAGTATCATCGTGTCGTTGGCCAGTCAACGGGAAAGTACTTTATCTTGAAGGAGAAAATCATGACGCTAGTAAGTGAAGAAAAAATCATCATTGACATGGACGAAATAGTACAGGTAAATCACGCTAGTATCATTCCTGAGAAGAAGGAGTGTTGAATAGTGCAAACCATGTTGATCTCAATCTTCTTGCAGTTTGGGAGCTTTGATCCAGTTGAAGTAGATTTTCCAAGGAAGACTCTGAAAGGATCATTAGGAATAGATAATAAAGCTAAAGGCAATAATGATGATGATTGGACCTTGATTTCTCGTAAGAAAAAGAGGCATCGGGTGGTTCTAAGAATACGACTTCCTAAGCCAAGAGTGATGAAGAATAATGTGAAACATCTAATACCATAAGAAAGTGTTGAGTTTGATACTAGCAAGATGATTGAAGGCATATTATCACGGAAGGACCGAAGGCCTGTTACATTGTATGAGTTCTTTCCAGAAAAATTCCTTGAAGATAGTCAAATTGGTGCCACACATATAATTTCCAGCATAGAGGAAGTAAATAAAAACAAAGGAGGGCATTTTCCAATGATAGTACAATAAATTCATGCTAATAGAGAAGTCGCATAATGTTGTACTGTAATTTCCTTCACGGATAACGATTTATTGCTAGGGTCTAAACTACATAATAGACCTTTTTTATGGTAGGGGATATTCGAGAAAAACATCTCAATCGTATATTGATCGATGATGGTTTGGGAGTCAATATCATGCCAAAGACAGTGCTCAAAAATCTTGAAATCACCATTGATGAATTGTCCAAAAGAAACACAATGACTCAAGGCTTCAATCAAGGAGGACAACGAGTCTTGGGAAAGATTCGTGTAGGATTATACATTGGAGACATGAAATCAAATATTTTGATTAATGTTATTGGATGCCAAAACATCATACAACTTGCTTCTCGGATGCCCTTGGATGTATGAAAATGGAGTGGTGTCTTCTACTTTGCATCAATGCATAAAGTATGTAAAGGATGGTGAAGTAGTCAAAATTAATGTGGATGTCAATCCTTTCACTGAGACAGATTTGTATTTTCAGATGCAAAATTCTACTTGGATTCTTGTGAATTAGGTATAGAGAAACCAACACTATCCAACCCAAATAATGTTGTTCAAAAATAAGTAGAGGTTCAGCGGGCTACTGTCAAGATGCCTAAAGAGAGAATTGAAAAATTTTCCACTAAGCTTTCATCATCTGAAAAAGACATGCATACGAAGGTGCATGAAGAACATTATATTTTTCTCTACATCCCTCATGACCATCGAAAGGAGGGACAACCCTTGCTGGAAGTATGTACTCAACAAAGCCACCCTCCAAGGAAAGAGATAAGCCATAAGGCATTCCAAGATTTAAAGGAGATTATGACGGTCCCTGTTATACAAGTCCCATCTATCACTTCTGAGCTTCCGGGAAGCAATACTTTGTCTCATAAAATAAAAGGTCAGTTTAGTGAGAAAGCCTTTACACTGCTTTAAAATTTGGGATACGATTTTTCCAAGCCAACAAGACTAGGTGAGATCAAAGATGAGGTCACTGGTGAGAAGATACATAGCCTTACAGAGGCACAAATAAAGTTGATAAAGCATGGTCATTATATTTCCACTCCTAAGTTTGGCCTGGGATTCAAGTTGCCGGAACCTCTTTGAATTTCTACTAAGAAGGGCAAGGAAATAACTTCATCACTTTATGCCTCAGTAGAAAAAGACAAGGAATCCGAGGATGGGAAAATTCCACAACAAACTTCTGTGTTTGAACGCATAGAAAGATTGACACCTCCCGTCTCTGTATTTGAAAGATTGGGTTATAAGAGCAAAAGTAGAGCCTCCAAACAAATGAAAGAAGATGCCGACACCTCAAGATATTCTCTCTTTTGGTAATTGGGAACCACAGGAAAGTCATTAGTGCAAAAAAGGTTGCTGGAGAATGAAAAACAAGGTTTTCTTGAAGGAATTGATGACAAAGACATTCATAGTATCTTTCCATCACGTATGAAGAGAAAGGTTGTGTTGTCAATCACCACAGATGGTTTGCTAAAAGTGAAAAGAAGCACCATTTTGTTCAATAACCATTTTTGTGGAGAGACAAAGAAGGAGCAAGAAGAAGCCATCACGATATTCGAAGAAAGTTAATTGGAATATTCCGACCTTGTACAAGTATCCTACCACATAACAGTGGAAGAAGGTTCATACTCGAATAGTGTGGATGATGATGTTCAAGAGGATCCACTCCAACTGGAGGATGGCATACAATCAACCGTAGATGAACTCAAAGAACTTAATCTCGGCACTTTGGAGGACCTACGCCTAACGTTCATTAGTGCGCTTCTTACACCACAAGAACAAAGGGACTACTTTAAGTTATTAGTTGAGTACAAAGATATCTTTGCTTAGTCGTACCAATAAATATCAGGCATTAGTCCAAGGGTAGCTATTCATCATTTGGGGATCAAAAAGGGGGCACTTCCTATAAAGCAGTCACAACGAGTGTTTCATCCTGAGTTGGTAACACAAAATGAAGCAGAGGTCAATAAACTTATCGAAGCTGAATTTTTCTGAGAAGAGAAGTACCCATCATGGATCTCAAACATTATGCCTATCAAGAAGAAGAATGGTCAGATACGCGTCTGCGTTGATTTTTGAGACTTGAAATAAGGCATATCCAAAAGATGATTTCCCAATACTGATCATAGAGCTCATGGTTGATGCGACAACTGGACATGATACTAGGACATTTATGGATGGGTCTTTTGAATATAATCAAATCAGAATGTCTCCAAAGGACAAAGAATGCATTGTATTTCGAACTCCAAAAGGGATATATTGTTACAAAGTTATGCCTTTTGGTCTAAAGAATGCGGGTGCAACCTACCAACGTGCAATGCAAAATATTTTTGATGACATATTACATAAGAGGGTGGAATGTTACGTTGATGACTTAGTGGTAAAGACAAAGTGCAGGGATGACCATCTTGAAGACCTTCGCATTGTTTTTGAAAGGTTAAGAAAATTCAACTTGAAAGTGAACCCACTCAAATATGCCTTTAGGGTTACTTTGAGAAATTTTCTTGGCTTTATTGTGTGTCATCGAGGAATTGAAGTTTATCCCACAAAGATTGATGCTATTCAAAAAATGGCTGAGCCAAAAAACTTGAGAGACCTCCGCAGTCTACAAGGAAATTTGGCATTCATTCGAAGGTTCATCTCTAACTTGGCTGGAAGGTGTCAACCCTTCAACCATCTAATGAAAAAAAAGATGCACCTTCCACTGGATCAATCATGTCAAAATGCTTTTGAAAGTATTAAAAGATACTTGTTGAATCCACCCGTATTAGGGGCACCAACTCCCGAAAGGCCGTTGATACTCTACATTGCATCACAGGAACGATCACTTGGAGAACTTCTTGCTCAGGAGAATAAAGATAAGAAGGAACCAGAATTATACTATCTAAGTCAAACCTTGATAGGAGCTGAGATAAATTATGCACCCATTGAGAAAATGTGCTTAGCTTTGCTTATGCGATAAAGAAGTTAAGGCATTATTTTGAGGCATACACCATCAAGATAATTTCTTGGGCCGATCCTGTGAAGTTTATGATAACACGGACAGTTCTTTCAGGGCGTCTAGCAAGATGGTCTGTATTATTTAATCAATATGAGATCATATACACACCTCAAAAGGCCGTGAAGGGGAAAGCACTCGCTAATTTCCTCGCCGATCACCCCTAGCCAGCAGAGTGGGAGGTTTTCGACGAGTTTTCTGATGAAGATGTATTGTTTACTAAAGAAATGCTACCCTGGATAGTGCTCTTTGATGGATCGGCACGTCGAGATAGTGCAGGAGCAGGCATTGTGTTGATATCACCAGAAAAATAATCTTGCCATTCTCTTTTGTTTTGGGTGAAACATGTTCCAATAATGCTACAGAGTACCAAGCTTTGATCGATGGACTTGAAATGGCATTAGTCATAAAGATTCCACAATTGGATATCTATGGTGATTTTAAGTTGATCATAAACCAACTTTTGTGAAGTTATAAGGTAAAGAAGGAAGATCTTTTGCCATATCACCAGTATGCCATTCTTTTGGTTGAAAGGTTTGATCAGGTATTCCTAAATCATATCCCAAGAGAAAAAAATTGCATGGCGGATGCTCTAGCTAACTTAGCCACACATTGGCACTCAAAGAGAATGAGTCAACAAAGGTGCAAGTATGTCATCGATGGGTTATAACTGGTTGTCTCGATCTTTAAATAAATGAAATCCATCATACATCTGTCCAAGTGGTAGAAGAAGAATATTGGAAAAAATTAATAATTGAGTATCTCGAGCATGGAAGGCTACCTGAGGATCGACAAAAAAAGCAGACATTAAGAGAAGGGCACCACGATTCATCTCTTATGAGGGAATATTATTTCATCGTTCTTACGAGGGATTATTCCTGCGGTGTCTTGAGAAAGAAGAATCTCAACATACGATGGAAGAAGCACACTTCGGCATGTGTGGTGCCCATCAATCAGGGCCCAAGCTTCATTTCCGCATCAAAAGGATGGGTTACTATTGGCTGATAATGGTAGCAGATTGTCTAGAGCATCCCAAAAGGTGTCAAGCATGTCAATTCCATGCCAATTACATCCATCAGTCTCCAAATCCTCTTCATCCAATTGTGGCCTCATGGACTTTTGATTCTTGGGTACTAGATGTGGTTGGACCTCTTCCAAAGTCGTTAAAAGGGCAAATGTACATCTTAGCTACTACTGACTATTTATCAAAGTGGGATGAAGCTGTGCCATTAAAAGAAGTAAAAAAGGAAAATATTTTTGATTTTATCAAGTCAAACATAATTTTCAGTATGGAATACCAAGATGCATAGTTACGTATAATGGAAACGCCGTTTAACAATAAAATCATAAGGACTTTGTGTGGGAAGTTCAATTTTGAGCAGCACAAGTCTTTAACGTATAATGCACCTACCAATGGTCTTGCCAAAGCTTTTAACAAGACGCTTCGTAACCTATTGAAGAAAGTTGTTACAAAAATAAAAGGGATTGGCATGAAAAGATCAGTGAAGTTTTGTGGGCATATCGTACGACCTTTAGAACTACAATGCAGGAAACTCCATATTCATTATTGTATGGCGTAGAGACGGTCCTTCCATTAGAACAACAAATTCCATCATTGCGAATTGAGATTCAAGAAGGGCTTACAACTGAACATAACACTCAACTTCGTCTAGCAGAGTTGGAGGCATTGCACGAGAAGAGATTAGAAGCGCAACAAAGGTTGGAGTGTTATTGATCCCGACTTTCTAGAGCTTTCAACAAGAGGGTGCAACCATGATCATTTCAAGTAGGTTACTTGGTCTTAGTATTTAGAAGACCCATAATCCTCAACAAACGCATTGGTGACAAGTTTAAATCAAAATGGGATGGACCATATGTAGTGAAAAAAGCATATTCAAGTGGCGCGTATAAGATTGTCAATCAAGATGGTGTAAGAGCTTTCCCCATCAACGGCAAGTTTCTAAAGCATTACTTTCCTTGAAGGTTGGCTACGCTCCTTAAGGCACGAGCTTAAACTGCATGTCACTCCTGGACCACATGAGTCTAAACTGTGAATGGCTCCCCCCACCCCAAAAAAAAATTATTAAAGAAATAAATAAAAAATAAACTCATCATTCTTGAACTATATTATGACTTGATCCTTCCGAGGTACGTAGGAAGCTTAGAGTATTTTTACTCTAAGTTCAGTCATATGAGTTAAAAAATTAAAATAGGGGGAAAACGTGTGACATTGTTTGAGCATGGATATAATACTTTGAATTGACATAGGTACCACATGGGATTAGACGTTCCTTTGCTAATCTTACCGCGGACGTACAAAGGTGAAGAGATAAGCAAGGCAAAATAGATTTCGACAATGCATCTGTATAAATATGTAAAGAAGTTCATCATTATTTTTACATATATGGTAGATTTTAAAATCTTCCTCACAATAAAGAAAAATGGCTCGTGATTCGAAAGCTCCTACACCAAGTTATGAATTTTCTATCATAGTCACTCAAAGTTGCAAAATAAGTCATCAAATTCTGAACTAAGCTGACTTTGATGACGTATCTGTGTAAATATGTAGAAGCGTTGAGTGTGGTTTTAAGTATGTCATAGATCTGTGAATCTACTTTCCAACCAAAAAATGACACCTAATTTTGATACGCCTACATCAAGATACAGAATTTATTGTGACGTTGTGCAAAGCTGATAAAACTAGCAAACCAAGATTAGAAGATTGGTTTTGAGACAATATCTAAGATGATTTGGGTGTAATCTAACTATGATTCCACATGATACGTAGATCTAAGAGTCTAGTTTTCAACACAAAAAATGAAACCTGATTTTGATACTCCTACGTCAAGATACAAAATTTATCGTAACGCTGCACAAAGTTGATATGACTACTGAACTAAGATAAGAAGAGCGGTTTTGGAGAAATATCTGGGATAATTTGGGTGTAATCTGATTTTAATTCTCGCGTGACATGTAGTTGTACGAGTCTAGTTTCCAACGCAAAAAATGAATCTTGATTTAGATGTTCCTATGTCAAGATATGAGGATTTTCGTGAGGCTACACAAAATAAATAAAAAGTGATGAAAAAAACTGAAAGGCTGACTCCGGAAGGGTACCTGGGCAAATCTGGAGAACCTTTGGCCATGATCTTTATGTACATTATATTTACATGAGTTAGCCTACCAGCTGAATAAGAGTTTCATGATTTCAGCCCTCCTAGTTCAAGTCATGAATTTTTCTTACTATAGTCATTCAAAGTTAAAAAAAATTAATTTTCACAAAATTCAAAAGATTTGCACAAGTGTAAAAAAAAAATCTTTTGGTCATGACTTTCGTGTGGATTGTAGTTCTGAGAATTTCCATTCCAGCAATACAAGTGACTCATAATTTTGAATTGTTTATATCATGTCACAAATATCAAGGCATATGAGTCGAGAAGGCAAGTAAAAGAACATGTTGGTGTGTCAAGTTTAAAAAAAAACTACATAGCACGAAAGACATTAAAAAAATGTGACTTTTATTGCTCCAAGAAAGTCTGTAATTACATCATGATAAGATCCAAAATAAAACTAAAAAGGAAAAAGAGATCATTCTTAAGCAAAAAAAAAAAATTAAAGCCAAGAATCTGAAGGCGACTTGTCTCAGCGATTTCCTTTAGTTTAGCAAGATCTTTGGTTTCTGTTTCTGATAGTGGGCTGATTTTCTCAAGGGCATGAATCTCGCCTTTAATGTTGGTGACACTCTCTTGATTTTTGGACAATTTCTTTTGATGTTCTTCAATAAGCAAAATGGTCTTCTTCTTCTGGCTCTGTCAAGGACTTTTTGAAGCTCTGCCAAATGTTTGTCCATCTTGAATTTGTCTTCATTTGCAGCATGAAGATGATGTTGCATAACGGAAAGCAACTCCTGATGAGAATTTCTAGTTATCTTTTGGAAACTATAAAATTTTACAATATCATAACCTCCATACTTCTTAAAAATGTCTGTAAGTAGAACCTCCAAAGAATAGAGGTCGACAACGTTGACCTCCCGAAGATTTTTAAGAATTAGAGAAACAACTTTCTCTAACTATTTGAGGTTTTTGGAGGATTCAATAGAGAATGGTGTAATACATTCACACAAGGTACGCCACAATCCAGAAATGTAGGACAACTTGAAAGCCGAAATAGCCTTTTGTGGTTCAAAATGTGGGGCAATTTGCTGTAATGGCCGAATCAAATCCTTGGGGACATTTGAAGGTCTATTATCATTTGCTTCAGCCACCATATCAGTAGTTGGAACATTTTGAAAAGATTCAACATTTTTGGGCAACTTTACCGATGGATCATTATTTGAAGCTTGAGTCATGGCATTGTCAACAGAAAGGTTGGGACTCTTCAATACACTTGAAGGATTTGAGCTTGTGAAACAATCCTCACCAAATACATCATCACCAAATATGTTGCTGGAAACGTCCACAAGACCCAACTAAAAAAAAATAAGTTAATATTAAGTAAAGCGGAAAGTTCTGATATTAAAGAAGTAATCATTACCTGATGTGCCAAATCAGCGAAGGGCATTGTTGAACCAGTGGCACCATCTTCAAAGACAGTAGTATCAATACTTATGGAATCCAAATCAGCAAACTCATGATATTGATCGCTTAAGTCTTTATGTTTTTTCTTCAAACGTTTCCAGTGTGGTTCTTAGCTAGCATTGCTTTCATTCGAACTAGAGGCGGCACTACCAATAGCAACTTCATTGAGTGAAACAGGTGGTTTAGATGCGTCACTACAAAATGGCACAATGTCTAGCGACTTTTTAAGGCTTTTACCCGATGGGCTGGAAGATTTCTTTCTTTTGTGGAAAACGTTGATCACTTTGAAAGTGGAGATGGCTACTGCCTTGGGAGTCGATGAAGGGATTTTTAATTTTTTATCCACATGTGTACCCTTACCCTTTGAATTCATAGATTTAGTAGCGACTTTGACAGATTGAGCAGGATTATCCGTTACCACCTTAGACTTTGAAAAGAGAGAAAGCTTGCCTTGACTATCCAGTTGAAGCTGGTCTCCTTTGGTTGATGAAGGGGCATCATTTTTCTTCGAACCTCTTAAAATAATGCGGGTATTTTGTTTTAATATAGTCTCCCTATGGACTGACCACCAATCTGAATATTCTCGAGTCATAAAAGGTCCATTGTCCAACAGATTCATTGGTATGTTAAGCTTTGACAAACTTCCAAGACGAACACAAGAATCCCAAAGTTGAACCAAAGCTAGCAGCGAACCGTTAAAATGATGCTTTGTCAGAATGCCGAGAACGTCTTGACAAAATACAAATTGGAAACTAAATCGATGGGGGTTATAAGGCTCCACGATCAGATCATCATCATGCCTCAAAGTGACAAAACTTTAACGAAGGCCTATGAAGAAGTCACTCCAAGAATTGGACAATTTGCCACTATCATCAATTTGTGCCTTTTTTCCTTGTAGCAAGGCCAAATGAGGAAGTTTATTTACATTGACTTGTTGAAATAACTTGCGAGCATCAACAAGGTCAAATTGTTTTGCTATCTTTTTCCATAAATTAGCCACATTTGTACCCCTCGTTGTGGACGATTTACATGATAATAAGTTCAAAATACTCGTCTATCCATCCATAAACATAATGGATGGGGAAGAGTGCATGGAAGGACCCCAAGTTTGAAGAATAGAGACCTCCCGGAGACCGCGATAGATGCTTGCAAGAACTAGGACCACTAAAGAAAATTTTATTCCATGAGCCATCAAGTTTGCGACTTTGAAGACGCTAGCACGAATACAACCAGCCTTCTTGTTGGAGAGTAAAAATTTACAGACCCAACATGCAAGGAAAGACGCCAAATAAGTTTCATCTCTTAGTGATTCTTCCACGCCTAACTCAACAAAAGGGGCATTCTCTTCTTCGGTTCGTGGTAAAAAATTCATGTCAATATTTTTTAACGGGTCATGATTCATCCTTGTCTTCGTCTGATTTTTTGACATATTTTATGAAGGCTCAATATATTTTCTTGGTCCTCGAAACCAGAAATTAGTCCAATCAAGAAAGAGACATCATCAGTGACATCTTTTGTAAGATGGTAGAATGCCAAAAATAAGTGTAAGGAGCTTCTAGGGAGGAAAGGTTTCCCTTTGTCATCCACATATGTCAACTCCTTAGCCGAGAGAATAACTTCGTCATAAAATGACCTATGAACATAAAGGCCTCCGATGTTTCTCAAGTCCCATAAAGATATGGACAACTCTCCAATAAAAGTAGAAATCGTGTTGGTGGAAGGACTCCAATTCTCACATAAGACCTGGAGCACATTATCTTTATGGTCATACGCCAATTCTCACATAAGGCCTGGAGCACATTATCGTTATGGTTATATGTGAACAATGAAGTAAAAATAGCATCATAAGTCTTGTTGCGCTCCAAGGTCTCCTTATTAAAGGCAAAGACGTCTTCTATCCACTCCCAGTAGCCAGATGTATATCGAACCTCCTCAAAGCCAGAGGAAGGGACACACCAACTACTAAGGCTTCCATTGTGACTAGGAGAGCTTGCAACAACACCATTTTAATGTGTAGAAGACTTCAAAAGGAGAACCTTTTCAGTCATAATTTTGCCCAAAAAGTTATCCATGACGTCCTTAGTTTCCATCGCGGACCATTTTGTCAGATGGAGAGAAGTTTCTAGAAGCTTTCTAACAAGCGGGAAGGAACCAATCACCGGAGGATGAACTTTCAAAGTAAGGGCTTGGGCATAGGAATCTGATTTACTTTCCACGATCTCAAGGCAAGGGTGTGGAGTTTTACAGTCGTTGAAATAAGTCATTGTTGGAGACTAGAAGCACCCTACACCGTTTCTGAGGATTAATAAGAGAATAGAGATTAACCGTTATGAACACACAAGTTAAAAAAATAGGAAACAAAAGAACCTGAAGTCGAGTGTAAAATATGAATAGCTCACGATTGTAGTCACACATTTCATATTGCAATCGCGCAACTTTGAGCAAGCAAGAGGAAACAGGCTGCTATGAAAGTTACAGTTACCTGAGGAGCAGTTTGTGAAGTCAATCGTATTGGGCAAGGTCACAGCTTCACCGTCCAACGATCAAGCACAATCGAAAATTTTTTATTTTTTTTGTGTGTGTGGCTACCTAGTGCTTTGATGAATTTTCTCTACAAGGGAAAATCTTATATAGAAGTTTTGAGGAGAATCTCAATTTCATATATAAGGGAGGTTGTAGCAAGATTGGAAGAAAAAATCCATAGGAATTTCAAGTCTCCAAGTAGCTAAAAGAAAATTACCAAGTTTTAAAGATTTCTTTGAAAAAAAATTTACTCTTTTTTAGGACCAAAGGAAAGTTAATATTTATTTGGTTCAAAAGTTCAATGCAAGAATCTTTACTAACATGCAAGGGGCAGTAAGTTAAGGATTTACTTAATATGGTCCTATTTCAAATCCATATGGAGGGTCCTCAATATTGTCTAGTGTGTAATGAATTAGATAAACATTAGGAATCATTTATTTCACGCTTAACCAAGAGAAGAAATTTCACAACATGAAAATATGTGGCGGAAATTTTAGACCACTCACAAGTGGCGGTCTACCTAGAAGGCACCGACAAAAAACAAGTACCTTTAAAAAAATGAAAAATGAAAACACATTCATAGGCACTTCAAGTCTCGTTACTAAGTTTTTGGCCAGCCTACAACGTCGATAAGTCTCGAAGTAAGGGGCAATTGTAGACATACAAAATTTAACGGGTTAAAATCATACAAAAGTTGAATTTAATTCATGATCATTTGGGTTTATTAACTAATTTGGGCCCTACAAATTAATTAGTCCATTTTGTTAAATTCAAGCCCAAGGTCCATTACACTTGGAAACCCAAACTCATCAAGTGACGTGGCATCCCAGTCAAATCCAAGACCAATGAGACGCCGCCATATGTACAAATGATGTGGAAATCTCATTCAAATTCAAGAACCAGTCAAAAGTCACCAAGTGTCAAGGTGACATGTTTCGGCCAATCACAAGCAACCAGGCCTACCCCCTACAACTATAAATAGGGGGTAACATGACATGTTATGGGGGTTCGGAAAAAGGAACACTTTGACAAGCATTGACAACGTCAACATTGACTAGCAAGTTCTTTCAAGGAGCAATCAACGAAGTTCTTCTCGGAGATTATTCCAAAATGATAAATTATTGTCCGACGTCCCAGACGATTGAAATACGTCTTTAGGAGTCCAAATCATCCAACGATTTGAAAAACACGCTACTGAAGGCCCTTGAATCATTGTTAAATTTAGGAGAGAAGAATCAAGAGAATAAAGGAATTGTACCCGCAAGATTCATATTAATAAAATTATTTTTTTATTATTTATTTTTGCTTGCAGTTGATTTTCCTTACACAATGAAAATTTGTTGCGAACACGGTCTTCTATAAATAAGGAATAAAAGGAGTATCTTAAAAAATCATTTTTGACATTATGAAAATATTAAAGGACCAACAATGTTTTTGACATTACGATGAAACTAAGGCTAAAACTTTTTTAGCATTAAGGCTGTAATAAAGGGCGAAAATGATTTACCTCTCCCTCTTCCCTTTTCAGTTGAATTGGGAATAAATAGAGGCTGATATTTTGAGAAAAGATATATATTTTTCAAAAAAAAAAACTTTCTTCAATCTAAATACTACTTGTCCACACAAGTGTTGATTAAAAGACTAATCAGGAAGTAGTAGAAGGCAGCAGACCTAGTAAACAAGGAGTTGAGAGAATTGTGTGAAAGCGTAAGTAGCTTTCTGATTTTTGTTTTGATTTTGTTATGTGAGTTATATTGATCTTTGTTAATTACTTTTGTTGTGCATGTTCTAACAAATTCTGCAAATAGAAGTAATATTTCTTTAGAACTATAGATTTATTCCTTTTTTACGTCAAAATATGTACCAAAAATACAAATTCCATAAACTTAAGAATTTAGTTGTTGTTAGAAAAATTTTTCTATTTATTTTTTAAAATATTTATTATAGTCATACAATTAATAATAATTGAAAAGAAACACGGAGAAGAACTAACAGCTATGAAAGAATTACAAAAAATATTCACCAACTATAAAAGGATAACAAAAGGAAATCTATTTTATATAAAGTGTTATACTACACCAGCAGAGATATTATACGACGAAATAAAACCAGTTAAACAAGTTGTAAAAATAGGACTAACCAGAGGGGGGTGCGGATCTATGCGGATAACTAACTTATGGAATAGATCTATTATATGTATAATGAATCTATTTTTCTTTGTGCGTGGATATTTCTTAAATTTTGTTTCAATATCTTTTAATAATTTATTCCTTTCGTAAGATGTATTCATTAATTTGTGTGGTTTATTATTTTATCCTGTAGTAATAGCAGAGTTACAGATTTCTGTATAATAATTTATCCTAATTGTACTGTAATGTATATCTAATTCTAGATTTTTAATGTTATTTATTATCTTGTGTTGTTCTTCTCGTAGTGAGTTTTTTAAATTATATAAACTATCACATGTACTTTTTTCTAAATTTTTTAAGGTTTCTTCTATCCATATTAATTTTTCTTTTAGATTCTCCATTATTTTTCTAATTCGGTTTTTATAATTAATTTCTTTATTTAGATTATCTTGATTTTCTCTAGTTTTTCTAATATATTCTAACATCTCTTAATCTGAATTATATCCTTCTGGGTAATTATCTAGGTATAACTGTGCTATCCAATTTATGGTTTCAATTTCATAGTCTAATACTTTTGCTAATATTATTTTCTTAATATCTATAATTTCTATATCTTTAAGTATATATAAGATTAAGATTTTAAGATTATCTATCATTTAAAATTGACTAAATATTTTATTATAATATTTTATAGTTGTTTGTTTTAGCCTTAGTAGTTCTTGCATATTTTTATTAAGAAATTCTATATATTTTATCTCTTTAGTTTCCATGTATTTGTCTAAATTTAGTTTCATCTGTTTTTCTATTAATTGTATGTTTCTCATATCTTTTTCCAAAAATTCTATGTAATTTATCATAGTAAGTATTTGTAAGAGTAGTTAGGTAGGTATGGTATGTAATTTACTCTAGTCATATAATATTTACCAAATGCTTTTTCTAATATGATTTTTCTTATATCTAATACATTTATATCCTTAAGTGTATACAAAATAAGTATTTTAAATTTATCTACCATCACATCAGATAAATAATTATTCATTTTCATAAAATTGCTATTTTCAAAATATTCCCTTCAACCATGTACATAACAAAATATGGTCATCTTAGATTACTATATACTAGATTATTCTTAAATAACATGTTCTTCGGTCACTATTAGCATGGTAATTTGGATACTTTTCCCTTAAACAGCGCCTCTACTCTGGTTACTTCCCGCCACGGCTTCTTGCCTCATTGGTTTCATCTTTAGGATGACATAGTTCTTAGGGATTTTTCTCCGTTTCCACTTTGCTAATAAACTTCTTAACATATTATTCTTCGAATAATTCTACTATAAAGTAACTAATATGAATTTATTTTATTATACCATGAATGTTGGGAATTATGAATTTAGCTATTCATAATCATAAATAAATATACCTGTTCGGGTAGGTTTGATATTTCTAAGGTTTGTTCCTCCATAGCTTTTTCCATTGAAATATATCTGCTTTTTAATTAACCAAGCAAAATATTTATTGCGGACAGGAGAGAGTATTTGTGCTTCAACACATGAAGGCTTGCCTTGCAATGCCTTCGGTTCCTCTCATTTATAGAATGATTTTTTTACAAAAGTCTTTACATTACTTACACGTTTTCTAAAAATCCTAAAAAGTCTCCTTATGAGACAAGAATTAGTGCCATAGCCTAAAAGGCTAAAAAGGCTACAAGAATTAGTGCTATAGCCTTAAAATGTCAAAAAGGCTAAAAAGCTAAAAATTTATACAATAATTTTACGTAAAATTTAATATCTTGTCTTCCATTATTACTCTGTTGATATCTTCTCGTTGTCGTATCTGCTGTTTTTCTATATCTCCATTTATCTTATCTTCCAGCTGGCATGCTTATCTTCTTGATTCTTTTATTCTAGGTGGACTTCTAGGATAATATTATCTTCTCCATTACATCTTGAACATTGATGGTCTGGATATTTATGTCCAATTATCTTGCAATATCTTGTCAATAATCCATTTGAAATAAATCCTTTCTTAATTGCTCTTGCAGTAGATTAGTTTTCTGGGTTAAGTAATGTCATTATCCATTGCCTAACATCTTCCATATCTGCTTGTCGTAGTTCTTTTGAATTTGAATAAATCATCTAATGGTCTCTCGAATAATAGCTCCATATTGGGTTTCCATTGGTATAATTATTTGCTAATTCTTGAATAATTGTAGCTAGTCCAATGAGTCGTTTATTTACGTAGAAATCAGGTATCTCAATTCTGGGTATCTCTGGATGTTGCGTAATATCTTTCAATATAATCATATCTCTGGTTAGTCCTATTTTTACAACTTGTATAACTGGTTTTATTTCGCCGTATAATATCTCTGCTGGTGCAGTATAACACTTTATATAAAATAGATTTCCTTCTGTTATCCTTTTATAGGTGGTGAATATTTTATGTAATTCTTTCATAGCTATTAGTTCTTCTCCATCTTGGGTGTATATGATATTTAATAATCCATAGTCAAAACAAGTTTTCACTGGGCTTGGGTTGGTTTTGGGTAGTGCAATTAGCTTGTTGTAACCTTGTAATTTTGGGTTATATAATTTGTGTTTGGTTCTTTGATATTTGTAGCTCTGGGGTTAAGGTTTAGGAAAGTTTGTACTCTATAGATATTTTCTATGTATTTTTGGGCTGTATAGTTGTAAGCTTTTTTATCTTGGTTCAGACTATCTCGGTATGTGGTAATTTGTGGGGGTATGAACAAGGGGTCTTTTTGTATTTTTGGTATAAATGGTTTCTCAAATATCTTATTCATATTCATGTTCTGATATCTTTGTCTACTAACTCCTCTACTTGTACCTGCAGAAGTAGATTGATAAACGTTATGGGTTTTATGGAGTGTCCCATCGTCTCCTTCTAGCTCTGGAACTTTAATGTCTTCCGATCGACATAGCTCTGCACACTGCTGAGTTAGCTGATTTGTAGCTATAGACTTCAGTTTATCTTCATTAGTCTTTAGCTTTTCTATCTCATTACCCATACTGTCCACTTTCATTAAAAGCGTAGTTAGGGTGTTGAGTATTTTTTCTAGAGTATCTTCTTCTATTATATCAGTCTGTGTAGCTTTGTCTTGATATGTAGTCTGCAATAACGTTTTTGTTAGTACTAATTACTTCAATTATAAATGTGAAATTTAATATATTCAAGACTAATCTCCGAATCGCTTTTGTTGTAACTGAATTTTGTATTTTCTTTGTTAACCACCAGCGTACCTGTGTATTATCTGTTCGTACAATAAATTTGTTATATACAATATATGGCTCAAATGCTAACAAACATTTATACAATGAATATAATTCTTTTCTATTTATTTCCCATTTTATTTCTGTTTCATTGAACGTACCTGAGTAGTATCTACAATGGTGTTCTAATTTTTCTGCTTCATATCGGTATTTAAGTACTCCTCCATAACTACATTCACTGGCATTTGCTTCTACTATGTATATGAATTTTCTATTTTCATCTGAAAATTGTAGTTTTGGTAATTCTTTACAAAGTAATTTTATTTTCTGAACTTTTTTTTATCTTCTTCATTATAGTTATATTCTACATCCTTTTTTTAATTTTTTCTGTAGTGGTTTTAAAGTTTCTGCTAATTTTGGAATATATTCTCTTACTTGGTTTACTAATCCTAAAAATGATTGTAATTTCTTTTTTGTATCTAATTCTTCTTTCGAATTTACTATTTTTTGTACTATATGTTGTTGCATTTTTACTCCACTCTTATCTATTTGTATTCCTAAGAATTCTATCTGATTTTTCATAATTTCAGCTTTCTTTTCTCTTAGACTCATTCCCGATTTTTCTATTATATCTGTAAATTGTCCTAATAATTTTAAATGTTCTTCTTTAGTTTTTGTATATAATAATATATCATCTATGTATACTATACAATTAGATAATTGTTTAAAATAACTATCCATAAAATGTTGATATCTACCTGGTGCATTTTTATATCCAAATGGTAATACGTTCCATTCATAAAATCCTTGTGGTACCGTAAATGCGGTTAATTCTTTAGATTCTTCTTCTAACTTTAAATGGTAAAATCCTGATTTACAATCGAATTTGCTAAAATAATTATATCCTTGTATTTGTCTTATTTTTAATATCTTATTTGGTATTGGATAATTATATGTCATAGGTTTTGCATTTAAATTTCTATAGTCAATAATCATTCTACTTTTTCCTCTTTTTTGTTCACTATGTTTATTTACTATAAATGCTGGACTATTATGTTTACTATTGCTTTTTTGTATATATTGTTTTTCTAATAATTCATCTATATGCATTTTAAATTCTTTTAAATCGTCAAAATTATATGTTAATGGATCTTCACTATATAATTGTTCTAATATTTTCTTAATTATTTCTATCTTATTTATTGAAAATATAGTTATTTCTGTTTTATTTATCGAAAATACAACTAGTTCTATTGTATCTTCAGTATTTTTTATATTTTCTAACTTTAATGTAATTTTTTCACTTCCTTTTATCCAATCAGTTTTCTTTCTAACCAGTTTACATGGTCTTATCTAAAAACGGCATTCCTAAAAGTATATCTTTTGATGTTAGTTCATAATTATAAATTTCTTCTATTGTTAATATCTTATCCCATACTTGTATTTTTACATTCCTAGCTTTATAAGTAATTAAACTTCCTTCATTATTAAATCCGAAGTGAAAAAAGGAAGTGAAAAAATTACATTAAAGTTAGAAAATATAAAAAATACTGAAGATACAATAGAACTAGTTGTATTTTCGATAAATAAAACAGAAATAACTATATTTTCAATAAATAAGATAGAAATAATTAAGAAAATATTAGAACAATTATATAGTGAAGATCCATTAACATATAATTTTGACGATTTAAAAGAATTTAAAATGCATATAGATGAATTATTAGAAAAACAATATATACAAAAAAGCAATAGTAAACATAATAGTCCAGCATTTATAGTAAATAAACATAGTGAACAAAAAAGAGGAAAAAGTAGAATGGTTATTGACTATAGAAATTTAAATGCAAAAACTATGACATATAATTATCCAATACCAAATAAGATATTAAAAATAAGACAAATACAAGGATATAATTATTTTAGCAAATTCGATTGTAAATCAGGATTTTACCATTTAAAGTTAGAAGAAGAATCTAAAGAATTAACCGCATTTACGGTACCACAAGGATTTTATGAATGGAACGTATTACCATTTGGATATAAAAATGCACCAGGTAGATATCAACATTTTATGGATAGTTATTTTAAACAATTATCTAATTGTATAGTATACATAGATGATATATTATTATATACAAACACTAAAGAAGAACATTTAAAATTATTAGGATAATTTACAGATATAATAGAAAAATCGGAAATAAGTCTAAGTGAAAAGAAAGCCGAAATTATGAAAAATCAGATAGAATTTTTAGGAATACAAATAGATAAGAGTGGAGTAAAAATGCAACAACATATAGTACAAAAAAATAGTAAATTCGAAAGAAGAATTAGATACAAAAAAGAAATTACAATAATTTTTAGGATTAGTAAACCAAGTAAGAGAATATATTCCAAAATTAGCAGAAACTTTAAAACCACCACAGAAAAAATTAAAAAAGGATGTAGAATATAACTATAATGAAGAAGATAAAAAACAAGTTCAGAAAATAAAATTACTTTGTAAAGAATTACCAAAACTACAATTTTCAGATGAAAATAGAAAATTCATATATATAGTAGAAGAAGATGCTAGTGAATGTAGTTATGGAGGAGTACTTAAATACCGATATGAAGCAGAAAAATTAGAACACCATTGTAGATACTACTCAGGTACGTTCAATGAAACAGAAATAAAATGGGAAATAAATAGGAAAGAATTATGTTCATTATATAAATGTTTGTTAGCATTTGAGCCATATATTGTATATAACAAATTTATTGTACGAACAGATAATACACAGGTACGCTGGTGGTTAACAAAGAAAATACAAAATTCAGTTACAACAAAAGTGATTTGGAGATTAGTCTTGAATATATTAAATTTCACATTTATAATTGAAGTAATCAGTACTAACAAAAACGTTATTGCAGACTACATATCAAGACAAAGCTACATAGACTGATATAATAGAAGAAGATACTCTAGGAAAAATACTCAACACCCTAACTACGCTTTCAATGAAAGTGGACAGTATGGGTAATGAGATAGAAAAGCTAAAGACTAATGAATATAAATGATGATAGGCGTATTTACATTCCTAGAGTACCTTAATTTACCCATATTTTAGCTAAGTTTTGAGGACAAAATATATAATTCCTGCACTTTTAGTCCTTTTTCCTGTAAGTGAGCTAACCAACGTGATTAGCAAGTTTTCAGGTATAAATGATGAAGATTTCAGCATTTTGTGGACTATTGGACGCCAAAGGAAACCTCAACGTAAGAAGGACGGCGGCTTCTGGAAACTGGTGGACTGAAAGTGATGCATGGAGAACTTCTCCCAGGCAAAAACAGTATTTCTAAAGACTTGGGGATCAGCAGTAACTTAGTAGGATTAGGACAAGGATAAAAACCCTATTTCAGTAGGACTAGGACAAGGGTATTATAAAAACCCTTATTTGCTGAATTTTTCAGCATTCAATTCATTCATCCTATTTTCTATTCAATTCTATTTTTCTTTTATTCGACATTTAGTTCTTCACGTTACTTTCTGACAGAGAAAGCACGGCTCTTGTGACCAACTTGACCGGTGTGTGTGTAAAGCGAAATAAAGAGTGTGAGTTTAGGAGATGATTTAGGCATTTCTTTGGCAACCTGTGATTGTTTACCTTTGTTTTATCTACCCGTGGACATTATCCTAGTCAACCCCTTTGAGCCTTTAGTCATTTTCTTTGACAGCCTCATATGTAGCCTAATCTATTTTTTTTCAAGACCATAATTTGATCCAAATTCCTAAGCGCTTTAAATAGTAAAGTCATATGACAAAATGAGAGGAAATTGGGTGAGAGTGATGCCTTCGAATGTATTGGTGCTTGAATTAGTTATGAAAAAGAGTTGTTATCATAGAGGTGTGTTATAAAAAAAATGAAAAGAAAACTAAAAAGTTAGTTCTGTTTAAAATCAAATAACAAAAGAAGTGAGAAGGGGTGGTAGATTAAAAGAAAGTAGAAAGGTTGTTTAAAAGAAAGTGTAAATGACATAATGTGATGTATTAAAGCGCTTAGGGAACTTAGTCACTATTTCTGTCCAAAATAGTCCTACCCGTCCCTTAGCCTACATTACAACCTGTAAAGACCTATTTGATCTTAAGCTTAGCATTCTGATATTAGTGGAGCATGACACTAAGGGCAAGCCTATGGTCATCAGTTGCAACATATGAATTCTTTGTGAGAGTGAGATCAAGGAGATACCCATGTTTCGAAAAATGCAATACTTGTGAGTGATTATGGGTGATATTTTATGTGAGACACACATGGTTGATGAGTTTTGGGAAGTTTCCATGATTCTTTGTGCCTTATCTTGTGGATACGAATTAACCATCATCACGAGCCTATGTTGGAGGTTGAATTGTCTCTAGTAGTGATCAGAAAACTACTCTTTGTTAATAATCGTCGTGTCTGTCTTGATGAATATTTTGTGTTGTTACTATGAAATCCTAAGTAGATGTTTACGTGGACATAATATTTTGTTAGAGGACGAACAAAGCTTTAAGTGTGGGGTGTTGATGATAGGCGTATTTACACGCCTAAAGTACCTTAATTTACCCATATTTTAGCTAAGTTTTGAGGACAAAATATATAATTCCTGCACTTTTAGTACTTTTTCCTGTAAGTGAGCTAACCAACGTGATTAGCAAGTTTTCAGGTATAAATGATGAAGATTTCAGCATTTTGTGGACTATTGGACGCCAAAGGAAACCTCAACGTAAGAAGGACGGCGGCTTCTGGAAACTGGTGGACTGAAAGTGATGCATGGAGAACTTCTCCCGGGCAAAAACAGTATTTCTAAAGACTTGGGGATCAGCAGTAACTTAGTAGGATTAGGACAAGGATAAAGACCCTATTTCAGTAGGACTAGGACAAGGGTGTTATAAAAACCCTTATTTGCTGAATTTTTCAGCATTCAATTCATTCATCCTATTTTCTATTCAATTCTATTTTTCTTTTATTCGACATTTAGTTCTTCACGTTACTTTCTGACAGAGAAAGCACGGCTCTTGTGACCAACGTGAGATCATTCTAGTTTTGATATGATGATGATGTTTATGGTGATCTCCGTTGCACTCATGAGTAGCTAAACTTCTCTGTTAGGGTTATGGAAGCCTTTTGATAATACTATCTATTTCTATGAGTTTGTTATTTCTTGATACGTATGCTACTTATATCATTACTCTCTTCATCTTAATTGAATTCTTGTGGTTGCAAACATATAGAATACGCCAGTATAGCATTAACTTGTTCGAAAGAAAAGTTACATATCTGGAAAAGAGAGAGTGACAAGGAAATAGGGCTACCAACCCCTGTTTAAAAGTTAGTGTTGTAACTGGATTAACCTCTTGGAGAATTCGTACCATTAGTTATACACTTTAAGCTCGAAAGAGTTAAAGTGAGATAATCCTTGATGGTCGAAAGACGCTAGGATTTACCATAGAATACGAATCTCTATAAGTGCATGCATGTCTGAATTCCTCATAACTCATAGCCAATAGATACGTAAAACTCATAAGGTGGACATAACCCTAACTTACAATTATCATTGATTAAAATCTTACTAAACATTCCGTTTTTACTTTGCTATTTTGATAATTTTACTTCACGCATAAAATCCCCCCTTTTTCCGCAGAACTTTCACCAAAAGTCTACTAATCGTTGCATACTTAGTGACCGAGTATTCCCTGTGGGATTCGACACCCAACCCAGTTGGGTTCTATATTTGACGACGACCGCTTACACTCTTACGAGAGCTTTAGTTTGAGCGTTATCAATAAACTGAAGTCTATAGCTACAAATCAGCTAACTCAGCAGTGTGCAGAGCTATGTCGATCGGAAGACATTAAAGTTCCAGAGCTAGAAGGAGACGATGGGACACTCCATAAAACCCATAACGTTTATCAATCTACTTCTGCAGGTACAAGTAGAGGAGTTAGTAGACAAAGATATCAGAACATGAATATGAATAAGATATTTGAGAAACCATTTATACCAAAAATACAAAAAGACCCCTTGTTCATACCCCCACAAATTACCACATACCGAGATAGTCTGAACCAAGATAAAAAAGCTTACAACTATACAGCCCAAAAATACATAGAAAATATCTATAGAGTACAAACTTTCCTAAACCTTAACCCCAGAGCTACAAATATCAAAGAACCAAACACAAATTATATAACCCAAAAATTACAAGGTTACATCAAGCTAATTGCACTACCCAAAACCAACCCAAGCCTAGTGAAAACTTGTTTTGACTATGGATTATTAAATACCATATACACCCAAGACGGAGAAGAACTAATAGCTATGGAAAAATTACATAAAATATTCACCACCTATAAAAGGATAACAAAAGGAAATCTATTTTATATAAAGTGTTATACTGCACCAGCAGAGATATTATACGGCTAAATAAAACCAGTTATACAAGTTGTAAAAATAGGACTAACCATAGATATGATTATACCGGAAGATATTACGCAGCATCCAGAGATACCCAGAATTGAGATACCTGATTTCTACGCAAATAAACGACTCATTGGACTAGCTACAATTATTCAAGAATTAGCAAATAATTATACCAATGAAAACCCAATATGGAGCTATTATTCGAGAGACCATCAGATGATTTATTCAAATTCAAAAGAACTACGACAAGCAGATATAAAAGATGTTAGGCAATGGATAATGACATTACTTAACCCAGAAAAATAATCTACTGCAAGAGCAATTAAGAAAGGATTTATTTCAGACGGATTATTGACAAGATATTGCAAGATAATTGGACATAAATATCCAGACCATCAATGTTCAAGATGTAATGGAGAAGATAATATTATCCCAGAAGTCCACCTAGAATAAAAGAATCAAGAAGATAAGCATGCCAGCTGGAAGATAAGATAAATGGAGATATGGAAAAACAGCAGATACGACAACGAGAAGATATCAACGGAGTAATAATGGAAGACAAGGTATTAAATTTACGTAAAATTATTGTATAAATTTTTAGCTTTTTAGCCTTTTTGACTTTTTAAGGCTATAACACTAATTCTTGTAGCCTTTTTAGCCTTTTAGCCTTTTAGGCTATGACACTAATTCTTGTCTCATAAGGAGACTTTTTAAGATTTTTAGAAAACATGTAAGTAATGTAAAGACTTTTGTAAAAAATTCATTCTATAAATGAGAGAAACCGAAGGCATTGTAAGGCAAGCCTTCATGTGTTAAAGCACAAATACTCTCTCCTTTCCGCAACAAATATTTTGCTTAGTTAATTAAAAAACAGATATATTTCAATGGAAAAAGCTATGGAGGAACAAACCTCAGAAATATCAAACCTACCCGAACAGGTATATTTATTTATGATTATGAATAGCTAAATTCATAATTCTCAACAATCATGGTATGATAAAATAAATTCATATTAGTTACTTTATAGTAGAATTATTCGAAGAATAATATGTTAAGAAGTTTATTAGCAAAGTGGAAACGGAGAAATATCCCTACGAACTATGCCATACTAAAGGTGAAACCAATGAGGCAAGAAGCAGTGGTGGGGAGTAACCAGAGTAGAGGAGTTGTTTAAGGGAAAAGTATCCAAATTACCATGCTAATAGTGACCGAAGAACATGTTATTTAAGAATCATCTAGTATATAGTAATCTAAGATGACCATATTTTGTTATGTATATGAATGGAGGGAATATTTTAAAAATAGCAATTTTATGAAAATAAATAATTATTTATCTGATGTGATGGTAGATAAATTTAAAATACTTATTTTGTATGCACTTAAGGATATAAAGTAGTAGATATAAGAAAAATCATATTAGAAAAAGCATTTGGTAAATATTATATGACTAACGTAAATTACATACCATACCTACCTAACTACTCTTACAAATACTTACCATGATAAATTACATAGAATTTTTGAAAAAAGATATGAGAAACATACAGTTAATAGAAAAACAGATGAAACTAAATTTAGACAAATACATGGAAACTAAAGAGATAAAATATATAGAATTTCTTAATAAAAATATGCAAGAACTACTAAGGCTAAAACAAACAACTACAAAATATTATAATAAAATATTTAGTCAATTTTAAATAATAGATAATCTTAAAGTCTTAATCTTATATATACTTAGAGATATAGAAATTATAGATATTAAGAAAATAATATTAGAAAAAGTATTAGACTATGAAATTGAAACCATAAATTGGATAGCACAGTTATACCTAGATAATTACCCAGAAGGATATTATTCAGATTAAGAGATGTTAGAATATATTAGAAAAACTAGAGAAAAATCAAGATAATCTAAATAAAGAAATTAATTATAAAAACTGAATTAGAAAAATAATGGAGAATCTAAAAGAAAAATTAATATGGATAGAAGAAACCTTAAAAAATTTAGAAAAAAGTACATGTGATAGTTTATATAATTTAAAAAACTCACTACGAGAAGGACAACACAAGATAATAAATAACATTAAAAATCTAGAATTAGATATACATTACAGTATAATTAGGATAAATTATTATACAGAAATCTGTAACTCTGCAATTACTACAGGATAAAATAATAAACCACACAAATTAATGAATACATCTTACGAAAAGGATAAATCATTAAAAGATATTGAAACAAAATTTAAGAAATATCCACGCACAAAGAAAAATAGATTCATTATACATATAATAGATCTATTTCATAAGTTAGTTATCCGCATAGATCCGCACCCCCCTACAAATGGTAAAAGACAATTTTATCTATTATAAAGATTTTTAATGAAGGGAAAAAAATTCAAACAACATTTAGCCCTTCACATTTTAATATAGTATAGATATAGATGACTGCCCAAAAAAATAAAAGTTCCTCTATTGTTCTAATGAAGATAAGCAAATTCCGGTTGATATAATGTCTTGGCTTAATTATGTACCTGACCGAGGCAATTGATGTTGTAAATTCGTATGGAAAATATGTTATCACGAACACTTGTTGGATTTTATCATGGCTTGAGGCATGCTTCTGGCACTGTTCTTGAGAATATTTCACTCAATATGAGTGTATTCTAAAATTCAACAAGCTCATCTAGTATAAATTAGAAGTGAAAATTTAACAAAAATTAACAAAACGAAAATAATATAAAAGAAAGAATTATATTTGAGCTCTTATTCTTTTTCAAGAATGAAAGACTACACATTATATAGATGAAAGATACCCACTTTTGCCAAGTCCAAAAGCTCCAATACAAATGACCATATTCAAGCCAATAAAGAAGCTAACATTTAAGACAAAAAACAAAGAGGGTGAAAGTCAATTACATTAGTCAAGAAAGATGTTAGAAAAAACTGACAAGTATATTTTTTTTTTATTAACAAGTCATTAAGGGCTAGTTAATTGTGGAAATTGAGATGTTATTAAAATTCAATTCTAAGAGGAGTTTAAATGGCTATTGAAAAGACTTAAATTTTTACGAAATAATAATATTGCATTTAATTGAGATATTCAATCAAATGTCCAACAATTTCCTACATATATCTCAAAAATAATATTATGGAATAGAATGAAATGAAAAATTTTGTTGGATTTTTATATATGAATACAATGCATCAAATTTGATTTTCGTAGACTATGAATCAGATCTAGATAAAATAAAATATAAATTTATCGAATAATTGATAAAGTTGAAAACTTTTATAAATCAAAAATTATTTTGTATGCTTAGAGTCTTATTATATCACATCATATTTGCACAATCTCTGTCATTATCGTGGTTTTGTACTAAGAGACCGTGCACGTGTCCTGATATTCATAAGTGCTCTAAAAATTTGTCACAATTTCATAAAAGTGACACCACTTCACACTCATATAGGTCCAATCATCAAGTATATTCTGCAGAGCAATACACCACCTATAAATGATATGCCTTGAATTAAGAGTATAACTCAATCCTCTCTTTACCTTACAACACTGCACTATATTCACAGATCATAGGAGGAACATATAATTTAGTAGTGCTTATTTTGATCAACTATGACTTATTATTACTCGTATGAACCTAATTCATGAGATCTCCAATCAAATAAGTTGGGTTATCATCATTGCTAATCTTCTCAAAAGACTATAGTCTTACTCCCCTCGATATTTCTTTTAGTATGTGAATTGATCAGATTCACCTTCGACAGCACATAATTTCTTACGTAAATAATTTTATTTTACAACAGATGTTTCAGCATATTATCTCTCAGCACATGTACTGTTCTATTATCATTAAAAACTTTATTTTTCACTGTAGCTTATGCCAATTAACAACCACAATATTTTCTCAACCTCAATACTCGCTAAGAAGTTTCTTAGTCTCATTACTAGCCAATTCCAAGACAACTAACTCTATTAGTTGATTTTTATGTTATTACACCCCATAATAATAACTCATAATCACTAGTGAATTTTGAGATTCACGTTACATCATTATACACTTCTAATACAGTATAAAATTCATATTATCACCAATAAATTTTAAAACTTGTCAAAAGTCTTGAAATCACCATTTCCCGAGATCATTTCGAACAACAAAACATGAAAACTATTATCATTATTCAAAAGAAAAATATTTTTCAACAAAATCATTTTTTCATCACTATAAACAATGCATTCAATCATATCACTATTGATTATCATAAATCTATATATATGCAACGTTATAACAACATACAATAAAAGAATAAAACTATTTCAATCTGTAAAGTTTTTTCAATTCTGCAGTTCACATGCAATTTGTACACCAAAATGTCAAAAACAACCAATGTAAAATAATGGCACATTAAAATTAAAGGCTACTCAAACCACTAACTTTATTTCTCACAGATGACCAAAGCTTATAATGTAAGGAAAAATGTTAGAAGATGTAAACAATTATATTATAAAACTAATTAATGCCTTAATGGTCAGGAGCAATATCATTAGGAATGTATTAAAGTAATTAACTTTTAAAGAATATCAAGTATAAACAAAATAATGGCTATAAACTCATCAGCCACAAAATATTTTATTTATTAATATATTATCATACTCAAATAAAATCTTCATTCGACTTTCTAATAATCACATAGAAATCAAGTTGATACAAATATTAACATCATGTATCACCTCAAATAATATTAATCTTTCATATGTGAATTTAATAAGATAAACTTTATATTTTAAGAACTTGGATAGTTCTAGAACCAACATATAAAAATTACTGTTCTTCTGTAATTGGGTGTAAAACACAAAATTATTTTGTTTGGCTCGATGATGTTTTGTAATTTAAGGCTGTCAGTTGGGTTGAGTCGGGCCAACCCGTAACCGGCCCGTGAAGGTTAGCCGGGTTGGGGGTAATGTGGGCCGGGTCGGGGTCAACAGTATTTTTTTAAAAAACAACCCTAACCCGGCTTACTTAACCCAACCCGGTCAAACTCACCTAAACCCGATCAAACCCGGTTAAAACTCTGGTCAAACCTGGTCAAAAAAAAAAAAAACTTTTTTTCAATATACACTATATATACCCACCTATATACATTTTAAATACGTTAAACAATATATCTACACTATATATATAGTATATACTACATTAGAATTTAAAAAATATATACACATATACACAATTATACATATATATGCACCATTCAATGTATATGTGCTACTTTAAAGTTTAAATAAAATATACTACAATATATATACATACATATATATATACTACGATATATATATAGTTATATACTAATTTATATAACATATACACATGTATACATTAAATATATGCGTCTATATAAGATATATACACATATATACTACAATATATATAGTTATATACTAATTTATAAAACATATACACATGTATACATTAAATATACACGTCTATAGAAGATATATACACAAATATACTCACCATTCAATATATATGTACTACTTTAAGTAAAACATATACTACAATATATGTATATACTACAATATATATATAGTTATATACCAATTTATAAAACATATACACATGTATACATTAAATATACACGTCTATAGAAGATATAATCACAAATATACGCACCATTCAATATATATGTACTACTTTAAGTAAAACATATCCTACAATATATATATATATATATATATATATATATATATATATACTACAATATATATATATAGTTATATACTAATTTATAAAACATATACACATGTATACGTTAAATATATACGTCTATAGAAGATATATACATATATATCCGCACCATTCAATATATATGTACTACTTTAAATAAAATATACTAAAATATATATATATATATATATATATATATATATATATATATATATATATATATAGTTATAGTTATAGTTATAGTTATAGTTATATACTAATTTATAAAACATATACACATTTATACGTTAAATATATACGTTTATAGAAGATATATACACATATATATGCAACATTCAATATATATGTACTACTTTAAATAAAATATACTACAATATATATATAGTACAATATATATATATATATATATAGTTATATATATAGTTATATACTAATTTATAAAATATATACACATGTACACGTGAAATATATACGTCTATAGGAGATATATACACATATATACGCACCATTCAATATATATGTACTACTATAAATAAAATATATTACAATCCATATACACTACAATATATACACACACTATATTTATAGTTATATAGTAATTTATAAAACATATACACACATATACGTTAACTAGATACTACTTTAGAAGATATATACACACATATACCTACCATTCAATATATGTACTACTTTAAATAAAATATACTACAATATATGCACACACTATATATATAGTTATATACTAATTTATAAAATATATACACATGTATACGTTAAATATATAGGTCTATAGAAGATATATACACATATATACGTACCATTCAATATATATATACTACTTTAAATAAAATATACTATAATATATATATATATATATATATATATATATACTACAATATATAATTATATATATATAGTTATATACTAATTTATAAAACATATACACATATATATGTTAAATATACACATCTATAGAAGATATATACACATGTATACGCACCATTCAATGTATATATACTACTACTAATAAAATATACTACAATATATATAGATATAGTTATATACTAATTTATAAAATATATACACATGTATACGTTAAATATACATGTCTTGAGAAGATATATTCACATATATACACTCTATTCTATGTATATGTAATACTTTAAATTAAACATACTACAATATATATACATTACAATATATATATATATATATATATATATATATATATATATAGTTATATACTAATTTATAAAACATATACACATGTATACGTTAAATATACACATCTAAAGAAGATATATACGCATGTATATGCACCATTCAATGTATATATACTACTACTAATAAAATATACTACAATATATATACATTACAATATATATAGATATAGTTATATACTAATTTATAAAACATATACACATGTATACGTTAAATATACACGTCTATAGAAGATATATTCACATATATACACTCTATTCTATGTATATGTAATACTTTAAATTAAATATACTACAAATATATACATTAAAATATATATAGATATAGTTATATATTAATTTATAAAACATATACACATGTATACGTTAAATATACACGTCTATAAAACATATATTTACAAATATACACTCTATTCTATGTATATGTAATACTTTAAATTAAATATACTACAATATATATACATTACAATATATATAGATATAGTTATATACTAATTTAAAAAAACCCAAAAAAAATTTTAAAAAAAAAAAAGAAAAATTGATTCCGGGCCGGGCCGGTTAATTGACGGGCTTGAACTGGACTTGATTCAGGCCAGGTTAACCGGGCCCAAATTAAAAAAAATAACCGTTCCGAGACCTAGAACCCTAAAACCCTAGGGCTTACCGGGCAGGATCAAATCAGGTCGGATCCTTTAAGTGGGCTGGGTAGGGTCGGGTCAGTCCGACCCACTAGACAGACTTATTTTGTATCATTAAAAACTAGCATCCAATTTTTCACATATTAGCAATAAAATTCACTCAAAAAATGATCACAATAATTTATATTATGATAGAAACATTAAGTTATGAAGAACCAAAATAACTAGAAAACAATATTCAGAGTATATATGGTAACAACTAACATTAACAGTGAAATGCATAAACATAACCCATCTTTATATACCTTAGATTTCTTTTTATTTCTTTTAACACCATTTATTAACAAAATAAGATAATTCATCCTATGTCACATCACAACTTGCAATATTTAAAAGGGTATAGGATATGGTCTGCTATTTCATTTTTCATGACCACACACGCTTATGGAAGCAGGCAACAAAGACTATGTCAACTAAGCAACTACGCCAAAAAACATATGGTCACTGGTCTATAAATAGGCAAATGCTAGACATCTTGGTTCTATCCAACCATATTCGTCACTTCTATTTCACCACTGCATTAACAACTTATTGTTAGAGTGGGTAAAAAGTCCCACATTGGTTGGGGAATGGACTGGTGGTTTGTTTATATGGACTTGGGCAATCCTCATCTCAAGAGTTAGTTTTTGAGGTTGAGTTAGGCCGAAGATTCATTCTTTACATGGTATCAGAGTCAAGTTCATCCCCGTTTGGGGCTCGCGTTCCACGCGTCAGTGCCAGTCGGGCCTGAACGTGAGGGGGGGTGTTAAAGTGGGTAAAAAGTCACACATTGGTTGGGGAATGAACTGGTGGTTTGCTTATATAGATTTGGGCAATCCTCACCTCAAGAGCTAGTTTTTGAGGTTGAGTTAGGCCCAAAATCCATTTTTTACACTTATAGACTAGCAATATGTCAAGAATCTTGCACAAGATTAAAGAGAAGCTACATATACACCACCACAAACATGGAGATGATCCAGCACAGCTCAAAACAAGTCAGAAGAGACTCATGAGGTTAATGATGAAAGCAATGTAGATAAGAAAGAGGATATTGATGATCATGATAAGAAGAATTTGGTGAAAAAAATTGCTGGTAAAATCGCGAAAAAATTGTTACATGGTCATCGTAAGAACTCTGGAGAGTAAGGCTATGAAGGAGAAGAAGAGGAAGAAGAGGAGGAGGAAGGAGAAGAAGGAGGTGGTTTTGAATTTGAACTCGATTTTGACTTTTGAATTTTTATTATTAAGATTTAGGTATCAACTCTTATATATTTAGATGTTTGTTCATTGATTTAAGAGTATATCGGTTGGAAAAAGTTACTATAATATTGATATGAAATTGAAATTAATAGTTATAATAAAGTAGTCACAAATGCTATATGGTGGCAAGCCATTGCCTTGAAAGCGATTTCGGCCCGACTTCGGTGCAAATCCTTCTAGCCGATCGCTCCTCAAGGTTCTACAGCTACTTCCAAACATGTGCACTCGTGGCTGGACGTTTGGAGGTTGCTCAAAACTATTGCCCAAAAGTAGAGAACTTAGGAGGAAGATATTTTTCTTTTACTTTGTGGGTGTGTCTTTTGTTCTCAAATAGAGTGGTTTATATAGGTGAGGAACAAAGGATGTTACAAGAGCGAGTTAATGGTGAATTGAATGAATTAACTCATCAAGAATTATCTCATCAAATGAATTCATTCGTTCAAGTAATGAATTAACTCATCAAATGAATTCATCCGTTCAAGGAGAATTGAAAACATACAGTTACAAAAGAATTAAGAAGTTACATTTTCTCACAATGTATCTTGTAAATGTTTTTGATAACACTGTATTTGGACTTCTCTTTTTGAATAAGCTTAAAGAAGTTTTAGACTTTGATTTTGTATTCTAATCATTTATTAAAAATGCTTTCAATGTCTGTAGTTCTTAAGATACCTATCAACAGGTGGTTTGAAATTTGTAATATGTTACTATCTTTGGTTTTATGTGAATGTAAACATTTAGCTGTTTCCACCTGAAAAATATTTTTATTTGTCCCAATTTAAGTGTCTTATTTTTTGGTGTGTGTCCCAAACAAAATATATTTCCTTTTATTTTTATTTTCATGTTTAGTATGTTTTTCAATTTCAACATTTACATGATAAATTTAAAGACTATAAGATTTGAAGGAGTACACACATTTTAAATTAAAATTACAAGATTAAAAGATCTTTTTATTTTTAAATTTCATATCAAGTCAAACTAAGACACTTAAATTGAAACAGAACAATAAAGCACATTCTTCTGAAATTAGTTAAGATTCCTCGACCGGTAAACTTTGTATCCACTGCAGTTAAACTCAAATATAAATAAATTGGAACTGTGATTATAACAAATGAACACCAAGAGCGTAGAAAAAATGGCTTCTCCTCATGTTTTTCTTTTCCTTTCATGTTCAAAGGCCATATGATCAATTGAAGTCAATTAGTTAGCTATGTGATATGGTTAAAGGTGGTTAGAATTAGTTCGGTTATAACTAATTGTGATTAGTGGTAATGAGCTGGATATAATTGTCAACTCAACGGACGACTATATGTGTCTGAATTTGTACACAACATTCTTTCTGAATCAATTGAACATGCTAATTTCTTCTCCTCCTATTCTATCTCAATTTCATTGCTTTCGATCTCAAATGGCTGCTAAGAAAATCGCCAACACACATTCTTTATTTGTTCATCCATCAGATACTCCAAGCTCTGTTCTTGTACCAACTCTCGACTGATAGAATCAAAGAATATGGTCTTCACCATAGATCAATGACAATAGCTGTGCAGACGAAGAATTGGGTTTCGTGACAGTGCTAAATTGCATGAAGATTAGGAGACTTGTAATGCAATATATATATAAATATATATATATATATATATATATTTATATATATATATATATATATATATATATATATATAAAACGACCACGTTTGGTCACTTTTATATTTTAAATTTCCAAAATAATTATTTTTAGATTAATTATTATTTCTTTAATAAAAAATTTAAAAAAATTAAAAAAGCAACCACTTGTGGTTGCTTTTTTGTTTTAAAAAATTGCACCAGAAAATAATTTTAAAAAAACGACCACTTGTAGTCGCTTTTATTTAAAAAATTTAATTTAAAACTATTTTTAAAAAGTAGTCGCATTTATTTTCAAAATTTAATTAAAAATATTTTATAAAGCGACTACTTGTGGTTGCTTTTTGAATTAAAAAAAAAATAAAGAAACCGACCACTAGTGGTCGCTTTTTGATTAAAAATAAAAAACTTAAATTCAGACCACTTGTGGTCGGTTTTCTTTAAAAATACATAAAAATATTTATATAAAATCGATCACTTATGGTTAGTTCTATTTAAAAAAATAAAATAATTTTAAAAAAGCAACCACCTGTGGTTTCTTTTATTTAAAAAATTTATTTAGAAACTATTTTTAAAAAGCGACCACTTGTGGTCGCTTTTGGAATTAATATAAAAAAAAATATTTAAGAAAACGACCACTAGTTGTCATTTTTTGATGAAAAATAAATTGAGACCACTTGTGGTTGTTTTTTTTAAAATAAATCAAAATATTTATATAAAAGCAACCACTTGTGGCCGGTTTTCTATTCAAAAATAAAAAAAGAAAATAATTTTAAAAAGAGACAACTTGTGGTCGCTTTTTATTAAAAAAATAAATTCACAAATAACCACTTGAGGTCACTTTTGATTTAAAAAATATATTTTAATTATTATATGTAAAATTAAATATATTATTTTTTAAAATTACACTGATCACACGTAGTCGATAACCAATATAATAATTAAAAAAAAATTAAACTTAGATTTTATAAAAAAATTATACTAAGAAATATATCAAATAAATTACGTTAAACATAATCTTTATCTTTTGTTTTAATATATAAAATAAATATTTTCCGTTGTATATACGTTAAATTACGTTAAACATAATCTTTGTATAATGAATATGTCTATATCATACAGTTGAGGTAATAATATTATGCTACTATTGAAGCTATATTAATGTAACGTACATATATATATATATATATATATATATATATATATATATATATATATATATATATATATATATATATATATATATATATATATATATATATATATATATATATATATATATATATATATATATAAAACCGATAATTTATCAGAATATAATGAATGTGTTGTATTACGAGGTAATATACTTGTGGATGTGATGTATACACACACACACACACACACATATATATATATGATGTAGTGATCGATGAACGATGTTGTCAAAAACTAGCAGAATCCATCCAAACATATTGAATACCTTGATTTGAAATGATCGTAGTAATAATATATTGTACGTTGAAGTTATATTAATGTAAGTCAATCAAATTAATCGATAACTCATCAAAGTATGTATATGAAATATGCCGCATTATATTACGGGGTAATATACTCCAGTACGTATGTGATATATATATAGTACGTATTTAGAACTTAATAGTCGATAGTGTGTATATGTGTGTGTATGTATAGGTATATATATATATATATATTATGTAGTGAAGGTATAATAACATAAGATAAACTAACCGATAATTCATCTAAGTATATGTGAAATACGTTGTATATTATTATGGGATAGTAAAATCGTGTCTGTGATGTATATAGTACGTATTTGAAAGTTGATAGCCAATCGAATATATGTATATATACGTATATATCGTGTGGTGACATATGCAGTAATCAACAGCTAGATAACTGAATCTACATATGAAAATATATATTTTGAATAATACATTGATATCATACTATTGAGGAAATATATATACTAATTGTGTCAATGTTGACATGGGTATATTGTTGAAGTTGTAATAATGTAAGCTAATTAATTAATAATTTATCTGATTAGCACGTTGTATTACGAGGTATATATATAATATCGTATTTAAAAACTAGTTAACCAAAAATCCATCCTAGTTTATGAAATGCATTGATATTATTATACGATTAAGGGAATCTACTACTCGTGTTAATGTGATGAAAAAATAACTAATTATCTGATTTATATATACATTGCATTAAATTATTTGGATGTTATTATAAATATTATATAATTTATTAAAATTTTAATTTTTTAATAAAAACTGACCACAAATGATAGTTTTTCGATAGTAATATTTTTTTAATAATAAATTGATCACTTATAGTTGGTTTTCTCAACAATTTTGTAATACCCATGATTGACCCGACCCAACCCTTTATAAGTGCCCCTTTTCCTTTAATTTGTAATTATCCTCACACTACGACTTCCAGGCCCAAGGTTTTTGCTGATACAACAAAGGTAGTATAGTATGACAGGTTTAAAACCTGTGGTGGACAGAGCCTTGTTAGGCAGAGAGACAGATAGAGGTGTAGGGGCAGGGGACATTATTTATCGAGATCAAAGATGCAAAACGACTGATTGTTAAGTAAAAATAGAGTAGTTCTTCTTTATTGATGAAGCTGGATAGTTTTTCTTTTCTAAAGTAATATCTGCATAGGTTTTTCACTATGCCATGGTTTTCTTGTGTAACTAATGTTGGGTGTATTTATGCATTCTAGCAATACTATTCTAGACTTTGTAGCCTTGTTTTGAGAATGACTCGTGTGCTATATGGGTTGATAATAAGATAAATGTGTATCGAAGTGTTAAATCATGTGTTTACAATGTTCAAAGTGAGTTACAAACAAGTTTATACATAAAATATTCATTTAGAGTTCAACCCAGAAAATTAACGTTACTAGCTTGAGCTAGGTTCTTGTCTAGTTGATTATGGTGGATTCTATTGTGTTTAAAGTGTTCCAAATAGTTTTTATGTGTAATTATATGTGAAACAACTTTTTGATAATGCTCAAAGGTTAATTAGATCAAGTCAAGGGTCAAAACAATGAGTTAAAGATCAAAGTGAAATTAGCCTATGTTTAGCTCGTGTTTCTAGTTCATCATGTTGGATGTTGTGTTGTTTTGAGCTTTAAATTGTTATGTTTAATGTAATAGGATGCTTGATGAATGGATTATGATAATATATTAAGGACATACAAGCTTCAAATTAAGTGTAAACAACTCAAAAAGGCTTGGAATAGATCACGGAAGCACAATATGCAATTTGACGCCAATTTGAAAACCTGGAATGTCCAGGGAGAGTGAGAGCTTGTGGTAAGGATTTTTGGCACGTGCAGCACTCCAAACGGTTCAGAAGGCACCAAAACAGTGAAGCAAAGTGATATGGAGGCGACGCCTTGCCTGGAGTAATGCTCAACCCAGGGCGCAGCTTTGCCTGAAGCGGGGCTATAGCTAGGGCAGCACCCTCTCCACTCTCGGGCTCAATAACTGAATGTTTCCAAATCCAATACAGACTTGGATTGTTCCTATACTATAAATACATATTAGATCATGTTTTTACATACTTTTGGACATCTTTAGACAATTGGAGGTTGCTCTACACATTATTTAGGATTTTATTTTCTTAACTTTAGTTTGTTTTATGGTGTGTATCATCAATCCAAGGGACTGGATGATGAATATTTTCATTAAAGGCTAAAATTCCTTTTCAGGGGTTAAGGCCATGAACATGAATACTTTCGTTTTGAATTAAGTTCGTTTAATTTTGCTTATCATTATGGTTGTTTGTTTATTCTTGATTTAACTATTTTGAGGCTTGATCATCCTTTGAATACATCAATTGTCTACCTTTTGATCTCGGGAGAGGGAATAGGGAGATAGTACATGAGAATAAATAAAGTATAGTTTATATTCCTTTATGAAATAAGGAATTCAACTTAGTGTCTAGGACGGGGATGTACTTAGATACCTTACTTCATTCAAACATAGGATGATAACTTAAATAACCAAATTAAATTATTACATCCCCACTCAGTGATGTAGTTGTAAGTTTCAACTTATATAAAGGATTAGAGGTTGGAAAACCATGATCATACAATTAACCATACGAATCAACAACCAAGATAAGTGATTTAACGAACAAAATTCAATGGTGTAGTATGATTGTTCTTAAGCCTTAACCCTGGGCTTCTATCCACTGATTGTATAAAGTCATTACTTTTCCTTATTATTTTATTTTAATTTACTATTCTAAAACTCTATTTACTACTCACCTCAATCAGTTAAACTAGAATTGGATAGTCGGCGAATGCAAGTCCCTGAGAAATCGATACTTGGGCTTTCTTGAAGCCACTCAAAAACTTGACAGCGCACACGCAAGTGTATGTGGTCTTATCAAGTAGTAAAATTTCTTCAATAAAGCCCAAGTATCGATCTCTCAACTACTTGTATTTGCCGACTATCCAATTCTAGTTTAACTGATTGAGGATACAACCACCACCACAAGAATGGGAAAATTCTCAATTTTTGGCTCAATTTAAAAAAAATTAGATAGGAATAAGTGAGATATTTGAGTTGGTTCTATTTTTATTGCATGGTAGAAGTGCTTTGTTTGGTAAAAGCATGTTAATTGAGGGAATTTCTACTTTTGAGACTCTTAGGCTCATGTTTGTGACTCTTGTACTTGGTGTATTAAATCTAAATTCATGCTATTGTGTGGTAGGGAGTCTATAATGATACTATTGAGCTGATTATGTGCCATGTGCGTGTGAGATTTTTGTATATTTCTTGTTGCATGTGATGTCTAGAACTTTTCCGGTGTGTGTAAAGCGAATAAAGAATGTGAGTTTAGGAGATGATTTAGTCATTTCTTTGATAGTCTTGTTTTATACCTTTTTTTACCTACCCTTTATGCATTATCCTTGTTATCCCCCATTGAGCCTTTAGCATTTTCTTTGGTATCCGCATAAATAGCCTAATTCCTTCTTTGATAGACCTTAATTTGATCCAAAAAGCTCCTAAGTGCTTTAATGAAAATAATTAATTGAGAAAGAAGTTTGAGAAATTGAAGAAGAAAAAGGTGAAATTGATGCCCCAAGGTAAGAGTTATTAATGTTTATATTTGATGTGTGGTGGTTGGGAGTGATATAATTTATCCTAAAAATATTTCCATGACTGTATAAAATGAGAAAAATTAAATCTTGAAGGCATAGACAATACGCCTACCATGTGTTTGTAAAAATGCTTAAAAGAGATGGGGCAAAACAAAAAGATATGGGTAGATGGAAAAGGTGTGAATAGGTTGTTGGAAGGTGGTTTTATGTGAAAAATGATGATGTATTAAAGCACTTAGGAAAGATAGTCACTATTCTTGGCCAAAATAGTCCCTACTCATCCCTTAGCCTACATTACAGCTCGGAAAAGACCTATTTGATCCTAAATTTCACATTCTAATATTAGTGGAGTATGAAACTAAGGGAAAGTCTATGGTTCATTATGTGTAATTTGTGAATTACTTATGAGAGTGAGCGTAACTTGATTTGTATACCCATTATGATATTGCATTATTGTGAGTGTTTATGGGTAACTCTCTTGTTGTGAGAGCACATGTTTGATGAATGTGGGTGATCTGTATGATGTCTTATATTGAACAATATGCATCAGTTTGCCATGTATTGAGTAAATTTTTGAGGCTAGGATATTTTGGAGTAGGATTCATGAGCTTTCAATTATGTATAACATGCTTAGTGTTGTAAACTTGCATTCCATATAGTCATTGTAGTACTAGCTTTAGTGTCTTTCATGTAGTAGAAGTGTAGAATCTCCAGCTTATGATGTTTATAGTAAAGAGTTGTTTGAGGACGAATAAGACTTTAAGTGTGGGGTGGTGATGTTAGGTGTATTTATGCATTCTAACATCTCTATTCTAGCCTTTTTAGCCTTGTTTTAAGAATGATTCGTGTGCTATATGAGTTGCTCATGATATAAATGTGTATCAAAGTGTTAAAGCATGTGTTTATAATGTTCAAAGTGAGTTCCAAACAAGTTTGTACTTAATAGATTCATTTAGTGTTCAACCCCAAAAATTAGTGTTACTAGCTTGAGCTAGGTGTTTGTCTAGTTTATTCCGGTGGATTCTATTGTGTTTAAAGTGTTCCAAATGGTTTTTATGTGTAATTATATGTGAAACAACTTTTTTATAATTCTCAAGGGTCAATTGGATCAAGCCGAGGGTCAAAACAATTAGTTAAAAATCAAAGTGAAATTAGACTATGCTTAGCTCGTGTTTCTAGTTCATCTTGTTGGATGTTGTGTTGTTTTGGGCTTTAAATTGTTGTCTTTAATGATATAAGATGCTTGGTGAATGGATTATGATGATATATTAAGGATATACAATCTTCAAATTAAGTGAAAACAACTCAAAAAGGTTTGGAATGGATCACAGAAGCACAATACGCAACTTGACACCAATTTGGACACCTGGAATGTCCAGGGAGAGTGAGAGCATGTGGAAAGTATTTTTGGCACGTGCAGCACTACAAACGGTTCAAAAGGCACCAAAATAGTGAACCAATTCGATATGGAGGCGACGCGTTGCCTGGAGCGGCGCTCAACCCAGGGCGCAGCCTTGTCTGGAGCGGGGCTATAGTCAAAGAGTCACCTTCTCCACTCCCAGGCTCAATAACTGAATGTTTCCAACTCCAACACAGACTTGGATTGCTCCTATACTATAAATACATGTTATATTACGTTTTTACATACTTTTGGACATCTTTGGACAATTGGAGACTGTTTTACACATTTTTTAGGGTTTTATTTTCTTAACTCTAGTTTCTTTCATGGTGTGTATCATCAATCCAAGGGATTGGATGATGAATATTTCCATTAAAGGCTAAAACTCCTCTTCCGGGCTTAAGGCCAAGATCATGAATACTTTCATTTTGAATTAAGTTCATTTAATTTTGCTTATTATTTGGTTGTTTGTTTATTCTTGATTTAACTATTTTGAGGCTTGATCACCCTTAGAATACATCAATTGTCTACCTTTTGATCTCGGGATAGGGAATAGTGAGATAGAGCATGGAAATAAATAAAGTATGATTTGTATTCCTTTATGAAATAAGGAATTCAACTTAGTGTCTAGGACAGGGATGTACTTAGATATCTTACTTGATTCAAACGTAGGATGATAGCTTAAATAATCTAAGTAGATTATTACATCACCGCTCAACGATGTAGTTGTAAGGTTCAACTCAGGTAAAGAATTAGAGGTTGGGAAACCATAATCATGCAATTAACCTTATGAATCAACAACCAAGATAAGCAATTTAATGAACAAAGTTCAATGACGTAGTATGGTTGTTTTTAAGCCTTAACCCTGGGCTTCTATCCACTGATTGTCCAAAGTCATTACTTTTCCTCATTATTTTAGTTTAATTTACAATTCTAAAACTCTATTTGCTACTCTCCCCAATCAGTTAAACTAGAATTGGATAGTTGGCGAACGCAAGTCCCTGAGAGATCGATACTTGGGCTTTCTTGAAGCCTCTTTACTACTTGATAAGTCCACGTACACTTGCGTGTGCTCTTGGGCGCTGTCAGTAACCATAAGTTGGCATTGTTGACACCCAATTTTGGCCTCCCAATGCTCTCTAAGGCTGTTATTTTATCAAAATTATTTAATTTCAAATATTAATATTTTTACACGTTATTCTTGAATTATATAATTAACACGTGTTGCACCCATGATTTAAAAATAGACAAATTATTTTATTATTATTATTTTTTACACTTTATTAATTTAAATATAATATTTTATTTATTTATTTATTTATTTTACATAATTTTATTAATATTTATCATATGAACACTCACAATTTACAAATACAGTCTTTAGTTTTCATTATTATTATTATTATTGTTGTTGTTGTTGTTGTTGTTGTTGTTGTTGTTGTTTATTTATTTATTTTTACTATAGCAATCCCTTTTTTTATTATTTGTTTCTTTAATTTTCTCAACTTATTTATTTTTAACTTATTTTTGCCAATTTGTGACAATTTTAGCCTAGATTTTGCCCACTTGAGTTTAATTTTAACTCTTCAATTCAATTGTGGCTAAATTTTAAATATCGTATATCTTCAAATCTCAGACATAGATCAAATTGATCCAATGGCTGAGATTGATTCTCCAACTCTTTCCTTTTTAATATACCAAAAACCAAACCCTAACCATTTTTTTTACCAACAACAACTGCACTTCCTTCGTTATCTCTACGCTCTTCTTTCTTTCTCTAAACTCCACCATTACAGCCGCACATTTCTTCTTCTCCAGCTAACCACGTCGTCGACGTGCTGCTACTCTGATGCCTCTCCTCTCCCTCACCCCACCGGCAACACCACCAATCGAGCCAACACCGCCGCCGCCTCCTTATCACCATTGCCGCCGACCATCTCCCCTTCTTAAAAGCTTTGCCACCATCGCTGCTGCGTAGCAACTATGCGACTAATAGACATGCAATCACCGCTGCCCAACTGCACCAACAAACCCATGTCGCCACCGCCTCTCATCCAGCCGAAAAATAGCTGCTCTACCCATTTCTGACAAGAACCAGTCTGACCCGCCAGAGAACATTTAATCTTCATGACGGATTCTTAAGAATCTGTCCAAGGTTTGGTTTCCTATTTTAATTTTTTAAGGTTCTCATCATC
Source organism: Capsicum baccatum var. pendulum (assembly GCA_030864225.1). Taxonomy (NCBI): domain Eukaryota; kingdom Viridiplantae; phylum Streptophyta; class Magnoliopsida; order Solanales; family Solanaceae; genus Capsicum; species Capsicum baccatum. Next base: position 110,810,336 of record CM061551.1, read on the forward strand.
TTTTACTTCTTTTCCTTTTCGACATTTTCTTTAGATTTGAACGTGGCGAAACTTGATTATGAATTTTTAGTTGATCCTTTCAATTTCATGTGTCTATGTTCTTAGATTCACCTATACGAAAATTCCTAGTTCCTGTGAGCTCTCATTAACATTTTTTTAAAGTTTGTGACCGCTTTTTAGGGGTTTTGTTATTCTATTTGCTAGGCTGATTTTATAAATTCGTTGATTGTGAATACCATGGGATGTCTATTCTTATTATGTTATAAATCCTTTTCCTTTAATTAGTGCAAGAATGATGCTTACTTTTTCTATAATTATGGTATGCTTAGATATGGTTTGACAGCCTGCTTAATGAGTATTTTAAATTGCTTAGATGTGGTATGCTTAATGGTTTGACAGGTTTGACAGCCTGCTTAATGACTTGAAATGTTTAGGTATAGTTACTTGAATTGTGAAATAGTTACTTGTGTTTTGAATTTAGGTACTTGAAGTGTGAACTTGTATAGTGACTTGAAATGTATACTAGTGACTTTAAAATGGTTAAGTGTAGTTTAAGTATAGTCATTTGAAATTGTGAACTTGTGACTTGAAAATGATTAAGTGTAGTGACTTGAAATGTGTACTTGTGACTAAAAAATGGTTAAGTGTAGTCACTTGAAATGTGAACTAAGTTACTTGAAATTATGAACTTGTGACTTGAAAATAATTAAATGTAGTATCTTGAAATGTATACTAGTGATTTTAAAATGATTAAGTGTAGTTAGTTGAAATGTGTACTAGTGACTTGAAAATAGTTAAGCATAGTTACTTGAAAATGGTCAAGTATAGTGACTTGAAATGTGTACAAGTGACTTAAAAATGGTAAGTGTAGTTACTTGAAATGTGAATTAGTTACTTGAAAGTGGTTAAGTATAGTGATTTGAAATGAATGATTAAGTGTAGTGACTTGGAAATGATTAAGTATAGTTATTTGAAATGTGAAGTAGTTACTTAAAAATGGTTCAGTATAATTATTTGAAATGTGAAGAAGTTACTTGAAAATGGTCATGTATAGTGACTTGAAATGTGAATTAATTATTTGAAAATGGTTAAGTGTAGTAATTTGAAATGTGTACTAATGACTTGAAAATAGTTAAGTGTAGTGACTTAAAATGTGAATTAGTTACTTGAAAATGGTCAAGTGTTGTGACTTGGAATGTGTACTAGTGACTTGAAAATGGTTAAGTATAGTGACTTAAAATGTCAATTAGCTATTTGAAAATGGTTTGAGTGTAATGACTTAAAATGTGTACTAGTGACATAAAACGTGAATAAGTTATTTGAAAATTATTAAGTGCAGTGACTTGAAAATGATTAAGTGTAGTTACTTGAAAATGATTAAGTGTAGTTACTTGAAATTGCGAATTTGTGACTTGAAAATGGTTAAATATAGTCACTTGAAATGTGTAATAATAACTTAAAAATAATAAAGTATAGTTACAAAATAAATATGTATGGTTATATGAAAAGATCTCTGCTTTGAGAATTTCCCATTGAGTAAATCTTCTTGTATAATCCATTGCAGTGTATCTGACAATGTACAATCTATTGCAGTATACCTTCTATAATCCATTTGATCGGGTACGGAGTTTTAACAAATAAGAAAAGAGTTTTCTTCACATTAAGTGTTAAATACATGACACCACTTGAACCCTTCCTCTTGTTCTCTTATTCTTCTAAGTTCATCCTCTGTTATCTTAATAAAACAAGTCATAACAATAGTCACAATAAGTTGAAAAATCAACTTTGAGTTTATGATGCTTTATATGCTAATATATACATGTTTATATTTATGGATTGTTATGATTTTATTTCATACTATAATGTCATATAATTTATGTTAATAATACATTTTTAGTACTTTTATGGGTTGAATTAACATATTCTTATGCAGAATGAGTTTGAAAGAAAGAAACAAGAAATATTAGCTGCTCAAAGTGCATCAATTGTGGAAGGAGGATGAGAAAGGAATTGGACTTGTTGATGAAGCATGTATACAAGAAATCATCTTCAAATGATGAACGTCAATCTCAAGAAGACAACCAAGCTTATGAGAATGAAAGTGATTCTGACCCTAATGGTTGATAGTTTTATGGAGGATTCAAGCTTGAAATATTTTGTTTTGGCCCATTTAAGAATCATACAGTATTGATGTGGATGTTACGAATTATATTTTTTTATTAGTTGTAATGGTTTACATTAGACTTGTATTGAATGATATTTTTGAGAATTGTTGGAGGTTTTGAATAGATTTATGACTAATTGTGAAATATTTTTAGTAATTTAGGTGTGAATTATTACTTGAGAAGTTTCATGGGGATGTACATGAAAACTGAGAAAATTTATTCTTGCGGATTTACTTGGGGCATTTGATACGAATTTTCTTGCGAAATAGTTTTATAAATATCCATACGAAGTTTTTTTTTGTTAATTAGGATTTTTCACCTCTAAACTTCCTTCGAATTTATTTGGGAATCTTCGTGGGGAATAGTTTGTGATTTTTTTCATGAAAATCCACAGGTAAAATTATTTTTTATGAAATTTTACCAAATAATTCATGCAAAATTTTGATAGTTAATCGCAAATAAATCCGCAAACAACTTACCTGCGAATTTATTTTTGCAACTAAATTACCTAGGAATTTTATAAATCCACAGGTAATAATTACCTACGAAGTTATTTCCTTTGAGTTTTAATTGGTAAGAAAATACGCAGGTAATCAAATTACTTGTGGATTTTACTGCATTATCCCTTTGAAATCCCCAAGTAATAAGTACTTTTCTTATAGTGGATCTATTTAACTTTACTTGTCTCTTATTTTTAAAATTATTTTTTTATTTTTACTCTCTCTATTCAACAATACTTGTCCATTATTCACTTGACACACATGTTAAAAAATAATAAATAATAGGAACAATTTCATTATATCGCCCTTTGAATATAATAAATTAATTGTGTTGAAAAATGCATTGAGTGTTGAATAATATTTAATAGTAAGAAAAAATGGGTAGAAAATGCTAAATTGCCCATTAATTTTTTAAAACTAAACAAGTATTATTGGACATCTACTTTTAGTATAGTGAAAAGTATTATTGGACAAAGGAATACTTGTTATTTTTGACATATGAAGAAAAATAATTTTTTTTTTCATATTTTACCCTCAACTTTAACTAACATTAAAACATTGTTTGATAATAGTTATATAACAAACTATAAGGATTCCTAAATTTATTTTGATGCACGAAAATTTTATATTTTATTTTGATGTTACTTATTGGTTATATTTAAAAAAAAAAAACATGTAATATAAGTTACATATTGAAAAATGTATAACTCAACCTCCCTTTATTTTTTTAGCTTCCTTTTGAGATTCTTCATTATGAAAAGTTTTTTGACATAATTATTACTATTTAAATAAGATGTGATCCTTCAGATAAAGAAACTAGATTATTATGAATATGAAACTTTAACCGTATATATAAGACACTATTTTAAAAAAAAATTAAAGTTGAAAGGTATTATAAGTTCATGGCTTCATGCAAATTCTATAAATATCAACCTTCATGTTTCTCTTTTTAAAAAAAAAAAAAAATTAAAAATCAAATTAGGTAAAACATGTCTTGAGGCTTTTGGTTTTCTAACCTTAATGAGCTATTATGTCTATTTGATTTCACATTTAATTTGAACAATTTAACATAATTATAATTCTTTTGATGTTACTTTTGCGTAAAGAAACTATTTAGGATTCGTTCACTTTTGTTTATTCATTATTTCAAAAATCGATATTCATTTATAACATATATTAATAAAAGACAACTATGTTTTTCATGTTTTATTCTATCATTAATTATTTATTCTTCAAATCAATTTTTAAAATCTAATAATAAACATCAATTAAGGGAAATTCATGTCATCGTCATCTTTTTAATGGGCATACAAAATCTAAACGTGACAAGTAAAAATGAATAGAGGATACTATTAGTTGAAAGCTACGTAAAACATCTTCTAAATAAGGAAAGATTAAAAAAAAAAGAAGAAGAAGAAGAAGTAAAGGGAACATGACTAATTACTAATTATTGTAGAACATAATAATACATCATATAGATTTTTGAGTTTAAGATTGACATTCTAGATAAAAATACAACAATGTATTCAATATAATCCTATAAAGTAGGATTCGAGATAGTAGACCTTACTCCTACATCAAAAGATAGAAAGACTATTTCCGATAGAACTTCGACTCAAACTATAAAAAGAAACTCATCATCCCCAACTCCTATCTCCGTCAAAATAATAACTTAAAAGACAAACACAAAACATACGAAAATGGCAATCACGTAGGTCTGCACTGTTCGAGACCTCCTAATTATATGATAACAACTTTGTATGTTAGTCCAAATCTCTCCCTCTTATACCTTTGATAACACTGTTTGATGATAAAAGTATTAATCATTCAAGGTACTTCATTGAATGAATAATTTTATCTAAAACAACTTATTGTTTCCAATTATTGACCTTTGGTCTTAGAACAGGAAATAAATATGCAGTACATAAATGATTAATAGTTAAAATTAGAATGACAACGATATGACTCCTACTATGGGTGCCAACTAGGCCGGGCCGGGTCAATTCAGAACCGGCCCGTTAATTTTAATCGGTTTGTGTGCTGGGCCGATTCCAGGCCTGATTAAGTGGGTCGGGCCGATTTCGGGTCCAACAGTAATTTTTTTAAAAACAACCCTGAATCGGCCCACGTAGCCCAACCCGGTCTAACCCACCTAAACCCGTTTAAAAATCCAGTTAAAATCGGTCAAAATACAAAAAAAATAGTTTTTTTCTAATATACACAATATATACCCACATATATACATTTTAAATACATTAAACAATATATATATACACTATATATATAGTATATACTACATTAGAATTTAAAAAATATATACACATATACACAATTACACATATATACATAACATTCAATATATACGACTATACGTACTACTTTAAATAAAGAAAATACTACAATGTTTATATATATATATATATATATATATATATATATATATATATATATATATATATATACTACACTATATATATATAGTTATATACTAATTTATAAAACATATACACATGTGACATGTATACGTTAAATATATACGTCTATAGAAGATATATACACATATATATATACCATTCAATATATGTACTACTTTAAATAAAACATATACTACAATATATACACACTACAATATTTATATATATAATTATATACTAATTTATAAAACATATACACATGTATACGTTAAATATATACGTCTATAGAAGATATATACACATATACACGTATCATTCAATATATAAGTACTACTTTAAATAAAATATACTACAATATATACATACACTATATATATAGTTATATACTAATTTATAAAATATATATACATGTATACGCTAAATATATACTATTTTAGAAAATATATACGCATATATTCACTATTTTAAATAAAACATATGCTACTTAATATAATAAATTAATAATAGTATAATACCAAATAGTAAATTAATAATATATTAAAACTAAGTTTTTAATTTAAACTAAAAATTTAATTTAAATCATTAAATGGAAAAAATTACAAAGTAAGGACTAAGGAATGAATGAATGTTGAATTTTATTTATTGTAAAATGATCCAAAATTTATAATTTACATGAATGAAAAATCTACAAATTTTGCATCATTTTCTCCATCTCATTCATGTTAATATTAACGGAAACTTGCATAGGATAGTCAAAGTCAACGGGGGCAAAACCATGCATTGGACTTGATTCTGCTGAGTTCTCCCGTGAAGTCATAATTTCTTCAAGTCTCTGCTCGTCGTTCGGCCCCGCTTCCATTCCTTGATTTCTTCGTTCGGCTCTAATCCAATCTCTGAGGCAAACGAGAACATTCATTGCATTGCTTCACAATGAATGTCGGTTGTCTCCAAGTTGCTGTCGTCCTTGACTAAAAGCGCTCTCCGATGCAACGGTTGACATTGAAACATTCAAAATATCTCTAGCTAATATTGAAAGCACAGGATATTGTGTTTCATTACTCCTCCACCAATCCAACGCGTTGATCTGTCGTCTGCAATCCTCTAACAGCGATCGAAAATAATACTTAAGCTCTTCCCGATAAGTTGATGTGTAAGCTTCCTCCTCGACACTGTTTCAACAATTTAAATCATAAAAGTGATTAGAAAATCACTATGTGCCGGCCTTTCAGAAGATAATGGCTCTCCGGGAGGATGAGGAGCGACAGTTGGAGTGATATTTGTAGGTACGGCTAAATCAACTAAATTAGCATAGTGATTATATAATTTATCTATGTATTCATTCGCATCACCCATAGCCATCCACAAATCAGGTTGTATTTTTTAAGAATCATTGTTAGTATTTATCTCTAAATTAAAATAAATAAGAGTACTAAAGTGGGAATAGTATTATATTTCATACAAGAATTTAGCATAGCACCAACCAAGTAAATAAGGGGTATTTTTTAAATTTAGCAAACATGACACCAACAACATCTTTGTAACCTTCTTCATTTTTATATTCTTTGAGCAAACCAAAAATATCGGCTATATATGCCAAAATATTACAAACAGTAGGATAATAAGCACCAAAAAATTCAACCGTAGCTATATAAATTTTTTCCAAAAACTTAACAAGATCATTAATTACAACCTAATCAGAATCATGTAACATGCAATCAGCAGAATCAACAAACGAACCACAATATTAGTTAAAATATAGTGTAATAGGAACTCTATATTTATAACAAGTTTTTAAAAAACCATACGTAGCATTCCATCTAGTATCACATTCTTCAGGCATCAATATCGGTCCAAGTTCATTTTGTTCACATTTAAGTTTAAAGTCTCTAATTCTACTTCTACAATTATTTCCTTGAATAAACCAATGGAAAACCGAATTTTTTCAATATAAAACTCAAAAAACTCAAGACCATCTTTTACAATTAGATTATATATATGACATGCACACTTAATATGAAAAATTTCAGATAACGGCGGAGATAGCTTAGATTTTAATTTTGTTATAGTAGTCTTGTCGTTAGAAGCATTATCAAAAGCAATACATAAGATTTTATTTTTGATACCATAAAATTCTGCAACTTTAGCAATCGAATCAGAAATAAAATCTCCAGTATATTTACGATCTTCATCATATAAAAAAGTCAGAATACATTTTTGCATAACAAAGCTACTATCTATCCAGTGAAAAGTAATAGTTAAATAATCATTTTTATTTACAGCACTCTCAAGATCAGAAGTTAGGGACATTCTACATTGAATATTTTTTAACAATGTTGATAAATAAAAATAATATTGTGAATGAAGTCTAAATCGGGCTGGTTAACCGGAGGGCCCTGAGCGGGCTTGGTTCGGGCCGGGTTAACTGAGCCCAACCAAAAAAATAAACCGATCCGGTACCCGGTACCCTATAGCCCGTGGGCTGACCGGGCCGGGTCAAACCGAGCCGATTTTTGTAAGTGGGTTGGGCTGGGCTGGGCCGGGTCGGGTCAGGTCAGGCCGACCCGTTTGACAGGTATAACTCCTACTATGTACTATTTATTTCGTTTACAACAAACAAAAGATTTACCTGGTTAATTCGTTTATCATAATGCACATACAACTAAAATATCTATAATAAAAACAAGCAATCAAGCAAATTCTGAGATTCTCAACTCACCGAATCAATCTTTTAAATAAAAATAAATGACCATCTTGAAAAAAAATAATAATGAAATGTGAATTAATCACAAATCAATCCAAATCTAGAAAAACTTATGGTTAAACTTCAAATTTGTTGAATAAACTACTATGTCTTAACAAATTGAAGCGAAGAACAATCACGGACTATTAAAATGGATACAAATATGTGTCTTCACCCAGGAACAACTCTAATCATAGTCATGAATCCTCGTCACATTGCATAATCAATAGCCTATAGTATTTAAACGAACATGTAATTTGAAGTTATAATTTGAAATCGGTGTTTGTATACTATTTCAATTTTGATTTCAAATTTCAAATCGTAGTATAAAAGGTTTGATCTCAATTTAAAATTTGTGAAGTAAAATAAAAATTAAAATTTTGAATCTCAAGTTTATATTTTGCAAAGAAGAACCTTAATTTTAAAATTTGTAAAAAAAAAAAATACAAAAAAAAAAAAGAACACCTATGCTCTAGCCTTTGCGTAAAGAATGAATTATATTTTTTTTAATGTCGACGGTTCTCTCTGTAAAGAGTCCTTAAATAAGGATAAAACTAATATACTATATTAGTTTGTTTGAAAATTCTAAATTACATATATTTTAAATAAAGTGAAAGCCCTAAATTACATATATTTTAAATAAGCTAAAAAATAATTTATAGTAAGGTAAAAACTAATTTATAATTTAGTAGGTTTCAAAGTCCCAAATCAGAAAAAATAATTAAATTATTAACTTTTAAAGAGGTAATACCCTATTACCCCCTGAATTATACCTAAAACGGCAGGGACACACCTCAACTTATATTTAAAGGGGGGCATATTTTCTCTGAACTAATTAAAAGTGTAATTTTGACACCCTTAATGCCAACGTGGCACATACGTGGCACAACACACTGAAGTGTCCACGTAGGCACACGTGTGTGCCACGTATGTGCCACGTAGGCACTAAGGATGTCAAAATTACACTTTTAATTAGTTCAGGAGGGAATAGGACCCCCTTTAAGTTGAGGTGTGTCTCAGCAATTTTGGGTATAGTTGAGGGGGTAATAGGGTATTTTCTCATTTTTAAATATAAAAATAGTGAAAAAACGATTTTGTCTAAAATAAAATGAAAGGCAAAAAGTTTAAATCACTTTTCTAAGGATATTCACCGTCTTAATATATCATAGAAGATTATAGATGATAGATAATAGATATAGATAGATGAGAGAGCTTTGGGTTGAGTATGATACTCTTGTGTCCTCACAGGGTGCAATTGTGCGAATTATCCTAGCTACCACATTGAATAATTGCAGAAGCAACAATTAATTTTTCATGAGTTTACTAAGCACATAGAAATAGATTATCATTTTGCTAGAGACAAGATAAAAGAAGGCTAAAACTAATCATGTTGAAACCAAAAATCAACATGCAAACATACTTAATTACAAATGGACTTGGAAAGAGTCGGCATAGGTTTACCTTTTTAATAACCAACCTGTGAGCTATTGCACACCCTCCAACGTGAGAGGGACTATTGAAGTCAGTTATATGATGTGGTTGGAATTAGTAAGGCTTACAACTAATTGTGATTACTGGTAATGAGTTGCATCAATCTGTCAACTAAGCAGATGGTGATATATGCCTGAGCTTTTACGCAGCATTAATTCTTGGATTAATTGAATATTTTAATTTTTCATATATCAAATATTTCTTTGTTATCCTTGGTCGATCTATTCTTTTTTCAGCTAAGATTTAATCAATCTCCAATTTGAGATCGGTTAAGAAAATCGTCAGTTTTCAAGGTCAATTTTCACTGTTTTTAAGCCTCTTTTCAAAAAAATTTCTCTAATTTTGAGTTCTGCTTAATCCTTATCATAATAGAATTTGAAATTTACTGTCACTTATTGTATTTAACGATGTATATATGGAGGAAGACTCCATCATAGAATTATCCAGGAAATCAAATATTATTCAAAGCTCCTCCTATCCTTTCAATATAACAGACATTAGTTGCACATGATATATTTTTATAACAACTGGCCAAAACAATAATAGTTCCTCTATTGTTCTAAATTCTAATGAAGATAAGCATGTACCAGTTGATATAATGTCTTGGCTTAATTATGTATATATCCGGCGGAGGCAGTTGACAAGACCACTAAAATTCTCGTTGTTCTTCTCATGTAACACGAATAAGTTGCACCCGATACAACTATTTAGTTAATAATGATCGAGACAAGCCACTATTACCCCAAACTTAATTTTACTATATTATTGTCTTACTTTTGTATTTACGTGACACCTTTTATGACACACCTTAATTTACTTGAAAGTTGTTTAGAGGATAAATAAATATCAGTGAAGTTGAAGGTCTAAAGTAAATTCATCATATAAGTTTAAAGGTGGTTTGATGTCTTTTCTCTTTCTTTTAACACCATTAGTAATTAATAAAATAAGATACTATCATATCACGTCACAACTTGTAATAGTTAAAGGGGATAGGACATGGTCTGCTATAAATTTCCTTTTCCATGGCCACCCACGCTTAGGAAGCAGGCAACAAAAACTATGTCAACTAAGCAATTAGGACAATAAAGTACGGTCATTGGTCAATAAATAGGCCAATGCTAGACACGTTAGTTCTATCTAACCATATTCACTTCTATTGTTAGATTGCGTTAACAGTTCAGCATATAGACTAGCAATATGTCAAGAATTCTGCACAAGATCGAGGAGAAGCTACATATACACCACAAACACGAAGATGATCCACCTGCAGCTCAAAACAAGCTAAAAGAAATTCAGGAGATCATTAATGATGAAAGCAATGCCGATAAGACAGAAGACAGTCATGATGATAAAAAGAAGAATTTGGTGAGAAAGGTTGCTGGAAAAATCACGAAAAAATTGTTACATGGTCACCACAAAAACTCTGGAGAGGAAGGCTATGAAGGAGAAGAGAAGAAGGAAGGAGAAGAAGCAGAAGTGAAAGATTGTTATATGTTAGATCCTGGTTTTATGTGTATGTAAGCATGTAGCTCCTTCCGCATAAAATTCTTCCTTTGTCCCAATTTAAACCTACTCTTCTTTTTGATTCGTCACAAAAAAGTGTTTTTACTGCCAATCAATAGGGTGCAAGTAGAGTCACTACTTAAACAAAATTTAAAATTAATTATAGCAAATATATATCTATACTTCTATAGTATGATTCAATTTCGAATATACTAGCTCCTTGTATCATAAAATTATATTTATATCCTTTATATTATAAGAATTTTATATTTATATTCCTATGAGTTATAGTCATAATTAATATATTAAAATATAATTATTAACGATAATTTTAGATTATACTACTTATTTTTTTTCATATTATCTTTATAATTTTTTTAAAAATAAATATTTATGTGGAATATTATTCACTTTCTACTTTCACAAGGTAGTGGTAAGATCTGTGTATATTCTACCCTCCTAAACCGCACTCGTTGCATTTCATGAAGTTTGTTGTTGTGGTGGTAGTATATTTTGATGTCTCGACTCAATTATCCAGCCGAGACAGTTGACCACGCCACGCATCATCATAGTACAACACTAAAATTGTCGTTGACTTTCTGATGTAACATCAAATAAGTCGTTGCACATCCCATAGTAGTAAACAACGATTGGGAAAAGATATTCATTTTTTGGTCTTCAGAAATTTAAATTCTGCAAAAATCTCAACGACTTGTTTTTGTATCATTTATATACACATATAATTACAAATACGATGTTTTGTTTTCTTTCATGTCGAAAGGCCCAATCATTGACTTGGCTCACTGTCTTCAACAATCTGAATCGAGGCCCTGGCCGTGACGGGCATCCCAAACCAACCAAGGTCTGAGATGATCTCTAGCTTTACCTCAAGAGCACAATAGAAATGATAGACAACGGAAATCAACCAAGATAATAAGAAAAATACATAAATAAAAAGGAGTTGAGTGTCAAAACCAAATCCAACATGATACTCCAATATTGTCCATAAAAGCCTCTAATCCAAAGAATATCAACTAAGTCGGGACATGCCCCCGACTATAACAAAATAAATTCAAATAAAAACTAAAAGAGAGATCAGGTTTTCCAAAAGAAGGAGGGCTCAACATTTCACAACTAACTGACCGAGATATCAAACCACCTCTAACACTGCACAGGGCCACAAGAAAATTCCTCAAAACCTACATCATGAAACGATGTAGCATCCGGGGACAGTTAGTATGATGAGTACCGGCAAGCAACCCGAGAAAAGGGAAAAAACATGTATGCATTTATCAAAATTAGTTATAAACCACATGCACATCAAGTATATATATAAATATAATAGGATGTCGAGATACGGGTAAGGGACAAGTTACATGAACATTTAAAATTCAAGTTTGAACTATATAGCTTTCACCATCATCCGTTGATCCATAGGTAGTATGAGTCATCTAGAAATTGTAATACCCTGTACTTTTTCCTAGCTCGGTTTAGCTCCTAGAATGTCAAGGGTTAGCTTTGAAAATGAATAAATCTTGATACATGTAGGATTTTCAACCTCTAGACCCACCAATGTGTAGATAATTGGCTCAGCTTTCCAACGATATCGATTTCGCCTCAATTCGATACTCGGTTGAGAAGTTAGGGCACTTTTAGTAAAGACAGTGTCTCAAAATGAGCAGCACTGCATCGCGGTGACATGCCAAATGACAATTGTTCGATTCCAGTGAAGCACCGCGATTGGCTCGCATCACCGTGAAGTCTCAGTTCTCATTCGTTCATTTTCAGTAGCTTACCGCAATAGTACCGCATCGCGGTGATGACCAGAATGACACTTGTCAATTTCCAGTGGCTTACCACAATAGCCCCGCATCGCAAAGAAGTTCCAGTTCGCAATAGTCAATTTCCAGTGAACCACTGTGAAGTGGGGCCCAAAATTAGGATTTTCAGTTTCCGAAGTTGATTTTAAAAAGGTAGTTTAGCCTTTTCCCCAGACCCAAATTCATGAAAAACATGGGATTAAACCCATTCTAAGCATAATGTGCTCCTATTTCATCAATTCTCTCTTAAAGAAACCCTAGAATCTCAAAGCTTAATTTCTGAGAAATTCAATTTCCTCCATTCATTCTTCAAGATAGCTCAAAATTGAGGGCTTCCAATTCAAGATAATCAAGAATTTATCTTCAAGAGCACAAATAGAAATCTCAAAATCAGGTGTTCTCATCAATTGCATCAATGAAGGTATGTGGGGTTTATGAACAAGGATGTTCTTTCATCCTTGTGCCCAAAACTAGTTTTTATTACAAATTTTCATGATTTTGTATGAATATACATGAGTTTCAAATTAGGGTTCATACCCATTATTGTTATTTGCAAGATGATGATATTCCAAGTGATTTAGAAGTTGAATTGTATGTCTATTTTTGTATTCGCAACTTTTAAGTGGATTTCCAACAGAATGAGCATACAAATTAAAGGGAGTAGTATTTAGCACCGAGTTGGGTATTTCATATACCCTAGAACTACGAGCCAATGTAGGTTCACATTATAAGATTATTTCTATAGGGATGATAAATACAGATGTGATCACATAGATTAGGTTATACTCCTTGGCAGGAGTATGACACCTCTCCCCAACGTGAGGTTTTTCCATAAGGGAACTATTCGTTGGACCCCATGATAGCTCACGTGGTTTATGTCGGTTAGAAGAACCTCCCTACAGAAAAAATAACCCTAACAGTAAAGACTTTCAAAATAGTTTTTAAAAGAATTCCCTACAGCCTAAAGCTTACAGACTACAAACTTTAGAATAGAACAGAATAATAGAATAGCTTTTAGAAAGTAAGTGTGAAAGCTCACAGATTTATTCATATTTTTGCTTTACAAAAGACATTAGCTACAGATTTCAGCTTTCAGATTTTAGATATAAAAGTAAGTCCTTTCTGCACTTAGACAACATGATTTTCAGACAAGAACACTAGTATAGCTTTTAGAAACTAAATGTTATGACTCACTAGATTTAAACAGTATGTTTTGTTAATCATTATCATTATTCTCAATTTTCAGTTATTCAAGCTTACGCGAGTCATTTAAATTTAGCTTGCATTATTTTACAAATTATGATGATGTTGAGACATTGTTTTACTTATGCATTCATCCCTATATGCTTAGTATATCCCAAAAGTACTGACCCACATATACGTCTATGTTCTATATTTTCTCATAATGTAGGTACCAGTTCAGTTGTAGTCCATATATCATGATTAGACAATTGCAGATTCCAGCCAACAGATAATGAGTCCTCCTACTTTGGGGATTTTAGTTAGATGTTATTTATGTACTTTACTTTCTTACTCATATGTATTGATTAGTAGTAGTTGGGGTCGCATCCCAACTCTCTATAGTCAGAATAGTAGAAGCTTCATAGATGTCAGTTAGTGTCAGTCATGTAATTTCAGTTCCGCTCTTCAATTTTATCAGCATGTAAAATTGTATCAGTATTCTATTTTCTCAGATTTCATTATGATTATATTTCTACATAGTAAAATCAATTAGTTTATACATATTTAGATCAGTTACTTAACAGTATGCCAGTACAAGGGTTAGCTTAGGATCACTTATGGTCCTAAGTACCGTGTGACGACTAGAGGGTAGTCTTGAGTCATTACAAACTTTGTACCAGAGCACAAGGTTAAAGTGTCCTAGGGTTCCTGTGAAGCCCTGTCTAGCAGAGTCTTGCAGAATGGTACGGAGACGTCTGTACTTTTCTTCGAGAGACTACAAACCATTTAAGAAAAGTTTTCTTTCTTTCATACTCTAAATCATGTTGTAAAGTTCTTCTCCCAGAAACTTCTGTTGATTCGTGTGTAACTCATAATTCTCCATCTATGTTATATTCTTGAGATCACGTGCTTATCAAGTTCTAATTCATCCTAAGATGATGCTCTCAGATTTACTATTAGTAACTTCAGAAGTCATACAAGGGGCTTGAAAGGAGCTCACTAATGTGTTATAATTTCCTTCAATCAAAATTTATGTCCTCATCCATATGAGTTATTCAATTAAGACAGAATAAGATATGCATTCAGATTCCTCATTATTTCTTTAATTACAGATAGTGCTCATAAAAAGAGATAATATGAATCTAGATTATTAAATAAAGTTTGTATTCGAGGGATATTGAAACCTAGAGTTATATGATTTATAAGTAGTAGAACCTTCTTATAGTTAGATCTAGAGTGTCGATAAATATGGGAATGAAGATTGATCAAAAGTATATAGATGAACGTGTGCATTTTACCGAGTTTATGTTAAGGTGATATGTCCTTGTTTGTTAGTTTAGTGGAAGGTGGAGAAGGAGTTATTAGTTAAGGTGAATTGTTGTTTGTTTGTAGTAGAAAAAGAGTATTGATGGTACTTATTTTGTTAGAAAAGTATTGGTTATTATGAGGTTCTAGTGGACTAGTATTTCTTGATGCTATATTTTATAGCTTCCAAGTGAAAATAGTATGTAAGGTTGGGTAGTAAATCATGTTTAGCACTAGACGTTAAGTTTGAACAGTGGATGATCATCAAGGTAGAAGTAATGATTGCTCGGTTAGTGATGCTAGTTATATGGAAGTGATCTAGTAGGCTTAAATAGTATGTGCAAAAGTTTAGGTCCATTGTATTCGTAATTAAGCATGAAGTTGTATGTATAATGTAGAAGTATGCCCAAGGTGATATGGGATTTCATGATTTTCTAAGGCTATTACGTGTTGTGTGGTTAGTAGTACCATTGAGTTGCTAAGTAGAAGGGGGCTAGTTATATGGTATATGATGTTCTTAATAAGTCAGTTAAGAAGTCATGGATAGATGATGTTGAGCTTTTTTGGTATGATTTTGATCCTCATAAGTCTAGAGATGTGATATTAGTAGGCTATGACGGAAGCAGTATGGTTCATTAAAAGTTGAGGATATCCATGTTAAGTGTTAGAATCTAAGATTAAATTTTTGAAGATTGAGCAAATAGAAATAAGAGTTGAAGCTCTAGATGGTGTGAACTCAGGATATGGTGATACCCATGAAGATTCTAAGTTAGTAAGTGTTCAAGTTATTGTATGATGACTATTGGGCTATACAAAAATAAAGTTATACTCAAAAGGAAGTATTAGCAGTGGGTTTTACACTTTCAGGTGTAGTCTTTCAGAGTAAGTTAATTTTTTATATGTATTGTTATATTCCAGGCTCTAGAGTGCATCAAGTGTAGTTCAGTTTAGAGTTTAGTAAAGGGTTCCACAGACTTAGAATGATGGCTTAAAGCTAAGGGGAAATGATAGAACAAGGAACTAAGTCAGGATTTCAGATTCTAGTATGATGCCAGTATGTTATAGAATATCAGAAAGGGAAGATGATGCCCAAGCCATTCTTATTTCAGTATTTGTATTTCAGTTATCCCAATATCTACTCATGCCTTACGTGTCAGTTCCATGATCATAGTTCATGCACATAATAGAGAATCATTTACTCTCCCAGTTCCTAGTATGAGGAGTTTTAGTTTATTCAGCAGTCAAAATGACATTCCATAAGTTATGAACTCCAAATTCAGGTCGCGCAGCTCATGACTCATGTACTTATGCTTTATAGTATGTTTAGTTTGTACTCATGCAACACGCTTAATGATTAGCGAAATTCAGATTTATATCATTATCCCTTCATGTTTCAAGCCCTGGTATTCCAACCTTTCAATGACTTCCCCTTAGGTTAAGATAGTGATGATGAACAATTATGTAGATGGGAGAGAGTAACTATGTTATGCTGGGAAAGATAGTTGTATGCTTATTTTATGTAAGTCTATAAGTGAAGAAATACTGAGGTGAAGCTTTTTGTGCATGACTTGGTTAGTTGAGAATATTTTTATGTGTGTCTTCCTAAGAATAGTGCATGGAAGTTGTTATTGATAGGGGTATAAGAGAATATGAGAAAGATGCTTTTATAGGTGTTTGTTTAGAAGTGCATATATGGTTATGGAGATAGGTTTGAAAGTCATGTTGGTGTATAAGTGGATGAATGCATTGCGCGTTAGTAAATTTCTAGTAAAAGGTTGGATTTAGTTGTTAAAGTGATAAGAAGGATCATCCTAGAGTGAGTAGTTATGACAACGCTTGGGGTATTGAATCTATGGTTCAGACTAGTATTATGGCATTATGTACATTATAGTACCATGTGATTTTGAGTTAGGCTTGATCATGGTGAGAGAATTTAGTTTATTTTAGACTTTAGTAGGATTTATCAATGCCCATGTGAGAATTATAAGTTGAATCAAGTGAATATGGTATTTAAGGGGAATAGTATAGTTGAGGGAGTATTTGAGAAGTGTTGTTAAGCTTGAAAGTAAGAAGTTGCATTGCTTAAGGCCTAGTAATTCTATCCTAGCTTATGATTTATGGGTCTATGTTCCATGCTATAGAGTGTGGTAGCAATGTTGTAATTTCTTATTCAGATGTTTTGTTCAGATCATGCCCATAGTTCTTTGCTCTCTAATATCGTTAGAACTTCCTAGAAGAGTGTTTAAGAAATACCCCATTTGGGTATGAGCATTCAGTATGATCCAGTCCATATAGCCTACAATCCAGTTTAGCAATCAAACAGATAAGCTCTTATAAATTTTCAACTTTCCATCTAGTCGTACTACCCAAAGTTTTGCGAGTAAGGCCATTCCATGAGGTAAAATATTCTCATTTGTGCAAATTACGAATTCAACTCAGTCTAGGTATCAGTTTAAGATTCAGATATTAAGTCATGATTCAGTTCATAAGTGTTCAGTGAATGATCTTAGTTTTCCAAGTATCCCAGCTCAGACAGTGTAGTACGCATTATATGATCTTAACCTCGTTGTCTCATGATTCGTGCCTGCATAATTTATCACTTCGCAGTTCTATATGTATGATTGCATCATGATCACTTTAAGCAAATTCTAAGCTCTCAGCATGAATCAGCTTCTTGTAGTAAGTAAATGCAAGTCAGCTCAGAAATCAATTTTATGATAGAGGTTTTAATGTTTCAGACTTAGTCACGTAAGTATGTTCCCAAATGTGAATATTTAGTTCAATGTATGATCTCAGTCACCTTAGTTCAGAACTCCCAGTCCAATCAATCGCTCCGTATGATTTAGATTCAGATGTGCAGTTTTGTGTCAGTTGGGCATGTCAGCATATAGCCTCAGTTCCGTAGTATTTTCAATTTGACTAGCCACATTCGAGGATGAATGTTCCTAAAGGGGAGATATTGTAATACCCCTTACTTTTTCCTAACTCAGTTTAGTTCCTAGAATGACAAGGGTTATCTTTGAAAATGAATAACTCTTGATACATGTAGAATTTTCAAGCTCTAGACCCACCAATGTGTAGATAATTAGCTCAGCTTTCCAGTGATACCAATTTCACCTCAATTTGTTAGGGAACTTTTAGTGAAAAAAGTGTCTCAAAATAAGCAGCACCACGTCGCGGTGACATGCCAAATGACAAGTGTCTGATTTCAGTGAAGCTCCGGGATTGGCTCGCATCGCAGTGAAGTCCCAGTTCTCGTTCGTCCATTTTCAGTAGCTTACCGTGATAGTACCGCATCGCGGTGATGGCCAAAATGGCACTTGTCAATTTCCAGTGGCTTACCATGATAGCCCAGCATCGCGATGAAGTTTCAGTTCCCAATAGTTAACTTCGAGTGAGCCACTGCAATAGTGGCGCGTCATGGTGGGGCCCAAAATTGAGATTTTTAGATTCCAAAGTTGATTTTAAAAGGGTAGTTTGGTCTTTTCCCCAGCCCTAAATTCGTGAAAAACATGGGATTAAACCCATTCTAAGCATTATATGCTCTTATTTCATCAATTCTCTTTTAAAGAAACCCTAGAATATCAAAGCTTAATCTCCAAGAAATCTAATTTCCTCCATTCATTCTTCAAGATATCTCAAAATTGAGGGTTTCCAATTCAAGATAATCAAGAATATACCTTCAAGAATACAAATAGAAATTCCGAAATCAAGTGTTCTCATCAATTGTATCAATTAAGATATGTGGGGTTTATGAACAAGGATATTTTTTCATCCTTGTGCCCAAAACTAGTTTTTATTATAAATTTTCATGATTTTGTATGAATATACATGAGTTCCAAATTAGGGTTCATACCCATTATTGTTATTTGCAAGATGATAATATTTCAAGTGATTTAGAAATTGAATTGCATGTCTATTTTCGTATTTTCATACATATTGCAGTAAATTCCAGATTTTGAGGTGAATTATCAATACCTTCATTATCAAGCATGAACATTATGATGTTTTAACCTGAATTTGATGCATGGGTATTAATCTCTAGTTGAATATTGCTATTTTAAGATTGGTTATGCTATAAGTACCCTATGACTACAGTATTTTCAGATTTTTGATAAGGATTTGATCTTTGATCTCAGTTTAGACATTGAATCCACTTTACAGTTTCAGATTTCAGTTTAACTTAGCAATTATACAGTTGCTTTTCGTAATAAACCATTATACTAGATTTTAAAGTGGATTTTCAACAGAATGAGAATACTGATTAAAGGGAGTAGTATTTAGCTCCGAGTTGGGTATTTCATATGCCCTAGAACTACGAGCCAACGTAGGTTCAGATTATCAGATTATTCTCATTTCTATATGGATGACAGATACAGATGTGATCACTTAGATTAGGTTATACTCCTTGGAAAGAGTATGACATCTCTCCCCAACGTGATGTTTTTCCATAAGGGAACTAGACGTTGGACTCCATAATAGCTCACATGATTTATGTCGGTTAGAAGAACCTCCCTACAGAAAAAGTAACCCTAACAGTAAAGACTTTCAGAAAAGTTTTTAAAAGAATTCCCTACAACCTAAAGCTTACAGACTACAGACTTCAGAACAGAACAGAATAGCTTTTAGAAACTAAGTGTAAAAGCTCGCAGCTTTATTCATATTTTCGCTTTACAAAAGACATTAGCTACAGATTTCAACTTTTAGATTTCAGATATAAAAGTAAGTCCTTTCTAGACTTAGACAACATGATTTTCAGACAAAAACACTAGTACAACTTTTAGAAACTAAATTTTATGACTCACTAGATTTATACAGTATGTTTCGCTACTCATTATTGTGATTCTCAATTTTCAGTTATTCAAGCTTACGTGAGTCATTTATATTTAGCATGCATTATTTTTTAAATTATGATGACGTTGAGACATTGTTTTACTTATGTATTCACCCCCATATGCTCAGTACATTCCAAAAGTACTTATCCACATATACGTCTATGTGCTACATTGTCTCATAATGTAGGTACCAGTTTAGTTGTAGTCCATCTATCACGATTAGATGTTGCAGATTCTAGCCAGCAGATAATGAGTTCTCCTACTTTGGGGATTTCAGTTAGATGTTTTTTATGTACTTTACTTTCTTACTTATATGTATTGATTAGTAATAGTTGGGGTCATGTCCCACCTATCTATAGTCAGTATAGTAGAGGCTTCACATATGTCAGTTAGTGTCAATCATGTAATTTTAGTTTTTCTTTTCAGTTTTATCAGTATGTAAAATTATATCAGTATTGTATTTTCTCAGATTTCATCACGATTATATTTCTGCATAGTAAACTCAATCATTTTATACATAGTTAAATCAGTTTCTTAACAGTATGTCAGTACAAGGGTTAGCTTGGGATCACTTGTAGTCCTAATCACCGTGTGACGACTAGGGTGTAGTCTCGGGTCATTACAGTTACCCATGGGCTATATAGGTCTGGTACTTCCCAATTGGTAGGTCCCATTCCGTGTTGGCCGCACGTACTGAGGTTAGGCTAAAGTTACAAATAGTCTAAATCCACCATACATATTATCCTCATAGTAAAGACATAATCTTGTCGTCCAATTAAGGTATGACATCCCTATGCCGACAAACATAGGTTTTGAGCGTTGGTCACAAAGACTTACGCCTTCACGGTGAGCTATATATTTCCCTTTAGAGCCGAATTAAAATATTTTTTTACATAACATTGATCATAAGGTCGTTCATTAGGGCATATTCATACTGGTATCATCATAACAAGACTTGCAAGTCATTCATATCATGCCAAGAACCATTGTCATAAGCATTATTGACTTCATAACTCCATCATTCAAAATCATGCTCACATTCATGATTAATTTGCATGAAAATCTCAAAGCAGGTTCTAAAATTCAACACTTTTAATATTTCAAAAAGATGGAGTATTATCCTGTCACGACCCAAAATCCTATCGGGCCAGACTGGCACCCGAAGCCGAGAAGGCCCGGGAGAACCCGTTCAAATACCTGTACTTTCACTTACATGTCACCAAAAATTTGGACAGTACTTCGTTGCATATAGAAGAATCTAATTACCTGTATCAGCACAACATGCACAAATATATATATAATACTTGGCCGTCGGGGCCACCACATATACAAATATAACATCACTATATAAACTTCCATGACTTTACCCTTCCTTATGTCTACAAAGCCTCTAGGATATACATGACATAACTAGGGTCGGGACAAACCCCCGCCCACACACGACTCCTGTACAATGACAAAACATAAGGAACCGACTCGGAAAGCTCCGAAGCAAACTGGAGCTCACCAACAATAGCTGTATGACCTGGCTCCTATCTATGTTGTGAGTGAGCTGAAGCACCTGTGCCTGCAGCATGAAATGCAGGTCCCCCGTGAGGGACGTCAGTACGAAATATGTACTGAGTATGTAAAGCTGTAAATAATCATATGTGATATAGGGGATCAAGAAAATCAGACGCAAGTGAATAAATCATAATAGAAGTGAACCACACTTCATAAACACTTTTAGGAATATATACATTATCATTTATCTGGATTGGGTTCTTGAATTCAAACACATTTGTGGAACGGTATACATTCGTTCATTTCATTCTTTACAATTATCATTCGCCATTACCTCCTCCTCCCGAACCTCCAACCACCTAACAATAATCAATACTGTATCGTACTGTGACCATTAGGCTGCCCCCAGTACATATCAACTGGGATCGACCCATGCTAGGCTTATGCCCCTGGGATACCACCCATAAACACATAAATGGGGATCGACCCATGCTAGGCTTATGCCCCTGGGATACCACCCACACGTATATCAAGTAACACACATAAGAGATCTTTCCAATAACTTAGTTCAAAAGCTTTTGAGATTATTACATTAGTTTTCATGCCAATATAGTACCTTTGGAACAATGATACATCAATAGGAATCAAGTAATATACCTTCTATACAATAACAATATCATAAAGACTCATTGGTACATCAACAATGTGTTTCAGAATCATCAATATCACAATAATGAAATAAGAGCCTTTTTGGTATATCAATGAAACATTTTGACACTTTATAGAACGGAAACAACTTCGATGATAATGTAGAACAATACATGTTTTTGGACAACCTCGGAATCTTACTTGATGGAACATTGGTGTTTTCATGCCAAAGAACATTGTTAGAGTATGCTTTACATACCTCGTTGTAGATTCGGATACCAATTCAACACAACTTCCCGCTTTTACAAATCACTTATATACAATGAAATGTTTGGCATCTACCTTTAGAAACCCAACACCACAATTCTCTTTCATAATTCCATACAACCAATATTTGCAAAACATTCCAAAAACCAACTTGAACGATAGGTTTATGTGTGTGTGTATATATATATATATATATATATATAATCATCAATTCAATACCACATCATCAATACCACATCATCACACCAAATCCCTTCACAATTCAACATAATCCAACATCATTTCCCAATCATCTTTCAACAACAATCACATAACATACTTCTTATGCTCACATGCATATATATATATATATATATATATATATATATATATATATATATATATATATATATATATATATATATATATATATATATATATATATATATATATATATATATATATATATATATATATATATACATATCCATATAAATAACACCAACATAATTTACATCCTTACCATAAAATGGCCCTTTTGATTTTGAAGTCCTGTTGGCACAAATAAGGGGTGCTTCTCGAAGCCCTCGAGACGGTGAACACAACTACGGAATCAATTTGGATTTTCTACGGTTGAATCACAAGATAATTGGAGTTGAAATTAGGCTAGGGTTTCTTATTTTCAATAATTTGATGATAATTGATGGATATGAGACTAATTATATGTATATAATGACCAATTTTTGTCCATGAGGTGATGGAAAATGACCATATTGCCCTTAAAAATTTAAGTAAATTCGAATCTATCCATGGTGGACTGTTTTGACAGGCTAAAGTAAATCGGCCATAACTCTTTGCTCCGAATCGAATTTGGGTGAAATTGGTACTGTTGGATAGATAATTCAAAGGGCTTTCATTTTATATAAAGTAGGCCACCCAGTTCGTCCTGTACAAGGAGTTATGATCGTTTGAAGTTGACCCTAAAAATTTGTTTTGAGAGGCTGAATTAAAACGAGTATAACTCCGTACTCAGATGTTGGATTTGGATGAAACCAATTGCATTGGAAAGAAGACTCAAAGATATTTCTTTTGATAGGTCGCAGCTCTCCCAGTTCATTATATTGAGGGAGTTATGATCGTTCAAAGTTGACCTAAAAAACTGGCAGGCCTCAGTAGTTTGTGTGCAGAAAATTTTCCTGCACATTTACTGTTCACATATCCCGGCCACCGTTTTATAATTTCGAACGTGCTCGATTATATCTGAAACTTATCCGTTTTTGGAAATCTTTATATCGTTGGAAATCTTATTCAATAACCTTCGTATGGAACCATCGACGGCAAATTCCGGTATAAATAAAGTCGATTCCTATACACATATAATCCAACTATACACTTGAAACCATCTCAAAATAATCAATACTCATACTTAAACTCATATATACCTAACTTATGATCAATACATATACTCCAACACATATAACCATGGCTAATGCACGTAATTAAGTACGGAGTGTTACACATCCTTGTTCATCATATTAGTTCAAAGCTCTTTCAAAGACTTGAAAGTCATATTTTTCATCATTCATAATATTCACCCCAAAGGCCATTCAAGAGTCATCTAAACCATTTTTTCATTAATGTCATGCATTCTTTCAAAGGACAAAGTAAAATTCATAGTTTCCATGCAACTTTAAGTTTTGGAAAGGGTTGAGGACCATATTTCATCATGCAAAATCCTTTAAAAGTTGTGAATGCATATTACCAATTAGTCCACCATTTTCATATAACAAATTCATGTGTCAAAACCCTTTAATTATACATAGAAAAATCGTTAAATTAAGAGAAAAATCAATATAAAGCTTTCACAACCAAACCCCTCAACCCTAGTTTCAAACAACCATTAAAGAATTCATAATTACTAAGTAATTTTTCAAAATATAGTAATAATTGAAATAGAAAGTGTACAACATGCCTGAAAGATGGAAGGATTTGAAGAGAATTTGGAGTTTGAAGCCTTTGAAGTTGAACTTTGAGAAGAAACCCAATTTTTTTTCTTGAGAGTTGAGAGGAGAAAGAGCGATGAGAAACTGATAGCTAATAAGTAATAGCGTTTAAGAGTGATTCAAGTCGTGGGTTAGGGTTTAGGGGTGAGAAAAAGACCAAAATACCCCTACAGAAACCGAAAAAATTATAGGAATTTCTCAGTTGACGACCCGCTAGTTTGCTGACAACTCGTCAACTTAGTTGTCAATCTCTAGCTGTATTTGTCTATTTACTAGTTAAGGTTGACGACTTGAGTTGACAGCTCGTCAACTTGATCGTCACCTTTTGGCAGACAGACAACCCCAAGTAAATTGAACATAACTTTCTAGTCCGATATCAAATTAAGGTGAGATTGAATGAGTTGGAAATAAAATTCGAAGATCTTTCATTTGGTATATAGTAGGCCACATAACTCGTTATATTCTAGGAATAATGGTCGTTGAAAGTTTACCCAAGTTGAAACGTCCACTAAAACTTAATCGGTAGAAAAGTTCTCAACTCAACTTTGAGTGAGAAGATTTTTATGATCTCAATTCATCTCCAAAGATGTTTCCACACTATAGAATTGATCATCACACTTATACTAACGTAAAAAGCATTGGATTTGAATCTATACACGTAGAAACAACAGTTCAAAATTTTAATCCGAAAATGTGGGGTGTTACATCACCACTCCGGCAAGCTGTCCTTTTTTTTGGTGATTCCCTTTCGGACACCAACATCAATATCATCAACATCCTATTTCCTCAAACTATCGAAAGAATTCCCGCACGTGTCAAAAATAGTGATAAACTTCCATTTGTGTCTTATTTAGTTTCATTTGTTAGGGTTTTTGCCTTGATTTTCTTATAAATTTAAGTTTTATTTTTATTAGAAAGAAAATAAAAGTAATACCATGATTACTTTTACTTTTACTTTTCCTAAAAGAAAAATATAATACTTTTCCATATTTGGCAAGCCTCAAACCTCTTTCTTGGAGGAAAGGTTTTGGAACTCTATAAATAGACGATCCGCTTCTCATAACATAATACAGTAGCATCCACAATGTAGTCATTTAAGAGTCTTTGTTTAGGGGGAGATTTTCTCCCAACGGTTATTATATTTTCTTTAATTTAGTTTTTAATACGTAGGCCAATGGCCAAACTATATCAATAATATGTTTCTTTTTGTTTTGTTTTCTTTGTCGTCTGATTTATCGTCTCATAATTTGCAGCTAATAGCCTCCGCATGAAGCCCTCATAATTTTGAACCCAACATCATTTGCCTCCGCTACACAATCCATGAGATTCAATTTCGTCTCTTTTGCCAGTTACTTTCATGATCCACTGATAGCTTCCTCCTCTGGACTTTAGACTCTTCAAACAAATTTGGTATCCGGAGATTCACCTTTTAAAATACTGCAAGAGGTTACTAATAATGTTATTCCTTGTGTCTACGGAATCACCACCTTTTCCTAGTCCTTAATACGTTTCTCTAGTGATCTCTTTCGAACAGAATTGTCTAGTGATGAAATTTTCACACTCCCTGACTTCCCCTGGATTAAACTCACTAGGAATGACTTTGATTCATCCGAAGTCCCCCTTTTCGAGTTTGCCATAGAGCAAGTCATGGCTACCTCTAAAAGCTATGATTTAATTGTGAACAGCTTTTACGAGCTCTAATCTATTTATGTAGACTACTTAAACAACAAATGTGGTCCGAGAGCATGGTGCATTGAACCCCCCTTTTGTGCAGTGACCGAGCCACTGCAGCAAAGGTTAGAGAAACCTTCATACATAAAATGGCTTGATGAAATGCTAGAACAGAGAAAATCAGTTGGCATTCGTGTTGAGGGGTTAAGTAATTAAGTAGTGAAAAGGGCTGATCAACAGCTTTACTGTTCGGGCAGTTAAGTTAGTTATTTAACGAACTGTAGTTAGTCCAAATCAGACTAGTTAATGTGTAGTTAAATGGTAGTTACTTGATGAACGTTAGAATAGCTTGATCCCTCTCTTGTATACTTACACAATTAAAGTACAAAGAAATAAGGATTACTCTCTCAATGTTTACTCTCAAGAACTCTACATGTTCATGCTAGTTCCAGTGTTAAATTCTGTTTTCTTTTTCTTCAAATCACTACAATTCGCACTTGTATTTTCCACTGAATCAATAATAGACTAGCACTATGTCAAGAATTTTGCACAAGATCGAGGAGAAGTTACATATACATCACAAACATGGAGATGATCTTGTAGCGCAACAAACCAGAAGAAACTCATGAGGTTAATGATGAAAGCAATGCCAATAAGAAGGAGGATATTGATCATGATAAGAAGAAGAATTTGGTGAAAAAAGTTGCTGGAAAAATCGCGAAAAAATTGTTACATGGTTATCACAAAAACTCCGAAAAGGAAGGCTATGAAGGAGAAGAGGAGGAAGCAGAAAAAGTAGAAGGTGGTTTCGAATTTAAACTCAATTTTGACTTTTGAATTTCTATTAAGATTTATGTATCAACCCAATTGTCGTGTGCCTTTATATTACATTTTTGCTCATTGGTTTAAGAGTATAGCACTAGTTCTAAAGATACCACTCAACAGGTTTGAAATTTGTAATATGTTACTATCTTCTGTCATGTGAATGTAAACTTGTAGCTCCTTCCACTTGAAAAATACTACCTCTATCTCAATTTGAGTTTTTGGTCTATCACTCTTTTTTACATTTATAAGGTAAGATTTAAAGGACTACATCCATTTTTAATTTAAAATTACAAAATTCAAAAAAAAAATCTTTATTTCTTAAACTCTGTCGGGTCAAACTAAGACATTTAAATAGAAACAAAAAAAGTAGGCATATTGTTCTATTAGTCAGTTAAGATTCCTTAAACCGTGTAAAATTAGTAGCCACTCTAGTTAAACTCAAATATATGTGATTATACATCAGAATAGTTGTGTCTACACACCTCAACAAAATGGTGTACTAGAGAGGAAACATAGACTCATTCTGCTTGTTGCTAAAGCTTTGAAATTTCAAGCTTATATCGTCTTGCCAGATATTGCTTAATAGGTTGCCTACTGCAGTTTTTAATGATAGGACTCTGTATGATTAGCTGCATCACAATTCCTATGGGCGGATTTAGGGGTAAGGTGGGGGTTCCCGGGAACCTAGTAATTTTCGTACGAATTTTGTATTTATATTGAGAAATTTAATAAATATATAAAAATTTATAAGTTGGAAAGTCATAATGAAGTGTGTTATTGGTCTAGTTATAAAGAAGGTGCTTGTTGCCCTCTTGGTTGTGAGTTCTAACCCCACCAACTACTTTTTATTTTTATTTTTTATTGGGTAACTTACATAAATTCTTGAAACTTTAAGTGATATTACATAAAATTTCAATTATTTTGTTAATTACATTTTATCCCAGTTTTTTGAAATGTGATACATATAAAAAAAGTGATACATTTGAAACTAACAATATATTTATTTAAGGAAATAATAGATTTTCTTTTATTCAGTGTATTCTTTTATTTAAGGAAAGATATCTAATTTTTCTCTTTTTTTAGGTGTTTTAATTTAGGTGTTTTAATTATATTTCTCTTTTTCGTCTTTAATTATGAAAGATATGTTTTTTTTTAAATCTTTTTTCTCTTTTTTTCGTCTTTAATTTTAGTCTGCGTTTTTTAGATTTAATTTTAATTATGTTTCAATTCTGCTTTTAGTCTTTTAAAAAAAAATATTATTACTTTTGTTTCTACACTGACTACACCATTACCTTTCGTTAATAACATATGAATCATCCATAATGCCATATATATATCACTCATTAATATCATATGAATCACCTAATAATTGAAATAAATAATTGTATCTACCATATGAATCACCATAATATCATATATATGAATCACCCAATAATTGAAATAAATAATTGTATCTACCATATGAATCACCATAATACCATATATATCACCCAATAATATCATTTGAATCACCCAATAATTGAAATAAATAATTGTATCCACCATATGAATCACCATAATACAATATGTATCACCCGTTAAATCATACAAAATGTATCTATCGTATGAATCATCATAATACCCATATAATAATATCATATTTATCATTCATATGAATCACCATTAAAAAAATAAACATGTATGAATAATTAAATAAATTTATATATGTATCAATAGATTTAAAAAAAATGAGAGACATTTTAGGAGAGGAAAAAAAAGTTGCATGCATTGATAGAGTAAAAAAAATCAGGAAGGAAGATGATTTAAGCATTAATGAAAAAGAGAAAAAATTAGGAATGAAGATGATTTAATTGTTGATAATTAGAGAGATATTTTAGGGAAGGAAATCTTGAATGAGTTAATGGTGAAGTAAAAATAGAATGTGGGATTTTCTTGATATGTATGTAAAGTTGAATAATGAGTTTTTATGTAAATTTTTAAAAAGTAAAAAATATTAGGTAATATAATCTTTCAAGCATGAGATTTGTGTAATTTACTAAATCACGAACTTATGCCCCTCTTTTGTTTATCCAATAGTTTTTGGTTACGTTATTCACTGTTGAAAACAATCAGAATCATCAATTATAGTGTATAGTAACAACAACAACAGTAAAGCGCAGAAGCATAACTCATCTTGATATGGTTTTCGTTTATTTCTTTTAAAACACCTAATTTTTTATTGAACTTAATTTTATACACTACTTTAGTATTTAAAATACTTCTTTTTAGTCTAAATTAGATATTTTTTTTATATCATTTTAAAAATATTTAAAAATTATAAAAATAAAGTCACATTTTAGGATGAGTTTTATCTTTATTTTTCATAAGAAAAGAATTTTTTTTTTTTTACCAACATGGGTTGTGGTGCAACGGATGGGGTTGCTCCACCCTTAACCAGAGGTCGAGGGTTCCACCCTGGGCACAAAGAAAACTCTGTTGGGAGTGCTACCCCCGAATGGGGCCCTACCCGGCGCGAATTTGGATTAGTCGGGCTCCAATGCGGATACCAAACACCGGATGGAAAACAAAAAAAAAACAGAAAGAAATTTTTATAAAAATATATTTTATTTTTAATTTAGATTTTTATAAATAATTTAGCTATTTAATAATTTTCTTTATTATATTTATTTTTGATATATTTTTACTAGTCTAATGTATTTTATAATCATCTTTTAAGGAAAAACATAAAAACGATAAATGGAGAAATGCTAAAAAGGGAAAGAAAGAAAAGCTAACCTAAATTAGTCTAAACTAAACCTAACCCTCCCCCAAGTAACAATTACAACTAACCTAAAACAAAACCTACAGCCCTACACCTATATATATATACCCTACACACAACACGCCTATACAACCCACACCAAAACAAACAGAGAGACACGAACCAGAGAAAAAAAAAAGACATCAACTAAACTCCCGCACGGTTTTAAGTTTGTCGCTACTGAAAGTTAAGCTCTTGTTAACTTTGAAATTAGTGGATTCTAGAGGTTTTTCCTTTGCAAATCAATTTTTACAAAAGGTAACCCTCAACCATGTTTATATAAAACCTGATTACACTGTTACAAGTGATTTAATTATATGTGTCTCAAAGTGCTTATTAGTTTTTGGCTCTATAATATAAAGTATGTTTTTTATTTTGCATGCTGAATAATCTCGCAGCCTTTCGTTATTAAATTTGTTTAAAGCATAGATCAAAGTTATGTATAAATAAGTTCAAAACCTAATTGTTTTAAAAATAGTCTGTTGTGAATAAGCTAGAAGTGTTGTGAATTGCAAGCAATCAATTAAATATATCAGGTCTGGTCACGTGTGTGGTTACGTTCCTTGATCAAATCTCATAATTAAAAGGCCTTTTTCTGCCTACTCTTTAGATACATTAAATAATTAATCAAACCTAACTTATCCAAAAATTGATTTAATCATAAAGTAAATCGTGCTAGAACCACAGGAATGCTAACCCCTTACCAATATTGAAGAGTCAATTTTCACGTCCCAACTTGCACTATTTAAAAGGGTATAGAACATGACATCAACCAGTTGTTGTGTGCCTTTATATTTGTATTCAGGTTTATTCATCTAAGAATATCTGTTCTTAAGATACATCCCAACGGGTGGTTTGAAATTTGTAATATGTTATCCTCTGGTTTTGTGTATGTAAACATGCATGTATCCAGACATGCAAGTGTTTAATATTGGGCTTCTTATCGGTCCACAATTCGTATGGAATCTTATCTATTGCTTTGCTTGAAATTTTGTTTAGTATATAAACGGCAGTTTTTAATGCTCCTCCTCAAAGCAATTCAGGTAAAGAAGAATGACTAATCATACTTTTTCCCATATCCTTAAAAGTTCGATTTCATCTCTCAGCTACACTATTTTGACTTGAGTTCCTGACATAGTGTATTGAGGTACAATCCTACACTTTATCAAATACTTTACAAAAGGTCTTGGATGTTGTCCACCTAATCTATCGTATATACCGTAGCATTCTCCTCCACAATCAGATTTGACAGCCTTAATTTTCTTGCCTGATTGAGCTTCAACTTCTGCTTTGAAATTTTTTTAAAACATCCAAAGGTTGTGACATCTCATGAATTTAATAGAGATATCCGTAACGAAAGTAGTCATCTATAAAGTTAATAAAATATTATTGACCATTTCATGAAGTCGTAGGGTACGGACCGCACCTGTATGTATCAACTTTAAAGGTTCTTTAATCCTATCAGCACCTCTTATCCTTATATTTGTTTGTTTTCCCTTAATAACCTGTGTACCTTTTCAGGTTGAAAAGGTAACTTTTCAATAAGTCTCCATCAGACTTAAGAAAAGATCAATATGAGTTTCTTATAATTTCAATTAAATTCATACTAATAAATATTTACTTTTAGGCTCAAATATTAATACTTTATTAGATCATAAATTGGACTTCTTGAAATATATCATATCTATATATAATATATTAATATGTGAGTCTACAAAATAGAAATGACTAGCACTTAGTTCTATCCAACCATGTGTATTCACTTCTATCGTCTAGATTGCATTAATTGTTTATCATGTAGACTGGCATTATGTCAAGAATGTTGCACAAGATGGAAGAGAAGTTACATATACACCGCAAACATGGAGATGATCCACATGCAGCTCAAAATAAGCCAGAAGAAACTCATGAGATTAATGATGAAAGTAATGTCGATAAGAAAAAAGAAAGTCATGATGATAAGAAGAAGAAGAAGAGGGATTTGGTGAAAAAGGTAGCTGGAAAAATTGTGAAAGAATTGTTACATGGTCATGAGCAAAACTCCGAAAAGGAAGGCTATGAAGAAGAACAAGAGGAAGGGGGAGAGGACGAAGAAGAAGAAGCAGAAGAATAAGTGGAAGAAGGAGAATGAGATGGGTGTGGTCTTGAATTTAAACTCAATTTCGATTTTTGGAATTTTTATTACTAAGTGTCTAAGATTTGGGTATTAATCCAGTTGTCTTTGATTCAAATTTTATGAGTTAAGGAGCTATTAATATTTTTTATCATAATTTTACCTACTTACATGAAATTTCATAAATCATATTTTGTGATACATATTTAAATCGTGATAGTTGATATACATCGTCTTTGATACATTTAAACCTATTGGTTAGTTAAATAAGTAAATAACAGAATTACATTTATTTAGGAGCGTAAATCATGGGAGAGAATCTCTAAAATGGATTTAAAATTTAAAACTTTTCTTTAAATCTTCTCTATCTCTATCTATCTATCTATCTATCTCTCACACACACATATATATATACTAGTTTAGGTGTACGCGCCTCGAGCGTATACCTCACTTTATTGAGTTTAAACGTTACGCTAAATAGGATATTTGTTTAAATAATAAAGATGAATATAATAACTAAATTCAACATCTTTTGGAGAATTTATTTAATTAAACCTAACATTTACCAAAAAAATTGTTAAGCCGATCGACATTCATCTATCACCTGTAAACTATAATAAAATATTACGATAATAGAGATATCAAAATAATACAACTAAATTTATCCTTTACACAAAAATATTCTTAAAACAGAGATTTAAATACAATACAATTAAACGTAACCTTTATATAAAAAAACTCTCAAAGCCGACTGAGATTCATCTACCACCTGTAAATTCATCTACGACCTATAAACTAAAATAAGATAATATAATAGTGGTCACAAAGCTTCAATTTTGATGAAAATAATTCTTGTCTGAGCAAAAAATTTAACCCTAAAGAATGACTTGAATGAAAACAAAGAAGATATATATATATATATATATATATATATATATATATATATATACACACACACGTTGAATTCTATTATATTGACAAAAACAGTGAAGAAGTTGAGGGTTAGAAAATTAAGCATTCACCAATCTAGACATGTAATCGAATCAAGTTAGATGAGCATCAATCATATTTTTTTCAATAACTATATCGGTTTCTTCTCTAGTTTAACGTGCATCTCAATATTTATAGAAGTGTTTCTTAATATAGTTCTATTTTAGGAGTATTTTTCTTTCCTATTTTAGGAGTATTTTTCTAATTGATTAGTACAAAAAAAAATATTAATTGATTCTACTTCCATATATTTTAGGATCAGAACTACTAAAATATATGAAAACTTTTGATTTTAAAAAGAGTGTATTCTCTCCATTTTTTTAACTTTTCAATGCTTTCACATAAATATCATAAATCTTTTTACCTACACCACCATAATCACCTCATTATACATAAACCCCCTAACCAATTCCCCCTTACCCCATTAATGAAAAAAATGGTACCAAAATATGGTGTTTTGTTTATGTTAAATTATTAAATTTAAATTTTTTTTATACTGATCAATTAAAAAAATATTTCTAAAATAGGATAGAAAAATAATCCTAAAATAAGACTCTATTAAGAAAATACTTCTATAAATATTGAGATGCACGTTAAACTAGAAAAGAAACTTATTTATTTGTTGAAAAAATTTGATTGATGCTCATCTAACTTGATTAATTGCATGTCTAGATTGGTGGATGCTTAATTTTCTAACCATCAACTTCTTCGTTATTTTTGACAACATAATAGAATTCAACGTGTGTGTATATATAAATCTTCCTTGTTTTCATTCAAGTCATTCTTTAGGGTCAAAATTTTTGTTCAGACAAGAATTATTTTCATCAAAACTGAAGTTTTGTGATCACTATTGTATTATTTTAGTGTAGTTTACAGGTGTGATCATTATTGTATTATTTTGTTGTAGTTTACAGGTCGTAGATGAATGTCGGTCGATTTTGAGGAATTTTTTAGATAAATGTTAGATTTAATTGTATTGTATTTAAATCTCTGTTTTGAGAATTTTTTTTGTGTAAACGTTAAGTTTGGTTGTATTATTTTGATATCTCTATTATCATATTATTTTGTTATAGTTTACAGATGGTAGATGAGTGTCAGACGTCTTTGATGAACTTTTTGTGTAAAGGTTTGATTTAGTTATATTGTTTTGATGTCTCTATCATCATATTATTTTGTTGCAGTTTATAGGTGGTAGATAATGTCGATCAATTTTGGTAATTTTTTTTTTGTAGAGGTTAGGTTTAATTAAATAAATTCTCCAAAAGATGTTGAATTTAACTATTGTATTCATCTTTATTATTTAAACAAATATCGTATTTAGTGTAACGTTTGAATTCAATAAAGTGAGGTACACGCGGGAGACGCGTACACCTAAACTAGTATATATATACATATGTAGCACTGACTTTATCTAATGCATATGTATGATACATATATCTCGTATATTATACTTCGAACATATGTATCATCCCTAAATTATAGAAAGGAAACACATGTTTTTTATATATAGCAAATACATTTATCAGATATATATGTTTGATGCATGTATACTTGGTACTTGTGATTAATTCATTTTGATAAAAATTGATGGACTTTGATACTTAGAACAATATAATTGTGTGCATAGATATTCATATGTATTATACATGTAGATGCATTCATAAGTATCATGAATAAAAAGATACTTTTTTTATTATGATGCATATGCACGCATGCAAGTATATTCATATGTATCATGAACAAAAATTACATTTATTTTTACTATGATACATATGCCAGAGGTACATTCGCAGTTTTATGAACAAATACTAATAAGCTTCATATTACATATGAATTAGTAGACTATGATACATTAGCATGCAAGTACATTCATATGTATCATTAATAAAAAATAAATATTTTTTACTATGATACATATGCATAGTGGTACTTTCGTATTTATCATGAATTTTTTTTAATGAAGTGATCTTCTTCTCCATCTTCACCACTATCCATATTTAACTCGCTCAACCTTCATTGAAAAGCATTCAAATACACCAACAACTCCTCCACCACCAACGTAGTCTTTACCGCTATTCTCATCGAAAATCGAGCAATATGTTTAATTTTTCTTTTTTCTCTTAATGAGTATTGTCTTAAAGGGTTGAAAAAGATTTCAAATCAATAAAAGGTTGATGAATTAATGGTCAAGGATGATCGATGAGTTGTTGTTTACAGTGAGTATGGTGGCCAGAATCGGTGATTATCCGACGAAGGTCATGGATCTGTACAACAATCAGTGAAGGAAACCAACGGTGAAGTGAGAGTGGGGTGGAATTGAATTCTCTCCCAAAAATTCAAGGTTTGTCCATGGATGAAGTATAACAGTGAAGTGCGGTTCAATTCAATTGGGTCTCCATTAATGATATTGAGATTTGATTATGGTATTGAAAAAAATACAATTGGAGGAGAGAGATTATCAAAATTTTTGGGGAGGAGATTTTGAAAGATGAAATCTCATAATTTTGGGCTACAATGGTGGAGTTGTCTGTATTAGGTATGTATCAAGAGCAATTTTTAATTTATGAGATTTTATGTAATTTTTTAAATGGTATAAAATTTTATGTATAAATAACCCTGATATTTGGGATTTGTGAAATTTAACCTATTATATTTGTAAAATTTACCTACATAACGACATCTTTACAGATATTTACCCAAAATCCCAACATTTTATTTAATTTCAAAAAATCCAACCTTTTAGCTGTTGAAGATACATATAACTAACGTGAGATACATCCTACAGATACATTTAATAATTAAACTAATTTGCATAATTTAAGGGCTGTAACGGCTAAAGTGTCTTTAATTTAGCAATTAACCTCACTAATAATGGTAAAAACTTAATAAAATCCCACGAAAATATGTAATTTGTTTGTTATTCCACATTTTTAAATAAAATTTCTTCCATATTTCGTTTCCAGTTATTAACAATTCCTACGACTTTTTTATTATTTTTCTTGATTTATTTGAAGTAATTGCAATGAATATTTCAGTGTTGTTACGTATTCCGATGTTTGGATTAATGATATAATGTACGAGGGCTATAAGAGTGATGGAATCGTTGTTAGTGAACATGTAACACATGATAAATTGATTTCAGCCATTGTTGTAGAACTAGAAATTGACGAAAACAGAAAAAAGTTGCGACACCGTTGTTGATTCGTAATGAGATAGGTGTGAAGCTTTATATTGAAATTAAGAAAAGTCAGCCTGTTTTGGGATGTATCCATTTATCATCACTACAATAGATAAATCTGATAGTGAGATATTGTTTGATAGGAAAGCTGGTGCAATAATGTGTTTGGAAAATCTGTGTGAAGATGTTGCGGAATTAATTAGTTATAATTCAAATTGTTCTGCTACGTTGTCGTTGTTCGATATGAAGGGGAAAAAGATCATTACAGATTGCAAAAATAGTGAAGTTAAATTGTATCTATTGTTTTACAGAATATGTATCTTTGGTATAAATAACTAGTGAATTGATCCGCGCTTCGCGCGGTCGTTAAAAAGAACTTAAATATGCTTAAAAAATTGGTAAACTTTTCAAGCATTTTCAAAGTTAGTACCAAATAAAGAAAAAAGCTATGCTCAGCAAATTCAAGTTTTAAGGTCTAGAGAAGACTTAAGATTTATTTCTTGAGAAAGAAAACAAATTGAAAGAGGCAAATAACTTTGTTTATATATATATATTTGAAAGATTCAGATTAATAGAGTTCAATAATAATCTATAAAAATGTAAAAAACTTGATGACGATAGTAATTTTACATAGCAATAAACATTTTCTTATGAATTGAAATGGGGAAAGGACAAAAATGTCACTCGCTACCTAATTAGTTATACGGTGAATTAGGACACCTCTTATAAGCTAAATGATAAAAAAATTAAAGACTTCATTTTATAATCTACTTAACTTAGTGATTCTAGGTAAGGGTTCTAATTACCCTAAAGGGAAGAGATTAGGTACCTTAAAGGATCCACTAACTACGGTTAACCGGCTAAACTTAGATTAATTAAGAAAATCAAATGTTAAATTAGAAAAAGATATAAATAAGATATTAAGAAAATTATATACATCTTATTAAAATAATATATGCTAATTATTTACAAGAAAAGATTAGAAAACATTAGAAAGATTCACCCACTTTTTGAAAATTGTTAAAGATAACTCCTAAAATAATGCAACTTTATTGTCGTCAAAAGATAGTAATTATCAAATCATTTCTCTTAAAATATATACAAAACTTCCAATTAATAATTTAAACAAAAGTCTAGGCTAAAGAAAATGAGGTTAATTATGCTACATCTAGAAAATCACGTTTTTTCTTCATTGTTAAAATAACTTTAATTTTTATAATATAAAGAAAATAACAAATTAGCATATGTCAAGCGAATCATTGAGATAACTAACAAATTTAATTGTTTAAATCTATAATGACTTGAAAATTTATTTTTTATTAAGAAAAAACTCTAGTTTAAAGAAAATATTTTTTTCGGCATTTGAAATCTTAAGAAAATGCCTCATGGAATCAAATTGGAAAACTTACTATCTTTTATTTGAAATTGATAAGAAAAGGAAGTTGATTTACCATATCCAAAATAATTAAAGCCGATTTTCAAGTCTAGCAATGATAAATTCGCCTACCGCAAAACCTATATTTTTATTTCTTTCACTATTACTAAATAGTGAGTATCTAACATTGATTCTAAAGACAACCATTATTCTATATTAAAGCGTTAAAGATCTCTAACAACTCGACCAATTATTCTAAAAGGTATGTTTTAACCTATCAACTTTAAAACTTTTAATGATATAAATTAAATACATATGTCTAGGACATGCTAATTTAAAATCTAGCAGGGACCTAATTAACTTACTATCATATTTAAGAATTCAAGTAAGAACAAAGAAAAAAATTCTAAATAATAATGTCTGAAATATTAAACAAAAAAAACAATAAGTGTCTACAAAAAAAGAATAAAATTTGAAAAGAGGGAAGAGGTACTAGACTGCTAGACGGAAACACGTGATGCATCTATTATCGCTTCTCTGATTTGGACAGAGATGAAGTCAAGCCCATGAGACCCAAACGCGTTGTCGAGTTTACATGAGACAAAGAAAAAGACAAGGATTAGAAATTTACTCGATCTTATGAGAGATACAAAGTGAATTGGGTGATAAACACGTTAGTGTTTTGCAGTCACAGAGAAAATTAGACAGGGAATAGTAACTACATTGATTCAATAATATCAGTCATAGGCCAAGTATTACTCAAAAAAACGCTTCAAGCAAGTTGCTACAATCTACTAAGTTGACAGTTATGTGATTGTTTTGATCCAAAGTCGAAGCGAAATAAAAGTTGGCATATCCCATCTGTTGTAAAGAAACTTCATGACAACAAAGTTCTCATTAATCAAATTCAGAGGTGACACATCAAATGGGTTAGTGTGTCGTCAAATACTTTTGAAAGTCAAATTAAGAAAAAATACAACCTCTGAAAAAGTAACAATGAGGTTGATGGTTTGATCTAGCTTTCACAACTATACCATTTTTAGAGGCTATTTACTATCCCATTTAAACAAAGAAGGGAGGAGGCTAACAACATATTAACATTAAGTTCCGTACCCATCAAAGAAAACAAGTAAAAAAGGGCACTACTAGCGATTTAGGTCTTAATACAATATTATTTTATTCTTGTTAAGCTCGTGAAATAAAATTGATAAAGATTCCCACATTAACAACCCTACTTTATTCAACCCATAGGCATAAACTAATCACAAAGAGCTTCATATGTATCATGTATTAACAGCATGTATTGTTTAACATAGAAGTAAAGATAAGAAAGAAGGAATTTCACGCCTCACGTATTTAGATTCAAAATAGCTACAAAGAATCAACATAGAATCACATTTATTAAACTTAATATTGTAGAAAATAAGCAACATATGTAAAGCAATTCAATTTTTATTGGGCATGTATTAAGAAGGATAAGACTGGATCAACGGAATAAGGACTACTCATATATGTTACATATTCAAAAGCACAAATAACTAGTGTAAAATCCGAGCGAATGATTTAGCTGTAGAAAAAAATTAAATGGGTCTCTTTAATTAGACTAATATACTCAAATAAAATTAGTCCTGAAAAATGAGTATTTCTCACACATATTTTTTTTAGCTATGCAGAAATTTACTAGTTACTTCGAGGCTCCCCAATTACTGAAGGAGAACCCATTGCTCAACCAATGATTCTACTCTTGAAATGAACCAGAGCAATAGCAGGATTTTCCACTACCAATAAGATAATGCATCAAGTCTAAGCAATTCAAAGCTCAAGCTCGTATTAAGAATTCTACAACCTCACAGCATGTGTATCAGGAAAATGCCATGGTGTCTTTTTGAAAGATTGGGTGGTTAGAAATATAACAAAGCTGGACATTTGAAATACATGCTATTATGATTTTGATCGTCTACTTCAATTGTTTACCATAAAAGGGAAAATCTATGTTCAAACAAAATTTGTAGGTATACAAGAAATCCCCTACAATATGCTCAAGGGGAACAACTATCAACTGATTAACTCTCACAAATGTAATTGGGGATAAAATGACTGGCTTGGCCAATACCCTTATTTTAAAGAAAAACACAAACTTTGTCAGAAGTTTGGAAGAACTCAAGAGAATTTTTAGAAAAAAAAATTAGCTTTTGCTTTTAAACACGAGGCTGGTCGATTCTAAATACTGAGGCAATAGATTCCAACGATACCCCTAAGCAAATAATTAAGAGTAAATCAAAATATACATTTTTTAGCTTGATCTTGGAGGAAGAGGGCAGCCAACAACAAAGAACACCAGTTATCATGTATACACCTATTCAAACGACGATGAACATATATTGAAATGCCAGATAAACAAAGTGACGGAAAGGAGATTGCCCACATTTGATTCACATTAATACTCTTTTCTTAAAATTGAGGCAAAACCATATTTGAACAATAAGGAAGCGGAATCAAAGAGAAAACCAAGCTGCTCGCATAAAACGCCTTAAACAGGGAGATATGTGTAACAAACATGTTAACAAAACCAAAATTCATTCAACAAAGGATTCATTTTTAAGGATCTTTTTGCAATTTGTGATAAACAAAATCTAGCAGAACAAACATCACACCAAACATCTCAAAAATCTGCATTTTTTATTTTTTGCATATTGTTTTTTACCTTAAAGAAGTAATAACTATATCCAAAACTAGAGTAGAATTTCATAGTGAGCTTAAAAATGAGTTCTCGTGCTTATTTAAATAACTAAGATTCAAGTTATTGCTTCCATGTTCACACTATAAACAAACAACCTGTAAGTTTAAACCTGTAAGATTATTTTTTCATTTGAAACTAAAAATATTTTGTAAGCACCCAACCAATTAGAGACATAACAATGGAACTGCCGCCATATTCAAACATTCAAGAAAAATTACAAAATCTCATGATGGAAAGCCAAGCGTTCGGAAGTTTTAAGTCTCTTAGAGCCCTTTTCATGCTAAACCAAGAGTTGCCAATGTCTTGTAAACATACAAACAAGTAGAGACATAACTTAAGCCCCTATTACCACATTCAAGGCATCCAAACAGACATCATAACAATCTAAAATAGTCCTCCGAACATATTTAAAAATCAAAAGCTTCTCAAAGTTTATTTCAAGCTAATTCAAGGTTGTAAATATTCTACAAACATACCATCGAATATGTATAAAACAAAATGTTTCCAAAACTACTTTATCAAATTTTCAGTCAAAACAACCAGCCCCATTTAAATTGAGAATTTAAAGGATTCACTCAAACCAAATCACAAATTGCAACACTTAGCCCAACACATGTCTAATATGATAAATGGTCAGAAATTATCTTTATTTTACATTGCTTATCTTGTAATCATCCGGCTGAAAACATTCCGACTGATCGCAAGGTTAAGAATTCACTAAATTAAGCATAATATAATTAAGACGAGATAGAATTTACCTTGTGTGGGGCAGCGAACTTGGGCTTTTTCCTTGGAGATTCAACTCAAACTTATTTCGGGCAGTGAACCTGAACCACGAATCGATGAACGATTTTCTCACCAACTTCGAATGCAAACAATGATCAGCAAGAAGAGTAAGAAAAGTGTAATCGAAAACTGTAAAATAGAGCAAACTTAGTGAGTAAAAGAGTATGGTAGGCTCAAGAAATTCCTCAAATTGGTGTAACAGCTACTCGGAGAAGCTTTCAAATTTTAAATTTTTGATGTTCTTGAGAACACCAATTGTAGGTGAATCAAAAGGATTACCAGGAAGAGAAAATAAGAAAGAGGAAAGGGGTCACCTTTTCAGCTGATTTTACGGGAAAACGATGCATTGGCGTTGGAGTGTCGGTTAAAGCTTGATAGCCGTCGATTCAAAAGAAAAAACACCTTGAAACCGATTGCTCTTTGAATTTTCCCATCTTCTGATGAAATTACAGAGCATTTTTGCGAGTAGACGAAAAGAGAGATCAAATCAATAGATTTTGCCATTTGATCGATGGTTTAAGGGCCAAACGTAGTGCAGACCGTTTGAATAATATTAAAAAATTAGTTTTGTTTAGATTAAAAATTTTAAATAATTATTTATAAATTAATGAGATAAGTGTATAGATAGAATTGTTAAATGTAAGAAAAAGTTATTAATGTATTTGATAAACAAATAATATTAAGCACTTTTTTATTGTCAAAATGACTTAAATGTTCTTAATATTGTTAACACCATAAATAAGGTAAATTCTTTATAATTTTTAATTTTAATAATTTTTAAATAATGATGGATTATCTGAATACAAAGGAGAAAAATAAAGAGAAAATTAGGGGGAAGAGAAGAAAAGAAGCGGCAAAGAGAGAAAAAAAAGGAAAAATTAAATATTTAAGGATTACAAGTTGAGGGCGTTGCTGGAATTGGAGGAAAGTATAAGGAATAAAAAAAATAAATGTTTTGGTCAAATATAAAAAAAAAATAATCTAAAAAGTAAAAAATTGGATATCCAGCTTCTCACATTTTGCTTTTTTAAGCATTTTTAAAATTTTATCAAGTACTTAAAAATTTTAAAAAGAGATTAAAATTTGATTTGACTATATTTTAATCTTATCCAAATGGGCTCTAAGTCGGTTGAGTTTCAACATTGGAGAGAAATAGAGGAGAGGTCCTTAGGTTGTAGGCTTGTGGATATTTGGGTCGGGTTTGTGGGTAATTTAAGTCGGGCTGAGAGAGATTTTTATTGGGCTGCTATATGTTTGAAAAGAGTGGCCCAAAATTTATATATAAATGAATGGAGAATGGACAGAAATAGCCTATCGGGCCAAACAATTTCCACTAAAATGATCGTTCAATTCATATTGGAAAAATTACAGTAGCATATTTAACACTATAATTACAATAAATGACAATGCTTTTATAAAATTACAGTTTATAGCAAGAGTAGCATTATTTTATTCATTAACTAAGTAAGTGCATGTTTTACTCTCACTA
The DNA here is from genome assembly GCA_030864225.1 of Capsicum baccatum var. pendulum. Lineage (NCBI taxonomy): Eukaryota > Viridiplantae > Streptophyta > Magnoliopsida > Solanales > Solanaceae > Capsicum > Capsicum baccatum. Next base: position 110,852,658 of record CM061551.1, read on the forward strand.
CTTTACATTTTTCTATTTTCACTTCACTATTTCACCTCCTCCAAATATAGTCATATCTTTAACCTTTTTTTTTCATTTTTTTTTATCATTTTATTTTTTATTTTATTATTTTTTTTATTTCCACTTTATTTTCTCTCTTCTATTTCTCTTTTTTTTTTTTTTTTTCCTTTATCATATTTGAAGATAATTATCTCCATGATCTTCAAGATTTCAAAATAAAGCATCATTACTGTCTTTCACTCTCTTATATCTCTACCTATTTTTTTCTTGTTAGTTTTTTTTCATCTTGTTTTTTTATTTTGATTTCTTTTTCTTTTTCATTTTTTTCTTCCACTTTATTTTCTCTCTTCTATTTCTTTTTTTTTTTCCTTTTACGTTTTCTTTTTTTTCCTTTCTCATATCTTTTTTTTCTTTTTCTATTTTCATTTTCTTCTTCTTTTTTCTATTTTATTTTGTTTCTTTTTTCTTTTATTTTTACACTTCTATTTCTCTTTCTTCTTCTTTTTTTCACTTCTCATTTTTTTATTTTTTTACTTTTATTTTTTTGGTTTTTTTTTGTTTTTTTTACTCTTCTATCTCTAACTTTTATTTTTGAAAAGACAAATATGTATACCATATACACATGTTCGAAAAACATACAAAATTCATAGCTATACAGATCTGGATATGTATTTACAGTACAAAACATACATATGTATTTTCGAAATACATATTATATTCATATTAAACAGTAACAAACATAACTATACTATATATCTTCATATTTATTTGTGAAATACAAAGGTGACCCATATAGAATAAGAATATACATATGGATCAGGTATGTATTCTGTAAATACATATGCAGAGCTATATGTATTTTATACGGTGTTGAATTTATCTTTGAACTGTACATACTATGTCATTTTAGAGGGTAACATATGTACTTATTTGTTTTCTTTTACTATTTTAAGATATGTATATGTATTTTTTTTATTACCTATAAGTATATGTATATAGTTGTCATTTTTGTTATTGAAATTTTGTGTCCTATATGTTTATATATACATGTGAATCAGATATGTATTTCTGTAAATACATATGCAGATATATATGTATGTTTTTTACCGTAAATACATATGCAGATCTGTATGTCTATTTATTTTGTATATTTTTTGAATATGTATTTATGATATAGATATTTGTCTTTTAAAAATAAAAGATAGAGATAGAAGATTGAAAAAAAATAGAAAAAAAAATCGTAAAAAAAGTGAAAAAGGAAAAAAAAGAAAGAGAAATAAAAACTAGAAATAGAAGTATAAAAATAAAAGCGAATTTTTTTTAAAAAAGTAAATAAAAAAATTAAAAAAAAAAGAAGTAGAAGAGAGAAAATAAAGTGGAAAGAAAAAAATTAAAAAGAAAAAGAAATTAAAATAAAAAAAATGAAAAACTAACAAGAAAAAATAGTTAGAGATATAAGAGAATGCTATTTTGAAATTTTGAAGATCATGAAAATAATAATCTTCATATTTGAGTTTGATTTGAAAAAGGAATCTACTAATTTAAATAAGAGTAATATATGAGAATTTAATTAGATGGAATAATTATTCCTTATTTACTCAATTAATTTGAGTAAAACAAGGGCAGTAAATCTTGTTGTATATGTATTTGTATAGCAACAGTTTACTTAAATACAAAATACAATTTGCTATTTTTCGTAATTATGAAACTGTTGCTATAAAAGTTACAATTAAGGCTCTATAGTTGCTATTTTTGAAAATTTCCCCTTCATATTTCCATATAGTAGTGTCAAGACCCAATAAAAAGGGCCATGATGGCACTTGTCGCGACGTACCTTGACAAGTAAGCCTATCACTCAAATGATATAAAAAGAGAAAAAGGGACAAAAATACTCCCAAGAATGAAGTCGAACCATACAAGTAATTATAACAATGCGGAAAAAAATATCCAAATACCATACATTCCCAAAACTAGATGTCAATAGTATAAGAACAACTAATACAAACCATGAGTCAAATATATCAGAAATAGCCATACAAGCTCAACATCTGTCTCCGAATACTAATAGAGACATAACTACTATAGAAAGATAGAGGTGAATTTCGGACGCATAAATGTCTAACTGCTATCTTAGAAGCTTCAACAATTACCCAAGTCAAGCAAGCTGAAGTGCACTCAAGCTAGGACTTGTACCGAAAGGGCGCATAGGCATGGGTACGGTCCAGTTGTACTTAATAGGTATCATAGGCCGACCAAGTAAAGTAGTAAATAAAGCATACAAAATATACACTAAGGACACGTCATCTGCAATCAGAAAATATCCCACAGTGGTAGCTCAGACCACTTGCACTAATAGTTCTACAATATCTACACATAATATAATAACACACCAGATAGGGATATAATATACACAATATCACATACAAGTAAAACAAAAGAGGAATATGTATAATCAAGATCATCAAGTACAAATAAAGGAAGATAGAACAATTAGGCATTAACAAGTTAAGATATAAAACAAATAGATAGATAACAAGTCAATATGACAATACAAGCACAACATAAACACAATAAAGCAAGTGCAATGTATATGATAATTAGGGCTGTGTAAAAATCAAAACCGACCGATAAACCGAATCGATAAAAATGTTATTGGGTTATTGGTATTAGGCTATCGGGTTAAAGATTTTTATTGGTTTTATAAAAAAATTTATTGGGTAAACAATTCAGTATCGATTTTATCTTATTGGATTATCGGTTAAACCGATAACCCAATAAGGATACACTAAGTTATTGTTTTATCCCTATTTATGTTATATATTTAAATCTCTCTCTATATATAAATAGAGAGAGAGAGAGAGAAAGATGTGTATGTATATAGATTATATGCACTACTACTTCATAATTCAGTGATTCACAAAGTATTAACCTATTCAGGACAACAAAGGCACAATATAAAGCTCGGCTATTATCGTAATAAAAAGTTTGAAGCATTTATAGCTTCCAACAATTAGGATTCAATTTTTTTCCTAACAAACATTCAGTTCAAGTTTGAAGATTCTTGTAAACTAAAATGCATTGCGTAGGTTTTGGCTGTAATTAAGATTGTATTTTCTTATGTTAGTTGTTATTATTTCTATTTTATAAGTATTTTATTATTGGTTAAACCGAAAACCGAACCGTTAAGGACCAAAAACCAATAAACCGAAACCGATAAAAAAATATCTTATTGGTTGGTTATTGGTTTTACATATTTAAAAATCAAAAATCGATAAACCAAACCAATAACACGTAAAACCAATCGAATCGACCGATGACACCCCTAATGATGATGATGATGATGCACGAGGTCGTCGCACAACTTCCGGATCATCGCACAATCTCCGTATACATTCACGGATGCAAGCCTCCCGACATGGGACCCATGGAGGGTTCATCAACTCATATACAATCCATATATATATATATATATATATATATATATATATATATATATATATATATCCATATCCATATCTATGTCTTATCCCCGGCACGTCCCTCAGAAAGAGTTTTATAAGATGTAACATTTTCTATCATAAAAAGGTGTTGTCAATGTTTCTCAGGTGTTGCCACGGTGGTACCATTTATTTCATGAATGAGTATGATATGAGGATGTAATGGTCACAAACAATCACAATGAGTATTTCCATAACCAACCACGTGATATATTTTCACAACCAATCACAATGATGCATTTTCATGACCACGTGAGACAATATCCATTTATTATTTCCAATTTTCCATGAATTTTCAAATGTTTCATATGACAAAAGTATGAATACATATACATACATACATACATACACATACATACACACACACACACACATATATATTACCCTATAATATAAGAGTAAATGGGAGAGCAACTTAGAGTCGTGTTGCATGCCGACCTTTCAGCTGCTTGCTCCGTGATTTTACTATATCACCTCTAAATAATTATTCTATGTATTTTAAATATTAAAACATTAATAATATTTATTGTTAAATTAAATCAACGTCTTACATGAGTCCACTTAATTTTTTTCCACAAATACTTTTTTATAATAAATTATTATAAAGTCATCTAAGAATTAAAAAATTAATATTATTTATTATTAAATTAACTTGACGTCTTATATGAGGCCTACTTAATTTTTTTCACAAATATTCTCTTATAATAACTTTGCTAGATAACTTCTAATTAATTATTATGAATCATTTAAGGCATCTCTATTTCATTGATTCAATCATAATTTTATTCTATCACCCATAATTAATTATTATGTCATCTAACAAGTGTGCTACTTAAATCGGAGTAGAAGAAAAAGTACTATAAATTACTCTATAATATAAGAGTGAAGGGGAGAGCATCTTAGAGTCATGTTGCTTGTCGACCGTTCAGCTGCTTGCTCCGTGATTTTACTATATCACTCCTAAATAATTATTATATGTTATTTAAATATTAAAAAAATTAATAATATTTAATAAAAAATAAAATAGACATTTATGACATGTCTGCTTCAGCTGCTTCAATCGTAATTTTATTATATCACCCCTAATCAATTATTATAAACCATTAAGTATTAAAAAATTATTATAAATTCATCTAAATATTAAAAAATTAATAATATTTATAATTAAATTAAATTGACGTCTTATATGAGTCCACTTAATTTTTTTTCACAAATTGTTTTTTAAAATAAATTATTATAAAGTCATCTAAAAATTAAAACATAAATAATTTAAAATATATAAAATATTTGTCTGACTGTCGAAATTATACCAATGCGCTTATATTGAATTACCATATTTAACAGGTTAAAATATCTAAAATATAATTTATTATATATTTTAGAAAAATACGTAAATAATATTATAGAACACAATAAGTAACAACTTTTAAAAAAATTAAAATACAAAATACTTGGTTGACTCTCGAAATTATTAGCGCCGCTCAAATTGGAATAGTTAAAAATATAATTGACTATCAATGACACAGAAGTTTGGATAAAAAGAGTAATATGTAGTATTTGAAAATTACATAAAAAGTAATACAAATTAGAGAAAATGGTCATTTACCCCCCCCCCCCCCCAACCTTTAGTCGAAATCCCAACTACACACTTAACATTTAAAGGAGACCTATTACCCCTTAAACTTACCCCCTAATTACTAACCTGTCAACATAAACCACTTAATAACATATCAATGCATTTCACGCGCCTGGGCCCATGTGATGTTCTCATTTTTCTTTATAAAAATTATCTCATCTCCTTTCTCTTTTAACCTTTCATTTTTATGAAAAACTTTTCATCTTCATCTCTCTTCTCTCTTAACACCATGATTTGATCTTCTCTTTTTTTTGGGGAGATTGTTGTTGTAATTTAAACTTTTGGTTGTGGATTTTCAAACTTTTGGAGCTCCCTCAGGTTGGGTATCCAAATCTGCAATTCTTGCACCAAGTTTCCTTTGATTTCTTGGCTTAGCTTGAGCGCCTCATGGGGTTCTACGACCTCCCGATTTAGGACTTCTCCAATTAGAATCAGAGCTTCAAATGGTTCCAAGAATTCACCTTAATCTTGGCATTTGAGCTTCTTAATAACGTTAGTGTTGATCTCTGAGAATAATTAAAGGGGAAATGTTTTGTTTGTTAATGATAAAGGGAAGAGTTCTCTGCTAAAAGAAGACACATAGACAATTCATAGAGGAAAATATTTGTTTATGTACTTGCCGCTTAGTACGTGGAAAGTTCAATTCTTGCTTCTTCTAATTTTGCTTTTCTGGACTCTGTTGCCCTTAGTCTTGTATAATTTGGAGTAATGAATCATGTATAATTTGTTCCATTTCACTTCATTGATGGCTTTAGCCTTACGTTTTGAGCTCATTGTCAAGTTCTTGGATGAGAAAGATAATGAAATTGGAGATAAGGAAGATGAGAAAATACCATTAATGACTTCAAGAAAGATGAGAAAGATAATGAAATTGGAGATGAGGAAAAATTTGAAACAAAAGGTCTTTAATGATCCGAAGAAGTTGAAGCTCGTCAGTGATGATTGTAATTTTTTTATGGTGATAACGTTGTGTTGTAATTTTAATTGTGAATTTAGTGGTGGGTGAAATTTTTATGACGAGATATAGATTTATTGATAGACTACAATGATGATGATTTAATGATAAATCTGATACTAACAAGTTGCAGTAAGATTCTAATAGTGTATTTGATGATGGGTGATAATGACGGTAAAATGATGGTTTAATGGTGGATTTGTGTTCACAGTGAAGAAGAAATCATTAGAGTGATATGGATTTTTTTTGGATTTTTCTGTTTTAAGAAAGAGAAGAAGATTAAAAAAAAAGGTCTTTTTTTAGTTGAAGAAGATAACATTATTTAATAATTAAAATTAATGAAATCTATTATACATGTGTCACTTAAAAATATTGATTTTGAATGGTTGAAGCCTCAGCTGACGCGCCTATTGGGGGTGTTCTCACCTCCCATGACAGCTCAACAATTGGAGGGGTACTAAATACAGTAAAAAAATGTTTAGAGGGGTAATGAGACTTTTATAAAGGTTGAGTGTGTAGTTGAGATTTTGGCTAAAGGTTAGGGGTGTAATAGATCATTTTCTCTATAAATTATAATAGTTAACAGCTTAAAATATCAAAAAAAAGTTTAATCTGTTATATTTAAAAAAAAAATGTAGAAAAATACTATAAATCATAATAATTAACAACCTAATAATTTTTAACTATATAAAATATTTGGTTGATTCTCGAAATCATATCAATGCCACTTAAATTGAAAGAGAAAAAAGATATTATAAATTTCAATAATTAAAAACTTAAATTATTTTAAAAATATAATTTACTATCAATGCCACAAAAATTTGAACCAGGAAAGTAACATTATTTATTTGAACATTACATCAAAAGTATTATAACTTCCAACAGTTAATAACTTCTAAATTCTATTTTGTTACATAAAATGAGACCAAAAAAAGCATATACACAAGCTTTTTTCATTTATAAGGTTCTCATTATCTTGCCTTAAAGTCTTATTTGCGTGATTTAATCTTTGAAAGGCCACTGTCATTGCGGAACACTAATCACAAAAAATAATTTTTTCTATGTCTTTTTTTATATTGTATTGGAGAACTCCTGTCATATTTGATCTTAAAGCTGGAGTAATATAATAATTTGACCCCAAGCTTCCTCGGGCATAGTCTAATGCTTCTGTGAGGTCGTTGAAGCCTTTATAAAGAGGTGTTGTATAATTTTTTATAGAGTCTATCACCTCTATCCATGTCTGAAATACTCCCTCTGTCTGTTCCCTAACAACAACATAAAATTTAAATCTGTTAGTAGTATTTTTCTCAGTAAATAATAACTTAAAGCATTTAAAACTAAAATGAAATAGTCATTGTCTTTGGGAGTCTTATTGTAAGATATCCATAGATTGTTGATCAGGCATATCTGTTGTTTATCTATTCACACGTCTGATATGAGTTTGAAGGTTGGGTTGGAGGGCTAATAACTGATCAGGTTGTGTGGCCCAAAAATAACTATTTCATTTCAGTTTTAAATACTTTAAGTTATTATTTTACTGAGAAAAATACTACTAACAAATTTAAATTTTATGTTGTTGTTAGGGGACAGACACATGGAGTATTCCAGACATGGATGGAGGTGATGGACTATAAAAAATTATACAACACCTTTTATAAAGGCTTCAACGACCTCACAGAAGCATTAGACTATGCCGGAGGAAGCTTTGGGCCAAATTATTATATTATTCCAGCTTTAAGACCAAATATGACAGGAGTTTCCCAATACAATATCAAAAAAGACACAAACAAAATTATTTTTTGTGATCATTATTCCGCAATGATCGAGGCCTTTCAAAGATTAAAGCACGCAAATGAGACTTTAAGACAAGATAATGAGAACCTTATAAATGAAAAAAGACAAATGACAGAACATATAGATATTCTACAAGATCGTATCAAAATTCTTCATTTTGAATTATCTCAACAGACTCAGCATACCTATGGAACCCGACAGTGGTTCCAATGAGTTCTCCATCTCCTTTAAAAATGGATAAGACGGGTGTGCATTTCCTAATGAATACAGAGAAACCTACTGTATCGGGTAAAGATACAGCTAGTCCAGTTTGAATATTAACTGGTAAAGACTTATCAAATCCGTTGATGGTTGGGACTTTGCCAAAAAGTGTAGGGAGAATTCTCTCAGCTAGTTTCAAGATAACAGGAACCCAGAAACTAGATGAAGGAACGTCCTCATCTACCCAAGCCAAAAATAAGAAGGGTTATGGTTTTCATTTACAAAGAAGGAAAAATGATAAAAGAAATATAGAACAAATAGTAGCAGACTCTATCAAAAAATTACTAGCAGAGCAGCCTAAAGAAATAGCAATGAAAAATTCAGAACCTGAGTCAATATCTAGAGTTTTCTTAATACCAAGAGAAGAAACAAGACCCAGAACGGGAATGAGACTAGGACTGTCAAGTAGAGACAGTGAAGAAAATAATCCAGCAATGGAAGACTATAATTCAGCTATGGATCAATTCGCTCAAGTCCCAAATGCAGAAGATGATTCTGGAATGAATTTCTCCCCAGACGTCTTATACAATTTAGACACGTAAGCAGTGACGGTACTCATAAAAAGACAAAATCAAAGACGTATGCAATAATGTAAAGGATGAATAAATGGAAAATAAATGGATGGATGAGAATTAAAGAGGAGACATAACCATGTGACGGTGGGGGCCACCCGACATGCTAAAGTTTTTCAAGATATTTGAAGTCCGTATTTGAAATCCGCCAGACGCCTATAAATACCCCCATTTTAAACTTGAAAAGTAGAGGAGGTTAGAGAGAAATCAAGAGTGAGAAAAGATATTGTGAGTTTTAAGAAGTTTATTTCCAAAATCTGTTTCTAAGTTAAAAAAAAAAACTAGAGATAGTTAGTAAATTGTGCATAGTTTTTAAGTTTTTTCATCCGTAGCTGCAAAGCTTTTTAGGGACTCCCGAAAAGGAAACGTCACTTCTTCTTAAGACATGTAAGTATTCATTACTAAGATCATTGTAATTTTCTCCCCAGTTTGTAAATTATGTCTATTATATCAATTCCATATTTTCTTTAAGTTGTTTTTTTTTCTCGATATTATATTGTAGGTCTGATGGCCGTGCGAATTACCGCTAGCCTTTCGATCCTATAAATCTTGTACATTACTTATATAAATACCTCTAGTATATGGTTATTCTCTCAGCGTTTATCAATAACGATGGATTAATCTGTAAATTTCTAGGGAATTAAAAGTCCGGCAAAGAGTTGAAAGGACTGTTGTATCGTCTCGGGGTGTGATTAATGTAGATATTGCTAAATACCTAAATATGAAGAGAAAGAGATGAACGGGACAAAAAAAAGGTCCTTTTTGGGAGTAAATATACGTTGATCTTTATAATTTCACTACTACACATGACTAAGGATAACGGAGGAAGGAGTACTGAGTAGGATTTTACACCATATTTGAAAAATTATATATCGCAATACACCAAATCTACCACAATAGGCATTTGCAATAACACAATACAATTATTCATATGTATTCAAGGCTATCAACATCATATAGGACCCCACACGGTAGTATGTATCACGTAAGATCGCAATTTCAACAATTATATCACATATAGGCCCCCACACGAACATAACACGTAGATAGCCATTTTTCATGATTAGTTCTCACCCTTAACATGTATTTTGTACCATCATTTACTATCCCGTACAGTCTGAAAGGGTTAAGCCATAACCTACCTCGGATGCCGAAATCGATTCGCTATACTTCGAACCCACGACCTTGCCTTCCACGAACGATCCTGAAATCAGCTAAAATCAAGAAATATAGAATCTACGCGTCAAAACAAAGCTAACGATACTCATATTAACTACTTTTGGTTTAGGGTTAAAACGACCCCCTGAAATAAATTTTTGAAAAAGAAGGATTAAATCGTAACTTTACTTCAAAAAGGTGTTTTCCATATTTTTAGAAACCTACAACTGAAACCTCAAGTTAAATTAAGTAAAAAACGAGGTCCAAAATGAAGAAAAACCATTTTTAAGCTTTACCTGATAAAATATTTAAAATCCGTGTTAAAATTAAGAGTCGGAGTATATAATATATATATATAGAGAGAGAGAAAAGATAATTTGACATCTCCTTATAACCTTCATTTCTATTTATCTTTTTTCTCATTTTTTTGGGACTTTCATTCAATTTTTTGTGCACAGTTTATTAACTAAATGACTTTAAAAAACTCCAAAAACAAATGTAGTTTTTTTTTATTGGTCAGAAAACAAATGTAGTTAAAGCTCAGATAGTAAATAATCAAGGTCCTTAAGAAAAAGCAATAAATGGCCAATGACCTCATTTCATTATCATCCCACGTTGTACCACATTATGCCAATCACAATGGCTTTTCAAATATTTTCCTATACGGTTTTGTGATTAAATGTTGCTTCATCCTCATTATGTGTAATTAATGGATTTAATATGTATTAACTTTTGATTAATTATGTTAATTTTATTCCTTTTCATACTCTATAATTTGTCCTATATATAAATTGAAATTGGATATTTTTCACATTATAGTTTGCTTAGCTTGTTTTGTTTTTAATTGAAATAATTAAAATTTTAGAATGATGTATTCTCTTTTTGTTTCGAGTTGATTTTAGATGTGGTATGTGATAAAATTCAATAAAAACAACAAGTTGGATAATCTGAATACGATTTATATTAACAAAAAGGTATTGAATTACATGATTTTTATTCTTTTATATTTAATTACATGATTTATATATGTATGTATATATATTGTGCTATATACAGATTGAAAGTGAATCTTTTTCATATAGCTTGCTTAATCTGTTTTTCTTTTAATTGAATTTTTCGTACAACATATTTTTTCTTTCAGAATTATTCGAAAATAATTTCATTTCAAGGTAGAATTTGGATCTTCATACACTTTATTAGTGTTCTTGATCAGTGGGTGCTAGTCCAACTGAAAATTAGTTCTATGATTAGTGTTCTTGAATTTGTTTAAAATTTATTACTGAATTTTGAGTGTCATTTTATTTATTGGTGAATGTTTCGAAAGAATGTGATTTGTCAGGGTGTATGTATATGTATTCAAAAAGAATGTTGAATTAAGTTGTACTTTTCGTTTACTTTGATTTAGTTATCGTTTGCTAATCTCATAATTAAAATTAATATGCATTAATTTTTCTGGCCTTTGTAAATTGACAAAGATTTGTGTTATTTATAATTTATGTTAACTAATTTAAGAGAAAATTTTACTATGATATTAGTTTTGTTCCTTTATCATTTTGTAAAAGATTCAAGAAAAGATCTTTTTACGGGATAGTTATAATTCCCTGAAAATTGAGAATGGCAATGGAACAAGAGAGGCGGAGAGGAAGGTTGGCACAAACATTCTTTTTTTAGTTTTAGTTTATGAATTAACAAATTCAACGGGGGAAATGGTGTAGGTGTAGCAGCCGTTGAAGACTCAAAGTCGTTGAGTATGCATTTTACTATTTTTCAATTGCAATTGAGTTTCAATTTTTATTTAGTAAAGAATATTAAAGTAAAAATCAAAATTTAATTTCTTCAACTTGGTTAATTCAACATAAAGTGCAAGTAAAGTAAATGTTTTATTCCTTCTTTTATGAAATGTGGGTTTCATAAATAATTGACTATTGAAAAATAATTGAACTATGTAGATAATAAGTTCCTTTTAAATAAAAGGACATAGCTTTTTCTTCTTTTTGAAACTAATAATTATAATTTAAAGACTACACTAAGCATGTGCAATGCAAAAGTCGAATTATACTTTTCCCATAAATATTTGGAGAGTTAAGAACTATTTAAAGAAATATAGGACATAATTTTTGAATAATTTAAAATCACTATATATATATATATATAAAGGAGAAATATAAGGAGGTGATGTGACACCTCTTTATGATATCCATTACCATTTGTCTTTTTTGTGTTTTTTTTTGGGCATTTTTCTTATTTATTTTAGTTTCTTATTGCACATGAATGAATATTACAATTACTATTCATCCATTTATTCTTACTCTTCAATGTAAAAATTTAAATGACTTAAAATTTCTTTAAAACTCCATTAATCTACAATTACTACTCATCCGTTTTTTGATCTTTGGATTTTCATTTTTCAATGTGCTTTTAAATGAACATGTAATATAACTTTCTCTTTATAAATAGAGTGCATTTCATGGTCTTTTGATTATCATTTGTCCTTTTCATAAATGGTCAAATTCATAAAATTGACGTTAAAGATGATGGAATACAAGAAAGGTAGAGTTGATGTTAAAGATGGTGGAGTACAAGAAAGGTATTAGAAATTATTTTAGAATTTTATAGTCTTAATTTTCTATTATAAAAGTTAAATAACAAGTACATTTATGTTTGTTTTACTATTTGTAAGTGTGGTGTATATTATGAAATTGATAATGATTTATTATTCATTATAAGGAAGACATATGTTGATCGAATATTTGTATGTATGACTTCTATGAAATGTTAATTTTACTTAATAATATTTTTTTTTATATATGTATACATATAATTCGAAGGAGGCTAAAATTTTTTAAAATCAAAACAACATTTTTTTAGGTGTGAATTAATTGCAATGAGAGAGCCAGTGAAATCTTATAATGAAAAGTAAATTATTTGTTGATATTTAAGCATATTTCATATATTACAAAAAAATGTGTTATTGAAGTCGGTGGAATACAAGAAAGGTAGAGTTGATGTTAAAGATTGTGGAATACAAGAAAGATATTAAAAATTATTTTAGAATTTTGTAGTCTTAATTTTCTATTGTAAAAGTTACGTTTATTCTCCTTTTACTATTTGTACGTGTGGTGTATATTATGAAATTGATGATGAAGATATATGTTGATAAAAAATTTATATGTATGACTTCTACGAAATGTTAATTTTACTTAGTAATATTTTTTATATGTATACATGTAATCTGAAGGAGGCTAAAATTCTTTAAAATCAAAACAACATTTTTTAGGTGAGAATTAATTGTAACGAGAGAGCCAGTGAGATCTTATAATGAAAAGTAAATTATGTGTTGACATTTAAGCATATTTCATATATTACAAAAATGTGTTATTGAAGTCTTTCTAAAAATATTTTATTGCATTAAATTTTATCGTCATAACAATATAATGCTACAAATATAATAACAACATGTTGGTTAGGCGGGATATGGAGCAGTTGCAGCTCACCGAGGACATGACCCTAGATAGGAAGGTCTGGAGGACGCGAATTAGGGCAGAAGACTAGGGCCAGTTTGGGTCGCTAGTGTAGGGTTTTACTTGTTGGGGGTAGTATTCTTGTTATGATTCCGTGCTCCTTGTTTTAGTAAGAGGCTGGGTGCTTTCCCCTGTTTCTTTCTATTTATGGCTGCCGTATTTATGTTATTTATGTTATGTTATTTATGTTATGTAGTCTTGTAACTTTGTTCGGTGCTTTAATATGTATTGGCCTGGTATCTTGTGTCTTGAGCCGGGGGTCTATCGGAAACAGCCTTTCTACTTCTTTAGAGGTAGAGGTATGGACTGCGTACATCTTACCCCCCCCAGACCCCACCAGGTGGGAATACACTGGGTTTGTTGTTGTTGTTGTTGTTGTCTTGCGTGTTATATAATAGTGGATGAAGTTGTTTTACAAAGTAAAAAATAAGTTGAATAATAAATAAAAAAAAGATCAAGACAACAGAAGATATAAACAAAATAAAATAAAAAAATTTCATCTTTACTTCAAAAGAAGACATAGAGCCCGTTTGGATAGGATTAAAAAAATTATTTTTTAGCTTAAGTGATTGAAAGTTTAAAATAAATAATTTTAAATTAAGCAGATAAGTGTTTGGATAGAAGTGCTGAAACTGAAAAAAATCTGTTGATGTGTTTGGTAAACAAGTGTTGTCAATCACTTTTTTGTTGTCAAAATGACTTAAATATCCTTAAAGATGTTAACACATAATAACGTGAATAATTTATGATTTTTAATTCTAATACTTCAAAAATAATTTCTATTTAAATACACTTTCAACGTAAAGTGATTATGCCAAGTCAATTTATAAATATAAGTTACTTTTTAATTTTTAAACATTAAAAAATAAAATTTTTAAAATATTTTTTATATGAATATAGTATTATATTGTAATATTGCAAGCTTGTAAACAACATAAAATTTTTAGGAATGAAACAAACTATTAAAAAGAATTAATTATTAAAATTTGAATAACATGCAGGGATTCTATATGAACGGATAGAGAAGAACTTACCACATGCTCGATTTGACGATAAATTTTTTGAGTGTTTTCTTATGTAATGATGGATTCTCTGAAAATAAAAGAGAAAGATGAAGAGAAAACTGGAGGGAAAAGATGAAAAAAAGCAGCAAAAAGAAAAAGAAAGAAAAATCAATAAGGGATACAAAGTTTAGGGTATTGTTGGAATTAGAAGAAAATATAAGGGATAAAAAGGTAAATGTTTTGGTCAAACCTAAAAAAAATTTAATCTAAAAAGTAAAAAGCTGGGGGTATCCAGTTTCTCAATTTTTGTTTTTTTTAATCCACTTTTAGCTTTTTTTAAACTCTTTTTAATTTTACCAAACACCTAAAAAAGCTAAAAAAGTGATTAAAATTTAGTTTGACCAGATTTTAATCCTATCCAAACACCCTCATAATATAGCAACATAGTATTTCCTAAATTAAGAATCACAATTTCTAATACTTAAAACTTTTCCGCTTTAAATTATAACTATGGAGAAGATTGAATGGAGAATAGACGTCGCGGATTATTCAAGTTCAAAAGTCCATGTTAGATGAATCTCTCTTTCTCTCTCTCTCTAAAATAGAAATATAGGACATGTGCCGCCCCTCAATGATCAAAAAAGTCATTTTATCTTCTTTTTTTTTCATTTATTTATCATTTATCTATTTTTTCATATTAAATACAAAATTTTCTCATAAAGAAAAAATAATTCTAAGCATAACGGTTTCCTTCATAAAAAGAAATAGTACTAGGTATAACGGTTAAAAATAATTCTAAGCATAACGGTTTCCTTCATAAAAAGAAATAGTACTAGGTATAACGGTTATGTTTAGGTGAAGGAACGTAACTTTTTTTCCTCATTAATTCATCATAAATAAATGACAATAAATATATCTTCATTTATATTAAGCCCCAAAATCATGCATCATGAGATAGAATTATTCAAGAAACTTGACTGTCTCCACAAACATCTTGACATTCTGTTTTCTCTGTTAGAATATTTTTCAACGGATAAGTTTTCTGTTTATATTACATTACTTTGTTTTCTATATTTTCAGTTGTTCTTCTACACTATTATTTATGAAGAGGTTTTATTTAATTTATATTTACAAATATGGCGGGAGTTGTTTAGTAGTACTACCTAATTCTTCATATTTTTTGTTAGACTATTTTATATGTTGTCCAATTATTTTTTATTAAGGTTCTAGAGGCTGATATGAGGTTTATGAAGAGGAACAAGAGTTGAACTTTGAGGTATTCATTTGCTTATGACAAGCAAACGTGTCAAGGAGCAAGATTGACTATTGTTTCTGACACAATCATTGTAGGTTCTGCATGTAATTATCTTGAAAAAAATAAAACATGATGAATTTTTAGGACGAGGTGCATATTTTTTATTTTAAATAAACTCAAAAATTTTATGAGAAACACAGGGTTTGTTTATAAATAGTATGATTATTTTAGTTTTGTTCTTTTATTTTTTCAACATTATTTTAATTTTGTTCATGTTATAAAAAAATGGTGCATTCTTTCTCCTGAATTTAAAATAGGCTTTTCAAATAATATTATGACATATATTTTAACGACATACTTCTTAATGCATACAACATATTGAGGTATATTTTGGAGATATTTTTATTCAATTAATTTAATTCGTTGAATTTTGTAGCAATGCAAACTTTATGAAGATCTAACAACTAATTAATCCTTTTGTATTGTAAAAATGTTTTTTCACTTATGTTTGGGCAAATAAATTTGTTTTCTTTTTATCACTTTGTTTTTAAGTTTTCTATCATTTCTTTCTTTACCTTCCTATAGTAACTAATTCACTAGCCACCTTAATAACCATTTTATTTATCTATTTAGTACTATTTTTAACATCAATTTACGTGCTTTCTTAAATTCTCTCTTAATAGTATTTTATGGACTTAACAAGTGATATTTTAAATTTGTAGATGAGTTATGTGTGTATATAATTTTATGGTTTAATAACTACTTTTAGCATTCAATATTTAGGAGATAAATTATTTCGTAAATTGTCAGCACCTTCTATAACCGCACGAAGCGCGGACAACTTCACTAGTATAAATATAATTATAAAATGGCGGGAGTTAAGATGACTTTGTGAGAGAAATAATGTTATAACTTTTAAAATGTTGTATATTATGTGAGACAATACTAAGGCAATAGAATATTCTTATACAATTTGTTTAGGTGACCTTCAAAGTTATTATTTGCTTGAATTTAGTAAGGTACTCCCTCCGTTTAAAAAAGAATGACGTACTTTTCTTTTTAGTCTGTTTAAAAAAGAATGATCCCTATTCCTTTTTAGCAATACTTTAATTTCAACTTTCCACATGACATGTTTAGGACCACAAGATTAAAGGGCATTTTTGTACATTTGACACTACTTTAATTTAAGGTCACAAGATTTAAAAGTTTCTTTATTTTCTTTAACTTTGTGTAAAGTCAAAGTAGGTCATTCTTTGTGAAACGGAGGGAATAATAAAAATACATAACAAAATGTGAATAATAAGTTGTCTTTGAAATTTAAATTTTAATCTATTTGGATTTAAAAATTAAAACATCTTTTACATTAACATATAATAAAATATTAATTTATAAATTTAATATAGTTTTTAATGATCGCACGTAGTTCGAACAAATTATCTAGTTATAAGATTAAAACATTATCAAGTGAAAAAGAGTGAAATTGGAGTTTAAAATCAAGTCCTAAGATTTTTGGAATTTTGAAATATTAATCAAGAAATTACTAAGAAAAGGGTGAATTCTTATCTTAAATTCGTAATAAAATCAAGAAATAGATATAAATCTAGCTTTTTAAGCTCCCACAAGCTTCACTTTTAAGCCCCACACTATTTTAGGGTTTAATTCTCAAGAGGTAAGATGAAAAAAATGAGCAAAATGGGCCCCAAAACTGCTTTAGTAGTGCAAAAAAATCTGCACCAGCTGAAGAAAAAAAAACTGTTTTTTTAAGTCCAATCCGGACTTCGACGGGGTGTCCGATTTTCATTCGGGGTCCGATATATGCAAACAAACTATGTAACCATATTAAATTAGACGCTCCGGACTCAATGGAGATATCAGATTTTCAAAAAATTATTATTTTCACAGAGTTGACTCCCGAAATTCGAAATCATAATTTTTCAAATCGAGGATTGAATTGAGATTTAGAAGTCGTAAATTCACATCAAACATGTTACCACCCTAAAATCGATATTTTGTAGTTGCTGACGCAGTCTAATTTTCTATTCGAGGTTGTTTCGATCAAATATGGATCCCACATCCATATTTCCAATTTTCCATCTTTTCGACCAACAGGTCGAAATAAGCTCGGGTGCATAGGGACCCAAATCAAAGGTTTATCTAGCCTAAAATTGTTATTCCGGAGCTGTTGGCACAGTCCGTTCAGTCATCCGTCGCACGGATCAAAATATATCCACATAAGTCCAAAATAAGGCTCCTGAAGCCATTAAATACCACAATATCGCATAAATGGTACCACAATGCATCGAAAATCATGTCAATCACCCCCACACCTTAAAAATGCCATAATGCAACCACGTAGAGGGTTAAAATAGCCAAATCATGCAAAATCATAAATTTTACATATTTCATCAAAAAGTAGGTCGTTACAAGTAGCCATTCGACTCCTTGTTAATGATTCCTCTTTCTCTCGATTTTTTTTGTTTGTTTTTCCCTACTTTTTTCCCATTTCCTCTTAACGTTGTTAATTTTTTTGTTTTTTAAAAAAGTTACCTTTCTTTTTTTTTTTTTAAAAAAATTTAAATACAATTTTATAGTTCTCTTATTTTTTTAACTAATCAGAAAAACAATCACGTAAAATATTATGATTTTTTCAAACAAAAAAATATAAATTTATAAATATTTTAATTGATACTCTTTTTTATCAATCAAATACCAAAAGTATATTTTTATAAAAAATAACATATTTTATCCAATGATGATACATATTTTATACATTAATGATACAAAATCTGTTCATATCGTGTACAAATATATATATATATATATATATATATATATATATATATATATATATATATATATATATATATATATCATATACAAAACATATATTTTATATTATAGTTATACAATTTCTATATATTTCCTACACATGTACATATTTTATACAATAATGATATAATTTTTATATATATTGTCTACATCTTTTATACAATAATTATAAAATTTCTATACACTTCCTATATATACATTCTATACAATAAAAATATAATTTTTATGTGTATATATATACGTATATATGTATATATATAATAAATATACAGTTTCTATACACATTTGATATAACAATTATACAACTTCTTTGAACATTCTATATAGCAATTATACAATTTATATCCATTATATACAATCTTTAGTTGCTAAAATTAATTAAATACGTATTTTTGTGCATTTTCGTTGCACATTATACCCTACTTTATACATATTTTATACCAATACATCTTTTATACAACAATGATATAATTTTTATACACATTCTACATAGTTTTTGTACATATATTTATTTAGATACATATTCTATACAATAATTATAAAATTTAATACAATTATATTTAATTACTAAGTAAAAAAAGATCTAATTTATTTTATTAATTTATTTGGAAAGGAAACCGGATTTTTAACCTTTTTTCTTTAAAACAGCAAAATTAGTCCTGAGAAACCTTTTTATTAGAAATGAAATGTATACAAAATTAAATGGACCATTCTTAGCCCAGCCTATCGGCCCAACCCGAGATACTCCATTTTCTGACAAAATAAAAAACAAATAAGAAAGAAAACGGAATAAAGGGCCTGAATGAATGACTAGTAGCCCAAAATTAGAAATGGCCAATTTGTGGAATTAGTTAAACCGACTGGCCATAATATGTCCACTAGTCCAACCATGAGCCATTAGTTCCTTTAAGGGGTAGCTTACATATATTCTAGATTTTTAATGGGTTCTAACACTTTATCCCATAATTTTGTTTAATTACATCATATTCCGAATTTTGATGTTTTTGATACATCTATTATACCGTGATACATATAGGTTGTGATATATTAAAAAAAATATTTTTTAATTAAGAAAGTAACGGATTATCATTTATTCTGGTGAGAAGATCATGCACAATCAGTTACAAGGAGAATTTCTGAGATACATCAGCAATACTCAAGAGCAACTTTCAAATTTCAAGCAAACCATATGTATTGATTTAAATTGTATCAAAAAATTTCGTCCTTCTTCCTTCTCCAATTTTTTGATTATTTTCAATGGAAATTATATCTGTGCTGTTGAGGCATTCCGGTGTTTGGATTTCACAGACTAGGTACGACAACTATCGGATTGATGGCATTATGATTCATGAAAACGCTTCATACCAAGATTTAATGGATGCTATATCAATTCAATTGAAAATCGACGAATCTCTGAAAATAATTCATGCCAAATACATTGTTCAAGAAAATTCATCAGTAATGAAGATTCATAATGATATGACTATGAGACTTTTTTTGAGATTTTGAGACATGCACCAAAATTTGAAATGTATCCACTATGTATTACAACAACAAATAATGTATTTGATAGTGATAATTTCAACGCAAATGAATTCCAATTGAGTGTCATGATATTATTGAGTCGGCTGAACTTGCATTAGCTATAGTTGATAATGTTGAAGCTCTATCTGTTGTCGATATGGGTATTAAAGAATTAATAATGAATTACAGTATTAATGTTGTCAAGGTGAAACAAAAGTATAAAAACAAAGCAACACTTGTATCGGTGATGCATAACTATGCAATCAAGCATAAGTTCAATTTCAGAGATGAGAGATTTGACAAACAAAGGTTCAGTTAATGATATTTTATTTTAGGGATACATCTGGATATTACGTGATACATTTTTCTATATTACTATGCATTGATGCTTTTAGTTTTAGTTAGTTAATGTTTGTGATACCTTTATAAGCATTGACCTAGATATTGTATGTGAAATTTATGATTCATACATTTTTTTAGTTTACTGTTGTAGCGTCCTAAGAGTACACCTTGGGCGTCACACGGTGCTTACAGTCCCGAGGGACCACAAGCTAACCCATGATCTGGTACCTGCTGTGAGTACTGAATAATATAATGATAACGCAGAAGAAGAATGGTTATGCCATAAGGTTTTAAGAATTGGAAACTGATAAAATCTGTAAATACCAAACTGATAAAATAATCTGACAATATCAACTGAAGTTTGAATTCTGAATAACTGACTGTAGTATCTAAAAGCCTCTAAACTGACTAAATATGAGTTGGTGGGACAGGCCCCAACTAACTCCCACTGACTACAAAACTGAAAGCATGAAATAAAATAATCTATCCTTAAAATATGAGGACTCACCACTGCTACTGCTAAAAGCCTGAGAAGTCTAATCGCGATCTGGAAACTGGACGTTCGAACCTATGATATGAAACATCATAGCGTAAGAAAAGGGCATGAGATCAGTACTTTGAATATACTAGTATGCTAAATGAGGTAGGCATATATGCATGGTTTCATGAAGATGAATAAATAATCGTCTGAATATATATACGAATAACATACGGTACTAAATAGCGTGCATAAAATCTGTAAATATCAAAGATACATGAAAACTGTAAGTACTGATGATACATGAATTTGTATATACTGGGGAGGCAAGACCAAGCATATAACATGATCTGAATACCATCTGTAAACACTAAAAATCTGATAACTGAGTTATTGATAACTGTATGCTATGGTCAAGAAACTGAAACTGATAACTGAACTGAGACTGTAACTGAGACTGTGGGAGGTATCATCTAACCGACAAGCCCCAATCTTAGCTAATTGGGGTCCAACCTATAACCCCAGTTAGAAGGGTGTTAGTACCATGCCACGGATAATAATGCTGGCTATGTGGATCCACTAAGCTGGGGTACTGTGTTGTCTCGAAGGACTAAGAGTGTCAAGCCTGAACTGACGGGTGACCCCTGCGAGATAGTCAACCCTAAACTGACGGGTGACTTCTTATATCCTATGTTGGCTACGTAATTTTAGAGTACAAGGACTGTTACTAACGACTCTGCTTATTTGACGGGGAAGCTGTCATCCTTGTAATCGCTCGGTGCTAAATCCTATTCCCAACTAAATGACACTGGATTACTAAACTATTTTGAGTTTAACTGACTGATTTGATAATACTCATATTATATTCTGAAGCTATTCTGTATATACTGAAATGAGACTAGGTAAACAGCTATGGTTTTCGAGTATTCAAAACCCCAGGACTCAAAAGCAATAATAGTAAAATAATGTCTAGCCTAGAGGACATAGCATGAAAACTTTTATCAAGTACTTATTCTTGTAGGCATTTTATCAAACACTTTTAGTTCAAAGTTTAGTCTAATCATGGGAATGACATGGAACTTGAAGTAATAGTATGAATTCAATATCTATGATGCTAAATCACGATTCAGCTCGATGAATAATAACATTAAAATATGTGAAATTTGATAACAACAATAATTCCATTGAAACATAGTGTAGAATCCAAGTTCATGGAGATTTATGGTTGCAAACATGATTTAAAAATCAAGATAACTTGAAAAGATCATAATTTTACAAATAAAAATGGATATGTGGACTCCATGGGTGAAAGAAACCCATGGATGAACACTTAACATATTTGGGTTGATGAATTCGTGAGAATTGATGGTTAGTTCTTGAGATTTGACCTTGATTCTTGAAGGTTAGGGTTTTGTTAATTGAGAGAATGTTCTTGATTTTGGGAAAAAATTGAATAAAAACAATGACTAATTAGGTTATTTGGTATTAAATTTCGTGTTTGGGTTGACTGGGGTGAGGGAAAAAGACTTAAAAGCCCTTGGAATTAAAACTCGAAACTAACTGAAAAATCCTGATTTGGAATGTTGGCGCGATGCGGCATTATCACGTGTCACTGGAAATAGACAATTGGGAACTGAGGGCTTGGCGCGATGCGGTGGAATCGCGGAACCTCACTGGATGGGAATTTGGACCTTAGCGCGATGCGGTGGAATCACATTGCCTTATTGGAAATTGACATTTATGAACTGGGTCTATAGAGCGATACGCCATTATTGTGGAGAAACACTGCAATTTAACAATTGCCATTTGGCTGGCCTCCGCGACGTGGTGAAGTTCCAATTGGCACACTGCTTTACAAAAACGGCTCTAACTCTTCACCCAAATATCAGATTTGGGTGAAATTTATATCGTTGGAAAGATGACTGAATTTTCTATGCAATGGTAAGCTCTAAACTAAAAAATACTAAGTATTTTGAAAAAAATTAAATGGAATAACTGATGTACTAAGAGTTAAATTTAGGCTAGGGAAATACGGGGTATTACAATATCTTCCCCTTGGGAACATTCGTCCACGACTGAGACTGATTAAGCTAGAGAATACTGATAGATTGAGTTTACATACTGAACATGCATATCTGATGTATGAATACATGGTTAAGCTAATTCATGAATGCATGACTGACATGGGAATGATATGCAACGATAATTGAAGTTTGTGGCTATAACTGAACATGGAACTGAGTAAATCTAAGGAGGACTATTACCTTAAAGTAAGTTTGAGTTTGCATAGAAGAGGTGAGGGTACTTGGTCCGCATATCTGTTTCTTCTTCCTAAGTAGCTCCCTCAACGGACTGATTCCGTAAAAAAACTTTGACTAGTGGAACTTCTTTGTTCCTTAGTCTACTAACTTGATGATCTAGAATTTCGATTGGAACTTCCTAATAGGAAAGACTGTTCTGAACATCTACACTTTCTAAGGGAACAACTACAACTGGGTCACCAATACACTTCTTCAACAATGAGACATGGAACACAAGGTGTACTGAAGCCAGATCTGAAGGCAACTCAAGCTCGTAAGCTACCTATCCGAAATGATTGAGAATTCTGTAAGGAACGACATGTCGGGGACTGAGTTTCCCTTTCTTACTGAATCTCTTCACTCTTTTCATGGGAGAGATTTTTAAGTACATAAAATCACCGACCTCAAACTCGAGATCTTTTCTCCTCACATCTGCATACGATTTCTGTCGGCTCTGGGCTGCCCTAAGCCTTTCTCTGATCAACTAGACTTTCTCTAAAGAATCAAAAACCAAGTCAAGCCATACTACTATGGCCTCACCCACTTTAAACCAACCAATTGGAGACCTATATAACCTACCATAAAGAGCCTCAAACGGAGCCATCAGGATACTGGAATGATAGTTGTTATTGTACGCGAATTCAATCAAAGGCAAGTGGTCATCCCACCTACCTTTAAAATCAACAACGTAGGCTCTTAACATATCCTCTAGAGTCTGAATGGTCCTTTCTGCTTGACCGTCTATCTGAGGGTGGAAGGCTGTACTGAGGTAAACTTGGGTACCAAGACCCTTTTGAAATACCTTCTAGAAGTGAGATGTAAACTGACTACCTCTATCTGAGATGATAGATAAGGGAACATCATATAACCTAACCAACTCTCTGAGGTAGAGTTTGGCATAGTCTTCGGCCGAATAAAAGGTATGAACTGGTAAGAAATGAGCTGATTTAGTCATCTTGTCAACGATAACCCAAATCGAATCATGTTGATGATGAGTACGAGACAAACCCATCACAAAGTCCATTTTCACTTCTTCCCATTTCCATGTGGGAATTCTAAACTCCTGCATGGACCCACTAGGCTTCTAGTGCTCAATCTTAACCTGCTGACACGTGGAGCACTTAGCTACAAACTCTGCGACATCTCTCTTCATCCCACTCCACCAATAGATCTCCCATAAATTGAGGTACATATTAGTGGCCCCTAGATGAATAGAGTACGCGCACCATGCGCTTCTACAAGAATTCGTTGCCTCAAGTCATCTACACCTGGCACACATAGCTGATCCTAACAGCGCAGCACACTATCTCCCCCTTGGGAGAAAACTTCTACCTTCTGATCTCTGACTGACTCTTTCAGCTTTACTAGATTGGGATCTCTATCCTGCTTTTTCTTCACCTCAGAAACTAGAGATAATTCTGAGCTACTCTGCATGCACACACTACCCTCTGCTGAACCGACTAAGAGGACGCTTAGTCGGGCAAGCTGATGAACTTATTGAACTAACTTCTTCTTACCATTCTCAACATGAGCGACACTATCCATAGACAATCTACTGAGAGCATCTTCCACTATATTGGCCTTGCCCAGGTGGTACAAAATACTCATGTCATAATATTTCAACAAATCTAACCACCTTCTCTGACGCAAGTTCAAATCTTTCTGTGAGAACACATATTGCAAGCTTTTATGGTCTGTGAACATATCAACATGCACCCTATACAAATAGTGCCTTCATATCTTTAAGATGAATACTATAGCTGCCAATTCAAGATCATGGGTGGGGTAATTCTTCTTATGGGGCTTAAGTTGTCTAGAGGTATAGGCTATGAACTTACCTCTTTGCATTAAAAACATAACCCAACCCAACTCTAGAAGCATCACAGTACACAACAAATCCATCTGAACCATCTGGCGAAGTCAAAACTGGGGCTGAAGTGAGTCGAGTCTTCTACTCCTGAAAACTCTTCTCACAGGAATTGAACCAATGAAACTTGACTTTCTTCTGAGTCAATCTGGACATGGGGGACGCAATAGATGAAAACCCTTTAACAAACCGATGGTAATAACCAACTAAACCCAAGAAACTCTTGATGTCTGATGGAGAGATGGGTCTGGGCCAGTTTCTCACCACCTCAGTCTTTTGAGGATCAAATCTAATGTCATCGCCGGAAATAATATGGCTAAGGAATGCTACTGACCTTTGCCAAAATTTGGACTTACTAAATTTTGGAACAACTGATGGGTCCTAAGAGTCTGAAGTACAATTCTGAGGTGATCTGCGTGGTCATTCTCACTATATGAATAGGCAAGAATGTCATCGATAAAGACTATAACGAACATGTCCAAGTAATGCTTGAACACATGATTTATTAAGTCTATGAAAGCTGTTGGGGCATTAGTAAGACCAAAGGATATAACTAGAAATTCGAAGTGACCATACCGGGTTCAGAAAGCTATTTTCAGAATGTCACATTCTCTGACTCTGAGCTGATGATAGTTGGATCTGAGGTCTATCTTAGAAAACTAACTAGCACCCTGAAGTTGGTCAAACAAGTCATCAGTTCTAGGAAGTGGATATTTATTCTTGATGGTGACATTGCTCAACTGGCGGTAGTCAATACACATTCTGAGAGAACCGTCTTTCTTATGCATGAATAGAACTGGTATGTCCCACGAGAAGACGCTGGGTCTGATGAATCCCTTATCTAGGAAATCCTTTAAAAGGTTTTTTAATTCTTTAAGTTCGGCTGGAGCCATTATGTATGGCGAAATAGAGATAGGCTGAGAGTCTAGGAGAAAGTCTATTTCGAAGTCGATTTCCCTTTCAGGAGGAGATCTGGGAAGATATTTAGGGAACACATCTAGAAATTCCCTAACTACTGAAACTGACTCAAGGGTTGGAGTCTCTGAATTAGAGTCTTTGACTCGAATAAGATGGTAAATACACCCCTTGGATATCATCTTTCTTGCTCTAAGGTATGAAATAAGCTGACCCTTAAGCGCTGTAGTACTACCCCTCTATTCTAAGACTGGTTCATTTAGGAGCTGGAAATGAACTATTCTAGTTCTGCAATCAACTGAAGCATAGCATGAGTGGAGCCAATCCATGCCGAGAATGACGTCAAAATCCGTCATCTTTAATTTCACAAGATCAACTAAAGTAACTTTCTGAGATATTATGACTGGACAGTTCCTGTGTACCTGCCTAGCTACAATGGAAACACCTACCAGGGTAGACAATGAAATGGGCTCGGCTAAGATTTTGGGATTAATTCTGAAGTTGGAAGCTATATAAGGGGTTACAAAAAAAGAAGAAGCTCCAGGGTCTAATAAAGCATAAACATGTAAATTAAAGACCTACAACGTACCAGTAACTACATCAGGAGATTTTTTTTGATCTTGTCGGGACTGAAGAACATACAGTTTGTTTGGACGCTGACCACTGGTAGCACTGGAAGCGGCACCCTGCTGAGTCGGGCGACCGACTGGAACTGACGACTGATGGGACTGGCCCTATTGGCGTAACTCCCTACCTTTCTGAGCAACTACCCAATATTTCAAAATTCGATAGCCTAGCTTACCATACCCAAAACACACATCACTGTTAGCTCTACACTCACCCTGATGATTCCTACCATATTTCTGACATAGAGGATTCGTATGGGTATTGTTAACACTGCCTTGGGACTTAGAGCCTGGAGCCCTATCCCAATTATCATTTCTGAATTTGGGCACTGGGGCACTGGCTGAAGAGGGTACTGGGGCTGAAGACCTCTAACAAAACTGAGGGTGGTTACCACCTTTTGACCTTGGTAACTGTAATTAATACTACCTATTCTAGCCCTTTTGTTATCCCCCTCTCTCTCCTTAGTCTTCTACTTCCAAATCTGTTGAGCATGAACCATCAACCTAGACAAGTCCATCTCCCTAATCTGCATTACGATCCTAGACTCCTTGACCACACTATCAGATACACCAAATACAAACTTGCTCATCTTGGATCTGCTGTCAGCTACTACATGAGGGGCATATCTGGCTAACTGAGTAAACTTGAGGTAATACTCCTTCACGCCTATGCTGCCCTACCTTAATTTAATAAAATATAACACCTTGGCCTCCCTCAACTCTAATGGGAAAAATCTGTCTAAGAAGGCTGTAGCAAACTCTTCCTATTCTACAGGCCTTGCATCTGCACCCCTATCTACCTTTCACTACTTAAACTATGTATAGGCTACATCCTACAACTGATACGCAACCAACTCAACGCTCTCACTAAATATCACCCCCATAATATCTGTTACCTTTTGAACCATATCTAAGAATTCTTGTTGAATCTCTTCAGACTTGGATCCCATGAAGGAAGGAGGGTTTATTCAAGT
Organism: Capsicum baccatum var. pendulum; assembly: GCA_030864225.1. Classification (NCBI taxonomy): domain Eukaryota; kingdom Viridiplantae; phylum Streptophyta; class Magnoliopsida; order Solanales; family Solanaceae; genus Capsicum; species Capsicum baccatum. The sequence goes on from CM061551.1 coordinate 110,880,166, forward strand.
GAAGTCCTGAATCTTGGTTGAAATAGTATTGGCCACTGGTTTAGCCTGAATAGCGGTTGACCATTTATTCTGAGCTGCTACGGAATTAGCTAGAGTGGTGAACGTAGCTCTGAATTCTGCATGGGAGACATGATCGTCCATAGGATCTGCCTGAACGGACGAAGGTGCTGGATGGTTTCTTGTTCTTCTTTCGTTGTTCTTTTTGGGAGACATGTTCTGTAAATAGAAGGAATAAATAAATTAGACAAAGAGTTTAACATGCGCATCATGCTCAGTCGCACGACGTGAATACTGGAAGAAGGGAAACTTTTCCTAAATGACTCGTAGCCTCTTGTCCATAGTGTAGCGCGCTACACACCCATGCACAAAACTCTACTTGATGCGACTTTCAGACTTCCTAGGATACTTTAAAACCTTAGTATTTGATACCAAGTTTGTAACACCCCAAGAGTACACCCTGGGTATCACACGGTGCTTATAGTCCCGAGGGACCGCAAGCTAACCCATGAGCTGGTACCTACTGTGAGTACTGAATAGTATAATGATAATGCGAAAGAAGAACTATTATGCCATAAGGTTTTAAGTATTGAAAGCTGATAAAATCTGTAAATACCAAACAGATAAAATTATCTGACATTATCAATTGAAGTCTGAATACTGAATAACTAAATGTAGTGTCTGAAAGCCTCTAAACTGACTGACTATGAGTTGATGGGACAGGTCCCAACTAACTCCTACTAACTACTAAACTGAAAGGATGAAATAAAATAATTTGTTCTCAAAATATGAGGACTCACCACTGCTACTGCTGAAAGCTTGAGAAGTCTAAGCGCGATCTGGGAACTAGACGTTCGAACCTATGATATGAAACATCATAGCGCAAGAAAAGAGTATGCGATCACTACTTTGAATGTACTGGTATGCTAAATAAGGTATGCGTATATGCATGGTTTCATGAAGATGAATAAATAATCATCTGAATATATACAAATAACATAAGGTACAGAATAGAGTACATAAAATATGTAAATATCAAAGAAGCATGAAAACTATAAGTATTGATGATACATGAAATTTGTAGATACTGGAGAGGCATGACCAAGCATATAACATGATCTGAATACCATCTGTAAAAACTAAGAATCTAATAATCGAGTTACTGGTAACTGTATGCTATGGTCAAGCAACTAAAATTGAATAACTGAACTGAGACTGTAGGAGGTATCATCTAACCGACAAGCCCCAATATCAGCTACTTGGGGTCCAACCTGTAACCCTAGTTGGAAGGGTGTTAGTACCGCACCATGGATACTAACATTGGCTATGTGGATCCACTAAGCTAGGGTACTGTGTTGTCCAAAAGGACTAAAGGTGTCAAACCTGAACTGGCGGGTGACCCCTGCGAGATAGTCAAGCCTAAACTGACGGGTGACTTCTCATATCCTATGCTTGCTACGTAGTTTTGGAGTACAGGTACTTCTACTAACGACTCTGCCTATCTGACAGGGAAGTTGTCATCACTGTACTTGCTTGGTACTAAATCCTACTCCCAACTGAATGACACTGGATTACTAAACTATTCTGAGTTTAACTGACGGGCTATTCTGTATATACTAAAATGAGACTAAGTAAACAACTATTGTTTTCGGGTATTCAAAAACCCCAGGACTCAAAAGAAATAATAGTAAAATAATGTCTAGCCTAGAGTACATAACATGAGAGCTTTTATCAAACACTTGTAGTTCAAAGTTTAGTCTAATCATGGGAATAACATGGAACTTGAAGTAATAGCATGAATTCAACATCTATGACGCTAAATCACGATTCAACTCGATGAATAATAACGTTAAAACATGTGAAATTTAATAACAACAATAATTTCATTGAAACATAGTGTAGGATCCAAGTTCATGGAGATTCATGGTTGGAAACATGATTTAAAAATCAAGATAACTTGAAAAGATCATAATTTTGCAAATAAAAATGGATAGGTGGATTCCATGGGTGAAAGGAACCCATGGATGAACACTTAACATACCTGAGTTGACAAACTCGTGAGAATTGATGGTGAGTCCTTGAGATTTGACCTTGATTCTTTAAGGTTAGGGTTTTGTTAATTGAGAGAATATTCTTGATTTTGTAGAAAAATTGAATAAAAATAATGACTAATTAGGTTATTTTGGATTAAATTTTGTGTTTGGGCTGACTGGGGTGAGGGAAAATGACTTAAAAACTCCTGGAATTAAAACTCAAAACAGACTGAAAAATCCCGATTTGGCATGCTGGAGCGACATGGCGCTATCTCCCGTGTCACTGGAAATAAACAATTGGGAACTGAGGGCTTGGCGCAATACAGTGGAATCGCGGAGCCTCACTAGATGGCAATTTGGCCCTTAGTGCGATGCGGTGGAATAGCATTGTCTTACTGGAAATTGACAATTGTGAACTAGGTCTATGGCGTGACGCACCGTTATCGTGGAGAAACACTTAAATTTGACAATTTTCATTTGGTTGGCCTCCGCGACGCAGTGAAGTGCGAGTTGGCACACTGCTTTACAAAAACGGCTCTAACTCTTCACCTGAATATCAAATTTGGGCGAACTTTATATCGTTGGAAAGCTGACTAAATTTTCTATGCAATTGTAAGCTCTAAACTAAAAAATACTAAGTATAGGAATAACTCATGTGCTAAGAGTTAAATTTAGGCTAGAGAAATACGGGATATTACAACTGTGCTTTGTGTTTTCTGGTTAAACTATAACAAAAATTGAGATACTTACGAGTTATGTGAATTTATAGAGATTTATTAACTTCTTTACTATTTTATTATTAATTGTGAAACATTCAAAATGCTTAACGTACATATTGTTCATTTGTAGTTTAACATTAAATTAACATTTGTGATTCATACTGATAGTTTATATGGTCTGATTTTATTTATCGAATTAGATTAAAAAATTATATGATACATCTGAAATCTATGTGATACATTTGGTTGTATTTCTGTGTAATTTTTTTTCACAATTAGATATTAATTATACATGATATCTTTAGCATACTTGACATATCAGTTGAAGTTTGAAATTTCTGATTAATATTTGAAGGTTATGAGTAACTGTAAAAGTTGTGAGATACATTTAGAACATATGTGATACATTTAAAAACAATATAATAAAGATTAATATTTATGATATATTTTAATTTTTTTCTTTCAGTTATGTTTTGATGTGTAAATCTCCAGAATGTAGTTGGCTATTCAAGGCTTCATGTATGCTTGGTTCTGATACTTTCTAAGTAAGATATTTCTATGATGAACATACCTATCCTAAAGGACTGAATGTTATGACATGCAACAATTTCTTTTGTTGCTGGAATAACTGCGCCAAAGTTGTTGAACCATAAAAGATAATCACACCAAGTGACATTATTAAAGATATGAAACGGAAATTTAGTTTGGAAATAGATTACATGAAGGTGTGGCGTGCTAAAGAACATGATTTAAATATTTTGAGAGGGCGCCCAGTAGATGGATACAAGAAAATGCCTACCTACATATACATGTTGAATTCTGTTTATCCCAATTCACATATAAGGATGCATAAGTCGCCTGAGAATGAGCTCTTGTATCTATTCATAGCACTATATCCATTTATTAGGGGATTTGAGTATTGTAGGCCTGTTGTGGTAGTAGACAGGAGTCACATGAGTAGACCATATAAGGAAAAATTCTTTTTAGCCAGCACACTTGATGGAGCAGGTATTGTTCTTAGTCTTTTTTTCTTTCTAATTGATGATAGGTGTCATATAAATTAGACATAACTAGAATACATACCCGATACTAAAAATATTAATCATTTCAAATTATATGATTCGATTTGTATAACCACGTTTAATTATATTGCATTAACTAAAGTTTAATTGTCATCTTAAGTTTCATTAATTACAATGTATATACCCAGTAATACTTGAAATAAGAGTTAGTCATGTCTAAATGAGTGCGTTTGCATTGGCAAAATAATCATTTGATTAAGTTGAGCTCCCTTTAAACTTGGAATATTTCATTTTTGTAAAAGCATATATCTATTCTGAAGATTAGGAAGTATTTGTAAGAACAAAATACCGAGTTGCAAGTCCTTAAATACTTAAATGTTTAACGACAATTAGAAAAAAAATTTAGATATCATTAGCTTTTGATCCCTTGTGTGTAAACAAAATAACTTTTGTCAATATGTTTTCACCAAAAAAGCAACAACAACTTGGCAAGATCCTTTATTTCGATAAAGAAATTAGCCTTGTCCAAGTAAAATATAATAGAATTAGATTCAGACACCATCGAGATTTTTATTCTTAATGTTTAAATAAAACACTCAGAATATGCAATGACAATATGATTTGACATAACTTTCGAGAAAAAGAAAAATAATTATACATTACATATAATATTTCTTGTTAACACAAACACTTGTCGACTAACATAGGATAGAACTATCAATTATTGTACTTTCCTGGAAAAGGTCAAAAAGAAAAAAGTTGAAAGTGATATAAGGAATATACATAATTATCACAAAAATGGATAGTGATTTCAAAGGACAAATAAGAGACAACAACAATAACATACCAGTGTGGTCATTTTTTGACATGTAAAAGTAAGATCTTACTTATATTCGAATGCAAAAAACCTCATGGAGAAGGGGAATTTCTCTTATGCTTTATCTTCTCATCCTTTATCTTACCCATTTTTTCTCGCACCTTTCGCACTCATTTTGTAAACACTCATCAAATGTGCAGCCAAAGAGGGTATTATTTGTTGGTAACAATTTCAGAAATTTATTTAGTTTATTATAGATTTTAAGGCATGAAAGAAGAATTGCAAACATAACACATATCTAGTGTTCTACCTAAAATCAAATACTGAAGTAATCTTCTAATTGAAAGATTTTTCACAAAAAAAAAGTGAAATCTGCTTGTATCCATAGAGATAGAGATAAACACTGATTGAAAGAGAATAGAAAGAGAAATACCAGAAAGTTATGGACAATGATGTAGAGAGTGGAGAATGTGAGAAGTTATAATATCAGTTTGTATAGGGTAGTTAATCTATAGGTTAGTATTTTTTTTTTAATACATATGTTCAATTTAATTAATCTTTATTAAGTTGGATTATTGTAGTGTTGACACTTGTCACTTTTGCCTCTCCTATTATACATAGATAGATGATTGTTTGATGTTATGTATCAGGTCATATATTTTCACTTGCTTATGGGGTTGTAGATTTTGAGAATGATTCTTCATGGACATGATTTTTCTAGCAATTTAAATGTGTTTACGGTGAGTGCGATAATATGCGTGTTGTCTCTGATTGACATAAAAGCATAATCAAAGGTGTTAGTATAGTCTATCCATGTATACCACAATTCACATCTATTTGACATCTATGAAATAATGTCTTCACAAATTATAAAAAAAAAGGACAAGCTGACCAACGAGTTTTTTGTCATGGCTAAAGTGTACAAGTTAGATGATTTTGATGAGATTATGTGTAAAGTGGAAAAGTTTGACAATAGAGTAAAGGAATATCTCAAAATTGTTGGATAGAAAAAGTGGTCACGAGTTCATGCTCCAATAAATAGGAGAAAAATGATGACTTCTAACATTGTCAAATGTATCAACTCTCGTCTTGTTGAGGCACGTGAACTGTCTATTTTAGATTTTCTTGAAAAATTTCAAATCTTATTAAGTGGTTGGAATCGAAAAATAGAGATAGGTCGAGCTTTCTTGCTAAAAGCTCATTGGGAGGTAAGTTTCAACAAATTCTTGAAATGAACGAGGCTAAGTCATCACGTATGTTGGTAAGTTATTTAACAATTATGTAACTGTCACAAAATTTCTTTGCAGAGTTATGGATCTCTATTGACCGCAGATGTATCATAATTATACATCCGAATATCAAATATATCATAATGATGCCTCTGGAAAGATATGCCATCACTTTAAAAAATCATTAATAATACCTATTTATTCAGTAATTTTTATCATTCATGTTCTAGGATGATTAGCATATCTGTACATTAAAAAATATTTATAGGTTAGGGAATCAACGAACTACATCTACAGTGTGTATGAAGAAGGAAGAAAATACATACTTTGATTGGATAATAGAACATGGAACTGCGGTAGATTTCATCTTGATGAGATACCTTGAGGGCATGCTATTGCTATTTTGAAAATCAAACATGTAAAGAAAATGAAGTCATACTATTCAGATTACTACAAAAAGGAGACACTAGTAAAGACGTATGAAATGCCACTGTATTCAATGTCCGATAAATTGGATTGGCATATACCAGCGGAGGTATTGGAAGATGTGATTTTGCCTTCAAAATGTAAAAGACCACCAGAAATACCTAAGAAAGGGAAACAAAAGAAAAGTAGTAAAACGTTTTCATCAACTTCAAATTGTTGTGGAAAGTGTGGGCGTAAAGGTCATAACAGACGCACCTGTAACTACTTCCTAAAGGAGTTGTGATATGTTTGTTTGAATTGGAATATGAAATGTTTATGAAGTTCATGTTATGAATTCAATAATTTTAGTTAATCTCTCAAAAACACATTTCATGAGATATCAATTAATTGTTTGTAATTGATACATATTAAATGTTTGAGAAAGTTATATGATTCATATTAAACATTTATGAAAGTTATGTGATTCATATTAATATTGTCTACATTAGTTTTAACATGTTATCTGGTACATTAGTGATACTTTTTACTAGTTAAAATAAATGGTAAAGTATAGAAATGACACTTTAGATCAAACAAATTTCACAAAAATGTTCATGGAATTTAAATTTCACTTTTTGGCCATTTCAATTTATTGGCTTGTTTTATACAGTTTCTACACACATTCTATAAAGTTTCTATACATATCTTATACATATAATTATTCTATACAAAAATTGTATAGTTTTGATACACAATTTATACAATAATTGTACTTTTTTTTTTACACATTTTATACAATAATTATATAATTTTTATACACTTTTTATTATTTTTTATTTATATTTTATACATATACATATTTGATAGAACTATATAATTTCTATACATATATCTTATATAAATACATATTATATATAACAATTATACCATTTTTATATAATTATACTTAATTATTAGTTTTAAACAACTAAAAAAAAGCGGAATATTTTTTAGTTAAAAAAAATTTGTAGCAAAAAAAAAAACTGAAAATATTTTTAGAAAAAGGCCGAATGGCCAAGTTGAAAACTGCATTAGTATTGTATATGAATTGTATCAATAAGATCTATAAACTGTATCTAAACTACATGGGTCAAAATGACCCAAATTAAGAAAGAATAGAAAATGGCTATTATGTGGCATTAACATACCCGACCGGACATTTTATGCCCATAGGCCAAAACTTGGGCTATTTTAAAAAAAAAAGAGTTATACCCTGGCTTTTTCCCTAAAATAAATATGATACATATATGTGATACATTTTAAACTCCTTAACTAATTTTGAAAAAAAAATTATAATTGTGATATATATAATTGTGAACGTTATATGATACATATTAAACGTTCATGAAAGTTATGTGATTCATATTAATAGTGCGTGAATTTGTTTTAATACATTTTGATATATCTGATATATTAGTGATACATTTTTTTAGTATAAATAAATGAGACGCATATATGTGATACGTTTTAAACTCCTAAACTAATTATGAAAAAAAAGTTATAATTGTGATTCATATTACTAGTAACAAATCTGTAATATATAAATCAACTTTATATGTGTTTCACTAACTTGTGTAGTCAATATGTTACACAAATATTTACATTACCTAAAATATATCAAATATATGTATCAAACATGTAACAAACAATGTCAAACACAATCATAACCTATATAGCGTCAAAATATGGTCCAAAATGATTGGAACGCCTCATTTTGTAATCGAAAAGTCATGACAATAACGCTAGACAACTGAAACTTTAAAACAACCAATGATAGTCTCGACAGTTATAAAAAAAACTTAAAACTTAAAAGCAGTAGATTTGAAATATCCAAAAAATCTGACCACATAACAAACAGTTACATTAAATTGTCAAACAATAACTACTATACAACTACGGCTCGACATCTATTATATGTGTATCCTCTGATGGAATGAAGGTGCATTTAGGCCTAGGCGGATCCTTATTGTCACTAATATATCCATTAGATGCCTTGTTCAGCCCATAATTCCATAACAATGATGTGTATCTGATACGATGCAACCCTGAATTAAAATCTAAAGAAGGTATTTGAAGTTCATCACTTAAAAATTCAGCATATGCCGCAACAAATAATCCAAAATCCCTACAGCATACTAATAGATTAGTTAGAAGTTTCAGTGGTCCGCTATGTAAATCCATATATTTAAAAGAAAAAATAATACATACAACGTGTTACTTGATTGTCGCACAATATCATCAATAAATTGAATATCAAATGTATGTTGGTCTATTTTTTTCTTGTATGCTTTCAATAGTGACTAGTCCATGCATTCTTTCTTCTCAAGAAAATCAGATATTGACAAGTAAGTTGGCAACATTTTAGCAAACTCTTTTATTTCAACTGTATGATCATCAGGACCTTACAACGAGTCATACAAACGAATGCATCTTTTCTTGAGCACTATGACTGTCAACACCCAGTGAAACGATCCCTCATAGTTTATTGGCACGTAGACATCATTAATCAAATGCCATGGAAGACCTGTTGAAATGCATATACCTTAAATAATTTCACAAATGGATCTCTCTACCGATACAATTTTCATTGAACGAACATTTTCCTCCTGAGAGCTTAGAATAGTCTCTGATTATATTCGGTGATAATGAGTGTATGTGTCATGAATGTAGTTATTAAACATGCAATTAATGGTGATATATCTATATTTATTGGTGGTGTCCAGTTTTATTTTTTCGCGAATATAGTAGAATATCACATCGATATACTATAATGAAAAATTAAAATATATAATGACAATTGATTCATACATGTGATACATAATGCAAGTGCAAATTATTTGATACATATAAATTCCTATTAACATTGTGACTGAAAAATAATATAAATATGAGTGTATGAAGAATATATAAATGTATCAACTACTTTGTATATAATCCACATATATGAAAGAAAGTACATAAAGAAAGCAGATTTGAGACAAAATCTTTATACATAGTACACCACAATAATCAGAAATATAAATTTATCATTTTTTCATGATAAAGTATTTAATTTAAGTGATACATATATTTGATTGAGGCATACCTTATCATTCCAACATGTATTTGATTGTGTCATGCGGTAAAATTAATTTATTTTTTTGAATGTGCAACAACAAAATCAAGCTTCGATTTTAGGTCAGCGTATTTGACCGTGTAGTACTCATTCTTCTCTTTTCTGTAAGCATATTATGATTTCACACAGTATTGAGAATAATAAAATATGTATATGGTAGTTTGAAAGATGATTCATCATTCTTACCTAATAGCATGGGTTTTATAAAAGCCAACTGATAACCAATAAGAGAACTTAAAGAACAGTTCTTCAGCATTTAGTTCATAAATGTTGTGACCTTCAAATGGATAGTTCAACTTTTTGCAAGACTGGATGACTTATTTATCTTTCGATCCAAAATAAAGAACATTAATGTATGATGACTGAAAAACTCTCGAACGTTGCCTATTTCTTCAGGCAGGTGTCTTGATAACATCTAAGGCACAGTTTTGCAACGGGGACCTGTTACATAGTTGTAATAGCACTGTCACTAATAAAAAACTGAATATCAGTGTTGTCTTACGGATTGTATATGCTAATAGCTGTAGTAGCACTATCAATGATGAAGAATTAACTATTAGGTCTGCCTGGAGGGTAGGCTGCAGACAATGGTGCAACAACCAAAGAAATTATTTTATCTAATTCTACAGTTGTATTTTGTAGTTCTTCTTCAACCTCCTGCATGACATATGTAAACAGTGCACTTTGTGTGAAATTGAATTATGGATAGGTAGTGATTAAACTTTCAATATGTATCCAAATGATACATCTTGAACCATATGCATCAAAATGATATATTTTGAAATATTAATGAATACATATCCAATATTTGTTACTGGAATCTTAGATCAATTTATAATCATATTAAAATTTGTTACTGAAAAAGCTATTATGTCACATAAAAATTTAAGATTAGTTTGTAACCAATACAATGAACAATTTCAATACTTCCAATATTGACAAATAAACTGTAAGAGCAATTAGAAACGATTGAATATATAAGTAAGTTGCTATTACCTTTAGGCTCTCATCCCCAAGTCCTTTATCTAATTCTTGGACAATATTATGCATCTCTTCTTCTTGAACCTTGTATTAGACCTACTATCAGCCTCCTGCTTGAAATATGTCAACATTGAACTTTGTGTGAAGTTGAATTATGAATAGGTATACTAGTAACATGAATATGTATAAGAATGATACATCTAGAACCATATGTATCAAAAGGATACATCTGAAAGTCGTAATCAGAGCATATCGAACATTTGTTACTAGAATCTTAGATCCGATTAAGACCAGTTTAAAAATTATTACTGAAAAAGCTATTATGTCATATAAAAATTTAAAATTAGTTTGTGCCTAATACAATGGAAAATTTTAGCACTCTCAATAATGACAAATAAATTGTATGAGCAACTAGAAACAATAAACCATATAAGTAAGTTGATATTACCTTTAAGCGCTCATCTTTAAGTCCTTTATCTAATTCTACAGTTATATTATGCATCTCTTCTTCTTGAACATTGTCTGTAGACCCAATATCAGCCTCCTGATTGACATTTGTAAACAATGAACTTTGAGTGAGATTGAATACTACATATAGGTCATTTTACGATTGACTTGTGGTGTTGGATAACACATGGTTAATGTTCATATATTTCCATAATACAATTATGCAGATATATATGTATCATATTGATATATGAATCATCATTAACATAATATACAGATATATATGAATTATATTGACACATATTTATGGAATTACTTTTATTTCTAAATAAATATCTATAAAGTTATAACATTGCACATGTAATAGTTGAAGATTGATTTTTTTTTAAACGTTATACTTACATAAGTCTTAACATAAAGCTTTAAGTCATCCAATTCTAACATGGAAAGTGACTGCTTTTTGTTAACAGTAGCAGTTGCATCAGGTGCATTCCTATCCTCAAAAGTATGCACAATCGTGTTTTTTTTCAATGAAACGGCAGGCTCTATATGAGTTCTTGATGAATCTGATGGTTGTTTCTATTTGGACAATGACACTAACTATTTTTGTGTCTTAGAGACACGTGAACTCATTTTTTTACCCCACATTAATTTTTTGTTTCTTCGTAGAAGGGTGTGAAGATGGACCAGCATCACTCATCATTTTTTTAAGTAGATCTGCAGTTGGTGGAGTACTAAAATCATCAAATTCATATTGAATTTCAGTCGGAGTAGTCCTTTCATCTCCTTGTTGTAGAGCTACGGTCTGAGCTACATTAGTACCATGATCAGTTTGACCAAATGTAAGAGGGTTGGGCAAATCAAGTTGTTTCAATTTTTGTGATGACGGAGATATATTCCTGTATGCAAGCTGTAACGAAAATAACACAAAAGAAATAAAAAATAGCTTGTTATAATTACTTAAAAATTAACAGTAGTTATACACATGTATCACTGAAAAGTACTTGAAAAATTTAAAAATAAAAAGTTAAAAGATGTCTATTATAGTTGGATATGTAAGAACATTATCTTACTGAACATGTCCTACATCAAATCCTCATATCTTGGATTTGGTTTAATCACTTTTTAGTTGACAATCCTTGGGATTAAATTATTCTCACGAATGGCTATTGATTCATCAACTTTCGAACAACATTCATACCACAAAATTTGAAGGACGTATGGCATGACATTTAAATGATAATACTGCTGCACTTCATTCATAGGCTGACTAAATGAAGACATCAGCTTTGCAAATGCCAATTTACCCCATAGAAATCGACAATAACTTCCGTCCTTAATCATATGAAAGTTTTGAGGGGGAATATTGGATTTATCTAGTTGTGAGAACACGAATATGTGAATAAAGTATAAAATTTCAATCTTGACAGCATTTTTTAAATTTCTTCCCCATTGTCTATTCAATAAATAGTTGACCACTCAATTTTATTGACATTTGCTTTCGATTGCGAAAAGTACCTTTTTGTAATCTACAAGGTGGAAGGTCAAAATGGTTGAAGCCATCTTCATTCCCACTGTATTTTAACCTGATAACAATGGCAAATTCATATAATAAAAAACAAAGAATGGTATTATTGACCAATATCCTTAACCGATCCCAATAAGTGTGTTGAACCTCTAAGGTCATCAAACACCTTGCTACCAATCCTTCAAAGTTACAATTGGGCAAGTCTTGAAATGACCTAAAACATGTGCTTCAGAAGATACTGATTTCTTCATCTTTCAAAACTTCGGTAATCCTATCTACTACATTAAGGTTGTGTGCACTACCATACCTTAAGTTGTGGGCAGGTTAATTTTTTACAACCAAACCAACTTTCTGTCAAAAACAAATATAGAGAATAACACAAATTAAATAATGATTCATAAATTCATATGTTAATGTATCACCCCTTTATAAATATATCTAAAAATATAATAATTAAATAAAAATGTAGAACATATGTATCACCAATAATCTGATCATAAATGTATCACTGTTACACTGTCAACAAAATCTATCACCAATAATCTAACAATAAATGTATTACTCATACAATTTCAACATAAATGTATCACCCATATACTGATAACAAATATATCATTCATATGGATTACCATTATACTAAGAAAAAATGTATCAAGAAATTAATAATTTTATGTATGTATCAAGCACTTCTTTATAAAAAATACGTATAACCTATATGTATCACCGATGATTTCATACATGATTCAATGGAGAATTAGGGATCTTCTCTAATTCCTCCTAACATTCCATCTGCATGTCCGATTCTTAATTTATTGCAGCAAGATCCTGTCTAAGAATCTTCATTACTTTCTAGGTCAAGCGGTGTTTTGACCTATTTTCACAAAAATCTTCTTCTGTGTAATGAAAATTATCTGGAGTAAACACACAACTTGATGACTTGCAGAAACACCTTTTGTGTTTTAATTTAGAAAATTCCCAAACTAAATAAGGGTGAATCTTCATTAATCATTGAAGATCAAACAAATTAACAAAACAAATATTAAAGCATATATGAATATTGAAATTTTAAATAGTAAATTGACAATTTTGTGCACTGCCATATGTTAGCCTCCAACATTCATCTTTTATGTTTTAATAATGACAAATTAATAAGTGAACTTTGCAGGATATTGAAGATCTGTAATGATGGAAGGAGATCTCACACAAAGAATATTGAAGATCTCAAATCATGGAGGATATCTCGCACAAGGCAAGAAATATTCTCTCAAAGAATATCGTGCTAAATATGGAGCCACATCAAAGATATTGAAGATCCCTAATGATGGAAAGAGATCTCACATAAAGAACATTGAAGATCTCAAATCATATGAGGATATTTCATACAAGGTAAGGAATATTATCTCAATTATCATGCCAAATATGTAGCCACATTAAAAGTAAGATATCGCTTGACACGGCAACAAAAAACATATCAACTGAAGATCCTAATAGACAAGGCAATTAGACGCACCTCAGAGCAAGATCAAAGGAGAAGGGAGATCTAACTCCTTACATGGACATATCTGATATGGACATGTATAGATATTAGATAGGAAAATTGCACCAACTATGGACATATCTGATATGGATATACCATAAGGTGCAAACTCCTTCAATCAAGGAATCAATTCAAATCCTTGATTAAGAAGAAATCTCTTGGGTTTTCATATGAAGAATAGCAGCCGAAGACTATAAAAGAAGATGACTGAAGACAGACATGGGTTACGCAACTTCAAAGAGAAAAACAAAGTGTCTCTTTCTTAGTCTCACAAGGCTTTGTAACTCTTAGTTTACAATTTTTATATAAAGAGTAGGATCAAGTCAACTTTGTAACATCAACTAAAGTTTTGTCACAAGATCTGAAGAGAAAAATGAGTCTTCGTAACTTATTTCCTATCATTATACTCGAGCCCGACATTGAACTATTAAAGAAAACTTGGAAACCCAAGGGGACTGGAAGTAGGCACCACATTGGTGTTCCAAACCAGGATAAATCTTTGTGTTATTAATTTATGTTCAATTATCTATTTGCTTAATTATTTTAGAACTAATCTATTTTGTGAAGTGTACTGATCTGTAGGCGAGTCGACTATGAGGAGTCAATAGTCGACTCACAGAATAAAATTTCAATTTACTCCCCTCTTGAATTTCAATTGATATCATTGAAGGTCTCACCAATAGCATTGCTTAACCACAAGTAAGCAAATATCAAATGGCAAAGTATCAAATTCTCGGTGCTCTTCTTTAGGATGGTCACTCCTCCATAAGACCACCATACTTTAATGAACAACACTACTCTTACTGGAAGAATAGGTTCAAAATCATTGTATAAAAAATGACTTTCAAGCCTAGGTTGTCATCAAGAAGGGTCCAAAGCCGATTCCAGGACTTAAAGAGAAGTAAAAGGACAAAGACAAAGAATCTAGCAATTCTGAAATAGAAGACCTTGAAATCTTCAAGGTCACCAAAATATAGCAAGAGATAATTCAAACTAATGCATGTGCTATAAGTTTACTTTTGTGTGCATTTAACGGGGAAGAATACGACAAGATATCCTTTTGTGAAACAGCAAAAGAAATGTGGGACAAATTGGAGGAAACTTATGAAGGAACCACCAAAGTCAAGAGTAAAAAATTGTTGCCCTGGATAATGAATATGAGCTGTTCAAAATGGAAGAGAATGAGGATATTGAAACAATGTTTGCCAGATTCAGTAAGATCGTATGCAAACTGAAATCACTGGGTATGATTTATCCATATAGCCTGCAAGTCCAGAAGCTGTTCTGAAGTCTCCTAAAGATTTTGGAAACCAAGGCTGTCATTCTGGAAGATGAAGATTACACAACATGACATATGATGAAATATGAGGTAAACTCACTGCATATGAAATAAATTATATTAACAGGTACCACAAGAAAGAAAAAAAAGAAATCAATAGCCTTTAAAACTGCTCCAATTGAAGAAAAGGATATTCTGGAAGATGCTAATAGCAAAGGAATGACCCTCATTAACCGTGGAGTAAGGCAGATCATGAGACAGAGACAACAAAGATACCAAAGAGCGAAAAATAATGACTCCACTAGAAACGATGATCGCTGCTACTACTGTGGAAAACCTGGCTACTTTAAACAAAACTGCCCTGAACTAAAAAGAACATCCAAGAAGAATCAAAATTTTAGAACCTGGAGTGATGAAGATGAAACTGAAGAAGAGATAGAAACCGTCAATATGTGCTTCATGGCAACGGGTGTATCCAGCGAGGTAAGACTATACGATTGTCATAATTGTAATACTCTTGAATCTAATTTAGATATGATAACTGACGAGCTTCAAAACGTTATAGATGAATATAATAAGCTCTCCCAAGATAAGAAAAGTTGTGAAGCTCGATTTAAATGAAAACTCAAAGAGGAACAAAGAAGGTAACAAATAGAAATCGAGGCATGTCAAATCGAAGTTGACACATAAAGATGTAAAAATAAAATTAAACTGTATCAAGAGATCACTAAGTCATTGTTTTATGAGATCAAACTCCTTTAAAAATAACTCAAGTTCCTCATCAGAATTATTTAAATCAGCAAAGACCTCTTTCTCATCTCGAGGACCTGTTTATTTTATCTATGGAAAAAAAGGGCACAAATCCTACAGTTGCAGGCATAAGCCTAAAAGTGTGTGGGTTTGGAAGCCTAAAAAAAGCACATCTAACCCACAAGGACCCAAGACCACTTCGGTACCTAAATGAAATATTTCCTTTTGTTTTGCAGAAATGTGTCCGCAAAAGCTATAAGAAGGGAATGTGGGTCATTGATAGCGGATGTTCCAGATACATGAATGGGAAGAAAGAAAATTTTTCTTCTTTAAATAAAATAGGTGAAGGATCAGTTAGATTCGGTGACAATGCTAGAGGCAATGTCACCAGAGTCAGATCGGTAAAGCTTAGCTCCTCATGTGAAGTTACTGAAGTGTATCTAGTAGACGACCTCAAACATAACCTGCTCAGCATTAGTCAGTCGTGTGACGTCAGATTTAGAGTCCCCTTTAAAGCTGAAAGTTGCTCAATCAAACATGATATCTCTCTTATCGATGAATGTATTGATATTATTTATGTTTTAAATATTCCTGATTTTTCTACTTTAACCTACCTCACTATGCAAACCAATGATATTTGGTTGTGGCACAAAAAGCTTGAGCATGCGAGTATGCTTATCATTAAGAAATTATCCAGACTGGAATTGGTGAAAGGTCTGCCAAAACTCAAGTTTGAAAAAGATCACATCTGTGATGCTTATCAATTGGGTAAATAGACCCGGACATTATTTAAAATCAAAGATATTGTCTCTACTACTGAATCTCTTTAAACAATTCACATGGATCTGTTTGGTCCCTCCAAGACCACAAGTATTGGTGAAAAAAGATATGTTTTTGTTATAGTTGATGAGTACTCATGTTTTACTTGGGTGATGTTTCTTGCTCATAAACACGAGACTTTCACAAACTTTGAGATTTTTTGTTGAAAAGTACAATGAGAAGATGGACACCTCATCACCTATGTTCATAGTGATCACAAAGGAGAATTTGAAAAATAAGGTGTTTGAGAAATACTGTGCTCAGAATGGATACTCTCAGAACTTCTCATCACCCCGGCCTCCTCAGCAAAATGGTGTGGTGGAGCGAAAGAATCGGTCTCTCCACGAAACTGCCAGGACCATTCTGTTAGAACATAATCTCCAAGATCACTTTTGGGTAGAAGCAGTAAGTACAACATGTCATATTATCAATATGTGCTTGATCAAACCTATTCTACAGAAAATACCTTATGAGTTATGGAGAGAAAAGAAGCCTAATATTAGCTACTTTTATCCTTTTGGAGGCAAATGCTTTATCCACAATACTAGTAAGAATAATTTTGAAAAATTTGACCCACGAAGTGATAAAGGTATTTTCCTTGGGTATTCTCCCACTAGTCGCGCTTACAGGGCTTATAATAAAAGAACCTTATGTGTTGAAGAATCTATGCATATTGTATTTGATAAATCTAATCACCCTCCTATGAGTTTGAGTATTGATGAAGAACAGGTGAGTGATCTATAATCTAGAGCCAATGCTAGCACAACCTCTGAGCCATTACAAGTCGAGTCGACTATACCCCCTCAAGAGTCGACTCCCACGGTAGAAATAATCAAACCAACTGTTCCAAGAGAATGGAAACACGATGCTAGCTATCCAAATAAATTTATCATCAGAAATCCAAATGATAGGATTCAAATAAGAGCATCATTGAGAAAGCAAGCGTATGTTGCCTTTGTATCTCAAATTGGACCAGTTGGAACAAAATCAAGTTTGGAGTCTGGTTGAAAGACCCAATAACTTCTTAGTAATTAGAACTAGATGGGTCTACATAAATAAATTGAATGAAAAAGGTAAGGTTATAAAAAAAAAAGCCAGCCTTGTAGCTCAAGGCTACTCCCAACAAGAACGTATTGATTATGATGAAACCTTTGCTCCTATGGCAAGGTTAGAATAAATTTGAATTTTATTAGCTTTTGTTGCTTTCAAATGTCTAAAGTTATATCAAATGGATGTAAAAAGCACCTTATTAAATGGTTTCATTCATGAGGAAGTTTTTTTAAAACAACCCCTCGGGTTTGAAAATCCATCTTATCTAAATTATATTTTTAAATTGTCAAAAGCATTCTACGTTCTCAAACAAGCTTCAAAGGCTTAGTATGAGAGATTGAGTACTTTCTTACTAAATAATAATTTTCAAAGAGGTAAAATTGATACAACTCTGCTTATACAGAAACTTGATTCAAATTTTCTTATTGTGCAAACTTACGTTGATGATATTATTTTTGGTAGTCCTAACATCTCTCTGTGTGAGAATTTTGCTAATTTGATGAAAGAAAAATCTGAAATGAGTCTTATGGGGGAGCTCACATTATTTTTGAGAATACAAATCAATCAAACTCCCAAAGGTACCTTTATCAGACAAGCTAAATACACAAAGGAACTCACCAAAAATTAGTTTTCAAAAGAGGGTCATGTCCTTTGTGTTTGCTGGGTTGTAAAATAATTTTTAACAAACTATCTGCCATACTGTTTGTTTTGCCTAGTACTTGTTAGTAAATGCATTAAATCTCTGCTATCTGTCTACTGCTCTTTTTGCTACTATGTAGTTCTTTTTTATTATGCCAAAAGGAGAAGAAAGACAGGAACATCAGAAGTGACTACAAGTCAGGGGAAGCAAACCGGCTGATACTGAAGAAACTTGGAACAACAAAAGTATTTACAAGTTAGGGGGATCAACCCAACTACTGTGATAGATAGGGAAGTTAACTGATGTTTATGCTTGTTTGTCATTATCAAAAAAGGGGAGATTGTTAGCCTCCTATATTTATATTTTATGTTTTAATAATGACAAACTAATAAGTGAACTTTGCAGGATATTGAAACTTCTTAATGATGGAAGGAGATCTCACACAAAGGACATTGAAGATCTCAAATCATAGAGGATATCTCACACAAGGAAAGGAATATTCTCTCAAAGAATATCGTGCTAAATATGGAGTCACATCAAAGATATTGAAGATCCCTAATGATGGAAAGAGATCTCACATAAAGGACATTGAAGATCTCAAATCATGGGAGGATATCTCAGACAAGGCAAGGAATATTCTCTCAAATATCATGCTAAATACAGAGCCACATCAAAAGTAGGATATGGCTTGACAAGGCAACAAAAATCATATCAACTAAGATCCCAATAGACAAGGCAATTGGACGCACCTCACGGCAAGATCAAAAGAGAAGGAAGATCTCATTCTTTACATAGACATATCTAATTTGGACATGTATAGATGTGAGAAAGAAAAATCGCACCAAGTATGGACATATCTGCTATAGACATACCATAAGGTGCAAACTCCCTCAATCAAGGAATCAATTCAAATCCTTGATTGAGAAGAAATTTCTTGGGTTTTCTTATGAAGAATAAAAGCTGAAGACTATAAAAAATGATGACTGAAGACAGACACGGGTTACGCAACTTCAAGGAGAAAAATCTAAGTGTCTCTTTTCAAGGCTTTGTAACTCTTAGTTTACAATTGTTATATAAAGAGTAGGATCGATTCAACTTTGTAACATCAACTGAAGCTGTGTCACAAGATCTGAAGAGCAAAATAAGTCTTCAGAACTTGTTTCCTATCATTGTACTCGAGCTTGACATTGAATGATTTAAGGAAACGTTGAAACCTAAGTGGATTGGAAGTAGGCACCACATTGGTGTTCTGAACCAGGATAAATTCGTGTGTTATTACTTTATGTTCAGTTGTCTATTTGCTTAATTATTTTAGAAATAATCTATTTTGTGAAGTGTACTGATCTACAGGCGAGTCGACTGCAAGGAGTCAGTAGTCGACTCACGGAAGAAAATTTTAAGTCACCCCCTCTTGAATTTCACCATGCCTTTTTGAAAATAACTGAAAAATATTGCAATTTAAAGAAGTAAATTGGCGATTTGAAGAAGTTGCAGTAATGGAGAAGGAAGTTGACTCAACTGATGAAAATTTAGGAGAGATTTTAGGGGAGAAAATTTTTGAAGAAAAAAAAGGGATGCACGCGTTAATGGTGGAGTAAAACACGGATGAGGGGTTTTTCTCATATGTATCAAGAGTAAAAAATTAAATTCAAAATTTTGAGTAATTATTTAAAAGGTAAGTGATTTTGGGTAATAAGGTCTCTTATGTTTGTGATTTTGTGTAATTTTTCCTTTAAAAATGTCAACCCATGTCCTTTCCCCTAAATGAATTAGGTTTGTAAAAAAAAATTAAATCTTTTACAATCATTTTCACTTAATTAATTTAACGAGACTTCTTCGTCCTAATTAGTTTTCCAAAATATATGAATATATGTGCATGTGTTTAAACAAAAGTAAATATTTTAGAAAAATATTATAATGATACAACAAAATTCGTTTCTAATTAAAAGTAAAAGTTATCATACTAATATTTAAATATTCAATGCAATATCAATAATATTTGTGTGTGTCTATATATATATATATATATTGGTTTATGTCAAAATTGCTTAAATTAATATGAAGGATAAAAGAACCATTTCGATAAAATATTCAGGACTAAGAAGCATATAAAAATTAATTATATGAAAAGTAGAGCCAAAATTAGGTGTCAACAACCTTTATATATATATATATATATATATATATATATATATATATATATATATATATATATATATATATATATATATATATATATATATATATATATATATGTTCTATAAAATTTTTATATTTATTTTATACGGATATGTATTTTATACAACTATATAATTTCTTTACCATTATATTTATCTATTTATTTTTTTAAAAAGATAGATTTTTTAAGCCAAAAAGCAAGTAACGATGCATATTTAAAAGGGGACAGAACGTGGGCTGGCTACTTTGAAAAAAATGGCCCACAATTTGAAAATGTGGACAACTGTAGCCAGTCGGCTAATTAATTTCCCTCTTTTAGCCATTGACCCAGTCGGTCACATGCAGTTTCTATATACAATTGGTACACTTTTATACCATATTGATACACTTTTATACTACATTGATAAACTTTTATTTTAGATTGATACACTTTTATACCACGCTGATACAATATATATACCACATAAATACACCTTTTTCAGAGAAAATTCTCAAGCTCTTCTTCCATTTCTCCTCTCTCTCCTAATTTTCATCTCTTTCCCACAAATATCAAGAGATCACAACAACTCATCAATGCTAGTTTTAGTCCTAATTCAAGAATTCCTTGTGAAACAGCAAGCTTGGAAGGAACAAAAATAGCCCCAGCACAGATCAAAAGATCGAAAAATTGATATGAAATGATTAATTTGACAACATGGTTGTTGCAGCAGGAACAAGCAGGAAATATAGATGCAGAATTAGCTATAGTTCTTTCAAGCCTATCACTGGCCTGCAAGCAAATCGCTTCGCTTTTGCAAAGGTCCAGCATTGATAACATTACTGGAACTCAAGGCACTATCAATATCCAAAGTAAAAATCAGAAGAAACTTGATATTATATCCAACGAGGTTTGTTACTTCTCCACCTTTCAACAATTAGATTATTGTGAGATTTAGTGCACTGATCAATAAAAGTTGTTCTGCAATTGTCTAAGAACAAGTGGAAGGACGGGGATTATCGCATCAGAGGAAGAAGATGTACCTGTAACAGTTGTACAAAATGGCTAGAAATGAGATATTGAAATTCCTTGGTCATTTTATGTCTTTTTTTCCAGCTGACTGAAAATCCTATTTGAAAGGGGTTAGAATAATGGGTCAAATTTGAAAATGACCATTTCATGAAAGTATTATGACCGAGAGGCCACAAAATGAGATTAATTTGAAAATGACTATCTAGGAGGTAATAATTTGATTGAATGACCTTGCCATATCCTTCCCCCCCAAAGCATTTTTATTGCCAATCATTAAGTTGAAAGTTAGAATCACCTGAAACTAAAATAAAAATTAGGTTAACGAAATATTTCTAGAACATGATTTAATTTCGGATATATCTCCTTGTATCTTAAAGATTTACTTATATCCTCTATCATTTATATTTTACATCTCTATGTGAGATACTCACAATCAAATATAGTAAAATATGATTATTAAAAATGAATTCAAATTATAACCACATTTTTCTTTACACATTTACCTTTAGAGTCTGTTTGAAAAGCTACATGGTAATAAAATTAGTGTAATTATTAGGATAATAACTATCAAGCTAGTAATTATACAACCTAATAGTTATAGCGACATGTTTGTTTGCCACAATGTAATTACAGTGTAATTAATTAATTATCAAAAATTAGAAATTTTATTAGCCAAATAAGAACCTTTATAAGTGATATTAAATTAAATATTAAAGATATATATGTTTTATTTTGAAAATATATTAATTAATAAACATATGTTAATTAATATTATAAAAATAATAATTAATTTATATTTTTTAAATTAGTATATTTTAATTAAATTAATCATAAAAACTAAGAGTACATGACTTTTAAGAACATCATGAATGCAAGTTTGACAAAAAAATTAATATTATAAATATAATGTCATAAAATTATTAAAATATTTGACAAAAAGGTAAATTTATCAAGTCCAACTAAAAAATGAATGACTCGCAATGTGAAATATCAAGTCAATACTATCAAAACAAATAATTTGAAATTTTAAATATAATATAAGTTTAAAATCTAAAACAAAAAGTTAACATGATATTCTTATGTCAAATTTCAACGTAAAGTACATAAATTTGATTTAAAAAAAAACATAAGTCTACAACCTTATTCAACAATGAGTTTCACTTTAATTGAAAAATATTATGCTAACAAAATTATGCTAAATAAAAAAATAAACATAAAATAAATAAAAAATAGATAATACGAATAATTGCATAGAATCACTAGAAGTGAAAGTTAGAAAATGAGAAGAAAAATGAAATATAAATTAATAAAATATTTATTTAAATATTAGAATAGCAAAATAAAAATAATTTAAAATAATAAAAATAAATTAAGACAAAAAGAATAAGACTATAAATAATAAAAAAAAAATTAAAAAGTAACCAACTTGTAATTACACCTCCCTGGTGAATTGGAGTGTGTTATTTACCTGCTGATCAATTATATGACCAACCAAACATGCCAAATAATGTAATTACATCTAATTACACCAAATTTAATTTTCAAAATGGCTTTTCAAACAAGCCTTATAGTTTTTTAAAATAAAAAATTACGTGGATAATTTATTCATGCCTTTCGATACGAGGAATTAAATACTTTTTTAAAAGAAGAAAGTACAGAAATGACACTTCAGATCAAACAAATTCCACAAAAATGACCATAAATTTAAATTTTATTTTCTAGTCTTTTTTATTTGTTGGCTTGTTCTATACAGTTTCTACATATCTTCTATGCAGTTTCTATACATTATCTTATACATATACATATTCTATACAAATATTATATAATTTTGATACACAATTTATATAATTATTATACAGCTTTTTACGCATTTTATACAATAATTATATAATTTTTATACACATTCTCTCTCTCCCCCCCTCTCTCTCTCTATATATATATTATACATATACATATTTGATTGAACTATACAATTTCTATAGATATATCTTATATAGATACATATTCTATATAACAATTATACCCTTTTTATATAATTATATTTAATTATTATTAGATGGGGCAGTCTAACTTTGACCAGCATATTAGATATAGGGGATAAGTTGATGGCAAGGGAGGTTTGGGGAAGTGGAGGGGATGTTGATAGTATGTGGAATAAAACTGCCAGTTGCATCAGGGAGACAACTAGAGAGGTGTTAGGGGTCTCGAGAGGCCGCTCGAGCAAGCACCAAGGGGACTGGTGGTGGAATGAGGAGGTGAAGGGGAAGGTTGTAACACCCCATAGTTTTTTCTAGCTTAAATTTGTTCCTAGAATGTTAAGGAATAGCTTCCAAAATGAAGAATATTTATTTCGGATGGAATTTTCCAAATTTAGACCTCCCATTGTGTGAAAAATTATAACGCCTCAAATCCGGTACCCGAAACGCTACACGGTGCTCATGACCCCGAAGGACCACAAGCTAATCCATGACTGATACCTGTACCTGTATACTGCATAATATACTGTATAATGCGGAAACATGAACTGAAAGGCCATAAGGTTCAAAATTGTAACATAGGATCTAATAAATCATAACATATGGGTGGGGTATGAAATACCCAAAACAATTGAAATAACTAATTGAACATGATAGTCTGAAAAGCCTCTAACAGACTGTACTGTCTGAATAAGGAGTTGATGGGACATGTCCCTAACTAACTCCAACTAATAAATTAATTAATGAGATAATGAAGTAATGATCATGTCCCCGAAAAATGATGACTCACTGCTAACTCTGACTGCTGAGACTGGAATCTACTGATGCTCTGGAGCTGGTTTCTCTGAACCTGTGGTATAAGACACCATAGCACAAATGCGTCAGTACTTTGAATGTACTGGTATACATGTGAGGTAGGCTGAATGCATGGGGTTCATATGCATGAACAATGCTGGCTAACTGACTAATATGAACGTGAGAATGTATGCATAAATACATAGTAACTATAACTGAGATCGTGATAACATGAATTTACTAATAACTAACATGACTGGTAACTTAGTTCTGATGACTGATATAACTGATAACATGAGTAACTGTGTCTGACAGTCCTGAATCTGATAAACTAGCTCAGTTCCAAACTGTTCTGAGTTGACTGTATCTGACAGTCCTGAATTCTGTAGCTGAAACTGTGGGAAATAGTTATCTAATCGACATATCCTAAATGATGTATTATAGCTGAATTGGAGTCTAATCTGTGCCTTGATTGGAAGGATGTCAATACCGCGCCACTGGTAAGGATAACAAGTGAGTGACCCTCGACTAGCAGGTTAATCTAATGAGAACGGTGGGAACCTTCAACTAGCAGGTTAATCCACCTCATCTACCCTCAACTAGTAGGTATGATGTCTCAACCTGTGCTAGCTACGTAGTTCTGAAACGCAAAGATTGTTTCTAAGAATCACACTCTCTACTGGCAGGTGAGTTTCCATCCTTGGGTTCACTCGGTACTAATTTCTACTCCCATCTGAATAGACACTAAACATGATTAACTGATCTGAACATGGACTGAGTTTACTGAATTTCGTTAACTGATGAAATACTACTGATATCTGGCAACTAACTGAGTTCGTGAGATTACTGAGGTTACTGAATCACTGAGCTTTCCTGAGTCACATGACTGACTGAGTTCTATAGATCATGACTTGACTGAGGATATCGTGAAAACATGAAACTGCTCTAGGCATACAACTAAATTGTCGGGTACAAGTACCCCAGGACTCGATGGAAAGAAACTGACAAAGCATGACTTTCTTGAATACATGACCAACATAACAATCCATAATTCATTTATCAAGGCAATTCATCAAATATGTGATATGCATAAGCTTGTACATAAATAGGGATTTCATAAGATCATACCAGTTGGGCATTTTTTTCCCTTCACATAGGCATTTAATCGAATACATGGTAGGCATAGTATATGTAGACAACATTATATAATAAATAAACATCATGATTCAACTCTAATTTCATCATCCAAAGGTTTAATCATAGGTCCACATGAATCTACCTTAATACTAATCAATTCCACATAAAATTGATGACCCAACATGGATTAGAATTCAATTGGTTATTATCAACATGAACAAAAGCAACCCAACATGAAATTCATAAAGAAATCCATACAATTGAACTTTGAAAAGATATTCTTGGGCTCCATGGATGAAAGGAGTCCATGAATGAACACTATGCATACCTGGGTTGAGTTTCTTGAAGTTCTTGAATTTATATCTCTTGGTTCTTGAAGAAGATTTGGATTTTGTTCTTGGAAATTAATTTTAGAGGAAAAACCCTAATTTTGTTGTTGTAGATGGATAATGAATTTATGAGCTTTGGTCATATATAACTAGATATATAAACGGGTGGTATAAGACCAAAAAGCCCTTTAAAAATGGCTTTAAAATAACTGAACGGAACATGCGACGATGGGTGCGACGGTCTATTACTGGGTCGACGGTCCGTCGCACTGGAACCAGAACTGAAACTTACTACCTCGGTGCGACGGTGGGGTGCGATGGTCCGTCGCTGGGTCGACGGTCCGTCGGTCTTGACCGTCGCTTCTAGGTAGAATAGGGCATCACTGTTTCCCTTGCGATGGCCTGAGTGACGGTCTATCGCTAGTCCGACGGCCTGGGAAGTCAATCCAGGGCAGAAGGTAGTCACACTACCTCACTGGGATGGTCGTGGCCGACGGTCCGTCGCTAGTCCGACGGTCCATCGGCTTCACCGTCGCACCTGGGCGGTTTTACTGCCTTCTGTATTTCAGCTATAACTTTCTTTTCCAATGTTGGATTTTGATGAAATTGCTATCGATGGAAATCTTATTCTATTTCCCACATGACAAAAAGTGAAAATCTTAAAAATACCATGTGTACAAAAGTGGATCCATCTTTCAAAGAAAGCTTCTAATATTCTTGGGATAATTTCAAGCTAGAAAAAAGTATGGGGTATTACAAAAATTGAATAAGCTTTTCATCGATATTAAATTCGCCCAAATCCAATACTCGATTGAGGAATTAGAGCATTTTTAAGTTGACAGTGTCCCACCTGAGCAACCACCGCATCGCGGTGAAGGACAATTTTATAATTATCAATTCCAGTGGACCTCCGCAATATTGGCGCATCGTGGAGAGGTCCAAATTCCTAATTGTCGAAAAACAGTAGCCTAACACAATACTGGCGTATCGCGCCAGTGGCCAAAATGACATTTCACGGTGAACGCCTAGTTCCCAATTGTCCCTTATCCAGTGAGCCACCACGATAGTGACGCGTCACAGTGGCCTACCAATTCAAAAAAATATTATTTTTTCTAGTTCCGTTTAGAAGTTTAAAAGGGATAATTTGGTCATTCCCAAGCCCCCGATTCTTGAATAACATGAGATTAAACCCATTCTAAGCCTATTATGCTCATTATTCATCAATTCTCTCTCAAAGAAAAACCCTAGGGCTTCAAAGTTTCTTCTCCAAGGAATCAAAATCCTCTATTGATCGTCCAAGACGGCTTAAGATCGAGGATTCCCGAGACAAGGTAATCAAGAATCCATCTTCAAGAACTCATATAGGAATCAATAATTCAAGTTTCTTCATCTAATCATCAATCAAGGTATGTGGGGTTTATAAACAAGAATCTTCTTTCATTCTTGTGCCCAAAACCAAGCTTTTATTTAAAATTAATATGATTTTGAATGATTATACATGAGATTTGAATTAGGGTTCATACCCATTATTGCTATTTGCAAGATTATGAGTTTTCGAGAGAATTTAAAGATAAATAGCATGTCTATTTTTATGTTTTCATGCTTATGGCAGTAATTTCCAGATTTTAAGTTTAATTATCATTGATTTCACTATCAAGCATGATTATTATGATGTTTTAACATGAATTTGATGCATGGGTTACTAAGCCCCAAGTTTATATGTTGATATTTCAAGAAAGATGATGCTTTAAGCATCTTATGAGCTAATTATTTTAGATTTACAATAAAGTTTTGATCTTTTGATTCTCAGATAAGTTTTGAAATTCACTTTACAGATTTATTACAGATTACAGAAAGTAAAATAGCTTCATTTATAGATTGATTCAGATAAGTGCATAACTAGTTTCATAATAAACCTTTATGCTAGTTTTAAAGTGGATTTCTAACAAGATGAGCGTAGCAAATTAAAGAGAGTAGTATTTAGCACCGAGTTGGGTATGATTTCAAGATCCATACCCCAGAAATACGTGACACCATAGAATTGAGATTAAAGTACCCATAGTAGGCTGAGATAGTGATCACTTAATCTAAGGCTATACTCCCTGACAAGAGTATGACACCTCTTCCCAACGTGAGGTTTCTTCCTTAGGAGGATAAGATGTTGGACTCTCCCCAATGTGGGTAAGACGTTGGACTCCATATAGCTCGCATGGTTTATGTTAGTTAAGAGAACCTCCATTAAGATAAAGTGTTTTCCTTACAGCTTAGTGGTAAAGATTTTCAGAATAGTTTCTCAGAAAAGAATAACAAAAAACTTTTAGAAAATAAAGTGTAAAGGCTTACAAAGTTTACTCAGATTATGCTTTACAGAAAGATATTAGCTACAAATTTCAACTTTTAGATTTTAGAATTTAGAGTGAGTCCTTTCTACACTTAGACAGTATGATTTAAAGAGAGAACACAAACACAACTTTCAGAACTAAATGTTATGACTCACTAGTTTTATAAAATATGATTTGCTTCTTATTATTTCAGTATTTCATATATTCCAGCTTATGTGAGTCATTTATATTTAGCATGCATTATTTTATAAAAGATTGATGATAATATGATATTTTACTTATGCATGACGCCCCCATATACTCAGTACATCCTCAAAGTACTGATCCACATATATGCTTATGTGCTGCCTTATCTCATAATGTAGGTATCAGTTCAGTTGTAGCATGCATACCATATTCAAACAGTTTGTAGCTTCCAGTCAGTAGGTGATGAATCCTCTTGATTCAAGGGCTCGAGTCAGTGATATAGTTTGAGCAGTATTTTATTTTTATTTATTCAGTCATATTGATTTGGGATAGCTGGGGGTCATGTCCCGGCTACCTAAAGTTAATACTAGTAGAGGCTTCATAAACAGTCAGTATAGTTAATGTATTGATTCCAGTGTTGTTTTGTAAAAGCAGAGTTTTAATTATTTTAAATTTAGTTTTGTCTTGATCAGATTCAGGAAAGAGTCATCTTTCGCTTAATTCATTCAGATTTATGTATTTTATTTAGTTACTTATGAGTTACGCCAGTAGAAGAGTTAGCTTAGGATCACTTGTGGTCCTAAGCACCGTGTGACATCTCGGAACTTATTTTTGGGGCATTACAAAGGTGGAGGATAAGAAAGGAGTGTATACAAAGTTAGTTGAGAGTAAGGATGAAGAAGATAAATGGAATAAAAGCGAATAGTATAAGATTGCTAGCGAGAGGCAAAGTTAGCAGTCACGAAGGTTAAGGATGCTACTTTTGAGAGTTTATACACATCATTGGATAGTAAAGTGGGGATAAAAAGTTAAACAGGCTCGCTAAGGTTAGGGAAAGGAGGGCTCGGGTCATGGATCAGGTGAAGTGTATTAAGAATATAAACGACAAAGTTCTAATGAAGGAGGGTTGTATTAGAAAGAGATGACAGTCTTACTTTCATAAGCTCCCGAATGAAGGAAGAGATACTAGTATTGTGTCGGAGGATTTGGAGCATTCCAAAAGGTTTTATGATTATGGTTATTGTAGGTGCATTAAGGATAAGGAGGTTAAGGGGATATTCATAGGATGCATAGAGGTAGAGCGACAAGGACAAATGAGATTTTGGTGGGTTTTTTAAAGTGCACAAAAGGGGCAGGTATGGAGTGGTTGACTCAGTTATTTAATATAATTTTCAAGACGACGAGGATGAATGAGGCTTGAAGGTGGAGTACGATGATCTCGTTGTATAAGAATAAGGGTGACATTCAGGATTGCAACAATTATAAGGGTATCAAGTTGCTGAGTCATACTATGAAGGTTTGGGAGAAGGTGGTATAGTTGAGGTTACGGGGGATTGTTACTATTTCTGAAAATCAATTTGGATTTATGCCAAGGCACTCGACTACTGAAGCCATCCATCTCGTTAGGAGACCGGTGGAGTAGCATAGGGATAGAAAGAAGGATTTGCACATGGTGTTTATCGACTTAGAGAAGGCCTATGATTGAGTTCCCAGGGAGGTTCTTTGGAGGTGTTTGGAAGCTAGAGGTGTACCTATAGTGTATGTTAGGGTGATTAAGGATATGTACAATAGAGCCAAGACTCAAGTTAGGACTGGGAAGGGGAATCAAAACACTTTTCTGTCTTGATGGGGTTACATCAAGGTTCGACGCTTAGTCCATTTCTTTTTGCCTTGGTGATGGATTTTTTTACGTGGCCCATTCAAGGTGAGGTGCCTTATTGTTTGCTTTTTACGGATGATGTAGTCTTGATTGATGAGAGACGTAGTGGAGTTAATGCTAAATTAGAGGTTTGAAGGTAAACTCTTGAGTCTAAAGGGTTTAGGTTGAGTAGGTCCAAGATAAAATATTTAGAGTGTAAGTTAAGCGAGGTGTCTCATAAGTTCGATGTGCTTGTTAAAATTGACACTCATTCTATCAATAAGAGAGATAGTTTCAAGTATCTGGGGTTTATGATTCAGGAGAATGAAGATGAAAATGTCACTCATTGGATTAGGGTAGGGTGACTAAAATGGAGGCTCGCCTCTGGAATCTTATGTGACAAAAAAATACCTCCCAAACTTAAAGGCAAGTTCTATAGAGTGTTATTTAAACCGACTTTATTGTATGGGGCGGTGTGTTGTCCTATTAAGAAGGCCCACATCCAGAAGA
The DNA here is from genome assembly GCA_030864225.1 of Capsicum baccatum var. pendulum. Classification (NCBI taxonomy): domain Eukaryota; kingdom Viridiplantae; phylum Streptophyta; class Magnoliopsida; order Solanales; family Solanaceae; genus Capsicum; species Capsicum baccatum. The sequence goes on from CM061551.1 coordinate 110,910,674, forward strand.
TGAATGATACGGGCATGATCATACGTGAGCATGCATGGAATCAAGCCGAGGGAGTGTACAAGATGAAGTGTGAAGAGGGCTTTGTACACAACAAAGCCGCCCCTACATACACTCCAAGGGCGCCTCTTTTGCTCCCTTCATTAAGGGCTTTTTGAACCTCTCACTCTATGTTGTAATAAGTCTATAAATAGACTAGTAGTAGGTCTTTATTTCTTTAGTTGTTGAATGATATTATAAAACACATTTTAGAACACCTTTATTCTCTTTATGGAGAGTGTAACATCTTAGTTTAGGGCTTGGAAAGGCCACCAAAACCGAAATGAGGGTGATACTAGTGTGAAATAACCAGTGTTGTAAAACTGGGTTCGAAACCTTGGTACTTGAGTGGTTCACGCCATCTTGTGTCATTATAAGAGTGTAGGTGTTGCTTTTTATATCTATTAAGGGTCTTAGTGTTTGAAATACACTTAGTTTCTTAGTTATTGTAAGATTTGATGTCTCACTACCTATATTTACTTCTTGTAATAATTTGTTATTGTTATTAGTGAAACCGTTGGTTCTTATTATCTTTGTTGTTACTCCTCTTGTTCATCTTACGTAGTTGCTGCCTTGGTGTTATTTCTCCTTGTTATTGTTGAGTTGGTGGCTGGTTTGTTACCAAAAGGAGGTCCTACGGGTTGTGTCTCCTCTTTGGGTGTTGTGTTCTCTTCTGAAAGGTGCAAAGAAAGTCAACCTATTTTGAATGTGAAAAAGGCTCTAAACTTGTGTCTTCCCCTCCAAAAACGAAATTACTCTTCCACAAATTGAAAGTTGGACAAAATTCCAAGTGGGAAAAACAATAATTTTCAAGATCCACAACCAACCCAAGGCTGCCACGTCACTATCAAGAACTGCCACATCACCCCTTTTGTACAACTAACTTGTTTATGTTTTGTAGGTAACTTCTTGGCTACAATGGATAACAATTCTCTTAGTGCTATCTTGGTCGGGATTGAAACTCTTTCCCGTGGAATGGCTAGAATGAATGCAGGTTTCGATAGTTTAAACTCGAATATGGCATCAATGAAGGGTGATATGTCAACTATAAGTGAGAGGTTAGATCGTATGGAGAGTTGAAGGAAATCTCGTGCTTCTACTCCCGAAACTTTACATCCAACAATCAATCCTCTAAGACCACCATAAAATGCCATAAGCCAAGTTTCTAATTACCCTAAAAACCACGACCTAAGTAGGCCACCTCCCTGTCACGCCCCAAAATCCCATTAGGCCGGACTGGCACCCGAAGCCGAAAAGGCCCGGGAGAACCCGTTCAAATACCTGTACTTTTACTTACATGTCATCAAAAATTTGGACAGCACTTCGTTGCATATAGAAGGGTCTAATTACCTGTATCAGTACAACACGCACGAATATATATATAATACTTGGCCGTCGGGGCCACCACATATACAAATATAACATCACTATATAAACTCCCATGACTTTACCCTTCCTTATGTCTACAAAGCCTCTAGGATATACATGACATAACTAGGGTCGGGACAAACCCCCGCCCACACATGACTCCTGTACAATAACAAAACATAAGGAACCGACTTGGAAAGCTCCGAAGCAAACTGGAGCTCACCAACAATAGCTGTATGACCTGGCTCCTATCTATGCCGTGAATGAGCTGAAGTACCTGTGCCTGCAGCATGAAATGCAGGTCCCCCGTGAGGGACGTCAGTACAAAATATGTACTGAGTATGTAAAGCTGTAAATAATCATATGTGATATATGGGATCAAGAAAATCAGACGCAAGTGAATAAATGATAATAGAAGTGAACCACACTTCATAAACACTTTTAGGATCATATACATTATCATTAATCTGAATTGGCTTCTTGAATTCAAACACATTTGTGGAACGGTATACATTCGTTCATTTCATTCTTTACAATTATCATTCGCCATTACCTCCTCCTCCCGAACCTCCAACCACCTAACAATAATCAATATTGTAACGTACTGTGACCATTAGGCTGCCCCCAGTACATATCAACTGGGATCGACCCATGCTAGGCTTATGCCCCTGGGATACCACCCATAAACACATAAATAAGGATCGACCCATGCTAGGATTATGCCCCTGGGATACCACCCACACGTATATCAAGTAACACACATAAGAGATCTTTCCAATAACTTAGTTCAAAAGCTTTTGAGATTATTACATTAGTGTTCATGCCAATATAGTACCTTTGGAACAATGATACATCAATAGGAATCAAGTAATAGACCTTCTATACAATAACAATGTCATAAAGACTCATTGGTACATCAACAATGTATTTCAGAATCATCAATATCACAATAATGAAATAGGAGCCTTTTGGTATATCAATGAAACATTTTGACACTTTATAGAATGGAAACAACTTCGTTGGTAATGTAGAACAATACATGTTTTTGGACAACCTCGGAATCTTACTTGATGGAACATTGGTGTTTTCATGCCAAAGAACATCGTTAGAGTATGCTTTACATACCTCGTTGTAGATTCGGATACCAATTCAACACAACTTCCCGCCTTTACAAATCACTTATCTACAATGAAATGTTTGGCATCTAGTATTAGCAACCCAACACCACAATTCTCTTCCATAATTCCATACAACCAATATTTGCAAAACATTCCAAAAACCAACTTGAACAATAGGTTTATGTGTATATATATATATATAATCATCATTTCAATACCACATCATCACACCAAATCCCTTCACAATTCAACATAATCCAACATCATTTCCTAATCATCTTTCAACAACAATCACATAACATACTTCTTATGCTCACATGCATATATATATATATACATATCCATATAAACAACACCAACATAATTTACATCCTTACCATAAAATGACCCTTTTGATTCCGAAGTCCTGTTGGCACAAATAAGGGGTGCTTCTCGAAGCCCTCGAGACGGTGAACACAACTACGGAATCAATTTAAATTTTCTACGGTTGAATCACAAGATAATTGGAGTTGAAATTAGGCTAGGGTTTCTTATTTTCAATAATTTGATGATAATTGATGGATATGAGACTAATTATATGTATATAATGACCAATTTTCGTCCATGAGGTGATGGAAAATGACCATATTGCCCTTAAAAATTTAAGTAAATTCGAATTTGTCCATGGTGGACTATTTTGACAGGCTAAAGTAAATCGTCCATAACTCTTTGCTCCGATATCGGATTTGGGTAAAATTGATATCGTTGGATAGATAATTCAAAGAGATTTTATTTTATATAAAGTAGGCCACCCAGTTCGTCCTGTACAAGGATTTATGATCATTTGAAGTTGACCCTAAAAATCTGTTTTGAGAGGCTGAAGTAAAACGAGTATAACTACTTACTCTTATGTTGGATTTGGATGAAACCAATTGTATTGGAAAGAGGACCTCTTTCTTTTGATAGGTCATATCTCTCCCAGTTCATTATATTGAGGGAGTTATGATCGTTCAAAGTTGACCCAAAAAACTGGCAGGCCTCAGTAGTTTGTGTGCAGGAAATTTTCCTGCACATTTACTGTTCACAACATCCCGACCACCGTTTTATAGTTTCGAACGTGCTCGATTATATCTGAAACTTATCCGTTTTTGGAAATCTTTATATTATTGGAAAACTTATTCAATAACCTTCGTATGGAACCATCGACGGACAAATTCCGGTATAAATAAAATAAAAAATTAATTCCATATAAATAAGACCAATACACGTACTTGAATACGCCAATACATGTACTTGAATACGGGGTTTTTCATCCTTCCTCCCTTTAGGACATTCGTCCTTGAATGTTAGCGTAGTTATTCAACCAAAACAAGTTCAAGTCCACCATTAACATTCACATCATCACATAAATACTATGCATATATAAACAAAAACTTACTTGTTAATGTTCTAACTCCGTTTTTTGAACTTCCTCTTCATCTTTGAACAAATGAGGGTACTTAGATTTCATTGCTTCCTCAGCTTCCCATGTAATCTCTTCCCTTTGTTGATTTCTCCAAAGTACTTTCACCGATGCTACTTCTTTATTTCTCATCTTCTTAACTTGACGATCTAATATAGCAATAGGCATCTCCTCACAGGTAAGATCTTCTGTTACTTGCACATCTTCAGTAGAAGTAATAAGGGATGGATCTCCGATGCACTTTCGAAGCATCAATACATGAAATACTGGATGCACTGATGAGAGTTCCTGAGGCAGCTCTAATTCATAAGCAACTTGCCCACATCTTCGAATAATCTTATACGAGCCTATATATCGTGGACTCAACTTTCCTTTCTTGCCAAATCTCATCACCCCTTTCATTGGCGATACCTTCAAAATACCCAATCGCCTAACGAAAACTCTAGCCCTCTTCTTCTACTATCCGCATATGACTTGTGTCGACTTTGGGCTGTTTTCAACCGTTGTTGAATCACCTTGACTTTTTATATGGCTTGATACACAAGATTCGGTCCGAACATAAGAGTTTCACCCGCTTCGAACCATCCTATTGGTGATCTACACTTCCTCCCATATAAAGCTTCATATGGTGCCATTTTGATACTTGAATGATAGCTATTATTGTAGGCAAACTCAATAAGAGGTAAATGATCATCCCAGCTGCCTTTAAAATCTATAACACATGCTCGTAGCATATCTTCAAGTGTTTGAATGGTGTGTTCTGCTTGTCCATCCGTCTGAGGGTGAAAAGCTGTACTCAGATTCACTTGTGTTCCCAAACTCCATTGGAAAGACTTCCAAAAGTTTGCAGTAAATTGAGTTCCCCGATCCGATATAATAGAAGTTGGCACTCCATGTAATCGGACTATTTCTTTAACATACAGCTTTGAATATTCTTCAACTGTGTAAGTGGTCTTAACGGGTAAGAAATGTGCGGATTTAGTAAGCCTATCCACAATCACCCATATAGAATCAAATTTCCGAGCTGTACGAGGCAAACCTGTAATAAAATCCATGTTGATCATGTCCCACTTCCAAATTGGAAGATCCATGCATTGCATATAGCCTCCAGGTTTTTGGTGCTCAACTTTAACTCTTTGACAATTTGGACATTCAGCTACAAATTCTGCAATGCTCTTCTTCATGTCATTCCACCAATACATATCTTTCAAATCTTGATACATTTTGGTTGATCCTGGATGAATGGAATACCTTGAAAAATGTGCCTCTATCATAATCTTCTTTCTTAGCCCGTCTATATCCGGCACACACAATCGGTTTTGGCACTGAAGTACTCCTTCTCGCGTAAGCTCAAATGCCTTGGTCGCACCACTCTGAACGTTCTCCTTAAGCTGTAATAAAATAGGATCTGCATATTGCTTCTCTTTTACTTCAGCTACTAATGAAGATTCCGCAGCATTATGTACGATAAGCTCTTTGTCCGGAGTTTCAAGAAGACGAACTCCTAGACTAGCTAATTGATGCAGATCTTTAATCATCCCTTGCCTTTCTATAGGCGCCATCATAGCCTTATGACTTAACGCATCAGCTACCACATTTGCTTTCCCTGGATGGTACAAGATATCAACATCATAGTCCTTTAATAGTTCAAGTCATCTCCGCTGCCTTAAATTTAGATCCTTCTGATTAAAAATATATTGCAAGCTCTTATGGTCAGTATATATATCAACATGAACCCCATATAAGTAGTGGCGCCATATCTTTAAAGCAAAAATAACTACTGCCATCTCAAGATCCTGTGTAAGATAATTTTTCTCATGTGGCCGCAATCGTCTAGAAGCATATGCTATTACCTTACCATGATGCATCAATACACATCCTAAACCAATTCTAGAAGCATCACAATACACTGTATACCCTTCGGTGCCTTCTGGAAGTACCAACACGGGTGTAGAAATCAACTTGTTCTTTAAATCTTGAAAACTCTTCTCACATGCATCATTCCATTGAAATTTGGATGTTTTATGGGTTAGCTTGGTTAAGGGTGCTGAAATGGAAGAAAAGTCTTTAACAAACCTTCTATAATAACCGGCAAACCCGAGAAAACTACGAATCTCCATAGGGGTTGTGGGCCTTGGCCAGTTCTTCACAGCTTCTATCTTTTGAGCATCAACCTTTATCCCTTCACTAGATACAATATGACCCAAAAATGCCACCGACTTTAACCAAAACTCACATTTAGAGAACTTTGCATAAAGCTTACAATCACGAAGAGTCTGCAATGCCTGTCGTAAGTGATTGGCATGGTCCTCTTCTGATCTAGAATAAACAAGAATATCATCTTTAAAAACTATCACAAATACATCCAGGAATGGCTTAAACACCCTATTCATCAAATCCATAAAAGTTGCGGGTGCATTTGTTAGCCCAAATGATATAACTAGAAACTCGTAATGACCATACCGTGTTCGGAAAGCTGTCTTGGGTATATCCTTCTCTTTGACCCTCACTTGGTGGTAACCTGACCTCAAATCAACTTAGAAAAGCGCTTGGCACCCTGTAACTGATCAAATAAATCATCAATTCTTGGGAGAGGATATTTATTCTTAATAATCACCTTATTTAATTGCCGATAATCAATACACATCCTCAGCGAGCCATCCTTTTTGCGCACAAATAACACTGGTGCTCCCCAGGGAGACATACTAGGCCTTATGAATCCCTTCTCTAGCAAATCTTTCAATTGCTCTTTCAATTCTCGTAATTCTGCTGGGGCCATTCTATACGGAGGAATGGAGATTGGTTGGGTGCCTGGTATTACATCAATACCAAACTCTACTTCTCGTTCAGGAGGCAAACTTGGAAGATCTTCAGGAAATACATCAGGAAATTCATTTACCACCGGCACAACGTGAAGAGTTGGTGGCTCCGCTTCTGTATCCCTTACTCTAACTAAATGATATATGTATCCCTTGTAAATTATTTTTCTCGCTTTGAAATAAGAAATAAATCTACCTCTTGGTGCGCCAATCTTACCTTGCCATTCAATAACTGCTTCATGAGGAAAATGTAAATATATCTTTTTCATACAACAGTTAATTTTGGCATAACAAGACGCCAACCAATCCATACCCATTATAACATCAAAATCTACCATTTCTAGTTCCACAAGATTGGCCATCGTGTCTCGACCACACACAGTTACTACACAATCTTTATAAACTCTTCTAGCAATAATAGATTCCCCAACCGGGGTAGACACTTCCAACGGCTTTTCTAACAATTCGGGGTTCTTTTGAACTTTCCAGCAACCAAAGGAGTAACATATGATAATGTAGAACCGGGATCAGTTAGAGCATATACATCAAATGAAAATATGGACAACGTACCCGTAACCACATCTGGGGAAGCCTCTAGATTCCATCGATCCGCTAAAGCATAAGTGCGATTCTGAGTCCCGCTAGAACTGGCGACTCTTTTTTTATTTCTAGCGTGACCCGCAGGTCGTGCGCCCCTACCAGAATAAGATACCGGTGACGATGATGCAACAGCTGATCCCGAAGGTCATGCTACGCCACCTGCGCCCCTTCGTGGGCATTCTCTCATCATATGCCCCGTCATACCGCACCAAAAACAAATATTTGTTCCCATTCGACATATGCCCATATGATGCTTTCCGCATCAATTACATAGCTCTCGAGAAGGTCTCGATTGGCTCATGTTCCCTTGCCCATGATAACCCACTGATCGCAAACTATGACCCTCACTTCTTTGCCCAAATTGACTGCCTCTGAACCCCTGATGCTGTGGTGGAGCACTAGCTGCAGAATAAGAAAATAATGGCCTAGGTGGTCTAGCAGAAAATTGAGGTCTAAAACCTCCCTGTGGCGCCATAAACTGCCCTGTAGATCTGGCCCTCTTAGAAGATCCGCTTTCAAATTCCTGTGTTCTTTTTCTTTGCCTCTGATCTTCCATTTTCTGTGCAAATGCTTGGATCCTAGCTATATCCATGTCTTTATTCAGTGCAGCAATAGTACAATCCCTAACCAAATACGGATCCAATCCATTCACATACCGATGAACTCTGTCATCCATAGTAGCTATAACATTAGGAGCATATATGGAAAAGGAATTAAATCAAAGACTATACTCCCTCACACTTGTATTACCCTGCCGAAGATTTAAGAACTGATCTGCACGGGCCTGAAGAGTCTCATATAGAAGATAATGATCAATAAATGCCCCTTTGAACTCTTTCCAAGTAGCTGGGGGTGCATCAATGCCCCTTGACTATTTCCAGTCTTCATACCAATATATAGCCTCACCTTTGAATCTATACGCGGCTAACTCCACTGTCTCTCTACCCGATACATGCATCACCTCTAGGGCCCTTTGGATCTGATCAATAAAGTCCTGCGGATCTTCATTAAGATCGGATCGGATAAAAGTAGGCGGATCCATCTTAAGAAAATCTTGCGTCCGAATACTAGCCGCCCTATCAGTACCGCTAGAACCCGCGGCAGGAATAGCTTGCCCTTGGACTTGCCCAGCAACTATACGAGTCAAAAAGTTGCACTGCATTTCTAAGATCTTGATCAACAATATTAATAGGTGGCTCTGGGGATATAGTTCTCCTCTTCCTTATTTCTTCCGGACTGGGGGAAGTTTCTGATGCATGCTCAGCTGGAGCCTCACTTTGATTAGCTGGTATAGTGGGTGACTTACTAGTCCCCTCTCCGGCAGCCACATCTTGCTTACCGGTATTCTTGCTTCTGGTAACCGGCATCATTACTATAATAAGAGAAACAAACTGATTCAGTGGTCAACTATGACTTCATATACAATATAAGCTCTATCGCACGATCTAAGACATGAAGAAACGAAATAATTCCTAAATGTCCATAGCCTCCTGTTTATAGATGTGGTGCACAACACACCGATAAACAAGACTCTACATAGACACGGCTTTGTAGACTCACTAGGACGAACCTCTCTGATATCACTTTTGTCACGCCCCAAAATCCCATTGGGCCGGACTGGCACCCGAAGCCGAGAAGGCCCGGGAGAACCCGTTCAAATACCTGTACTTTCACTTACATGTCACCAAAAATTTGAACAGCACTTCGTTGCATATAGAAGGGACTACTTACCTGTATCAGTACAACACGCACGAATATATATATATATATATATATATATATATATATATATAATACTTGGCCGTCGGGGCCACCACATATACAAATATAACATCACTATATAAACTCCCATGACTTTACCCTTCCTTATGTCTACAAAGCCTTTAGGATATACATGACATAACTAGGGTCGGGACAAACCCCCGCCCACACATGACTCCTGTACAATAACAAAACATAAGAAACCGACTTGGAAAGCTCCGAAGAAAACTGGAGCTCACCAACAATAGCTGTATGACCTGGCTCCTATCTATGCTGTGAATGAGCTGAAGCACCTGTGCCTGCAGCATGAAATGAAGGTCCCCCGTGAGGGACATCAGTACGAAATATGTACTGAGTATGTAAAGTTGTAAATAATCATATGTGATATAGGGGATCAAGAAAATCAGACGCAAGTGAATAAATCATCATAGAAGTGAACCACACTTCATAAACACTTTTAGGATCATGTACATTATCATTAATCTGAATTGGGTTCTTGAATTCAAACACATTTGTGGAACGGTATACATTCGTTCATTTCATTCTTTACAATTATTATTCGCCATTACCTCCTCCTCCCGAACCTCCAACCACCTAACAATAATCAATATTGTATCGTACTGTGACCATTAGGCTGCCCCCAGTACATATCAACTGGGATCGACCCATGCTAGGCTTATGCCCCTGGGATACCACCCATAAACACATAAATAAGGATCGACCCATGCTAGGCTTATGCCCCTGGGATACCACCCACACGTATATCAAGTAACACACATAAGAGATCTTTCCAATAACTTAGTTCAAAAGCTTTTGAGATTATTACATTAGTGTTCATGCCAATATAGTACCTTTGGAACAATGATACATCAATAGGAATCAAGTAATAGACCTTCTATACAATAACAATGTCATAAAGACTCATTGGTACATCAACAATGTATTTCAGAATCATCAATATCACAATAATGAAATAGGAGCCTTTTGGTATATCAATGAAATATTTTGACACTTTATAGAATGGAAACAACTTCGTTGGTAATGTAGAACAATACATGTTTTTGGACAACCTCGGAATCTTACTTGATGGAACATTGGTGTTTTCATGCCAAAGAACATCGTTAGAGTATGCTTTACATACCTCGTTGTAGATTCGGATACCAATTCAACACAACTTCCTGCCTTTACAAATCACTTATCTACAATGAAATGTTTGGCATCTAGTATTAGCAACCCAACACCACAATTCTCTTCCATAATTCCATACAACCAATATTTACAAAACATTCCAAAAACCAACTTGAACAATAGGTTTATGTGTATATATATATATATATAATCATCATTTCAATACCACATCATCAATACCACATCATCACACCAAATCCCTTCACAATTCAATATAATCCAACATCATTTCCCAATCATCTTTCAACAACAATCACATAACATACTACAATCACATAACATACTTCTTATGCTCACATGCATATATATATACATACATATCCATATAAATAACACCAACATAATTTACATCCTTACCATAAAATGACCCTTTTGATTCTGAAGTCCTGTTGGCACAAATAAGGGGTGCTTCTCGAAGCCCTCGAGACGGTGAACACAACTACGGAATCAATTTAAATTTTCTACGGTTGAATCACAAGATAATTGGAGTTGAAATTAGGCTAGGGTTTCTTATTTTCAATAATTTGATGATAATTGATGGATATGAGACTAATTATATGTATATAATGACCAATTTTCGTCCATGAGGTGATGGAAAATGACCATATTGCCCTTAAAAATTTAAGTAAATCCGAATCTGTCCATGGTGGACTATTTTGATAGGCTAAAGTAAATCGGCCATAACGCTTTGATCCGCTATCGGATTTGGGTAAACTTGGTATCGTTGGATAGATAATTCAAATGTCTTTCATTTCATATAAAGTAGGCCACCCAGTTCGTTCTGTACAAGGAGTTATGATCGTTTGAAGTTGACCCTAAAAATCTGTTTTGAGAGGCTGAAGTAAAACAAGTATAAATCCTTACTCAGATGTTGGATTTGGACGAAACCAATTGTATTGGAAAGAGGACTCAAAGACCTTTCTTTTGATAGGTCGTATCTCTCCCAGTTCATTATATTGAGGGAGTTATGATCGTTCAAAGTTGACCCAAAAAACTGGCAGGCCTCAGTAGTTTGTGTGCAGGAAATTTTCCTGCACATTTACTGTTCACAACATCCCGGCCACCGTTTTATAGTTTCGAACGTGCTCGATTATATCCGAAACTTATCCATTTTTGGAAATCTTTATATCGTTGGAAAGCTTATTCAATAACCTTCGTATGGAACCATCGACGGGCAAATTCCGGTATAAATAAAATAAAAATTAATTCCATATAAATAAGACCAATACACGTACTTGAATACGCCAATACATGTACTTGAATACGGGGTGTTACATTCCCCCACAAATTGATCAAGTCCAACAAGAAGGACTTGGAAGCCAAATGCCTCCACTAAAACCAAACTCTTCCATCCAAGCTCCAAAACCAAACTCTCCCGTCCAAGCTCCACAACCGAAGCTCCAATTCACCAAATCAATCCTCTCAACCGAAGCTGGACTTTCCTAAAGCTGAGACATCTATGTAGAGGTATATGGTAAAGAGGGACATGGAGAATATGGAGTCTTTGATGATGCTTATATGATGGAAGATGAATTGAGAGAAAGATGGAGGGATCAACAAGGAACCTGCCACCAAGTAAAGATATGGGAATTGAGGCGGATGAGATTGAGGACAAATATCAAGATGGAGAGGAAACCGAGGTAAAAAATAAAGATGGTGGTGAAGTTGTTTGGCCGTATGGTGATGCATGTAACGTGCCTAATTGAAAGAGAATATGCCATGAATTTGAGGTCAAATTCCTCCCAAGATGGAGAGGATGATACAGGCACATCATAAAGATGGGTGTATGTAAGCATGTATGGAATCAAGCCGAGGGAGTGTACAAGTTAAAGTATGAAGAGGGCTTTGGACACAACAAAGCTGCCCCTACATACACTCCAAGGGCGCCTCTTTTGCTTCCTTCATTAAGGGCTTTTTGGACCTTTCACTCTATGTTGTAATAAGTTTATAAATAGACTAGTATTAGGTCTTTATTTCTTTAGTTGTTGAACGATATTGTAAAACACATTTTAGAACACTTTTCTTCTCTCTATGGAGAGTGTAACATCTTAGTTTAGGGTTTGAAAAAGCCACCAAAATTGAAATGAGGGTGATACTAGTGTGGAATCAGTATTGCAAAACTTGGTTCGAAACCTTGGTGCTTGAGTGGTTCACGCCTTCTTGTGTCATTGTAAGAGTGTAGGTGTTTCTTTTTACATCTATTAAGGGTCTTAGTGTTTGAAATACACTTAGGTTCTTAGTTCTTGTAAGAGTTAATATCTCACTACCTATCTTTACTTCTTGTAATCGTTTGTTGTTGTTATTAGTGAAACCGTTGGTTCTTGTTATCTTTGTTTTTACCCCTCTTTTTCATCTCGTGTAGTTGCTACCTTGGTGTGATTTATCCTTATCATTGTTGAGTTGGTTGCTGGTTTGTTACCAAAAGGAGGTCCTACGGGTTGTGTCTCTTCTTTGGGTGTGTTGTTCTCTTCTTGTTCTTGTGTTTTGTATTTTGTTTTCGTGTTGTGGGTTGATTCCGCTATCAATGAAAGTGGCGGAAATAAAAATGCTTAGGTGGATGTGCGGGTGTATTAGGAAAGATAGAATTAGAAATGAGGTTATTCGAGATAAGGTGGGAGCGACTTTGGTGGAAGCCAAGATGAGGGAAGCGAGGTTGAGATGGTTCGGTCATATGATGAGGAGAAACATGGATGCCCTAGTGTGGAGGTGTGAGAGGTTGGTTAGAGATAGTTTCAAGCGAGGTAGAGGTAGACCGAAGAAATATTGAAGAGAGGTGATTAGACATGACATAGAGTAGCTCCAGCTTACCGAGGACATGACCCTGGATAGAAAGTTGAGGAGGAGGCAGATTAGGGTAGGAGGTTAGTCTGAGTTTAGGGTAATGTATATTTTGGTGTGTTACTTGGAGTATCTTGTTTATGTTATTATTGAGTTTGCTAATTCCTATTGTATCTTGTTCTTTTACTATTCCTACTATTACTATTCCTTATCTTAGATTGTTTTATTTGAGTCGGGGGTCTGTTGGAAACAACCTCTCTATCTTACATTTAAGATAGTAGTATGAACTGCGTACACTTGACCTCCCCAGACCCCACTTGGTGGGAATATACTGGATAAGTTGTTGTAATTATTATTTTTAAACAACAAAAAAAAAAAAGAATATTTTTCACTTAAAAAATTTGTAGCAAAAAAAATTAAAATATTTTTAGTAAAGGTCCAAACGACCCAAGTTGCAAAGGCTGAAAATGGTCAAATGATCTAATGGCCATAAAGTGACAATTATATTACCGACAAGACACATAATGGCCATATGCTCAAACTTAGACTATTTTTTTTAAAAAAGGACTACACCATGTCTTTTTTTCTTTTTTTTAAATTATGTATTTTGATGTCTCGGCTCAATTATCCCCTCGCCAAGCATTGTCATAGTAGCACTAAAACTGTCGTTGACTTTCTCACGTAACATCAATTAGTTGTTGCACATCGCAGAGTAGTTAATAATGATGGGAAGAAAATAATCAATTTTTAGATTCTTATGAATTTCAAGTTCTGCAAAAATCTCAAACGACTTGTTCATGATCTTTTATTAATATTAAAATATAAATATTTCTACCTAATAATAAAGGGCAAAGGGCCAACAGGTATGTTGACCTGTTGCCCACTTTGATACATTTTTATTTGTTCTTTTTTCGCCGTTTAATTTAGTTGTCTTATTTTTTAATTTATTATATATTTTTTAAAGATACATAAAAAAATATTCTAAATCACAATAATTAATAACTTAAAAAATATAAAATATGTGATCGACTCATAAAATTATATCAATGTTATTTAAATTTTAATAGAAGAAAAAATATTATAAATCACAATAATTAAGAAGTTAGATTATTTTGAAAATATAATTGATTATCAATGTCTCAAAATTTTGATTTAATCTGTTATATATCTCAAACAAATGTGTAAAAAAAAAAATCTATAAATCACAGTAACTAACAATTTCAAAAATTTTAAAAATATAAAATATTTGGCTGACTTTCGAAATTATACTAGTGTTACTTAAATTGAAATAGAAGAATAAGTATTGTGATTAGGTCTGCATGCTTGCTTGTCCTGCTTCAACCGTGATTTTACTATATCACCCATAATTAATTATTATAAGTCATTTAGATATTAGAAATCTAATAATATTAAATTAAAAAGGTAAAATAGACACTTCAGACATAGCTGCTTCAACTGCTTTAACTGTAATTTTACTATATCACCTATAATTAATTATTATAAGTTATTTACCAATTAGAACATCAATAATATTTAATAAAAAAAATAAAATAGACATTTCTGACATGTCTTCGGCTGTTTCAATCGTTATTTTACTATATCACCCCTAATTAATTATTATAAGTCGTTTAAGTATTAAAAAAATTAATAATATTTAACAAAAGTAAATAAACATAAAATAATAAATTAACTCTTGATATTTTAAATTAAGTTGATATCTTATATGAGGCTCACTTAAATTTTCTCCACAAGTATTTTTTTATTTAGTTTGTTATGTCACTTCTTATTAGTTATTATAAGTTATCTAAGATAGGTCTACTTCGCTGCTTCACTCGTGATTTTATTATATCACCCTTAATTAATTATTATGGTCATCTAAGCATTAAAATTAATAATATTTCATAAAAAAGTAAAATAGACACAAAATGATATATCAACACAAAAAATTTGATTGAATCTTGAAATTATATTACTGTAACTTAAATTAAAATAGCAAAAAAAGCTAATATAGATCACAATAATTAAAATTTTAAATAATTTTAATAATTAATTATTTAAGAAAAAGATAATATATATTTAACCCGTAGAAAGTTGGGGAATGAGCCCAATATTTAATGAAATGAGAGATCGACGTGCAAGCAAAGTGCATAATTCTTCAACTAAAAAAAAAAAAGAATGATCATGCTGTTTAACACACACAATTTTACATCAACATCCAAAATTACACCAACTAGAATGAGTTAAAATTTTTAGACAAACCGGCAAAAGATAAATAGAAACAAAATGATACAAAAAATTTAGAATATCTGATTTTTTTTTTTTAGAGAAGTAATACTGTTCCCCAAAGCGTGACTTAGTAGTTGGGGAGAATCATGAAATCTCAAGTCAGCGGAGGTAAAAATACTCTTGATATTTTTTCATATGCTCGAGTCTTGGTATGCTTAATTACCGGATAAAACTAGTCAATGAGAGGAATAGCAGATACCTGATAGAGTTAGTCATGAACATTAATAGAGATGTGTTCCTGATTCAAATAACATTTGTCATTAAAAAAAAAAAGGAAGTAATGATACTGTATATATTGGTATTATGACAATAACAAACCAACAACAGGAGAAGAGTGCAGAAAAAATGGCTTATCCTAACGTGGTTCTGTTCCCCTTCATGTCCAAAGGCCATATTATCCCATTCATTGACCTTGCTCGTCTCCTTCTCCACCGGAGAATCTCCGTCACCATCTTCACCACTCCGGCAAGCCATCCTTTTTTCTCCGATTCCCTTTCGGACACCAACGTCAATATCATCGACATTCCATTTCCTCAAAACATCGAAGGAATTCCCGCAGGTGTTGAAAGTACCGATAAACTTCCATCCATGTCCCTTTTCGTTACATTTGCCAATGCTACCAAATCCATGAAACCCCATTTCGAAAAGGCCTTGCGGTCTCTTCTGCCAGTTACTTTCACGATCACTGATAGCTTCCTCCCATGGACTATAGAATCTGCAAACAAGTTGGGTATCCCGAGGTTCGCCTTTTATGCCATGATCCTCTTTTCCTTGTCCTTAATACGTTCCTCCGGTGATCTCCTTCGAACAGAATTGTCTGATGATGAAATGTTCAGAGTACCTGACTTCCCTTGGATTAAGCTCACTAGGAATGACTTTAGTTCACCTTTTAGAGAGCGTGAACCAAGTGGTCCCTTTTTTGATTTTGCGATGGAGGAACTCACGGCTACTTCTAAAAGCTATGGTATAATTATGAACAGCTTTTACGAGCTCGAATCTGTTTATATAGACTACTTTAAGGGTAGTAAATTTAGTCCTAGAGCATGGTGCTTTGGACCCTTTTGTGCGGCAACCGATCTGACAAGAGAAACACCACAGGGAAGCTTAGAGAAACCTTCATACATCAAATGGCTTGATGAAATGCTAGAACAGGGGAAATCAGTTTTATACGTGGCATTCGGGAGCCAAGCAGAGATATCTGCTGAACAGTTGAAGGAAATCATAATTGGGTTGGAGAAATCTAAAATGAATTTCTTGTGGGTGGTCAGAAAAAGTATAGATGAAGTGGACGGCGCGTTTGAAAACAGAGTGAAAAACAGGGGACTGATGGTGACAGAGTGGGCTGATCAGAGACAAATCTTGAGCCACAGGAGCGTTCAAGGTTTTCTAAGCCACTGCGGTTGTAATTCAGTGATAGAGAGCATATGTGCAAAGGTGCCAATACTGGCATGGCCAATCATGTCAGACCAACACCTAAATGCAAGAATGGTGGTGGAGGAAATCAAGATTGGGCTAAGGGTCGAGACGTGTGATGGGTCAGTGAGGGGATTTGTGAAGTGGGAAGGTTTGGAAAAGCCGATGAGGGAGTTGATGGAAGGAGAGAAAGGTAAAGGGGCAAGGAAGAAGGTGAAAGAGATTGGAGAAGTAGCCATTGGTGCTGTCAGAGAAGGTGGATCATCATGGCAAACGTTGAACGATCTCTTCCTTGAGTTAACTGCAAGAACTGTTTGAACCTGTGAATCTAATTTCTTTGTCGTTGGGAGCAGGCTAGCTAGCTGTTCTTTAAGAATTATTTACGACCTTAATGATGCACTTTTTATGTTCTTTTTTTTTCTCCAAAAAAATTTCCTTTCAAGTTTCTTAGCTCTTTATGCGTAGTCAAGTTCAGAAACAGAATCCCTTCCAGAAAGAGTTCAAGTAACCAACCAATCAATTGACAGGCACAAATTGAAAGTGGTAGCTTATTATTTGCAAAACAATAGTCTTTTATATGTACCTACATCAACTAGCTTCCATCCTACAAAATCCTTAATACTATGTAGTCTGTATGTTAAGAAATTGAATTATAACGTCAGCAAATAGCAAATAGCATGCTATAATCAGTGTCTGAGCCAAAAGAGGCGTCAAAATATAATATACACCTTTCCTGGGGATTCAACATATACAAACATACATAAAGAAAATAAACTACTCTATACAATGTACTTTTTCTATGAACGGGTGCTAATTGGCTCCCCTTGCACAAGGATGCTCCCCCTGACTATAACTACTTGAGTAAAAGCGGAAAGGAGTAGTATGTGACTTGAGTCCTCCAAAAGACAAGGTCAAAATTCAGTCCCAACACTTGCTCTGATAAGAAGTTCTCTTTTCTAAGCGCTACCCAAAATACTAAACATTTAGATGATGTTAGGGTAAGTAAGAAGGATTCGATCTTTAAGATCTTTAGATATACGAAGCTAAATAATCAGGAAATCTTAAAAGTTGTTAGGTCCAAGTTTTACATCATGTTCTGTATCATGTCTATTCAGAAACTAGCCAAAAGAAGCCGTTTTCAAGTATAAAATCCACTCAAGAAGAGCGGTATTACTTACTGTAAGCTTATAGTTAAATTACCATGTTCAATGGTGTAAGAACCAAAAATAAATCTAATTATATACCCGGGATAGGAAGGGTGTCTAGGAGGGGAAGATACAAAATCTTATTCCAGAATGAATTAAAGTGGGATCACACCAAATATGCATCTGTTTAACATACATCTGCACTGGTGGCTACTTTTGCTTAGATTGTTGAATCAAGGCTGCAAGAAAGAATATCAGACAGGACCCGTATCCTAGTTCTTGATTAGTAAACCAGAATATAGCAGAAGATAGTAAACAAATACAAAAAGGAGGGAAAGAGAAAAATGAATATGTAGCAGAAAGAAATATGGAAACTGAAATGGCAAACGGGTCAACTACAAGTTCAAAATCACCCGGAGACATTTTTTTTATAAGGTTATTTTACTAACGTGTTCATTAATCATTCAACATGGGAACGACAAGATTTTCCGACAGGCAGCAGCTCATCAAATAGGGTTCCCTTCAACATTTCCTTTCAGCTTTGTTAATTTATCCTCAAGCCCTCTAGGGGGTGGGAACAGAAATTGGATATATCTTAGAAAACTTCAAGGTTTTTTTCTTTAAAAAGAAAAGAAAAACTCTCACTTTTCAACTCACTGTACATCACTTTAGGCCTCAACGGATCTCCATTTGATACAGCTGAAACGCACATCGAGCACTTCTAGTAATTGGTCAAAGCCTCCAATTAGACTACCTACTTTGGATGCATTCTACTTGCATTGTCAAATCCTTGATTCCAGCATGATGTAATATTTCAGATACTTGTGTCTTTACAGATAACTTGTCACTCTCACTTGAGACGAGAAGATTGAGAGTGCCAATAACATCTGTGTTCGTGAAGCTCCAAACATGAAGCTTTTGAATTGCAGATAAACCTTTTATCTTCATAATATCGTTTACAGCTTCCTTCAAATCATGTTCGTGAGCCCTTGGAACTCTTTGCAGTAAAATTTCTGCCGAATTCCTGAGCAATGGGATTACTGAAGATATAATCAGTACAGAGATAAATATTGAGCAGGCAGGATCAGCAACTAGCCATCCTTTGTACTTGATTAAGAGCGTTGAAATTACCACCCCAACACTACCCATGGTGTCAGCCAGAACATGCAAAAAGATGCCTTCCATGTTATGGTCAATGTGGCGGTGTTGGTGGTGATGTTTCTCAGTGACACCCTTGTCTGTAGGAACATGCTTATGAACATGAGAACAATCTGGTCCTTGCAAACTTGCAACAGAGCCGTGCACCTTCATCGGAGAAATACTTGAGCTGCTACCATGACAATGTGGGACAGCGCCATCATGATGATGGTGCCCATGGTTGTGGTTATGAGAGTGATCACAAGAATGACGAGAGTTATTTTCTTTCCATTCTTTTACATTGTTGCTCTGGTTTTTATTGTCAGCATTATGTCCATGACTAGAACATGATTCATGGACAATACTTACTTGTTCCTGTTGTATCTGGTGACCACAATGATCATGGTCATGTGCATGGTGAATATGGTTTTCTTGGAGATTATGGCATGTTGAATGAGAGTTAGAATGGGAATGAGAAGTTGTGGAGAATTCTGTCTCTGTCAGGTGAACATGATGATCATGGTTATGTTGGTCGTTATGGCAATCCTTATGGGGCTTAGAAAGGGAATGAGAATGGGAATGGGAATGGGAATGGGAATGTGAACATGATCCACCATGGGCATGATGATGTTCCTCGTGAAAGAAGATCAAACCCACAATATTAACAAGTAGCCCTCCAATCGACACTGTCAATAGACTGTTAGTGGAAACCTCCTGAGGGTCTAATATTCTCTCAAATGATTCAAGCACAATTAACGCTCCCACAAGGACCAAAAGAACCGCATTTGCATACCCAGAAAGAATCTCAAATCTTCCACGACCATAGTTAAACTGACCATTTGCAGGCAACCGTGATATGTATGACGCATATAATCCAATAGCTAGAGCTGCACAATCAAACAGCATGTGACAAGCATCTGATATTAACCCAAGGCTATTACTCATAAAACCAGCAGCAAATTCCACAACCATGTAAGCCGTATTGATCAAAAGGAAAAGCGCAATCTTGCGTGACTTCCTCTCTCCTAAGATATGCCGGAGAGGTTTCATAACTGAAGTCGTAAACCAATCAGATGATTCCAACCCCAACTCGAGATAATTAGGATCAACCGGATCCAAATTCCTCATAGAAATCAAGAGCAACAATCCACATATCAACAATCCCCAAAGCGAAAGCTCAGGAAAATAAAACAGTTCCAATATAACTGTACATACATATGTCACAAGATACTCCTTTTGTAAATCCTTAGAAGAAACTGGCTTCTCAGCAGTAAAATTCTCATTCAAAAGCACACCAAACACTACAGTGTTCACTAAAGGCCAACTGAGATTCGAAATAGATATAATATCCCCCTCTGCTTCAAACGCAAACATACTTATAACTGCTGGTACAAATAACATTACAGTCGTAAAAAACAACGAAACCAACCTAAGCTGCTTCTTGCCCATTTCCCTCAAACTACCCCAATTCATAGAACTACTCTCATAACACCCCAAAAATCCCGAAAGAAACGGAAGCAACATTGGCCCAATCCTAATACAACTATACCTCGGAAGCAATGAAAACCCCATTTCATACACATTAACAGAAGATAAAGGGAAACATTCAATTCTATCCCAACTAATAGATAACAAAACTAACCCAATAAACATCGCGGTAAACCCACAAAGCTGATACGATGTAATCCGATTACGATCAAAAAGATCGCGACTTTTTCCTTCAAAAATAAACCTAGACGCTATATTCCCAGAAATCTCCGCGAGAATCATAGCAGCAGCGCCACAATATCGAAGGGCCTGAAATCGAACAAGGAATACTATAGAAAGAAGAAATGATTTCGCTAGTAGAACCTTGTAAAGAGATCGGTTAAATGAGATAAACCCATGTCGATTTTTAGTAAAAAAAGGGTCTTTAGAAGTGAAGAAGGAGAAAGAGAAAGTGAGAAGGAAAGAGAGGAGAGAAACAAGAAAAGAGAAAGGGAAAAGGGAGAAAGAGGAAGGGGAAGAACGAAGGAAAGGGAAAAGAGAGTAAAAAGAGCGAAGAGAGAAGAGTAGAAGGAATAGAAATGGCAAAGAAGAAGTTTTTGCTGAAGAAGATTTGGTAAGACGGTGTTTGGATGGAGTTGGTGTTGGGGTTGAAGGAGGGTAGTTGAAATGAGGGTAGGGGGTTCTTGAGGTAGTGGGGGTAGTGATAGGTACGGCGGTCCGTGGTGGTAGAGATAGACGGTTGGGGCGGTGATGGCGGTGGTGGTGATGGTGGTTGTCAGTCATGATCGGAGTTGGACGGAGGAGACTGGAATGATTCAATTGTCAAGGTGAAAGAAGCTGCCTGTTGGAATGACGGAAAGAATAAGTCTTCTGCTAGTTGCTACTTCCCATTGTGTTGGGCCCAATGGATCCATAGGCTAATTGGTTAGATTTGAATGGGTTAAGTTCAGAAATGTTCCTCGAATTGTTCTTTGATATTTTGTTCCACTTAAAAAAGTCTCACAAAGAGGTGGTATGATACTTGACAATAAACATGTACAATATGTATAATTGATCAGAAGTTTTATTTTTTAGGTAAAAATTAAAATTTAAATATATTATCCATAAATTAGACGTTTTAATTCTTATTCATAAGGCAAACATTAAAACTTATTTAGTGAAAATAAAAATTTTAGGTCGGCTACTTTGAAAAATATTATGCATAATTTGAATTAGGGGGACAGTGCATTAGTAACTGTTTTTGGATCGTCATTAAACTATTGCCCGTCTTATTTTTTTAAAACAAGTTAACCCTCTTTAAGACATGATTTAGACATACACGACTGAGATTAAGTGCATGTAAAAATTATCTTAAATCTCTGATATATGTGTCTGAATTTGTTTAGTCAATTCTTTTTTTCTTCAAATTAACACACAAATTTACTCTAAACAAGTTCAAATTTGAAATATACTTTTCATGTACCATAAAAAAACAAACATTCGTCATTAAATTTGTCAAAACAAATTCGACAAATCCATTTAGCGCACATTTAATTTTTTTTCATTTATGATTAGACTTAGTCATAGATGATTGAAATACATATTAAAATTGACCAAAGTTTCAGATGTGCGCATCTGAATGTAGTGTAGAAGCAACAACAACAACAACAACAAACCCAGTGTATTCCCACCTAGTGGGGTCTGGGGGGGTAAGATGTACGCAGTCCATAACTCTACCTCCGAAGAAGTAGAAAGGCTGTTTCCGATAGACCCCCGGCTCAAGACAGTCGCCACACAAATATAAATATAAATATAAATATAAATATAAATATAAAGTAACGCATAGGTAGTAGGAAACATCGGGAAGCACTCAGATACATAATAAAACATGGAACACCGAAATCATAACAAGAAGAAGAATAGGAATAGGAATAAAAATAAGAGTAGGAAGAATAACAGGAATAATCCCCCACCCAAAAAAAAAAAAAAAAAAAAAAAATTCCCTACCCTTGTGCCCCCAAACTGGCCCTAGTCTTCTGCCCTAATCCTCGCCCTCCAGACCTTCCTATCTAGGGTCATGTCCTCGGTGAGCTGTAACTGCTCCATGTCCCGTCTAATCACCTCTCCCCAGTACTTCTTCGGCCTACCCCTACCCCGCCTAAAACCATCCAACGCTAGCCTCTCACACCTACGAACCGGGGCATCCATGTCCCTCCTCTTCACGTGTCCAAACCAACTCAAACAGACTTCCCGCATCTTGCACTCCACTGGAGCCACCCCAACCTTCTCCCTGATAGTCTCATTCCTAACTCTGTCCCCTCTAGTCATCCCACACATCCAGCGCAACATTCGCATTTCCGCCACCTTCATTTTTTGGATGTGGGAGTTCTTAACTGGCCAACACTCCGCTCCATACAACATGGCAGGACGGACTACCATCCTGTAGAATTTGCCTTTAAGCTTGGGCGGCACCTTCTTATCACACAACACCCCCGACGCGAGCTTCCACTTCAACCATCCCGCCCCAATACGGTGCGAGACATCCTCGTCAATCTCACCGTTACCCTGAATCACGGACCCGAGATACTTGAAACTATCCCTCTTACATACCTCCTGCGATTCCAGCTTCACTACCACCTCATCCTCCAACCTCACGTCATTAAACTTGCATTCCAAATACTCTGTCTTGCTTCTGCTCAACCTGAACCCTTTAGACTCAAGAGTTTGTCTCCACACCTCTAATTTGTCATTCACACCCTTTCGGGTCTCGTCAATCAGAACTACATCGTCTGCAAAAAGCATACACCAAGGCACTTCCCCTTGAATACTCCGCGTCAACACATCCATCACCAAAGCAAACAAAAAAGGACTAAGAGTAGATCCCTGATGCAATCCTGTCAAGACAGTAAAATGCTCTGAGTCTCCTCCCGCCGTCCTCACCTGAGTTTTCGCTCCATCATACATATCTTTAACTGCTCTGATATAAGCCATCGGGACTCGACTCACCTCCAAGCATCTCCAAAGCACCTCCCTGGGAACTTTGTCGTAAGCCTTCTCTAGATCGATAAACACCATGTGCAGGTCCTTCTTCCTTTCCCTATACTGTTCCACCAGCCTCCGTATCAGGTGAATTGCCTCCGTCGTCGAGCGCCCAGGCATAAAACCGAACTGACTTTCCGAAATAGACACTATCCGTCTCAGCCTCCCCTCGACGACTCTCTCCCAAATCTTCATAGAGTGACTCAATAACTTAATCCCCCTATAGTTATTGCAACTCTGGATGTCACCCTTATTCTTATAGAGAGGGATTATGGTACTCCACCTCCATGCCTCGGGCATCCTTGCCGTCTTGAAGATTTCGTTAAACAGACCTGTCAACCACCTTACCCCAGCCTCTCCAACGTACTTCCAAAACTCCACCGGTATCTCATCCGGCCCCGTCGCCCTACCCCTCCGCATCCTGCGAACAACCTCTCTAACCTCCTCTACCCTAAAACGTCTACAATAACTAAACTCCCGACACTCCTCTGAGCGCTCCAGTTCCCCTAACACAATAGCTCCATCCCCTTCGTCATTCAAGAGCCTATGGAAGTACGACTTCCATCTATTCTTAATATGGCTGTCCTCCATCAACACTCTGCCGTCCTCCCCCTTAATGCACCTCACCTGATCGAGATCACGGCCCTTCCTCTCCCTAGCCTTTGCGAGTCTAAACAACGTTTTCTCCCCTCCCTTCCCCTGTAACCCCGCATACAGGCTCTCAAACGCGGCCGTCTTAGCTGCCGTGACTGCTGACTTAGCCTCCTTCCGAGCTTGCTTGTACTCTTTCCTGTTTACCCGCTTCTCTTCTTCGTCTCTGCTCTCAACCAACTTAGCATACGCCTCTTTCTTGGTCCTCACTTTCATCTCCACCTCTTCATTCCACCACCAATCCCCTTGATGGTGCCCAGCCCGGCCCCTAGAAACACCTAACACCTCACTAGCCTTCTCCCTGATGCACCTAGCCGCCCTATCCCACATATCATCTACGTCCCCCCTACACTCCCACACCCCCATTCCCGCCAACTTCTCCCCTATCTCCCACGCATTCACTGGCGTCAAACCGCCCCACTTAATTCTAGGTCTACACTCCTTACTCCTCCTCTTACTATTCTTCTTTATACCCAAGTCCATGACCAAGAGCCTATGCTGGGTCGAAAGATTCTCACTCGGGATGACCTTACAGTCCCTACACAACACCCTATCCCCTTTCCTGATCAACATGAAGTCAATCTGGGTCCTGGCTATCGCGCTTCGAAAGGTGATGAGGTGATCGTCCTTCTTCGGGAAGCCCGAGTTCACCACCACCAGCCCAAAGGACCTTGCGAACTCCAAAAGAGTAGCCCCCTCTTCATTTCTCACCCCAAAGCCAAACCCACCATGCACATCACTAAAACCTCCCGGTAACGCCCCGATGTGCCCGTTGAAATCACCTGCTACAACCATCTTCTCCGAGCTAGGCACGCCTCTCAGCACCTCCTCCAAAGCCTCCCAAAACCGCAACTTCTCCTCCCCCTCCGAGCCCACTTGCGGTGCATAGGCACTACACACATTCAGGGTAAACCCCCGAATGACCAACTTAATAGTCATCAACCTATCGTTGATCCTCTTCACCTCTACTACCTGGCCTCTAAGCTCTTCATCTACTAAGATGCCAACTCCATTCCTCCGCCTCTCGCTCCCAGAGTACCACAGCTTGTAACCATCCACATCCCTAGCCTTAGACCCTACCCACTTGGTCTCTTGAATACACGCGATATTGATCCTCCTTTTCCTAAGAATCTTCACAAGCTCTATAGACTTACCCTGAAGGGTCCCTATATTCCAAGACCCAACCCTCAGCCTACCATCACTATCCCCACGTCCTCCCCTACCGCCCCCGCAGCCAAACCGTGGCCTCCCTCTCACTCCCGCCCTTACGTCATCCCCCGCCCCCACAACGGCCCCACGCCCCAAACCCCTCGGACATGACCCTATCCGCCCATTACCGCCCCCAGCCAGTACACAGAAAAATATAAGAAAAAATACTCAAAGGCCAGAAATGACCACAACAACAACAGCAACAGACAGCAGTCACAACAACAACAAACAACAGATAATAGCAACAATAGACAGCAGATAATATTAACAAATCACAAGCAGGTAAGCAATGCAAGAGAACAACCACAGCAACAGCAACAACAGTCAACGGACAATATAGTAAATCAAAATGCAAGTCGGATAAAAATAGCATGAAACGGGGAATGAAATGAAATAGCGAGAAATGAAATAGCAAGGTTAGAGATCACCGGGTAACGCTTGTAGGCCGAGCCGGAAATCCAGAACCCAGCGTTGACCGGGTTCCGATGCTGAGGTGGAGCTGCGGCTGCTGGAGGCCGGCTGAGCTGTCGGCGTCGTCTGGTCGGCGTCCGGGTGCTGCGGCTGATGGCGACCGAGCAGCGGTCGGGGAAGACGGAGCTGCGGCGGCTGGCTGGCTGGGGCCGAGCAGCGGCTGCTGGAGGAGGGGGGGGGGGCAGCGACTGCTGGAGATCGAGGGGGGGTTGGATCTCGCCGGCGCCGGCGGGGGGGGGGGGGGGGGGCGGAGTCGGATCTGGTTAGCGCCGACGGTCGGCCGGAGGTCGGCTCCGACGGTCAGCGACGACGGCGGAGCCGGGGACCGGGGAGAGAGAAGGTAAGGAGAGGGAGAGAGAGAGCCGTTGAGGAGAGGAGAGGAGAGGAGTTAGGGAGCGGGTGAATGAGAAAGAGCTAGTGTAGAAACAGAAGAAGCAAAAAGGAAGCATGTGTTTTTGCCTGTAAATTTCCTAATAAGTATTCTTCTTTTTTTTTTTTGGTAACATCCTAAAAAGTATTCGTGCAAAAGAAAAAGTTATGACGGATATTAATATTTGAAACAACAAAAAAAGGATACGTTATGAATTTTTAACAGAATTAGGCTAGAAGGCCAGTTTCGTGTCTCCTACGAGTTTTTATCCACTATTTAAAAAATAATAGAAAAATAATTATATTTTAATACAAAGATAAAATTCATAACAGAAACAACCCTACTCAAAATGCTAAAGAATTTATAAAGGTTTGAATCCAATGAATCCTTTCTTGATTTTAAAACTCGAGAAATTTTTGAAATTCGTGATACATTCCTTAATTTTGAAAGTAAAATTTTTTAATTCCATGATATGAAACTTCAACAAATTTTTGAACTTAATCATTCCTTGATTTTAAACTTAAAAGATTTAAGCCCCATGATGAAACACCTAGGCTTTTAACAATGAGAAAAATTTCTTCATTTGATATCACTGGATATGAGTCGTACCCTCCTTTCCCTCCCTTCTCGTACCCTAGACAATATAGTGAGGGGTACTCACTGTCTTAGGTACGAGTTAGCCTTCCCCTAATCGTACCTAAGTGTACGAGTCATACACAACCCAATCGTATAGAGTGAAGTCCTAACTTAGAGTGGACTGTTTTTGGTACGAGTGAAGTGTACGAGTTAGGGCATGAGTCGTACCCTTTGAATACGACTCAAAGATGTGTAATCGTACCCTAACTAGTGTAGATGACCTAGGAGAAGCCTAGGGTACGAATTAGGGTACCATTCGTACCCTAGGATACGGTTCCTTAATTAAGTCGTACCCATGGACGGGCTCATTTTCCAGCTTTTTAGTTGAGGACCTTGTGGTCATTTGCTTCCTTCTAAACCCCAAGTCCTTTCACTATATAAGTGTAAATGGCCCCCCAAAACACATTTTTGAGTGGATCAAACATCCAAAACTTTCTCTCAAGCACATCTTTGAAGAATTGAAGGCTAGAGTTTCAAGTGTGTTCATCTAATGGCAAGAAGGAGTCAGGACTCTTGGTGAATCAAGTTGTTTAAGGCATGTATCTCTCTTCCTTTTTAAATAACTTACAAATCATTTATTTTACACTTGGATTAGTGAGTGTACATGGAGATTTTGAAATCAAATGTTAAGGGTTTTGATGTCTTGTGTTGAATAATGTTTACCCTTGTTTAGACTTGTGTTGATGCTTGATATTGGTGATGTTTTGCACATGTAGGTGCTTGTTGTTTGTGGTTTAACATGCGGGTCTTGAGTAACTCTAATGATAATGATTTCTACCTTGAAATTGGCCTTGATAAAGGCATGCACACAAGGTGTTTTTGAAAATGTCTAAATAAATTGTCTAGTTACATGTTGGTAATGTTATGAACTAGGGCAATGGCCCAATAAGTATGAATAATTGATAAGTAATATTGTAAAGGTATTGTGAGCCATATATTGTGTAACTGATGACCTCGTTGGGTTGAAGACTAATAAGGGGTTAAAGTCCCTAAATATGAAAATGAACTTGAATTGTATGTTGAGCTAAATGTGGTAAAAATGTGGTATAAGATTGCTAATGAAATATGAATAGTTGTGAGGGTCATGACGATCATAAATTGAATTGTATAATTAATTGAATTAAGGCATTGAACTATTGAAATGCTTAAGAAACAAAGGCTCCCATAAGGACCATGTGGTCATATGTAGTGTTAAATTGGCTAAACGGGTTAAAGTCCTTAAGTGTGAATTGAATAGATGATGAAGTATGGACAAAGGGTTAAAGTCCCAATGTCGACTAATGATAGTCGTAATGTCTTGCGGTTGAAGTCCCTTGCCCAACGAAACAGTTGCGGTTAAAGTCCCATGCCTAGTGAAATCGCTTGTAGTTAAAGTCCTTTGTATAATGAGATCTCTTGAGGTTGACGTGTGTACTACCCCAAAGATTTCTAGCAAATTTCGTCCCAAGAATGCCCAGTATTAGCTTCTAAAGTGAATGATAATTATTCATGAGGAATTTTCAAGATTTTCACTTTTTGTCATGTGGAAAATTCAATAAGATTTCCATCGATATATGATTCGCTTAAATCCGATAACCGGGTAAGAAGTTATGACTATTTCAAGTTTTCATCGTAAAACAACGTCATGTTAGTCAGTGGCGCGCCGCGCCACAAGAGGAAATAGCATTTCGCAATTTCTAGTAGGTGTCCGCGATTATGGTGCATCACGCCAGCACTCAAATTCATAATTATCCTTTTCCAGTGTATCAACGCGATATCCCCCGCGTCGCGCCAAAGTTCCAGATCACGAAGGAAGGGGCAACATGATGGCTCCGCATCGCGCCATTCCTCAATTTCCCAATTGTCATTTTCCAGTGACACGGCGCGATAACTTCGTATTGTGCTAGGGTCCCATTTTGGAAAAATTTTACTGAAATTAAATGATGCGTCTAGGGTTAAAAGGGTCAATTTCCTACCCTTATTTAAACCCAATAACACGTGATTTAGCTATTCTTCACCCAAAATATACTATTTTCTATTAAGTTTCTCTCAAGAACAAGCTAGGGTTTCTATTGGGGATTCAAATTCAAGAAGGTTTCACCATCAATCTTCACAAAATCACGAACTAAGGTATGCATAGTGTTCATTCATGGACTCCTTTCGTCCATGAAACCCAAGAATCCCTTTTCTAAATTCAAGTTATGGATTTTCTTATGAATTTTATGATTGGGCTGCTTTTGTTCATGTTGATAATGAGTAATTGAATTGTATTCCATGAATGAGTGTTAAATTCTATATGGGTTGATTTGTATCGGTATAGATTTATGAAACCCTAGGACTAAACCCTTGAATGATTAAATTGGAATTGAATCACGACCGTTAATTGTTGTATGGTGTTGTTTACACATTCTATGTCTACTATGTGTTTGGTTGAATGCCTAGATGAAGGGAAAGTGTCTAATTAGCATGATATCATGAAATCCCCATGTACGTACAAGCGTATGCCTATCACATGTTTGATGAAATTCTTCAGTAAATGTATTATGATGATTATTATGTATTCAAGTAAGTCATGCTTTGTCAGTTTCCTTCCATCGAGTCCTGGGGGTACTTGTACCCGAAACATTAGCTGTGTACCTAGAGGCATGTCATGTTTTCACGATACTCTCAATCAAGCTATGAATCCTTAGACTTCAAATAGTCTTATGACTCAGGAAAAATTATGATCTCATGACTCAGTCAGTTTTCAAATATCAGTAGTATTCCGTCAGTCAATGGAACATAGTAACTCATGTTTAGTTCAGTAAATCATGTTCAGTGTCCATTCAGATGGGAGTAGGAATTAGCACCGAGTGAACCCAAAGATGGGGACACACGCTATCAGATGAGGGTGTGAACCTTAGAAGTCATCCTTGCATTCCAGAACTATGTAGCCAACATAGATTGAGACATCAACACTGCCCAATGAGGGTTGATGAGGTGGATAAGCACTGTCAGATAAGGGCCCCACCATTCTCTTTTGGGAACACTATTAGATAAGGGTTGTCCACTGCTTGTCCTTACCAGTGGCGCAGTATTGACACCCTTCTAATTGGGGTTATAGATTGAACCCCAACTCAGCCATAATGGCATACCAGGGGAATGTTGGTTAAATACTACCTCCCACAGTTTCAGTACCAGTCTCAGTAAAATAACTCAGATAGTTCTTCAGATTCAAGACTATCTGATACAGTTGACTCAGATGCAGTAAGGAACTTAGATAGTTTCATCAGATTCAAGATTGTCAGATACAGTCACCCATGTTATCAGTTACATTCAGATACAACCATTTATGCTATCAGCTATATCAGTTATTAGTATGTCATGTCATCAGTATTCAGATTCAGTAATCATGATATCATAGTGTCAGTTACAGTTATATATTTATGTATGCATTCTCGCATTCATTTTAGACAGTCAGCTAGCATTATTCATTGTTGAGCCTTACATTAGCCTACCTCATATGTATACTCAGTATATTCCATTGTACTAATACATTTATGCTATGGTGCTTTCTTTTTGTGTTACACTATAGGTTTCGAGACACGAGTTTTAAATCAGCAGTAGATTCTAGTCTCAGCAGTTAAAATAGAAGTGAGTCCTCATCCTTCGAGGACATGATTATTTCTCCACTATTTCATTGATTAGTTATTAGTTGGTGTTAGTTGGGAACATGTCCCATCAACTCCTTATTCAGATTATTCAGACAGTAGAGGCTTTCAGACTAGATGCAGACTATTGTATTTCAGACTTTAGTGTTTATAGTTTTATTTTGGGTATTGTATTACCCCACAGATGTTATCTCATCCATGTTATGTTTAGTATTGGACCTTATGGACTTTCAGTGCATTTTTCTGCATTATTTAGTATTTTATGCAATATACAGGTACAAATATCAGTCATGGGTTAGCTTGTGGTCCTTCGAGTTCATGATCACCGTGTAGCATTTCTGGTTCAGCAAATCGGGGTATTACAAACTTGGTATCATAGCCTAAGGTTCAATATAGTCCTAGGAAGTCTGAAATCCATATCTAGTAGAGTCTTGTACATGGGTGTGTTGCGCGTCACGTTTATGTGCAAGAGGCTATGAGATATTTAGGAACAGTCTCCCTTCTTTTAGTATTCATATCATTCCAGTGAGCATAATCACAAGTCAATCTCTCAGTCTAATCCACTTTTTCTCTTTATTTCAGAATATGCCTCCTAAGAGAAAAAATCAGTCAGCCCCTCAGCCCGAAGAACTTTTGGGCGATCATGTTTCTCATGCGGAGTTTAGGACCGCATTTACCACCGTTGCTCAGTCAGTAGCTACCCATAATGAGCGACCAGCTGTCGTTCCGACCAACCCAGTGGCCAACTCAGCTGCAGCTAGGATTCGGGACTTCACCCGAATGAATCCTCCATCCTTCCATGGGTCTAAAGTAGATGAAGACCCTCAGGAATTCATTGATCAAGTTCAGAAAGTGATAAACATAATGGGGGTGACTACTGTTGAGAGTGCTGAGTTAGCCGCATACCAGTTGTAGGATGTAGCTCATACTTGGTTCAAACAGTAAAAGTCTGAAAGATCAGATGATGCAGGTCCTATAGAATGGGAGGAGTTTGTCACTGCATTTTTAGACAGATTCTTTCACCAAGATCTTAGAGAGGCTAAGGTGCTAGAATTCATCAACCTCAGGTAGGGAAATATGACAGTGAAAGAGTATTCTCTCAAGTTTACTCAATTAGCCAGATATGCCCCTCATGTGGATGCAGACGGCAAAGCCAAGATGAGTAAGTTTGCTTTAGGGGTAAATGATAGCGTGGTTAATGAGTGCAGATCCGCCATGCTTAATAGTGACATGACTTTAGCCAGACTTATGACCCATGCTCAGCAGATAGAGGAGCATAAGATTAAGCAGAATAAGAAAGCTAGGATAGGTAGCTTCAATTTTAGTCAGCCTAAATCAGAAGGAGGAAACTGTTCTCAGTTTCATCCTAAGTCAACAGTTCCATCTCCTTCTTCATCTGATGCTCCAGCTCCTAAGTTCAGAGATAGAGTGTTAGGCTCTAAGTCTCAGGGCAGTTTCAGTAATGCCCGAACTAATTCCCTTTGTCAGATTTGTGGTAAGAACCACAAAGGTGCTTGCAGAACTGACAGGGATGTCTGTTTCGGTTATGCCAAGCCAGGCCATAGAGTCAGAGACTTCCCTCAGTCAGGTTATCCAAGTTATCTTTACTCCTCAGCTCAGTCCGGTCGCTCGAATCAGCTGGGTGCCACCACCAGTGCTACTAGCGGTCAATGCCCAAATAGATTATATGCTCTTCAAACCCGACAAGATCAGGAAAATTCTCCTGATGTAGTTACTAGTACGTTACAAATCTTTCATATGCATGTTTATGCTTTGCTAGATCCAGGAGCTTCTTTGTCTTCTGTTACTCCCTATATAGCAGTTGATTTCAGAATCAGTCTCAAAATTCTAGTAGAGCCCTTCTCAGCCTTTACCCTAGTGGAAAAAACCATCATAGCTCGGTAGGCATACAGAAACTGCTCGGTTATGATATTTCAGAAAGTCACTTCAGCAGACTTAGTCAAATTAGAGATGACTAATTTTGATGTCATTCTCGCCATGGATATGCTTCATTACTGCTATGCCACAGTCGACTACATAAATAGAATAGTCCAGTTTCAGTTTCCAAGTGAACCCGTCCTTGAGTGGAAGGGTAGTGTATCCGTTTTCAGGGGTCAACTTATTTCCTACCTTCGGGTAAGGAAAATGATATCTAAAGGATGTGCCTATTATTTTGTTTGAGTTAAGGACACTAGTTCTGAAACTCCTAGTCTTGAATCAGTCCTAGTAGTGAATGAATATTCAGATGTCTTTCCCGAAGATCTTCCAGGAATTCCTCTCGAAAGGGAAATAGACTTCGATATTGACCTTCTTCCAGATACTCAGCCTATATCTATTCTGCCATATAGAATGGCACCAGCAGAACTCAGAGAATTGAAAGAACAGTTGAAGGATCTCTTAGATAAGGGATTCATCAGACCCAATATTTCTCCGTGGGGCGCACCAATCTTATTCGCGCATAAGAAAAACTGTTCTCTTAGAATGTGCATTGATTATCGTCAACTCAATAAGGTCACAGTCAAGAACAAGTATCCTCTTCCCAGAATCTATGACTTGTTTGACCAACTTTAGGGTGCTAGCTATTTCTTTAAGATAGACCTCAGATCCGACTGTCATCAGCTCAGAGTTAGAGAAAGTAACATTCCGAAAATAGCTTTCCATACTCGGTATGGTCACTTTGAATTCTTAGTCATGTCATTTGATCTTACCAATGCCCCAGCAGCTTTTATGGACTTGATGAACCGCGTGTTCAAGTAGTACTTGGACATGTCCATCATAGTCTTCGTAGATGATATTCTGGTCTATTCCCGTACTGAGCGTGATCATGCAAACCATCTTAGAATAGTACTTCAGACTCTCAGAGATCATCAGCTATTCACCAAATTAAATAAGTGCGAATTTTGGCTAAGGTCAGTAGCATTTCGTGGTCATATCATTTTTGGTGATGGCATTAGAGTTGATCCTCAAAAGATCGAAGCAGTAAGAAACTAGACAAGACTTGTCTCTCCATCAGATATCAGGAGTTTCTTAGGTTTGGCTGGATATTACAGACGATTTATTGAAGGATTTTTATCTATTTCATCCTCTATGTCTAGATTGACTCCAAAAAAAGTCAAGTTTTTGTGGTCAGACCCTTGCGAGAGGAGTTTTCAGGAGTTGAAGACTTGACTTTTCTCAGCCCCAGTTTTAGCTTTTCTATATGGTTCAGATAGGTTTGTGGTGTATTACGATGCATCCAGAGTAGGTTTGGGTTGTGTCCTCATGCAGCATGGTAAGGTCATAGCCTATGCCTCTAGACAGCTTAAACCTCATGAGAGGATTTATCCTACTCATGATCTTGAGTTAGAAGCCGTAGTCTTTGCCTTGAAGATTTGGAGAAATTATCTCTATGGAGTTCATGTAGATGTCTTCATAGATCACAAGAGTCTTCAGTATGTCTTTTCTCAAAAATATCTCAATCTTCGTCAGAGAAGGTAGTTAGAGCTCTTGAAAGACTATGACATGAGTGTCCTCTATCATTCGGGCAAGGCCAACGTAGTGGCTGATGCTCTCAGTAGTCTATCCATGGGTAGTGTTTCTTATGTGGAGGATAGTAAGAAGAAGTTAGCTCAAGAAGTTCATCAGCCTGCCATACTAGGCGTTCGTTTAGTCGATTCTTCATAGGGTGGTGTATGTATTCAGAGTAGTTCAGAATTATCTCTAATTTTTGAGGTGAAAGAAAATCAAGATAGATATCCCAGCCTGGTCAAGTTGAAAGAGTCAATTCAGGATCAGAAAGTAGAGGTTTTCTTCCAAGGGGCAGTTGGTGTTTTACGTTGTTAGGGTCGTCTCTATGTTCCAAGTGTAGATGACTTAAGGTAGCGAATTCTTGCAGAAGCGCATGGTGCACACTACTCTATTCATCCAGGGGCCACAAAGATATACCGTGACTTGCGGGAAATCTATTGGTAGAGTGGGGTAAAGAGAGACATTGCAAAGTTTGTAGCTAAGTGCTCTACATGTCAGCAAGGTAAGATAGAGCATCAGAAGCCTAGTGGGTCTATGTAGGATTTTAGTATTACTAATTGGAAGTGGGAAGTTGTGTACATGGATTTCGTGATGGGTTTGCCTCGAACTCGTCATCAGCATGATTCAGTCTGGGTCATTGTAGACAGAAGGACCAAATCAGCTCATTTCCTTACAATTCATACCTTTTATTCAGCTGAGGATTACGCCAAACTCTATATCAAGGAGTTGGTCAGATTGCACGGTGTTCGGTTGTCCATTATTTCAGATAGAGGTATCCAGTTCACCTCTCATTTCTGGAAAGCATTCCAAAAAGGTCTTGGTACTCAAGTTTATCTCAGTACAGCCTTCCATCCTCAGACAGATGGTCAAGAAGAAAGAACCATTCAGACTTTAGAAGATATGATAAGGGCGTATGCAATTGATTTCAAGGGAAGTTGGGATGACCACTTGCCTTTGATTGAGTTTGCATACAACAACAGCTATCATTCCAGTATTCAGATGTCTCCATTTGAAGCTCTCTATGGTAGGAGATGTAGATCTCCAATTGGTTGGTTCGAAGCTAGTGAGGCCTCAGTCATAGGTCCTGACTTAGTATTCAACGCCTTAGAAAAAGTCCAGTTAATTAGAGAAAGACTTCGGGCTGCTTAAAGCCGACAGAAGTCTTATTCAGATGTTCATAAAAAAGATCTCGAGTTTGAGGTTGGTGATCATGTCTATCTAAAAATCTCTCCCATGAAGGGAGTGAATAGATTCGGCAAGAAGGGAAAGCTCAGTCCCCGATATGTCGGTCCCTTCAAGATTCTTAGTCATTTTGGTAAAGTAGCTTATGAGCTCGAATTACCTTCAGATCTAGCCTCAGTTCATCTAGTCTTCCATGTCTCTTTTCTTAAGAAGTGTATAAGTGACCCACTAGTCGTAGTCCCCATTTAGAGCATTGATGTTTAGAATAATCTCTCTTATGAAGAGATTCATTCGAAATCTTAGACTATCAGACTCGTAGATTGAGGAACAAAGAAGTCCCTCTAGTTAAAGTTCTTTGGCAAAATCAGTCCGTCGAGGGAGCTACTTGAGAAGCAGAAGCAGATATGTGTACCAAGTATCCTTACCTCTTCTCCGCTAACTCAGATCAAGCTCAAGGTAACAGTTCTCTTTAAGCTTACTCAGTTTCATGGTCAGTGTTCACCACGAACTTGGTATTCAGTTTCATGTTCATGTTCCCAGTATAAACTTGGTATCAAGTACCATTGCATATTCAGTCATGCATTCATGTATCATCTTAGTTATATAATTATGCATCAGAAATACATTCTCATTGTGAGAAACTTAGTTCCTCGGAACATTCAGTCATGTATTCATGAATCAGTTACACATGCATCATATATGCATGTTCAGTATGTTATGTTCAGCTTGTCAGTCATGAGATCATGTTCCAGTTATTCATGTTCAGTTCATGTTCAACTTATTTTTTACCCTCTTAGTCAGTATCATTCGAGGACGAATGTTCTCAAGGGGGAGATATTGTAATACCCCAAAGATTTCTAGCAAATTTCATCCCAAGAAAGCCTAGTATTAGCTTCTAAAGTGAATTATTATTATTCCATGAGGAGTTTTCAAGATTTTCACTTTTTTCATATGGAAAATTCAATAAGCTTTCCATCGATATATGATTCGCTAAAATTCGATAACTGGGTAAGAAGTTATGACTATTTCAAGTTTTCGTCGTAAAACAATGCCATATTAGTCAGTGGAGCTCCGCGCCACAAGAGGAAATGATATTTGGCAATTTTCAGTAGGTATCCGTGATTATGGCGGTGTAACACCCCATACTTAATTATGTTCATTAGCCATGGTTATATGTGTTGGAGTATATGTATTGATCTTAAGTTAGGTATATATGAGTTTAAGTATGAGTATTGATTATTTTGAGATGGTTTCAAGTGTATAGTTTGATTATATGTGTATGGGAATCGACTTTATTTATACCGGAATTTGCCCGTCGATGGTTCCATACGAAGTTTATTGAATAATCTTTCCAACGATATAAAGATTTCCAAAAACGGATAAGTTTCGGATATAATTGAGCACGTTCGAAACTATAAAACGGCGGCCGGGATAATTGTGAACAGTAAATGTGCAGGAAATTCAAACTACTGAGGCCTGCCAGTTTTTTGGGTCAACTTTGAACGATCATAACTCCATCAATATAATGAACTGGGAGATCTACCACCTATCAAAAGAAAGATCCTTGAGTCTTCTTTCCAATGCAATTGGTTTCATCCAAATCCAACATCTGAGTAAGGAGTTATACTCGTTTTACTTCAGCCTCTCAAAACAGATTTTTAGGGTCAACTTCAAACGATCATAAATCCTTGTACAGGACGAACTGGGTGGCCTACTTTATATGAAATGAAAGCCCTTTGAATTATCTATCCAACGATACTAATTTCACCCAAATCCGATATCGGAGCAAAGAGTTATGGCTGATTTACTTTAGCCTACCAAAACAGTCCACCATGGACAGATTCGGATTTACTTAAATCTTTAAGGGCAATATGGTCATTTTCCGTCACCTCTTGGACGAAAATTGGTCATTATATAGATATAATTGGTCTTATATCCATCAATTATCATCATATTATTGGAAATAAGAAACCCTAGCCTAATTTCAACACCAATTATCTTGTGATTCAACCGTAGAAAATCCAAATTGATTCCGTAGTTGTGTTCACCGTCTCGAGGGCTTCGAGAAGCACCCCTTATTTGTGCCAACAGGACTTCGAAATTAAAAGGGCCATTTTATGGTAAGGATGTAAATTATGTTGGTGTTATTTATATGGATATGTATATATATATATGCATGTGAGCATAAGAAGTATGTTATTTGATTGTTGTTGAAAGATGATTGAAAATGATGTTGGATTATTCTTGTGCATGGTTGGATTATGTTGAATTGTGAAGGGATTTGGTGTGATGATGTGGTATTGAAATGATGATTATATATATATATACACATAAACCTATTGATCAAGTTGGTTTTTGGAATGTTTTACAAATATTGGTTGTATGGAATTATGGAAGAGAATTGTGGTGTTGGGTTGCTAATACTAGATGCCAAATATTTCATTGTAGATAAGTGATTTGTAAAGGCAGGAAGTTGTGTCGAATTGGTGTCCGAATCTACAACGAGGTATGTAAAGCATACTCTAACGATGTTCTTTGGCATGAAAACACCAATGTTCCATCAAGTAAGATTCCAAGGTTGTCCAAATACATGTATTGTTCTACATTACCAACGAAGTTGTTTCCATTCTATAAAGTGTCAAAATATTTCATTGATATACCAAAAGGCTCCTATTTCATTGTTATGATATTGATGATTCTGAAACACATTGTTGATGTACTAGTGAGTCTTTATTACATCGTTATTGTATAGAAGGTCTATTACTTGATTCCTATTGATGTATCATTGTTCCAAAGGTACTATATTGGCATGAACACTAATGTAATAATCTCAAAAGCTTTTGAACTAAGTTAATAGAAAGATTTCTTATGTGTGTTACTTGATATACGTGTGGGTCGATCCCTATTTATGTGTTTATGGGTGGTATCCCAGGGGCATAAGCCTAGCATGGGTTGATCCCAATTGATATGTACTGGAGGCAGCCTAATGGTCACAGTACGGTACAGTATTGATTATTGTTAGGTGGTTGGAGGTTCGGGAGGAGGAGGTAATGACGAATGATAATTGTAAAGAATGAAATGAACGAATATATACCGTTCCACAAATGTGTTTGAATCCAAGAACCCAGTTCAGATTAATGATAATGTACATGATCCTAAAAGTGTTTATGAAGTGTGGTTCACTTCTATTATGATTTATTCACATGTGTATGATTTTCTTGATCCCCCATATCACATATGATTATCTACAGCTTTACATACTCAGTACATATTTCGTACTGACGTCCCTCACGGGGGACCTGTATTTCATGCTGCAGGCACAGGTACTTCAGCTTATTCACAGCATGCTCCAGTTTGCTTCGGAGCTTTCCGAGTCGGTTCCTTATGTGTTGTTATTGTACAGGAGTCATGTGTGGGCGGGGGTTTGTCCCGACCCTAGTTATGTCATGTATATATGTTCTAGAGGCTTTGTAGACATAAGGAAGGGTCAAGTCATGGGAGTTTATATAGTGATGTTATATTTGTATATGTGGTGTCCCCGATGGCCAAGTATTATATATATATATATATTTGTGCGTGTTGTGCTGATACAGGAAATTAGACCCTTCTATATGTAACGAAGTGCTGCCCAAATTTTTGGTGAATGTAAGTGAAGGTACAGGTATTTGAACGGGTTCTCCCGGGCCTTCTCAGCTTCGGGTGCCAGTCCGGCCCGATGGGATTTTGGGGCGTGACAAAAGTGGTATCAGAGAGGTTCGTCCTAGTGAGTCGACAAAGCCGTGTCTACGTAGAGTCTTGTTTATCAGTGTGTTGTGCACCACATCTATAAACAGGAAGCTATGGACATTTAGGAATTGTTTCTTTTCTTCATGTCTTAGATCGTGCGATAGAGCTTATATTGTATATGAAGTCATAGTTGACCACTGAATCAATTTGTTTCTCTTATTATAGTAATGATGCCGGTTACCAGAAGCAAGACTACCGGTAAGCAAGTAGATGTGGCTGCCGGAGAGGGGACTAGTAAGTCACCCACTATACCAGTTAATCAAAGTGAGGCTCCAGCTGAGCATGCATCAGAAACTTCCCCCAGTCCGGAAGAAATAAGGGGGAGGAGAACTATATCCCCAGAGCCACCTATTAATGCTGTTGATCAAGATCATAGAAATGCAGTGCAACTTTTAACTCGTATAGTTGTTGGGCAAGTCCAAGGGCAAGCTATTCCTGCCGCGGGTTCTAGCGGTACTGATAGGGCGGCTAGTTTTCGGACGCAAGATTTTCTTAAGATGGATCCACCTACTTTTACCGGATCTGATCTTAATGAAGATCCGCAGGACTTTATTGATCAGATCCAAAGGGCCCTAGAGGTGATGCATGTATCGGGCAGAGAGACAGTGGAGTTAGCCGCGTATAGATTCAAAGGTGAGGCTATATATTGGTATGAAGACTGGAAACGGTCAAGGGGCATTGATGCACCCCCAGCTATTTGGAAAGAGTTCAAAGAGGCATTTATTGATCATTATCTTCCATATGAGACTCGTCAGGCCCGTGCGGATCAGTTCTTAAATCTTCGGCAGGGTAATACAAGTGTGAGGGAGTATAGTCTTCGATTTAATTCCTTGTCCAGATATGCTCCTAATGTTATAGCTACTATGGATGACAGAGTTCATCGGTATGTGAATGGATTGGATCCGTATTTGGTTAGGGATTGTATTATTGCTGCACTGAATAAAGATATGGATATAGCTAGGATCCAAGCATTTGCACAGAAAATAGAAGATCAGAGGCAAAGAAGAAGAACACAGGAATTTGAAAGTGGATCTTCTAAGAGGGCCAGACCTACAGGGCAGTTTATGGCGCCACAAGGAGGTTTTAGACCTTAATTTTCTGTTAGACCACCTAGGCCATTATTTTCTTATTCTGCACCTAGTGCTCCACCACAGCATCAGGGGTTCAGAGGCAGTCAATTTGGGCAAAGAAGTGAGGGTCATAGTTCAAGATCTGTGGGTTATCATGGGCAAGGGAATATGAGCCAATCGAGACCTCCTCGAGAGCCATGCAATAAATGTGGAAGGCATCATATAGGCGTATGTCGAATGGGAACAAATGTTTGTTATTGGTGCGGTATGACAGGGCATATGATGAGAGAATGCCCACGAAGAGGCGCAGGTGGCATAGCACGACCTTTGGGATCAGCTGTTGCATCATCGTCACCGGTATCTTATTCTGGTAGGGGTGCATGACCTGCGGGTCATGCTAGTAATAAAAAAAGAGTCGCCAGTTCCAGCGGGACTCAGAATCGCACTTATGCTTTAGCGGATCGACAGAATCTAGAGGCTTCCCCAGATGTGGTTACGGGTACGTTGTCCATATTTTCATTTGATGTATATGCTCTAATTGATCCCGGTTTTACATTATCATATGTTACTCCTTTGGTTGCTGGAAAGTTCAAAAGGACCCCCGAATTGTTAGATAAACCATTGGAAGTGTCTACCCCGGTTGGGGAATCTATTATTGCTAGAAGAGTTTATAAAGATTGTGTAGTAACTGTGTGTGGTCGAGACACGATGGCTAATCTTGTGGAACTAGAAATGGTAGATTTTGATGTTATAATGGGTATGGATTGGTTGGCGTCTTGTTATGCAAAAATTGACTGTTGTACGAAAAAGATGTATTTACATTTTCCTGATGAAGCAGTTATTGAATGGCAAGGTAAGATTGGTGCACCAAGAGGTAGATTTATTTCTTATTTCAAAGCGAGAAAAATGATTTCCAAGGGCTACATATGTCATTTAGTTAGAGTAAAGAATACGGAATCGGAATCACCAGATCTTCACATTGTACCAGTGGTAAATGAATTTCCTGATGTATTCCCTGAAGATCTTCCAGGTTTGCCTCCTGAACGAGAAGTAGAGTTTGATATTGATGTAATACCAGGCACCCAACCAATCTCCATTCCTCCATATAGAATGGCCCCAGCAGAATTGCGAGAATTGAAAGAGCAATTGAAAGATTTGCTAGAGAAGGGATTCATAGGGCCTAGTATGTCCCCCTGGGGAGCACCAGTGTTATTTGTGCGCAAAAAGGATGGCTCGCTGAGGATGTGTATTGATTATCGACAATTGAATAAGGTGACTATTAAGAATAAATATCCACTCCCAAGAATTGATGATTTATTTGATCAGTTACAGGGCGCCAAGTGCTTTTCTAAGATTGATTTGAGGTCAGGTTACCACCAAGTGAGGGTCAAAGAAAAAGATATACCCAAAACAGCTTTCCGAACAAGGTATGGTCATTATGAGTTTCTAGTTATGTCATTTGGGCTAACAAATGCACCTGCAGCTTTTATGGATTTGATGAATAGGGTGTTTAAGCCATTCCTGGATGTATTTGTGATAGTTTTTATAGATGATATTCTAGTTTATTCTAGATCAGAAGAGGACCATGCCAATCACTTACGACAGACATTGCAGACTCTTCGTGATTGTAAGCTTTATGCAAAGTTCTCTAAATGTGAGTTTTGGTTAAAGTCGGTGGCATTTTTGGGTCATATTGTATCTAGTGAAGGGATAAAGGTTGATGCTCAAAAGATAGAAACTGTGAAGAACTGGCCAAGGCCCACAACGCCTACGGAGATTCGTAGTTTTCTCGGGTTGGACGATTATTATAGAAGGTTTGTTAAACAATTTTCTTCCATTTCAGCACCCTTAACCAAGCTAACGCATAAAGCATCCATGTTCCAATGGAATGATGTGTGTGAGGAGAGTTTCCAAGAATTGAACAACAAGTTGATTTCTACACCCGTGTTGGTACTTCCAGAAGGCACCGAAGGGTATACAGTGTATTGTGATGCTTCCAAAATTGGTTTAGGATGTGTATTGATGCAGCATGGTAAGGTAATAGCATATGCTTCTAGACAATTGCGGCCACATGAGAAAAATTATCCTACACACGATCTTGAGCTGGCAGCA
The DNA here is from genome assembly GCA_030864225.1 of Capsicum baccatum var. pendulum. NCBI lineage: Eukaryota > Viridiplantae > Streptophyta > Magnoliopsida > Solanales > Solanaceae > Capsicum > Capsicum baccatum. The sequence continues at coordinate 110,952,893 of CM061551.1, forward strand.
GTTATTTTTGCTTTAAAGATATAGCGCCACTACTTATATGGGGTTCATGTTGATATATATACTGACCATAAGAGCTTGCAATATATTTTTAATCAGAAGGATCTAAATTTAAGGCAGCGGAGATGGCTTGAACTATTAAAGGACTACGATGATGATATCTTGTACCATCCAGGGAAAGCAAATGTGGTAGCTGATGCGTTAAGTCGTAAGGCTATGTTGGCGCCCATATAAAGGCAAGGGATGATTAAAGATCTTCACCAGTTAGCTAGTTTGGGAGTTTGCCTTCTTGGAACTCCAAACGAGGAGCTTATTGTGCATAATGCCGCGAAATCCTCATTAGTAGCTGAGGTGAAAGAGAAGCAAGATGCAGATCCTATTTTATTACAGCTTAAGGAGAACGTTCAGAGTGGTGCGACCAAGGCATTTGATCTTACGCGAGAAGGAGTACTTTAGTGCCAAAACCGATTGTGTGTGCCGGATGTAGACGGGCTAAGAAAGAAGATTATGACAGAGGCACATTTTTCAAGGTATTCCATTCATCCAGGATCAACCAAAATGTATCAAGATTTGAAAGATATGTATTGGTGGAATGACATGAAGAAGAGCATTGCAGAATTTGTAGCTGAATGTCCAAATTGTCAAAGAGTTAAAGTTGAGCACCAAAAACCCGGAGGCTATATGCAATGCATAGATCTTCCAATTTGGAAGTGGTACATGATCAACATAGATTTTGTTACAGGTTTGCCTCGTACAGCTCGGAAATTTGATTCTATATGGGTGATTGTGGATAGGCTTACTAAATCCGTACATTTCTTACCCGTTAAGACCATTTACACAGTTGAAGAATATTCGAAGCTGTATGTTAAAGAAATAGTCCGATTGCATGGAGTGCCAACTTCTATTATATCGGATCGGGGAACTCAATTTACTGCAAACTTTTGGAAGTCTTTCCAACGGAGTTTGGGAACACAAGTGAATCTGAGTACAACTTTTCACCCTCAGACGGATGGACAAGCAGAGCGAACCATTCAAACACTTGAAGATATGCTACGAGCATGTGTTATAGATTTTAAAGGCAGCTAGGATGATCATTTACCTCTTATTGAGTTTGCCTACAATAATAGCTATCATTCAAGTATCAAAATGGCACCATATGAAGCTTTATATGGGAGGAAGTGTAGATCACCAATAGGATGGTTCAAAACGGGTGAAACTCTTATGTTCGGACCGGATCTTGTGTATCAAGCCATAGAAAAAGTCAAGGTGATAAAACAACGGTTGAAAACAGCCCAAAGTCAACACAAGTCATATGCGGATAGTAGAAGAAGAGGGCTAGAGTTTTTGTTAGGCGATTGGGTATTTTTGAAGGTATCGCCAATGAAAGGGGTGATGAGATTTGGCAAGAAAGGAAAGTTGAGTCCACGATATATAGGCCCATATAAGATTATTCGAAGATGTGGGCAAGTTGCGTATGAATTAGAGCTACCCCAGGAACTCTCATCAGTGCATCCAGTATTTCATGTATCGATGCTTCGAAAGTGCATCGGAGATCCATCCCTTATTACTTCTACTGAAGATGAGCAAGTAACAGAAGATCTTACCTATGAGGAGATGCCTATTTCTATATTAGATCGTCAAGTTAAGAAGATGAGAAATAAAGAAGTAGCATCGGTGAAAGTACTTTGGAGAAATCAACAAAGGGAAGAGATTACATGGGAAGCGGAGGAAGCAATGAAATCGAAATACCCTTATTTGTTCAAAGGTGCAAAAAGAAGTGCAAGGAGTGTAACTGGGACACTAACAAGTAAGTTTTTATATATGCATAATATCTATATGATGACGTGAATATCAATTATGAATTCGAACTTGTTTCGGCTAAATAACTACATTTACATTCGAGGACGAATGTCCTTAAGGGGGGAAGGATGTAACACCCCATACTTAATTATGTGCATTAGCCATGGTTATATGTGTTGGAGTATATGTATTGATCTTAAGTTAGGTATATATGAGTTTAAGTATGAGTATTGATTATTTTGAGATGGTTTCAAGTGTATAGTTTGATTATATGTGTATAGGAATCGACTTTATTTATACCGGAATTTGCCCGTCGATGGTTCCATACGAAGTTTATTGAAAAATCATTCCAACTATATAAAGATTTCCAAAAACGGATAAGTTTCGGATATAATCGAGCACGTTCGAAACTATAAAACGGCGGCCGGGATAATTGTGAACAGTAAATGTGCAGGAAATTCAAACTACTGAGGCCTGCCAGTTTTTTGGGTCAACTTTGAACGATCATAACTCCATCAATATAATGAACTGGTAGAGCTACAACCTATCAAAAGAAATATCTTTGAGTCTTCTTTCCAATGCAATTGGTTTCATCCAAATCCAACATCTGAGTAAGGAGTTATACTCGTTTTACTTCAGCCTCTCAAAATAGATTTTTAGGGTCAACTTCAAACGATTATAACTCCTTGTACAGGACGAACTGGGTGTCCTACTTTATATGAAATGAAATACCTTTTAATTATCTATCCAACTATACTAATTTCACCCAAATCCGATATCGGAGCAAAGAGTTATGGCTGATTTACTTTAGCCTGTCAAAACAGTCCACCATGGACAGATTCGGATTTACTTAAATTTTTAAGGGCAATATGGTCATTTTCCATCACCTCTTGGACGAAAATTGGTCATTATATAGATATAATTGGTCTTATATCCATCAATTATCATCATATTATTGGAAATAAGAAACCCTAGCCTAATTTCAACACCAATTATCTTGTGATTCAACCGTAGAAAATCCAAATTGATTCCGTAGTTGTGTTCACCGTCTCGAGGGCTTCGAGAAGCACCCCTTATTTGTGCCAACAGGACTTCGAAATCAAAAGGGCCATTTTATGGTAAGGATGTAAATTATGTTGGTGTTATTTATATGGATATGTATATATATATGCATGTGAGCATAAGAAGTATGTTATTTGATTGTTGTTGAAAGATGATTGAAAATGATGTTGGATTATTCTTGTGCATGGTTGGATTATGTTGAATTGTGAAGGGATTTGGTGTGATGATGTGGTATTGAAATGATGATTATATATATATATATACACATAAACCTATTGATCAAGTTGGTTTTTGGAATGTTTTACAAATATTGGTTGTATGGAATTATGGAAGAGAATTGTGGTGTTGGGTTGCTAATACTAGATGCCAAATATTTCATTGTAGATAAGTGATTTGTAAAGGCAGGAAGTTGTGTCGAATTGGTGTCCGAATCTACAACGAGGTATGTAAAGCATACTCTAACGATGTTCTTTGGCATGAAAACACCAATGTTCCATCAAGTAAGATTCCAAGGTTGTCCAAATACATGTATTGTTCTACATTACCAACGAAGTTGTTTCCATTCTATAAAGTGTCAAAATATTTCATTGATATACCAAAAGGCTCCTATTTCATTGTTATGATATTGATGATTCTGAAACACATTGTTGATGTACTAGTGAGTCTTTATTACATCGTTATTGTATAGAAGGTCTATTACTTGATTCCTATTGATGTATCATTGTTCCAAAGGTACTATATTGGCATGAACACTAATGTAATAATCTCAAAAGCTTTTGAACTAAGTTAATGGAAAGATTTCTTATGTGTGTTACTTGATATACGTGTGGGTCGATCCCTATTTATGTGTTTATGGGTGGTATCCCAGGGGCATAAGCCTAGCATGGGTCGATCCCAATTGATATGTACTGGAGGCAGCCTAATGGTCACAGTACGGTACAATATTGATTATTGTTAGGTGGTTGGAGGTTCGGGAGGAGGAGGTAATGGCGAATGATAATTGTAAAGAATGAAATGAACAAATATATACCGTTCCACAAATGTGTTTGAATCCAAGAACCCAGTTCAGATTAATGATAATGTATATGATCCTAAAAGTGTTTATGAAGTGTGGTTCACTTCTATTATGATTTATTCACATGTGTATGATTTTCTTGATCCCCCATATCACATATGATTATCTACAGCTTTACATACTCAGTACATATTTCGTACTGACGTCCCTCACGGGGGACCTGCATTTCATGTTGCAGGCACAGGTACTTCAGCTTATTCACAGCATAGATAGGAGCCGGGTCGTACAACTATTGTTGGTGAGCTCCAGTTTGCTTCGGAGCTTTCCGAGTCGGTTCCTTATGTGTTGTTATTGTACAGGAGTCATGTGTGGGCGGGGGTTTGTCCCGACCCTAGTTATGTCATGTATATATATCCTAGAGGCTTTGTAGACATAAGGAAGGGTCAAGTCATGGGAGTTTACATAGTGATGTTATATTTGTATATGTGGTGGCCCCGACGGCCAAGTATTATATATATATATATTTGTGCGTGTTGTGCTGATACAGGAAATTAGACCCTTCTATATGCAACGAAGTGCTGCCCAAATTTTTGGTGAATGTAAGTGAAGGTACAGGTATTTGAACGGGTTCTCCCAGGCCTTCTCGGCTTCGGGTGCCAGTCCGGCCCGATGGGATTTTGGGGCGTGACAGGCGGGTCGCGCCAACATCAAATTCAGAATTGTCCTTTTTCCAGTGTCTCAGTGCAATTTTCCTCGCATTACGCCAAAGTTCCAGGTCACGAAGGAAGGGGCAACGCGATGGCTCCGCATCGCACTATCCCTCAATTTTTCAATTATTAATTTCAGTGACACGAAGCGATAATGCCGCGTCGCACCAGGGGCCTAGCTCGGGAAAATTTTATTGAAATTAACTGACGCATCCAGGGTTAAAAGGGTCAATTTCCTACCCCTATTTAAACCCAATAACACGTGATTTAGCTATTCTTCACCCAAAATATACTATTTTCTATCAAGTTTCTCTCAAGAACAAGCTAGGGTTTCTATTGGGGATTCAAATTCAAGAAGGTTTCACCATCAATCTTCACGAAATCACGAACTAAGGTATGGATAGTGTTCATTCATGGACTCCTTTTGTCCATGAAGCCCAAGAATCCCTTTACTAAATTCAAGTTATGGATTTTCTTATGAATTTCATGAATGGGCTGCTTTTGTTCATGTTGATAATGAGTAGTTAAATTGTATTCCTTGAATGAGTGTTAAATTCCATATGGGTTGATTTGTATTGGTATAGATTCATGAAACCCTAGGACTAAACCCCCAAATGATTAAATTGGAATTAAATCACGACAGTTAATTGTTGTATGATGTTGTTTACACATTCTATGCCTACTATGTGTTTGGTTGAATGCCTAGATGAAGGGAAAATGTCTAATTAGCATGATATCATGAAATCTCCATGTACGTACAAGCTTATGCCTATCACATGTTTGATGAAATGCTTTAGTAAATGTATTATGATGATTATTATGTATTCAAGTAAGTCATGCTTTGTCAGTTTCCTTCCATCGAGTCCTGGGGGTACTTGTACCCAAAATATTAGCTGTGTACCTAGAGCCATGTCATGTTTTCACAATACTCTCAGTCAAGCTATGAATCCTTAGACTTCAGATAGTCTTATAACTCAGGAAAAATCTCCATGGTCTCATGACTCAGTCAGTTGTCAGATATTAGTAGTATTCCGTCAGTCAACGAAACTTCGTGATTTAACTCATGTTCAGTTCAGTAAATCATGCTCAGTGTTCATTCAGATAGGAGTAGGAATTAGTACCGAGTGAACCCAAGAATGGGGACACACACTATCAGATGAGGGTGTCACCCTTAGAAGTCATCCTTGCATTCCAGAAATATGTAGACAGTATAGGTTGAGACAACAACACTGCCCGATGAGGTGGATAAGCACTGTCAGATAAGGGTCCTACCGTTCTCTTTTGGGGATACTATCAGATAAGGGTCGCCCATAGCTTGTCCTTACCAGTGGCGTGGTATTGACACCCTTCTAATTGGGGTTACATATTGGACCCTAACTCAGCCATAATGGCGTATCAGGGGCATGTCGGTTAAATACTACCTCCCACAGTTTCAATACCAGTCTCAGTAAAAAAATTCAGATAGTTCTTTAGATTCAAGATTGTCAGATACAGTCGACTTAGATACAGTAAGGAACTCAGATAGTTTCATCAGATATAGTAACCCATGTTATCAGTTATATTCAGATACAGATATTTATGCTATCAGTTATATCAGTTATTAGTATGTCATGTCATCAGTATTCAGATTTAATAATCACGATATCACAGTGTCACTTTAGTTATGTATTTATGTATGCATTCTCGCATTCATGTTAGACAGTCAATTAGAATTATTCATGCATGTTAACCCTTGCATTATCCTACCTCACATGTATACTCAATATATTCTATTGTACTGATGCATTTGTGCTATGGTGCTTTCTTTTTATGTTACACCATAGGTTCAGAGACACGAGTTCCAGATCACCAGTCTCAACAGTCAGAATAGAAGTGAGTCCTCATCCTTCTAGGACATAATTATTTCTCCACTATTTCATTGATTAGTTATTAGTTGGTGTTAGTTGGGAACATGTCCCATCAACTCCTTATTCAGATTATTCAGACAGTAGAGGCTTTCAGACTAGATGCAGACTATTGTGTTTCAGACTTTAGTGTTTATAGTTTTATTTTGGGTATTGTATTACCCCACAGATGTTATCTCATCCATGTTATGTTTAGTATTGGACCTTATGGCCTTTCAGTGCATTTTTCTGCATTATTTAGTATTTTATGCAATATACAGGTACAGATATCAGTCATTGGTTAGCTTGTGGTCCTTCGAGTTCATGATCACCGTGTAGCATTTCCGGTTCAGCAAATCGGGGTGTTACAAAGTGCCTGTCCAAATGAATTGGATTTGGTTAGAGTCCCCTATCTAATACGACATGAGGTTAGAGTTCCTTGCCTAATATGTGGGCATATGGTTAGAGTCCCTTGCTTAAATGAATGTGTATGTGGTTAAAGTCCCTTGTCTAATGCTGATGTGAATATGGTTAAAGCCCTTGTTTATTGGGAATATTTAAATCTATAAGTGTGGAAGGTTGGAGTCCTCCCCTTCATGTATAATGAATGTGTAAGCGTGCTGATAAGACTTATTCCCATGTTTGACATGTGATACACCTATATGTAGGGATAAGTGGATGAATGTGAATATATATGGCATATTGACTTGTTAAATGATAATGTTATTTTCTCCTTATCCTTGGGTTACATTCTAGTGCTCCAACTACTAACCGTCTCCGGACACTATGTCCCCATGCGATATAGGGGTCGGAGCATCATCTTCTTTTTCTGCGCAGTGATCAGATGATCGAAGCAGTCCATGCATTGACTTTGAAGTGGTGAGCCTCCTTACTTCGGAAGACATTAATTTTTGATCTTTTATCTTTAGACTTGGTTTGGCTATTGTCGGGGGCTTGTCCCGACATATACATTTCTAAACATCGATTTGTATAGAGGTATTGTGGATGACTATGGACTTGGGTATATTGGCGAGTGTGTTGATATTTATGAAATAATTAGACATTGTTATGACACTTAGTTATATTTCCGATATCTTATTATATGGTTGGAATTCATTCAACCTTTGTGGACTTTTGTTGGTGGTTTGGTTGGGTTACGGGACGACCTCTGGTTCATGTGAGCATGAGGTGCCCATACGACATGGCCCGATTTCGAGTCGTGTCACATGAATCCTTCATTAATTTTGAAGCCCATGAAACATTTCTTAAATTCCTCTTGTTAATACTTCGAGTTATAATAGTTTTTTTGTTGGAGTTGTTTCATATATATTCTGACTACCGTGCTCTTATACTGAAAATTAAGTACTACCTCTTATTTGCCTTTGAAATATGGGATAATTGCAATGCAAGCGGTGAGATTGAGCTATTTATTGATCTCTATCCGATCTCATCATCTGTTTTCCCCCTCTCCTATTCAAGTGTTCTCTCTTTGACCGCACACCATATATAATCTCTTTCTGGCTTGAAGACAAACTTGAATACAAGAGTTTCGCCGTTTGACCCAACTTTCAAACAAAATAGTTTTTTTGGTAACAAACGTGAATTATTACCATAATAAACAAACTTATTACAAACTAAAGATCTTCTAGTGTCCTCAACCATCTTCTAAGAAGAGTACCTCAGTCAGCTAGATCTCAAACAACCCATTTAACTAATTACAAAGTTTGTCAATCAATCCCTGGCACCTCTTAGCCTTCTTTGAACTCCCTAAACTCCCTATTCTCATTCTCAACTCCTTTTGTATCTGTGTAAAAAGAAAATATTCGTTTACAGTTAGTTGTTAAAAGATCTTTCTATTTCTAGCAAGCTGGGTGTGGTATATCATTGCTCCCCAAGCAGCTGTAGCGATCTCCTTCTGAAACTGTCGTCATTTTCTTCTTTTGATCCACTTGAGTGTGTCCATGACTTCCTTGCATTGTAATCTAGTGCCAAGCCAATTGCTCAACATATCCCTAATGCCAGAGATTCAGCTACAGTTAGCAAATAAATTCTTATGAGTTTCAACTACACCCTCAGTACTGTCACACCCCTAATTTAACAAAAAAAAATTGATTTTAAGTTCGAAAAGGATTTTATTTATCAAAGTGGCTAGAAATGAAAATTTATTTCGAATTTTTTTTTTTGCAATTAAACTCAGAGTCGCCAGCATAAATCTGGTGTGTCAAGTCACTTTTGAAAATCTTTTTTCAAAATGATATTTGACTATTTAAAATTGATCCATGAATAAAGATTCCGATTAAGGAATTCTGTTGACCGATGAGAAGGTGTTAGGCAACCCTCGATCCCATTGTTCGACCACGATCGCTTCATGGGGTATATCGGCTAGTATGACACTATGACATGCACAAACCAGTAAAACACATAGCAAGAAAACAAACAGCCAAAATAGTCAAAACTCTAAAAAATACTGTCCAATCCAATTTAATAGAGACCAGAACAAAAATGCTGAAATGGAAAACCTAAACTATTCTAAATAGTCCTAAACTAAGCTTCACCCGACATTTCAGGACTTGATCGCGCACCGTATTCAAGTACATATCTCTTGGGGCATTCCTGAGATAAATCAATACAGATAACCTCGAGGCATTCCTCAACCAAATGAGTACAATTGATTTCAAATGCAATGAAACAAAAATCATTCAACAAAACATTCAAGCATTCAATAATCCACAGTTCCTAAATTTGCCTAATCAACCTATCGTTTGCCTACCCATTTCGACCTATCATGATACAATCGCGTATAAATTAATAGCAAACAACTAATTAACGAAACAACTAATGCCCGATACCACTCGTCATTTTCTGTTTATTTAGTTTCTTCTAAAACCATCTACATTCGACAGGAGACCTATGATCCCACAAGTTACTATCATTCTTTATCTAAATATGTTGACCCATTTTACCTATAATACATCCTTATTCAGTGCTACTTGCCATAACAATTTTCCCACTGAGGCTACATTCCACTTGCTACTTTTCTTTATGTCCAAACCTCCATACATTTTAGGAACACAAACTATATCCCAAGCAACTAAATCTTCCTTCCTTATTACATCAGTAGCATTCCATAAGAAATTCTTGCATTTTCTATCATAGTCATTCAGTAAACTTTGGGGCAATATGAACAGTGCCCTCAAAAGTTGTACATGGAGAAAAGAACAAACATGCTAACCTATAAACGACCAACATAATATAAATGTTTACAATAGGCTGCTTGGATCCTATTAGTGATCTTGTCCACTCGTTGTTGAAAATCTAATTAGGTAGGAGCCCTAAATACCTCATTGAAAACACACCAATAGAAAATTCAATTATGGCTAGAACATTCTGCTTCTCTACCTCATCCATCCCTGCCAAAAAAGATACCAGATTTATCCAAATTAGCTATTAATCCCATCACTTCACTAAAATGTTGAAGTGCTTCCATCATTCTAGCTATTGAGCTTAAATTCCCATCACAGAAAATCATGAGATTATTAACAAAGATCAAATGAATCGGTTTTTGTCCCTACACATGGGATGATATTGAAAATCAAGCAAGTCACACATCTTATTGAGAACCCTTGATAGGTACTCCATCACTATCACAAATGAAAGAGGTGACATGGGGTCACATTGCCTAAATCCTCTTCTTCCTTTAAAATAACCATGTCCATCACTATTGGCCTTAACTGAAAACTTTGTGATAGTAACACAAGTCATAATCAGTGAAATGAAATAAATTGAAAACCCAAATCCTTTCAAAGCATCCTCAATGAAATTCTAGCTCACTATGTCATAACTCTTTCTTTTTTCTTTTTTCAGTAGACATCTAGATGATGTCTTTCCCTTGTAGTGTCTGACCAAATCATAACATATTAGCACATTATGCATGAGAGATCTACCTTCCATAAATGCTGGTTGAGTACCCTCTAGCAGACTTGGTAAAATCTACTTCAGTCTCATACAAATCACCTTCGAAATGCACTTGTAAATTGAATTACAATAAAAATATGTCAAAATTGGCTTGAAACTTCAGGAACTAACATCTTGGACATAAAAAATAACAGTAGAATTTACTGGTTTTAGTAGCTGACTATTCTACAAAAATTGCACGCGTGATATCACTTCCAATTACACTCCAGACTTATATAAAGAAACCACTACCATATTTGTTTGGGTTGGGGATTTTGTTAATGTCAATACTAAACATAAACTATCTAACCTCTTTTGCAGTGTACCATCTAACCAAATCCATTTGTTATTCAAGATATGTAAATAACCATGCCTCATAAATATATCCAATGCTTTTCCTCTACCCTCTCTCTTATTTCCAAACAACTCCTCATAATAGTCAACAAACACCTCTGCCACTATCTTAGTCCTAGTTTGCAAAATTTTATGTTTGTCCTTAATCTGAGTAATTGCTTGTTGTAGCCTATTATGTTTGATAATTGAGTGAACGTACTTTGTATTGTCCTCTGCTAATTGTATCCAAGTAGCTTTACTCCCCCGTTGAAGAAATATTTCATCCAGATAGAAAAAATTTCTGAACTTTTGATTTTTCTGTCTTTCCTCCATCTGCAAGTTTATATTTATAGGATCATTCTATAAATTGTTCTGTACTTGCAGTAATGCATCTTTATCCATCTCTTCTTCTTCTACAATTTTACTGAAATGTAATTTATTAAGCTCAGTAGTTTAAGCTTTTTAACTACTTGCAACATTTTGACCCTTCCACAATTGTCTGCTAGGTCTCATCCACTATCTCAATGAATTGAGGGTGTTTTACCCATACATTATAGCATATAAAATCCTTCTGTGTTCTAGGATTATTCACCTTTTTAGTAATAGTCAAAGGACAGTGATCACTAATCCCTTCAACTACGAATCTAGTTGTGACTATTGGCATACTATCCATTCATTCCTTATAGATAAATGCATAGTCAAGTTTTGAAAAAATCCTACCATCACCATATTTGTCATTCCATGTGTATCTATGTCCTCCATATGAAATCTCGAACAAATCACAGTTCTCTATACAAGTCTGAAAATCAAGAGTTTCTCCCAGACACACTAAATTTCCCCTATTCTGTTATCCGTAAGCAAAATTGAATTAAAATCACCCCGTAACAACCAAGGTATTGTTTCCCTCCTTTTATATCACCCAAATAGTATTGAATGCATACACTGCCGTTAATTGAAACATAATTTGAGAGTCTAAATCATGTAATACACAAGTGATACTCTGATTCTCCCCATTACCAGATCTATGTAAAAATAATCTGACCTCCAGAATGAAATTACAAAAGTCCTATTTATGCAACATCTCTTGATTCTTGTAATGCTTTCTCAAGTGTTTTGGTTAAACTTGCAAGTGAATCATTTCCTTGCAAAATTTGGTATTGGGGTAAACTTGAACATTGACCATATTCTTCATGTGGACTTTTGAACTTTGAACTTGAAGTTGAAAATTTTCATCCTATTCTTCAGGCGGGCTCCTGACTGGCTATTTCTTCACCTTATTGATGTTCAATCTCTTCACCCTGTTCTCCAGGTGGGCTCTTAACTTGTTATTTTAGCACTCTATTCTTCAGGTGGGCTCCTGACTTGTAATTTCTTCACTCTGTTCTCCAGACAAACTGCTGACTTGCAATTTCATTACTCTATTCTCCAGGCAGACTCCTGACTTGATATTTTATCACCCTATTCTCAGGCGGGTTCCTGCCTTACAATTTCATCACCCTATTCTCCGAGTGGGCTCCTGAATCAAAGTCAAAACTAGAACAAACATTATCTCAAACAAAGATTATGATAAAAAAGATCCCATTTTTAAAAAGATAAAATCCCATTTTCCATGAGGTTCCTAAACAGAAAGTGAAGTTCCAATTACCATAAATAAAATTTTTTGCCCCAATTTATCATTAGAAAAATTTTGTGAGTGCCAAACTAAATCACAACTACTTGCCAAAATGCATAACGCAAAGGTGAATTAAGACTCTGACCAATAAATTCATCTCTTAAAAGTAAAATTAAATGAATAAGACTAGGAAGTGTGTCTCCTAAAAGTTAAAGCGAGGGACTTTAACTAGAAGTGCATCTTTTAGGAGTAAATGATCAAAGAAGGAAGTGCATCACCTGAAAAATGAACTTGAATTACCCAGAAAAGAAAGTGTATTTCCTAGGGGTTAGATGGAAGGGCCCGACTAGAAAGTTCGGCTTTTAGGAGTAACATTCCAAATTAGGAAGTATGTCACTTAACAAAGGAAAACTGAAGGTCAATGGGGTGCGTTTCCTAGGAGTTAAATGTAATAACTCAACTAGAAAATGCATCTTCTAGGAGTAAGGATTCAAGTCAGGAAGTGTGTCACCTAACAAATGAAATTTGAATTACCTAGATAAGGAAATGCATCTCCTAGGTGTTAAATGGAATAACTCGACTCAAAAATTCATCTCCTAGGAGTAAAGATTCAAGTTAGAAAGTGTGTCACTTAACAAATAAAATTTAAATTATCTGAATAAGGAAATCTGTCTCCTAGGGGTTAAATGAAATGACTCGACTAGAAAGTGCAACTTCTAGGAGTGAAAGTTCAAGTTATGAAGTGTGTCACCTAACAAATAAAATTTGAATAACCATACAGGGAAGTGCATCTCCTAGGGGTTAAAAGATTTCGACTAGAAAATGCGTCTTCTAGGAGCGAAGGTTCAAGTTAGGAAGTGTGTCACCTAATAAATAAAATTTAAATAACCAGTCGAGGAAGTGCAACTCCTAGGGGTTAAATGAAATGACTCAAATAGAAAGTGTGGCTTCTATGAGTGAAGGTTTAAGTTAAGAAGTACTTTACCTAACAAGTGAAACTTAAATTATCCAGACAAGGAAGCGCGTCTCCTAGGGTTAAATAGAATGACTCGACTAGAAAGTGCATCTTCTAGGAGTAAAGGTTCAATTTAGAAAGTGTGTCACCTAAAAATTAAAATTAAAATACCCAGTCAAGGAGGTGCATCTCTTAGGGGTTAAATGGAAGGACGCGACTAGAAAGTGCAACTTCTAGGAGTAAAGGTTTAGTTTAGGAAGTGCATCACCCTACAAACAAACTTGAATTACCCAAACAAGGAAGTGGATCTCTTAGGGTTATAGGACAATGAGTTTTTATCATGATTGTGATTATCAAACCTGTGTAGCAATATTGCCTCTTGTATTTACAGAAGTGAGAAATTGCATTTTTGATATTTAGGCTATGAAGCCCTTGATTTGGAGGTAACTTGTGTTCCTGTATCATACAAAGAAAGCTTGTTAGACATGGTGGCTGGTTTGTGGCTTCATCTTCAAAGGCAATCGCTCTTGCACTTATCATATTTAACTTGCTTCACACTGTTGACATGTGTCAGTGACTTGTTACACCACTAACCCAAACTCGGGCTTTCAAAAATGACTCTCATGTAAACAGTATAACTCTGTCTCATAGTGTATCCATACAAACTCTACTGAAACTTTGTATTTTCATGAGTTCACAACCTGTCAGTTGATGGAAATGCTTAGGATACTTTGCTTCACTTTGATTCATGCTTTCTTTATGTGCTGACCTTTTTATTGCTTTTTGCAATTGAAGAAGTTAGTTACAAGTTTTGAAATCTTTTCTCACTTGTTTTAACATGGACTTGACTAAAATGCATGAGAAAAAATGATAATGATTTTCTATTTGAATAGCAGACTCAAGCGAACAAAAATTAAAAATATAAAGAAGAAGGAAAAGACAATGAACATCCCCTTTCTAAAAATTAAAAAAAAACTTATTTGAAAACAGACGCCAGTTCTAATGATTATGACATGCATTTCAGATTAAGCTGCTTGATCTTCCAACCAAATCTTTACCAACTATTGTTGAGTTAATGTCCCTGAAACTGAGCTACTTCTTTAAGCTTATTATACTCGTATAGCTCATCCGGCTAGTGACACCTTGAAGGGTTTTTGCCAACAAGCCTCTCTCATTTTTTTCTCTTAGCTCACCCTACGATGTTCGTGAGGATTTTCACCCATGAGACTCTCTCATTTTCATTTCTCTTAACTCAATGCCTATGAGAATTTTCACTAATGAGACTCTCATTTTCGTATCTCTTATCTCACCATCGCCTTATGGTACCCGTGAGAGTTTTCACCAATAAGATTTTCTCATTTTTATTTGACTTAACTTGCTATCGTCTTACGGTGCCCGTGAGGGTTTTTACCAATAAGACTCTCTCATTTTTTCTCTCCTAATTTCTTAAACTAAGGAAGACAAGTAGTACTTAAAATGCCTCATCATATCCATTGCATGCTTAGTCTTAACATTCTCAAAGATTGATCTAAATGTCTTCTTTTGGTTGTAACGTAGCTTTTAATCTTAGTTAGAAAAGAAGGATGACATGAGGCTCAAACAACACTTGAAATTGGGTGAGACTTATAACTTTTGGAATCAACTTAAACAATGAAGATTAACTCATGCCCCAGTTTATTTTGACTAGACAATTCTAATTATTTATTATTTTCGACCGAACCTAGAGTAGGGTTGCTTATGTATCTTGTTGTAGCACGAATTAGGTAGTTCAAATAACATGTTTTTTGCTTGATTTTGATTTTTTTTTGGAGGGGGGGCTTTTCTGACACTCTTACTACTGGAAATTACCCCTATGGCAATGAACTTTTTGGCGACGGTTAACAAAGCGTTGCAATAGATGGTCTATTGCGATGGTTACAAGTGTTGCCATAAATAATTGTTCTATTAGCTATAATTTTATACTATAACCATTGCATTTGATAATAAGCGTTGCCATAGATAAATAAAATAAGCTATAGCAACGCTTATTTTATTCCCTTCATTTTCACTAAAAATTTGATAAGTCTGCCAAAAAAGAAAACCAAAGATGACTGTCTCTTCCGTCTTAGCTTTTACTTCCCTTTCTCTCTTAGTTTCTCTATTATCTCTCAGCTTACTAGACCTTTAAAAAATGATATACTATGATTAGGGAATCAATCGATTGCTACGACAATCAATCGATTTGGGAATCGGCTTCTCTTCGCTACAATCGCTATGACAATAATCAATTGATTAGGGAATTGGCTTCTCTTCGCTATAATCTCTACACCGACAATCAACCGATTAGGGTAATCGGATTCTCTTCACTTCAATTGCTACAATGACAATCATTCGATTAGGGGATTTGATTTCTCTTCGCTACAATTACTACGATTTGGTAATGAGCTTTGTGGGATTTACTGGTGGCTCTTCGAAAATTGATTTACTGGTGTGAGGAATATTCAGACTAAATTTGCACTTCAATTTCTCTCAAATTTGCACTTCAATTGCTCCAATTTGGGGATTTTAAGGTTAGTGTATTGTTCTACGTCTTTGACCTAATTTTTGGGGATTTTGAGTTTTTCTTCTTCTTCGAGAACATTTTAATGCTGGGATCATTTGATTGAACATCAGTGCTACTTTGCATTACACTACATTTTGATATCAAATCCATGTAGCTGTTGCTAAGGTTTGGAACTTCAGCTTCAAGCTTAGTTTGTGTTCATTTTTATTTTGTTATTTTTAATACCCACTCACATCATCTCTCAGTACAGGCTACTGTTGATGCAGTCACTAGAAATTTGGCTCTAGAGTGGGGAACAGACTATGATATTAAGGTAAATAGTATTGCACAAGGCAGCATAGGTGACACTGCTGGCATGCATAAACTTGGACTGGAGGAGATAAGCAATAAGAGTAGAGAATACATGTTTCTATACAAACTTGGGGAGAAATATGATATTGCCATGGCTGCTCTATACCTTGCATCGGATGCTAGTTGGTAGCCTGATGCTTTCTAGACTTGCACTGAAGTTTTACACCTATGTTAATTTTAATTGGTCATATTGATATTTATGATATGGAAGAATTTTAAGATATTAAATATGAATTGAGATAGATGCATCTTTGTATTAATTACTTGGTTCATATTAAGTGACAGGCAATTCCCACTTCTACTCCCTTCTCTTGCCTCACCACCATGTGTTGTTGTGCATGTCCAAGTTCACTATTGAAGCCGTGTGGAGGGCTCTTTCGATTCACTAGCATTGTTGCCTTGTTATTCATCTCATTTTTTTTCAAAACACAAACTCAAAGTCTAGTGAAGCCGTGTGAGGCCTATTTTGATTCACTAGCAACTTGTTGTTCATCTTGTTGTTCTTGTGTTGATTTGTGAAGCCGTGTGAGGCCTCTTTCCTCTTTTCTAGTTATTGGTATAGATTTGTGTGTTTTTGCTAGTCGAGACTCAGTAGATTACCTATTATGTCCAGCAATGGCAATATTTGGATTATTGATGAAACTTTTGTTTACTAGTCAGGAAACACATTATGAGAGCCATTAGGAGCACTATATCACTGACACTTTCTTACTTTGACTCCCTTTCTAAGTTGCTATATTGTCAAACTGCATGCTGAATTCCTTTTACACATGTATGTGTGTGTGTGTATATATATATTTATATTTTATTGTATATCTATGTCTGTCTAAATATCTATCTATCACTACCCTGCTCCTGCATGGCTGAATTTTCAGCCAAATTAGCATTAAAAGCATAAAATTGGGAGGATTAGGTTCTTAAATGTAGACTTACGGGGTCTCTTCGGTTAACTTTTCTCTTATAAATTGGTGTGTTTTACTTCACAAGACTCCTCTTTTTTTTGAGATTTTGGTGGTTATGGTATGATATAGATGCTTCTGCTTCAACTTAAACTAAGGCTCAGAGATTAATGTCTTCCGAAAACTTAAAACATATTTGAAATAAAAACGAGACCATACAGGTAACCTGCGTCATTAACTACTGACCAACCATAGTAGATGAATAATTTTTTCTACTGAAGGTGGTGTCTATATTTGTAATTGGGATGTATCATTGATTATGCGAGTGTGTTAGTTTTAGCTAGTCTTCTCTCATTTTCCCTTTGGCATGACTATTTATGAAATGTGTGTTGAATTCATTATTTTGCTTGCAACTTTATCTTTGCCTTGTGGCTTTAACTTATAAAGTTCCTCCAAAGATTGTGCCTTGCTCTAGTAAAGTTGAAAAGTATGTCCAGGAACCATTTTTCAGTTCAAGAGCTTCATTGATGTTATGTCCATACATGTTAATCCTGAAGACTTCATAGTTATCACCAGTAGAGTTCTAAGTCAATCTATAAGTAGATCCAACATAATTTTCATTGTTAGAATTAATAGTGTCATTTCCCATTCGTTCATCATCGTACTAGTGAATGTCATCACCAGTACTATAGTCATCATAACTAGAGCCTTAGAGGGATGGGGTTTTTTGTAAAGGGTGGTTGCTTCTCCCTGCCATGTCTATCTCAGCAACACCCCTTGAGTATTCCTCTGTTAAAAGGGGCTATGCTCTTCCTTTCTCTGCTTCTGCTGCGACTACTTGGATACCTGGTGTCCACGTTGATCGTCGCAGATCACCTGAACTGGTGACAATTTGTTCACAATACAATAAATAGTGCAATTTTTCAAGCAGATACACAAACAGTACTTTGAAGGGATTCCACCGCTGGTTTCTAGTTTGGATATGGCAAAGAAAGAGAAATTGCTGAATCAGTTCTCCGCGGTACCAGATGATCTTATCTTGTTTGCTGTTGGTCACCATGCAGAAGTCAATAAAACATTGGATCGTCTGAGAATATATGTTGCACATGAACTGGGTTTAATTGACAATGTGAGTATCTGATGTCCAAATTTGGATTTACATATGTGCTTATCTGTAAGAAGACTTAGGTTCTTGAGTAGCATCTTGTATTTCCTAATGTCCATCTTTCTTTTTTTATATATCTAGTCCAGGCATTCAATACTTTGGGTGAATGACTTTTCAATGTTTGAGTGGAACGACTCAGAACAGAGACTTGAGGTATGGTGCCTTGAATTATAACCTTGAATTATGTTTCCATTTCCCTGTGAAATCTATAACCTTAACTTTATAACCTTAACGGCCACCATTTAATCTTATAACCTTAACGGTCACCGTTTAACCTTATAACCTTAACGGCCACCGTATAACCTTCTAACCTTAACGGCCACCGTTTAAACTTATAACCTTATAAGGTTAATGGCCACCGTTTAACCTTATAACCTTAACGGCCACCGTTTAACCTTATAACCTTATAAGTTTAACGGCCACCGTTTAACCCTATAACCTTAACGGCTACCATTTAATCTTATAACCTTATTAGTTGGTCTTGTTTGGTTTTAGTTTGCTTTTGTTATGATTTTTGTTAGCGTTTATCACATAGAAAGCAAGAAAGGCCTGCAATTACAAGAACTATATCAGTTATAAAACTAAGTGAATGCTTAGGGAAAATGATCTAAATAAAATCCATGCCACTATTGTAATAACCATTGAAAAGGGATACATTCAAAAGAAATAAGACTCACATGGGAAACATTAGTCACAAGTTTAGTAAGCACGTAAACAAGAGTAACTTAGTGATATAAAATATTCTTAAACCAATACATCCAAGAAATTCTAACATAACCTTTGACATGAGCTTCTATTTTAAACATGCCCAAGAAAGGCAAAACTTCAAGATTGACATCTAAACGATAATTATGTATTTGACTATTGTTTAGTTTGCAACTTGGAGTTTTTGCTTTATAAGGCTTGTGTGTTCTGAATTTGTTGTTTTATAAGGCTTCTAGTTGTATGTTAGAAGATCAAAACACACTTCTACTGCATGCCAGTTTTTCTTTATTATTTTAACTAGCTTGACATTACATTTTTGCTCTTGATCTTACAGAGACTTAAAGAATCATGAATCAACAAGGGTGTTATGAGAAATCATCAGAAAACTAAATACTTTCTTTCAGCTGGATCACTAGCAGCTCTACGAAACAAACAAATACTAGAACACAAGAGATGAAGAAAATGATGAAGACATTGACCATACTTGAGAAGATTTTTGGGTTGTGAATAAATGCACTAATATAAAAAGTTTTGTGGTGAATTTGTTTAAACTTATTGCGACTTTAACTTGCTAGTATGTAAAACCTTAACTAATCATTTGTACTTGATTATATTTTACTTTTGGGTTTAAATTACTAGCTTGTTGCATATTTTGAATTATGACATTATTAATGAATGATTTTGTTGTGTGATGCGTATATATTTTGTTATAATTATTATGTATATAAATAAAAATTTACATTAATACGGCTATTTATATAAATTGTTTTAATTTAATAACAAAAGCGTCGCAATAGATGCTATTGCGATGGTTTAATGTTGTTGCAATAGAATCTATTGCAACGGTTCGTAACTGTTGCAATAGATGAAAATAGGCGTCAAAAAGCGTTGCAACAGAATAATGAAGGCATCACAATTGTATCTATTGTGATGGTTCCTAACCATTGCAATAGATGGAAATAGGTGTCTCAATAAGTCAATAAATAACCGTCGCAATAGTCTTATCTATGGCAACGGTTGTAAGAAACTGTCACTATAGCTCTGCCTATGGCGATGGTTTATACAACCGTCGCAAAAACCATTGCCATATACCTATCGCAATGCCCACCTATAGGACGCTTGCTGAACCGTTGCAATAGGTCTATGGCAACGGTTTTTTGGCCCATTACAATGTTTTTTCAACCGTCACCATAGATCTAATTTCTGGTAGTGTCTTATCTCTTTTTTTAAATTTTTCTGACTCTATTCTTTTACTCGACACTTTTATTTTTTTTACTGACTTCAACTTAATTCCAAAAGAGGGATATGATAGAAAAGATAAAAATAGTGCAAATGGGGTAAACAAAGGATGACACAATGTTTAGATAGCAGAAGAAAATGTCTTCGGTATATCAATACTTAAAAATGCAAGTGCAAAACTTGCAATATGAAAGTATAAGATGAAGATCACTTAGACCATTTTTCCATAAACCTAACTTTAACTGGGCATGCGCGTTACTTTTCTGTTGCACATTGTCAAACATACAACTCCATCTTTGTACACATTCACGTTGGATGACTCATATTTTAATGGAGCAAAATTTCTTTATTTTTCTTGACAGGATGTCGTGCATCCACTGTTTGATCCAATTCCAAATGTTTGAGATGTATACCTTTCAATTGATGACCAAGTTATTCTTGTGATTATCAAAATGATTGCCTTAGTTTATTCAAGACAAGCTTCATCTTGATCACGCAAATGTCTCAACACTCTACCTATTTTCTCAGATGCTCTAAACTGAATTTTAAGATCCACCTAAAAATTCCATAAGCATGTCATATCACTAGAATCAACCATAAAATGAATAATGTAAAAAAGACAAACAAACAACATAGAATAAGACAAAACAAAAAGGGACACCACATTTCATCGAAGAAATATAGAAGGATTTGAACAAAGACAATAAATAAACAAAGCAATAGAGATCTCGAACTACAACCCTGATATAAGTTGAAAAACAAAAAAGAAAACAAAATAAACTACTAACAATATTTCCTAGTAAGGAGAGGACTGACTTCTCAATTACTGAGCTTGACATCTTATCCACTGATTTGCACATCATCATGACTGGAGCTTTCACCACTATCAATGTCCTGCACCATAATTGATTTATCTTGAATCATCTTTTCTATTTCTCTTTTCAAAGTATGATAATCTTCAATGTTGTGATCCTAAACATCAGAATGATATGCACATCGTATATTAGGATTAAAATCTCTTGAATGTGGGTCAGGAGTATACCTAAGAAAATGAGTGATCATGCCCCACTATATCAATCTCTGAAATAAATCGGCATACGATTCTCCAATTGGTGTGAAACTATCCCTTGACTTCTGCCTTTTTCCTTTGTTTGGCCTCAATTAAAAATTTAGCCTAGAAGGGCATTGATATGTTTGTGGAGTTGGAGGATGATTATGAGGAGTTGATGCACGCCATTGTGGATAAGAAGGGGGTTAAACATATGATTGTGTGTTATTTACTGGATATGGAGATAGAGGAATGAAGTATAATGGGCTTTCGGGAGGATAGTGATGTTGGGAGTGATTATATGGAGCTTGGGTATAAACTTGGGCTTGAGACTGATGGTAATGACGAGGTGACCTTCTTGGATGTGCACATGGTCTAGCTATAACAACAACTACATCTTCCTTATTCTTCTTCCCTCCAACATTTCTTGAACCATTTTGAATTACTTAGGTAGTTTCTTTCAATGATACAAAATTCACATTGTGACAAGTCTTGATCCCATCCTCTATCATGTTGATAAGTATAAATTATTCATGTATTTTCATATGTAAATAAATAAAGATTTTAAATAAATTCATGAATAATATATATCTATTATTATATTATCCCATATTTACTAACAATCTTGCAGGAAAGGAATATTAAAAGAATAAGAGAACAAAAAGAAAGACATATTATGAAAACATGAAAATACAGATAAATGAAGCATCAACAAAAATTAGTGTCGCAACAATGAACAAATGGAAAAATAATCTCTAAAACGGCAACAACAATTAATGTCTCCATAAAGTCATGAGATCTACATTATATTTTCTATAAATAGAATTCAACAAGGAAGGAAAGGGGATGGGAGAAAAGGAAGAGTTGAAGCAACTACTTAAAAATTTTCTTTAAGTTTTCTTTTACTACTTGTTAGTTATTCAATGTTGAAAATTATTCTAGATCCTGCTTTTAACTAAATAGTGGAATTATTCTTCTTGAATATTTCTTCTATTTTCTTATTTAATGGAGAAGATTATTTTCATTAGTAGTACCTATTCTAGTATGGAGTAATTTTCTTTTGTGTTGGGAAAATGATGAATCTTAATATTTCTATGTAATAGTAAGTATTATTCCTAAATTTCACGTACTTGAGCTGAAGCTTTCTATTTTTATCAGCTTTATAGTTAGATGTTGCTTTATTTATTAAATCTGTCTATTTCTTACTTCAAATTAACATGTTACTAATTCTGTAATCGAGAGAGACGGAAGAAATAATACCATTAATTGAGGTATTGATAGATTATCAATATTTATTTAGTGATGTCTATCTAATTTATGTTATAATTAATTTCACTTATTTTTAATCGAAAGAGGCGAATAGTGTATTAATTAGTTATAACAAGTAAGGTAACCGAAAGGGACTTACTACAAAAAGAGCATGTTTTAGTTCAGGTATATATTTCTGGTTCTTTAATATTACTATTTTGATGATTAAATTGTATAATCGAGAGGATTGCATTTAATTATTCAAGTTTAGTAATAAAACATATATATAATCGTGAGAGGTATTTATACATTTTTGAGAAAAGAAATTGAGGAATAAAGAGTTTACTTTATATAGAAATATTGAGTGAACTCAAAATCCCAACACCTTTAACATATTTGAAAAAAATATATATATTTGTTTTCTACTATTTGTTTATGTACTAACAATTAGTTAATTCACCATTCAACTATTTCTGATTTTCTCAAATAGTAATTGAAACAAGAAACATCCATAGAATAGATAAAACCAATCTCTGTGCGTTCGACATCTTTCTATACTATTCTTTGACAGAGAGCGAGTAAAAAATTTATATATGCCATTGACTCGTCAAATATTTGGAGTCGTTGCCGGGGATTGGTAAAGTCTAGTGCAGATTAATTGTTGTACTACTAATTTAAATTTTTTTAATTTAAATTTTAAGTTGAAATTACAGAAAGTGTATGACCTATTCTTCTTCAAGAGAGTTAGTATCATACAATCCTGAAATTTAAAAATTCTTACGCTTGTTACGGAAAGAACATGCCACACAATCTCAGGTGTCTTTACAACAAAAAATGAAGGGTGACGAGCTTAACAATAACAACAATCCACTTCCACCACATCAAGTGGAAGAACAGTTTGATGAGGTGGCACCACGACATGATAGGGTATTTAGAGATTATGCAAGACCAGATCACTTTGAAGAAGAATCAAGTGTAAGAAGACCACCAGTAGCAGCAAATAACTTTGAAATTCGCACAGGATTGGTTCAAATAATCTAAAATTCAAGTCAATTCACAGATGATAAAAGTGAAGACCCTTATGCCCACCTAATTGATTTTCTTGAGTTAGTTGAAACATTTAAATACAATGGGGTCACAACAGATGCTATCAGATTATGACTTTTTCCTTTTTCACTAAAAGGAGAAGCCAAGACATGGTTGCAAAGTTTACCAAGAGGTTCCATCACTACATGGGACCAGATGACCTAGAAATTTCTTAACAAATACTTTTCTCTTGCAAAAATAATTAAAATGAAGCAAGAAATTAATAATTTTTTTACAAACAGATACTGAATCTGTCTATCAGGCATGTGAAAGACTAAGAGAAATGTTAAGAAAATGTCCACACCATGGAATTTTAGATCCTGATATTTTATATATTTTTTATCATGGTCTTAAACCCTCTGCTAGAAACGTAACTGATGCAGCGTCAGCTGGATCCATAATGAGCAAAACCACTTTAGAAGCCATATAACTGCTTAATGAAATTTTAGAAAATGCAGTGCAATAACCATCTGACAGAATAATTATCAAGAAAGCAGTAGGAGTTAATCAAGTTGAAGCTTTAAATTCCTTGACACAACATATCACAGCCCTCACACAAAAATTTAAGACTTTTCAGGTAAGCACTCAGTCAACTCCCCAACTTGAAAATTGTGATGTTTATGGAGTTAATCATCCTAATCATGAATGTCAAGATTTAATACAAAATGAAGAACATGTAAATGTAATTGGTTACAAGAATAATTATCCATTCGGTAGTTCCGTGGCACATAAACATCCTGGATTTCAATGAAGTAATCCTAATGGTGCTGAAAATCCTCAAAGATATTATAGTAAAAACCAGCAAGTACAGGGACCATCTGACTTTCAAATTAGATGAAAGGGAAACATACTTATCAACAATACCAGCAACAACCCCAAAGAGCTCACCAAAATAGCCTTGAAGAAATGATGTACAAATTCATTAAGGCTACGGATGAAAAAGTTGACAGTCAACATTCTGCCATCAAGAATCTGGAAATTCAGGTAAGTCAATTAGCAACACTCATATCAGGACAAATTCAAGGTGCCTATCAATTAACATTGAGAAAAATCCAAAGGAACATCTTAAAGCCATCTCTTTGCGCTCAGGTAAAAATCTTAATGATCTATATGCAGGCCGACAAGAAAGTCCGCGAGAGGTAGAACAGGTAAATAAAGGTGAAAAAAATGAGAAATCTAAACATTCAAAAGACCAAGGAATTAAAGGCAAAAAGTGTAGGATAATGAATTAATCACAAATACTCACTCTACCTTTACCTTTTCCCCAAAAGATGAAAAGAGAAAAACTTGACAAACAATTTTCAAAGTTTCTGAAAATCTTAAAACAACTTTACATTAACATACCTTTCACAGATGCTTTGTCACAAATGACTTCATGTGCTAAATTTATTAATGAGATTTTGTCGAGCAAAAGAAAATTGAAAGAAGTTTCGATGGTTAAGCTTACTGAGAAATATAGTGCCATACTTCAAAATAAGTTGCCACAGAAACTTGGTGACCCAGGAAGTTTTACAATTCTGTGTACCTTAGGAGGTGCTCATTTTGAAAAATCATTATGCGATTCAAGTTCTTCAATAAATCTAATGCCATTTTCAATTTTCAAAAAGTCAGAACTTAATAAGATGAAAGATACTGGAGTATCTCTATAATTGGCCGACCAAAGTACTAAAATCCCAAAATGAATAATTGAAGATGTTCTCGTAAGAGTTGATAATTTGCATTTTCTGTAGATTTAATAGTACTTAAATGGAAGAGAACACTGAGGTACCATTAATTCTAGGTAGACCATTTCTTGCAACAGGAAGAGCGATTATTGATATCCATCAAGGACAATTGATACTGCGAGTTGATGAAGAAAGAGTAATTTTTGACATGCAAAAAATAATAAAATTTTTCAAGGATGAGTCATCATCTTCTTGTTTTCATATTGACTTGCTAGATGACCTTACAGATGAATACAAAGACGATTAGTTGACTACTAATTCATTGAAAAGATGTTTGGCCAAGTCAGGTACGATAAGTGATGACGATCCCACAATCAGAAAAGAAGTAGAAATGCTAGAAAATATATAGTAAATGAGAAAATCTCACCAGAAGAAGTTCAACCAAAACTTGAACTCAAAACACTTTCATCTCATTTGAAATATGTCTTTCTTGAATCTGAATTATGTCCAGTGATTATTTCCTCTTCTTTGATTACAAAACAAGAAAATAAATTAATTAGAGTGTTGAAAGAACATAAAAGATCCATCGGGTGGACTATGGATGATATCAAAGGAATAAGTCCAGCTATTTGCATACATAGGATCCTTATGGAAGATAATTACAAACCAATAGTCCAACCTCAACGAAGACTAAGCCCAAAAATGCAAGAAGTTGTCAAGAATGAAGTGATAAAACTTTAGCAGCAGGTATTATTTATCCAATATTTGATAGTCCTTGGGTGAGTCCTGTGCAGGTAGTACCAAAGAAGGGAGGTATAACAGTGATTAAAAATGACAATAATGAACTCATACCTACCAGAACAGGCATGGGATAAAGAATTTGTATTGATTATAGACAACTTAATAAGGTTACAAGAAAAGATCATTTTTCTCCGTGTTTTATTGATCAAATGCTTAAGAGACTTGTAGGTCATGGATTTTACTATTTCCTTGATGGGTATTCTGGATTCAATCAAATATCAATTGCTCCATAAGATTAGGATAAAACGACATTTACATATCCCCAAGGTATGCATGCTTATCGAAAAATATAATTTGGACTATGCAACTGTAACGCCCCAAAAATAGGTCCCGAAGTGTCACACGGTGTTTAAGACTACAAGTAGCCCCAACCTAACCCTTAGAGCCATATAACACCATCATAAGCTTATTTTGAGATCATAAAAATCAAAACATCTAAACATCCTTAATAATGTCATACTGCAATATGGATAAATGGGGAAAGTAACAAAATACGAATTGTCTGACAATTCTGACCAATCCAACAAATCTAGTCTGAGAAGCCTCTACTAAACAGTGTATCAATGAGCCCTTGGGACAAGCCCTAACTGACCCGAACTCAAAAGATAAAATGAACAACTCAAAAATAAAATAGGAAATCTGAATAACTAGTCTATGGATCATGAGGACTCACCATTGTAGGAAATGTGGATCAATATGCTCGAAAGATCTCTGTCAAGTCTGCGACTGAGCACCTAAACCTACATTATAGGTAAAATGTAGCCCACATGCGAACATGTGGGTCAATACCATGGAATATGTACTGAGTATATGGGGTGCATACAATAACATATTCATATATATATGGTGAAAATATCATAAGCTTTCTTTTTAAATCATGCATGACATTTGTAATTGGCTCATAAAGCTTAAGAAATCTAAAATCGGAGTTCATACAAAATTTAATAGAAAAGTATACAAATCTGGATATCATGAGCCATTACTCTTATTTCAAACATCAAGATTTTTTTAATTTTTCTCACGTCAAGTAATCTCAGTGAAATATGGAATATACAATACATCATAAATCTGTATACCAAGTCTCATTTTAAAATCCATAATTTAATCTAAGAATGAGGGACGACTCTTTGGGAGGTTCTTCTAACCGACATGTACACCATGTGAATATCCATGATGTCCCACGACTTGCCCCCATAAGGTTAGGGCTGTTCTACCCTTGCCATCAGAATAGAACAATCTCATTTCAGTGATCACTATCTCAATTATCCACCATTAGTGGAAGTAAATGTTTCAGCCTACGGTGGCACATAGTTCTGGGGTATGAAATTGTAGTAACGTACCCAACTCGGTGCTAAATACTACTCCCAATACTATGCTCAAAAATCTCAAGAAAAATCCACTTTAAAAAGGGTAACTTCATAATTCAAGGGGAAAAAAACGATAAAGTTTGTAATTCCATTCCATAAAGTGGATTTAGACTCTATTGTGACCAAAAAGGTTAAATCTTTCTAACTTATTTGAAAGTAGTCTAAACATGGGTGCATGTAGCACATAAATTCTCAAAAACAACAATCTCAATGTGGATTAATGACCCTTATAGCAATACTTAATCAAAACATTTCAACATTTATGCCTTATATCACAAAGATGCATAGTTTATATGGAAATCTGAAAATTTCAACCTCTAGCATAAGAATGACCTCAAACTCATGGAATTTATTTTCTAAACATTCAAAAATATCATAATATCTTGAACAAGAACATAGGATAAAATTTACTATTTCAAATTCATGATAAAACATGTAAAATCATGTATCTTTGTAAGTTAAATTCAAGTTTGGGCACAAGAACAAAAGGATGTCCTTGTTCATAGCCCCACATACTTTATGGTAATGGATTCGTTGAAAGATTGGATCTTCAATGTTGATTGTGCAACCCTAGTTGTTTTTCTCCTATAGTACTCTTGGATGATGAACTTAGATTGATAATAGGATTATGATGTGTTTAGAATCTATTAAATTTGTAAGGTTAAGTTTAGGGGTGTGGAAGGAGGGCCAAAAGACTTAATTGCCTTCAAAATAACTCAAAACGAAGTGTTTTCGCTACCTGAAACACTAAGTGTGCGCCGCACACCTTATGGCACACTTTGAAGTGTGTGCTGCACACCTTATGGAACACTTTGAAGTGTGCCTCTCACACCTTATCGCACACCTATTCCAGTAGCCATGTGCGATTAGTTAGGCGACACACTCAACTTTGCAAAGCCATAACTCCTTGCTCGGGTGTCGAATTTTGATAAAATTGGTATCGTTGGAAAGCTAATTCTATTCTCTATAATTTGCTGGGCAAAATATGCAAAAATACCACATATTCATCAAGTTGGGCTCATTCAAAGATGACCCTTGCGAAATCAAACACTAAAACTTGATGGATTCAAAACTCTTAGCTTGCACTGCCTTAAGTGACTCATATAAACACACTTAACACATCATAAGGTCTCTTATAACCAGGATTCTCACGGTAATTCATGTGCCCAAATATGGATTATAGGATTGGGGTTTCACATGTACGAACAACGATTTGTTTTCTAGCTTAGGAAAGTGCGGGGTATTACAATATCTCCCCCTTGGGGACATTCGTCCTCGAATAAAGCTGGGTATACTAAGAGTAAAGAGAAAGCGAAGGGTACACAGCTGACGCAACTTGAAAAACTTGTCTCTACTTCATTCTACCTTTCAAACACAACAAAGAGTGCATAACTCATGAAATCACAGCTGAACAGTATAAAACTACAGCTGAACTACTGCAACTTTGCATAGAAAAGGAATGATTTAGAGAAGAATGGTACTTTCGGCTTGATCGGAGCTTGCGGAAAATAGGTGCGGGAACTTGGATCGCATATCCGCCTCGGTTTCCTAAGTTGCGCCCTCAACAGACTGATTTCACCATAACATTTTGACCAAGGGAACTTCTTTGTTCCTTAGCCTCCGAACTTGGAAATCTAGGATTTCAACTGGAATCTAATCAAATGAAAGACTATCCTGAACTTTACCGCTCACAAAAGGATATACTACCACAGAATCGCCAATATGCTTTCTAAGCATGGAAACATGGAACACCAGATGAACAGTCGACAACTCCGCGGGCAACTCAACCTCATAAGCTACTTTCCCAACATGGATAAGAACTCTATAAGGACCAACATAACGAGGATTAAGCTTTCTTTTCTTCCTAAACCTCCTCACCCCTTTCATGGGAGAAATCTTTAAATACACCAAGTCATCAACTTCGAACTCAAGGTCTCTCCTCCTCACGTCGGCATACGACTTTTGATGGCTCTGGGCTATTTTCAATCTTTCTCTAATCACCTTGACTTTTTCCATAGTCTCAAATACTGAATTCGGACCACTCACAGCAACTTCACCTACTTCGAACCAACCTATGGGGTGATCTACATTTTCTCCCATACAAGGCCTCAAATGGGGACAAGCCAATGCTAGAGTGATAACTATTGTTGTAAGCGAACTCTATCAACGGTAAATGCTCATCCCAACTCCCCTTGAAATCTAGAGCACACGCTCTCAACATATCCTCTAAACTCTG
This sequence comes from Capsicum baccatum var. pendulum, assembly GCA_030864225.1. NCBI lineage: Eukaryota > Viridiplantae > Streptophyta > Magnoliopsida > Solanales > Solanaceae > Capsicum > Capsicum baccatum. The sequence continues at coordinate 110,982,562 of CM061551.1, forward strand.
GATGGTCCTCTCAGCCTGACCATCTGTCTGCGGATGAAACTAGAACTCAAATGCACTTGGTTACCAAGACCTTTCTGAAATGCCTTCCGAAATTGTGAAGTGAACTGAGTACCCCTATCCGAAATGATAGACAAAGGAACTCTATGCAATCTGACTAACTCCCAGATGTATAATCTAGCGTAGTCCTCAGCAGTATAAAAAGTATGCACTGGCAAAAAGTGCACAGACTTAGTCAACCTATCAACAACAACCTAAATAGAATCATGATGGTGTCAGGAAGGAGGTAAACAAGTCACAAAATCTATGTTTATCTCTTCCCACTTCCAAGTGAGAATACTAAACTCCTGCATCTTACCGCCAGGTCTTTGGTGTTCTACTTTAACTTGTTGGCACGTCGAACACTCAGCTACAAATACTGCTATATGTTTCTTCATGCCACTCCACCAATAGATTTTCCGCAAGTCGTGGTACATCTTGGTGGCACCAAGATGAATAGAATATCGCACACCATGCGCTTCAGCCATGATTCTCTACCTCAATTCATCAAAATTCGGAACACATAATCTACCATGCAATCTCAACACACCATCTCCCCCTTGGGAGAAAACTTCTACCTTTTTGTCCTTGACTGACTCTTTCAGTCTGACCAAGATAGCATCTAAGTCTTGCTTCTCCTTTACTTCCGAAACCAGAGAAGATTTGAAACTACTTTAAACCCATATACTACCTTCAACAGAGTCAAATAGCCTAATCCCCAGCCTAGCCAGACGATGCAAATCACGAGCTAACTCCTTCTTATCATTCTCCAAAAGGGCCATACTACCCATAGACAACTTGCTAAGGGCATCTGCCATAATATTCGCCTTGCCCGAGTGATACAACACGCTCATGTCATAGTCCTTCAACAGCTCTAACCACCTTCTCTACCTAACGTTCATCTCCCTTTGGGTAAATACATATTGCAGACTCTTATAATCCGTAAACACATCCACATGGACACCATACAGGTAGTGCCTCCAAATTTTTAAAGAAAACACTACAGCAGCCAACTCTAAGTCATGGGTTGGGTAATTCTTCTCATGAGGTTTCAACTGTCTAAAAGCATAGGCTATAACCTTGCCCCTCTGCATCAATACACAACCCAAACCAACTCTAGAAGCGTCACAATACACCATAAAACCATCAACGCCATCAGTCAGAGTCAAAACAGGGGCTGAAGTGAGTCGAGTATTCAACTCCTAAAAACTCTTCTAGTCGAGTATTCAACTCCTAAAAACTCTTCTCACAAGAATCGAACCATAAGAAATTCACTTTCTTTTGAGTCAACCGGGTCATAGGAGATGCTATAGAGGAGAAACCTTCTACAAAACGGCGGTAATAGCCAGCTAGACCCAAGAAACTTCTAATGTCAGATGGAGAGACAGGTCTAGGCCAGTTTCTAACAGCTTCTGTCTTTTGGGGATCAACTCTAGTACCTTCGAAAGAAATAATATGACCCAGAAAAGCAACTGACCTTAACCAAAACTCACACTTGCTGAATTTGGCAAATAATTGATGGTTTCTAAGGGTCTGCAAGACAATTCAAAGATGATCTGCATGCTCATTCTCACTACGGGAGTATGCCAGAATATCGTCTATGAATACTATGACAAACATGTCAAGATATGGTCGGAACACTCGATTCATGAGGTCCATAAAAGCTACTGGGGCACCAACTCTGTTCAAGAGCAAATTTTCCTTCTTCGTTTTCGGCATTTATATATTCTGAAATAGTTCGCCAATTTTGAGCTCCTCTTCCCCTTTCTAGACAAGAAAGGAGTTCCCCTGCAAAAATTTCTCTTTCTTTCTTTTTTATTAGTCGATCGTATTTGTATATTTTGCATTTTGCTTCTTTTTTTATGGTTTTTCCTTTGATCTGTTGGTCATAACCCGGTTCGAGAACCTTCTCTCATAGATTCCCTTCACCAAGTCATCGGAGCCATCCCTGCCTATAGGCTATAAATTCCCTTTCATTCAATGATTTATGGCTTTGAAGATTAGTTAGCCCGAAGGATATAATAAAAAACTCAAAATGACCATAACGAGTTTGGACGGCTATTTTTGGGATGTCACACTCCCTTACTTTGAGTTGATGATAGCCGGAGCGAAGGTCTATCTTTGAGAAGTAACTTGCACCTTACAATTGATCAAACAAATTATCTATTCTTGGAAGGGGATACTTATTTTTTATAATGACTTTGTTAAGCTGGCGATAGTCAATGCACATACGCAAAGAGCCATCTTTCTTCTGCACTAATAGGACAGGTGCACCCCAAGGGAAAACACTTGGACTTATAATACCTTTATCTAACAGATCTTTGAGTTGCTCTTTCAACTCCTTAAGATCTGTAGGTGCCCTACGGTAGGGAGGAATGGAAATGGGCTGAGTATCGGAAAGAAGATCGATCCTCAATTTTATCTCTCTATCAGGAGGTACCCCTGGAAGATCTTCTAGAAAGACATCAGGAAACTCATTAACAATGTTAACTGACTGAAGAATTGGATTCTCAGACTTAGTGTCTTTGACCCTAACCAAATGATAAATGCACCCTTTGGAAATAAGTTTTCTAGCTTTGAGATATGATATAAAATAACTCTTGGGGGACACTGAACTTTCAGACCATTCGAAAACTAACTCACCAGGAAACTGAAACTTGACTACCCGAGTACGACAGTCTATGGATACGTAACAAGAGTAAAGCCAGTCCATACCCAGAATAACATCAAAATCTACCATGTCTAACTCTATCAGATCAGCAAACATAACTTTATGAAGAATAAAAACAAGACACTTTTTATACACTTCTTGGCAACAACAAAATCGCCTACAGGGGTAGAAACTAGGATAGGCTCAAAAATATTCTAGGGATTCACTTCAAAATTTACCGCAACCAAAGGTATCACATATGAAAAACTAGACCCAGGGTCCAACAATGCATAAACATCAAACTAAAATATACGAAGCATACCAGTAACAAGCATACCTGGAAGGCTTTTCTGAACTCAGCGTGGGATACATTCTCATTCAAGGGATCAGCAGGCTGAGATTGCTAACCCGCATTATTTCTTCTAGCTCGGCGAGGAGGTATATTCTAAAAGAAGAAAGTATGAATTAATAGTTGAAAGAGAACGACTGTAAGCACGATAGACTTCTGAAAGAATGAAATAAACTTTTTTTTCCTAAAATATTTCGTATCCTCTTGCTCATAGATGTGGCGCACTACACACCGATGATCAAGACTCTACTTAACGCGGCTTGTCAGACTCCCTAGGACTTTCTGAACCTTAGGCTCTGATACCAAGTTTGTAACGCCCCAAAAACAAGTCCCGAAGCGTCATACGGTGCTTAAGACTACAAGTAGCCCCAAACTAACCCTTAGAGCCATCTAACACCATCACAAGCTTATTTCGAGATCATAAAAATCAAAAAATCTAAACATCCTCAATAATGTCGTACTACAATATGGATAAATGTGGAAAGTAACAAAATAAGAACTGTCTGACAATTCTGACCAATCCAACAAATCTAGTCTAACAAGCCTCTGCTAAACAGTGTATCAATGAGCCATTGGGACAAGCCCCAACTAACCTGAACTTAAAAGATAAAATGAACAACTCAAAAATAAAACAGGAAATTTGAATAACTAGTCCTCAGATTATGAGGACTCACCACTGCAGGAAATATGGATCAATATGCTCGGAAGATCTCTGTCAAGTCTGGGACTGAGCACCTAAACCTACATTATAGGAAAAATGTAGCCCACATGCGAACATCTGGGTCAGTACCATGGAATATGTACCGAGTATATGAGGGTGCATACAATAAACATATTCATATATATATGGTGATCATATCATGAGTTTTCTTTTTAAATCATGCAAGACATTTGTAATTGGCTCATAAAGCTTGAGAAAATCTAAAATCGGAGTTCATACAAAATTTAACGGAAAAGTATACAAATCTGGATATCATGAGCCATTACACTTATTTCAAACATCAAGATTCTTTTAATTTTTCTCACATCAAGTAATCTCAGTGAAATATGGAATATACAATACATCATAAATCTGTATACCAAGTCTCATTTTAAAATCCATAATTTAATCTAAGAATGAGGGACGACTCTTTCGGAGGTTACTCTAACCGACATGTACACCATGTGAGTATCCATGATGTCCCACGACTTGCTCCCGTAAGGTTAGGGTTGTTCTATCTTTTCCATCCGAATAAAACAATCTCATCTCAGTGATCACTATCTCAATTATCCACCATTAGTGGAAGTAAATGTCTCAGCCTACGGTGGCATATAGTTCTGGGGTATGAAATTGTAGTAACGTACCCAACTCGGTGCTAAATACTACTCCCAATACTATGCTCAAAAATCTCAAGAAAAATCCACTTTAAAAAGGGTAACTTCATAATTCAAGGGGAAAACAACGATAAAGTCCATAATTCTGTTCCATAAAGTGGATTTAGACTCTATTGTGACCAAAAAGGTGAAATCTTTCTAACTTTTTTGAAAGTAGTCTAAACATGGGTGCATGTAGCACATAAATTCTCAAAAACAACAATGCCAATGTGGATTAATGACCCTTATAGCAATACTTAATCAAAACATTTCAACATTTATGCCTTATATCACAAAGATGCATAATTTATATGGAAATCTGAAAATTTCAACCTTTAGCATAATAATGACCTCAAACTCATGGAATTTATTTTTTAAACATTCAAAATTATCATAATATCTTGAACAACAACATAGGATAAAATTTACTATTTCAAATTCACGATAAAACATGTAAAATCATGTATCTTTGTAAGTTAAATTCAAGTTTAGGTACAAGAATGAAAGGGTGTCCTTGTTCATAGCCCCACATACCTTTATGGTAACAGATTCGTTGAAAGATTGGACCTTCAATGTTGATTGTGCAACCCTAGTTATTTTTCTCCTTTCGTGCTCTTAGATGATGAACTTAGACTGATAATAGGATTATGATGTGTTTAGAATCTATTAAATTCATAAGGTTAAGTTTAGGGGTGTGGAAGGAGGGCCAAAAGACTTAATTGCCCTCAAAATAACTCAAAACGGAGTATTTTTGCTACCTGAAACACTAAGTGTGCGCTGCACACCTTATGGCACACTTTAAAGTGTGCGACACACACCTTATGGCACACTTTGAAGTGTACCTCGCACACCTTATCGCAAACCTATTCCAGTATCCATGTGTGATTAGTTAGGCGACACACTCAACTTTGCAAAGCCATAACTCCTTGCCCGGGTGTCGGATTTTGATAAAATTGGTATCGTTGGAAAGATAATCCGATTCTCTATGATTTGGTAGGTCAAAATATGCAAACATACCACATATTCATTAAGTTGGGCTCGTTCAAATATGACCCTTACGAAATAAAATACTAAAACTTGATGGATTCAAAACTCTTAGCTTGCACTACCTTAAGTGACTCATATAAACACACTTAACACATCATAAGCTCTCTTATAACCAGAATACTCATGGTAATTCATGTGCCCAAATATGGATTACAGGATTGGGGTTTCACATGTACGAACAACGGTTCATTTTCTAGCTTAGGAAAGTACGGGGTATTACAGCAACACTCCTTCTATATTTCAGTGTTGCATGTCAGTAATTTTCTCAGACATGAATGAAAAGTTTCTTGAAATATTCATGGATGATTTCACACTTTTTGGTAAGACATTTGAAGATTGTCTTTATTATTTAACTTTGGTGCTTAGAAGGTGTGAAGAGACAAACTTGGTTCTTAATTGGGAAAAATGTCATTTTATTGTTACAAAGGAAATTATTTTACGTCATAAAATTACTGCTAAAGGAATAGAAGTTGATAAAGTAAAAATTTATCTTATAGCAGAATTACCCCCTCTTATTACTATTAAAGGTATTAGAAATTTCTTAGGACATGCAGGTTTTTACAAAAGGTTTATAAAAGATTTTTCAAAAGTTTCAAAACCCCTGACTAACCTATTAATGAAAGATGTGAAGTTTGAATTTTCAGATGATTACTGAAAAGCATTTGAGATTCTTAAGGAACAGTTGTCTAATGCTCCCATAGTTGTTTCCCCTGATTGGAGAAAACCATTTGAGATAATGTGTGATGTAAGTGATACGACATTTGGAGCTGTATTAGGACAAAGAAAAGACAAGATTTTTAGGCCTATCTACTATGCTAGTAGAATGCTCAATAAATCCCAAAGGAATTATGCCACAACTGAGAAAGAATTGCTAGCAGTAGTATTTGCTTTCGACAAATTTCATTCCGATCTAATAGGAGCGAAAGTCATAGAATTCACTGATTATGTAGCTTTAAAGTATCTCTTAACAAAAAGGATGCGAGACCTAGATTGCTAAGATGGATACTTCTTTTAAAAGAATTTGATCTCGAAATAAAAGATAGAAAAGGATCTAAAAATCAGGTAGCTGATCATTTGTCACGTTTGGAAAATCCTCCTGCTGAGTCATCTGAAATCCAGGAAGAATTTCCTGATGAGCATATCTATGCGATCACATCAGCTATAAATAAACCACCTTGGTTTGTTGGCATTGCTAATTATTTAGCTAGAGGATGGATCCCAAAAGATTTTTCTTACGAAAAAATTAAAAAGCTTTAAAAAGATGCACGACATTATTATTGGGAAGATCCTTACTTGTTTAAATTTTATGTAGATAAAATAATCAGAAGATGTGTACCAGAGATAGAAATGAACAACATATTAAGGCATTGTCATGATGGGGCAGTGGGAAGTCATTACGGAGGAAGAAAGACGACATCAAAGTACTTGAAGTGGATTTTTTCTGGCCTACTCTTTTCAAAGATGTAATAAATTATTTTTCCACATGCGATAAATGTCAAAGAAGCAATTACATTTCAAAAAGGGATGAAATGCCTCTTAACTCTATTCTTGTTTTTAAAATATTTGATATTTAGGGTATTGATTTTATAGGTCCATTTCCTCCGTCAAATAGTTGTGAATATATGTTAGTGGTTGTTGACTATGTTTCAAGATAGGTAGAAGCAGTAGCTACTAAGAAAAATAATGTTCGTGTTGTTTGTAATTTTCTCAAAAAAATATTTTCTCTAGGTTTGGGACCCCACGAGTTATCATAAGTGATCATGGAATCCATTTTATAAACAAACAATTCACTAGTTTGCTATCAAGGTATAGAGTAACTCATAAAATAGGAAATCCATACCACACTCAAACAAGCGGGCAAGTAGAGGTATCCAACAGAGAAAGAATTTTAGAAAAGACTGTTGGGTCATCTCGAAAAGATTGGTCTTTAAAATTACATGATATTTTATGGGCTTACAGAACTGCTTTCAAAACACCCATAGGCACATCTCCTTACAGATTAGTTGTTGGAAAAATTTGTCATTTACCTGTGAAATTGGAACATAAAGCATATTAGGCGATAAAATTATTAAATCTAAATTTATTAGATGCAGGTAAAAAATGTTTATTGCATCCTAATGAATTGGATGAATTCAGACTTGAAGCATATGAAAATGCTATGTTGTACAAAGAAAAGACAAAAAAAGGGCATGACAACCATATTTGCCATAAAGATTTTAAACTTGGAGATCAAGTTCTATTATACAATAGCCGATTGAGATTGTCACGCCCCTAGCCTAGTCTAGACAGGGCGGACAAGAATCATATAAGCATCAGCTATGTGACTGACATATATACTATGCGGCGGAGTTATAATTTACAAACAATGATAAAGGGCTATGTACAACTCAATTCTATCTCATTGAACACTTATTTGATATAAATAAATGGGACAATGACCATGTATGAGAACTTATCTCGGTCTACGAAGCCTCTAAGAGAAATTATAACTGTACTGAAGAAGGTGGCCGGGGCAGGGGCCCTACATACCCAAACTATAACTAGAAATATGATTAAATAGTACTCCATATTTACTAGCCCCAGATCAGAGAGGAGCTCTCTGACTGCTTTGTTGAATATGAACAAGTGCCTAGTATAGAAGTCTGCTCATTAATATACCTGATCCTGTATTTACAGAAATACAGTGCCCCAAACATAGGGACGTTAGTACATATAAAATATTTATTAGTATACAAAGCAGACAGAATAACAAGTAAATATATAAGGATGCTCAATGAGTCAAACAATAGAATGAGTAGTTGTGGACGATTGAATACTAGAACCTCTATATGAAAATATAACCTATGAAGGAACGGGTGACAAATACACCATATAAGACTATTACCTATGTATCTGCCTTATTAACTTATCATGAAACCGCTTATGAGTAAATCGTCACATTAAGGGCCTAGTAATTTGCCTAAGTGATGTCATGTGCCCACTTTTAATACAAATAATCATATGATAGCCCACCAAGGGCATTCTATATCAAGTGTAGCATATGTGTTATCCAGATACTCCTGACTATGATTTTATACGTATAACTATAATTGCGGTCTGATATAGGGTACACCCCTCCTTGGGGCTCACTATAAGGGTTTGCCTTCAAACCATATGTGTCATATATTGGCTTGAGTCAGGGACACCCCAACTGACTCCAAATGCAAATAATTCCATAAGGGTGGGTACACCACAATGTTTGGGCTCACTGTAGTGGTATGGTCACAATTCTGTGCACAGAATTACGTTGCGCGTGTGCCAAGCATAACTTAATACCCTCCCTCGATAATGATAAACCTATAACATATACTGCCTTATAGGCCCAAGTAAATTATAATGATGGTTATTTAGCCAGTTAGATAGTATTCCATATACAATTAAATTCCTTAATATGATCCATCTATTTAAACACTAGTCTTTTCATTATATCAACTTACAATGCGTCGCTATCTGGTCAGTTATACTAGTGCAGCTATATTATGGCCATTTACTTTAATTTATAGCATGCGACACCTATATACCACATGTAACTCCATTGATACTTGGATTGACAAGAGAAACATGAATATTGTGATTTCAACAAACAAATACAGAAAGTGTGAAGGCGAGAAATTTCAAATGGAACGGACATATAGATATTGAGGGCATATTAGGCATGTAGTTATGGGTTAAACATATAGGACGTGAAGTCTCTATTCACATATTCAAGTAGGCTATGTTGACTCTTTTAAAGAAACAAGTGACAATAGATTGTGTCTAAATAATGAAGGAGGTTTTAGCTTTACATACCTTAGTGCTTATTTAGCTATGATAGTATTTCGGGCTCCAAATAACTCAACCCGCGGGAAAACAACTTTTATCTTTCCAACTAGCAACTTCCGCTATTCACTAGGCAGTTCACTAACTACAAGGATAACATATGTGTCCATTAGTAACTTGTAGGAACATTTAACAATTTAATTCAACACTCTTCGATTACGCCCAAAATCAATGTAATTTCTTAACGATAATCCGAAATGAGTTCTAACTTTTACAACTAACACAATACACCATTAAATCAACCAATTGATAGAAATCCCTAAAAAAATTCTATTTTCTTGCAATTTCCCCTTCTCAAGAACTCACTCCAAAAAGAGTGCAATGATTCAATTAAACAACAATCAACAACTAGTATTACATCTTAACATATATTCTATAATTAAATTCAAGTACCTTTTTGAGAATTAACCCAACTTGAATTCTTGATAGAATTTAAGAATTTTTTGAATAAAGACTAGCTTAGGTCGTAGTGATATGTCTCTCATGCATAGAAATTCTTTCCTAGCCATTAAAACTCCACCTGATTCTTCAAAATATTTTTTTTTTCTTTTTGGTGGGAAGTAGAGAAATAGAGGAGTGAAAAACGAGAGATAAAGGTACAGGGAGGGCACGCCTATTTGGTTTCTGGAACACTTCCAGTTAAAGTGATAATGCCCCCTCCCCTTATCACCAAATATTATAATAATCATTTGCTTAATGGGAATTTTATAAAAAATATTCCCACTACTTTCTAATATTAGCATCTTAGTGCAAATAAAGAGCACACTTTAATTTTTCTTACCATCTTTGGCACAACAATATATTGTACAAAATATAATTCCTTATCAAGTATGTACACACTATTTAATAACCCTTCATAGATCAAAAGTTGTACTTATTTAAAGTACTAAATTAATTCATTTATTTCCTTTACGCATTGCATACACTATATTTACATACACACACATATATATACACATACAAAATAATATAATTTTCGTTAAAATATATGTACCATATAAATCTCTATGAATTAAGAATTATACTCATCTAAAATATTAAAATAAATTTTAAAATTAATCGAGGCATTACAGAGATTATTTCTCGGAAAATACAAGTCACGTAGGACAGGACCGAAAATCATAACAGAAGTGACCCCTTATGGTGCTTTTGAAATACAACATATAAATGGAGGAGAAAAATTCAAAGTAAATGGTCATCGATTGAAATATTATGAGACCAGAATCATTGACAAACAGGCTTCAATGGTTCTTTTTACTTAATATATATATACACACACGCATAATAATAAGTCGAGTTGTTGACGTTAAATTTAGAACAACTGCTCATTTTATTTTTAAGCAAGTAAATATATATCTTTTAAAAAAAAAACATTTTTCAAGCAAGAAAATGAGGAAGAGCCTGGCTAGAGAAAGAAAATGAAATATAGAAAAAAAAACTTATGCCTCTTTAACATAATGAGGCGTCTATATATAAAATAAAAAAGCATCTTGCACAGTACTTGTGGGTCCCTGTGCACAGTGTTTTTACTATTACATGGGTCCCATAGGTGGGGCCTTGCTGTCATATTTTTTCTTTTCCTTTTGATGAGTAGAGGAATTCCTCAATGTTTTCTATTTCTTCATCGTTGAGGATGTTTTTTGGTGGAAGTGGTTGAGATTCCTGAATATCTCTAGATTCAACTGCTTCTTCGCTTGTAAGGCTTTTCATAGAGGTGTTCGAACATTGTTCTACAGTTTTTAGCAGATTTGTTTGGACTTTGGCCAAATAATTCTCAATCATCTCTAGTTTGTCTCCGTCATGCACAGAGAGTCTCCTAGAAATATAACTCAAATTTTTATCTTCCACAACCTTTTCTGAGGAGCAGTAGTATATTCGATAATTTTGCTGTTAATATAATCAAGTAATTCCTTCCCATGTGAAATTTTTGTGAGGGGGTCTTGTTAACTTATCCCAGAAATTAGTATTGAATACCCTATATAGTTCGGATATTTGTTCTTTCGTATATCCAAATTCAATATTCCATTTATGTATCCATGGAATAGAGAATTCAATGAAGAAATGCATTTGATCGATCTTATCTAAATTACATACATGATCAGAATGATATAATTCTGTCAGGAAAGGTGAAACTTTAATCCATTCTTTATATAGATGCAGATATTCTGTTGGTAGAATTTTAATTGTAGGGACATGATACACCACCACTGAATGAACTAATTGGGGATTGGGTCTTCAAAAACATTAGCGCAGACCTTTATAAACCATGTATGTTTGTGTTTAATATTATTGTAGTATAAAGTCTGGGTAAAATCCTTGATATAGTCCCAATAGGTAAAGAAAATTTTTGAACCTTTCATAGTCATGGTTTTTTCGGACATGGATATTGTTCTCCAATATTCTATTAATATGAGTTTTTTCATCACCATCTTGGAATATCCATGAACATGTTCTGTTGTTTTGCTCATTTGGTGAGTTCTATCACAATGCTTTTAGTGGACACTAGAATAGATTCATAATAAGCTCTCGTCTTATAAGATTCTCCTGCAAAATAGAGGTTAGTCAATAAATATTCTTGGAGGAGTTTCCATGGATCATTCTGTTTGCATATTTGAGAGTTTTCGACAAGAAGTATCAATTCTCGATTTTCAAGTTTTTCATAGTTTGGCCTATCCGTAGTGTTTTCTTTTGCAACTGAAGCAAACGAATCAGCTTACTTAACAGACATATATATAATTGTATTTTCTCAAATAATGAATGATCCTCTGGATAGCTGGAAGGGTTTTTTTGTATGGAGGGACAGTCGGTTGATAGTTCTAACCGGCCAAACTTCACCGGAATTGCATGAGTGGGGGGAGGGTTGTTTTGGTCAGAAGTGGAATGAGCGATGGTTGTCAATGGAGAGAGCATTTCGATTGGCACCGGGGGTGGATTTACCGCCGGAACATCAATTATGTTGGGTATTTCCCCTCCCGTTAACCTTTTGCTCTCTCGATCTGTCTTTGTTAATCACTGTTTTTCTCCTTCTCCCTTCTCCCCTATCTAGATTTTTCTTTCCCTTTCTTTCTCAATTCTTTTTTTTTTCTCAATTCCCCTCATATTCTCTAAGAGCGTGTGTGTATGCCGTTATTAAATGAAAATTATGTGTGTTGTATTATGAGAAAATCTTTTTCTCCTCCTTGTGTGTATATTCTTTTGTACAACTCTGTGTGTGTGGAGTGTATATAGATGGGTGATTTCTTTGTGTTCCTCTTTTGATACTTCTAGAAAAAGTGGAGGAATATATGTGTGTGAGGTGCGCGTTCTTGTCTGTGTTGTGGTGTGTGAATATATGATTCTGTTATGGGAAATAGAAAAATATGAAGTAAATGGGGAGAGAAAGATGCATAGGGTAGAGGGTGAGGTGTTCAAAGTTGTTATTTTGTTGAGAATTAGTTATTTCTGTAATTTTGTGGAAAAGTTATTAAATAGGGTGGGGTATATAGTAAGGTAAGATAAAATGGATAAAATTTACTTTTGGAGGACAAAATTATGTGTCTACAAGTACACAAACAATAGTTCATGTCATCAACTTGAAAATTCAATTTGAGGTTTCTTTGTGAGTAATCAATCTTGACAAGCCAACCACGCTATAAGTCTTTGTTTAGAAAGCATAATTGAACTTCAAATTAAATTAGTTTCCCTCAACCTAATAAAAGGGCTCGAAAGGGCTTGATAGCTCCCTGAAACTGAATAACCTCCCACAATAGTTAGTATCTATCTTCCTCCTTGATACGAAAAATTTTAGTATGAGTGAGACACACTTACTACATGGAAGACATAAGTTGTATGTGATTCTACTATTTTTTTGACACATAGATTATGAGACTCATTTTATTAATTTAAAACTATTAAGAGGAGAGAGAATCTCTAATTTTGCGCAAGAAATTGAATTATAACATGGAACCCACTTTTCTTCTTAATATAAACCCACCCTTTTCTCCCCTGGCTATCCTCTTCCACCCCTTTTCTCATTTTTCACCCTTTTTCTCATTTTTTTCATCAACATTAGATTAATTCATAGGGCATAATTTTTTTTATCCTTCGTGAATTGAATAAAAATTAAATTGATTAAATATATTGATATATTTTATTAGTTTTATGTGATTTAATTAAAAAAAATTTAAATATAATAATAATTGAATTGATTGATTTTATAATTAGTTTTTTGATTTCTCATTTGATATTCCGTAGACGTATTAGAGTCTGATTAATCCAGATTCGCGTCGAATAGAGGCTCATTCAGGGGATAACGCTCTTTACTAAGAATTTTTTCATACTCAGGACTCAAATCCGAGACCTCTAATTAAGGAAGGAGTTGTCCATATATTGCACCACATCCTTTGATGATGATTTTATAATTATTTATATGAAATAGAAAAGTATCAAATTTTATAAATAATTTAAATATTTTATAAAAAAAAAATTATCAAAATTTTATTACTGTTAATTTTATTTTAACAGACTAATAAATCTAGCTCAAACACATTTTTAAAAGAAATATATGACTCCAAGTCAATTTATGTAAAAATAAATTATAAAATTTATACCAAGATATTTTTATATTTCCTATAAACTTAGTTCACCTAATCAAATATTATATCCTAAGATATTATTCATAATTAAAAGAAAATTATAGTCATCACAATAAAAAGGGATAGTTCACAATTACAAGTTAGCAACTAATGAAATTTCTTTTCCATGAAAGGAAAAAAAGAGATAAATATCATTACTTTAAAAAAAAAAAAATTTAAAAAACAATGAAATTGATAAATGTGTACTATATTTATTTTATTTTATTTGAATAATTAAAAATTGGCTAAATTGATTAATTTAATTTCAATAAAAAAATTAAACAAAAATATTAATAATTCTACTTAAAACTCATGTATCGATTACAAAGAAATCGATCAAATTCATTACACATACAAAAAAAAATCTCCCACTAATCAAATAAGGTTACCAAAATAATTACAAATCATTTTTCAAAATTAATTTTTTGAATTAAAAAATATTTCAAATTATGTTACAAAAATAATACATGAACACTTTCTATAAGACCTCTTTAAAAAGCTTAAAATAGAACTAAGAAACAAAATATTTGGAAGAAGATTGGGAAAAAAAAAAAGATGAAGGAATACAAGAAAAGAGAAAATAGTAAGACCTCTTTAAAAAGCTTAAAATAAAACTAAGAAACAAAATATTTGGAAGAAGGTTGGGAAAAAAGAAAAATGAAGGAATACAAGAAAAGAGAAAATAGTAAGACCTCTTTAAAAAGCTTAAAATAAAACTAAGAAACAAAATATTTGGAAGAAGATTGGGAAAAAAAAGATGAAGGATTACAAGAAAAGAGAAAAGAATAGAGGTAAATGACAAAAGAAATGAAAGGAATCCCCTCTTTTGCTACTCAGTGGGAATGTGGGACCATTAGAGTCCACTTGTCAATTAGATAATGCCTCATACAAGTTTGAGTTGGCATATCTCATTCACAATAAAAATTTTCCATTGATACCAACTTGTCGTTTTCTATTTTAAAACATTTAGTTTCTTCTAATACCAGCTACAGTCTAGAGTAAACCTATGATCCCACAAGTTAGTATCATTCTTTATGTGAATATGTTGATCCATTTCAACCATAATACATCTTTCTTCAGTGCTATTTGCCATAACAATTTTCCCACTGAGGCTACATTCCATTTGCTACTTTATGTTCAAACCTCCATACTTTTTAGGAACAGAAATTGTATCCCAAGCAACTAAAGCTACCTTCTTTCTTCCATCAATAGCATTCCATAAGAAATTCTTGTATTTTCTATCATAGTCATTCAGTAAACTTTG
Source organism: Capsicum baccatum var. pendulum (assembly GCA_030864225.1). Lineage (NCBI taxonomy): Eukaryota > Viridiplantae > Streptophyta > Magnoliopsida > Solanales > Solanaceae > Capsicum > Capsicum baccatum. The sequence goes on from CM061551.1 coordinate 110,997,732, forward strand.
GGGAAATATGAACAGTGCCCTCAAAAGTTGTACATGGAGAAAATAACAAACATAATAACCTATAAACAACCAGCATAAGATAAATATTTACAATAGGCTACTTGGGTCCTAATAGTAATCTTGTCGACTAGTTGTTGACAATCTAATTTGGTCCATCTCTTTGAGTTTAATGGGAGACCTAAATACCTCATTGAAAACACACTAATAGAAAATTCAATTACGGCTAGAATATTCTGCTTCTCTACCTTATCCATCCCTGCCAAAAAGATACTAAATATATCCAAATTAGCTATCAATCTCGTCACTCCAAGCCTTTACTACAAATGGCTTGTTATCGAAATGGTAAATCCCACCTTGCAATACATCATTCTTTCCTTCAAATTGTATGTAACCTTACCAGTACTATTTCACTTTTCAACGTTAAGACTTTATTGATACCATACTTCCCCACTGACATTGAATGTAACCATTTAGGACTGCGAAATGAAGGGTATACCCCTAGAGCATAACACACTATAACCGTCTTCCAGTAATCAATTTCAGAAGTATTATCCTCTAATTCTATCTCACTAATAAGTGTTTCCCCGTGCATTTTAGGAGAAACAAAATCCAATTTGAATTTGGCATTAGATACTCGTCATTTGTCAAAATTATCCCAAATCGAGGGTTTCTGCTTCAATTCCTTCTTAGCCTCTACTTCATCCGCCCATGATTGCTTGCCTGAACTCCCAGATCGTTGTGTTGCCATTTCCCACTCCCTCACACTTGTAGTAGAGTTGAGCTTACTTTCTTGCAAAGCTCCTACATCCTGAGCCAGTTGTGATATCTTTCCACTAATGTCCACTACAATTACTTCATCAATTTCCTGTAGTGAGGGCAGATCCTCTTCCTTCGAGTAGATCCCTTTGATGATGAACCTCCTGGATTTGAGACTACAGCTTCATAATTTCCTTGTGTCGCAACCCTCTGTGACCTTTTTGCCCATGATTTGCCTTCGATTTCTGACAGTAATGCTTTTGCAATCTCTACATGGGTAAAAATGGGACTAATTATCTCATTAGTTAGTTTATTTTAATTCAATTCATCTTATTCTAAATATATAACTTTTGACTAAGTTACTGTATTATAATAACCTCTACATTTGTTAGCTTAACACACTTTGATTCGTGCCTAATTTAACACTCCCACGTCATGTTCAACTATTAAGCAAATGAGATCCAGTGCTCACGTGAGAAAGGGGTTACTCCATTACTATTTTACTATTACTATCTATAGGCAACAGAAGCACCCAGTTGGACGTTAACATGCCTGCTTTAGCTTTTAACTCTACAATTTTACTATATCATTATAAGTTATTTATATATTAAAAATTAATAATACTTAATGAAAAATTAAAATAGATATTTATGACATATTTGATTCAGCTATTTCAATTGTAGTTTTACTAAATATCATCCCTAATTAATTATTATAAGTCATCTAAATATTAACAAATTAATAATATTTAATAAAATAGATATAAAATAATAAATTAACTCTTGTGTTTTAAATTAACTTGACATCTTTCATGAGGCCTACTTAAGTTTTTTTCACAAGTATTTTTATAGTAATTTTAATATATCACTTCTAATTAGTTATTGTGAGTCATTTAAGACATGTCTGTTTCGCTGCTTCAATCGTAATTTTACTATATCACCTTTAATTAATTATTATGGTCATATAAGCATTATACCACTTAAATTGAAATAGAAAAAAAAATTATAAATTACAATAGTTAACAATTTAAAATATCTAAAAAAAATTATTTTTTTATATATTTTAAAAAAATATGCAAAAACTATTATAAATTACAATAATTAACAGCTCAAAAAATTTGAAAGATATAAAATATTTGGCACACTCTCTAAATTATATTAATACCACTTAAATTGAATTAGAAGAAAAGTATTATAAATCACAATAATTAAAAACTTATATTATTTTAAAAATATAATTGACTATCAACGCATAAGAGTTTGAACAAGGAGAGTGATGTATATTATTTGAAAACTACATAAAAATATTATAAATTATAATAGTTAACAACTTAAAATATCTAAAACCATGTTAAAAGTATGATTGATTATCTAAATTATATTTGTGTCGCGTAAATTGAGATAAAAAAAATAATATATATTGAACCCGTATTATCTGAAAAACAGTAATATAGGCTCATCGAATTTTGCTCACTACTAAAGAAAAAGTTTTTCCGACCACAGCATGTGGTCGCAAAAAAATCGACCACATGTGGTCGGTTTTTTATTTTTTTAAAAAATATTTTTTTAAAAAAAAACGACCACATGTGGTCGCTTTTATATTTTAAAATAATCATTTCAATAATTTTTGTATTAGTTATTATTAATTTTTTTAAAAAAATAAAAATAGCGACCACTTTTGGTCGGTTTCGAATTAAAAAAAAAAGAAAAAAGAAAATAGTTTTAAAAAATCGACCACTTGTAATCGATTTTATTTAAAAATATAATTATTTAAAAAGTGACCGCTTGTGGTCGATTTTATTTTAAAATTAAATTTAAAATATTTTATAAAAGCGACCACAAGTGGTCGATTTTTAATTAAAAAATAAAAAGAAAATAATTTTAAAAAACCGATCACTTGTGGTCGGTTTTATTAAAAAATATAATTAAAAAGTAATTTTAAAAAGCGACCACTTATGGTCGGGTTTATTTTAAAAATTAAATTTAAAGTATTTTATAAAACCAACCACAAGTGGTCAATTTTGGAATTAAGAAAAATAAACAACAACAATAACAAACTCAATATATTCCCACCTAATGGGGTCTGGAAAGGGTAAAATGTACGCAATCCATACCACTACCTCCGGAAAGTAGAGCGACTGTTTTTGATAGACCTCCGGCTCAAGATAAAAGGACAAAGGACAAAAACATCAAGAGCGTGCAACAGGAATAAAAATAACAAAACAATAAAGTACACAAACAGACAATGGAACCCCCTCCCCCACCCCTAGACCTACCATCTAAGCTACACCGAACCCTCCTAACTACAAACTACGACTCGACCACCTGCCTTAGCCCTCTACCCTAATGTTTTTCCTCCATACTTTTCTATCAAGGGTCATGTCCTCAGTAATATGTAACGGCTCCATGTCACGTCTAATTACTTCTCTCCAGTACTTCTTCGGTCTACCCCTCCCCCGCTTGAAACCATCCAAGGTCAACCTCTCACACCTACGAATAGGGGCATCCGTGCCCTTTCTCATTAAATGATCAAACCATCTCAACCTCACTTCTCGCATCTTATCTTCCACCGACGTCACTCCCACCTTCTACCGAATAATCTCATTCCTAACCCTGCCAGCCCTCGTGAATCCACACATCCAATGCAATATCCTCATTTCTGCCACCTTCAACTTTTGGACGTGAGAGTTTTTTACAGGCCGACACTCTGCTCCATACAACATAACCGACCGGATCGTAGCTTTATAGATTTTTCCTTTGAGCTTGAAGGACACCTTATTATCGTATAAAATACTCGAAACAAGCCTCCATTTCATCCAACCTGCTTCAATACGGTGAGAGACATCCACATCAATCTCTCCATCACTCTGAATCATAGACCAAGTACTCTGTCTGAATCCTTTAGATTCCAGGGTTTGTCTCTAAACTTCCAACTTATCATTAACACCTCGACGCGATTCATCAATCAACACTACATCATTCGCAAAAAGCATACACCAAGGCACCTCTCCTTAAATACTCCACGTCAACACATTCATCACCAAGACGGATAAAAACGGACTAAGAGTCGATCCCTTGGGCAACCCTGTTAAGACCGAAAAATGCTCGGAATCTCCTCCCACCGTTCTTACTCGGGTCTTCGCCCCCTCATACATGTCCTTAATCGATCGGATGTACGCCAATGGTACCCCCTTTGCCTCTAAGCATCTCCAAAGAGCCTCTCTAGGGACTTTGTCATACGCCTTCTCCAAGTCGATAAACACCATGTGAAGATCCCTCTTTCTCTCTCGATACTGCTCTACCAGCCTCTGCAAAAGGTGAATTGCCTCCGTCGTCGAGCGACCAGGCATAAATCTAAATTGATTCTCCAAAATAGACACTAACTTTCTCAACCTCCGCTCCACCACCCTCTCTCAAATCTTCATCGTGTGACTCAACAACTTAATACCATGATAGTTGTTGCAACTCTGAATGTCACCCTTGTTCTTATATAAAGGAATCATCGTGCTCCATCTCTACGCCTCGGGCATCTTTGTGGACTTGAAAATTATAAAAAAGAAAATAATTTTATAAAACCAACCACTTATGGTCGATTTTATTTAAAAAATATAATTAAAAAGTATTTTTAAAAAGAGACCACTTGTGGTCGGTTTTGTTTTAAAAAATAAATTTAAAATATTTTATAAAAGCGACCACATATGGTCGGTTTTTGAATTAAAAAAATATAAACAAAGAAAATTATTTAGGAAACCGACCACTTGTGGTCGCTTTTATAAAATATTTTAAATTTATTTTTTTTTAAAAAACCGACCACAAGTGGTCTCTTTTTAAAAATACTTTTTAATTATATTTTTTAAATAAATCGACCATAAGTGGTAGAAGTAATAATATATCGTACTCCGAAGTTATATTAATGTAAGCTAATTCAATTAATTGATAACTCATCAAAGTATGTAGATGATATACGCCGTATTATATTATTGAATAATATACTCGTGTACGTATGTGATGTATATAGTACATATTTAGAACTTGATATAGCTGATAGTGTGTATATGTGGGTGTATGTATAGCTATATATATAGTATATACATATTATGTAGTGAAGGTATATTAATGACATAAGATAAACTAACCGATAATTCATCGAAGTATATGTGAAATACGTTGTACATTATTATCGGATAGTAAAATCGTGTATGTGATGTATATAGTACGTATTTGAAAGTTGATAGCCAATTGAATATATGTATATATACGTATATCTCGTGTAGTAATGTATGCAGTAATTGATAGCTAGATAACTGAATCTATATATCAAAATATTTTGAATAATACATTGATATCATACTATTGAGGAAATAGATATTCTATTTTGTATTAATGTAGACACGTGTGTATTGTTGAAGTTGTAATAACGTACGATAAGTAATCGATAATTTATCCGATTAACACACTGTATTACGAGGTGTCTATGTATAATATCCTTTTTAAAAGCTAATTAACCAAAATTTATCGTAATTTGCAATGTTTTGCAGAAATTTTGACTTTTAAAAGTCGTCACTTAATTTATTTGAAAATGAATTATGAAAACCTTTATAAGACACTTTAAATGATCTAAAACAGTAAAATCGTTTAAAATTTAAAGAGTATGAGTAAGCGATTCCTATTAACGTTTTAAGAAGGTTTAAGGCACCTAAAACTTCCGCTAACTTGCGGTTATCCGGACTGTTTAAAAATATCATTTGACTAATTTCAAAAAGAGAGATTGATTGTTGAAAAGTAATTGATTTTAGGAAAAGACTTGTGTAAAATAGATTTGGATGGCTTAGTACGTATTTTAACTAAGCCTAAACAAATTAAAGGCAAATAAACACATAAACAAGGGGAAGAGAAGAAAATAAAAGACTTAGGCCGTTGGGCCCAAATCTAATTGGCTTTTGGCCCATTTTCACCTGTCATAATCTAATGCCGAGTCTTGACTGGTGACCTGTCCAAAACTACTTTTTCAAGCCCGTGGCCCCAAAATCTGTTCCATCTGTATTAAATTTACAACTTTGACTTCGAGGCCCAAATAAATGAATAAATAAATAAATAAAAGACAAAAAATATGCAAATAAATAAATAAATAAATAAAAGAGTCTTTTGAGTCTCTTAGCCGCTTCAAATGTGGGACTTTAACCCCTTCTTCTTCTTTAATCTCCTCGTATCCATATGCCATGAGATTGTCTTTTGAACTTAGTCTTTTGAAAATGATTCAAGACTAAATGGGCCTCAATGGCCCACAATGGACATGTGAAGGGAAAAGAGTCCATGTAGGACTCGAACGTATCCACACTCAAAAGAAAAAGTAAAGCAATTAATAAATGTCCTAACGTTATTATTCAAATAAAATGCTAAAATATTAGGCATATAATTTAACAATATGCGAAAGGTTACGTTAATTTAGCCAAGATAGGTTCTCCTTCGATATTTCAACAGAAAATGAATCACCTATTGGTTTGAGCACACTTGAATAAGTTTACTGAGCAATAAAAGAACAAGTTTATGCACAATATGCGGGGAAATTTAATCCATAAGTCAAATCAAAACCTAAGTGAACCAGTGACAACCCTTTAAAGGAACAAGAAGAGAAGAGGAAATTATTGGATGCTAATCAATAAATGCGCAGGAAAAAAAACAACCTTACCAAAAGGCAAACTATGAATTTTATGTCAATACGAGTCATCTCAACTTCAATGTGAATAAAAAGACTTTCAAAGGGTTCGTGTACTCACATAATCGGACAGTTTAGGGAGAATTACTTATATTCCCTCTATTTGATTAAACGTAACAGGTTATAACCCTATAGCTGTTGAGAATCCACCCTCACATTATGTCTGGGTATGTTTACCCTTAATTCACACTATAAATTAGAGAAGACAAACAACTATTTGCAAACATCATTGGGATAGACAGGGAGCCTTTAGGCGAAACACAGGCAAAGCTAGAAACTTTCATCACAATATATAGACAGAAAAACAAGATTGGTCAACTTATACAGTGATCTAAAAATAAAATAGTTATTTTTGGAGACAATGCAAGAACAGAAAATGCACAAATAATTACCGATCATATGAAGACATTGTTATTTCGTTATCCCCACAAAATAATTTGTTGTAAAAATAGAGCCTTGATGCAGATAGGGATGAAAAGAACATTGTTACGGAGATTTCAGCCATGAACAAGCAATGAGCGGGAAACTTAGCCAACATTCTGACAGAACATGTGTTAAAAAATAAAGCTCTATTCTTTATTGATCGATGCAGGCAAATCAATAATCAAAAGCCAACTTGTTAACTAGACTTCAGTTTCAAATACTTTTTGATTTTCAGCTTCGAACGTATATATATTCAAATCGACCCTAAAGACTTATCAAATTATGAACAACAAAACTAACTTTACGATCACCAACAACAAACATGCCCGGAGTATTCCCACAAAGTGGCGCTTGAGGAAGCGAAAATATATACAGTTTGTATCCCTAACTCGGATAGAGTAGAGATGCCATGTCCGATAGACTCCCGACTCGAGGCTCATAAAATCATCAAACATAGTGGAATAATGCAAACCTTTACCCAAATCAGTAATAACAACTATAAATCACTGCGTAAATCAGTAATATCATCTTTCCAGGTTGTGCATACCACATTAGCTTAGTGAAGAAAAATCAACTAATATACAAAACTTAAGCACGCTAGGCATAATCGAAACCTCTTTTCGATTTACACGACAACACAGAATTAAGCTCGGCTTTGGCATGAACAGTGGATTGTATTTTTTAATTAGCCTTAGTTCAGAAAAAGACCAATTTTTTCACATAGAAATCAAAGGAAAATATGAGAACTCATATCTATTGCACGCTGAGCAACATATATGAAAATCAGCCCACACATTCATCATGACTCATGGATTTGAAAGCCTCTAACAGTGAGCATCACAGAACACCAAAACACTAATTATCACCATAGAACAGTGAGATGAAGCAAAAGTATTTGAGAATCGAATGGAATGGAGTATTACCTATTTTGGAGCAACAAAATGGAACCTTAAGCTCCTTTGGACTTCACCACCATCGAAAAATTCAACGCCGTTGCAAAAACTTCGACTAGCTGATTGATTTTCCTTAAAATCCTTGCTAAACAAAAGTTGCTCTTTCCCAAAAACCCTTTTCTTCTTTTTCGGACTTAGCTCTTTCTCAGAAGATTTTTTTTTGAAAAAAGAAAAACCCCTTCAAGCTCTATCGAGAACTATTTATATAGAAACAAACTAGGGTTCTCTTTCGTGCCTTGAACGATGTGGGAATCATCCCAACTCAGGGGCAATTTCAAAATTTTGGATAGGGGAAATTCGAATTGGAGCTCAAGATAGAGTTTTGTCCCCAAAAAACTTGTACCAATTTTAGAACTTTCTTGAACAGATTTGGAAAAATAGCTAATAGAATTTGGCGGGAATGGATAATTCACTATGAACCAATGAAATTTAACCAAATATATACGAATTCATACAAGCTATTTTAGAAGATTTTTGGACCCTCCTCATCACGCCATCGTGTGAGACACTTGTGACAAAGATTGGGTCGGGTCGAAATCTTGGGTTTCTATGAAGTTGTTGACGGGTTGATGAGGAATTATTGTCATTGGGGTTGTTGAGATCATTGATGCGGGTCTGGGTTTGTACGCGTATGGGCGTACTGTTGTATGCTGATAAGGAAGGCAATGAGATGGGCCGGGTCGTCTACCAATCATTATTGGGCCAATATTTTTTAATTATGGTATTGGGTTAATAAGTTAGAAGGGGAAGATGTTATTGTTTATTATGTTGTTGGGCTGGCATAGGTTGCGTTTCTGTTGGGCTGAATGGAAAAAAGTTTTGGGCTGCTGGTTGATTTTTTTATTGGGCTAAAATTGGGTTTTAATTGAAAAATAACCCCCAATTAGATTTGGGGTTATTCGAAAAAATAATATCAATTTTAATTTGGCCCATTCTATTTAAATTTTAACCAAATTAAAAGTTAATTGGTCAATTGCAATGCAATTATGGCCAATTCAATTTCAATTATGATCAAATCTAATTGATTAGCTAAATTAAATTAAAATTTGATACGAATTAATACTTCCTTTAATCCCGAGCTTCTTGATTTAATAAAATTAAATAAATATTTATCTAAATAAATTATTTTGGAGAGTAAATTAGATTTTAAATCAAGACTTTATCTGTTCGAATTAATTTTTTAAGCTTGATCAGTAAAAATTCAATTTTGATAAAAATGCTCATTTAAGTAACAAAATTTATACAATTTTGCATATGCAAATACGAAAATGCATAATCGACAATTAAATGACAAAATTAACTCAAATAAATATTTTAGAACACATTTATTCGGATGAAATAAATATTTCAATTTTATTAAAAATTAAAGAAACTCAAGGTTAAATTTAGTCGTGGAGGACAAAAATTAGGTGTCAACAACTGCCCCCTCCCTTTGGGTAGGGTGAATACAAGTAACCCTGGGCAAATAGAGTTTGACAATCCTAATTTTTGTCTGAAAACAAATTCATTTCTGAAAGAGGTTGGCTTTAGCACCAATTTCATGGAGCTATGGCTGGACTCCGGTATCGGGTTTCCTACATATATCAGGTTACATAAGAATTCAAGCCACTTGTAGTTCATAAAGCTTGATTTAAAGCACAATTTTTAAAAAATTCACCAATTATCTCAATTTATTGAAGTTTTTAATAAACCAAAAAACTGGGAAATAGAGAAATTTTAGGGGAGGTTGGAATGCATTCGAGTTTTCTACATAGAGCCCAGCCTATATATTCCAAAGACTCAGGGAATCGGACTGCTTGTAGTTCGACTCGATCGGTAGAAAAGATAGTTTTTTATTTCAAACGATCTTTGGCTCAGGATGAGTGAAAAGTTGTTCGAGTTATGAAAAAGAGGCTTGTAACCTCTTAACCATGAATGTGGAGCTCTTCATATCCATAGGTAAGAACTTACCTGGATACAATTTCCAAAACTCTAGGTGCCCTATCACTCGAATTTGAAAGAAAGAGAAGGTTGCCCTCGATTATGAGTTTTGAAATATCCTGAAGGTGAAGCTAAAACCAGAATATCCCAAAATAACCACATGCCTTCTAACAGGGGTGTGGTTAGATGGTGGTGGCGATGATTCTTTAGCTCGCATTTAAAAAGTTTGATGCCCCTCGCTAGACTATGTCCCATTTTTCTGCTAAGAAAGAGTTTTATGTTGTGCTGAATCCTATATATGGTCGTCCGCACCTACAGTTTTGATTTGAGATTTTCATCCTCTCAGATTCTCTCGATAATGTTTTAAACAAAGAGTGTTAGTGCTAAACATAATTCACAGAAGAGGTATATAGTTTTTACCATATCTCCACATGAGTTGTCGTTTGAAAAATGAAGTCATCCATTATGTTCTTGTTTGGAAGAAGATAACTTGCAACAACAGACACAACAACCCTCTTAGTTGTTGTATAATCAGCTTATTTGTCGAGTAAAAATGTCTTCAAAGTGGGGTGGCCCTTTTGGACACCGACAACACTTTATATAGAATGGTCCCTGCAACCGTGTAATCTTATGCTGATGCAAAAACCCTTTGGTCATCTATAACGTTTGTTTTATGATAACCTCTATGGTTATTGCCAATGGTTCTTTGTATATGATCTTGGGTAAGTCTTGCACATCTTTTGTATCGATACGACTTATTGATTTCCCTTTAATTGACAATCTTTGGATAATCTCATATATTATTTGATGTTAGATACGAGGTCACTTATAGATATCCTTTGAATTGCTAACCTTTAGGTAATCCTGCACATTATCCGACTTTGGATAAGAGATGGCTTACAGATATCCCTTTAATTAGTAGCTCTCAGGTATTCCTGCACATCTTCCGACCTTGGATACAATATAACTTATAGATATCTCTTAAATTGCTAGTTTTTAGTTAATCCTGCACATAATCAATCTTGGACATGACACGACTTATAGAAAACCCTTAGACTTATCAATTTGATCATCTCGTATATTCCCAGTAAGGATTAAGTTGCGACTTGTGGATAACCTTTAGTCTATTAATTTTAGGGTAACCTTGCACACTATCCAGTTAGGATGTTGTTGCGGCTTACCAATAACCTATGGGCTATCAACTCATAGGTAATCTTGCACACTATCTTATTTCAAATAATATGATCTATAGATGACCTGCAAATTGTCAATTTCTAGGAAATCTCATAAATCACTCGTCTTCATATAGCAACTTAAAGGCATCCCTTCAAATTGCGTGCTCTTGATGCATTCGGATGTTGATTCATAAAATGATGAGATATCCTCGATGCCAGTGTTTGTCTCGCATGTCAACAGATATTAAATACCAATGATATCCTCAATTCTAGCATTTGTATCTAACATGTCAACAGATATTTGAATGCTGATGATATCCTCAATACTAGCATTTGTGTCTCGCGCGTCAACAGATATTAGATGCTAATGATATCCTCGATGCTAGTATTTATGTCTTGCGTGTCAACAGATGTTAGATGTTGATGATAACTTTGATGCCAGCATTTGTGTCTTGCATGTCAACAGATATTGGATACTGATGATATCCTTGATGCCAGCATTTGTGTTTTGCGTGTCAACAGATATTAGATGTTGATGATATCCTCGATGCTAGTATTTGTGTCTCACTTGTCAACAAATATTAGATGTTGATGATATCCTTGACGCCAGCGTTTGTGTCTCACGTGTCAACAAATATTAGATGTTGATGATATCCTCAATGCCACCGTTTTCTATCTCGCGTGTCAACAAATATTAAATACAACGGCCCTCTTGTCAGTGAAATGAGATGAAATGATTCTTCTGGTGATTTTGAAAACAGTTTCACCTGAGTCGGTTTGTCTTCGTTTTGCTTTCTACATGTGTTTTTACTCAAGGTAGACAAGTTAGTAGACACAATGCCGCTCTCACTGGCGACCACAGTCAAGCTTTCTGATAGCCTAATGACAAATACTGACCATCATAATATGGCTTATTCTGCTATTAATCTTCTCTTTTTCGAGAAATGATTAAATAGCAAATCCACCGGATGCAAGTAAATAGGCAAAACCCTTGTTTGGGGATTACTCAAATACCGTTTGCTTCACTTCAAGGTAAATTTTAAGGATGACTTTCTGTTCTTCCTCCTATTGAGTGATCCTTTGATTATTGTATTTATTGTGTCAACTCCCTTGAATGTACCTGCGCTCAAGGTAAACATTTAGTAGACACAAAGTCGCTTTTGTTAGCGACTATTTTTTAGAAAAATTCTAAATACAATATTCATAAAGAAGATAAGATGCCTTTGTTTGTCCTTCATGCTCTCAATAAATGAGATAACCAATTCAAAAGGCCCTCATAAATGGGTATTAAACCCATTTTTGGGGCTACCCGAAATTATTATTCTTGAGTATTATGTGCTCTAGTGTGGCTCCCAACTTTCTTGGGATTTTTTAAAAAGACTCTCATTTTTGTGTATTGATCCCTGCATCCACAGAAAAATGAATTAGTTTTGAGTGAAACTACTCTGTTTTGATCTTCTTCAATCCTTGATTTGCTCCTCGCAATCTTTTGGGTACTCCGTCATGTTGGGACTTCCACCCGGACTTCTCCGTTCCAATAGATGTCTAGGCAATTACTAAATAAAAGATTTGTATAGATTTTCGAAAGTAGTATTAGCTTTTAGAAATTAGTTTCAAAAATTCTTGTAAAAGCTTTAGAAAAATCTCTGCCAGTCATGTCATGTACTAGCTGAACGAGTGTCTCCTTGGTTCTGACTGTATCTGGCATTTGATGGAGAAAATCCAGGGATTCATCATCGTTGAGGCTCTCTACCATAAGTTCTATCATAGCCGAAGATTTAGTCTTTGTAAACCCTGTCACGGCTAGTGATTTCCAAAACTTTGACTTTGACCTCTAATGTTGGGGATTTGAAATATAGTCCAGTGTTTAGTGGAAATTTTGAGGCCTCCCTCAAATTTCTACCCCAGTTTAATGTTGTTTGAGATGATCTCAGCTCGAGAGGATCCGAAGTCTTTGTTGATCTTCGTTCTCTCTGTCAGATGATGATCTTTCTCTTGTAAATTTTTTAGATTCCTTCTCGAAAATTCTGCCCCAGTTTCCACTTCCTGGGGTTACATGACCGAGCTGTTGGGGCTCCTACATATCCCATTGAAGTAGGAATCAAGTCAAACATAGTTCAGGACAATGCTAGAGAAAAATAAAAAAATCTATTGGGTTGACCGAAGCCGACATAGGCCCCCTACATATCTCTTTTTGGGAATTCAGGTCAGCACATAGTTCATACATAAAGAAAGAGGATAAATTCTTCTAAGGGATTGACTGAGGCCAACATAGGTCGCCTACGTGTCCCTTTCTTGGGAATTTAGGTCAAACGTAGCTCGTACATGAAAGAAAAGGATAAATTTTCCTAAGGGGTTGATCAAATCCGACATAGGCTGCCTACGTATCCCTTTCCTTGGAATTCAGGTCAAACGTAGTTCGTACTATGCTAGGGAAAAATATAAAAATCTATTGGCCTGACCGAAGCCGACATAGGCTGCCTATGTATCCTGTTAAAGTAGGAATCAGGTCAAACATAGTTTAAGACTACACTAGGGATATATATAAAATTTTAACGGGTTGACCAAAGCTAACATAGGCCGCCTACATATCCTTTTCTTGGGAATTCAGGTCATCACATAGTTTATACATAAAAAAAGGGATAAATGGTTGATCGAAGCCGACATACACTGCCTACGTATCCCTTTCTTGGAAATTCAGGTCAAACGTAGTTCGTACATGAAAGGAAAGGGGTTCTAGGAAAATTACATATTAGAAAACAAACATCACTATAAAGTCGATTACAATCAAAGGAAATAAAAGCTAAAACACCTTTCAAACAAAGTATTTTTTTACCGCATTAGAATTGATTGGTTTGGTCCACTCTCAGCCATCCATCTCAGATAAGATCAGAGCTCCTCCAGATAGTACCTTGTGAACTATGTATGGCCCTTGCCAATTTGGAGCGAATTTTCCCTTGTACTCTTCTTGGTGAGGGGATATACGTTTGAGAACCAATTGCCCAACTTCGAATGTTCGAACTCTTACTTTCTTGTTGAAGGCACGAATCATCTTGTATTGATACAACAGACCATAATATACAGCAACCATTCTCTTTTCATCAATCAACATGAGTTGTTCGTAGCGAACGCGAACCCATTCTTCATTTCTTCATTACTTAGTTCGGCTTCTTGAATAATCCTTAAGAAAGGTATCTCAACATTAGTAGGCATCACATCTTCATTCTGATAAACAAGTAGATAAGGAGTTGCCCTGGAGGTGGTTAGAACTATTGTACGATACCCTAGCAAAGCGTAGGGCAACACCTCATGCCATGCTCTATTATACCGACCATTTTGTCAAGATATTCTTGATGTTTTTATTGGAGGCTTCCATGGCTCATATCACCTGTGGACGATATGCAGTCGAGTTGCAATGCACAATTTTAAACTGATCACAAATTTCATTCATCAAGTGACTATTCAAGTTTGCCCCATTATCAGTAATGATCAATTTCGAACTCCATATCGGCAAATCAGGTTATTCCTGATGAAATCTACAACCACTTTCTTGGTGATGACTCTGTATGAAGTAGCTTTGACCCACTTAGTAAAGTAATCAATAGCAACCAAAATAAATCTGTGCCTATTTGATGCCAGTGGTTCTATTGGTCTGATAACATCCATACCCCAAGCTATGAAAGGCCAAGGTAAACTCATCACATGAAGCTCTCGTGGAGGCATTTGAATCAAATCTCTGTGTATATCTGACATTTTGGACATTTCTACACATACTTGCTACAATCATTTTCCATAGTCATCAAAAATTAACCAATTCTTAGGATCTTTCTAGCAAGGGAAAACCCGTTCATGTGGGGCCCGTAAGCTCCAGCATGTACTCCCTTTACTAATTTATTGGCTTCTGTAGCGTTGACACATCTTAAGAATCTTAAGTCTGGAGTCCTCCTAAAAAGGATTTCCCCACTTGGAAAATAATTCTTTGCCAGACACTGGATTGTCTTCTTTTGATTGTTGCTGCCTTTTCAGGATATATTCCAAATTCTAGATACCTTTTAATATCATAGTACCATGGCTTTCCGTCAAGCTCCTCTTCGACATGCGCACAACACGTGGGTTTCTCTTTCAATATTATTTCTAAAGGATCGATGTAACTCTGATCCGGGTGTTGAATCATGGAGGATATAGTGGCCAAAGCATCAAAAAACTCATTCTGTATCCTTGGGATATTTCTGAAGTTAACTCCCTTGAATCTACCACACAATTCTTCCACCATCTCCACATAAGGAGTAATCTTGGATTTCTTTACCGCCCACTCTCCTCGTACTTGATAAATTAGCAAATCTGAGTCTCCGATGACTAGCAATTCACAAACACCCATATCAAGTGTCAATTTGAGTCCTAGGATGCAAGATTCATATTCGGCCATGTTATTGGTGCACGAGAAATGAAACTTAGCTGTTACTGAATAGTGTTGTCCTATTTCTCACACCAAAACTTCTTCTATTCCAGAACCTTTAAAGTTGATCGCTCTATCAAAGAACAACTTTCATCCGGGGTAACTCTCCGCGATGTCTTCTCCTATGAATAGAATCTCTTCATATAGGAAGTAAGTTCTAAGAGACTCATATTAGTCGTCAACCAGATTCTCTGCTAAATAATCTACTAAGGCTTGCCCCTTGATTGCCTTTTGAGTCACATACACAATGTCGAACTCACTCAGTAACATTTGCCACTTGGCTAGCTTTCCTGTTGGTATGGCTTTCTAGAATAAATACTTCAATGGATCCATTTTGGAAATTAGGTATGTTTTGTATGACGATGGATAATGCCTCAACTTTTGTGCGGCCTAAGTCAAAGCGCAACATGTCCTTTCTACAAGAATGTAATGGACTTCATACGGCATAAACTTTTTACTCAAGTAGTAGAAGGCTTTCTCTTTCTTACCGGTCTCATCATGCTGCTTGAGGACACATCCAAAAGCATTTTTTGAAACTGATAGGTAAAGTAACAACGGACCTCCTTCCCTCAGTGGAACCAAAACTAGTGGCTCAGACAAATATTCCTTAATTCGGTCAAAAGCTTTCTGACATTTTTCTGTCAACTCATTCAATGCATCTTTTGTAAACATCTTGAGAATTATCTCACATATGACTGTTGACTGGGCAATAAACCTGCTAATGTAATTCAAACAACCCAAGAAACTCATAACTTCTTTATTGGTCCTCGGCGATGGCGTCTAGCTCGATTCCCCTTATGTTGACTATGAACCCCAGTAATTTCCCAGCCGGCATACCAAAAGCACACTAGGAATTTTTGATAAATTTTTGAACTTCAAATTGTACTTTCTCAATATGTTGAAGAATTTTTCCAAATGGGTCAGATAATCCAAACTTTGGTGGGATTTAATAAATACATAATCCATATACACCTTAATCTCTTTATGAATCATATCATGAAAAATCGTCGTCATAGCCTCATCTATGTTGCACCCTTATTCTTAAGACCAGACGACATTACCCTATAATGATAAACATCCCAGGGCGTGATAAAAGCTGTCTTTTCTGCATCTTTCTCACCTATCAATATGTGATGATACCCGATAAAGTAATCCACAAAAGACTGCATTTCATGCTTTGCCCAATTATCGATGAGGATGTGGATGTTGGGCAGTGAAAAATTATCTTTAGGAATGGCTCTATTCAAATATCTATAGTCAACACAAATTCAAATCTTGCCATCCTTCTCAGCACTGGGACAATATTTGCTAGCCATGTTAGATATTTTGTGAACTCCACAACCTTAGACTAAATTTGCTTTGTCACTTCTTTCTTGATCTTCAAACTTAAATTTGGCTTAAATTTCTTCATTTTATGCTTAACTGGATCAAACTCGAGATTGATCGGTAACTTATGTGACACAATGTTAGTGCTCAATACCGATATATCATCCTAGGACCAGGCAAATACATCAATGTACTCCCGCAATAAGTGAATGAGTTTTTTCTTTGTGCTTCTGCTAAGAGAACACTGACACTTGTTTATTTGATTTCATTATGCTCGCCCAGGTTAACTGTTTCAGCTTCCTCCAGGTTGGCCTTCTCTCGATTCTCAAATTCTTTTATATCTTGCACTATCCTCTCCTCATCACCTTCTTTCAAATCATCATTATTTTTTTCACTTTGTTCATCTAAGCCTTGACATGACATGACATTGATAGGTTTTAAATTACTGCTACTGTAATAAGAAAAGAAACCAAGTTAGATGATCATAAGATAATAACAAGATAATAAAATATATCAATGTGATCATATTTCAAAATAACTTCTTAAATAAAGGGAGGCCTTTTTATTGAAATTTGGGAAATAAGTACAAACTATGGCTCATAGCCCATGCAAATATGGGTCCATGCCTTTTTGAAAGCAGTAGAATATAAAAAAGAAGTTTGAGATATAAAGGGTAGATCGTGGGGCCTCCTTCGGATCATCACCGATTTTAAAAACGGCTAGTAATTGCCCTTTCATCTACCACGATGGGTGACAGGTTATGAGTAGAGTGGAGATCTAATTTTGTAAAGCCTCTCCTGGTGCAACCTTTTTCACCCCACTAGACTTCGGGAAATTATCTGGTACAATATTGTATCCTTCGAATAGATTTTCTTTTTCATCCCTAAGACCATCATCATTTGGCATCTCACATATGGAAAATGACTGGTACAGGAGCGGCAAGGGCCTAGACAAACTTGCCTTTGACTTATTCTCAATCTCATCCTCTTCTGTTGGTTGGTATCCTAACCCATACTTAGACGCTTTCTATGGGGCCATAATGGGCTCAATAATTCCTTCCAAATACTTTCCCAAGCCCCGACTAGGCTCAAACCCATTTCTTAACATCACAGTCACAATGATTTTGTAGACAGAAGACATTAGATCTTTTGGCGTCAAATCTCTCTACACAACTCACAATTTCCACAGTATAGAAACTACTACCCTTTGAGATATCTTTAATCACCGGCACACAACTATTGGGATGATTTGCATGGCTCTCTTCCCCTTGAATGAATATTTCATGATCCTCCCAAATAAACTTCAATAGCTAATGAAGGGTCGATGAAACTGCCTTTGCACCATGGATCCATGGTCTTCCCAAGAGCAGGTTGTAACTAGGATGGATATCCATAACATGAAATTTAGCATTGAATTCAACAGGTCCCATCTGGATGTACAGATCAATTTTACCTATGGTATCTCTCTGCCCTCTATCAAATGCCCGTACATTTATGTGGCTTTGGTGAATTTTCCCCAAATCATAGCCCATTTTTACCAATGTGGATAGAGAACAAATGTTCAAACCAGATTCGTCATCTATCAATACCCGATTGATCACATAGTCCTGATAGACGATAATGGCGTGCAAGGCTTTATTATGCATTATTCCCTCAAACGGCAACTCTTTTTCACTGAAGGATATGCAATGACTTCCCATAATATTTCTTATCATCACATCTAGATTCTCGGAACTCGTACCTGCTAGAACATACGCTTCATCCAAGACCTTTAATAAAGCTTATCAATGGTATTATGAACTCATTAATAGTGTCAAAATAGAAATCTGGGCTGGAGTTTTCTCTAAATTCATGATGATTGAATAGTCCTTCAATTGCATACGCCTCCAAAATTCCTCGGTCTCTCCTTCGGTGATTGGCCTTTTCTGCGAATCCTTCCTATTGGTTAAATCTTCAGGGATGTAGAATCGCCTAGATCGTGTCTGTCACGCCTCAAATCTTTTTGGGGCAGATTGACACCCGTAACCGAGGAGGCCCGGGAGAACCAGCTCATAACCTTATACTTCTCATGCATACCTCTATGACAACCTAAAATTCGGACAGCATCATGTCGCATATAAAAGGAAATAATCCCCTATATAAGCTTGAGCACACATATATATGCATATATAATACTTGGCTGTTGGAGCCATCATGTCTATTAGCAAAACACCACCTTGACTGTACATTAGGTCTACAAAGCCTCTAGACAATACACAGAGTTTAACTAAGGTCGGGACACACCCCGCCATATAACTAACTTCTATACAATACCAAAAGTGACATGATATAACATGGAAAACCCCAAAGCAAATTGGAGCTCACCAAAAGCAGCTGGATATCCTGGCTCCTACTTGTGCGGTGTATGAGCTGAGATACCTGTGCTTGCAGCATGAAATGCAGGTCCCTCATGGGGGACGTCAGTACGAAATATGTACTAAGTATGTAAAGCTATAGATAATCACATATGATATAAGAGTTCAATAGAAATCAAAAACAAGTGAATAAATCGTAATAGGAGTGGACCATACTTACTAGAACTTGTGACAACCTGTACATTGTATTTATTCAATCACTTTACCTTTGTTCTTATCATCTTTGTAATCATTACTGTACTGTACTGTGACCATTAGGCTGCCTCCAGTACATATCAACTAGGATCGACCCATGATAGGCTTATGCCCCTGGGATATCACCCATAAACACATAAATAGGGATCGACCGATGATAGACTTATGCCCCTGGGATACCACCCGATAAGAAAGAACTTCCATCACTTAGTTCAATTAATCTTTGAGATTGTTATTTCGGTCGCCACCATATTTTTGATACTTTGAAACAATGATACATCAATAAGAGACATATAAATAGACCATCAATGCAATAACAATGAAGTAAGAACTCATTGGCACATCAATGAAGTGTTTTGGAGTTATCAATGCCATAAAAATGAAGTAGGAACTTATTGGTATATCAATGAAACGTTTTGGAGTCATTAATAGCACATGGATCTTGTTTGAGTAACCGGATACCTTATGACATTCATTAGTGCAATAAACATGTAAGATTTGGAAAACAAGTAAGTATTGGAATGTCTTGACATCTTGTAGGGTGGAAACAAGTTCATTGATAATGTAGGACATCATACAAAACCATTATGGATCACATGTTATTGAATAACTTTGGAAACTTTCTTAATAGAACAATTATTCACTTTCATGCCAGAGATGTGGTATAGAGTATGCTTTACATACCTGACTGTCAACCTTCAATACTAGTCCCAAATGGACTTTCCATCTTTTCGGATTACTTATCTACAATGAACATATATAGCAATCTAGTATTAGCAACCAAAAGTCACAATTCAATTATTTGAATTCACCAAACTAGTGGTTAAGTAGTAAGCCTTAATTACACTATAAAGGGTGTCACTTTAACCCTTTTATACTCCAATTACATTCACATGCCATGCATATTCATACAACATCCTCCAATATCAAGTTTGGATTCATTTATCCTTCTAACCAATCCATTAAACCAAATTGAGCCATAGACATAAATAATCATCAATTCAATAGTATATCACCATATCCACCTTCCATAACTCAATTATAATATCCACCTTCCACAATTCAATACAACCAAACTATGCAAAATAGTCCATAACCCTATTTCCATCACCTTTCAATAACAACCAATACATATAATCCTCTATCACACATATACATATGGAAAAGAACAAAGGCAAACAATATTCATACCTTAGAATTCACCTCTTGATTATGCAATCCTGATTGCACAAATAATAGGTGTCGTTCGAAGCTCTCGAGATGACAAACGCAGTTATCGGGTCACTTTGGAATTTCTACGGTTGAATCAAAAGTAATTTAAAGGTCAAATTTGGCTAGGGTTTGTTCTTTCTCAATGATTGATGATGAAAATGAGTTTTTGAACTCATATACATGTATATATACACATATTCCCATCCATAATATAATAGGGAATGACCAGAATGCCTTTAAAATTTAAATAATATCAAATCTGTCCTTTGGTGGACTATTTTGATAAGCTAAAGTAGATCAACCATAACTTTTTGCTCCGATATCGGATTTGGGTGAAATTGGTATCGTTGGAAGGATAATTCAAAGGGATTTCATTTCATATAAAGTAGGCCACCCAGTTCGTCCTGTACAAGGAGTTATGGTCGTTTGAACTTGACCCTAAAAATCTATTTTGATAGGCTGAAGTAAAACGAGTATAACTCCTTACTCAGATGTTGGATTTGGATGAAACCAATTTCATTGGAAAGAGGACTCAAAGATATTTATTTTCATCGGTTGCAATTCTCTCAGTTCATTATATTAAGGGATTTATTATCGTTTGAAGTTGACCCAAAAATTCGGCTAGCCTCAGTAGTTTGTGTGCAGAAAATTTTCCTGCACATTTACTATTCCCAAATATCCCGGCCACCGCTTTATAGTTTCAAACGTGCTCGATTATATCCGAAACCTATCTGTTTTTGGAAATCTTTATATCGTTGGAAAGCTTATTCAATAACCTTCGCATGGAACCATCGACGGGCAAATTCTGGTATAAATAAAATAATAAAGTTTATTTTATATAAATAAGACATATACACGTACTTGAATACGCCAATACACTTAATTGAATATGGGGTGTTATAGTGTCATCCCTTGGGCAGTGACAGTCTCTACAATAAATTGCTTCTTAGGCGGAGGAGTGTACACCTGAATCAGGGCCATCATTACTATAAATGAGGGCTTCTCATTGACACTTAAGGCAACTACAACCCTCTATATCTTCTCCACATCTTCTGTCCCTTTGAACTTTTCTAAATTCACCTTAGTGATGGTCTTGCTAGACACCCATTCTCCCTCTATTTCAATCATGTTAACTACACCTCCCCTATGATTGGGTAAGGGATTACTGTTGATATTTGGTGTCAGCGACTAAAGTATGATAATCTTCTGATCAATCAAGTCTTGGATGCTATGCTTCAGGTTAATGCAATCCTCAATATTGTGCCCCGCCGCTCCTGAATGATAGGCATAATTTTGATCGGCCTAATAAAGTCGAGAATTAGGATTGATGTATTTTGGTTGAATAGGCTGTAAATGACCAACATCCTTTAATCTTCTAATAAGTTGTATGCAGCTCTCGGCCAGCGGCATGAAGTTTTGAGGAGGTCTATTTTCGAGGTTTATACGTGGGGGGTTATATGGTTCTGATTAGTAGGAGGAGGTACTTGATGGTAATTTAGAGGCGCTTGGACGCTGGTTCGGTTATTTGGAAGGGAAGCTTGAGCATGAGGCTGATAATTCAGTTGTGAAACTTGTTATTGAGGTAGGATATTTGACTGTGGGGCTTGGTATTGGGATTGGATATTTGAAAGTGAATGTCGGTATTGGGATTTGATATTTTGAAGTGGAGCTTGGTATTGGGGTTAGGTGTAGAATACATACTGAAAATTTGGTGACGACGGAGAGGAGAGAATGTTCCTAGGCTTGAATTTCTTCTTTAATTTAGCAACAGAATCAGCAAAGACCACGCCTACATCTTCCTTTTTCTTCTTTGGGAACATAGAATTTCCAGATGATGTTGGAGTTCTGACAATCTTTCCCATTCGAATGCCCTCTTCTAGCGATTCCCCAATTTTTACCAAATCTGTGAAAGTTGCTCTGACTGCGGATACCATCCTAGTATAATATTCTCCCCCCTGAGAACGAGATAACATAGACACCATCCCTTCCTCATACATGGGAGGTTTTACTTTGGCAGTTTCTTTTCTCCAATGGAAGGCATTATCTCGAAAGCACTCATCATTATTCTGCTTAATCCGGTCTAATGGGTATCAGTCAAGGACTATTTCAATGTTAAATGCAAACCTATCAAGGAAACCTTTAGTCAATGCCCTCCAACTAGTCCATTTTTTAGTTCTTGAGACGTAAACAAATCTAAGGCTTCGCCGCTTAAGATCCGGCTGAACAAGCACATCAATAATGCATCATTTTTTCCTACCCCCACCATTTGATCATAGTACCTTATCATATGGGCCATTAGATTTTCAGTACCATTAAATACTTCAAATTTAGAGACCTTGTATCCTTTTGGTAGATCTACTCCAGGGTGAACACATAAATCATCATAACCTAGATCATCATTGCCCTCTGCCCCATGAGATTCCTTGATCCTCATAATCTCTTCATTTATAGCCAATAAATTTATTTCATGCTTGGTCCTCCATTCTTTTTCCTTCTTCTCGTAATGGTCTATCTCGGGACTGGAAAACGAATTGTAGATGTCATGGGATATGATGACATGAGAAGGATTTAGAAGGGTCAACTTGATTTTGAGGATGAGAGGAGGTTAGGTAATAGGTGGGGAGGATATTTTGGAAATTAAAATAGTTTTGTGGATTTTGAGAGTAGTTTGGTGGGATTTGATAAGGATTTTGCGGATTCGGAAATGGATTTTGTGGATTTAGAGATGGATTTGGTAGATTGGGGGATGGATTTTGTAGATTTGTGAGTGAATTGTGTGAATTTGGAAGAGGATTTTGTGGATTTGAAAGGAGAATTTGTGGGTTTGAAAGTGGGTTCTGGGGATTTAGGATTGAATTTTATGGATTTGGAGACAGGTTTTGTGGGGTTAGGGATGGATTTTGTGGATAGCAAGTATCTGGGTTATTTTCTCGGTTGGTGTTTTGGACAAATTGAGGAGTGGGGACAGACGATATGTTATTTGGTTGATCCCCGAGAATAGACGTACTGAGGGGAAGGATCTAAAGTGGATTCCTGTGTCCTCCTAGAGTGGGAGCATTGATAGTGATGACCAGGTTAGCCAAATCTCGAGTACGATTCATCTCCTCCTGAAGCATTTCTAATTTTCTCACGAGTTCAGAAATCATCTAGAATTGTTCCGCTATCATATTATCCCTAATGGTCAACAAATTTTCTTTATTGTTTCCATTCATTTTTGAATGATGGTCAGAGGATGGGATTTTATGCGTTGTTGATCGAGTGAAGTAAGGATGC
The DNA here is from genome assembly GCA_030864225.1 of Capsicum baccatum var. pendulum. Lineage (NCBI taxonomy): Eukaryota > Viridiplantae > Streptophyta > Magnoliopsida > Solanales > Solanaceae > Capsicum > Capsicum baccatum. The sequence continues at coordinate 111,021,549 of CM061551.1, forward strand.
TTTGCCAACTTATTTCAACAAGGAGTAGTTTTCTATTATCTTTAAAGTAAAATAACTCAAAGGCAGATGTGTTAGTTTCCATATGTGATAAGTAATGCAAGATACTTGACAAGAAGTAAACATATAGAATTTTTGGTATAATAGATAAACTGATCCACGGGAACATAGTGGATAAATTTGCCTTTGACTCAAACAAACACACATAAACATATTAGGCAGTTGTATCACATAAACATTATAATAGCGCGTATCCTAACTGGGGTGACCTTTTTTGATCCAAGGGTTTGGACCTAAAGGATTTTGAAGAGAATATATGCCTTTTTAAAGTCATCCATTATCCCCCTAACTTTATAGATATGTAAAAGGGTAAAAATGCCTACAAAAGATAACAAAAGAGGGATACAATCATTAGGGGAAAAGGAAATAACATGAAAGAAGATAAGGTCCCACGCAGGGGAATAGAAAAACTAGCTACTCGATGCTCCTTTGTTTGCCTTTGCCTTTTTAGCCTTATTCACCTCCTGTGATATTTGATACCTGTTGATGATCAGATACTCCCGTAAAATTGTGCCTTGTTGTCATAGGTCATTTTTTCTGTACTATCAATTTGAGAAGCCATGTTATCATCCAAATCGATTAGACACTGGCTAGCATCATCAGCCTCCTGCCTGGCTCGCTTCAACTCTTCCCTCAACATACGTATAGTAAAAGCATCATCTATATGCATCTGTTGGTGCGCTATTTCACTTTTAAAATTTATCTTGAAGCCTGTGGATTCGGATATGATGCTATGATACTATATCAACAACCCGAGTGGGTATATTCGACCCCGGAATCAATGCTCCGGCAAGACTCTTCTTCAACCACTCCTTGTAAGTGTCACTGACTTCGGGTTCATACTGGATACGGAAAGAGACTTCCTTCCACCCTCTTTTTCTCCATCTATTTACCATGTAGTCTTTGAGCGGAGAATCACCTTCATCATACTCAGTGAAGAATCTAAGCATAGACTCTATTTGGGGTGTGTCTTGCTTGATCTCGAATTGCCTAGGAACTCTGCCAGAATTGTAGGGATGGGTCCCCCTGAGACCTGGAAGAACTAGAAAAGGCCACTCACCTCCTCTAATGGTGTATCTCCCTAAACAAAGATATTTGATGGACCATTGGACATTGTCATCCCTTAATTCTCCAAAAGTCTTAAACCAAAATCCCGGAGATTCTTCCCTTTTGAACTTGTGCAGGAACAACCACATGTCATGCAATGATAAAAGATCCTCTCTCATTTTATGATCAGGTTATACCGTTCTAGGATTTTTCACCAAATGCATCATCATCCACCATTGTAAGATAAGGTTGCAACCTTGAAAGAAATGATTCTCGGCTTGACATCTTTCCAAAGCTCGATATATGTCAGCTATAATCATTGGAGCTATGTTATGGAATACCTTTTTAGATCCGTACTTCATTCCATAGCAGAGTGTGTGGGTCACCATGACAACTCTTGGATGAATTGCGCCATTTTCCCCTTGTGGAAACACCATAGTTCCAAGTAAGCCTACCGCAAATGTAAATGCTCTTGTCTCCTTCCATTTTGCTTCCAACTCAAATTTATGTCTAAACTTATGAAAAGCATTATACATTTAGAACCAAATATACAACTCACAAAAAGGGATATTTGCCTCATCACGTTCCCTAGCCAGGTGTCATCATTAAGTAAAAAGATCTTCTTGATCTCTTGACGGTCCCACACAACCGGGACTAGAATGTTCTTATCGGGTGTCTCTTTTCTCTTGAAACACATTTCAGCATTCTCGTAACAAATCAATAGATCTTCAATAGTGGGAGTTAATTCAACATCCCCGAAGAAAAACACCATATTCCGATCATCCCAAAAGGTCATCAGTACATGGATCATTTCAGGAAAGCGTCCATCTTGATCAACGAAGGCAAATGCCTGATATGTGTTCTAACAATCTTTATTTCTTCTCCATTTAGGTTATCCCACCATAGTTTTAGGAAGTTGTCGGGTCTGATAACCATCTTGAACTTTTTGCGAGAATGCAGTTGAGTCATATCCTACACGAAAGCAGACAAAAATGAGCCTTGCCCCGACCCCAAAGGATAATGGATTAGATTAAACAAACATACATTTTGTTTCAACACATAAATATGATTAGTCTGTAAATGACTCAAGGTTAATAGACACAGGGCAAGTTTTCTAATAGGCCCAATACCCCCTTCGGGTATTGGGTAGTCATAGGCTCATGCCTAAAATAGGGTTTTGGTTTGCTTTGTCCTAGGTGTCTAGAGTGGGTTTGAACTAGGTTCCCAAGCTGACGACTTGGGTTTGAAAATACGAATAGTCATCAGACTACTCACGTGCTAATAAACCATCGTATTTTCAATATTTTTATGTGGCGGTGAACAACAGGGGCCGGGACATCCACAAAAAGCCAAAATAGTTTACAAATAAATACAGAAATATGCTATGAGATGCAATAATTAAATACCGCAGAATCGAACATATAATCACATAGACAGTTAATCAAAAGACGAAATCAAATATTTGGTTATAACCTAGTTAAAAAATCTCCAGCAGAGTTGTCATTTCTGTTTTGCGGAAATTTTAACTTTTTAGAGTCACCACTTAATTTATTTGAAAAGGAATTAAGAAAAACTTTATAGGTCACTTTAAACGATCCAAAATAGTAAATCATTTAAAATTTAAAGAGTCTGAGTAAGCGGTTTCTATTAATGTTTTAGGAAGGTTTAAGGCACCTAAAACGTTTGCTAACTTGCGGTTATCCGAACTATTTAAAAATATCTTTTGACTAACTTTAAAAAGAAAGATTGATTGTCGAAAAGTAATTGGTTTTAGGAAAAAGACTTGTGTAAAATAGATTCGGACGACTTAGCAGGTATTTTAACTAAGTCTAAACAAATTAAAGGCAAATAAGCACATAAACAAGGGGAAGGGAAGAGAAAATAAAAGACTTAGGCAATTGGGCCCAAATCTAATTGGGCTTTTGGCCCATGCAAAGCACATAAACAGCGAGGTACCTCATGCAAAGTCCATGATGTGCACGACTATATACATGGGAGAAGGCGTTGGTGATGCTAATGTGCCTGTCGGAGATGACACATAGATTTGGTTCATCTTCTACGATAGGCTTCAGCTTCTGGAAGAAGAAAGTCCAAGAAGCATCGTTCTTTTTATCGATCACACAAAAGGCAATCGGAAAGATATGATTTTCAGTGTCCTGTGCAATGGTACTCAATAGAACGTCCCCGTACTGTTGTTATGATGGTTGATTGTTACAACAACAACATACCTAGTGTATTCCCACCTAGTGGGGTCTAGAGAGGGTAGAGTGTACGCAGTCCGTACCACTACCTCAGGTGAAGTAGAGAGGTTGTTTCCGATATACCCACGGCTTAGGACTAATAACAGTATACCATACACAAAAGATAAGTGCATATAAACTAGTACGGTATACAAAATAAACTAACAATATAACAAACACAAAAGATAAGTTCATATAAACTAGTATGGTATGCAAAATAGCCACACGATAATACTATAGCCACAACACCACGAACAAGAAACTCCAGACACAAAAGAACACTCCCCTACTATTATTGACGCACTTCCATCCCCTAACCCTGTACCCTAAGTCGTGTCCTCCACACCTTTCTATCAAGGTTCATGTCCTCTGTGAACTATAATTACTTCATATCATGCCCAGTCACCTCCCTTCAATATTTCTTTGGTCTACCTCTACCCCGCCTAAAACCATTCATAGACAGTGTCTTAAACCTCCGTATTGGAGCATCAGAGCCCCTCGTCATCACGTGTTCGAACCAACATAACCTCACTTCTAGTATCTTGTCCTTCACCGAGGAAACTCTCACTTTCTCCCGAATAATCTCATTTCTCACCCTATCTTTTCTTGTATGTCCACACATCCATCGCAACATTCTCATCTCTGCCACCTTCAATTTTTGGATGTGGGAGTTCTTAACTGGCCAACACTCTACTCCATACAACATAGCCAGTTGGACTACCACTCTGTAGAATTTACCTTTAAGCTTTGGGGGCACCTTTTTATCACATAGAACTCCTAAAGCCAGCCTCTATTTCAATAACCCTAGCCCAATACGATGCGTGACATCCTCATCAATCTCACCATTGCCCTGAATCATAGACCCCAGATACTTGAAACTCTCCCTTTTCTGAATGGCATGAGAGTCCAGCTTCATAACCAATCCAGCCTCATACGACACATCACTGAACTTACACTCAAAGTACTCCATCTTGGTTCTACTTAACCGAAATCCTTTAGACTCAAGCGTCCGTCTCCAAATCTCTAACTTATCATTAACTCTACCCCAAGTCTCATCAATCAGTACCACATCATCTGCAAATAACATACACCAAGGCACCTCCCCTTGAATATGTCGTGTCAAAATCTCTATCACCAAGGAAAATAAAAAGGGGCTAAGAGTCGATCCTTGGTACAACCCTATCAAAACTGGGAAGTTCTCCGAATCTCCACCTACCGTCCTTACACGAGTCTTCACACCATCATACATATCCTGAATCGACCTAATGTATGCCACAGGCACCCCTCTAGCCTCCAAGCACCTCCACAGAATCTCCCAAGAAACTCTATCATATGCCTTCTCAAGATCAATAAACACCATATGCAAGTCATTCTTCCTCTCCCGAAACTGCTCCACTAATCTCCTCACAAGGTAAATGGCCTCAGTGGTCGAGCGATCTGGCATGAAACCGAACTGATTCTTAGAGATCATTATGATCCTTCTCATCCCCAACTCCATTACCCTTTCACAAACCTTCATAGTATAGCTCAACAACTTAACACCTCTATAGTTGTTGCAACTCTGGATGTCTCCCTTGATCTTATACACTGGAATCATTGTACTCTACCTCCACGTTTTAGGCATCTTCGTCACCCTAAAAATAATGTTAAACAACCTTGACAACCACTCCAAACCTCCCCTACTAGTGCTCTTCAAAAAGTCCATTGGAATCTCGTCTGGACCCGTCGCCCTACCCCGTCGCATCCCGCAAATAGCTCACTTGACCTCCTCGACCTTGATATACCTACAATAACCATAATCAGGACACTCCTCATATTTCTCCAAGTCTCCCAACAAGAAACCTTTTTCCCCCTCGTTGTTCAAAAGTTTATGAAAATAGGACTGCCACCTCTCCCTAATGAGGGCATCCTCAACCAACAAGTGGTCGATTTTGTATTTAAATTAGTTAATTAATTTTAATAAAATCGACCATATGTGGTCGGTTTTGTATTTAAATTAATTAATTAATTTTAATAAAAACCGACCACATGTAGTCATTTTTTTATAAATTAATTAATTAATTTAAATACAAAACCGAACACTTGTGGTCGGATTCTTTTGAAAATTTATTTTTGTTTAAAAAATCTCTTTTTTTTTAAAAAATATAATATTAAATTTTAAATATATATATTTAAAAAAAAAAAATCAACCACACGTGGTCGGTTTTAAAAAAAAACTACCACATTTTTTCTGACCACGCATTTTGATCGATTTTTTGGTCGCAAACGTAGAAAAACCGACCACATGTGGTCGGTTTTTGTGGGCGATTTTCCTGTTTTTTTAATAGTGGCTATTCACACTCTTTACTAATATATACATTTGTAAAGTTTAATTTTGATCGCGAATTAAATTTTAAAAACAAAATTATAATTGAATAATAAATTACAATAACTGATAATTTAAAATATTTTAAGAATATATGCAACAATTACTGTGAGAAATAAATTATAAATGTTGGGTTTGTGCTTTGCACGGGCTTTTTATGACTAGTATAAATATAAGGAAACGTGAGAAAGGGGTTAGTGCATATTTCCTGCATGAATGTACCATAATAAAGTCAGATTTTCCTTGGGTTCTGAGTTTTCAACAAGATGTAAATACTTCAACATATGCCTAATTCCATGCATGTGATGCAAGCTATTAACCTTGTGTGATCAGAATTGCTTAAACTCAACTATAGCTTCCAAATACATAGTAGTCTATAACTCCCAAATATAGACTCTCCCAAAATAATCCATATGAACCACAAATAAAATAAGTTCCTTATCCATAAACAATACAGTCAACATAGGATAAATCTGTATTTGAACTTGAAATCGCATCTACCTAATCTATTTTTGACTCATTTCCTAATTCAATCGTAATTGATTCCTACAGAAAGAACTAGGTAAATAGTAGTATCGAATATTGGAAGCACCATCTCAAACATTTTTTTCATTTCTTAGCATACACTACAAAATAGATCTTTTAGTGGTAATAAACATGCCTTTAAACAAATCAAAAGAGTTCTAAATAAAGTTTTTACCGACATTAGTTAATTGTCATTAGATACAATGTCGCTATAGGTTTTAGGGGCATTTTTAAAGAGTGCTAAAACGTAATTGTCATCAATAATTGCCTCTAAAAAATATATTTAGTGGTAATTAAGTTGTTGTCATTAATTAATTCCCGCTAAAGATTGTTTTTAGTGTAGTGATAGCTCGGTTGTACAGTGCGTTGCGCCAGGGCCATGCAATAGCACTACTACGAACTCACCAAAGCCCAGGTAGCAAGCTACCTAAATGGACTCTCCGCTTATAAAATTGAGTTAATTAATATCATGTAGACCAATAACAATTAACACACATATCAGATATTAAAAGGATAAAGAACAGAGATACTACACTTGATCTTAGTTAAAAGGCCGAGACAGGTATGGAAGCACCAACTCCATGAGCCTTTTGGACAAGTTCTAATTTCAGAGTTGATGGGAAAAGGAAGGTTGCAAAGCATTACATTTTTATATTTTCAATGTTTATAACATAACTAGGTGCCAACAATTGCCAACTCCATGTGATTGCATATGTTGGCTAATTATCTGAAGTCTTATTTTCCCAAATCCCCAACGTGACCAAATATGAAGAAAAACCTAACTCTCATTGAAGTCTAAAAGCAACATAAATTAAAACTCTTTACTTTCTTTTAACTTCATGAAAGTACAAAGGCGACATTGACATTCAAATGCACTCAGCCTATAAATATCCCTCTAAACTAAATCAATTTCTCATCACCTCAATTTGATCAATCTTTTGAATCTCTCAAAAAGATTAAATTTGTAGCAATTTCTCCTAAGCAAAATGAGTCCCTTAGTACTTGTTCCACTTCTCTTCATCCTCTTCCTCAACTTATCATTAGCAGAAAATACCATCAATGTCCAAAATTATGGAGCAAAATCCAATGGAAAAACTGATTCATCAAAAGCCTTTTTGAGTGCATGGGCAGTAGCCTGTTCTTCAACAAGCCCGACCACTATTTATGTGCCACGTGGAAATTACTTGATTCGCACTGCATACTTCAATGGCCAAACATGCAAGAGCAAGGCTATTAATATACGCATTGATGGGACTCTCTTAGCTCCCTCTGATTATAATGTTATTGGCAATGCCGAAAATTGGTTAAAATTTGAAAAAGTCACTGGAGTTTCTATCTACGGTGGAACCCTTGATGGCCAAGGTTCTGGCCTTTGGGCTTGCAAGAACTCTCACAAGAATTGCCCTAAGGGGACTACGGTTCGTTTAGTTTGTCATGAAAAGTGTTTTTTCAGTCTTTTTCATGATATAACTATTTTCTGAAGAAAAAAAATATAAATAGTAACATATGTGAGAGTGTTTTTATGAAGCTTAAAGACTAATCCTACATGTTAATTAGCAATAATATTTAGTACATAGGAGTAACCGTTAATTGGATTATCAATTAATGAAAAGCAAGGTAAGATAGTTATAAGTAAATGACTTTCACAATGAATTTTCTTATATAATTTTGTACAATTCTCACTCGTAAGCTAGCTAGCCTTTTGGAATTGAGTAATTAGGAATAAAGTCAATTTCTTATCATGATATCAAAACCTAAGTTCATTTCTAATTTCTTTTTGAATTACCGATATTGAACTCTTAAAGTTATATGATCCACACACCAATTATCCAATTTTGAGCATGAGGGGGTGGGGTGTTAGATTCCACGTCGGTTGGGCATTTTAAAATGGTTTTTTTTTATAGTCCTTTTGAAACCTCACCTCATGAGTCATGAGTATTAACTTTCGAAGTTCAATTGGACGCACAATCTATTTTTATCAGCACCAAAATCATACTCCTAGTGCCAAAGAGACAATTGAATAATATTTCAAACTTACACTTTACTTTTTATGTTATGTCAAATTAGCATAATCACATTTCAATTTTAATTAAATTTTGGTGCAGGCCTTGACTTTTTACAATTCAAACAACATTATACTGAGTGGAGTAACTACACAAAATAGCCAAATGTTTCATATTTTGATAGATACATGTCATAATGTGAAGCTACAAGGAGTGAAGATATCGGCTCCTGGAAATAGCCCGAACACTGATGGAATTCATGTAAAGTTATCGACAGGAGTAAGCATTATGAACTCACATATTGGTACTGGAGATGACTGTATCTCTATTGGCCCTGGAAATTCTAACTTATGGATTGAAGGCATTGCATGTGGCCCTGGACATGGAATTAGGTTTGGAACTTAACATAAATTTAAATTTATTTTTTTAAAAGAGGATTTCTTCTTGTATGTTGATTTTCCTTTTCATCGATTTACCTTTTCAACTAAATATATATCTAAAACTTGATGTTATTGCAGCATTGGAAGCTTAGGCTGGAAAAAAGAAGAACCAGGAGTTCAAAATGTGACAGTTAAGACTGTGACTTTCACTGAAACAACAAATGGTGTGAGAGTGAAGACTTGGGCAAGGCCTAGCAATGGCTTCGTTAGACGTGTTCTCTTTCAGCACATTGTTATGGTTAATGTTCAAAACCCAATCATCATAGACCAAAATTACTGCCCTAATCATGAACCTTGTCCTCGTCAGGTATTAATTGAACAAGTTAATTATTTATCACAATAATGATAAAATTAATGATGACATCGTATCATGTTCTCTTATACCTTAATCTAATTACGTTATTCTCTTTTTAGGGCTCAGGCATACAGATAAGTGATATAACATATCAAGACATACATGGAACATCGGCTACGAAAACTGCAGTGAAACTTGATTGTAGTAAAACCAATCCATGCAGCAGCATAAAACTTGAAGACTTGAATCTTAGTTACAAAGGTCAATCGACTGAAGCTTCATGCATTAATGCTAGAGGAAGAGTTTCTGGTTTAGACAAACCTACCAATTGCTTATAAAAGTATTAGATAATAATTTATTTGTATAATATCATACAGTACTACATTCACAAATATTAAACTAAAGTTGTGTGTATATTACCAAAAGTATTCGATTGTAATGTTGAAAATTCAGTATGTACCTCATGTATCAATTTATGTTGAATGAAATGTACCAGTACCATATTCTAATATTTATGAAAAGAACCACTAAACACTACTATTAACCCAACTTATAAATTCTGTCAATTTGACTGACCTTAAACTTAATTTTTTTTTTAATCAATCGGCGATTGTCTAGAGAGGAACTCCTCCGATCGAGTTTGACGTTAGTTGGGCCAATTAAGGGAGACAAAAAAGTTTCAAAATTAAAAAAGAGTGACACAAGTGTTAAATATTAAGTAGAGGTGACAATTTTAAGATTATTGTTAATGACAAAAATTTTAAAACCCTCAAGTTTTATTATTTATACAGATCTCTATACCATCACCACCACTCCTCCTCCACACCCTTTTTGTTGCCGCCACCTCCTCTTCCTCCACTATCACTATCACTGTCATTACCACCTCTTTCAGATTCACCATTATTTCCTCCCTCTACATAACTATCACCTATTTTTCTTCTTTCTCCTCCACTACCATCGCTATCAACACCGCAACAAATGTCATCTTCTCATTCGGCGTCACTACCAGCACCACCACCTCCCTATTTACCATAAATATCAGTTTTCGTGGACTCCTCCTCCAACCACATCTTTTTTCATAAATTAAGTAAGTATCGAAGTTGTTGCAGCAACTATCGAAGTTGCTGCAACAACAGTCGAAGTTTTTGCAGCAACTTCGATAGTTGCTACAACAACTTTGATAATTGTTGTAACACAACAACTAATAGTAGTTGTTGCAGCAATTACCGTAACTGTTGTAGCAACTATGGTAGTTGCTGAAGCAACTCTCGTAGTTGTTGAATTTGCTAAATTATTTATTCATTCATTTTTAAAAGAAATCAAAAATTTTCTTTTCAAACTTCTCAATTTTTTTTTTTTTTGAAAAAATAGTCCATAAAGATTAAAAAAGGAAGAAGAACGAAATGAAAAAAGGAAGAAAAAGAAAAAGCGAATATATCACTTCTAGTTAGTTGTTGTAAGTCATTTAAGACATATCTGCTTCGCGGCTTCAATCGTTATTTTACTATGTCACCCTTAATTAATTATTATAGTCATCTAAGCATTATACCACTTAAATTGGAATAGAGGAAAAAATATTAAAAATTACAATAGTTAACAACTTAAAATATCTATAAAAAAAATAATTTGTTGTATATTTCAAAAAAATGCGCAAACAATATTATAAATCACAATAATTAACAACTTAAAAAATTTGAAAGATATAAAATATTTGGTTCACTCTCTAAATTATATCAATGCCACTTAAATTGGAATAGAAGAAAAGTATTATAAATCACAATAATTAAAAATTTAAATTATTTTAAAAATATAATTGACTATCAAGGAGAGTAATGTACTCCCTCTATTTAAAAAAGAATGACCCCTTTCCTTTTTTGGCAATACTTTAATTTCAACTTTCCACATGACATGTTTAGAACAAGATTAAAGGACATTTTGGTACATTTGACATAACTTTAATTTAAGTTCACAAGATTCAAAAGTCTTCTTTATTTTCTTAAACTTTAAACGGAGCGAGTATATTTTTTAAAAACTACATAAAAATACTATAAATTACAATAATTAACAGCTTAAAATATCTTAAACCATATTAAAAGTATGATTAATTATCTAAATTATATTTTTGTCGCATAAATTGAGACAAAAAATAACATATATTGAACCCGTATTATCTAAAAAACTGTAATATAGGCTCATCGAATTTTTCTATTCACACTCTTTACTAATTTATACATTTGTAGAGTTTAATTTTGATTGTGAATTAAATTTTTAAAATAAAATTATAATTGAATAATAAATTACAATATCTGACAACTTAAAATATTTTAAGAGTATATACAACAATTACTTTGAAAAATAAATTTATTTAAATTTTAAAATTCAAAAGTTGTTACATTAATTAATATGGTTATTGTTATAATATTATATTAGAATAGATATTGAGTTTGTGCTTTGCACAGGCTGTGGTGACTAGTATAAATATAAGGAAACGTGAGAAAGGGGTTAGTGCATATTTCTTGCATGAATGTACCATAATAAGTTCAATTTTCCTTGGGTTCTGAGTTTTCAACAAGATGTAAATACTTCAACATATGCCTAATTCCATGCATGTGATGCATGCTATTAACTTGGTGTGATCACAATTGCTTAAACTCAACTGTAGCTTCCAAATACCTAGTAGTCTATAACTCCCTAATATAGACTCTCCCAAAATAATCCATATGAACCACAAATAAAATAAGTTCCTTATCCATAAACACAGTCAACATAGGATAAATCTGTATTTGAAGTTGAAATAGCATCTACCTAATCTATTTTTGACTCCTTTCCTTATTCAATCGTAATTGATTCCTACAGAGTAAATAGTAGTATCAAATATTGGAACTTGGAAGCAACTTAACAACTCAAACATTTTCTTCATTTCTTAGCATACACTACGAAATAGCTCTCTTAGCGGTAATAAACATGCATTTTAACAAATCAAAGAGTGCTAAAGTTTTTGCCGGTATTGGCTAATTGTCATTAGATACAAGGGAATAATTGGCAAAGAAGGAACCCTCCAAAACTAATTTGCCAAATACCCACTTAATTTTTTATTTTTTTATTTTTTAGGTTTAGGGTGTAAAAAGTGAGAAAAAGTGAAAAAAGTGGGGCCCACACGTGGGCCAAGGGACCAATTCATCAATTTTACAACTTCACAAATTTAATATAATACACCTAACACCCTCCACTTATTCCAATATTAAAAAAAAAAAAAAAAACCTCTCTCTCCTCTTCAATTATCAACTCCCACTTTTGAAGCTACTTCTCCCAAAAAACGCCATTGTCGTTTCAGCTTCTTCTCCAGATGCTAAGGGGTGGTTGTTGCTTCGCAAGGTTAGTTAAAATGAAGTTTCGATCATTTCTAGATCCATTTAAAAGGTTTTTTTGCTAATCGATTCGTAGTGAAGTAAGATTTTTTTTTTCGAATTTGGTGTTTTGGTTTAGTCGTATTTTTTTTAGCAACGAAGTGTTGAATAGTGGGATAATTGTTGTTTGAAGAGTTGTTTTGGCACTTTGATTTGAATAGCGACCTGTTTCTATCCGTAGATCCGCGGTCTATCGTAGACCCGTGGTCTATGAAATGAGAATGCCCTAGATTGAAATCAATTTTGAGACGCATGAAATTCTTTTAAAACATGATTGCTGAAATAGTGAAAATTGAAATATAAATAGCTAATTAGTTTGATTAGGTGCACTAGTTTAATTTTTAGCAATTGTTGTGTTTTGATTTCGCATACTGGATTTTGGTTCAGTTATTGTATGTTTGTGTAGTGAACTGTTTAATGGTGGGGTGTTTGTTAATTTTTTTAGGGGATTTTCATTTGAGCATTGAGTTATTTCTGTTGATAGACTTGTGATCTATGAACTGAAAATGAGAGATTTGTTCTTCAGGTGTAGATTGTGTTGAAAATGGGTAAAAAAATCATCATTCCTAAACGCAAAACTAGTACCACTGGTAGCAGTAGAAAAAAAAGAGCTGAGGCAGTTGGAAATGTCTCAAAAAGAAAGAAAATTAAAGAGTCGATGTCCGAATCAGATTCGGAGTTAAAGGAGATAAGTGAGTACGTCGATTCTAATAAAGATGTTGCCAAGCGGAGTGTCAGTGGTGACAGTGAAGAGAGCGAGGGAAGTAGGAGTAATTGTGATGATGGGGATAATGATTCCTTTTCCGTGCCATATCTTTCAAGGTGCATTTTCGTCGAGCAGTATGACCTTCGAACTATAATTGACGAGGTCGGATCTTTCCCGGTAAAGATATCGGTCAGATCAAGAATGACTGCTTATCAAGAATTTAAGCAAGTTCTTATTGACCAAGAATTGAAGAAAAGATTCAAGCGATCCTATTTTGGACACCTGAGAAACCTGTTGGAATATGTCAAGTTCAATAGGCAGTTGGTTCATTATTTGTTGTTGCGACACATCAGGAATGATAAGATGCGTCATGAGATGTGGTTCTGCGTTAATAGCAAGCCTTTCTGTTTTGGCTTGAAAGAGTTTTGTTTGATCACGGGGCCGAACTGCTCATCATACCCTAGTGAATCAAAAATGAAGAAGGTGTTAGCAAAGGAGGACAATTTTTGTTTTAAGGTGACGAAAAATAAATGTAACACCCCGTAAATTTTTTCGTACACTTATCGCGATTATATGGAGTCCTAAAGACTTGCGTATGGGTTAAATTAAGTTTATGGTGTTCGAAAGTATCCCGTCAATAGTTGTATGTGTAGGTATTGGAATAAGCTTTCCAACGATATAAAGTTTGCCCAAAACAGAGGAGTATTTCATATAAGCGAGCACATTCGAAATTTCAAAACGGTGGCCGGGAAGCCTGTGAACAGTAATTCTACAAGAAAATTTCTGCAGCTAGGCACTCCAACTTGAGACGATCATAACTCCTTGTACAAAAAGAACTGTGTGAGCTGCTATATATAGACGAAAAGCTCCAAGAGTCTTCTTTCCGATTAAATTGGTTTCATCCAAATCCAACATCTGAGTAAGGAGTTATACTCGTTTTACTTCAGCCTCTCAAAACAGATTTTTGTGAACAGTAAATTAGCAGGAAAATACTGAGGCCTGCCAGTTTTTGGGTCAACTTTGAACGATCATAACTTCCTCAATATAATGAACTGGGCGAGCTACCATATATCAAAAGAAAGATCTTTGAGTCTTATTTCTAATGCAATTGGTTTCATCCAAATCCAACATCTGCGTAAGGAGTTATACGCGTTTTACTTCAGCCTATCAAAATAGATTTTTAGGGTCAACTTCAAACGATCATAACTCCTTGTACAGGACGAACTAGGTGGCCTAATTTATATGAAATGAAATCCCTTTTAATTATCTTTACAATGATACCAATTTCACCCAAATCAGATATCGGAGCAAAGAGTTATGATCGATTTACTTCAGCCTGTCAAAACTGTCCACTGGGGACAGATTCGGGATTTATTTCAATTTTTAGGGCACAATGGTCATTTTCTATTACCTTTGGACGAAAATTGGTCTTAAAAACCTGCACTTAGCCTCATTTGTATCAGATGTTATCCAATTTTAAGAGAATGTGAAAACCCTAGCCAATTTCAACCTCAAATATTTTGTGATTCAACCGTAGAAAATTCAAATTGGTTCCGTAGTTGTGTTCACCATCTCGAAAGCTTCGAGAAGCACCCCATGGTTATGTAAGGAGGATCCTAAATACAAGAGTTCATTGTTAAGGTATGAATATTGTTTATTCTTGATTCTTATCCATGAATAAGTATTGATAAAGGATTATGAGTATTGTCTTGATGTTGGAAGATAACTAGAAACATAGTTATGAATTGTTGTGTATAAATTGTTAGTAGTAAATTATGGAAGTTGTTGTATTGGATTATGGAGGATGAATTGTGGTGATATATCATTATATTAGTGGTTATGTATGCCTAGTGATCATGTTGGTATTGGATGGTGATTAAGAAGGGAAATAAAGGCTAAGAGTGATGTTGAGGGATATTTCATGAAAATGCATGATATGTGAATGTAATAAGAGTATAAGAGGATGTATGTAGTACTCTTATTGATGATCTAAAGGATTACTTCCTAGACATTATTTGGTGAAGTTAATACCTAAATGGTAAGGTTTGGTTGCTAATACTAGTTTGCCACAAATGACTTATTGTAGATAAGTGTTCGAAGAGTACGGGAAGTCACTTGTATTGAAGTGGTTATATCAAGGTATGTAAGACATACTCTATCTATTCTTTGGCATAAATAATGACCCATGGCACTCTCAAGTAAGCTTCCAACATTGTCCTACGACACATGACACATAATAACATCATATGATCTTCAACACTACCAATTGAACTTGTTTTCACTTTTAAGATGTCCGGCTAGTCAAAAAAATGTCCATATACTATTGTTGACTCCGAAATGGTTTAATGAGGTATCCATGATTCTCTACTTCATCTTCATGATATTGATTACCTATTTACATGTTTTTCCTATTGAGGTATCATGGTTTCAAGTTCCATAAAGTGTGACCACAAAGTAACCAATCTCAAAGATTAATTGAATTAAGAAATGGAATGTCTGTATTTTAAATTGATGATATGATGTATTGTATTAGTACCACTGATCAGTTGGCCATTGTATTATAAAGATTATGTATATATGCTATTCCAGGGGTGGTCCCTGATGTATTGTATTAGTACCACTGATCAGTTGGCCATTGTATGACATATGTTATGTATTGATAAGGATTACGGGAAGTAATGATATGAAAGTAATGTGCAGGTATCCCATCAGTTCTTTTAAGTGTGGTCTACTCATACTGTTTATTCACTGGTATCTGGGTTCTGTTGATCTTTTGTATCTCATCTTGATACTCCCTGCCTTACATACTCAGTACATATTTCCATACTGACGTCCCTCATGGGGGGCCTGTATTCATGCCTGCAGGAACAGGTACTTCAGGTCGTACACCTCCGTAGTAAGAGCCAGGACATTCTATTGTTAGTGGTGAGCTCCAGTTGTTTCGGGGCATCCCAAGTCGTCTCTATATGTACCTTTGGTATTTGTATAAAAGTCTTTTGTGGGCGGGAGTTTGTCCCGACCCCAACTCAGTTGTGTATCTATGTAGAGGCTTTTGTAGACATATTGTACAGCCATAGGAGTGTTTGGTTGATAGACGTGATGACTCTGACGGCCAATTACTGTTCATATATATATTTATGCGTGTCTGCTGGGCTGATACAGGTACTGTTTTCTTCTATTTACAATGAAGTGCTGCCTAAATTTCTAATTTTCATAAGTAATGTGAATGTGAAAGTATAGGTTATGAACGGGTTCTCCCGGGCCTCCTCGGCTATGGGTGCCAGTCCGCTCCAATGGGATTTGGGGTATGACAGAAGTGGTATCAGAGAAGTTCGTCCTAGTGAGTCTACAAAGCCGTGCCTACGTAGAATCTCGTTTATCGGTGTGTTGTGCACCACATCTATAAACAGGAGGCTATTGGACATTTAGGGATTGTTTCCATTCTTCATTTCTTAGATCGTGCAATAGATCCCATATTAGAGATAAAGTCATAATCAATCGCTTAATCTAATTGTTTTTTTTTATTTATTATAGTGACGATGCCAGTTACAAGGAGAAAGAATAAGTGAAAGCGAGTAGATGCAGTGGCCGGAGAAGGTACTAGTAAGTCACCACCGGCACAAGCTGAGCAAAGTGAGTCTCAAGCTGAGCATATATCAGGCGCTTCTTCTCCTCCGGAAGGGCCGTCTATTAATGCTGTTGATCGAGATTTGAGGGATGCAGTACAACTTCTAACGCGTATAGTTGCCGGTCAAGTTCAAGGGCAAGCTATTCCTACCACGGGTTCTAGTGGTATGGATAGAGCAGCTAGCCTTCGGACTCAGGATTTTCTGAAACTGGATCCTCCTACTTTTACCGGATCAGATATTAATGAAGACCCACAGGACTTTGTAGATCAAACCCAAAGGGCTCTAGATGTTATGCATGTATCTGGTAAAGAGATGGTTGAGCTAGCAGCATATAGACTGAAAGGAGAGGCTATATTATGGTACGAGGATTTGAAACGATCTAGGGGTATTGATGCACCTCCAACTACGTGGGGAGAGTTCAAAAATGCATTTATTGATCATTATCTTCCATTTGAGACTCGCCAGGCCCGTGTAGATCAATTCTTAAATCTTCGTCAGGGTAATATGAGTGTAAGGGAGTATAGTCTTCGATTTAACTCCTTGTCTCGGTATGCTTCTAATGTGGTAGCTACTATGGACGACAGAGTTCATCACTATGTGAATAGATTGGAACCATACTTGGTTAGAGATTGTACCATTGCTGCTTTGAACAAGGACATGGATATAGCGAGGATACAAGCTTTCGCTCAGAAGATGGAAGATCAGAGGCAAAGAAGAAGAACCCAGGAATCAGAAAAAGGATATTCTAAGCGGCCCAGAGCTATAGGGCAGTTTGTGGCATCTCAGAGAGGTTTTAAGCCTTCGTTCTCTCATAGATTGCCTAGCCCGTTATCTTCTTATCCTGCAATTAGTGCTCCACCGCAATTTCAAAGGTTCAGAGGTAATCAGTTCGGGCAAAGCAGTGAAAATCAGAGTTCGCGAACAGTGGGGTATCAAGGGCAAGGGAGTATGAGTCAATTGAGACCTCCACGACACCCGTGCCCCATTTGTAGAAAATTTCACTTTGGCGAATGTCGGCTTGGGACGAACAATTGCTTTTGGTGCGGTAAGCCGGGGCATATGGCTAGAGATTGCCCACGCAGGACCACAGGTAGTATAACACGACCTACCGGATCAGCTGTTGCGTCATCTTCGGTGCCTCCTTTGAGTAGGGGTGCACAACCTATGGGTCACGGTAGAGGTGATAGAGGAGCAGCTAGTGCTAGCGGAGCTCAGAACCGTGTGTATGCCCTAGCAAATCGGCAGAATTTAGAGGCTTCTCCAGACGTGGTTACAGGTACGTTGTCCATCTTTGCATTTGATGTGTATGCCTTAATTGATCCTGGTTCTACATTATCGTATGCTACTCCTTTGGTTGCGGGAAGGTTCGGGAGAACACCCGAATTATTAGCCAAGCCATTTGAAGTATCAACGCCAGTGGGGGAATCTCTTATAGCTAGGAATATTTATCGAAATTGTGTTGTGAATATTTGTGGTCGTGATACGATGGCCGATTTTGTTGAGTTAGAAATGGTAGATTTTGATGTTATTATGGGCATGGATTGGTTAGCGTCTTGTTATGCTACAGTAGATTGCCGTTCTAAGAAGGTATATTTCCATTTCCCAAATGAGGCAGTCCTTGAATGGAAGGGTAATGTTGGCGCGCCGAGAGGTAGATTTATTTCTTACTTTAAGGCAAGAAAAATGATTTCCAAGGGGTACATATACCATCTGGTTAGAGTAAGGGATATAGAGGCAGAGCCGCCAACTTTTCAGACCGTTCCGGTTGTGAATGAATTTCCTGATGTATTTCCTGAAGAACTACCAGGTTTACCTCCTGAACGAGAAGTGGAGTTTGGTATTGATTTGTTGCCAGACACACAGCCAATCTCAATTCCTCCTTATAGAATGGCACCAGCAGAGTTGCGAGAATTGAAAGAGCAACTGAAAGACTTGCTAGAGAAGGGATTCATCAGGCCTAGTATGTCCCCTTGGGGAGCACCAGTATTGTTTGTGCGTAAGAAAGATAGTTTGCTGAGGATGTGTATTGACTATCGGCAATTGAATAAGGTGACTATCAAGAATAAATACCCCCTTCCCCGAATTGATGATTTATTTGACCAGTTGCAGGGTGCCCAGTGTTTTTCCAAGATTGACTTGAGATCAGGCTATCATCAAGTGAGAGTCAAGGATAAAGATATACCCAAGACAGCTTTCCGAACACGGTATGGTCATTATGAATTCCTGGTTATGTCATTCGGGCTGACAAATGCACCCGCAGTTTTTATGGATCTGATGAATAGGCTGTTTAAGCTGTTTCTAGATGTGTTCGTGATAGTTTTCATAGATGATATTCTGGTCTACTCTAGATCAGAAGAGGACCATGTTAATCACTTAAGGCAGGCGTTGCAGATTCTTCGTGATCGTAAGATGTATGCGAAGTTTTCTAAATGTGAGTTTTGGCTCAAGTCAGTGGCATTTTTGGGCCATATTGTATCCAGTGAAGGCATAAAAGTTGACACTCAGAAGATTGAGGCTGTGAAGAATTGGCCAAGACCCACGACGCCTACGGAGATTCGTAGTTTCCTCGGGTTGGCAGGTTATTATAGAAGGTTTGTTGAAGGTTTTTCTTCTATTTCTGCACCTTTGACTAAGTTGACGCATAAAGCCTCCAAGTTTCAATGGAATGATGCCTGTGAAAAGAGTTTCCAGGATCTGAAGAGCAAGTTGACTTCTACACCGGTATTGGTACTTCCTGAAGGCACAAAAGGGTATGCAGTGTACTGTGATGCTTCGAGAATTGGCTTAGGATGCGTACTAATGCAACATGGTAGAGTAATAGCCTATGGCTCTAGACAGTTGCGACCTCATGAGAGGAATTATCCCACGCATGATCTTGAGCTAGCTGCAGTTGTATTTGCTTTGAAGATATGGCGCCACTACTTATATGGGGTTCATGTTGACATATATACCGATCATAAGAGCCTGCAATATATCTTCAGTCAGGAAGATCTAAACTTGAGGCAGCGGAGATGGCTTGAATTGTTGAAAGATTATAATGTTGATATCTTGTATCATCCAGGGAAAGCAAATGTGGTAGCGGATGCACTGAGTCGTAAGTCTAAAATGGCATCTATAGAAAAGCAGGGGATGATTAAGGATCTTTACCAACTAGCTAATTTGGGAGTTCGACTTCTCGAAACTCCAGATGAAGAGGTTATTGTACGTAATGCAGCGGAATCTTCATTGATAGCTGAAGTGAAAGAGAAGCAGTATGCAGATCCAATTTTATTGCAGCTTAAGGAGGATGTGCAGAGTGGCACGACAAAGGCATTTGAGCTTACGCGAGAAGGAGTGCTTCAGTGTAAGAATCGTTTATGTGTACCTGATGTAGTTGAGCTAAGAAAGAGAATTATGATAGAAGCACACTGTTCAAGGTATTCCATCCATCCAGGGTCGACTAAGATGTATCAAGATTTGAAAGCAATATATTGGTGGAATGACATGAAGAAGAATATTGCCGAATTTGTAGCTGAATGTCCGAATTGTCAAAGAGTCAAAGTAGAACACCAGAAACCCGGTGGTTACATGCAATGTATAGATCTTCCAGTCTGGAAGTGGGACAAGATCAATATGGATTTCATCACGGGTTTGCCTCGTACATATCGGAAGTTTGATTCCATATGGGTGATCATTGATAGGCTTACCAAATCTGCGCACTTCTTACCAGTTAAGACAACTTATACGGCGGAAGAGTATGCGAAGTTGTATATTAAGGAGATCGTTCGGTTACATGGAGTTCCAATTTCCATTATATCAGATCGAGGAGCACAATTTACCGCGAATTTCTGGAAGTCTTTTTAAAGGAGTTTGGGGACACAAGTAAATCTAAGTACGGCTTTTCATCCTCAAACGGACGGACAAGTGGAACGTACCATCCAGACACTTGAAGACATGCTACGAGCATGTGTATTAGATTTCAAAGGCAACTGGGATGATCACCTACCTCTTATCGAGTTTGCCTACAATAATAGCTATCATTCAAGTATCAAAATGGCACCATATGAAGCATTGTATGGAAGAAAGTGTAGATCGCCAATAGGATGGTTTGAAGCAGGTGATGCGGTCTTATTTGGACCGGATCTTGTTTATCAAGCAATGGAGAAGGTTAAAGTGATCCAAAAACGGCTTGCAACAGCTCAAAGTCGACACAAATCTTATGCGGATGTTAGAAGAAGAGGACTTGAGTTTTCTATCGACGATTGGGTATTCTTGAAAGTATCACCAATGAAAGGAGTGATGAGGTTTGGCAAGAAAGGAAAGTTAAGTCCACGATACATAGGTCCGTATAAGATCATTCAAAGATTTGGACAAGTTGCTTATGAGTTAGAGCTACCTCAAGAGCTCTCAGCAGTTCATCCCGTATTTCATGTTTCGATGCTTCGCAATTACATCGGAGATACATCGCACATCACTACTACGGAAGATGTACAAATTACAAAAGATCTCACTTTTGAAAAAATGCCTATTGCTATTCTTGATCGCCAAATTAAAAAGATAAGGAATAAAGAGATAGCATCGGTAAAAGTACTTTGGAGGAATCAACAAGTTGAGGAGATCACATGGGAAGCCGAGGAAGCGATGAAGATTAAGTACCCTTACCTATTCAACGATGAGGAGGAAGTTCATGAGACGGAAGGAGAACAATAACAAGTAAGTGTTTGTTTTTATGCAAGGATGTTATGATGATGAATATGTTAATTGTAAGCTTGGACATGTCTTAATTGAGTAACTATGCTAACATTCGAGGACGAATGATCTTAAGGGGGGGATAATGTAACACCCCGTAAATTTTTTCGTACACTTAAATATAAATGTTCTCCTATTTTTTTGTATCTTCTTCCTAAATTGGAAAATACTATTTTTATTTTTGATCCTTCGTGATTTTCATATATTTTTTCATCTATTATAAATTTTTCTTTATTCATTTTATTGTGAATAGTTCATGTTGATATATATATTCTAAACTATCTATTTGGGATTCTAATTTTGATATTTCATCTTTTTGTATATTTATTGAATTTTTACTAACTCCGGCAAATATATTATAATGTAATCTTTCTTTTCTTATTTTTAATTCTTTACGTTTTTCAGAGATAAATTGTTTTAATTCTTTGTATTTTTTCTCTTTATTCATTTGAATTATATTTATAATATTTTGGTGGATATCTAAATCTAATTTTGTCATAATTAGGTGGTATATGTCTCATTCTTCTAGATTTTAAATGGATTATTAATTTTGCTTCAATACTAGATATTAATGTGATTAAATAGGATAATCTTTGTGGATTTTCTTTTGTTTTATTTAAACCTATATATTCTGAATAATTACTAACTAAATTTTCTTTAATTTTTCTAAAAGCTTCTTTATTTTTAAATGGTCTTCTCATAATTAATTTATATAATAAATCTATTTATAAATCTCTTTATCAGCTTAGTTATCCGCACCCCCCTCCAAATGGTATCAGAGCACAGTAATTTGAAAGATACGGAAGTGATATACGTGTTAGAAAAATTAGTTAAGTTAGATTTAAATTTAGTTAAGTTAGATTTAAATTTAGTTAAGATTAGATTTAGTTATTTATTAAATAAATTATGAGAAGACCATTTAAAAATAAAGAAGCTTTTAGAAAAATTAAAGAAAATTTAGTTAGTAATTATTCAGAATATATTGGTTTAAATAAAACAAAAGAAAATCCACAAAGATTATCCTATTTAATTACATTAATATCTAGTATTGAAGCAAAATTAATAATCCATTTAAAATCTAGAAGAATGAGACATATACCACCTAATTATGATAAAATTAGATTTAGATATCCACCAAAATATTATAAACATAATTTAGATGAATAAAGAACAAAAATACAAAGAATTAAAACAATTTATATCTGAAAAACGTAAAGAATTAAAAATAAGAAAAGAAAGATTACATTATAATATATTTGCCGGAGTTAGTAAAAATTCAATAAATATACAAAAAGATGAAATATCCAAACTAGAATCACAAATAGATAGTTTAGAATATATATATCAACATGAACTATTCACAATAAAATGAATAAAGAAGAATTTATAATAGATGAAAAAATATATGAAAATCACGAAGGATCAAAAATAAAAATAGTATTTTCTAATCTAGGAAGAAGATACAAAAAAATAGGAGAACATTTATATTTAATGTTAGAAAAAGAAGAATTAAAATTAGAAGATAAATTAACAGCAATGGTAAGAATAGAAAAAGAAAATGAAGAGATAGATAGAAAAAAGGAAATAGAAAAAATTAAACAACAATCTACGGAAGAAATACGAAAAATAGAAGAAACTAAGAATAGTAGAATTGCTGAATTAGAAAAAGAATTAAAAATGTTAAAAGATTTATACGAACAAAGACAAAACGAAAAAGAAGCAATAGATAAAGAACAAAAATTAATAAACGAGATAAACCAATTTAAAGAAAAATTAGAAATAAATAATATAGAGGTAGAAGAAACGGATAATTATGATTCAGAAGATAGTGAAACATATACGGAAATATTAACAAATATAAAAGATTTAGAAATTAACGAAAAACAAGAAAGAATTAATCAGGAAAACTTGGAAAATAATAATACAGAAATAAATACTCTTGACAAAAAAGAAGATGAAAATCTAATACCCAAAACAACAGAAATAAGAAAACCTATATATTACAAAAATAAATTTAAAAGATATAATGAATATGACAAATGGACACCAAAACAAATAGTTAATAAAAATTATAACTTTTTAGATCTAGACTGTGTAATAGATACAGAAAAAACAATACAATTATGGATAGGATATATGACAAAACAATTATTAGATAATAATATAAACATAACAGATGCACCAGAATACATAGAAAAAACACTAATAGGATCAGTAAAATTATGGTTTACAAATTTAACTGAAAATAGTAAGAAAGTATTGAGAGCTAATAAACCTATGGAAGGAGCAGCATCAACAACAACAAAATTAACACCTATAGAATTATTGAAAAAATATGAAACAGCTATAAAAGATGAATTTGGTAGTATAACAACATTAGAAGAAGAACAAGATGAAGAAAAAGATACAAATAGGAATTTAATGATAAAATTAACAATATGTAATATGTGTTATATAGATGAATATACTTGCGCATTTAAAGAATATTATTATAAAGGAGCATATAGTATAGAAGAAAGTAAAGAAATAAGAAAATTATATTTTAATAAATTACCCGAACCATTTAGTTCAAAGATAATAAAAAGTTGGGAAGAAGCAAAAATAGTAGATACATTAGGAGCTAGAATAAAATTTTTACAACAATGGTATAGAAAGCTATGTGAAAAATATAGAGAAGAATTAAAAATGGAAAAAACATTAATAAGAAATTTAGCATGTTGCAAAAATAAAATAGCACCTCAATTTGGATGCGAAGAAAGATATTATAAGAAAAGAAAAAGACATAAGAAATATAAGAAATATAAAAAATCAAAATATAAATATAAGAAACCAAGAAAAAGATATTATGTTAAAAATTATAAAAATAAAAGACCATATAGAAAGAAAAAATCTATAAAAGAATGCACATGTTATAATTGTGGAAAGTTAGGAAATTTAGCTAGAGATTGTAAATTACCTAAAAATCCAAAAAATAAACAAATATCCGAAATAAAAATAGAAAATACAGAATATATGCAAATAGATTATATAGATTATGAACTAGAAAGTGAAGATAGTATATATGAAATTTCAGAAAACGACACAGATACTGAAATAGATAGTGAGATAGAGGAATCAAATGACTGAAGAAGATATAAAAATAATAACAAAGGAAGAATATTTAAATGATGAAGGAACAAAACAAAAGATAATATTTGACAGTAATATATTTGATGAAATAAAAGAAAAAGAGTTAGATTTAAGTGTAGAAAAAATATTTAAAATACCAACAATAAAAAATATATTTAGTAGGAAAAAAGATGAATATTATGTAGTATGTCAAAAAGAACATGTAATAGACTGTAGATATGCAAAAGGAAAAGCTAGTATACCAGTAGTAACAAAAAGAATAATTAATAAAGAAATAAATAATATAAAAAGTAAAGGAGATCCAATAAAATACGTACACCTTGGAGGTACAGAAATATTAATAAAAGCATGTTTTAGAGAAGGAATAGATACCCCGATAGAATTATATTTAGCAGATGATAGAATTATAAAACCTATAGAAAAAAGCATAATAACTGCCGTGAAAGGAAATTTAATATACCAAAAATTTAAATTTATAATAAGTGCAAATTATTCAGTAGCAGTAACAGATAGAAATATAGATAAATCATTAGTATTATATTGGAAGATATCAGGAATAGAATTAACCCAGGAAGTAAAATATTTACAGCAAGATGTAAAAATTTATATGTATTAACAACAAAACATAAAATAACAGGGAAAAATAAGATTAATAAAATACAAATAGATAGCCCATTTGAACAAATTGTAAAAACAATAGATTATAATGACTATAGCTATAGAGACATAGATATAGAAGAAAATTTAGAAATAGTAAATGATAGAATAAGTACAACGAAAAGAATAGCTAATGAAAAACCAGAGTCATCGAGCTCATCGAAAAGAACAAGTTATGAAACAAATTCAATAAGTAATTTAAACCAATATTACATAACAGGAAAAATAAACGAAAAAGAACATTTAATATTATTAAATACAGGACAAGAAGAAAATTATATAGCAAAATATCTAGTAAAAAATGAAGAAATAAAAACTGATAATGATATATGCCCAGATCTACCGAGAAGTTTAATAAATAATAAAGATATAGCAGAAAAAGAAATAATAATAGGAGGAATTAGAAAAATAAAAATAGAATTTGAGGTAAAAGAAGAAATGCAAAAAGCAGATATAATATTAGGAATAAAATGGTTAGAACAAGTAAAACCATATAATATAGAACATACACAATTAGCCATAACATATAATAGGGAAAGATTATTTCTAAGAAGAGCCTTAACATAAAATGAAAATATATGTATTAATGAAGATAGTAGTGGAAGGATATTACAGTAGATATTATACGCCTATGATAGATACAGGAGCAGAAGCTAATTTATGTAGATATAATTGCTTACCAGAAAGTAAATGGGATAAATTAAAAATACCAATAGTAGTTAAAGGATTTAATAATGAAGGAAGCTTAATTACTTATAAAGCTAGGAATGTAAAAGCACAAATATGGGATAAGATATTGACAATAGAAGAAATTTATAATTATGAACTAACATCAAAAGATATACTTTTAGGAATGCCATTTTTAGATAAACTATACCCACATATAATAACTAGGAACGATTGGTGGTTCACAACACCATGTAAACAAAAAGTAAGAGCAAAAAGAGTTAATAACAAAATAAAAAAGAAAACTGATTGGATAAAAGGAAGTGAAAAAATTACACAAAAGTTAGAAAATATAAAAACCACTGAAGATACAATAGAATTAGTAGTATTCTCGATAAATAAAACAGAAATAACTATATTTTCAATAAATAAGATAGAAATAGTTAAGAAAAAACTAGAACAATTATATAGCGAAGATCCATTAAAAGGATGGGAAAAACATAAAACTACCATAAAAATTGAATTAATAGATAAAAATAGTATAATAACCCAAAAACCATTAACATATAATTTTGATGATTTAAAAGAATTTAAAATGCATATAGATGAATTATTAGAAAAACAATATATACAAAAAAGTAATAGTAAACATAATAGTCCAGCATTTATAGTAAATAAACATAGTGAACAAAAAAGAGGAAAAAGTAGAATGGTTATTGATTATAGAAATTTAAATGCAAAAACTATAACATATAATTATCCAATACCAAATAAGATATTAAAAATAAGACAAATACAAGGATATAATTATTTTAGTAAATTTGATTGTAAATCAGGATTTTACCACCTAAAGTTAGAAGAAGAATCTAAAGAATTAACCGCATTTACAGTACCACAAGGATTTTACGAATGGAATGTATTACCATTTGGATATAAAAATGCACCAGGTAGATATCAACATTTTATGGATAATTATTTTAAACAATTACCTAATTGCATAGTATACATAGATGATATATTATTATATACAAAAACTAAAGAAGAACATATAAAACTATTAGAACAATTTACAGACATAATAGAAAGATCAGGAATAAGCCTAAGTAAAAAGAAAGCTGAAATTATGAAAAACCAGATAGAATTTTTAGGAATACAAATAGATAAAAGTGGAGTAAAAATGCAACAACATATAGTACAAAAAATAATAAATTCGAAAGAAGAATTAGATACAAAAAAGAAATTACAATCATTTTTAGGATTAGTAAACCAAGTAAGAGAATATATTCCAAAATTAGCAGAAAATCTAAAACCACTACAGAAAAAATTAAAAAAGGATATAGAATATAATTATAATGAAGAAGATAAAAAACAAGTCCAAAAAATAAAATTACTTTGCAAGGAATTACCAAAACTACAATTTCCGGATGAAAATAGAAAATTTACATACATAGTAGAAGCAGATGCCAGTGAATATAGTTACGGAGGAGTACTTAAATATAGATATGAAGCAGAAAAAATAGAACACCATTGTAGATACTACTCAGGTACGTTCAACGAGACAGAAATAAAATGGAAAATAAATAGGAAAGAATTATGTTCATTATATAAATGTTTGTTAGCATTTGAGCCATATATTGTATATAACAAGTTTATTGTGCGAACAGATAATACACAGGTACGCTGGTGGATAACAAAGAAAATACAAAATTCAGTTACAACAAAAGAGATTCGGAGACTAGTTTTAAACATATTAAATTTTACATTTATAATAGAAGTAATTAGTACTAACAAAAATGTTATTGCAGATTACATATCAAGACAAAGCTACGCAAACTGAAATGATAGAAGAAAATATACATGAAAAGATACTCAACGCCCTGACTATGCTTTCATTGAAAGTAGACAGTATGGGTACTGAGATAGAAAAGCTAAAGCTAAAGACTAGTGAAGATAATCTGAAGTCTATAGCTATGAATCAGATAACTTAGCAATGTGCAGAGCTATGTCGATCGGAAGACAATAAAATTCCAGAGCTAGAAGGAGATGTTGGGATACTCCATAAAACCCATAACGCTTATCAATCTACTTCTGCAGGTACAAGCAAAGGAGTTAGAAAAAATATGAACTTAAATAAGCTATTTGACAAGCCATATACACCAAATATACCAAAAGACCCTATGTTTACACCCCCACAAGTTACCACATATCGAGAAAGCCTAAACCAAGACAAAAAGACATACAACTACACAACCCGCACATATATAGAAAATATCTACAACGTACAAACTTTCTTAAATAGCAACCCAAAAGCTACAAATATCCAAGAACCAGATACGAACTATATAACCCAGAAATTAACCGGATATAACAAGCTAATTGCCTTACCCAAAACTAGACCCAGCTTAGTAAAAACTTGCTACGAATATGGATTACTTAGTACCGTATATACCACAGACGGAACTGAGATATCTACTATACCCGAGATATATGAAGCATTTACCACATTTAAAAGAATAACCAAAGGTACTTTATTTTTTATAAAAATCTACACGGCTCCAGCAGAGATATTATTCGACGAAGTTAAGAAACCTATACAAGTTGTAAAAATAGGAATGACAAGAGATATGATTATACTGCAAGATATTGGTACACAGCCAGAGATACCCAGAATCGAGATACCAAAATTTTATGCGAATAAAAGAGTTATCGGACTATCTACGATTTTACAAGAACTAGCAAATACATATTGTAATCAAAATCCTATATGGAGTTATTATTCAAGAAACCATGTACTAATATATTCAAACTCAAAAGAGCTACGAGAAACAGATATGGAAACAATTAGGCAATGGATTATGACGTTGCTTAAACCAGAGACAGAACCTATCGCCAGAGCTATTAAAGAAAAATTTATTTCAGAAGAATTATTGACCAGATATTGCAAAACTATTGGACACAAATACCCAGACCACAAATGTTCAAAATATAATGGAGGAGATAATGACGTCCCAGCAGTACAGTTAGAATAAAAATAAGGACGACAGCTGGAAAGATAAGAACAGAGCAATAATGGAGATATAACAGATATGACAAAATAGACGGAAGACTTATTTGCAGATATGACAGATAGACGGAAGACTTATTTACAAAGTTGTTACATAAAAGATAATATTAGCTTTGTAGCATTTATTGTACAATTAATGTAGAGAAAAAATTTCAAAGTAGGTTAGGTAAGAAAGACTTTTTCAAGTCTTTTAGTTTCTTTTTTCTTTAGTTTTAAGTGTTTTTTACGGATGTAAAGACTTTATGTACATTTCTCATTCTATAAATAAGAACTCAGGAAGCATTGCAGAGGCAAGCTTTCCTACATTCAGCAAAAATACTCTCTCCATTCCAATTCAAAAATATTTAGCCCAGTTAATTAAATATATACACTGCAATGGAAAAAGCTATGGAACAACAAACCTCAGAAATATCAAAGCTACCGGAACAGGTATATCTATTTACTATTATGAATAGCTAAATTCATAATTCCCGACAATCATGATATGATAAAATAAATTCATATTAGTTACTTTATAGTAGAATTATTCGAAAAATAATATGTTAAGAAGTTTATTAGCAAAGTGGAAACGGAGAAAAATCCCAAGGAACTATGCCATCCTAAAGGTGAAACCAATGAGGCAAGAAGCCGTGGCGGGGAGTAACCAAAGTCGAGGCGCTGTTTAAGGGAGAATATCCGAATTACCATGCTAGTAGTGACCGAAGAACATGTTATTTAAGAATAATCTAGTATATAGTAATCTGAGATGACTATATTTTATTATGTATATGATTGCAGGGAATATTTTGAAAAAGCAATTTTATGATAATGAATGATAATATATCTGCTGTCATGGTAGATAAATTTAAGATACTTATTTTGTATGCACTTAGAGATATAGATGTTGCAGATATAAGAAAAGTTATATTAGAAAAAGCATATGAAAAAAATTATACGGATAGAATAAATTATATACCACACATACCTAACTACTCTTATAAATATTTATTATGTTAAAATTACGTAGGATTTTTAAAGATACGCAAAAAATACAGTTACTAGAAAAACAGATAAAAATAAATATAGACAAATACATGGAAAATAAAAAATATATAAAATCTCTTAATAAAAATATGCAAAAACTACTAAGTCTAAAACAAATAGCTATAAAATATCAATTTTAAAAAATAGCCCATTTAGACTACCTTAGAATTTTAACCTTATATATACTTAAGGATATAGAAATAATAGATATTAAGAAAATAATATTAGAAGAAGTAATAAACTACGAAATTGAAATGATAAATGCCACAGCACAAATATACGAAGACATTTACCCAGAAGGATATTATTCAGACCAAGATTGTGGATGTTAGAATATATTAGAAAAACTAGAGAAAACCAAGATAATCTAAATAACGAAATTAATTACAGAAACCGAATTAGAAAAATAATGGAAGATCTAAAAGAAAAGTTAATATGGATAGAAAAAACCTTAGAAAATTTAGAAAAAAGCACATGTAACAGTTTATATAATATAAAAAACTCACTACGAGAAGAACAACACAAAATAATAAATGACATAGAAAATCTAGAATTAGATATACACTATAGTACAGAAAGAATAAGTTATTACACAGAAATTTGTAACTCAGCAATTACTACAGGATAAAATAATAAGCTAAAAATTAATGAATACCTCTTACAAAAAGAATAATTTATTAAAACAAAATCTAAGAAATAACCACGTACAAAAAAGAATAGATTCATCAGTTATAATAAATCTATTTATAAATCTCTTTATCAGCTTAGTTATCCGCACCCCCCTCCAAATGGTATCAGAGCACAGTAATTTGAAAGATACGGAAGTGATATACGTGTTAGAAAAATCCTTTCCCCCAAAAAAATCAAAAATTAAAAAGCCCAAAATTTTTCTCTAAAATTTTCAAACCTAATCAAATAATCTACTCTTCCTACCAATTTAAACGCCTAGATCTCTTTCCCCTCTTCCCACTTCATTTTTTTCTTTGCCTCCTTTCATCCCTTTTTACCCTCACCTTTGCTTATCTTAGTTTATGGTTCCATTTGAATTTTTATGTGTAATATTTTGCTTATCAACTTTTTATTTTTATAGGTTCTTACAACATGAAATTCTTCAAGTAGATGAGATAAATTTTTATAGTATAAGTATTGCATTGGATTTTATATATTTTTGTTAATGTAAAGGTAATTTTTTTTATATGCATGTGTTCTGAACGTTGATATTTTTTATTCGTGGGATTATACTGATTATGTTATTATTTTTGTATTGACATTTGAGATCTACATCTACATATTCTAAGTTGCTTTGCACTTTTTCTTGTTTTTATTTGTTAAAACTTAAGTAAAAAATTATATAATACATACATATTTTTTCTCCTTGAAATTCTACGTATACACACATTTACATATATAATTGGTTGGTCTTGATTTTCTTGGCGCTAATATATTTTATCATTATTGATAAGCATATTAATGAAAAAGGAGCAAGTAAATGACAAATTAGGACGAATGTTGATCAGTTAAGGTGCACTTGAAGGCCTTGAAAGGAGAGATAGAATAAGACTATGCTGCTTTAAACTCAAACAAGACTATATCTGAAAAGAATTGTATATTGTGACTATTCTTAAAATTGTAAAATATAATTATATGTAACTTGACAGATGTATTGAAATCTCAAAAAATGAATTCATAACTTCTTTATGTAACTTCTATGACGAACAAAGCTAGTGAATATTCTTTAATTTGTAATATGTAAATTTTAATTTCTTTAGTCATATTAAGAAATTTTTTGATTAATAATATTTATGGTTGAATTCTTCAATTTATAGCAATTAATATTGTAGTTTAGCCACAACCTATATATTATTAAAAAATGGCTATGCATTTTCAATTTTAATACAAAAAAATTAGCTACGGTTTCTATATTTCATAGCAAAAAGAATAAATTTTTAGCCATGTATAGAAATATTTGTGGCAAATATTTTAGTTTATAGCTATATATTTTCTAATTCGTAACTAAATACAAATATTGTTATCAGAAAAATGAAATATAAAATAGCCACAATTTTTTAATTTTCATAGCAAATAAATCAAGTTTTTTGCCACAATAGAACATAGTGTGGCTATATATAAGAATTGCTATAGATTTTATTTATTATGGCAATAAGGTAAAACTTTTTGCTACAAGTATATAATCCGTAACAAGAACATTTTATCAACACAGCTACAACACAATATCTTTTGTAGCTGTAAGTATTACTACTTAGCCACTGATCATGTAACCTCTGTAGCTAATTTTTAGTTAAGTCGCTTCTTGCTAAGGATGCTACGGAAGAAAAACATTATGGCTAAAGTATTTAGCCATGAAAATTTTTATATTTAGTTACGAGGTATTTTGTCGCTATACATGTCTTATTTTGTAGTGTTATTATTATATGTTTAATTAAAAGGGTTTTATTAGTTATATCATTTTCTAAATTAACTTGTTGGTATTTATATTAATAACTTTGTTGATTCTTGTATCCTCTGGCTAATTAGGAAAGACTTATTTAACTCAGAATATTCTCTAATTAATCAGGGAAGTGTTTGTTTAATCCTGGGGTAATATTTCACATTGCTGAAATAGTTTCTTAGGACAGTGCCTAGCACGACTCAACTATAATTAATATATTACTTAAAATCATATCGATATAATATTTATTTAATATTCAATATTATTAACTTGTTAATTAAGAAGCAATTATATTATTGTTCTATTTATTATACTTAAAATCATATCGATATAATATTTATTTAATATTCAGTATTATTAACGTGTTAAGAAGCAATTATATTACTGTTCTAGTTATTATATTGATTATAATATTATTATTGAAGCAATAATATTATTATGCATTATTATATCATTGTACTGCTATTATTATATTATTATTATTATGTTAACAGTTAAATAATATTGTTATTATTATTTTACGGTTGTTCCCAACAAGCACAAGGTAAAGCTCCAATATAGTATCAAACATTTGAAAGCATTGATCGAGTCTGTCGGAGAAGTTCTAACTTTTGGAGTAAATGGGAATCTGAAGGTCGCAAAACAGTTATTTTTCAATGCTTATTATAACACAACTAGGTGTCAACAGTTGTCAACTCCATGTGACTGCATATGTTGAATAGTTATCTGAAGTCCTCTTTTCCCAGATCCCCAACATGACCAAATACGAAGGAAAACCTAATTAACTTCTATTGAAGTCTAAAAGTCACATAGAGTTGGGACATTTTACATCATCATATATCTGTACCATCCTAAAGTCCACTTTTGTTTGGGTTCTTAGTTTTCAACAAATTGTAAATACTTTAACATGTGTTTAATTCCATGCATGTGATGCATGCTATTGACCTTGTGTGATCAGAATTGCTTAAACTCAACTATAGCTCCCAAATACCTAGTACCCTACAATTCCCTAATATAGACTCCCCCAAAATAATCCACATGAACCACAAATTAAATAAGCTCCTTGTCCAAACAATATATGGTCAACTTAGGATAAATCTATTCGAACTTGAAATAGTATACATCTAATCTACCCGCTTCGGTCATTTTTATTTATCAAATTTGAACTTGGCACACCCACTAAAAAAAATAATTATTAAAATAACTATTTTACCATAATATCCCTACTAATTGATGGTTATTATTGTATCTTGAAATTAGTTTAGAAAATGAACAACTAATGTTAAAAGGCAAAATAGAAAAAAAAGTTGTTTTTTCTTGTAATATCAAAAATGTCAAGTAAAAGTGAATCCACTTAGGAAATTAGTAACAAGTAATTCTGGACAGAGGGAGTATTAATTCTTGACATAGTTCCTAATTCAACTGTAACTAATTAATTCCATGCATGTAATGTTTTATTGCCAAAAATTGGCTACAGAAATCACTAGCAGGTAAAAGTTCCAATTTAGTATCAAATATTGGAATTTTTGATCAAAATAAGCCATTTTTTGAACCAATTCATCAAAATAATATGTTTTTTAAAACTTTTACAAAACTAGTATAAACGTACTTTCCAGTAACGTATTACTTTATTATTTTATTAAAAAATGCAAGAGTAAAAACTGACGGTGTTTGACTTTTAACGGACCATAAAACGTTACTTATAATAACGTGTTATAAGTAATTCATTACTATGAGTAACATTTCCAACCAAATAAAAATTAAACGCCTAATTATTTTAGGGGCAATCATTGCCCTAATTATGAAAAGAAAAGAAAATTCTCTCGTCTCTTTGCCACTGTCCTAATTCGAAGAAGAAGAAAAATTTGTTGTGTGTATTCGACGCCTCTAGCTACTCCATCTCGTCTCTTTCGACGCCTCTGGCTACTCCATCATCTAAGTAATTGTTGGTTCAGCTGTGTTTCGGATTGCGGAAGCCTAGGCTCAACATCATAGAAAGGGTGTTTTTGGTACGAATCTACTCTCT
Source organism: Capsicum baccatum var. pendulum (assembly GCA_030864225.1). Classification (NCBI taxonomy): domain Eukaryota; kingdom Viridiplantae; phylum Streptophyta; class Magnoliopsida; order Solanales; family Solanaceae; genus Capsicum; species Capsicum baccatum. The sequence goes on from CM061551.1 coordinate 111,056,005, forward strand.
ATTTTTCTAGACTCAACTTGACTCTCTATTTTAAACTTTTGTATTTCTCAAATTTTACTCAACTATGCTCTAAATTATGATTTCGGAACAAATGGATTTAAATTTTTTTCAATTTTGGAATATTTTTTAAAGGGGAAAGGATATTTGTAGACGTTGCTCATACTTAAGAGAACAATTTTTTCCTTTTTATGGCTGATTAATATGTTCATTATAATAAACATATTCACTTATGTATAGGTACTTTTATATGGCTGGTAGTAGTTCATACAAGCTGGATCCTGGGCCACTTGAACCGTCTGTATTAACTCAACAACTTACTCATAGGTCACGGGATATATGGGATGGAAGTGCTGATATGATTCTTAATACGAGAAAGAGTGATGGAACTTTTTGGAAGCTTGTAGAAAAATATCCTATCCATCCACGAGTTTTAGAAGTGATTAAATTATCTGGATTGTCTGGTGTTTATAGATATAATAGGCCTACTATCGATCGTAGTTTGATCACTTCATTAGTTGAGCGTTGACATCCTGAAACACATACTTTCCACTTTAGAACAGGTGAAGCAACTATCATCTTGCAAGATATCGAGGTGTTGTATGGATTACCCGTGAATGGTGCTCCGATACTTGGTATTGAGACGATGAGAACTATTGGTGATTGGCAAAACATTTGTCAAAGATTATTAGGTTTTGTTCCATCTCTCCGGGACTTTAGCAGTAGTTTTCTCAAGGTCTCTGTGCTTAAAGCGCACATGCTAAGTGAGCCATAATTGTCAGACATGGCAACTCAAGAAATAGTCAATCTGAAGGCTAGGTGTTACATGTTCTGGATGATTGCGGGTACGATGATGGCAGATACATCTGGTTCTTATTTGAATCTTATGTACTTGCCTATGCTCGAGGACGTCAATGTAATTGGGTCTTATAGTTGGGGTAGTGCAACTTTAGCGTACTTGTATCGTTTTCTTTGTAAAGCCTCACAGAGTATCCAAAATGAGATAGCCGGATTTCTACCACTACTTCAGGTATATCTATTAATTCTAATAATTGCACAAATTATTTATTGATATTTCTTTTAGCTTATATATATATATATATATATATATATATATATATATATTTATGTATCAGGTTTGGGCATGGGAGAGGATCACTGTCCTTAGGCAACAGATAGTAGGAAAAAGAGGTACAGGAGATATTTTTTCTACTGATTTGCGTAGGAGTCCACATGCTACTAGATGGTTTGCACACATTAGTTGGAATAACACTACTAAGTATGTGCTGAAAGTTTATAGGGATGCACTTGACTCTATGACAGAAGATTAGGTAGATTGTGTATAATTTTTTATCTTTGATTTTACGTAAATTGTAAATATAGACTCATTTGCTTTTTCCTTTTTCATGTAGTTTATCTGGGAACCATATACTGATGATTTAATTGAGAGTCTTCCTGACTATTGTCGCACTGGACGAGACATGTGGTGTGTTAGAGTTCCAATCTTCTATTGGGATGTGGTAGAGGTTCACTTGCCTGATAGAGTAATGAGACAATTTGGATTGCAACAGGTGATTCCAATTCTATTTCTATTTGATTTCACCCACTTTCGTCATGATCGTCGGGGAAGGCCAAATACAAACTGGGAGTTAGAACATGTACAATGGTTACCTATTTGGAATGAGCGAGAACAATATATATGTAATGCACCAGTCAATCATGGACCACTTCGGTATGACGACCCCTACCTTATTTGGTTCAGACATATTACTCATCTTCTCATTGGTAATCCTAATCCCCGTCCTTAATGCCAACAAGGTTATGTGCCTAATTCAACTGCATATGAAACAATGGTAAGTAGAACTTTACTTGTCTGATTTTTCTTTATCTAATATATGTTAATAATAATCAGAACCTCCAAAGTAGGAACTTACTTTTCTTGAATCTTTTTAATGCTTGTACAGTTAAATGATTTTTACTTTAATTCACAGGCACGTCATATTCATTCGATGGTTGATAAAGCTAAATCACTTGGAGATACACCATCGTATGAGGACTTATACATGTTTAGAAAGATGGTGCTGGATCAAAGTTCTGATTGTTTGAGATATGTCCACGAGGAAGACAGGATTCATATATCAGCCAATTATAGAAGAGATGAGGTGCAACCTAATCAGTTACGTTCCCCTATTCGTAGGCGAGGAAAATACGGTGTTGCTGGAAGAAGAGAACATGCTATTGCGAGAGATCAAGTGCCTGTTGAAATGAATGAAATAAATGAAGCAACGCAAAATGCACAAATAAGTTCAGAAGATGATCAAACAACAACTAATCATGATTTTGGTTCCACTTCAATGGGTTGTACTCAGGAATTCACTCAGGCATCAGGTATGATGTATCAACATACAGAGATTGTGCCATACATGACTCGACAGGCTCCACAGACTCCACAAATATCAAGGTATCCAAGTCTTTCATCACTTGGTAATATATTTGGTAGTTATCAGCCTCAACATTTTGAGAATGCCCCAAACTTCACCTCATCGCCTGTGCCAATGTCTATTGATATCCCCGATGCCACTAATAATTTAGAGAACTTGAACACTGAGATGGAAGATAAGGAGTTGGATGATGCCAATAATGAATTGAATGGTAATGATCCAGAGGATGAAAGTAAAGGTTGTGATACGACTATTCAACATGATGAACTATCAAAGAAAGAGAAGTGTACAATTATTGCTAAGCTTTGTGGGACTGATATTTTTTTGTGATTATGTTATTTTTTTTTCAACTTAACTGCACTTTTTTAGCTGAATAGTTGAAAATCAACCTTTGCTTTAAAAGGAGTCACTATGCTTACCAGCATGCCGAAAAGAAAAAAGCCAAACAGAAAAAAAGCAAAACAAAAAAAGGCAAAGAGTAATGGAGTTATGTTGGACTCTTCCTTCTTCCATTCCCTTGAACGTGGTCTAGTCATAACTTGGTAATACATGAATACCTGTTCTCTCTATAAGTTATTTTGCTTTCTTGTTTTAAGTTTACTTTTCATTGTGCTTAGTTGTTGGAAAGTTGTATCTTGTTCTATAGCATTTGTTGTCCTTTTTAAGGTTTTTGGTTTCTATTCTTTGGTGGTGTACGCGATTTGTTTTAGCTGCATAAACTAATCTTGAGTTGTGGTGTATGCGAGTTGTTAGTTCACTTTTCATTATCCTTTTTAAGGTTTAGATTGTCTTTGAGCTGTCATTGCATCTGACTCTTTTTTTTCTGTTAGTATCTTATTTTAAGTAAAAAACTAGCAGCATACATTTGCGGGTGAATGTGTGCAGGAATATGCTTAATTCTTTCTTCCTGTGACGCTGTTTCGCTTCTCTTTTTGTCTCTGAGAATCTGCCATAGTGCCATATATTTGTGGTTGTTTCTCATTTTCATAGAAAGATTTGATTTTTATTCATTTTTAGCCAATAGTGTACTCTTATTGAACTTTTGGCTTTGTGGGGTTGTGCTAAAAGTGTCTGTTTTGCTGATTGTTGGAAGGTATAACAACTTTTTGAGTAAAACATATTGGTAAAGTTCTGAAAAAGGGGAGATTTTGGAGTTGTTGGAAGGTTTTGTTTCTCCATTGTTTCAATGCTGCTACATTATTGAAGGTGTTGGCTTGACTCGAGGACTGAGAGCTGGAATAGTGTGGATTAACTATTATGATGTATTTGATATGATTCCTACTACTAGTTGTATGTTTTTCGAGTTTAAAGTACCTCTCATTCCTCCGTACGTTGTTAGGCGCATCAACCCAATTTGTGTCGTAACGGGTTGGGTGGGGCTAATTATTGCATTGGAGCTTAGAGGTTTTGTAGGTCTGTACGTATATTATGCTTTTTTGTGTGGAGTGCTGTGCATTTTTTGTGCTCTCATGCTACTCAAGCCTGTGGTTACTGATATGGGTTGCGCTCTCTATTGGTTTGTCCGTGCCACAGGGTCGCCCTGGTGTCTTGACGTGGATTGATTTAGCGTTTTGTATCCTGCTCGTGGTTGTCAGGGCATATTTGGAGAGTAGAGCGGTTGTTGCTGCTGAGGTGGCTGCGGCAGAGGGACAGGAGCTGCCTGATGTTGCTAGGCACCCGCCGGAGCCCTGAGAGTTCTTTTTTGAAAATCCAGCAACAACTAGATAGTGATGATGATGAGTATTTTTGTATCTGTTGTATGCATGTTTATTATTTTGAAATTTTGTTACTTATTTTAGTCTATGGTATCTACGTACCCTCATTGTTAGGTTCAAAGAATTTAAGGGGTTGGTTATGTTTATCAATTATCATGTCGTGACTCCCTTTTTTTCTAGCTATTTATCGCACATGAGGGTTTATATGTTATTGTGATCTTCATGAAAAAGCTTCACAGTTCATATTGTTTCAAATACTTTTTATATGGTTCTTCAAATTTGTAGTGCTAGTTTTAAATTTCTTTTGTTATTGTTAATGGTGCTCTAGAATGTGTCAAATTTGATGTTGTGGTTCAGCAGTTCATGGTCTATCGAAAACGGTTGTGGGCATTTTGGGAGAAGGGCTAGAAATGGTTTAAGGGGTAAAATTTGATGTTGTGGTTCAGCTGCTAGCTAGAAATGCAAGTGTTTTACCAGTATTTGTTTGGTGTCCTAAGGAAGAATGGCAATTTTACCCCCAATAGAGTTTTAAAATGGTAGTTAGGTGAATGTCTGAGCTTATTCTCATAGTTCAGGATACATTCGAACCGTATAAAGATTCATTCTTTGGGGCCTCTACAACAATTTCGGCCCATAAAAGAATCAGTTTTGCCTCTACAATTTTTGACTCACAGAAGTGCATTCTTTGGTGCCATGGTTAAAAATCAAACCTTTTGTTGGAAACTTGGACCGAAATAAGTCATTTTTTGAATCAATTCACCAAAGTAATTTATTTTTTGAAAATTTTACAAAACTAGTATATATTCAATAATTCAAATCGTCATTGGGAAGCATAAATCTTGACACATATCTCAAAATATTATTCCAAAATACCATCTCGACATACGTCCCAAAATCATTTAAATACCACCTCGTGGTAAAAGTGTGTAATTCGCAATGATAATTATTAAATCATATCATGAAAACATTGAGATAATCATATAAATCAAAGTTTATTCATTCAATCATTGGTGGACTGTTTTGATAGGTTGTAGTAGATCGACCATGATGTTTTACTCCGACAACCAAATTGGATGAAACTAATTTCATTAGAAATAGGACTCTTAGAGCTTTCCGTTGATATATAGTAGCTCACCCAGATCATTATGTACAAGGAGTTATGGTTGTTTGAAGTTGACCCAAAAATTCGCTTTTGATAGGCTGAACTAGATTGACTATAACTTTTTTCTCCGATAGTCAAATTAGATGAAACCAATTTCATTAGAAAGAGGAATCTCAGAGCTTTCCGTTGATATATAGTAAATAACCCAGATCATTAAGTACAAGGAGTTATGATCGTTTGAATTTGACCCTAAAATTCGCCTAGCTGCAGTAATTTTAATTTCCTGCACGTTTTACTGTTCACAGTTCGATCGGAATGATCGTAGTTCGATCGGAATGGTCGTAACTCATCGCTCGAGTGTCCGTTTTCGATGATCTATATATCGTTGGAAATCTTATTCGATACTCTACGCAATGGTAGGTCAACATCTTAGAAATACTACACAGAAAATTTATGGATTGCCCTAAAGCGTAGAACTCGATACGTTTCTCACGAAATCTTTATGAAGAAAATTTTCCGGGGCATTACAGAAACTATGTGTAATCTTGAGCTTGGTAGGGCTCTTATATTGCCAAAAGTTATAGGATATTTATAAGATGAAACATAATACTCACAGATGACATCTGAAAGATAGAAAAGAGTTGCAAACTCTATCGGAAATCATTTCACATAAAACACCAACAACTCTTATGTCTTAAGTACTAATGCTACAAATTCTAGGTGGAATGTTGGTACAAGATTTCTACTCAATTAATTCATGAAACAATTATTAGACTTAGAAATAATCCACAAAACAGAATTCACTAGACTTAAAATGGTTAGAAATTTTAAGAGTATCCACTTAAGTTTGATTACGAGTTAGACATCGGCGCCTATCATGTCCAGTCTGTCTACACAACCCACAAGCTCGCTCATATACTGCAGGACCATGATCCATCTCATTAGGTACTCTAGTTGTCCTTTGTCGATTAGGATGACGATAGAATTCCTTACTTCTCATTATAAAACTTGGAGATGGCCAATATGCCTCGTGCCCAACCGGTGAGAATGACCCGGAATATGTAGCGACATAATTCTCTGTTGTGAAATGCTTGCTAACAAAATTTCTAGCTAGTCCTCCCATTCTTTCAGTAACCTTCATGACATGTGAACACGGAAAGTGCAAATTAGCCCATTTTCCACAATCACATTTTTTATTATTTAGTGAAACATGATGAGGATTACCACCAGTACCATCAACTTGAATAGATCTAACCTCATATGTCCCAGTGGATATATTCCAATAAAAAACAAAGTGTCTTTTTGAAATTTCGTAGTTCTTCTCCCACTTTACTTTGAACCTGTTTGTCCATAATTCCTTTTGCTCTACAAGTTGGTACGCTGTTTGAGATCTACGGGTATACCGTTCAACTGTTTGCTCCAATGAAAGTCTTACTATGGTAGTGACAGGCAATCCTCGAGCTTTCTTTAGAAGACCGTTGAAAGACTCTGAAAGATTTATTGTCAACACTCCCCATCTTTTTCCATCATCATGGCTAATCGTCCATTTGTCCAATGAAAATTGCATGAGATATTCATATGCTTCTTTATTTTCTTCCTTGATTTCCCACATCAAAGCTTCGAACTTCCTTACTTGATGAGCCAATGCAACATTCCACATCAGATCACTGAGATTCCTGTTTGAAAAATAAGATTGAAAGTTACTCTTAAGATGTCTTACGCAAAATCGATGAAAGGCCCGAGGCTCCTGGAATTGCCACAACTCCGATAAACTAGCTAAGATTCCTTTTGCCCTATCAGAGATAATACATACATCTTCTCTATCCTTTATTACATGTGCGCTTAGTTTTTTAAAAAACCATTTCCATGCCTCTTTCGATTCCCTGTCAACAATAGCAAATGCTAGAGGAAGAATGTTATCATTTCCATCAATTCCAACAGCAATTAATAATTTTATCTCATATTTACCATACAAATGGGTTCCATCTACTGAAATAACTGGACGACAAGTTCGGAATCCATCAATGCATGGCTTGAAAGCCCAAAATACAAATTTAAACGTTTTTACCTCTAACGAACTCATTGACTCTTCGTGTTTTCATTCTACAATTGTTCCATGGTTAAAGTATTGAAAAGCTGCAAAAAACTTAGGAAGCTCACTAAATGATTTCTGAAAATCACTATACACCAATTTAAATGCTCGTTGACGTCCAAGCCACGCTTTCTTATATGTTACTTGATGACCAAATATCTCATAAACCTTAGAAATGACATCTACTACCAACAATTTTGGATTTTTACGTATTTGATTTAAAAACAAAGATGCAATTAAATTGGTATCTAGGTTAGCGTGACCTGTAGTAAGCCCTTTAGTCTCACATCTATGATTATCAAAATACTTTCCTATCTTCCAAAGGCTACCTTCAACCTTTCGGCCTCGAAGAAACCATCGACAACCTAATGATTCGTGAAACTTGCATCTGACAATCCATAGTTTCTTGCTTGATGTTACAACTATGAATTCTTTATTTTTGCGCAAATTCCAAATTGTCACAGCCCGTTTCAATCTATCTTTGCTGCTAAAATATATTCCTTTTTTTAAATCTTTTTTGCCATCGTCAGACCAAATAGAACAACAATTCATCTCAGATTCACGGGTAGAGATAAAAATATCTTCTTTATTCTCTAATATTGTAAAGTAGGGTATATCATGATTTTGCATTTCAGACATACTTTGACCAAATTGATTATGAAGATTTACACCAATATCATTTTGAGGTAAATCTTCACTATCATTGGTATCTTCATCAGATTCACTTTCTAAGGTTTCACTTTCTCCATCATCTTCTGAAGGTTCATCTTCCTCCGAACTTTCATCACAAATTTGAGCATGTGCATCATTACACAAATCAAAGTTATCCTCATCTTCTCTGCGGAAAAAAAAATAATGAATTAGTGAAGTAGTGATGCATAAGATTTCTTATAGTTTCAAAAAAAGTAAAGATCACCCACCTAATCTCATATTGTCTGTGGCCACTTTCAATGTGTCCTTGACTACTTAATCCTTCATCATATGATTGACACTCATATTCGTTAGGGCTTGCATCAAGTGATTGATGGGTACTAGGGGTTGCAGTATATGCAAAATGAGGATGACTGAGCATGGCAAATCCATAATTTTGAGCTAATAAATTCATATGATAGCTATGCTGACCATTCATTTGAAATAGATTATCATGATTTGTTGGTCTAGTCTTTACATACATCTCCAAAAGATTTATATCAATTTTATTCGAAAATTTTTGAGGAATGACAAGAAATTGTAGCAAAGACTGGTCATTCTCTATTTTAAATTCAATAAACCTTGTAATGTTACCTTGAAATGAGCGTGGATATTTCCAGAAATATCCATTTGAATATTTTCACTGTTTGTCCTCATTTTTTCATGCAACATTGCAACTAGTTCAACGTAGCTAGTTGAAATAGACATGCTAACAATCATTCTAGCACCTTCGTTGTATCTAAATCCGCTCATTTCAGAAATTATTTCACTACCCCAATACAAAGCAACCATCACATTTTCTTCAAAATTAGTCATTTTTCTGCTATACACAAAAATAAGATATGTATTATAATTATTAAAACATCAAAATAATTTTAATGCATTACAAAATATTGGCTAGCCATACCTATTAAAACTTTGTAATTGTCGTTTCTAGAATAAAACACATAAGCAAAAGCTTTGGTTAGAATTGTAAAAATGTGTTTGAACATTCTATACATCCGTCACTTATATAATCTGTTGTCCTAAAACTTTGCAGATCTGTGATTTGATTCGCTAGAAACGTTACTCACAGTAACGTTTTTAACTAAAAATGTGACTAGTGATTACGATTTCAAGGCAAAATTTCGATCAAAAAAGTTGCTGGGTTGATTTGATAGAATCGTTATTCGGAGTAACGTTTTACAGCTAAAACGTTATTGGTGATAACGTATTTAATGTTAGATTTATACAGAGATTCTTGGGTGGCAAAGCTACAGAGAAACGTTACTGGCGGTAACGTCTTATGTCTAAAATGTTACCGAGAGTAAAGTTTTATGTCAAAACATTACTGTGAGTAACGTTTTATATTCTAACGTCTAACGCCAATTCCGTTTGAATCGTTAACCTTTTTAAAACATAAAACGTTATTGGGAACAACGTTTATACTAGTTTTGTAAAATTTTCAAAAAACAAATTACTTTAGTGAATTAATTCAAAAAATGACTTATTTCGATCCAAGATTCAAATATTGGAAGCCATGACCTGTTGAACAAGTTTTAATTTTGAAGTGAATGTGAATAGGAATGTTTGCGTTATTTTTCAATGTTTATAACAAAACTAGGTGCCAACAATTTCCAATTCCATGTGATTGCATATGTTGGCTTGTAATCTGAAGTCTTAGTTTCCCAAATCCCCAACATGACCAAATATGAAGAAAAACCTAACTTTCATTGAAGTCTAAAAGCAACATTAATTAAAACTCTTTACTTTCTTTTGACATCGTGAAAGTACAAAAACGACATTGACATTCAAATGCACTCAGCCTATAAATATCCTTCAGAACTATTTTCTCCATTTCGTTTTAGTTGATCCTTTTTTTAAAAATATTTATTTCAATTTAATTGTCCCTTTTGATGAAATCAAGAGTATTTTGTTATATTCTTCCAATACTAGCCTCAACATTAAATTACTAAACAAAGTATATTTACTCAAATTTATATTTTCAAAGCATAATTAATAAGACTAATTTGATAAAATAAATCCCTAATAAATATTTTCTTAAGGGGAGTGCCAAATCAAAAAGGGTAAGTATTTTGAAACGGAGGGAGTATTTGAATTCCTCATCACCTCAATTTGATCAATCTTTAGAATCCCTACAAAAGCTTTAATTAGTAGCAATTTCTCCTTAGCAAAATAAGTCCCTTAGTAATTTTCCCACTTTTCTTCTTCCTTTTCAACTTATCATTAGCAGAACATACCGTCAATGTCCAATATTATGGAGCAAAATCCGATGGAAAAACTGGTTCATCAAAAGCCTTTTTGAGTGCATGGGCAGCAGCCTGTGCTTCTACTAGGCCGACCACTATTTACGTGCCACGTGGAAATTACTTGATTCGCACTGCATACTTCAATGGCCAAATATGCAAGAGCAAGGCTATTAATATACGCATTGATGGGACTCTCTTAGCTCCCTCTGATTATAATGTTATTGGCAATGCCGAAAATTGAATAAAATTTGAAAAAGTCACTGGAGTTTTTATCTATGGTGGAACCTTTGATGGTCAAGGTTCCGGCCTTTGGGCTTGCAAAAACTCCCGCAAGAATTGCCCTAAGGGGACTATGGTTCGTTTAATTAATTTTTCATGAAAATTGTTTTATCAGTACCATATCATACTCCTAGTACCGCAGACACATTTGAATATTATGTCAAACTTACACTCTACTTATTGTGTTATGTCAAACTAGTAATTTTAAAATTATATTAAATTATATAAGTAATAGTTATATTATAAAATATTATATGATTTAAAAAATTTATTAATTCAATATTTATCATTATTCAAACATTTTAAAAAGATTTGAGCACTAAAAATATATTGAACATAGTTAACGTACCAGCACGATGTGAGGATGATCTTAAAATTTATCAATACTAATTTAAGATATCGATTATAATATAAGATTATAACTTCATACTAAATTAAATAAGTACTAATTATATTATAAATTATTATATGATATAAAATATTTATTTACTTCAATATTTCTTATTATTAAATTATTTGTACTGAAATAAAAAGATATAGATCCATTTAACTATTATTTAATAGTGTTTATAAATTTTTTAAAGATTCATACACTCAAACATTTAATAGTTATTATTCCAAATAAAAATGAACACAACTTATATATTATTAACTAATTTGTTTAGTATACTACTTTTTTCATTATTTTTAATATATGTTTATAATGTAGTATTTACCTTATATTATATTAATTTTTTAAAAATAATTTGAATATAAAAAATATTTAATAACAATAGCATTAAAATATTAATTTGATCCCTAATAAAATAATTTATAGTTATAAATAAATAAATTATATTAGACTATAAATTGTAAAAATACTCATAACTTTTATAAATATGTGGATTTAAAAAATAGAAAGTACAACTTAAAAAAACTATTGAATTGATAGTTGAAAAATATATAAAAATGGATGTGGTCAAAAATATCATTGGATAAAAGTGTGGTCCAATCAAAGTAAAGTACAATTAAAACAAAAGGAAAGTACAGTGCTATCTACTTTTTGAATATGGCAACTTCTTCTTATCATCTTCTCTTCGTTTTGCACATAATTTTCTCCATTAAATTTTTACAATCCCAAGTTAATATTAGTTATTATGCATTCTAAGTTTGCTTGCTGATGAAATGTGGAGGATGTTGATCTTTTCTTCTAGAAATTTAAGCAGGTCAACTTTTGGGCAGTCATTTAGGTATGTATAATTATGTGTTTTCCAGCAGAGTCTTGACAATTAGGATAAAATATAAAGTTAAAACAACTTAGTTTACTCCTAGATTAAGGTAGTAGCTTATATCTGTGCATTTCAATCATATAGTCTTAGCAAGATCGTTGATATTTTATCCGAGGAAACATATATATTTTTGTATCTGATATATGAGTTAAAATGTTTGATCTGTTTTGCATGCCGATATACTAAAAAAATAAAAAAAGAAAATGAATTCCACGATTTTTTATTTTTTTATAATATCTGTTTTGCAAAAAGTATTGTATTAAACTATTTTAATTTCTTTCAGTGTTAATTTGATGGATAATTTCCTATAAGATAATTATTTTTTTGCATGTATTAATTAAAATATTTTTGATTATTTTTCATGGTTGTATTTTTCATAAAAAAATTATTTATTATATGCTTAATAGTTATTGTTGAATTTCGTGAGCATATTAGAGCTTGTGTATCCTGTTAATAATTATTGATTATTTATTGTTGTTTAATCTAAAGCTTGTAGGTTCTGATGAGAGTTACAGCTTGTTTATGAGTTAATTTGAGCTGGAATTTGAGTTGTTAATTGTATTTTTAACTTGGTTTGGTTGTGTGATTAATTGGTTTCTCAGAAAGTTAGAATCTTGATTAACTGACTGTTTTTGGTAACATATGTTAAGTAACATGTTTTTGACTTCTTAGGATACAGAACTTGAAAGTTTAGAGACCAAGCATTTTATTTTGTCCATGGAGGCAGTTTTGGTGTGTGGTGTTGGTACAAAACTACAACACTACTCAAAAAAATAGGATATCAAGTTGATGCCATAGATTTAACTGGTTCTGGTGAACAACATTACCACATTCTCCGAATACGCAAAACCACTCACCAATTTCATTGAAAATCTACCTGATGGCAGTAAGGTTTGACTAAATGCAGTTAGTGGTAATTTCAAGTATTTTTTGAGAGCCTGTTGGTCCAATCACAGTCAACTCGATATACCAAGCATACAGATAGTGGCTCAGCTTATTGGTTCTTTAACATGACTACTCAAAAGCTTCTGCTGATTACTTTGCTTGGGCTGCTAAACATACCGTCAATGTTGGTGACTATTTGAGTAAGTCTTTTTTTTATGTGTTGTTTGTTGTTTATTGATAGGTCTAGTCAAATCTTGAGTTGATTTCTCAAATGGTTGTTCTAGTGATAATTATTATCTCGGAGAGTAGCAAATAATTGGAATAAGAAATGTGACTTGCTTGGATAATAGTAAAGCTGTATGGGACAGTAGGATAGATATAGATAGAACTTTTGAAACTGTAATCAACTCTTTCTGAAGTTACTGAGTTTTTCAGCAATTTTAGAGAGAGCGAGAGAGAAAGAAGGGTGATTTTTTGATAAAGATTACTCATTTTTTAATTATTATGATAGGAGGAGTTGAATCTTCTTGTGCATTTCGGGGGAGGTAGTCTTTTTTAATAAACTTATAATTTCAGTTATTAGCAGAACCTGGAGTTACTAAACATTGTCTAAACAATGACTGATCTGAGACAAATGAGGCTTGCTCAAGTGGTTGAGCATCTCCATCATCAACCGGTAGGTTAAGAGTTAGAGAGTTCGAGTCTGAAGGGTAAATGAGACTATTATTGATCCTCTTGGAGTTGGGGTGAGGGAAAAATACAGATCTAATATGCCTCAGATTCGAGTATATATTGTTTAAATTTGAAATTTTCAAGAATGTACATATTCATGCTTAGTTCGTTTCTTTTGTCACAAAAGAATAGTGAGTCCGGTGGCTGGTCGTATTGGATCCGCTTATGCCAAAATAATGTTAATCAGCTAATATTTTACCCTCTATGTGGTTATTCTCATGTTTTCTTTTAGGATAACCTTCTTCACTTTCAAAGCTTCTTCTTCTCCGGAAAGGATTAGTTGATTGTAAATTTGCTATGTCAATTGTATGAACTTAGGTGTTTTATTGCAACATGTTGAAGGCTTCAAATAAATTTGATATACTATTATCAGTCTGCTACATCAACAAACTTCTCAAGCTGTACTTACGTTTTCTCACTTTTGCAGTCTATGGACAGTTTCTGAAAGCCAATAGTGAACAACCTGTAACATAGAAAAGAGCTTCATTCATAGAAGAGGTCCTCCGAGAGGCTGATGTGGTAATTAGCTACATCAAGAGAGCACTATTAGATTTCTTTTTTATTTTTTTGTAATACATTTTTCATTCATGTTCATATCTGTGATCAAAATGCTTCTCTAGATAAGTCTACATCCAATTTTTGATAAAACAACTTACCACCTCGTGAACAAAGAACGGCCAGCAATGATGAAGAAGGTAATGACGTTTGCAAGACTATCTATTCTGATTGCTGATTTACACAAAATATGATATCGTGATATTACTCAACTCAAACTTGTTTTAAGCAATACTTGTGTACTGTAGTACGTGGCCTGTGATTGATGAAGTAGCTCTTGTTGAGCTTCTGAGGGAAAATCCCATGTTCCGTATTGGCCTTGATGTCTTTGAGGTAATAGCTGTAGTAATCTGTTCTTTTTTATCCCATTCTCCTGTGATGAACATGTTAAAGGAAAATGCAAGATAAGTGAGAAATTGTTATGTCACACGCAATTACTACCAAGCAAAAAGCTCACAAAAAATAACTTAATCGTGCAGAATGTCGGATGCTTTCCGTTGTCTTATACATTGAAGCAATGCTTTTCCTTGATAATTGTGTTGTCTTAGGATGAGCCTTACATGAAAGCTAGTCTTGCATACATGAAGAATGTTGTAGTAGTACCCACATAGATTCTGCTTATAAGGTAATCTAATGTATTTATCTGTGCTAAAATAAGCAACTTTCTGCTATGATAGCTATTTTCCATCTAATTCGCCGATACTCAAGATTTTTTATAGTGTGGCCACTTCGTAAGAAAAAACTAAATATCCTGATTCATAATGCAGTGGAATCATGAGGGAATGGCTACACTGACTACTCTGAATGCCCTGGTACGCAATATTGAATTGGGATATGAAAAAGATGAGTCCACGCCCCTTGTTGTGGAATTCCAAAATTTCAGAGAATGGTGCTAATTAGGTAACTGTTTTGCTTCATTTTGAACTATTTTTCATCTTACTGCCGATATTGAAAAATAAGTTAATGTTTTTGTTGTTTTATTTCATCCTCCATTATGTCAACTGCACCTTTAACGTTGATATCACGCTTAATTAATGGACTGGGACTATAAATTTTTTTGAATAACTTCTTCGATGAATGAACAATTCTTGCAGAATAGATAAAACACAAAGGTTGAGAAGTCTATGAAGTAGATAAAGGAGCGGAAAACAGAGCCCAGATAGTACGTTTCGTCAAAAAAGGTAATGTTTTTCAGCTGCTACAACATTGAGAGGCTTTAGTAGCTAATTGAAGCATAATTTTCATAATGTTTTCATTTAAATATCGTGTGGTATAAGTTTTCGTCGGTAATGTTTGTTATGACTGTTGTTCCATGATGCAAAGTTTGATGTTAGGTTTCATGATAAAACAAAGAACAACACAGTGGATAAATGAAATATGAAACAATCACACATTCTTCATTACATTATAAAAATATCTAATATAATAATTGTTCATAACTAAAATATCTTGTATACAGTACAAAATGAACTGAAATTAAAATTAGAAGAAAATGAATTACAGATGAACATGTCGTTTCCTACTCACATTTTTCTTTCCTTCATAATCACTTTGCGAACCTTGACTGTAGAAGTAACTTGTCCATTACACTTATTGACAGCAGACAGAGGATCTTCTCCAAGATGTTTGTGATGATTTGATCATGGTTACATCACAAATACATTTAGAACTCACTAAGATGAAATGCATGACATGTTAAGAGGTTGCAGCTGTTGCTGCACAGACGATTGTTGAAGCAGAGGCTGCTATAGTTGCAGCATAGGAGGCGAATAGGGAGACTGATGGTGCTCAAGTCTTCTCAGTATCTGAAAAGAAGACATTGAGGTTAGATTATTCTTTATGCTTTGTTGATTGTTTCTAATGTCTTTAAAATTATTAGAACAATCTGGTACTTACACATTAAAACAACATTATAGTTTGTAAAAATATTCAGAACAATCTGGCCTTACACCAAACACTTCCTTTGTCATTCTTCTAGAATTGAAAAACCATGTTGTATTCAATCCCATCCACCTGTAAAGTTTTATTAAAGAAAAAGATAATAGTTCAGATAAAAAAAAATTAAAAAATTATATATTAAGTGTAACATATGAGTAGATAAGGTTTTTCTTACACTTAAATCTATTTTCTGTTTGTTGAGATTTCAATGCATTATTCTGAAGAGATATATTCCAGATTTTGATTCTTCCACAATCAAAGCAGTAAATATAGCATACAAACCTCCAACTGACACTGAATATCAGATTAAATTTTGAAAAACTTCTTTATATACTACATTTGTAGCTTTGTCAGTTATCTGCCCATCATCATCATAAATCAGTATTTTTAATCCCTTTCTACTTGTCACCCTGGAAAGTGCAACATACAGTTTTCCATGTGTAAATACTTGTTTCTTCAAAAATAATCCAACGTGAGATAGAGACTGTCCTTGACTCTTATTGATTGTCATAGCAAAAGATACAGTAATTGGAAATTGTCTTCTTTGAAACTTAAATGGAATTCTCTGGTGCTAAGGTCATTCTTGGAATAAATACTCTTTGTCCAGTCATCTGTCCAGATACGACCTTTGCTTCAATAACTTGATTTCCAAGTCTAGTTACAATCAACCTCGTTCCATTACACAATCCCGCTGTCTGATCAATATTTTTTAATAACATCATCGGAACCCCAACCTTTAAAGTGATAGCATGATTTGGAATACCAGAACATTTAATAGTATTTAAAAATTCTAGTGTGCGTACATGTTCCAAAGCTGAATAAGTTTGGTCAGAGCAACAAATTTTATCGGAACTCAAATATGATTTCTCAGGATTTTGATTGAGAGAAATCATATATTGATTGATTGATTCCACCATATCAAGAGTTGGAGCAAGAATGACTCTTTTTTGTAGGTATCCTATATCATTGTAGCGACTAATGAAATCTGGATACGTACTTTCGATAATAGCAGATATTGGATCAATACACTCATTTATTAGAAGATCCTTTGGTATAGGAACTTTTTCAATGCCATCAACTGAACTTTCAATCCTACCATCACCAACAGCCAAAATCCAGTTAGAAAAATCTCTCAACTCATCCAGATCTGGACCTATTTCAGTACCTTGTAATCTCATATTCTTTGTTAGTTGCAACAGTTGACAATGAGACCATAAATATGAAGAATTGAGAGTTGCATTAACAGCATCTTGCCTAGTACCTTTTGGGATGACAGGTAATATTTGTCTGAAGTCACCACCAAAAACAATTGTTTTACCTCCAAAAGGTCTTTGTGAATTGGATGAATCTTTGAAGCTAAGAATGTCTCTTAGACTTTTATCAAGAGCTTCAAAATAATATCTATGCAGCATTGGTGCTTCATCCCAGATAATCAACTTTGTCTTGATTATTAAATTTGCTAAAGGAGTTCCTTGCTTGATATTACATGTCGAATCTTCGGTTACATTTAGTGGAATTACAAATCTTGAGTGAGCTGTTCTACCACTAGTAGCAAAAGAGATGCAATTCCGCTTGAAGCAACTGTTAACACAATATCTCCTTTAGATCTTATGGCAGTAGACAAAGTATTCCAAATAAAAGTTTTACTTGTTCCTCCAAAATCATATAAAAAGAAAATTCACCCTTGTTTTCATTCACAGCTGTTATTATCTTTTCGTACACAGTCTTCTGCTCATCTGTCAAATTCCCAATCAATTGTTGACATTCCACTGCTAAAGCTCATCTGTTATAACGCATTTCATCACAGATTAATCTATTATTCTGGTCAACCTCTTCCTCATTATAAACAGGCATTGGCATTGTTGGAAAATCAAGAAAACTTCTTCCCAACCTTTTAAAAAGTGCTCAATCTTTTGCAAGCAAAGATTTTTTAGATCATCTTCTGTTAGGTTAAATTCTGAAAATGCACAACAACATAAACAAATAATTACATTAAATTAGAAAAGTATATTTTGATACAGTTAATGGAATATATGATCATGAAAATTTTTATTAGATAATGAATAAGTGTATTTTATCATCGGCTTTCAAATTTTTGTGAATAAAATAAAATATTATGTATATATATATCAGTATTTAATAAAAACTAAAAGTTTTATTCAAGTACTTGGGTTATCTAAAACTCTTCTTTCTTCATGGAGGATATCCTCTGATAGTAAATGCCATGTTGATTGCCAAACAATCTCTGGACGTAACATTGAATTTGATAAAAGTAGCATAACAAATAATTGCCTTAGATATGATGGCATTCCCCAATTACTTGCTTCCACTATAGCATCCACATACTCTGTGTCATCGTCCAATAAACCTAACGCATAACATGCATCCCTGAAAGTGTTATGATCATGACCATTTATTTTTCTAAGATCCTCATAGGATGTTGGACCTTTAATAACATTCAACAACAATCTAAGGTAATATTGCTCTCTAGATCCCGGGGGAACAAAGAAAATTCTGCCAATAGAAAATGCAGAAGTTTGTCTTTTTCTTCATTTCTTCGATTGTTGATTCCATACAAACTTCAGAGGAAATTTGCATATGTTAGCTCTCTTGCTTCAGGAAATTCCTTATTTGCTTCAAACCACTTTAAAAATATTGATTCCTTTACAGTTGGTCTGTTAACTACTGCATCAATCGGATCATCATCTGAAAATATGACATTTTGATTGACTTCCAATTGAAAGGATAACCTTTCTACAGATGGTTCTCTATGATGGATTGGGAATTTAAAAATTCTCCAAGATGCTTCACATGGCGATATATACCAACAATCACAATACATATTTATTTCATCAACGATTCTTGAGTCATCAGTATTTCCACTTTGAGAAAAAGCAGCGGTTACACGATCATGGCCTTTATTAACATACTTAAATAATTATTTAATGGACCTTGATTGGTTGCACCATTCCACATTAATATGTGCACCATATTTCAATAATAAGAATCTATTGTGTGGCACAACATACCTATTATCTAAATCAATACCTGCTCTCTTTGTAGATTTTCCATTATCCCTTCTTCTATATATAGGATACCCTTCATCATCAACTGTGGTTGAATCCATAAATTTTTTTAGAAATTTCTTTGTACATTTGCCATTTTGCATGCAAGGAGAAGATTTTCTTGCAGTACCACATGGTCCATGAATCATTAAATTTGTAATAGCCGCATAATATTGAGGATCAACTAAATGGTCAGGCAATTCTGCTGAAATAATGTCATCAATATCGGTGGTATTTGGACATTTATTATGAAGAAAAAGTAGGATATGTGCATGAGGCAAACCACGCTTTTGAAATTCAATGGTATAAATCACTGTATAAAAAGATATGGCAATTAGTAATGTTAGTGTTTTGGTTGATAATTATAATAGTAGCTTATTAATAATTAAAAAAGTAATGTAATATTGTCATATAGCATGAAGTTATACCTGCTTTTACTTCACCAAAAACTTTATCGTCTCATAGATCTTTTAGCAATTGATCCAATTTGATTTTGAAAATCCTTGTTAAAATGTCTGGACGATCTTCTGGAGACAATCGCCTACACTTCCCAAATCTAGCAACCTCTGGCCATTTTGGATTGCAAGTAAATATGATGAAAAGATCAAGGTATCCAGCCCATTTGCAAATTGCCATGTTATCCTGATAATTTTATTTTGCAACATGTAACGTGCCCCTCCCGTGAATGATGAAGAAAGTATAACTCTCTGTCCTTGAGAAGAAGGTTATGTGTCTTTCTTAAAATAGCTTTTTCTAACCCTTTATAAAAGTGTGATCTCAACTTCTTTTTATGAAGCCTAATAAATTTCAATCTAAAAGATTCCATCATTGTATAACCATCTACTAAGAATTGCTGAAATAATCTTTTAGATAACACAATAATTGAATCTTCATGCTTCCTTTTTTGAATTTTGTATGAGAAGTATTCACGGCAGCTAACGCATTTTCTTCCACCACTTGATTCATCCTTAAGATTTAAAGGAATATCTTCTCTATATCCATCTTCACCATATGGAAAGAGTAGAGGATATTGCAATCCTAAATATGAGGCATTCAATTCATTTATCCTCTTAAGCTGCCCAGATTGACTTTCAATAATAAAATCTCAGTCAGACATTGTTGGTTCAAAATCACCAACGACCAAAGCCTCAACCTCTGAAACTGATGGTAAGTTGTATGTTCTTCCATCGAAGCCTCTTTTCCCTATCAGTCTGAGTCGCAGATTTAAATTTTCAACTACTTGAAATCTATCTCTTACCATTCTAAAACACTTTGCTAATACATTGTGTTCATCTAGCATTTGCTTCAGTTTATTCACAATTTCAGCATTTATTTCATTGTTACTTTCACCACGACTGTAACAATAAAATATTAAAATAAAGTTAATTTGTGATCATATTTGAGAAGTTTAATTAAAATTAAAATAATTTTAATTTTAATGAACAATAATATAAGTACTCACCTGATATCCTGAATTCTATTGTCCACTTCATTTTCTGTATCATAAATATACAATTGTGCGAATCTTGGAGATGATCCCTCTGTAGGCAATAAACTACCAATTTTATGATAATTTTGCCCGGACAATCGGAATGTTCTTGGTCCATTTGATTGGTTGACAGATGCATCAACTTTTCCACTCATTGATGTAAAAGAAAACATAGAATTATATGTTCTAATATTCTCTCTGGAATGATTACTTTTTTTCCCTACATTAAATCAAAGTTTGTTAGAACTTTTTTATATTCATACAGAGATTTTGTCATTTGATTTATAAATAAATACATTTACCTGATCCGAGCAATAACTCCTTTAAAACAAAAGGAGGCTTTTTAGGATTTGGCAGCTTGATCTTTCCGCTACAACAACATAAAGTGAATACTGGTTTTTTATTTTTATATTTCTTCTCAATTATTTCATCGTACCAAAAATATGCCCCACAGCATTCACATTCACATTCACATGTAGGATCTCCTATATCTCAGTAATCTAATATTGTCAAAGTAAAATAAATTTGCAGTCAATGTACTTATTGTAAATAATACAGTAATTATGAAATATAAATAAATGTAACAAATAACATACCTTGATTGTTAGTTTTCCAACTTTCTATTTCATCATCTACAAATAATAATATTAAAATAGTATATTTAAAAATAAATAAAGTTGGATATCTTAATACAGTTTAACAATATCAATTGTATTTGGATTTCTATCTACATACCTTCAAATATATCTTCATCTACAATTTCATCAGGGGTTTGTTAGTTTGAGAGCAGATGACCTTGATGCATAAAGTTTAAAATTAATAAAGTTGTTGTAAGAGTATGAATTATAATTTTTTTAATGACATATCATCATATTGCATATTTAAATGATTTGAATAACTATTCTCATCTACCAACAATCCTTTATCCTTAAGTTGATTTGTAGTTGTAGATGAACTGCTCTCAAAATCTGTCATACACATATTAATGTTAGCCATTCTTTGTAAATAATATATATTTTCAAACTTGAAATTGTATTAAACAGTGTTACAAAAGAGTGATATCACAAAGCTACTAAAGGGAAAATGTAAAATATATGGAAAAAAAGACAAAGAACAAAGATTCATGCCATTGTTATTTGACAAATATTTTCCTCGTTTATGATTTTTTCGTAAGCATATTCTATTTCTTCTTGCAAGTTTCTTTTGATCTTCCATGAGAAAAGTGAATGTAACTGTAATTTTTCTGAAAATATATTTAGTATTAAGAAAACAAAAGCAGTTGACTTTAGGCAGTTTTTGTTTTTGCAGATTATTTATTTTATTTTTTAACTGATATTTAATTTGTCAGCAGTTGAATATTATGGAGTTCTGAAACATGAAATGTGTCGATTTTTCAATGAACTTTCATTGAACAATGGTGGATTGGTCCCAAATCTAACATTCCAAATACCGCAAAGTCAATTAAGATGGAAGTTGGCTGATTTGTACTTACAACTTTTGGACAGCCCTTTGTAATTGACCCAAATTGTAATGGGCTTCATCGATATCAAATGATTTTTCTAATGTATATTTCTGCTGATGAAGGATAGACTGGTGAGTTCTTAAACTTCCAGTCTGTGTCTTCCGTCTTAGTTGCCTGTATAGACAACAAACGTACAATAATACTCCAGTAAAGAGCTTCCTCGACTTGATCATGCTCTACTTAACAATTTTTGAGGAGCTTTGGCTCTCCCTGTATTTTAACCTTTTGAAAAATCTTTTTTAAGTGTATTAGAGCTCATAATGACGACCATCAACTATGTTGCAAAGGTAGGTAAAGTTTGCGAAGCACTCCAAATTGAATTCACATATATCATTAAAATCATTTTTTATTTTTTGATGAAGTAGAAAGCTTCACTACTCTTATGTCAAGATGTTTTATATTTTGATAATATTGGATATTTAGATAATATTGAATATCTCTCTAACACAGAATGCCATTTATTCAAGTTTACGCTAGCTATGCATAAAGGAATTGGGTAACATTTAAGAAATTCTGGCATTTTATACTGTAAAAACTCATTTGCAATTAAAAGAGGTACTGTCCAAGTCATGAAACTCAGAGAGGTCGATAATTATAAATACACTTTGTGTTTGGCTGCTACTTTATTTGACTGTAGAGCTCTGGCTTTTAATTGGTGATTCAAAATCTAAATAACCACAGGTCGGGTTTCAAGCCTCAGAGGTCACTGGAAGTGATTATGTTCAGCTCAGAAGAGCCCACGAGGTTTGGGATCAGTTGTCTGCGAAGGTTAGAAGCTTGATCACTTACTTAACACCTAAAAGCTTAAGCAAATGCATTTGGTTTTTGATTGCTTGTGTTGCAATTTAGCAGTAACTAAACATGTCCCATGTCCAGTTGAAGTTCTAATGGCAATGATATTTCCAGCCGTTTGCTGGCAGGAATTGTACAACTTGCAGAACTGAAAAGTACAAAAGACAGCCATAATGTTTCCTTCTCTGATGCTTCTAAGTTTGCTGGTTACACAAATGCTAAGGGGGATTTGTCTGAAGTCTCTCTCAAAAAAGGAACTTATTCTGCTTTCGTCAAGTTGCACATAGAGCAAGGTCCCATTCTAGAAAAAGGTCAGCTTCTGTTAAATGCTTATCCTATTCTTCATCATCCGATGCAAGTACGGGTTTAATTATAGTCATATCAATAAATAAGTTGGTGTATCTGCCAATGAAGGTGTTTCGATTGGTGTTGTGACTGCGATTGCCGCTCCAGCAAGCATCAAAGTAACATTTGAAGGCAATGAAGGTCATGCAGGAGCTGCACTGATGCCGAAAAGGTAACTATTTTTGATGAGCCAGAGTTGTTTCATGATTCCGCAGATTCAAGGGTGTCTTTCCTTTTTATTTGAAATTTTCTGTAAAAGCTGGAGATCTCTATGCCGGCATTCATCTTCTCTTCCACGAAAGATGTTTTTCATATTTAAGAAGTATTAAGATGGTTTTCCTGTCTATGTTGTGATAAACAGATAATTACCATCAGGATCGTGGGCTATGCTGTTGCTTTTGCTCGGAATTTGTTTAGAAAGTTTAAAAATTTATACTACAGGAATTTCCACTACTGAATAATCCACTCTGACTATTAATGTATCAACTTTCAAAGTTTGTGTGCTTGCCAACTTCTTCATCTATGTGTTTCTCATTATTCTAATCTTTAAGCAAATTGTATAGTTGATTCATGTCATATGCTTCTTGAAAACCATCTTCTTTTGTAGTAAGCTCCCTGACTTGCATTGCGAATCTCAGGCCGTAAAGAATTTTGTATTCTATTCTTTTTCAACTATCATCTACATTATTTTCAAAATGTTGAGACTTGAGAGGCATTTATCTGATTCTATATTGATTGCAACAGAGAATACTGGTCTTGCGTGTTCTCTTCTTCAGTAGTTTTCTGCTAATTATATATTCCAATATATGGCTCATTGTTCCCTGCAACTAATTTGGAACAGAAATGATGCTGGACTGGCAACTGCAAAGTTGGCTCTAGCCATGGAGAAACATGTGCTGAATTCAGGATCCGTTGACACTGTTGGAACTGTTGGTAAGCTAATGTCTTTTGCCTCATAATAGAAGATACTGGTCTAGGGTCAACTACCTTGTGCTTTTATGAATCGTTGAACTAATTGACGTGTGGAACAATTAATTAGCGTGAGAACTATTAGGTGAACTATTAGACTGCCTCCGCGATCCTTCAGGAATGACGATTGCTATGCTTCTGGAGTAAATTGCTGCTAAGGTATGTTTTCTCCTCCACCGCTTATGTTATTATTTATTTAGGGAGGTGCTTTACAACGCGCAGAAATATTGTGTTCCTGATTTAAATTCAAAAGTAAGGTGCAGGCACAAAGTTCTTTAATTTATTTTAAATAGTTAGATGATTCGAATCCAAACCCCACTATGTGGAAATATAATGGATTTTTTGTTGTCATAGGTAGATTCTTCAGATAGAACTCATTAATTGGGACATCTAAAGAACTAATATATTCGGCATTAGTTGTAAGAGCACTTTTAATGCAGTTGAGTAGTACGCTGGCACTAAATGTAGGGCACTTTGCTAGTCTATTCCAATTAGGAGTAAGCTAAAAGAACAAATAAACTTCATAGAGAAAGAGTTATCCATACAACATCTTCTAAATAATTGGTGCCGCACCAAGATAACTCTTTTCTGTACACTGAACCAGCAACATGCACTGGCTTGTGGCTAGCTTTAGAGGATGCAACAATTATAAATGGCTGTCTATGGGCTATACCAAGGTCCCATAAAAGTATTGTTTCTCCCAACTCTTTTTTGTCTTTGCTACCTTGGCCAAACAGGCTGTAGATCATTTAATCTTCCGTATAACAGATATAATGTTCTACTTCTTTATGCGGCCTTGTAAGGAGATTCCTTAGAGATGAAAATGGGCTTCATTTTGATAAGCCATCTCCAAGCTATAACCAGAAAGATTTCGTTCCACTTGAATTAAAAGCTGGATCTTTGGTAGTCATTCACGGAGATCTTATTCACCAGAGGTCAGTCGCTTCCAGAACTCCTGTGGGACCATATAGAACTGTCAGTTATGCTACCATTTGTATATGGTTCATTAGGACATTTTTTCACCCATTCAATCTTAATATATATTTTCAGTTTTGAGAACCAGTCTTCAAAATCACAACATGCATACAGTTTACATGTGGTGGATACTAATGGCTGCAAATGGGTAGAAGACAACTGGTGAGTGGCCAGGGATTTTTGTTTAATTTTCTTTGTCTTGATTCTTAATGCCATATTTTACTCTCAAGGCAAGAAGAAGGTTGTGCTAACTGTCATTATATCAGGAAAGACCTTTAATGTCTAATTAGGGACCTGCTAAGGTCCGTACAGTTTGTTCAGGGTGGTGTAGATTATATTACCTCCCCAAAAAAGGGTGTAGATTCTATTACCTCCCACTGAACTATTAGACTGCCTCCGCGACCCTTCAGGAATGACGATTGCGATTGCTATGCTTCTGGAGTCAATTGTTGCTAAGGTATGTTTTCTCCTCCACCGCTTATGTTTTTATTTATTCAGGGAGGTGCTTTACAACGCGCAGAAATATTATGTTCCTGATTCAAATTCAAAAGTAAGGTGCAGGCACAAAGTTCTTTAATTTATTTTAAATAGTTAGATGATTTGAATCCAAACCCTACTATGTGGAAATATAATGGGTTTTTTGTTGTCGTAGGTAGATGCTTCGGATAGAACTCATTCATTGGGATATCTAAAGAACTAATATATTCGGCATTAGTTGTAAGAGCACTTTTAATGTAGTTGAGTAGTACGCTGCCACTAAATGTAGGGCACTTCGCTAGTCTATTCCAATTAGGAGTAAGCTAAAAGAACAAATAAACTTCATTGAGAAAGAGTAGTTATCCATACAACATCTTCTAAATAATTGGTTCTAAATTACTAAAACTTGCAAGGTTAGACTGTGTAAAATAAGACCCAATTTGGTCCTATCTGTCCTCAGATCCGCATAGCGGGAGATAAGTGCACCATACTGCCCTTTGTAATAGCTACATCTTACTTCGGGTCCATTGCATGGCATGTTTATTTGTTTTCTCATCTAGTGGGAATCTATTTAATTGTTTTATCCTTTTAACCTCTAAAACTGGTAGTATTTTATCCTTTTAACCTCAAAAACTGGTATTGAAGTGCACAGGTCTCCTCTTGTGACTCTTTCAAACTATACTTTTAACTAATCTTTTATGATAAAGCTAGATACTCTGTCTTCTAGTTGTAAAGTTAAGGCAAATATTAAGATTGTCCAGAATGCTATGAAAGTTCACCTAATTTTTTAACAAAAATCTTATTATATGTGGATTGACTTACACGCACTTACTTTATGTGAGAAACCATTCGGTTAATATTCGATGATGTGTCTTAGCATCAAGCGACCTCCAGAATAACTTCTTAGATTTCAAAAAATTATTTTCTTCTCTTAGATTATAACAAGATGGAGATGAAAGAGTTGCATGTAGGTAGGGTGATAATTTGTATTAATGGGCCTATTTTTCGAGATGTAGTCATTGAACTCTACCATAGACGTATCTATAACCATTCAATCCATAGGCCACTCTCATGTCTCTTTATTGTGTCAAACTTGTGCTCTTTACTGAGTTCTTTATTGTTCGTGCACAGAATCATTGATGCACGGGCTGCAGTGCTGAGTTAATGTATGTCCTGGATCCAACGAAGAATGTTGCGGCTGTCAAGTTAATTGATGACTGATTAATGATCTTGTTTCTATGTACGGATACTACTACAATCATTTTTCACGCCAAGCAAGTTAATTGAAGACGGAATAATGATCTGTTTCTATGTAAGGATACTACTACTCTCATTTTTTAATTTTTTTCATATTATTTTTCGATCATGCTCAATTTTTTCTCACACCAACATTTTTTCTACTTTGTCTACTGAAACTTGTTTGTGCAAGGAAACACATTCAGCATGATATTTAAAGATGTTTTTCAAACTGTAATTTGTGGAGTGAAATAACCACACATATTCTTCATTACATTAGCAAATATCTAATATAGTACTTGTTCATTACAAAATAAACTGAAATTAAAATTAACATAAAATTTACAGTTGAACATGGACTCGCTTACTCATGTTTCTTTTCCTTCTTAATCACTTTGCGGATCTTGTTGGTGGATTGTTTGTCATTACATTCATCATCATATTCTTGCATTGGCAATTTTTCAACACCTTTGCTTCTTTTGGTATATTATTTTTCTATCGAATCAACACTAATTTCTGTTACAGATGATCCACAACCTGATAGATTGTTCTTGATGGGAGTCTGTAATAGATTGCATAGATTAAAACTGTGTTAGATAAGCATAAAACTCGTATTGATACTAAAATTTATTTAGCTTTTTTTATTTTGATAAATATCTGTATAATAATTATGTAAATGATAAAATAAAGTTTTTAATAATTATCACTCTCTTTTGTTTGTGTCAAAGGTTGATATGCCAAAGAAAAAATATAGGTAGGATACAAAAATGCATGTTTGTGATGAAAAAAAAGATGAATATCCATTACAAAAGGTATGTTATTACTTTATAGCAAATTATTATACTTTTTGAAAAGTTTAGATTTAAACACCTTCAAATGCAACATATAATTACCTCAAAAAGCTCATCACCTCCCTTGTTTTGTGCACCTTCAAACAGAGAATTCTAATGAAATATAGTTATGTTATTAAAATAAAATTTATAATTTTTATAGAACTTGAGATTTATATTTCTTTATAAGAAGTAGCACTTAAAGTGTATTTTAGTGAAGATGACAATATTCCTTAAAAAGAGATTCATCATCAGAACTTTGTAGACTTCATCCTGCTTGTATATATTAGATTCCTTCACCATGACCCTAAACATGAGTCTTTTTTTAACAATATCATCCAATTCACTTGGATACGAACATTCATCATCATCAATTAAGCCCTCCTTTAGCTCTTTTGTAGTTTTCCCCATAAGTTGCATAGCTTCACGGTTTCAAAGTAATAGGGTTATAAGACCAGTTCCATCCATTATACGAACTTGTAGCCTATACCTGAAATTCATTCTTTATCATTTTAACAAAATAAAGTTTTTTCTTGATAATAATTCATGTAGGATTGTAATAACCTGTGAACAACTTTGTTTTTTCTTGATAATAATTCATGTAGGATTGTAATAACTTGTGAACAACTTTTGCCTCTGAATTGCATTTTGGACAAAAAAATGAGTTTTCATCTTGTTCAACTTTTATAATGCACTTGTTGCAAGCTAGCTAGCTACCTGTTTGATAGAGAAAATATTGTTATAATATTTAAACACATTGTGTTAAGTTAATTGGGAATGAAAAAGTTTATTCAAACTCACTTCTATGCATACAATCAAATCATTGATATATTTAAAAGGTACAATTTCTTTGTCTAACTCATCCGTGATAGAATAACACTGTTGAGAACTTGTCTGGTTAAGCCGCTCATAGTTAGAATCACATGCTGCATTTAATCTGAATGAAAAATAGTATAAAATTATACATTAATCTATATTCTAAATTTTAATATTAAATTTAATTGATAAATGTGTTAAACAATAGTTGGATGTGACTAACCTGGATTTAAAAGCAATAGATTGCGGCAGAGATGGATTTATCCATAGCTTAGTTTGATACCAACAACTACGAATGGAGTAGACATCTGTTTGAAATAATATTTAGAATTTGAAAATAAAAGTAATTTTTGAAAAAATCTGTTATGTATTATAGTTTGAAATATTCAAACCTCTGAATTTTTGAGCCTTCATAAATTGAAGAACCACAATCAAAGGTTCATCTGTAGATGCACTCAAATAAGGTTAAATTTGATCCACAAGTTCGCCCCGTCTATTTCTCCTCTAAGAATAAAGATTTCATTTGTGTTGTATGTGCATTTATTAAAATGATTGTTTGTTCTCAACGATCAGTGAATGTGCTAGTACCACAAATTGTAATATAAAAAAGAAAACAAGGCATACTTATCATCTTCTAGCACAATATTTATAAATACACTATTACTGTCTTCTTGCTTGAATGTTTGAACACCTTCATATGTCACAACCTGACCAATAACATCTATAAATATAGATGGATTAATAAAAATAAAAAGCACATATTATTGATAAATTTTAAACTGACTATGAAGAGAATCATTACCAAAAAGTTCTGTGTCATCGACAATATGGTGAATTTTCAGTTGGTCAAATGGACGCAAATTAAAGATGTCCATATGAAATGAAGGATCAGTAATTTTCTCGATAGAAGTCGTTTTTATGAAAATCAACCTGTGCTTGTGCGTTGTAGTCTTAAATTTCTTGGAATTTGATGTAACAACAAAGTTGTTAATGCGATATAACCCAAGTTCCTCCATCTTGTTCTTGAAAAACTTAATATCATACTTGCCTATTGAAGCATGTATACGATCACCCTAATTTGAGACAGAGAATTAGTATTGTTCAGTGTGTATACAACGTTAAAAATAAAAAGGAAAGATTATTAATGTAAACACCGTGAAATATGAAAAATTAATAAAAAGCAATTAGTACCTTAGAATCCTGTAAAACCATATCTAATGAATATGGTACATCAGGTTTGAATTTATCCTGCAATTGCCAAAGGCGAATAATTCTTACTCTCAAATTCCATCGCATAGAACTACTTGTAATTTGTGAGATGCTATGAAAAGCCATATATGGTTATGACAGTACTACGTAAATTGCAGAATGTCAGAAATATAAGTGCACATGTATAAACTGCGGAAAATGTAGAACCTAGTAAGGATTAAATAAGAAAATGAGTTGTAATAGAAAGAGGAGTTTAGCGGGTGGTTTTAAAACTAACTCCTTCAAACTATCCCTAATAAAAAGTTTATACACGTTTCTCTTTAATTTCGTACTTTTTACTTTTTATTAGTTTAAATTTTAATAATTAAAATAAACAAACTTGTTAGATGGCTTGTGTATATCTCATTTTCCTTTTAGCATTTGTTGTTGTTTAAAATCTTTTCCTAATTATTATAATTTTTTTATTTGCAGTTATTGATGTTTAAATATTTTTTAAGAATGTAATTAATGGCAGTTTTTTTTTTTTTTTCATATATAGGACATGTTTTTTTTGGCAGTTATTGGTTTAAATTTTAATAATTAAAATAAACAAACTTGTTAGATGGCGTATGTATATCTCATTTTATTTTTAGCATTTGTTGTTGTTTAAAATTTCGTCCTAATTATTATAATTTTTTTACTTTTTTTGCAGTTATTGATGTTTAAATATTTTTTAAGATTGTAATTAAAGAGGTTTTTTTTTTCATCTTTAGTTAATGTTTTTTTTTTTCATTTATTGTTGTTTTAATTTTAAATATTGTAATTATTTGTTTATTTTGTAGTTATTGTTGTTTAAATTTGTATTGTAATTATTTGTTTATTTTGTAGTTATTGTTATTTAAATTTGTATTGTAGTTTTTTTTAATGTTGTAATGAAAATTAAAATTTGTATATTTTTTTTATATATGTTATTTTTTAAGGTAATATTATTATTATTAAAGGTAAAATAATAAGTAAAATTGTATTAGCAAATTAGCAATTAGCAAAAATTATTTTTAAGTGGACGGTGTTATTCTTCTTTTAATAACTGTATTTCCATTGTAATAGGAATGGGGAAGTTAAGTGTGTTTAAAAATAGATTTTTAAATATATTTTTTTTAAATACTGCTATTTTTATGAGGTGCTGCCACAGGACAGTTTTGCCTCACTTACTAGATATATATAGATAAGCGTGATGACATTTCAATTTTACATTATGTTTTGGCGCAGGCATTGACCTTTTACGACTCGAAAAACATTATAATGAGTGGAGTAACCACACAAAATAGTCAAATGTTCCATGTATTGATAGACATATGTCATTACGTGAAGCTACAAATGAAGGTATCAGCTCCTGGAAATAGCCCCAATACTGATGGAATTCATGTAAAATTATCAACAGGTGTCAGTATTACAAATTCACATATTGGTACTGGTGATGATTGTATCTCTATTGACCCTGGAAATTCCAACTTATGGATTGAAGGCATTGCTTGTGACCCTGGCCATGGAATTAGGTTTGAAACTTAATTAACATAAAGTTTATATTTATTAAAAGAAAATTCTTCTTATAAGTTGATTTTCACAACTAAAATATATTTCCAAAACTTGATGTTGTTGCAGCATTGGAAGCTTAGGCTGGAAACTAGAAGAGTTAGGAGTCCAAAATGTGACAGTTAAGATTGTGACTTTTACTGGAACAACAAATGGTGTACGAGTGAAAACTTGGGCAAGGTCTAGCAATGGCTTTGTTAGAGGTGTACTCTTTCAGCACATTGTTATGGTTAATGTTAAGAATCCAATTATCATAGATCAGAATTACTGTCCTAATCATGAAAGTTGTCCTAAACAGGTATTGATTGAACAAGTTAATTAATTTATCATAATAATGATAATTAATGATAAATGTCTCCTCACCTTAATCTAATTATATTATTCCTTTTTCTTTTTATTTTAGGGCTCGGCCATAAAAATAAGTGATATAACGTATCAAGATATACGTGGAACATCGTCTACAGAAGTTGCAGTGAAACTTGATTGTAATAAAATCAATCCATGCAGTGGCATAACACTTGAAGATGTGAATCTTAGTTACAAAGATCAGCCAACCGAAGCTGCATGCGTTAATGCTAGAGGAAGAGCTTCTGGTTTAAAAGCACTGGCTAATTGCTTATAAAAAAAGTTAGTTAATAATTTATTTGTATAATATCATACTACATACTTTCTTAAGAATTAAAGTGAAGTTGTGATTATATAACAAAAAATACTCGATTGTTATATATTCAATATGTACGTATTAATAAATATCGAATGAAATGTACCACATTTCTATTTTTAAGGAAAAAATACTACCTTATTTGACAATTCAGAGAAAAAAGTTCAATATTATTTAATTATTTTTACTCGCAAATTAACCTCACATCGTTATTCATTTGTTCTAATTTCTACTTGCAAAAAGAATGACTTCAATTGACATTTGCCAAGAATAACTACAAAAAAAAAAAAAAAAAAAGTTCAAAAGGACCCATCTCGAGAAAATAAATGTGGCATTTTTTCCCCTTTTTATCTCATAATGGCATAGAATAAAGGCGGAGTCAGGATTTAAGGTTTGGAGGTTCTGAATATTAAGAGAAGACAACAATCTCAAATTAATATATACTATCTCTATTTCAATAAAGAATGACTCACTTTTCCTTTTTGTCAGTTTTAAAAAAAATGATTTTTTTTTTTAAATACTTTAATTCCAATTTTCCTTGTGGTATGTTTAAGATGACAAGATTAAGGGACATTTTGGTACATTTAATATAACTTTCATTTAAAACCACAAGATTCGAAAATCTTTTTTATTCTCTTAAATTTGTGTCAAGTCAAAATAAATCGCTCTTTTTTAAATGAGTAATAATCGTCAGAAGAAGAAGCAAGTATCGATAGTCAATATACGTTTAAAAAAAACAATTAAACGCTATATAAATATTAAAATTATCATTACAATTAACTCGACGACTTGTCATGTTCTGAAAATGATCAATGATAACATCATTAGATACACTTTTAAATATTTTCTTTATATAACAAACTAAATAATTTTTCAACTAGTTATTCAAAAAGTTATTACCAATTCTACTTCAGAATTTGAGAGAATTTGAGACTTCAAAACATCCGTGATGATATTTAACTCTCGCTTAAAAGTAGTAGGTGATGGACAAATAATTAGAATCTTAACCTTTTTTTTAAGACTTTGAGGGTTCATGATTTGAAGAAATTAGTAGTCTTTTTTTGAAAAAAAAAATTGGGTACTTGATGGCAAATTTGCCTATTTCTTTGTAACTTATCAATTTTTATTTTATTTTTAAAATGAAAGTTTAAAAATAATATGTAATTCTGAAGCATAATCAATGCTACTAGTGGGATTTGAACCCACATCACAGGCAAAGCAAGAGCCTTCACGCGCCTTCTCACTGTTGAGTCATCCATCCACCTTTCTTTAGATATGGGTCGCCACTTTATTATAAGTTTGCAATGAATAAATTTTTTAATATAAATACAAGGTTTACGTAAAAGCTAGTGATGTGGGTCATTCTTTTTATGTTTAAAATGTTTAGGTTCAAACAATGCTCAAATGATTCTCGACTTAATACTATTCAGGCTAATTAATTATTTAGATTGGGATGGTTAGTGACCTTAAGCAATTAGCGACTAAATTGTAAACAAGTAAATTGAGGAAGATCAATTGTTGCAATGTATGAATATTGTTTAAACCATATATATGAATCAATATACAACTTTGATACATAGTTATACGTCATATATACACGATTATATGTTATTTTATATAATATTGGTAAATTCCATTTCCTCTAAATCACTTTACTCCAAATCTTATAATGTAGCTTACTAACTTGATACCTCTGTAGTTGCTGAAATTTTAAATATCGCTCTAATTTTTGTACAATGAAATTATTGTATTCCATCTCCAAATACTTCAAAATTTTACTGAAATTTTATTTGATCTGATTAGCTCTTTTACTTCTCACCTGCAGATTGCATGTTTAGCTCCCATAGATTTTATACACCTATAGTACTCAAAACTCCTACAACATTCAGAATATTGCTCTAATTCTCCAACGCAATATATCCTTACACCCCCCCTCTCCCCTCTTTTTTTTCGTATTCAAAAACTTCTGCTATTCAATTTGTTGGATAAAAGAGAGAGGAAGCCCAAAACTGGCCCAAGAAGCAGCTTAGACCCAATCTCAACTAATCATAATTAGTCTATTAAGTGTAGTCTTAACTAATTAGTTAGTTAGAAAGAAACAGTATAAATACATACTCTATACAAGTTACCATTATGATTTTCTCATAATTTTGATTAATGAGATATTTTTCTCTTCTCCTTCCTCTCTATTTGCATATACTTTTTCTTCCACCTCATTCTTCAAGATCTTAAGCTCTAAGAAGACTCTACTCATGGTATCAAAGTCGCGACCTATGATTATTGAAAGGAATCGAAAGTCAGTTGAAGAATTCTAAAGTTTTGCAAATTTGTGCGATTTGCATAGTAACGAAAGGTTTTGGTAATTCAATGCACAATCTCTATCAATTGTTAAATTTATTTGTAAAGTGAATCTAGCGTTTACTATTCGTAAGGTTCAATCACAAGAAATATACGTTTTAATTTTTCATCTATTAAAGAGCAATTGTTAAATTCAATTGTGTCTGAAAGTAGGTGAAGTAAAGAAAAACTTTATTATTGGAAAATTGTGCATTTAGCGTAGATTTCTCTTAGAACTGCTGAGAGAAGTATGGAGAATTTTGAAATTGAAGTGAAAAAAGTATAATTGTAGAAAAATAGTATATAAATCTATTGAAATAAATACTGAAAATACTAGTAATACATCAACAATAGGAGTCAGTAATTCGACTCAAAATACTGATTACAATCATCCCCGATATATGTTGTCTACTGATGTACGTGGGGCATCGATTATTCTTTTCAATTGAAAGTCAATGAGACCTATAATGTATGGAGTAACTCTATAAGAATTGCACTACTTGAAAGAAATAAGTTAGGACTAGTAGATGACACTTGTAAAAGGTATTTTGTGTCTGAGAATCTAGGATATCAATGAGCGTGAGTGAATGTTATTGTTATATCATGGCTCATGAACTCTGTAGCAAGTAATTTGATTGGAGGTGTAGTATATGCTACTAATGCACATGCAGTATGAGAAGACTTAAGAGAAAGGTTTGAGAAAGTTGGTGGTTCTAGAACCTTCAATATTCATCAAGAAATTTTTAGTTGTACTCAAGGAACATGATTAGTGTTTGAATATTACACAAAGCTAAAAGATTTATGAAGTGAGTGTGGTTTCATAATCCCTGCACCTAGATGAATAAATCATATTCTCAATTGAGAAGTCACATACTACTGTTTAATCCTATTCTAAGTGTGAATCAAGTTTATGCAATGATAATGAGTGAGCAAAATCAAAGGACAACATTTGTTATTGCTAGTTTCACTGGCCTGTGGAGTGCAAAGACAAAGAAAACTCAAGGTCTAGGAGAATGGGATATTGTAGCCATGTATGCTAGATATGGAAATAATGGTTCAAGAGGAAGCATAACTCAGATTACAATCCAAATGATTTTTGTGATCATTACAAGTTCAAAGGATATTACAAGATTGACTGCTATTAGTTGATAGGGTATCCACAGAATTATCCTAAATTCAATCAAAATGAAAAATTTGAACCTAGACATAAGAATAAATTCAGACCCAAAAAAGGGGGAGGACCTCCTTCATACAATGTTGCACACAATGTTATGGTTTAAGAGTGGGATCAACTAGATGGTTATCAACAATTTTCACAAGTAAGCAACTTTTTACAAAAAAATCAAATAAACAACTATGGTATTTCTATCACTCCAAACTACTATGATACTGGTGCTAGAAATCATCTACAAAAAAGTCAATATAGGAGAATGATGGACAAAGGTTTACTCAGTCTTAATATGAACATATATGTCAGATGATAGACAAGAATGAGAATGTTTCAACATAGGAATCATGCCATATAAGCAATGCACATTCTTCAACTACGACAGATTCTTGTAGTGCCCTGACTGTCTCTACTAATCTTTATGAATAAATTATTGACTCAGGGGCTATAAATCATATGACCTCAGATTTATCTATGCTAGATATTATTACTTTGGTTCAGTCTGAAAAATATTAACAACTAGTCTTACCAAATAGCGAGTTAACTAAAATTTCTCATATTGGCTTCAATAGAATCTCTCCTAGAACTAACATCCAAAATGTGTTTTATATCCCATAGTTTAGGTTTAATTTATTTTCAGATTCAAAAATTACTAGACAACTAAATTGCTTAGTGAAATTCTCTTCGAATTTTTGTATATTTCATGATCTCTTCACTTAAAAAGTGAAGGAGATTGATAAAGAAATAGGTGGTATCTACTACATTGCAGGACTCAGTCATCATAAAGAATTAGGACTTAGTCATCGTAAAGTATCAAAATCTAATCAAGGATTAAAAACTGTGAATGCTGCAGTGTTTTAAGACATTAATTTCTAGCATAAAAGGATGGGTTGTGTCTCTGCTGGCACCTGAACAAACTATTGCCTATTAGTACTTCTAATATTGTAGTCTTTAAATTAACATATTGTATGCCCTTTGTAACGCCCCGAGTCTATACTCCGGATGCTACACGGTGCTTATAATTCTGAGGGACCACAAGCTAACCCATAACTGGTACCTGCTGCAATAACTAAATAATAATACTGTAATTATGCGGAAATTAGGCAAAAACTTGTCATAAGGTTTAAATCTGAAATAAATATTGAGTACGGTACATCAATACCAAAACTGAACATCTGTCTATAAATACTCTACGTTTGAAAAGCCTCTACTGTCTGAACAAGAAGTTGATGGGACAAGTTCCCAACTAACTCTGACTACTAAAATAAACTGAGTACTGAAATACTGGAATAATAAATTTGTCCTTGAGCTATGAGGACTCACCACTAAGTCTGTTGCTGATGGATCGGTCTGCTATGTATGATCGGGAGCCCGTGCGTTTGAACCTATGATATAAGACATCATAGCGCAAAAGAAAGGTATGTGTCAGTACTTTAAATGTACTGATATTTTAAGTGAGGTAGACTGAGATGCATGGGTTCATATGCATGAACAATACTAACTTAATACCATGATTATGACTGAATGAGAGTACATGCATGAATACATAAACGGTAACTGACGTCGTGATAACACTGAATACTGAGTTCTGAATTACTAATTTACTGACATATGAGTTTACGGATACTGTATAACTAGTAGCTGAATGACTGTATCTGACAGTCTAGATTCTATGGAACTGTACTGAGTTTTATACTGAACTGCCTGATTGTATCTGACAGTCCTGATTTTGTAGAACTGAACTAAGTTCTATACAGAGACTGGAATTGAAACTGAGACTGTGGGAGGTAATTATCTAATCGACATGCCCCTGTATGAATAGATTGGGGTCCAACCTGTAACCCTAGTTAGAAGGGTGCCAGTACCGTGCCACGGGTGAAGATAACTGTGAGTTAACTCTCTTTGACAGGAAGCTCTTTTGTCAACCCTCACTGGAAGGAAAACTCGTATGAGATGTATCAACCCTAGTCTGGCAAGAAGATATCTCAACCTACGCTGGCTATGTAGTTCTGTAACACAGGGACTGCTACTAAGGGTCAAACCCTCTACTGGCAGGAATGCCCTAACCCTGGGTTTGCTCGGTGTTGAATCCTACTCCCAACTGAATAGACACTGAACTAATTCCTAGTTCATACTAGGCTTGACCAAACTATTACTGATTATACTGTATAACTGAACTGAACTGAGTTCACTGAGTTTCGTTGGCTGATGGAATACTACTGAATTCTGTTAACTGACTGAATTTACTAAGGTCTGAACTAAATACTGAACTGGACTGGACTGATACTGAGTCTACTGATTTTTTCTTAATTTCTATAACTGTCTGAGAGTACTACTGATCGTGACATGACTGAGATTATTCTATAACTGACACTGGATCTAGGTAAACAGCTAAATTGACGGGTATTAATTACCCCCAAGACTCGATAGCATAAAAAGTAAAGCATCACATTACCTTGCATAGCATAGAAATGTACACTTGTTCATAATGCATCTATAGAGGCATTTTATCAAACACTTGAATGGTAAGAACTAGTATACATGCTAACATGATATATCTCACTATTTAATTCATATGAACAACTCATCAAATACTTGAAAGGCATTGCATATACATATAGCACTAATCAACATATGAGCATCACAATTTCCAGGCTTTAACATGAATTCACATGATACTACATACATAATAATTATTTTTACATAAATCTTGCACTTAATCATGGAATAGAAACCCAATCAACATTATAATCATGAATACACTTGGGTCCAAATAATAAAAATCATGAAATCAATTTACTTAAAGTTTAAAAGAGTTTCTTGTACTCCAAGCATGGAAGGGACCCTTGGCTGAACATTTGACATACCTTAAAGCTTGAATTCTGAAAGATTGATGGATTTCCTTGGAACTTGAATTCTTGAATGTGATGAACTAGGGTTTGTTCTTGAAAAATCCTAGAGAGAATGAGTAAATTTTGCCTTTTGGATGACTTAATTACATGTTTGGGGGATGATATACGATGGGAAAAAACCCATTTACCCCTCTGGACACGGGATTTAATTACTAAAAACTGAACTAGCGATGCATAGACCGACGTACCATGTCATTGACATCAATACGATGGCCAACACATAGCGTCGAGCCCACATCGATTCACTGGAATTTGCACTAGGACCTGGAGGAAAATATTCATTGATGCGATGGGCGATGCAACACATCGAGATCACGTCGATCCACTGGTTTAAGCTTTCAAATATGTTTTAAATAAAGTCCAAAAAATTCAAAACTTGTCCGGGAACACCCACTGACATACCTGATCATAATTTAACCTAAAAATCATTACTTTAAGGTCATGAGGGTCATTAAATAGAGTCGTCAACTTACGAAGGCTAAAAGAACACTAAGTCTGAATACTTAGCTAAAATATTTTTAAGTCTGGGACCCCTTAACAAGCTTTAAAGGACTGAGTTAAGCTTAAGATTTTGCGGGGTGTTACAATATCTTCCCCTTGGGAACATTCATCCTCGAATGAGACTGACTGAGCTGAGAATACTGATAGACTGAATTTAGATACAGGATATGCATAACTGTAACATGATTTCATTACTGACACTACTGATATGCTAAAATTTTATACTGAACATGCATATCTGATGCATGTGTACATGGCTGGGATTGCTGATAAGCTGAGTCTCTTATACTGAACATATATATCTGATGCATGAATATCTGACTGAACGTACTCATGAATGTATGGCTGGATATTCAATGGTAACTGATACCAAGTTTATAAAGAAAATCTGAGCATGAAACTGAGCACATTTAAAGAGAATTGTTACCTTGGGTTGATTCTGAGTTTGTGAAGAAGAGATGAGGATACTTGGTTTGCATATCTGCTTCTGCTTCCCAAGTATCCCCCTCAACAGACTGGTTCCGCCAAAGGACTTTGACTAAAGGGACCTCTTTGTTCCTCATTCTGCGAATTTGATAGTTAAGGATTATGATTAGAATCTCCTCATAAGAGAGGTTGTTCTAAACGTCTATACTCCCTATAAGGACTACCACTGCTGGGTCACCTAGGTATTTCTTTAGCAAGGAGACATGGAACACTGGATGGACTGAAGCTAAGTTTGAAGGTAACTCAAGCTTATAATCTACCTTTTTTAAACGGTTGAGAATTCGGTAAGGACCGATATATCAGGGACTGAGCTTCCCCTTCTTAAAAAACCTCTTCACTCTTTTCATAGGAGAGATATTCAAATGCACATAATCACCAATCTCAAACTTAAGATACTTTCCCCACACATCTGCATATGATTTCTATCGACTCTCAGTTGTCTTAAGACTTTCCCTGATCAACTGAACCTTCTTTGAGGTGTCAAACACCAAGTCAGGCCCTACCACTGTGGCCTCTCCCACTTCAAACTAACCAATAGGAGATCTACATCTCCTCCTATAGAGCGCCTCAAACGGAGCCATGTGAATGCTGTAATGATAGCTGTTGTTATAAGCGAACTCAATAAAATAAAAGTGGTCATCCCAACTACCTTTAAAGTCTATCGCACACGCTTGCAGCATATCCTCTAAAGTATGATTGGTCCTTTCTGCTTGACCATCTGTCTGAGGGTGGAAAGGTGTACTAAGGTGGAATTCGATACCAAGACCCTTTTGGAAGGTTTTCCAAAAATAAGATGTGATGCGTACCTCTATCTAAGATAATGGACAACGAAACTCTATGCAATCAGACCAACTCTCTGACATAGAGCTTGACATAGTCCTTGGTTGAATAAGAGGTATGAACTGGTAGGAATTGAGCTGATTTGGTCATCCTATCTATAATGACCCATACTAAATCGTGCTGACATCGAGAACGAGGCAAACCCATCACAAAATTCATGTTCACCTCTTCCCACTTCCAAGTGTAGAATACTGAACTCTTGCATAAACCCACTGGGATTCTGATGCTCAATCTTAACCTGCTGACATGTAGAGCACTTAGCTACAAACTCTACAATGTCTCTCTTCATCCCACTCCACCAATAGATCTCCCATAAATCACGATACATCTTAGTGGCCCTAGGATAAATATAGTAACGTGCACCATGCGCTTCTGCAAGAATCTGCTGTCTCAGGTCATCTACACCTGGCATACATAGACAACCCTAACAACGCAACACACCATATCCCCCTTGGGAGAAAGCCTCTATCTTCTGATCCCTGACTTATTCTTTCAACTTAACTAGGCTGGGTGATATGTGAGCAGATGCTAACATATTTGAGGCTTTTAACTGAGAATAATTAAAAATTCTTAAGCAACTTTTATCATTTTTGATTGTTTTCCCTTTTTTATTGTAGTAAAAGTCAAGATACAAGAGAATCAATAATTATGGGAATAAAAGAGTTGATTTCTGAGCAAGTAGAAAAGGAAGAATAGCTGAAGACTTGTATGATAAGTCATTAGCCTTGTGATAAGCTATCAAAGTTGCCTCAGGCTTAGACAGAGAATGTCCTTCAGCTGGAATGTGTGACGATATCTATGATAGGCCGTCAGATGTCTGATAAGCCATCAGGATTAGGTAGGGAATGGAATTTGAAGTGAAGAAGTGACGATATCTCTGATAAGTCGTCACATATATGATAAGCCGTAAAACCTCATCGTCAACCCAAGGCAAAGATTATCAAAGTGAAGAGAAGTTGAAGACATTCCTGATAAGCCGTCAGACTCCTGATAAACCGTCACACACGTCGTCACCTGTCAGAGAAAATACTGTGATCTATGATTTTGTTTCCATAATTAGACTGAAGTATTTAAAGCATATGTTAGGGTTTTCATCCATTATCTTGGATATTTGGAACTCACGTTTTGAGCACTTTTCTCTCTATTTTCTGACTTTAATTCTTTAGAGAGATAATTACAATTGTTTTGGGATTTTCCAATGGATCAAATCTGAGAGGAACTTGTTGCTATTCATCTTGCGACTCAAGATTCTTGTTGTCTTATTTTATTATGAGTAGCTAAATTCCCTTAACCCGAGTTGTGGGATCTATGAGTTTGGGTTTGTAACGTAACTAAGTGTTCAAGATTCTAACGGTGGTAGGAACTTCTTGTTAATTCCATTATTTTACATGCTGAC
This sequence comes from Capsicum baccatum var. pendulum, assembly GCA_030864225.1. NCBI lineage: Eukaryota > Viridiplantae > Streptophyta > Magnoliopsida > Solanales > Solanaceae > Capsicum > Capsicum baccatum. The sequence goes on from CM061551.1 coordinate 111,097,546, forward strand.
TATTGGTTGCAAACAATAGACTTTTCTTACGGGTGATTTGCTTGAGATAATAAATCAACCCTAGTAAGAAGTAAATTATCAACAGGGACTTGGAAGCATTAAACTTCCATTTAATAATTAGTGTTGTAACAAGATTAATTAACTTGGAATAACATCCTGTTATGAAATATAAATTCCCTAAGTTTGAGAGAATTAGGTAATTAAATGTCTAAATAGGTTGAGAAACATTTAGACATAACTTTGACAAGGATAGTCTGTTGTTCCTACCTACCACAAGAATCTTGAGCCGTTACTAGCGTCTTTCAAATCCCAATACCCATAGTGAACATAACTCTGGTTTTCCTTATCATATTGATTTCAAACACTGAACTAAGAAGTAACTATTTGTTACACTTCTGAAAATCCCCATTCATAGGAAACTGGTAACTATCAGTTGATTAACCCGCAGATAAGTCAAATTCACACCCTATTCCCTGTGGGATTTGACCCCAACCTAGTTAGGTTATATATTAACAACAATCGCTTATATTTTTGTAAGAGAGGTGTAGTTTGAGTGTTATCAAAAATGATGCCATTGTCGGGGAATACGGTTGTAAATTAAAGTTTATGTGCGCTAATTGACTGTTAGTCAAGTTTCCTAGTTTTTACGTTTATTTGTTGTTTTTGTTTTCTGCAGGACTTTTGGGGTGTATGCCAAGAACTAGAAGTTTCGGAGGACCATTATTACCATTTAATTCAAAACCGCAATTAATCGACAGAATGATAGACCAGCAGGAGTGTCAAGACTCAAACCAGGGCCTGGCCGTGACGAGAATTTCGAACCATGGAGGCCCGAAACACCCCTATCTGTTTGGTAATTCATGCACCTAATTCATATGATCAAAGAAATGCGGAAGAAACACAATAATTCAGAAACATGGTCATAAATATGAAAAGAAACAATAACGGGGAAATAAGGTTCCCCCAACATCAATCAACCTCTAAACAACTGTCTGCGAAAATCTCTAACAAATGACTGAGTCAAGTAACTATACATAAACTGGGACAAGGCCCCCAGTAGACCCCAAAACTAAATAAAAGAAAAAAGGACTGCAGGACATAAGACTTTCCAAAACATAGAAGACTCACCACTTGTCTCTGCAACTCTGTCTAAATGATCTACTGATTCTCTTGACCCCTAGACTGGGCCTCTGAACCTGAGAGGTTAGAGAGGGGAGGGGGTCAGCTCAAAAGTACTGGCACGTAGAGATATCAAAACATAACATAATATTTTTACAAAATATAGTTGAGAGTCATTATAAAGCAGTTTTATATCAAATTATTTGAAAACACATGGGCATAATGCAATAGTTTCTCAACAACAATGAAATGCAACTGAGCTAGGTGGAATACCCTACATAATTTACACCAACTGTCATACCTCGGTTTCCATCGAGATTAGAGTATAAGTGAGGGAGAGACACACAAGACCACGAAGCATGATGTCTCGACCCAATGGTAGTGCCCAAGATCACTTAGCCCAGGCTCCTACCTATAGTCCCAATTTGGGAATGACATAAAGTCAAGTACTCAAGATCACTTAGCCTGGTACCAAATTCTCGTGTCGGCAAACACGATTTCTAGCGATGAGCCCTTACACTCAAATGCCTTCTTCGGGCATTCACCTATCTCATGTAAAATCAATGCATTCAAATTTCATCTGATTCAATCACATATCATATTCTGTAGGGTATCGTCATACCTGACTTGCAAGCCATAAATATCACATTATTTTTCTCATTCAACCATTGTATTCAACATGTTTCAACACAAATAACCCTCTCGTTTTCAAGTCAAAATCATATCAATTCTCAAAATATTTCATGTCATGCTTTTCAAGATGTTTTCAAACAATTTACATCATATGCACATTCAAAACAAATTCACATCAAGAGAGGGATTTCATATAATTCATGCTCTCAAAATATTACCTTTTCGAAACACAAGCATATACATATATAATATGTCAAATCGTTCGAAAGTAGGCCTAAAGACCATTTTCAATATTATAGAAACGTTCAAAACATAATTATATTCGTAGTTTCAAAACCCCCATTTGTAAAACATGAATTTAAAGACCCATGATATTTTTGGAGAACCCCACGTACCTCGATTACTAAGAATATTAGATGCTTCTTGAAGCCTACGATGAGAGGATTCCAAATATGCAATTAGTTCCTAAAACCCCGATTGAATCTTGTGTTTCTTCGGTTTTTATTTTGAAACCCTAAGGAGAATCCTTGAGCACTTTTGTTGTATGAAGGTGTATTTTGGGGTCCTTGAAACTGAATTTCGTGTTTTAGAGATAAGTAAGGGTGGAAAAGGACCATTTTGCCCCAACAACGGAGTGTTTAAGTCACTTGAATTCTTTACATAGGCGTCGCCCATCCCACCGCCTATGTTCACATAGGTGCCGCCTAGTCTATCGCCTATGTTCACATAGGCGCCGCCTAGGTTATCACCTATGTTTACATAGGCACCACCTAGGCTATCGCCTATGCTTTCCAGTGGCCATGAGCGATTGGTTAGGCGACACATATTTTTGAAAGGCCATAACTTCTTGCTCGAGTGTCGGATTTTAGCAAAATTGGTACTGTTGGAAAGCTAACTCGAATACCTATCATTTGACACATAGTAGGATCCTTAGTTCGACATATACAGAGAGTTATGGTTGATGGAAGCTGACATAATTTACAACGTCCACTAAAACTTAGTCGATCGAAATAGTTTCAACTCGTCCTTAAGTTGATGGACCTCTATGGTCTAAATTCAAGCTTGAATAGATTCACATGCTAAAAAAATAATTAACATGCCGTATTGGCATAGGATTTTATGGCTTCGGGGTTTATCAACACATCGAAATCGTGGTCTATATTTTAGCCCAAAATGCGGGGCATTACATTATCCCCCCTTAGGATCATTCGTTCCCGAATGATGATGCGGGACACAGACATACACGATATCAAGAATAATAAAGGACTAGGAAAGATAATATAGAAATTGTACCTTCTGTATCATCCTCCATCGAAGCAAACAAATTAGGATATCTAATTCTCATGTTATCTTCTGAATCCCAAGTTTCTTCTTCGACTTTCTGATTCCTCCACAATACCTGGACTGAGGCTATCTCTTTGCTCCTCAGCTTTCAAACTTAGCGATCTAAAATTTCAATGGGATCTTCTTCGTAAGACAAGGAGTCTATCACTTTGATTCCCTCTACTGGCAATACCAGAGAATGATATCCAATGCATTTCTTTAACATGGATACATGGAATATCGGATGAACGGAACCTAAACTTGCAGGCAATTCTAGCTCATAAGCAACTGTACCAATCTTTTTCAGAATCTGATATGGCCCTATGTAGTGAGGGCTCAATTTACCTCTTTTTCCAAAACAGATAACTCCTTTCATAGGAGAAACCTTGAGAAATACCCAATCACCAACTTCAAAAGCTAGTTCTCTTCTCCGAACATCGGCATTGGACTTCTGATGACTCTGAGCAGTCTTGAGTCGTTCTCTAATGATTTTGACTTTGTCCATCGCCTGATGAACAAGATCAGGCCCATACAACTGAGTTTCACCCACTACATACCATCCTATTAGAGACCTATATCTCCTTCCATACAAATCCTTAAAAGGAGCCATCTTGATGCTGGCATGGTAACTATTATTGTAAGCAAATTCAACCAGTGGCAGGTGATCTACCCAACTACCTTTGAAATCAATGACGCATGCTCTCAATATATCTTTAAGGGTCTGAATGGTACACTCAGCTTGCCCATCCGTCCGAGGGTGGAAATTTGTGCTCAAATTCACTTGTGTACCTAAACCCTTCTGAAAAGATCTCCAAAACTGAGATGAAAACTGCGTACCTCTATTGGATATAATGGAAACTGGTGCCCCATGCAAATGAACTATATCGTCAATGTAAATCTTAGCATAACCCTCTCCCAAATAATTAGTCCTCACAGGCAAAAAGTGGGCTAACTTTGTCAACCGATCTACAATCACCCATATAGAATCATACTGGTTTTAGTATCTCGGAAGTCCTGTAATGAAGTCCATGTTTATCATCTACCACTTCCATAAAGGCAGGGCTATCTCTTGGGAAGTACCACCTGGCCTCATGTGTTCTACCTTCACTTATTGACAGTTCAAACATTTGGACACAAAATCAGCTACATCACGTTTCATGTTATTCCACCAATACAAGGTTTTCAGATCATGGTACATCTTAGTAGAGCCTGGGTGAATGACATACCTCAAAGTGTGCGCCTCACAAGGATTCTTTCCCGCAGTCCATCAACATCCGGAACGTACAACATACCCTAAAATCTTCGAATACCATCACCACTAATTTCAAACAACATAACCTTTTGTTGACCCACATCTTTCTTGATTTGCATCAAGATAGGATCTTCAACCTGCTTCTCCTTAACTTCAGCACAAAGGGATGACTTAGCTAACTCATGAACAACCACCCCTCCATCTTTGGAATCTAAGAGTCGCACTCCCAGATTTTCAAGGCGGTGAATATCCTTCACTATCTCTTTCTTTTCTTCTTTTACATGAGAAAGGCTACCCATAGACAACCTACCGAGGGTGTCGGCTACAATATTTGCCTTGCCCAGATGGTAATGCAGACTCATATCATAGTCTTTTAAAAGCTCCATCCAATGCCTCTTCCTGAGGTTTAATTCTTTCTGTGAGAAAACATATTGCAAACTCTTATGGTCAGTATAAATATCAACATGCACTCTATAGAGATAGTGCCTCCAGATTCTAAGTGCAAACACCATCGCTGCTAACTCCAAGTCATAAGTGGGGTAATTGCGCTCATGCACCTTTAACTGCCTAGATGCATAAGCTATCAACTTACCATGCTGCATCAATACACAACCAAGTCCCACACTGGACGTATCACAATAAACCACAAAACTATCTATACCCTCAGGAAGGGTTAAAACAGGAGCAGTAGTCAGCTTGTCCTTCAACTTCTCAAAACTATTTTCACACAAGTCAGACCACACAAACTTCATCTTTTTCTGAGTCAGTTTAGTAAGCGGAGCAATTATGAAAGAAAAACTCTCTATGAACCTTTTGTAATACCCCGCCAAACCAAAGAAGCTTCGAATATCGGTTAGAGTCGTGGGTCTGGGCCATTTTCTCACTGCTTCAACTTTCTGGGGATCCACTCTTATCCCGTCACTGGACACCATATGCCCCAAGAAGGCAATAACATCTAACTAGAATTCACACTTAGAAAATTTGGCATACAGCTGATGATCCTTAAGGGTCTGAAGAATAATTCGGTGGTGATTGGCGTGATCCTCTTTACTCTTAGAATAGATCAGAATATCATCATTAAATACAATGACGAACAAGTCAAGAAACTGATGAAACACTCTATTCATAAGATCCATGAAGGCTGCAGGGGCGTTAGTCAACCTGAAGGACATGACTAGAAATTCATAGTGACCATATTGGGTTCGGAAGGCTGTCTTGGGTATGTCTGACTCCCTAAATTTCAACTGATGATAACCCGAACGAAGGTCTATTTTTGAAAAATACTTGGCACCCTGAAGCTGGTCAAAAAGGTCATCAATCCTAGGAAGAGGATATTTATTTTTAATCGTAACCTTATTCAACTGGCGGTAGTCTATGAACATACGAAGGGACCCATCCTTCTTTCGCACGAAGAGCGCGGGTGCACCCTATGGGGAAACACTAGGACAAATAAAACCTTTGTCTAGGAGGTCTGTAAGTTGTTCCTTTAACTTCTTTAGTCCCGGGGGAGCCATTCTATATGGCGGAATAGAAATAGGACGAGTGTCTGGCAACACATCAATGACAAAATCTATCTCCCTCTCAGGGAGTATCCCTGGGAGATCTTCGGGAAAGAATTTTGGGAATTCATTCACTACACAGACTGACTACAGAGGAAGATTTTCAACTTTTGAATCTTTTACTCGAATTAGATGGTACATATAATCTTTGGAGATAAGCTTTTGGGCTCTAAGATAAGAGATAAAGTGACCTCTAGGTTCCACAGAACTCCCTGCCCATACAATTGGTGTCTCATTCGGGAAAGAAAAAATGACCTTTCGAGTCCTTTAATCGAGTGTGGCATAGCACAAATGGAGCCAGTCCATCCCAAGGATGGTATCAAAATCTATCATATCAAGTTCTATAAGGTCTACCACAGTTTCCCTACTATGAATAGACACGACACAATTTCTATACACCCTTCTAGCAACAACAGAGTCACCTACAGGAGTAGAAACAGATAAGGGTTCTACAATAACTTCGGGCTCAAATCCAAAACCAACAGCCACATAAGGGGTCACATAAGATAAAGTAGACCTGAGATCAAGTAATACATAAACATCATGAGAAAAGATTTGTAATATACCGGTGACAACATCTGGTGAAGCTTCTGCCTCTTGGCGGTTAGTCAAAGAATATAAATGGTTGCGACCGGTCCCGACAGCTGAAGGGGCACCCTTAGGAAGAGGAGCTGTGGAGGCTGCTTGGGACTTAGCTCCCCCTGCATTTCCTCCAATAGAAGGACAATCTCTCTGAAGGTGACCCACTTTGCCACAAGTATAGCAGTTTCTCACCTCAATCTAGCACTTTCCTAGATGATTCCTTCCACAAACCTCGCACCGCAGATAAGTACGATGTTGATGGGCCACACTACCCTGAGACTGTGTACCTAGAGCTTTGGATCCATGAGTAGTCTAAAAACTCTGAGTTTGTCCGTCTGTCGGTGGTCTGGGTGCTGGGGCACTGGCTGCTGACTATGTATTATTCCAAAACTTCTTATTCTTCGCCATTTATTACTCCAGTTACCACTCTGCCGCTAACTCTGGTGCTGGTCCACAGATCTAGCTCTCTTAGCCTGTCTGTCTTTCTTTTTAGATTCAGCAATCTTTTTTTTCTTCTCTTCTACCTGCTGCATATGAATGGTTAGTCGAGCAAAGCCTAACTCCTTATTCAACATAGCCCCCTAGAACTCAAGTACTAGGTTATCAACAAGGCCAGATAAAATTTTCTCATCCGAGCTCTCATATTACTAGTTAACTCTAGTGCATAGCGGGCTAGTTTATTAAACTTCAAAGTGTACTCCTGGATACTCATACTGCCCTGCTTCAGATTTATAAACTCTTCCGCTTTGGTCTCCCTCAACTCCAAAGGAAAGAATCAATCAAGGAAATCTTCCACAAATTTGCCCCAAACTGTGGGTTCAGCACTCTCACCTTTTGCATCTTCCCAGTCGGCATACCACTGATTCACAATGTCCTTGAGCTGAGAGGTTGCTAGTTCCACCCCTTCAACCTCATCCATATGCATCACCTTAAAGATCTTTTCCATCTCATCCATGAACAGCTGTGGATCTTCCCCCACCTTGGTTCCAGTGAACCTAGGTGGGTTCATCTTCATGAAATGTCTGACTCTAGTAGCCTTAGACATAACAGATGCAGACCCAACATATTCCGATCATTGATCTTGGTTATCTAATAACTGTGTCAACATATGAATAGAACGTCTGAATTCTGCATTTGAAATATCTCCCTGAGCATTTGGGGGACGGTTGACATTAGTTCGTGGAGCCTGAGGTGGACTGGTCGGGACTGGAAGGACTCATGGAGTAGGGACAAATTCTGGAGTGTGAGCCCTGTTATGGGTTTGCATCCCATGGGTGGGATGAACCTCATCTGCCTAAGCTTTCTGATCGATGATAAGATGTGGAGGCATAAATGGGTTTCTGAAACACAAGTGATCATTGATTAAGGGACAGTTCAGACTCTGAAGCACGAATTAAATAACAAAGAAGGGAAACATTTCCTAAACGCCTAGCAGCCTCCTGCTTATAAGTGTGGCGCGCTACATACCTATAAGCAGGACTCTACCCGACACGATTTCGCAGACACCCTAGGACCATGAACCGTGCTTTGATACCAAGTTTGTCATGACCCAAACCAGGGCCTGGCCATGACAATCATTTCAAATCATGGACACCCGAAACACCCCTATCTGTCTGGTAATTCATGCACCTAATTCATATGATCAAAGAAATACGGAAGAAACACATTAATTCAGAAACATGGTCATAAATATGAAAAGAAACAATAACAGGGAAATAAGGTTCCCCCAACATCAATCAACCTCTAAACAACTGTCTGCGAAAATCTCTAACAAATGACTGAGTCAAGTAACTATATATAAACTAGGACAAGGCCCCCAGTAGACCCCAAAACTAAATATAAAAAAAAGGACTGCAGGACATAAGACCTTCCAAAACATAGAAGGCTCACCACTTGTCTCTACAACTTTATCTGAATGATCTACTGATTCTCTTGACCCCTAGACTGGTCCTCTGAACCTGAGAGGTTGGAGAAGGGAGGGGGTCAGCACAAAAGTACTGGCACACAGAGATATCAAAACAAAACATAATATTTTTATAAAATATTGTTGAGAGCCATTATAAAGCAGTTTCATATCAAATCATTTGAAAACACATGAGCATAATTCAATAGTTTCTCAACACCAATAAAATACAACTGAGCTAGGTGGAATACCCTACATAATTTACACCAAATGTCATACCTCGGTAGCCACCGAGATTAGAGTATAAGTGAGGAAAAGACACACAAGACCACGAAGCATGGTGTCTCAACCCAATGGTGGTGCCCAAGATTACTTAGCCCGGAATCCTACCTATAGTCCTAATTTGGGAATGGAATGACATAAAGTCAAGTACTCAAGATCACTTAGCCTGGTACCAAATTCTCGTGTCATCAAATACGGTTTTCAGTGATGAGACCTTACACTCAAACGCCTTCTTTGGGCATCCACCTATCTCATGTAAAATCAATGCATTCAAATTTTATTTGATTCAATCACACATCATATTCTGTAGGGTATCGTCATACCCGACTTGCAAGCCATCAATATCACATTATTCTTCTTATTCAACCATTGTATTCAATATGTTTCAACATAAATAACCCTCTCGTTTTCAAGTCAAAATCATATCAATTCTCAAAATATTTCATGTCATGCTTTTCAAGATGTTTTCAAACAATTTACATCACATGCACATTCAATACCAATTCACATCAAGAGAGGAATTTCATATAATTCATGCTCTCAAAATATCACCTTTTCGAAACACACGCATATACATATATAATATGTCAAATCATTCGAAAGTAGGCCTAAAGACCAAATTCAATATTATAGAAACGTTCAAAACATAGTTATATTCGTAGTTTCAAAACCGCCATTTGTAAAACATGAATTTAAAGACCCATGAGATTTTTGGATAACCCCACGTACCTCGATTACTAAGAATATTAGATGTTTCTTGAAGCCTACGCTGAGAGGATTCCAAATATGCAATTAGTTCCTAAAACCCCTGATTGAATCTTGAGTTGCTTGGGTTCTTATTTTGAAACCCTAAGGAGAATCCTTGAGCACTTTTGATGAATGAAGGTGTATTTTGGGGTCCTTGGAACTGAATTTCGTGTTTTAGGGATAAGTAAGGGTGGAAAAGGACTATTTTTCCCCAACAACGGAGTGTTTAAGTCACTTGAATTCTTTACATAGGCGCCGCCCATCCCATCGCCTATGTTCACATAGGTGCCACCTAGGCTATCGCCTATGCTTTCCAGTGGCCATGGGCTATTGGTTAGGCGATGCATATCACTTTGAAAGGCCATAACTTCTTGCTCGAGTGTCGAGTTTTAGCAAAATTAGTATCGTTGGAAAGTTAACTCAAAGACCTATCATTTGACATATAGTAGGCTCCATAATTTGACATATAAAGAGAGTTATGGTCTATGGAAGCTGACATAATTTACAACATTCACTAAATCTTAGTCGATCAAAATAGTTTCAACTCGTCCTTGAGTTGAAGGACCTCTATGGTCTAAATTCAAGCTTGAATGGATTCACATGCTACACAAATAATGAACATGCCGTATTGGTATAGGATTTTATGACTTTGGGGTTTATTAACATATCAGAATCGTGATCTATATTGTAGCCCAAAATGAGGGGCATTACAAGGATGGTGATAGGTTAGCAGCCTTAGCTAGAGCTCAGGTGAATATACAAAATATAGGTAAACAAGTACGGTATCCAAATACTGAGGATAAAGATTTGGGAGATGAGGAGTTGCTGAACCCTGGTAACCCAAGGCATGCTGAGCAAATATTTATACCAGTAAACGTAATGCTAACAGGAACTATCCGTTCTGAGAAAGGCAAGATCACCAGCCGGTCCAGTATGACCTCAATAATAATGATGATGGAATGGATGGAGCAGGTGCAACGGGTGTAATTATTCCTCCACCGTTAGCTCCTGTGTCAAAATTCAACATTACGAGTACTATGATTCAACTCTTTAATCTGAAGGGGTTATTTGGTGGCCTTCTTAGGGATGATTCGAACTTGCATCTGGTGATATTTTTCACCATCTGTAAATATTTTGATAACCTAGGAGTGGGTTAGAATGCTATCTGTTTGAGATTATTTCCGTTGTCTCTGTCTGGGGAGGCAAGATTATGGCTTAATAAGCTGATACCTAATTCTATCACCAACTGGAGGTAGTTGAAAGAAGCTTTCCTAGAGAGGTTCATTCCACATTCCAGGAGGGTACAGTTAAGGGATGAGATCAGTAACTTTAGATAGCTCCCAACTGAAGCCTTGCATGAAACCTGGAAGAGATTCAAAAAAAAGATGACCGGTGTCCGAACCATAATATAACAGACATACTCTTGATAGAGACTTTGTAAAGGGCTCTTAACTCTGTGACAAAACCAATTGTAGATAATGAAGCTGGCGGTTCATTTGTTGATCGTACATTCCCAGAGGTTTTAGAAATACTAGAGAGAATGACCAAACAGAGTTGGGTATGGCATACCAGAGACTCTGTGGTAGCAAGCCCCACTATTTCTGTGGGTATGACTGAGGAACAATGCAGAAGAGATGAAGATCATGATAAAGACATGGCTCACCTGAAAACACAAATGGACTTGCTAACTAAGTATTTACTATCAGGTAAAACTGAGAAAGTGAAGGTTGTGGGATCGCAGGTCAAAGTGGAGTCTAAGTCATTAGAAGAGGCGATCTATGTAAACAATCAGGGGGGTTTCTGAGGCAATAGCCAAGGAAATGAAGGCCGGAATTACTATGACAAGGCTGGTTATAAGAGTAAGGAGCAAGAAAATTGGAGGAGCAATAATGATATGAGCGGGCTATATGTCCCTCCTTGAAATCATGAGACTGCTACAACAAGTTCTGAAAAGATATCCATGGAGGACATGATGGCTAAATTATTAAAGGGAGTGGAGGATACCAAATCAAGAGTGACTACCATGAAGACTGATCTGTCCTTTATTAGTCAGTTGGTAAACTCGCACTCCACTGTGATCAAATAGCTGGAACAACAAATGAGCCAAATCTCTGCAGTGCTAAACCAGGGAAAGAGTGGAACATTACCTAGTGATACAGTTCAGAATCTGTGGAATGATGGCTCATGTATGGAGATTACCACTAGAAGTGGTAAGATATTACCTGGCCTTTTTGTGGGTAAAAATGTTGTTGATGAGGTAGTTGATGATGAACTAGAAGAAGGTGGTCTAGTGGAGGCTAAGAAGCTAGATAACCCTGCTGATGCTTTAAAAAAGAGAAAAGAAAAGGAGATGGAGGTAGTGGTTACCACTATTCCAAAACCATCACCTCATTTTCCTCAATGATTGAAGAAAAAAACTGATGATGCAAAATTCAACAAGTTTATGGCAATGCTCAAGCAATTGATAGTGAATGTGCATTGGTTGAGGCACTAGAGAAAATGCCAGGATATGCTAAGTTTATGAAGGATCTATTGACAAAGAAAAGTACAGTAAGCTATGAGCCGGTGGATAATCTCCACCATTGCAGTGTCGTTTTTACATGATCCTTAGTGCAGAAGAAGGACAACCCTGGAGCATTCACTATTCCATGAACAATCGGGCCTCTTGATATTGCTTAGGCCCTATGTGATCTGGGGGCGAGCATAAATCTGATGCCACTAGCCATGTATAGAAAGCTAGGTTTGGGAGATCCAACCCCGACAAACATGTGGCTGGTGATGGCGGATAGGTCTGTAAAGCGGCCAATAGGAATACTACATGATGTATTGGTAAAGGTGGCTGAATTTATACTTCCTGCTGATTTCGTAGTCCTTGACTGTGATGTGAACTTTGAAGTACCCATTAGTTTGGGTAGACCATTCCTCTCGACTGGGAGACTGATAGTAGACATGGAGCTGAATGAGCTGAAGTTCACGCTCAATGACAAAGAAGCAAGATTTGTAACGCACTCACTCATGACACAGCAAAAGGAGATGAGTATTTTCTTAATTATGGATGTATTCTATAAAGATGTTATAGAGGTATCAACATGTTGTCTTGATGAAGTCTAAGTAGTTATGATAACCAAGTCATGTTGCGACACTAAATCAGGCGCTATTGGGAGGCAACCCAAAAATTTTATGTTTTCAAGCAAAGTATTTTTATTTTTGTAGTTAGGTTCTAGTACAAAGAAGGTAAAACTGATGTAGTCATCTCAAAAGAGTTGAGTCATGTTCTGATCAGGCTAACGACATTTGTGATAGGCTATCACACCTGTGATAAGCCTTCAAAGATGGCGTCAGAGAATTAAAAATGAGGCAACATACCGCCTTGAGCTGACAACATCATCAATGACTTATCAGACATCTGATAAGCTGTCGGGTAGAATTCGGGCTCAGAATTAAAAGAAGATCCAACCCGGCCCAGTCAACCTTTTCACCTTCCCACGTACTCCTTTTTCTCTCCTTTCTGTTTTATTTCTTTCCATAGTTAGTTTATTACCTTTATTTTTCAAAAATACTTCCAAGTAAAATAAGAAAAATATCCTTTCTTGTGAGAGTGGGTTTGAATTCAAAAAAATCAAGGACCCTCTTTTATCTGCAAACTCTTCTTCACTCGAGTAACCAAGTGGAAGTCGTTCATCAGGTATGCTCAACACTTAAATCTTCTCTTCATTTAGTAAGTGATGCAACTAATGTAAATCTTAGTTTCAAAGGGATTGAGGCAAGCATAACTTGCCATTGTGTGAAAAATAACATCTAGGGTTTATAGCGATGCATTGTGCAAAAGAACCCAGGGTTTAGCTAAAAAACACAACTCCATGTGATTCTAAAAAGAAAATAGTTTGATAATCAAGACTAAAACTGAGTTGGAGGGTGTATTCTGAGCTGACGATGTGTTTGATAAGTTATCACGCATGTGACGGCTTATCAAACTATGTCGTCACAAGATGGAAAAAATAGGCCTATTCTGTTTAAGGCCGACGATATGCCTGATAAGCTATCACGAATATGACGGCTTATTAGACTATGTAGTCACAAGTTAGTAAAAATAAGCTTGTTCTGTTTAAGGCTGACAACACGCCTGATAAGTATCACATTTGTGATGACTTATCAGAACATGTCATCACAACTTTGTTTTGATACAATTATGAACATCGTTTGAGAGATGTAGGATTATAATGATTGAACTTCTTGAGTTGTATGATCATGAGTGCTAAATGATTGCTTTCTTTTGCTATAGGTCTTATAATGGCACCTAAAAGAAAGAGCACCAAACTTACAGAGAAAGTAACAAAGGGGTGTGTACCTCAGAGACTCTTCGATGAGGGATTCGATTATGAGGAGGAGAAGCCACTGCTCAGGAAGCAAAGGAAAAAGAAGAACCTGAAAGTGCTTTTGCCACCTCCACCAGTTGAGGTGGAGGAGAGTGAAGAAAGTGATAATGAAGCAATAACACCACCTGACTGTACAGCTTCTGAGTAGCCTGAGTCTGAGCATTCTGAGTCTGGGGAGCCTGAGTCAGAGCATATTGATTCTGAGCAACCTGAATCTGAGGGACCATTATCTGAGTCCTCTTCTGTTGAGCAACAGGATGATGAAGAATCTTCGATTCGGGAAACTCTGGTTAAATACAAGAACCTTGGGGTTCGAGACAGTGCTAGGTGGCAAATTCCCAAGGCACTAAAAATCTTTTATGATAGGCTTCTCAAAACTAAAAGAAGAATTATTAAAAGGCCAATCTTTGAAGAAAAGAAGATCATCACTACTGGGTTGAGCAAGTACCCTAAAGTGGAGCAGAAATTCTGAGACTATGACTCTGGCAAGACCGTGAAAGGAGGAAGCTCATTTTGCCCTACACTAGTTTGGGAGTTCTATGCAAACTATCAGGCTCGATTGGAGAACATATGCAAAGAAGAAGATAAATCAGCGAATCAACCTTTGTTGGATAAAGTTCCAGTACAGGGTATGATGGTGGATCTCTCAGAAATAACAATCAACAGATTTCTTCATGGCCCCAAATTCACTCCTCAAGCCACTTCACCTGCATTCTATGCTCGGTTGAAGTATCGTGCAAATCAACGGTCTTGGTTAGCCACTCTCATAGCTGAAGGGAAACATGAATGGTTGTCCAACCCAAATGAAAGGATTTTCAAGCCTCCCTGACTCAAGAGGCAAGATTCTGATGGGGTGTAGTGCGCACCCATTTGATACCTACTAAGGGAGATAACATCATTGGAGACAATAGAGAAATACTGGTCGCAAGTCTTATGGCTAAACTTAGTTTGAACTTCAGAGAGATCATTATTGAGGAGATAAAAATTCGAGTCTCAAGACCTGACATGGCATATCCTTTCCCTTGTCTAATCACGAGGTTGTGTCAGGCAGCCAATGTACCTGAAGTTATAGGGATAAATAACAAATTGCCTGCCAAGAAAACCTACAACCCCATTTGATATGATGAAAATCAATCGAGGCTGACACCTGACAGAGGAGCAGAGGTTGAAACAGATCCACCAATCACAGGTACCAGCTCAGCACCTAATGTAGCGGTGTAGGATTCTAAAACTGCAGCACCGACATCCTCAATAATAGCAAAATCAGTGCCTAGAAACAAAACAAATCCATCAACTACTGTGTCTACCAAAGAATTTTTCTTTAACCTGATGAATTTCAGGAGAGTTTCAAAACAAGCCAAGTGGTTCGAGGCTCAGCTGCAACTTTTTGCCAAATAATTTGCCTCTACGATACACAAGAGGATTAAGGTCGCACTAGAGCCCTTCCGAGCCTTGCCCGATCGGATTGATGAATTAGAAAACTATTTCAATACATGGGTATGAGAAATGTCGGGCTCAAACCTTGCACAATTTAGAGCATTCCTAGACAGGGTAAAGGCAGATGTTGGGGTATTACAGCAGCACCAACTTATGGTGTCAGCAGATTAGGCTGTTGATAAGCCTGAAGGTGAAATCCCATTGCTTGATCTCATGAGAGAACCAGTGAAGAAAAAATAAGAAGGGCGAGAAGAAAGGTAATGGTAAGAGAGAGAGGCCTAATAGCGATGAAGAGAGAAAAGTAGAAAAAAGGGCAAGAAAGAAGGCTAGAAAAGAGGAGACGAAGAAGGCGATGATCGAGTCCTTAGTTGACAATGAGAAATAGGAGGCAGTCATCCGAGCGAGAGCCGTAGGTGCCTCAACTAGTAGGCCCCCAGCAACTGCTGGGCCAGATACGTTAGAACAGAGAGAGACTCCCGAGGGAGATAAAGCAGCTGAGGATACAGCAGCAGGGTCAGGGACCCATGATCCCTATGATTGATTTACTCCAGGTATCCCCTAACTCTTAGTTCAGTTTTTCTTTGATGTTAAGTTGAGGGTGTAGGGTGAGTTGTTGTTGTAACATTTTGTAGTTGACTAGGATAAATACATGTACCTGAGGCAGTTAACATGGTTTTGTTATTGTGTGAACACCTCTCAAATGGTCTAATTCTGTAACTGTGTAATTTACATCTAATTGTGACCACTGTGCATCTTTGTATGGTATTAGTTCTAGTGATTTGATAGCCATTGCTAAATAATTGCATGAACTGGATGAGTAGTAACTTGTGATATACTTGTGTGCCATGTGTGGTTGAGATTTTACTTAGTTTCCTTTGTATGTTGAATCCAGAACTTTCCCGGTTAGTCTTACCTAGGTTGAAGGATAGGGGTTAGGAAAGCATCATAGGCCATTTTGATGTTAGCCCACTTTAGACTAAATGACCTTCTCTGTATGCATAATATCCCTTGATTCCTGTTTTGAGCCTGAATAGCCTATTTCTTTTTATGACACCTATCACCATCCCATTTATATCATAATGAACTTGTTTTGGCCCTGGTCCTCCTTGGACATTGTGCACCTTAGGCAAATGGCCTAATTTAAGGGTGGCTATCATAAGGGTGAGTGATGTAAAATGAGTATGAAGAAAGGTAAAATAAAATAAAAAAATAAAAAGTTGGGTATGGTGGAAAAGAATAAGAAAAGAAAAGTTGTGAAAAAAAAGAAGTGATTGTAGAAAGGACCGCACCCATCCTGAATATGTGTGATCAAGAAAAGACAAGAATAGAAAAACGCTAATGAGTGAGACCCCAAAAGCTAGTGTAGTGTCAAGGAGGCTTAGTCACTTTAAATATCATCGAGTATCATACCATCCCCTAGACTACATTACAAGCCAAAGAGAAGACCTATAGTGATCCTAGATGACCTGTTTGGAAATCTTGGTAATGAAAATAAGGGCAAGCCTATGGTATTCGGCATACACTGATTGGAACCTTATTTTGAGAGTGAGTGTATTTTGATTATCCCTATGGTTACATAGGTGATGTCTGATTTAAGTGAAGTGGGACTTCTTTGAAGTGAGGGCACACTGGTTACATTGCTAAGTGCTAACTTTCTTGGATAGTGTAGTCTTGGTATATGCATGGTTGTTATTGCTGAACTGATGCCATATCTTAATTCCTGTGTGTTACATTGTTGTTCTTCAATAACATACACAGTTGTTTTTAAATTGATTGACCATGGATATGGTGAAGATGTTTTGAGATAATATGGATGGTTGACTACTGAATGTGCATTGTATTCTCTTGGTTGTGTTTTAGTTGCTTGAGGACAAGCAATTATTTTAAGTTAAGGGTGTTGATGTGTGAGCAGATGCTAACACATTTGAGGCTTTTAACTTAAAATAATTGCAAATTCTTAAGCAACTTTTGTCGTTTTTGATTGTTTTCCCTTTAATATTGCAGTAAAAGTCGAGATATAAGAGAATCAGCAATTATGGGAGTAAAAGAGTTGATTTCTGAGCAAGTAGAGAAGGAAAAATAGATGATGGCTTTTCTGATAAGTCGTCAGCCTTGTGATAAGCTATCAAAGTTGTCGTCAGGCTTAGACAATGAATGGCCTTCAACTGGAATGTGTGATGACATCTGTGATAGGCCGTCAGATGTTTGATAAGCCGTCAGGCTCGTCATCAGGCTTAGGTAGGGAATGGATTTTGAAGTGAAGAAGTGACGACATCTCTAATAAGTCATCACATGTATAATAAGCCGTCAATCCTCATCGTCAACCCAAGGCAGAGATTATCAAAGTGAAGAAGAGCTGACAAGATTCCTGATAAGCCGTCAGACTCCTAATAATCCGTCACACACGCCGTCACCTGTCCGAGAAAATACTATGATCTATGATTTTGTTTTCATAATTATACTGAAGTATTTAAAACATATGTTAGGGTTTTCATTTATCATCTTGGACATTTGGAACTCACATTTTGAGCACTTTTCTCTCTATCTTCTGACTTTAATTCTTTAGAGAGATTATTACAATTGTTTTGGGATTTTCTACTGGATCAAATTTGAGAAACACTTGTTGCTATTAATCTTGCTGTAAGATCTTCTATCTAGGTATGAATTCAACTTATTGTCTTGCTTAATTTATTATGAGTAGCTAAATTCCATTAACCCGAGTTGTGGGATCTATGGGTTTGGGTTTATAACGTAACTAAGTGTTCAAGATTCTAACGGTGGTAGGATCCCTATCCTGCTTTTCCTTCACTTCAGAAACCAGGGATGATTCTGAACTACTCTGCACTCGTACACTACCTTCTGCTGAATCAACTAAGCTGACACCAAGTCGCTCAATGATGAACTTCCTGAGCTAACTTCTTCCTACCATCCTCCACATGAGCAATACTACCCATAGACATCCTACTAAGAGCATCAGCCACTACATTGGCCTTACCCGGATGATACAGAACACTCATGTCATAGTCTTTCAACAACTCCAAACACCTTCTCTGATAGAGGTTTAGGTCTTTCTCAGAGAACACATACTTTAGGCTCTTATGGTCAGTAAACAACTCATTGTCCACACCATACAAGTAATGCCTCCAAATCTTTAAGGCAAATACTACTGTTGCTAACTCAAGATCATGAATAGGATAGTTCTTTTCATGGGGTTTGATCTATCTAGAGGTGTAGTCTATGACCTTACCTCTCTGCATCAAAACACACCCCAAACCAACCCTGGAAGCACCATAATATACAACAAATCCATCTGAACCATCTGGCAAGGTAAAAACTGGGGTTGAGGTGAGTTGAGTCTTCAACTCCTAAAAAATCTTCTCGCAAGAATCTCACTATTGAAATTTGACCTTCTTCTGAGTCAATCTGGACATAGAGGATGAAATATATGAAAATTCCTTAACAAACCGTCGATAATAGACAACCAAACCTAAGAAACTCTGGATATCTGATGGAGAGATGAGTCTGGGTCAGTTTCTCACTGCTTCGGTCTATTGGGGATCAACTCCAATGCCATCACCAGAAACTATATGGCTGAGGAAGGCTACTTACCTTAACCAAAATTTGCACTTACTGAATTTAGCGAATTACTGATGGTTTTTGAGACTCTGCAATACTATTTTGAGATGGTCTGCATGATCATTCTCACTTGGGAGTAAACAAGGATATTATCTATGAAGACTATGACGAACATGTCCAAGTACTGCTTGAAAACACGGTTCATCAAGTCCATGAAAGCTTCTGGGGCATTAGTAAGACCAAATGACATGACTAAGAATTTGAAGTGACCATACCGAGTTCTGAAAGTTATTTTCCGAATATCACATTCCCTGACTCTGAGCTGATGATAGCCTGATTGGAGGTCTATCTTAGAGAAGTAACTGGCACCCTGAGGTTGGTCAAACAAGTCATCAATTATGGGAAGTGGATACTTGTTCTTGATTGTGACTTTATTTAGCTGACCGTAGTCTATACATATTCTGAGAGAACCATCTTTCTTATGCACGAATAGAATTGGTGAACCCCATGGGGACACACTAGGTCTGATGAATCCCTTGCCTAGGAGATCCTTCAACTGTTCTTTTAATTCTCTGAGTTTTGTTGGAGCCATTCTATATGGTAGAATAGAGATGGGCTGAGTATCTAGAAGAAGGTCGATTCCAAAGTCGATTTCCCTTTCGGGGGAAACTCTGAGAAGATCTTCAGGAAACACGTCTAGGAATTCACATTCTACAAATACTGACTCAAGACTAGGGATTTTTAATCTATAGTCCTAGACTCAAACGAGATGGTAGACACATCCCTTAGATATTATTTTCCTTTCCCTAAGATAGGAAATAAGTTGACCCCTAAGTACTGAAGTACTACTACTCCACTCTAGGACAGGCTCATTCGGAAACTAAAACTGGAAAATTCTATTTCTACAGTCAACTAAGGCATAGCAGGAATGAAGCTAATCCATGTCAGGAATGACATCAAAATCGGTCATCTCTAATTCGACTAAGTCTGCTGAAGTGACTTTCTGAGATACCATAATCTAACAGTTCCTGTATACTCGCCAGGCTATGATAGATTTACCCACTGGGGTAGAGACTGAGAAAAACTCTGCTAGGATTTTGGGACTGACTCTAAAGTCAACAGCTATATAGGGAGTTACAAAAGACAAGGAAGCTCTTGGATCTAGCAAAGCATAAACATATAAATGATAAACTTGTAACGTACTACTGACCATATCAGGAGAACTTTCCTGATCCTGTTGGGACTGAAGTCCATAGATTTTGTTTGGGCATTGCCCACTGGAGGCACTGGAAGTGAAACCTTGCAGATTTGAGAGATCGGACTGAGCTGTGGGACGATTATGTTGACTCTGTGAACCTACCTGAGGACATTGTCTGACTTTGTGGCCTGGCTTGCCACATCAAAAATATATGTCACTTCCAGCTCTACAGACACCCTAATGGTTTCTACCACACTTCTGGCAGAGAGGATTTATTCGGGCACTACTAATACTACCCTGGGGTTTAGGTCCTGGATCCCTATCTCTGTTGCCATCTCTGAATTTCGGCACTGAAGCACTAGTTGAGGATGGAGCTAGAACTGAGGATTTTGGGCAAAACTTAGAATGATTACCACCCTCTGATTAGGTTGGGTGAAGTTAAAACTGCCTGTTCTAGATCTCTTGTTCTCCATTTCCTTTACTTTATTCTTAGCCTTCTTTATCTGCTGAGCATGGAACATGAAAATGGATATGTCCATCTCCTTAATCAAGAGTGCGTCCCTACACTCCTTAACCACACTATTAGATACACTAGACACAAACTTACTCATCTTTGCTCTGTTATTTGCTACCACATGATGGTCATATCTGGCTAACTGAGTAAACTTAAGAGAATACTCTTGTACCATCATGTTGCCCTACTTTAGATTTATAAATTCCAAAACCTTCACTTTACTCAACTTCAGCTGGAAGGACCTATCCAGAAAAGCAATAGCAAACTCTTCCCACTCTATGGGCCCTGTATCTGCGGCCCTCTCTACTTTCTATTATTTGAACCATGAGTGAGCCATATCCTACAACTAATATGCAGATAACTCGGCACTCTCACTAGCTATCACCCCCATAATATCTGTAATCTTCTACACCTGGTCAAGAAATTTCAGTGGGTCCTCCTCTGATTTTAACCCGATAAAAGATGGAGGGTTTATTCGGGTAAAGTCCTGAATCTTGGATGCAGCAGTATTGGCCACTGGGTTGGCTGGAATGACAGCTGGGCATTTATTCTGGGTTGCCACAGAATGATCTAGGGTGGTGAAAGCTTCTTTGAATTTAGCGTGGGAGACATGTTCATCCAGGGGATCTGTTTGAATGGGCTGAGGTGCTGACTGATTTTTAGTTCTCCTTTTATTAGTCATTTTGGGAGGCAAGTTCTATAAATGAAAAGGAGAGAACAGATTAGACTAAGAGTTTAACTTGAGTGTGTGCTCACCCGTACGATATAATTACTTTAAGAAGGGAAACTTTTTCTAAAATATCTAATAGCCTCTTGTCCATATGTGTGGTGTGCTACACATCCATGCACAAGACTCTACTAGATGTGACTTTAAGATTTTCTAGGACTCTATTAAGCTTTAGGGACTGATACCAAATTTGTAACGCCCCGAGTCTATACCCCAGACGCTACACGATGCTCATAATCCCAAGGGACCACAAGTTAACCCATGACTGGTACTTGCTACAATAACTGAATAATAATACTGTAATACGTAAACTATAACTGAGGCCGTGATAAAACTGGATACTGAATTCTAAATTACTTATTTACTAATATCTAGGTTTACTGATATTGTATAACTGATACCTGAATGACTGTATTTGATAGTTCTAATTTTGTGGAACTATTATGAGTTCCGTACTGAACTGAGTGACTATATCTAACAGTCCTAATTCTGTAGAACTGACCTGAGTTCTATACTAACACTGAAACTAAAACTGAGACTGTGGGAGGTAATCATCTAACCGATATGCCCCTTTCTAAATAGATTGGGGTCCAACCTGTAACCCCAGTTGGAAGGGTGTCAGTACCGTGCCATGGCTAAAGACAACTGTGAGTTAACCCTATCTGACAAAAAGCTCTTTCATCAACTCTCACTCACAAGAAAATTCATATGAGATGTATCAAGCCTAGTCTGGCAGGAAGATATCTCAACTTACGCTGGTTACGTAGTTTTGTAACACAGGGACTGCTATTAAGGGTCAAACCCTATGCTGGTAGGAATTCCCCCATCCATGGGTTTTCTCAGTGTTGAATCCTACTCCCAACTAAATAGACACTGAAATGATTCTTAGTTTATACTAGGCTTGACTGAACTATTACTGATTATACTGTCTAACTGAACTGAACTGAGTTCCGTTGGCTAATAGAATACTACTAAATTCTGTTAACTGACTAAATTTATTGAGGTCTAAACTGATTACTGCACTGGGAGCTGGAGGAAAATATTCATCGACGCGATGGGCGACGTGGTGCGTCGAGATTGCATCGATCCACTGATTTGAGGTTTCAAATATGTTTCAAACGAAGTCCAAAAAATTCAAAACTTATCCGGGAACACCCACTGATATACCTGATCATGATTCATCCTAAATATCATCACTTTAAGTTCATGAGGGTCATGAAAGAGATTATCCAACTTATGAAGGCTAAAATAACACTAAGTCTAAGTACTTAGCTAAAAAATTTCTAAGTCTGGGACCCCTTAACAATTTTTAAAGGACTGAGTTAAGCTTAGGATTTTGCGGGATCTTACACCCTTATGCAAAACATGCTAGATTATCCTTTTCTACTAGTGTCTTTAACACTACTAAACCATTTGATCTAGTTCACATGGATGTCTGGGGTTACATAGGACTGTCACCTCTAATGATTGCAAGTCTTTTCTAACTATTGTTGATGATTTTAGTAGGTTTACTTGGATATTTTTATTTAAATTAAAATTTGATGTGTTCATGCATATTAAGAACTTTTTGATTTTTGTTAAAACTAGTATCATGCTTCTGTTATCATGATCTCTTCACAAATTTGGGAATTATTTATCAAAAATCATGTTCTTATACCTCATAATCGAATGTAGAGGTTGGAAGAAAACAAAGATGCATACTTGAGATTACTAGAGGAACAAGTTTTCAAGCTTATATTTTTTTCAAATTCTAGAAATATTGTGTACAAACTGTTGTATTTAATATAAATTGACTACCTTCACAGATGATTGGTGATATCTCTCCTTTTGAAAAATTAAACAATAGAAAGCCATCTCTTATAAACCTAAAAGTATGTGGTTAGTTATGTTTTGCAAAACTCTTCAAAAAATTGATAAGTTACAACATAGATCCAGAAATAATATTCATGTGGGTACTATGATACTAAAAAAAGGTTACATATTATATGACCTAACTACTAAACGGTTTTGATTAGTAGAGATATAGAATTTTAGAAAGCTATGTTTCCTTTCTCTAATATGAAAATAGGTGAAACTTTCTTGTTTACTCAACCTAATACTTCCAGATTTTCTTAGATATTGAGTTCACACCTATATCTGCCAACTTTTCTTCTAGTAGTCAGATGACAGTGTGATCAATAATTCTCACCAAGCTTGTGAGACAGCACATAGCCTACTAAAACATTAACTAAGGTTCAACTTGTGCCTGCTCAACAAACTATAGCACAACCTACAAGAAAATTAACTAGAGAAACTCATCTACCTTGTTGGATGAAATTGTTTGTATCTTTAATTTTGAAAAATGACACACCACATACACTATCAATAGCTATCTTATGACTATTTAAGTCCTACCTACATTGCTTTTCTATATGCTATCTCTCATGTCACCGAACATGCTAGTTATGTAGAGGCTATATAAGATAAGCATTGGATTGAAACAATGAAAGCTAATGTGGATGCACTACAACAAAATAACACATGGTAAATCGTAACCCTACTAATTGGGAAGATTTCCATTGGATACAAATAAATTTTCAAAGTATAATACAGAGCAAATGATGAAATATAAAGATATAAAGCAACCTAGTGGTCAAAGGTTATAGTCAATAGGAGGAATAGGTTACCAAGAAATATTCAATTCAATAGTCAAGATGATCACCATGTGGTCAATTCTTGCTACAACAGTAACTAAAAGGGTGGAATACACATCATTTTGGAGATATATAATTTCTTATTTCAAGGAGATCTAAATGATGAGATCAACATGGATCTACCACAAGGATTCTAGAGTCAGGAAAATAGAGAAAAGATGCATACTCAAGATATCCTTATATGGATTGAAACAAAAACTAATATAATGGAATGCAAACCTAGTTGAAGCTTTACTGAAGTACAACTTTATTCAATATTAGTGTGACCATTAACTTAATACTAAAAAATTGGATAAAGGATTCACTACAGTACTGGTCTATATAGATGGCGTACTCATAAATGAAAACATCTTGAAATTAATCAAAGTACCAAAGATTGCATTACGAGAAGAACTCAAGATGAAAGATTTGGGGGAGCTCAAATATCTTTTAGGAATTGAGTTTTTAGAGCTGAATCAAGTATTGTAATGCACCAAAGAAAATATGCACTAGAATTAATATCAGAAATAGGACTTAGTGGTTCAAGACCAACCACTACACCTATGAATAGCAATATCAATCTAACTACTAAAGAATATGATCAACATGTAAAAAAATCATCCTATCAGATACTGACAAGAGTAAAGACACTTAAGACATAGATAAATTTATAAAAGATCCAACAAGCTATCAAAGACTAATTGGGAAGTTTCTCTATCTAATAGTAATAAAACCTAACATAGCCTATAGCGTTCAAATATTAAGTCAGTTTCTACAACAACCTAAAATATCCAACATGAAAGAATATCTGAGGATGGTCAAATATATTGCAACAACTTGGTTTGAGAATATTGATGTCACGCAAAAGAAAGGACAAAATTTCAACATTTTGTGATGCTAACTGGGCATAATGCTTAATAACAAAAAAAATCACTTATAGGTTTCATTATTAAACTAGGAGACACTTATTCATGGAAGTCAAAGAAGCAAAATACTATATGCCTAAGTTAGTGTGGTTAATTGGTTTGATGAAGGATCTAGGAGTTCAACTGCATTTGCCAGTATGCATTCACAGTAACAGTAAATCAGCAATACAAATTATTGTCAATCCAATATTTTATGAAAGGACCAAATGCATTGAAGTTGATTGTCATTTCATAAGAGAAAAGATTCAAGAAGGCTTAGTCAAGACAGAGTATATTCCTGCTAAAGAGCAGCCTGCGGATCTTCTTACAAAGAGACTGAATAAAACATAACATGATGTACTTATGCCAAACTTAGGAATTATCAATCTCTTTTCACCACCTAGCTTGAAGGGGATTGTTGGATAAAAAGAAGAGGAAGTCCAA
Organism: Capsicum baccatum var. pendulum; assembly: GCA_030864225.1. Classification (NCBI taxonomy): domain Eukaryota; kingdom Viridiplantae; phylum Streptophyta; class Magnoliopsida; order Solanales; family Solanaceae; genus Capsicum; species Capsicum baccatum. Next base: position 111,122,795 of record CM061551.1, read on the forward strand.
CACTAGCCCAGAAGCAGCTAAGGCACAAGCTTAGCTAATCATAGTTAGTTTATTAAGTGTTATCTTAACTAATTAATTAGTTAGTAGAAGCGGTATAAATATACACTTTGTATAAGTGATTATTAAAGCTTTCTCACAATTTTGATCAATGAAATTTTCCTCTTCTTCTTCCTCTCTACTAGCATGTACTCTTTCTTATTCTTTTTCCTATTTCTTGAAGAGCTTGAGCTCTAAGAAGACTATGTTCACAATTTATGTCTATTTTAATTTATTTTGATTTGATTTATGTCCATTTTATTAATATCATTATTTTATACATAATGTATTTTACTTATTTTATTGGTCCTAATCAGCAACCTTTCTCTCTCCCTGATGAATTTACTTCCCCCGTCGAATAACAGTTGTCCACTATTGACTTGACACACGTGTTAAAAAATAATAAATAATAAGAATAATGTTCTTTCTCTCACCGTTCACTTTTACTTGTCATATTTGATTTGACACATTCACTAAAAGATAATTATTGATATGGCTGATAACGCTCAATCTACAGCTCTCATAGGAGTGTAAAGCGGTCGCTGTCAAATATATAACCCAATTGGGTTGGGTATCGATCCCACGGGGAATAGCTTGGTCAACAAGTAAGCAAAGATTACTAGACTTTTGGTGCAAGTCTCATAAAAAGGGGGGATTTTATCGTGCAAAATAATGTAAACAAAGTTATAAAGTAAAAACGGAAAGTAGCAAAGTAAAAAGAAAGAATGTTTGGTAAGATGTAAAACAATGAGAATTGAGAAGTTGGGGTTATATCCACCTTATGAGTTGTACGTCTCTATTGGCTATGAGTTATGTGGAATTCAGACATGCATGTGCTTATAGAGAATTGTATTCGATGGTAAATCCAAGCGTCTTTCGACCTCAACAAGGACTATTTCACTTTAACTCTTTCGAGTTTAAAGCGTATCTAACGGTACAAATTCTCCAAGAGGTTAATCCAGTTACGACACTAACTTTTTAATAGGGGATGGGACCTTATTACCTTGACATTATCTCTTTTCCAGACATATAACTTTTCTTTCGAACAAGTTAATGTTATACTAGCGTATTCTATGCGTTTGCAACCACAAGAATTTGCATTAAGATGAAGAGAATAATGATATAAGCAGCATACGTGTCGCGAATTCACAAACTCATAGCAATAGATAGTATCTCATACGGCTTCCATAACCCCAACAGAGAAGTTTAGTTACCCATGAGTGCGAAGGAAATCACAATAGACATTATTATTATACCACAATAAAGATTTCGTGTAGAAAAGTGTGGTAGGCGTTTAGGCGTGACTTTCTTTGACTGAGTAACGTTTCTCTTGTTGCGGAAATAAAGAATTGAATAGATGAACAGAAGAAGAATAAAAAGTAGAATTAATGGAAGAATTAGAAGTAGTAGTGAATGAATGAATAAAAATCTCTAGCCAAATAGGGTATTTATAACACCCATATCCTATTCCTACTAAGCTAATGAATTACTTAACCCAATCCTACTTGGTTAATGTATCATTATCCTAATCCTAATAAATTACTGCTAGTCCCCAAAGTCTTCAGAATTCCTGTTTTTGCTCGGGATAGATTTTCCATGCATCACTTTCAGTCCATCGGCGCCCAAACGCTGCTCTCCTTCTTTCGTGAAGCTTCCTTTGGCGTCAAGTTATCCATAAAATGCTGAAATCTGCATCATTTATACCTGAAAACTTGCTAATCATGTTCGTTAGCTCACTTACAGGAAAAAGGACTAAAAGTGCATGAAATATATAATTTGTTCTCACAACTTGGCTAAAATATGGGCAAAATCTAGTGCTATAGGCGTGTAAACTCGCCTATCATCAACACCCCACACTTGAAGCTTTGTTCGTCCTCGAACAAACTATCATGTCCATCTAAACATCTACTTAAGGTTTCATAGTAACAACACAAAATATTCATCAAGATAAGCATAGCAATCATTAACAAAGAGTAGTTTTCTCATCATTACTAGAAACAATTTTAACCTCTAATATAGACTCGTGATGATGGTTAGTTCGTATTCAAAGGTTAAGGTACAAAGAATAATGCACAACTACCCAAAACCCATCAACCATGTGTGTCTCACAATATATTACCCATAATCACTCACAAGTATAGTATATTTATCGAAACATGGGTATACGAGTATCCTTGCTCTCGCTCTCACAAAGAATTCATATGCTGCAACTGATGACCATAGGCTTGCCCTTAGTGTAATGCTCCACTAAATATCAGAATGCTAAGCTTAGGATCAAATAGGTCTTTTGCTGGTTGTAATGTAGGCTAAGGGACGAGTAGGACTATTTTGGCTAGAAATAGTGACTATGTTCCTAAGCGCTTTAATACATCACATTATATCATTGACACTTTTCTTTCAAACAACCTTTCTACTTTCTTTTATTCTACCACCCCTTTTTTCCTCTTTTATTTTTCAATTTTAAACATAACTAACTTTTCAGTTTTACTTTCCTTTTTCTTTTCATAACACACCTCTTATGATAGCAATTCTTTTTCATAACGATTTCAAGCACCAATACATTCTAAGGCATCATACTCATCCAATTTCCTCTTATTTTGTCACATGACTCTTTCAATTTAAAGCACTTAGGAATTTGGATCAAATTATGGTCTTGAAAAAAGTGGATTAGTCTTACCTATGAGGTTTTCAAAGAAAATAGGCTAAAGGCTCAAAGGGATTAACTAGGATAATGTCCATGGGTAGATAAAAAGAAGGTAAACAAGTATAGGTTGCCAAAGAAATGTCTAAATCATCTCCTAAACTTACACTCTTTATTTTCGCTTTACATACATACCAGGCAAGTTCTAGCATCAGCCACAAACATAGAATATACTATATCCTCACACACACAAGGCACATGGTCGACTTTATTGGGAGTAGCATAGACTCTTGACCCAACAGATGAAGGAATTGAACCACACTATATCACATAGTGAGTCACAATTAGAGCCTAAACGTCTCAATAGTCCTGATTTTAGCATAAACTCTTGTTATAATCTCATGCTGCCTATTAGAATAATTTCATGCAAAGCTAAGTAAAAAAATTTAACTACTAAAAAAACGATAAAAAAACTAAAACGAAAAACGAAAAAAACTAAAGCAAACATAAATGCAAATGCGGATAGAGAAGTATAGCATGCAAATACCAGCACTCCACACTTAGATAGGACACACTGCCCTCAGTGGAAAATAAATACGAAGAACCTGGTCAGTCGGACTCCTCCTCTATGTCGGGGGTTATACCCCCTTCGTCGGAATCATCATAGGAATCGTCGTCATTAGAATTCTCCTCCACGTCGGAGTCTGGCATTCGTCGATCATCATCGGTTGGCACATCGTCATCAAGAGGTTCCTCAAAATATGTACCTACTCCACACATCTCCCTTGCATGCACATTCATTTGATAGTCATGATCCAGCTGTTGGAGCTCTGCAGCAATTGGAACACGACCTTCGCTCATCATTATAAACCGAGTCATGCCATAAAGATGACGAAAGAAACTCTCATCCCGAGCATGCCTTTCTGAAGTGGTAAGGTTGACGCCATGCGTGGTTTCAGCATCTTTAACCTTTGTGAGGTCAACCTTCTTTGGTTTGTGTGGGAGTTTGTGATCAGCCGGTTCCTCTTCGATGTCTTCCTTCCTTAGTATTGCAGTCAACAGGTTGCCAAAGCTGAAGTGGGACCGCTTGTGTAGCCTAGCCTTCCGCATTGTAGATCAAATAATTTCCCCAATGTTGATAGGGACATTCGTCATCAATGCGTATACCAAGCACACTCTATCTCATGTTATCTTGGTGTACTGGTTCCCTGGAATTAGGCAAGAATTGACTATGCACAACCATATCCTTGCTTCCCTATTCAAAGGAGCATATGGGAAGGTGTTGTGTCGTCGGGTGTCTTTATGTCTACTCCACCGTGCCATGGATCTTGTGCCACAAAGTGTGTGTCGGATAGCTCTGTATGGAGGTCTACTGTACAGCTCTTTGAATGGTGATGGATCAATAGCAGGCAAGCCAAGAAAGGAGTTGAAGAAATCCGCATTGAGTTGTAAAACTTGGCCCCGAATCTTGACTTCGCTCCCTGTGGTTTTCGGTGACCAGTTGGCATAGAATTCTCTTGTTAAATCGAGATTGCATTCTCCCATGTCTCGGAAGATGAAATCAAGATGTAATGCCATGATCTTGGCCAACATGCGCGGTTTTTTGTTTACTAGGCTTTCCTTGTTTATCAAGTCCACATGAACATATTTCTTCTCTTTGTTGTTCCTATACCATTCCTTTGCTTCCTCCTCTAAAACCCATTTAATTCCGAACATGCGGCGTGGTACTTGCATCGAGGAGGACTCTCCTTGCTCTTTGCGTCCTCTTTTCTTGCCTTTTTGGGAAGTGGTTGTCTTATCTTTGCCTTGTCTTGCTTTGGGTGCCATTGTACCTGAGACTAAGACAATGTTCATGTTAGCATCATCTCGATGGATACACTCTATAAACAAGCAGTAGGGGCACCACCCCACACTTAGTTTGTTGGTACAGACTAGTGAAGTGAAAGTGGTTGATTATTCAGACTTCATCGACATACGTTTTAGGTGCTATATTCCAACAATAAAATCAGAGCAGTCATACTTCTTGTAATCTTGGAAATACTTTCATGTTTGATATATCAAGACTACTACATAGGGATTGAATCAAGGTATAGCATCTAACAATAATCACAACCTCCTATGTCGGTAGGCAACTATAATTCTTATTCCGATGAACAAGTCATTCCAACATGTAAGTATTCAAGTGACAAGATTATGCAATTTTTGTGACCATATCAATTCCACAGAAGTATGATAGTGCATCAAAATCAAATTCAAGTTGGAAACAAGTTAAGATCATCCTTACGTATTCATTCACCCACTTGGTTGTATCACAATAATTCAATCACATTCAAATCATCAATACTACTTTCAAGATTCAACAATTCATAATGGGCGTAGTAGTGTAGTACTTACGGAATATAAACGAAGAACAAAGTAGTAATTACTTGATTGATACCTTTGGATGATGTTCTCTTTATTGTTCTATACCACTCCTTTCCTTGCTCCTCTAGGACCCATTTAATTCTAAACATGCGGCGAGGTATTTGCAGCGAGGAGGATTCTCCTTGCTCTTTTCGTCCCCTTTTTTGGCCTTTTTGTGAAGTGGTTGCTTTTTCTTTCCCTTGTCTTGCTTTTGGTGCCATTGTACCTGAGGTTAAAATAATGGTCATGTTAGCTTCATCTCGGTGGATACAATCAATAAACAAGCAATAGTGGCACCACCCCACACTTAGTTTGTTTGTACGAACTAGTAAGGTGAACGATGTCGATTACTCAAATTTCATCGATATACGTTTAGGTGTTATGTTCCAACAATATAATCAGTGCAGTCATACTTTTCGTACCATCTTAACTATCCTTTCTCAATTCTAGATCATGTAATCTTGGTAATGCTTTCATGTTTTGGACTAATGCATCACTTTGAATAAAACTACTACATGGATATTGTATAAATTTATGGCTTGGAATAATCACAACATCTTATGATTGTAGTTAACCATGATTTTCATCGCAATAAACAAGTCATTCAAGCAAGCTTTCAAGTTACAAGGTTATGCAATGTTCTAGACTATGTCAATTCCGCAAAAGTATGATAGTGTATCAAAATCAAATACAAGTTGGAAACAAGTCAAGAGCATCCTTACGTATTCTTTCACTCACTTAGTTTCACCACAACAAATCAACCATATTCAAATCATCAATACTACTTCAAGATTAAACAATTCATTATAGACGTAGTAGTGTAGTATTTACGAAACATAAAAGAAGAACAAAGAAGTACTTACTTGGTTGATGGCCTAGGAAGATGTTCTTGCAAAGTAAAAGAGCAAAAGGAAAATTTTTAGGAGAATTTGGAGAGGTAGGCGGCGCTTTAGGGTGAATTGCAATGTGTTTTTGATTTAAGACTAAGGTTCTATGTATAGGACAAGCTTGGGTCGGGTTTTGACCCATTTGGAATTGGATTTGGAGACCAAAAGTGACCATAGGCGGCGCCTAATGCCTTGCCTATGTTTGGCATAGGCAGCGCCTTTTGCAAAGCATTGTTGAGCATAGGTGACGCCTATGCTATGGCATTGTTAGGCATAGGCAGCGCCTATGCCATGACATATGAGATTTAGAGAAAAAAGGCTTTTACATAGGCAGCGCCTATGCTATGGCATTGTTGAGCATAGGCGGCGCCTATGCTATGGCACTCTAGAATCCGAGAACTTAGGCCATAGCATAGGCCTTGCCTTGTTCGTGGCCTAGATTTACATAGGCTTTGCCTTGTTCTTTGCCTATATTTTCATAAGCAATGCCTCACCCATAGCCTTTTGCTTCTTCATTCCTAACTTACCACCTTCAACATGCAATAATTCCAAATCAAAATTTGAAAGCAATCTCCTCCTTTACACCTCTTGCACCTACATTCACTCAAAAACGACAAAAACGATTAGAACGATGGGTTGCCTCCCATCAAGCGCCTTAGTTTCGGTCGTGGCTCGACTCTTCTTTTTGTATTTTTATTTAGTAAAAACAAATGCAAAGGAAACGAAAAAAATCATGATGGGTTGCCTCCCATCTAGCGCTTGATTTATTGTCGCGGCACGACATAGTTACCTCGAGTACTTAAACTTCGTCGAGATAGATGGTGGACATATAGTTCATCGAGTCAAGGGGGCCGATATATGGTTTTACTCATTGGACATTCACCTTAAAGACAATACCATTATTGTCTCCTAGCTCAACTACTCCAGACGAGTAGACTTGCCTAATCTTGTACGGACCAGACCATTTGGACCTTAACTTACCTGGGAATAGCTTTAGCCTGGAATTGAAAAGAAGTACCATATCACCCTTTTGAAAGTTTCGTTGAACAATCCGCTGATCATAATACTTTTTCATCCGCTCCTTGTAGAGGTCTGATCTTTCATATGCATGTAGACGGAATTCATCCATCTCATTCAGCTTCTCCAACCTCAAGTTCATAGCATCATCCCAATTCAAATTCAGTTGCTTCAACGCCCACAATGCTTTGTGCTCGAGCTCAATGGGTAAATGACAAGCTTTCCCATAAACTAGTTGGTATGGGGGCATGCCAATTGGCGTTTTGAATGCAATCCTATAAGCCCATAGTGCATCGTCCAGCTTTCGAGACCAATCTTTCCTATTCGCATTTACAGTCTTAGCAAGGATTTGCTTGATCTCTCGATTGGAAACCTCTACCTGTCCACTAGTTTATGGGTGATAAGGCATGGCTACCTTATGTTGCTTGACACCATATTTTACCAACACAGATTTGAACAGTTTGTTGCAAAAGTGAGATCCGCCATCGCTTATGGTAGTACGTGGTACCCCAAAATGAGAGAAAATGTTTTTCTTCAAGAATGCAACAACACGTTTTCCTTTATTATCAGCCAATGCTACTGCTTTGACCTATTTTGAAACATAATCTACAGCCACTAGGATATATTTCATTCCAAATGAATTCACGAATAGACCCATAAAATCGATACCCCATACATCAAAGAGCTCTACTTCAAGGATTTTTGACATAGGCATATCATGGTGTTTCGAAATCGCACCTTGTCTCTGACATTGGTCGCATCTTTTCACAAAGTCTAAGGCATCTTTAAATATCGAAGGCCAATAATAGACACTTTGCAATACCTTCCTTGCTATCCGATTACCTGCGTGATGTCCCCCAACTTGGGAAGTGTGACATGCTTCCAATATATTCGGCACCTCGACATGGGATATGCATCGCCTGATAACACCATCTGTGCATCGTCTAAACAAATATGGCTCATCCCAGAAGTAGTGTCTCACATCATGCATGAACTTCCTCTTTTGATGAAATGATAGATTCGTAGGCATCACATTACTTACCATGAAGTTTGCAAAATCTGCATACCATGGTAACTCCTCCATCATTGTGGCTAAAATCTCTTCATCAGGGAAGGTATCGTCAATCTCAAGATCTTGTTGTGCTATATGACCATTCTCGAGTCTAGATAGATGATCAACCACTTGGTTTTCACAACCGCTTCTATCTTTTACCTCGAAATCAAATTCTTGCAGCAACAATACCCATCGAATTAGCCTTGGTTTTGCATCTTTCTTTATCATCAGATATCTAAGGGCTGCATGGTCTGTATGAACTATCACTTTGGTTCCCAACAAATAAGCACGGAACTTTTCGAAGGCATACACAACTGCTAGAAGCTCTTGTTCTATGACAGTATAGTTTTTCTGAGCTTCATTTAAGACCTTACTCACATAGTAGATTGGATAGAATAACTTTTCTCTTCTCTGGCCAAGTACAGCACCCAAAGCTACCCCGTTAGCATCACACATGACTTCAAATGGTAAAGACCAATCTGGTGCTACCATGATAGGAGCTTCAATTAGCTTCTCTTTGAGGCATTCAAATGCCTTCACACAATCTTCATTGAAGTCAAACTTTGTATCTTTCTCCAAAAGTTTGCATAATGGACTAGCAATTTTGGAGAAGTCTTTGATAAACCTTCGGTACAAACCTGCATGACCGAGGAAACTACGAACTCCTTTGACCGAAATTGGGGGTGGTAGTTTCTCGATAACTTCGATTTTAGCTCGATCCACCTCAATTCCTCTTTTGGAGATTTTATGCCCAAGAACAATAACTTCTTTCACCATAAAGTGGCACTTCTCCCAATTCAGCACTAGGTTGAATTCAACACATCTCTGCAACGCCATACTTAGATTTGTCAAGCACGATTCAAATGACTCACCCACAACTGAAAAATCGTCCATGGATACCTCCAGCGTGTCTTCCACCATATCAGAGAAAATGGACATCATACAACGCTGAAAAGTGGCGGGTGCGTTACATAGCCCAAATGGCATACGTTTGAAGGCAAACGTACCATAGGGGCATGTAAACATTGTCTTCTCTTGATCTTCGGGGGCGATACATATTTGATTATAGCTGGAATAACCATCTAAGAAACAAAACCATCCCTTCCCTGCTAATCGATCAATGATTTGGTCAATAAAGGGCATTGGAAAGTGATCTTTAAGGGTCCACGAATTTAGCTTACGGTAGTCCATGCATACTCTCCACCCTGTGACAGGTCTGAGTGGAATTAACTCATTTTTTTCATTCGCAACTACCGTCATGCCACCTTTCTTTGGTACACATTGTACTGGGCTTACCCATTTACTGTCGGAGATTGGATACACAACCCCTGCATCTAACCATTTAATAATTTCTTTCTTCACCACCTCTTGCATAGGTGGATTTAGACGCCTTTGATGCTCAATAGTGGGTCAGCAATTTTCTTCAAGCTGAATCTTGTGTGTACAAATCCCAGGCGGAATACCAATGATATCAGCGATGATCCAACCAATGGCTCTCATGTACTTTCGTAGAACCATGATGAGAGTTGCAACTTGCTGCTCACCCAAATCTGCAGCCACAATAACCAAAAGTGTGTTACCGCTTCCTAAGAATGCATACTTTAGATGACTAGGCAGCTCCTTCAATTCTAACGTGGGTGGCTCCTCAATAGATGGTTTAGCTGGTGGTGTAGGTCGGTTTTTGAGATCAAGGTCCATCTTCTTGGGAGCATGAGGATATGACCCTAATCCTGTTAGAGCACAAATAGTTTATTCATAATTTTCAGCATCCTTATGCTCAACATTCATAAGCACAACCGCCAATGGGTCATCAACAAGCTGCTCCTCTACGGGTAATTCTTTCTCATCATCAATATAAACATCAGCTACCGAGAACACGTTCAGATCTTTGGGTTGCTTCATTGATTTACATACATCAAAGCGGACTACTTCGTCATTCATCCGGAATAGAAGCTCATTAGCTCTTAAATCAATAAGCACACTTCCTGTTGCAAGGAAAGGGCGCCCCAAGATTATGGGAACTTTAGAGTCTACCTCACAATCCAAAATAACGAAGTCCACCGAAAAGATGAATGAAGAAACCTTCACCAATACATCACATAAAATACCAACAGGTCATTTTACCGACCTATCAGCCATCACAAGCCTCATATTGGTTGGAGTAGGATCACCCAACCCCAACTTTTTGTAAATGGATAATGGCATCAAGTTGATGCTGGCTCCTAAATCGCATAATGCCTTGGCAAAATTCAAAGATCCGACAGTGTAAGGAATAGTGAAGGCTCCTGGGTCAGCCTTCTTCTGAACTAGTGATCTGGTAGCAATTGCACTACAATGATGAACAGCATCTGTCAACTCACCACTTGCTGCTCGCTTCTTTGTTAAAAGATTCTTCATAAATTTTGTGTAGCCTGGCATTTGTTCTCGTGCCTCAACCAAGGAAACAATAATGGTCAATTGTTTTAACATTGACATGAATTTATTGAACTTCGTAACATCAGCTCTCTTCTTTAATCTTTGTGGAAAAGGAGGTGGTGGAAGGGGAATTATTTTCTCCACGACTATCTTTTCATCATGCTTAGGTTCGGAGATCTTTTCAGGCTGTGGACGTCGAGGAATGACGTCATGAACGTCTTCATCAATTTCAACGGCTTCATTTTCTTCTGTATTACCTACGATATCTTCGGCCACTTGCTTGCTTTGGGATGAATTTTCCAGCACCTTACCACTTCTGGTAGTTACATCCATGCATGTTCCATCGTTTCTTGGGTTTTGCACTGTGTCGCTCGGTAGGGTGCCAGCTTTTCTTTGATTTAATGTGGCTGAAATTTGACTCAATTGTTGTTCCAGCTGTCTTATTAAAGTGGAATGTGAGTCAACCAATTGCTTCATTGAGGCTAAGTCATTTATTACCTCAGTTACTCTCGTGCTGGTTGCTTCCACTCCTTTCAACATCTTAGCCATCATATCTTCCATTGACATATTTCCTGAACCAGATGCAGTGGCCTCTCGTCGTCCAGGAGGAATATACACGCCACTCCTGTCAGTCTTGTTCTTCCAACTACCTTGATCCCGGTCCTTGTTTCCAAAATTATCATAATAGTTCCGACCTTGGTTTCCTTGGGCATTGCCTCGGAAACCCCCCTGATTGTTCACGTAGTTGGCTTCTTCCTCAGAATCGGATTCCTCTCTTCCTTTTGGTGCAACTGCTTTGACTTTTTCGGTCTTCCCTGATAGTAGATGCTTTGTAAGAAGATCCACTTGTGTTTTCATGTGCGCCAAATCTTGATCACGTTCTTCTTCTCTTCTCCTTTATTCTGCAGTCATGCCTATAGAAAAAGTAGGGCTTGCTATCTTAGAATCTCTGGTATGCTACGCCCTACTTTTCTTCGTCATCCGGTCTAGCATATCACTTGACTGAACAAAGGTGAGGTCCATAAATGATCCTCCAGCCGCATTATCCACCACAGGTTTAGTTACTGAATTCAAGGATCTATATAGTATCTCCATCAAGTGAACATTGGTAATGTGATGGTTTGGGCACCTCATAAGCTTCTTCTTGAATCTCTCCCATGTTTCGTGGAGGGCTTCAGTTGGAAGCTGACGAAAATTGCTGATTTTATCTCTCAATTATGCTCTCTTGGATGGCGGAAAGAATCTTTCTAGGAAAGCGTCTTTCAATTGCCTCCAATTAGTGATAGAATCAGGAGTCAGCCCGTTCAACCATAGAGTTGCCTCCCCAGATAGAGACAATGGAAATAAGCGCAATCGAATTGCATTCTGTCCAACGCCAGGATTGTCGAATGACTTGTATGTAGAAATAAAGTTGATCAGATGCATATTCGGATCATCGCCTGCTAGTCCACCGAATAATCCCTTGAGTTGCAATAACTGAATCATGGTGCTCGTGATGTTGAACTTGGCTCCGGGTGCCAATGGCGGAGGAATAATGGCTCCTGTGGCACCAGCTCCATCAAGATCATCATCATCATCATCATCGAATGGTATGGCTCGGCGTTCAGGCCTGAACCTAGCTTGACGATCTCTTCTGTTGGCTGGTGCCGCCACCTCAGCATCACGCCTAGGGTTTAGTAGCTCATCATCACCTAAGTCCTCATCATCAGGATCTGTTGCTCACCTTGGGTTATCAACATTCTGTTGATGTACTTGGGCGACGGCCAACGCAGCTAGTCTAGCCTGCTCCTGTTGAGCAGCCCTTCTCTCAATGTCACGTTGTGCATCCATCCTTCCAATAAGTTGTGGTTCAGGATTTATTGGTAATAATGGTTGTCCCGAACTTCGAGTATTTGGCATGCACTGAACAAAAACCTGCAGAAAACAAAAACAAAAACTAAAAGTAAAGTACGAGAATCTTTGACCAAAGGGTCTAGTAATTATCACAAACTTAGTAGACAACTGTATTCCCCAGCAACGGTGCCAAAATTTGATAATTCTCAAACTACAGCTCTCGTAAGAGTGTAAGCGGTCGTTGTCAAATATAGAACCCAACTGGGTTGGGTGTCGAATCCCACAGAGAATACTTTGTCACTAAGTAAGCAAAGATTATTAGACTTTTGGTGAAAGTTTCATCAGAAGGGGGGATTGTAGCGTGAGTAACAAAATAATAACGTAAGAATAGAAAATAAAAGAGTAAGGCGGATTTTTTGGTTGGTTTTGATCAATGAGAATTGAGATCTGGGGTTATGTCCACCTTCTGAGTTGTACGTATCTATTGACTATGAGTTATGCGGAATTCAGACATGTATGTGCTTATAGAGAATTGTATTCTATGGTAAATCCAGGCGTCTTTCGACCATCAAGGATTATTTCACTTTAACTCTTTCGAGCTTAAAGCGTATCTAACGGTACAAATTCTCCAAGAGGTTAATTCAGTTACGGCACTAACTTTTTAACAGAGGTTGGTGACCTATTACCTTGACATTATCTCTTTTCCAGACATATAACTTTTCTTTCGAACAAGTTAATGCTATACTGGCGTATTCTATATGTTTGCAACCACAAGAATTTAAATTAAGATGAAGAGAATAATGATATAAGCAGCATACGTGTCACGAATTCACCAACTCATAGCAATGGATAGTATCTCATAAGGCTTCCATAACCCCAACCGAGAAGTTTAGCTACTCATGGGTGCAATGGAAATCACAATAGTCATTATCATCATACCAATATAAGGATCTCACATGTAGTATATGTTGGTAGGGCTTTGTGGCGTGAAGACCTTGCATGTAGCGGTTCTCTTCTTGTGGAAATTTTAGAATTCGAATAGATGAAGAAAAAGTAAATAAGAATTAATTGAAAGCAAATTGTTTAGAGTTGTAGGTGAATGAATTAGAATGTGAATGATGAGAATAATGAGAATGATCAAAAGCTTCAGCAAAATAGGGTATTTATAATACCCATATCCTATTCCTACTAGGCTACTGCGTACTTATCCTAATCCTAATAAATTACTGCATCATTATCCTAATCCTAATAAGTTACTGCTGATCCCCAAAGTCTTGAGAAATATTGTTTTTGCCTGGGACAGGTTTCCCATGCGTCACTTTTAGTCCTAGGCATCCAAGCTTTGCTTTCCTTCTTTCGTGAAGCTTCCTTTGGCGTCAAGTTATCCATAAAATGCTGAAATCTTCATCATTTATACCTGAAAACTTACTAATCACATTTGTTAGCTCACTTACAGGAAAAAGGACTAAAAGTGCATGAATTATATATTTTGTCCTCAAAACTTAGCTAAAATATGGGTACATTAAGGTGCTTTAGGCGTGTAAATACGCCTATCATCAGTTGAATGCCATAAGGTTCAATATTTGAAATATTGATAAATAACAACATTTGATAAGACAACTGAATTTGAAATACTATCTGAATTAGTCTAGTCTGAAAAGCCTCTAACTGAACTGTTGGAATATAAAGTTGATGGGATAAGCCCCCCAACTAACTCTAAATACTGAAATACTGAAATACTGAAATACTGAAACTACTGAAATGCTAAAATAAAAGCATATCCTCAATAGATGAGGATTCACTACTAAATCTGTGACTGCCGACTAGATCTGTCTGAGCGCGGTCGGGAAGATAAGCGTCTGAACCTATGATAAGAGGCATCATAGCATAAATAAAGAGTATGCGATCGGTACGTGGAATGTAATATTATACTAGATGAGGTAAGGCTGAATAGAAGGGTTTATATATATGAACAGTAACTGACTGAATGATATAGAATAACTAAATATAAGAGTTTGTGGATAATCTGAACTAGTGTAAATACTGATCAAGAAATACTGTGTATATATATACTATAACTAAGATTTTATAAAGCTAATTACTGAGTTTTGATACAGAGTAACTGATAATCTGAGATTTTTGATAACTGAGCTACTGATACTGATTGACTGTATCTAATAGTCCTGATTCTGTAGAACTGAACTAAGTTCTATTTTGAAGACTGAAATTAAAACTGTGAGAGGTAATTATCTAATCGACATGCTCCAAATAAGATAAGATAACTGAATTGGGGTCTAAAATATAACCCTAGTTGGAAGGGTGTCAGTATCATGCCACGGGTACTAACAATGGTTGTAAGTTAACCTTAACTGGTAGAAAGACATTTTTTCAACCCTTAACTGGCAGGAAAACTCATGAAATATGTGTCAACCCTTATCTAGCAGGAAGTCATCTCAACCTATTCTAGCTACGTAGTTCTGTAACTCAGGGATTTCTACTAAGGGTCAACCCTACACTAACCAGAATTCCCTCATCCTTGGGTTCGCTCGGTGCTGAATTCCACTCCCAACTAAAAGACACTAAACTGATTATACTGAACTGATTATACTAAACTGTACTGAATTGATACTCAGTTACTGAGTTTTCCTAAGTTCTGTAACTGACTGAGAGTACTACTGGTTGTGACATGACTAATACTATTCTTTAACTCACACTGGCTCTAGGTAAACAACAAAATTATTGGGTATTAAATACCCCCATGAATCTATAGCATGAAAAGTAAAGCATCACATGATCTTGCAAAGCATAACAATGTACACATGTTCATATTTTATCTATAGAGACATTTTATCAAACACTTGTAGGGCATAAGCTTGTACATATACTAACATGTCATGATTTTATCAGTTTATTCAAATGGGCATTCTATCAAACATTTGGGGAGCACAATTTCATTCACAAAATCATGGTTAACATATAAGCATGACAATTACAATGCCCAAACTTGCAATTTCATGGGCTTAACATGCAATTCATATTACCAAATTAACATCATAGACACATTAATCAATTTGTAAATGCAAGGTTTTATCAAGATAATCACATATTCTTCACACATGCTATTCAATTTCATGAAACTTGCATTTAAATCAATGATTGAAACCCAACTAATATCAGAAACGTGAATTCAATCTAATTCAAGCGTAGTAATCATAAATCTGAGATCTTGTATGTTTAAAAAGGGATTCTTTGACTCCATGGGTGAAAGGAACCCATAGATGAACACCTAACATACTTTAGAAAACTCTTTCTTGAAGGTTCATAGAGGAACTCTTAGGCTTGTTCTTGATTTCTTGAACTAGAGTTTTTGTCTCTTTGAGAGAGAATGTGTTATTCTTGAGAGAATGTGAGAAAATAATAAGGCAATAGATTATTTAGGGGTTTAATTTCATTTTTGGACTGATTAGGGCCATGGAAAAATACCAAACTATCCCTGGGAATAAAGGCAAATTCATCACTGAAAAACCCAATTTTGCGCCCTGGCGAGACGCGGCGCTATCGCACCGTGTCACTGGAAAATGAAAATTGGGAACTGGGGGCCTGGTGAGATACGGTGGAAACACGTTGCCCCTTTGATTCTTAATTTTGGACTCAGCGCGATGCGGTAGAATCACGGTGGACTATTAAACAAGGAATATTGTAAACTGAGCCTATGGCGCGATTCGCCAATATTGCA
Source organism: Capsicum baccatum var. pendulum (assembly GCA_030864225.1). Taxonomy (NCBI): domain Eukaryota; kingdom Viridiplantae; phylum Streptophyta; class Magnoliopsida; order Solanales; family Solanaceae; genus Capsicum; species Capsicum baccatum. Next base: position 111,138,817 of record CM061551.1, read on the forward strand.
ATGGATCACTGGACAGTGACAATTGCCATTTGGCTTGGCTCTGCGATGTGCTCACATTCCAGGTGGTACATGGTCTTATAAAAATGGTTCAACTATTCACCTGGGTATCAGATTTGGGTGAATTTTATATCGTTGGAAAGCTAATTGAATTTCCTATGCAATGATAGAATCTGAACTAAAAAATAATAAGTATTTCAAAAATTTTATATAGGATAACTCATGTACTGAGAGTTAAATTAAGCTAGGAAAATACAGGGTATTACAAGTTTGAGGGTTTTATTTAGCTAATTTCCTTTAATCAAAAGAATATCTTCATCGAAAAGATCAGAGGTTTCAGGAAGTCCAAGATTGAAGGACTTCCAAGGAGGCTAAGTTTAGATTTACTCCCCTGCGTTGAATTGATATCATGTATTTCCCCTTTCCATTATTTTGTATCCCCATTTGATTTATTCATGTAGTCTGTATTATATTTTGGGGGAAATGGAACGTCTTGCAAACGGCATGTATATCTTTCAAACGTTAGGCTTATCTTTGGCTTAAAAGGTACCAAGTATGTTAGGACGCGTTAAAAGTTATTTATGTACTAAAGTGTTTAATTATTTTATTTTGGATATATGTTGCTTGATTTGTGTGTTTAAATAACATGTGTTTTTATTTAAACAAAACTAGTCAATTATTCCATCCCAAAATCTTAAAGCGTTATTAGGCATATAAGACTCAAAATTTGGATCATCATAAAAAGATCTCAAAAGTCCACCGATCAATTCCTTTCCAATTCATCAAAGTTTTGTTCAAAAATTCATTTGGTCATTGTCCAATTCACATTGACCACGTTGCTCTTACAATTTGATTTTCTTAAACATAATTATAGCTAGAGCTATTAAGATATTTTATTAATGAAAAGATTATGTTGTCTTCCAAAAAGCTTTCCACATATGCCTTTATGATGTCTATTCGTAAACACCCGATCTCTTCAAATCACTTAGTTCATTCTATTTGAAATATTATTTTTCTCATTAAACTCAAAATCCATCAAATGGTCAAAGTTTTGATCATTCTGTCACTTTCTCAAAGTGTCCTATTCTTCGAATTGTGGACTAGTCTATTTCAAATCAAATATATGTCATTTATTTTGTATATTATTTTTGTCAATTAGTACGATCATGAACTAATATTTTAGCTTTTAAGTGTTTTTTTTTCTTTTAGAGAGAGACTGATTTGTGTTGGTAATTAAACTTGTTTGCTTCACAAAGACTAAAAGTAAAGTAATTGCTGGGAAAACATCAATATTTTACCCGGTATAAGGTCAAGAGAGAAACTATAGACTCATCAGTTCTTACTTAGTCTAACAGAAAGACTCGTTCAACTATGGATCCTAGTTTGATCAGCACTTCATCTAAATCAGTTAACACCTTGTTTTTGGTAATGGACCCTAGTCCCTCAATAGGAAGAAAAATAACCCTAGAGGTAGTTGATAGTTTGGAAAACAAATTGTCGAATGAAGGTTCATATTGAAACAAAGAACACCTTCTCAGAATCCTCCAAACATGACTCTGCCTCCTGATGCTTGACAAAAAGGTCTTATGTTTTCGACATCAGAAGGAGTTGATCTGGATGGTCCCTTTTCCACTTCTCAAAATGTTCATTCTCCTTTAAATGATACTTTTGTGTATGCATTTTCTCCTCCAAAGGTTTAGAACATAACACTGTTGCATCACACTTCGCTAGTGTACACCTATGTTATCGTCCCACCGAAGAGACAAACTCAGGGTTTATACCGCCTAGATATTGATCATTATGTGGAAGTTGAAAATGATCCTAGGGTGTACACAGATGATATGGCAAATAGAAAGCTCAAGGCTTTAGAAGATGCAATGAGAAGCCTTAGAAGGCTTGGAAGTAATCAAAGTGTGAAGTATGGAGAGTTGTATACATTTCTCGAGATTGAGTTGCCTTTTGGTTACAAGATCCCAAAATTTGAAAAGTTTGATGGGTTTGGAAATCCCTTTTTTTATTTGAAAACTTATTGTGGAAAGTTGATTGGCATGGGCAGAAATAAAGGAATACGAGTCAAACTATTTAGTCAAAGTTTGAGTGGAAAGGCTCTAGAATAGTATACTAAACAAGATCTGGATAAGTGGCGGACTTGGGATGACATAGAAAATGCTTTTGTGGATAATTACAAGTTTCAAGTCGATATCATTCCTGATAGTATCTCACTCATAAAGCTAAGTCAGAAAACAAATGAGAGTTTTCGTGAATATGCCATATGGTGGAGAGAAAAAGCAACTAGGGTTCATCCTCCTAGGGAGGAAGCTAAAATAATCAGTTACCTTATTCATGCACTAAGTCCATAGAATTTTGATTGCATGGTGATGATGGCTGGAAATACATTTAATGAAATTGTCAAGATTGGAGAAATGATTGAGGATGGCCTCAAGACAGGGAGGATAATAAATTTGACAGAACTACAATCCACTCATAAGAGTTTTCAGACTAGGTTTGTTGGAAGTGGAAAGAAAAAAGGAAAACGAAGTGATGTGAGTAACGATTCAAGGTGGTTCATCCAACTATAAGTAATCCCCACAATACCAACCCAATGCTCAATCATGTTCGCCATTTTCATACAAATCGGGGCAAATTTTTGAGAGGATCTAATAATTTTATCAAGATCATCTTTTTCAAGTTCCATAGAGATGAAATTGAAGCATGTAACTGGGACAAAAAATTTTGAGAAGGTCTCAAAAATTTTACAACACTCAACATTTGCTACAAAGGTGACCACCAAGCGTTGCTAAAGTTGAAATCGGGGCATAGTTCTTGAGAAGTTCTTTAATTTCAAACCATGCCACATCAATTTGAACTCAAGTATTTTACATTTTAGACTAAGTAGAATTTTGAGAAGATCTCAAAAATTTTATACTAGATGATGATATAAGTTACAAGGAAATTCGAGAGTTTTTATGTTATAAACTAGGGCAGAATTTTTCATGAGGATCCTAAAAACTTTCACAAAACTATGCTTCAAGATCAAAAGTCAACAAGGTGCATCAAGAGAGCAAGGTAATACCAACATAGTCAGTCTCTCAAAACTAAGAATTTTTTCATTGGATGCAAGAATAGTGAAGTCATGAAGTTGACAAAGCTAAGCATATCAAAGGATATTACCAGACTCACCGTGGCCTTGCCATAATAATTCATACAACCTCTCTTCTCCATTTTCCTCTTGATTTATGTTTCTAATACTTCATTATGATATCTAACATTTTCTCTTATTTTATAGGAAAATGATCGGGCATAACGATTAAGATATAGGGATATTATTCAAAACACTTTCTCTAAATCATCATGAGTCAAACGACTTTATATTTAAGTTTTATCTTTTGTTACACTCTTGGCTTAGCTACAACAAATTATTAGGTTATTAATTACTATTGTTTGAGTTATGCAAGTGACATTATGGAAAATCAACTCTAAGAATTAACATAGTTAATCCTCCCTAAGTTTGGGGATTCAATCCAGAAGCTTAGGATATACACAAGTCCTTTAGGATTTCTGATTCAAAGAATGAATTTCAACGAATCAACTTTTATTTTTCTTATATATTAGGGCTTTCTACCTTCTAAGAAACTTATTAGATTGTTATCTCATTTGAGGTGACACATCTTATTATATTGGGGATATCCACCCTTTCAAGAGGACATATCGAATTGTCACTTCAATCGAGGTGACACATCTTATTAAATTTGGGTCATTCACCCTATCAAAAGGATATATATTATTATATTTGGATTTTCCACCCTTTAAGAGGGTGCATCAGATCATTTCTTTATTTGAGACAACATGTTATTATGCTATGGATTGTCACCTTCTTCAGCATGACATGTTATTATGTTTGGATTGTCAACTCCTTCAGAGTGACATATTATTATGTTATAGACCGTCACCTCCTTCAGTGTGACATGTTATATGTTATGGACCGTCACCTCCATCAACGTAATATGTTATGGAGTGTGACCTCCTTCAATGTGGCATACTAAAACAAGGTATACACGATTTTCTTTATATTACATTTGATACTAATAAGTTTAGTGCAGGTAATTAATAGACATGTTGGACTGTCACTCTGTTCAAAGTGGCATGTTACATTCAAAATGGGTCGTCCGCCCTTTAATGAGATGCGTTAGATCGTCACTCCGTTAAAAGTCGCATGTTATAGTTAGATGGGTCGTTCACTCTTGAATGAGACACGTCGGACTGTCACTCCGTTCAAAGTGGCATGTTACATTTTAAATGGGTCTTCCATCTTTTAATGAGACATATTGGACCGTCACTCTATTCAAAGTGGCATGTTACATTCAAAATGGGTTGTCCACCCTTCAATGAGACACGTTAGATTGTCACTCCATTGTGACACGTTACATTTAAATTGAGTCGTCTGCCCTTCAATGAGATATGTTGGATCGTCACTCCATTCAAAGTGGCATGTTAGATTCAAAATGGGTCATCCTCTCTTCAAAGAGATATGTTGGACTATCACACCATTCAAATTGGCATGTTCCATTTAAAATGGGTCATCCACCCTTCAATGAGACACGTTGGACCATCACTCTGTTCAAAGTGGCATGTTATATTTAAATTGGGTCATTCACCTTCAATGAGACACGTTGGACCGTCACTCCATTCAAAGTGGCATGTTATATTTTAAATGGATCGTTGGCCTTTCAATGAGACACATTGGACCATCACTCCATTCAAAGTGGCATGTTACGTTCAAAATGAATCATTCACCTTTCAATGAGACGCGTTGGACCGTCACTCCATTCAAAGTGGCATGTTACATTCAAGATAAATCATTCGCCTTTTACTGGTACATGCGGGGTTGCCACCCCGTTCAAAGTGGCATAACATTTTTAAAATAGGTTGTGCAAATTGGTTCATCAACTATCTCAGCACAGCATATTCAAATAGGTTTGCCCTAATTTACGTTAGTGTAATGCTATACTTACAGCTAATCATTTTGTTTGAGATATTGTCGAGAGTATTTGAAAGGATGAAATATCAAATCAAAACCATAGATGTAGACTAATCCAAAAAGAAAGCGACATAATGTGGAATGTTTTCTTAGTAGAAAAACGGGACGTAGTCTAGAGAGGGACGTCAAACTCTTTGGATGCGAGCTAAAGGATGATTGTAACCACTATCAAACCACACCCCTGATAGAAGTCATGTGGGTACGTTGGGATATTTCAGTTTCAACTTCACTTTTGGAATATTTCTACACTTATACCGAGGGTAACCTTCTCTTTCTTTCAAATTCGAGTGATAGGACACCTAGAGCTGCGGAAATTATGTCCAGGTAAATTATTAATTATGGATGTGAAGAGCTCCACATTCATGGTTAATAGGTTACAAGCCTCTTTTTTAAAACTCAATCAACTTATCACTCATCCCAAGCCAAAGATCGTCTAAAATAAAAGACTATATTTTCTACCGATCGAGTCAAACAACAAGCAGTTTGGTTCCCTGAGTCTTAGGGACATGTAGGCTAGTCTTTATGTTGAAAACTCGACTGCATTCCAACCTTCCCCAATCTACTTATTCCTCAGCTCTCCAGTTTCACAAAAATTCAAAAGTTAAAATATTTTGTGAATTTTTTAAAAATCGTGCTTAAAATCAAGCGTATGAACTACAAGTGGCCTAAGTTCTCATGTAACCTGTGACATGTAGGAAACTCGATACCAGGGTCCGGCCATGACTCCGTGAGACTCATGCGAAAACCAATCTCTTTCAGAAATGAATTTGTGGTCAAACAAAAATTAGGAATGTCAAACTCCATTTGCCCAGGATTACTTGCATCCACCCTATCTAAAGGGAAGGGGCAATTGTTGGCACCTAACTTTTTCCCTCTACGACTAAATTTAATTCTGAGTTTCTTCAATTTTTAATAAAATTAAAATATTTTTTTCATTCGAATAAATGCGCTCTAAAATATTTATTTGGATTAATTTTTTCATTTAAGTGACGATTATAGATTTTTGTATTTACATATACTAAATTGTATAAATTTAGTTACTTAAATGGATATTTTTTTATCAAAATTGAACTTTTAAATATAATGGATATTTAAATATAAAAATTCAAATAGGTAAAATCTTTATTTAAATATAATTTACACTCAAAAATAATTTATTTGGAGAAATATTTATTTGATTTTATCTAATCAAGAAGCTCGAGATTAAATGAGGTATTAATTCGTATCAAATTTCAATTTAACTTAGTTGATATATCAAATTTGATAATAATTGAAATCCAATTGATCATACTTGCAATACAATTGGCCAGTTGATTTTAATTTGACCGAAAATTTAATAAGATGACTAATTCCTAAATTGATTGGAGTTATTGTTTAAATAAACCCAAAACCCTTCTACCAACCCAATACCAGCCCACTCCCTTCAGCGGCCTATCAACAATTTACAAAACCAGGCCCAATTTTATTTCTCCTTTACCTAACGTAAACAGCAACAATAACTCATGAACAACAATATCAATAGCTCCGCGTACAAACGCTAAAACACCATCGTACAACACCTTCCACAAAAAAAATCTCAAACCCAAAAATTCAAATTTTGAATTTTAAAATTTGTACTAGATTGTACAATTCTACCTCAACCTTGTCCTTTTTTCATTTTTGATATTCAAAATTTGTACTAGATTGTACAATTCTACCCCAACTTTATCCTTTTTTTTATTTTGAATTTAAAATTTTGTACTAGATTGTACAACTCCACTCAACCTTATCCTTTTTTCATTTTTAAAATTCAAAATTTGTACTAGATTGTACAATTCTACCTCACCTTATCCTCCAGCAAACCTTACCCTCAATTTAAAATTCTTAAAACACCCCTAAGTTTTTTCTCCCACATTGGTGGATTCAAAGAATTTAATCCCTATCCTTTTATATAAATACTACTACTATTTTGGTAGAAGGCTATGTCTCAAAGAGTGAAAAAAAAATTTGAACAAAGAGTTAATATTTTTTAGTAAAAAATTTTCAAGCAGTAGGCTAATCAGAGTTCTCAAAAGAGTGCTTTCCGGTGGTAATCAAGACTCCAAAGAAAGCTTGAAGTCCCATTTTGCTGCTCCAAAAAAGGTAAACACACCTTTCCCTTTTGGTTTTGTTATCATTTTCTTCCTAATCTCTTTCTTCATAGTTTCATAGTTGTAATTTTGTTTGCTGGAATCGTTTGTTGTAGATGACCTTGAAGGTCATAGGATGTTGTGATATCAATACTATGTCTATTTTATGTTTATGGTATAAATTGAGGTAACGTGTTTCTTTGTCTTTAATCTTTGGTTATTATGATTAGATCAATAAAGTTTCGATCTTTACTTGATTAAAATGTGTACTCATGCCTTGTTTAAATTCATTGTTGATGGATATGTTCGCCTTTAGCTGTTTCTTCTATGTTGAAAAAAATAGTTACTATTGTTTGTTTTGCCATAATAAATTAGATGATAAAGTTTCGACCATTGCTTGATTAAAATATGTACTCATACCTCGTTTAAATTCATTATCGGCGAATATGTTTACTTTTAGCATGTAAAGTTGTTTCCTTTATGTCGAAAAAGAATAGTTACTATTGTTAAGGGTCTGTGAAATTGTTTCTTAATTTGAAGTAGTGAGTTACCCGTATCTAGAAATTTGGTGTTATTTTTGTAAGGCATATCATAGTGTATTGTGTTTGTGGCCTAGTGATTTGCAAAATAACTACTTAAGGTTAAAGTTGACGACTTTGGCATACACATGATAGTTGGCTCATTCACATGTAGAAATTATAATTCAAGTGTTATTTTTAAGATCTAACTCCTTTATCGAACCTTAACTCTTTTTATTAAAGAGTTAATTTTCTCCATGATTATATGTGAAATGCTAAGTCCTTTGATATATGTTTTCAGTCATGATTTACTCATTTTCCTGATTAAAACTGTTTTTGATTTTCTCTTATTTAGATTGAAAAGTTGTTAGAGTTATAGATTTTGTTGAAATGATGTAAAACTAAAATAAGAGTTGGCATAATTGGACACTTTTTCTTTGAATTAATATTTTACTATTTTTTATATCTTTTCTTTGAATATAATTTCTCAAACATGTTTAATATATGATATTTGATTCACCTCGCTTATTGATTTATTTCTTGAAGTATTTTTGTGCATTTAGACATCTCATTTTTATTCATATACTACCATGAATTTTTCTTCAAATCCATTGATTGTCTCCATTGGGTATTGAAAAAGTTTTGTTGCATTAGTATGTCTTGTATTTCATATTAGAAAGGCCACAAAAAGATTTTCCCTTCTTATGCTCATTTTTCTTTTCTTTCTTTAGTGAAAACATGTCTTTGACTATATCATATCATAGTATTTCGTGCAAATATGTGTTAATCTATAGGAATATTTGTCCAAATTTTAAGCAACTATACTTGTGGGTCGATATCTTCTTTTCAAGGATTAATTGAATATATTGTGCTAGATTTGATTTTTTGTAAGATTGTTTGAGAAATGGGTTAATTTTCTTTTCGTTAGATAATTTGATTTGTTTTTTATATCATAGTATACTATTTTTTTATGCTTGAGAATACTATTTTTCATGTCATCATTTATCTATTAAGTATAAAATTTTCGAACACATATTAATTTTTTTTTTGTATCTTTTGCTTTGGATGAATCTGTTTTGGAGTCTAAATGGACTTCTTCCCTCTTGTATTTCTTAATGGGCCAATGAGGCCAACCTCTTTGATTCAAGTTCGAAGTTTAAATCCAAAGTTAATTATATAACGTGTGGGTGCAAGAAGATGAAAGAAGAAGGAAAATGGGTCAAAACTCATTGATGAGGTCGCTAAGAGACATGAAAAGTCTCGATATTTATTATTGTATTATTCTTTATTTAATTATTTATCTATCTATTTGTTAATTTATTTGGGTGTCGAAGCCAAATTTGTAACTTAATATAGGTGAAGCGGATTTTTGTATTACCCCACATTTTTGGACTAGTCCTTGAATCATAATTCCTACGTGTTTAAGCTATAATCTATAAATGATTCCCATGAAAATATGAGTTTCATGATCTTTATCCTCATGTTTGATTTGCTTTTGAGGTGAAAAATGTTCATAAGAATCACTTAAACAAAGTTGAGCTTAGAGCATTTGATTCGTCCAAAGTTTGGTATTTGATTCTACAAGCATCTAATTTAAACGTGTATAAATTTTTATATACGTAGAATTTTTTAGGTCAAGATGCACCAAATTGTATATAATTGAATTAGCTTTTCAATGATACCAATTTCGCCTAAATCCGATACCCGATAAATAATCGTAAAACATACATGCTAAGTTACAGTAGTACTCAATCGGTTACAGAACTCAGTAAACTCAGTCTAGTTCAATCAGTCAATACAATCAGTAAAAGTTCAGTCAAGCCTAGTACAGTCTAGTATTCAGTTCAGTGTCTTCAGTTGGGAGTAGGATTCAGCATCGAGTGAACCCAAGGATGGGGGCTCACCTGCCAGTAGAGGGTGTGATCCCTAGTAGCAGTCCCTGCATTCTAAAACTACGTAGCTAGCTTAGGTTGAGATATCAACCTGCCAGTTGAGGGTTGATAAGGTGTCCTACTTGCCAACTGAGGGTACCACTATTTTCGTTCAGGGCACCTACCAGATGAGGGTGACTCTTCAACTTGTCTTTACCTGTGGCACGGTACTAACACCCTTCCAACCAGGGTTACAGGTTAGACCCCAATCTATTTAGAGAGAGACATATCGGTTAGATAATTACCTTCCACGATTTCAGTTTTAATTTCAGACTCAGTATAGAACTCAGTTCAGTTTTACAGAATCAGGATTGTTAGATATAGTAACCCAATTATCAACAGCTTAGTTATCAGTAATCACAGCTATCAGTTACTCAGTTATCAAAACTCAGTAGCCATTTCTAGTATGAGCTCAGTTACAGTCTCAGTTACAATCTTGTTACAGTCTCATTTACAGTCCTAGTGACAGTCTCAATTACAACCTTAGTTACAGTCAGTTACAATCTCAGTTATCATCTTAGTTACAGTTTCAGTCACAGTCTCAGTCCAGTAATCAGATCAGTAACTCAGTTCATATTTAGGTTTTCTTGACCATAGCGTACAGTTATCAGTTATTTAGTTATTAGTATTTCAGTACCTTAGTTTACATACTATTTAAGAATCATGTTTTACACTTGGTCTTGCATTCTCAAATAATATAGTTTTCATGAATTCATGCTCATTTATATCATGTTACTCAGTCAGACCTTTCCTCATATGTAGAATACTCTACAATTTTACTCCACTTATTCAAACAAAGTACAGTTCAGTCTTACATGCCCAGCATTCAACTATCAGTCATTTAGTTAATCAGATATGTTAGTATGTTTATGCATTCGTGCTCAGTGTGATTGTATATTCAGATCCTCAATTTATGTTAGTCTTCATCACGTAGTTTCAGACCCAGTATTCATACAGTATCCATGTTTTATCATATCCCAGCTTCAGTTATACTTATATCATTAAAGTAAAGTTTAGAGAAACAAGGGTACAGATTCACCATCTTATTAGAAAATATTTGTCACTCATGCTTTAAGATATTTTAGTTTTGGTTTATTCCATCCTATTAGTGACAATACTTACACTTAGCATGCATGTTTTATGATTATGTATGAAATAAGTTTTACTTATTACAATTTCCCCTGCATACTCAGTATATTCCAGAAGTATTGATCCACATATATGTCTGTGTGACTACATTGTTTCATAATGTAGGTACCTATTGTAGCCCACACATCATGATCAAATAGTTATAGATTCCAGCAAGCAGGTGACGAGTTCTCCTACTTCGGGAACTCCAAATAGTTTTAGTTTATGTACAGTTCATTTACTTTCATGTGTATTGATTAGTGGTAGTTAGTTGCATGTCCCGGCTATCTATAGTCAGTATAGTAGAGGCTTCATAGATATCAGTTAGAGTCAGTCATGTAATTTCAGTTTTATCCTTCAAATTTATCAGTTTGTAAAGCTTTATCAGTATTATATCTATTTTAGATTTTCAGTATAATTATATTTCCGCATAGCAGAACAGCTATTTATTATGTTATATTTCAGTTGCTTAATAGTATGCTGGTTCATGAGTTAGCTTGGGATCACTTATGGTTTCAAGCACCGTGTGACAACTAGGGGGTAGTCTCGAGTTGTTACAAACTTGGTATCAGAGCATAGATTTTAAGTGTCCTAGGGTTTCATGAAGCCCTTTTTAGTAGAGTTTTATGGAACGATATAGAGACATCTGTACTTTTCTTCGAGAAGCTACAGGGCATTTAGGAAATCTTTTTCTTCTTTCATGTCTCAGATCGTGCTACAGAAAGGTTCTTTAAGGAACTTATACAGATTATCATAATGCTCCATTCTCATTCATGCCAACTCTACCTTAGTTTTGAGGTAATAGATTAGCTAAGCTCACATTCCTACAGGTAAAGCTTTCTCAGACACTCCCTACAGATAGTTATGGGATTTCACACAGGCCAAAAAGTATCCCAACAGTTCTTTTAAGTTCCAAAGTTTAACGAATTTCATTCATATTCATGAAAATCATGCATTAAGCCAAATTCATATGTGCTTTCAGATCCCCCCTCAGAATCCCTTTTATAGTATGTGATATAAAGTTAGAATTATGAACCTAAAATTTTAGCAGTAGTAGAGTTGGGATACCGCTATCCAGATTGAGCAGATTATGTATTCATGAGGCTAGTTGTATGAAAGGTGAATCAGTAGGCTTGAACAATATATGCAAGAATTTAAGTTTAGTGATTTAAAATTAAGTATGATGATGTGTTTAGTGAAGCAAGTATGTATTAAAAAGAGTGTAAGTATGTGATGATAGAATAAGTGATCCAGTCAGGCTCTCAGATTCTAGTAGTAGTACCAGTATGTGTAGAAAAGCAGTAAGGGAGGGTGATCCTCAACCTATTCTTATCTCAGTGCAAATTTTTTCAGTCATCACGATATTTACTCATGCCTAACATGCCAGCTCCATCATCACAGCTCATATTCATACACTTTATAGAAAAACCATATACATTTTAAGTTTCTAGTATGAGGAGTTCCAGTTCTCTCAGTAGTACGAATCAAGTTCCATGAAATCATGAACTCTAAACACAGGTTATGCAGCTCATGACTCATGTACTCATGTTTTATAGTATCTTCAGTTCCAGGTGCTCATGCTACACTCCTAATAATCAGCAAAATTCAGATTATGTCATGTATGTCCTCAATTCAGACCTCTCTAACGAATTTATGTAATTGATACTTTATTCCTCAGGCCTCAGTTGAGTGTCAAAGTTATCTTTTATACTTCAGGTCCCCATGTTCTAACTTTCAGTGACCTCTCCTTATGTTATGCTTAGTTGAAATTTTATGTGTGTTTTCTTGGGCTAGTGCATGAAAGTTTTAAGGATAGAGGTTTAGAGAAAATAAGAATGATATTTTTGTGGTGGTTTGCCTACAAGTTCATGTGTTGTTATGAAGATAGGCTTGAATGTCATATTGGGTACAAGTGGAATGTATAGTTGAGTATAAACTTTCAGTATAATTCAGTCTGTATAGCTAGCAATCTAGTCTAGCAAATAGACAGATAAGTTCCTATGGCTTTCCATCTTTCCATCTAGTCATACTATTTGAAATTCTCATGGATATGGCTATTCCGAGAGGTAATTCATTAGACTCCATGCAGTTTGTAAATTCAGCTCAGTTCATACATCATGCATTAGTTTTAGATCCCAGATATTCAGTCATAATTCAGTTCGTAAGTGTCCCATGCATTATCTCAGTCTTTCTTTAGTATCTCAACCAAGCCAGTATCATTCGGGGGATGAAGTATCCCAAGGGGAAGATGTAATACCCCAAGTGTTCATGTCCTACACCTTTTATTTTTTTTCACAAAATAGTATCCATCTTGAAGTAATGGTTACTCATCATTTAACTCTCTCGTTTCTATCTTAGCCTTGTAATCATTATCATGTCATTGCATGTATTCAAGAAATCAGTTCAGTTCATGATATTCAGTTCATGTAGCATATTTCAGAATCAGTTATGTAATCATGCTCCAAGTCATGCATGTTTAGAATATAATCTTAGTTATCTTTGTACAGTACTCTCAGTCTAATCAGTCTCATTCGAGGGTGAATATTCCCAAGGAGGAGATAATGTAATACCCCACATTTTTGGGCTGGTCCTTGAATCATCGTTCCTACGTGTATAAGATATGATCTAAATGATTCCAATGCAAATACGAGTTTCATGATCTTTATCCTCATGTTTGATTTGCTTTTGAGGTGAAAAATGTTCATAAGAATCACTTAGAACAATGTTGAGCTTAAAGCCTTTGATTCGTCCAAAGTTTGGTATTTGATTCTATAAGGGTCTACTTTAAATGTGTATAAATTTTAATATAGGTAGAATTTTTAAGCTCAAGAATGATAACTCTCAATCTACAGCTCTCGTAGGAGTGTAAAGCGGTCGTTGTCAAATATATAACCCAACTGGGTTGGGTATCGATCCCACAGGGAATAGCTTGGTCAACAAGTAAGCAAAGATTACTAGACTTGTGGTGCAAGTCTCGTAAAAGATGGGGGATTGTAACTTGCAATTGATGTGAACAAAATAGTAGAGTAAAACAGAAAATAGCAAAGTAAAAAGAAAGAATGTTTAGTAAGCTGTAAAACAATGAGAATAGAGAAGTTGGGGTTATGTCCACCTTATGAGTTGTACGTCTCTATTGGCTATGAGTTATGTGGAATTCAGACATGCATGTGCTTATAGAGAATTGTATTCTATGGTAAATCCAAGCGTCTTTCGACCTAAACAAAGACTATTTCACTTTAACTCTTTCGAGCTTAAAGTGTATCTAACGGTACAAATTCTCCAAGAGGTTAATCCAGTTACGGCACTAATTTTTTAATAGGGGATGGGACCCTATTACCTTGACATTATCTATTTTCCAGACATATAACTTTTCTTTCGAACAAGTTAATGCTATACTGGCATATTCTATGTGTTTGCAACCACAAAGAATTTAGATTAAGATGAAGAGAATAATGATATAAGCAGCATACGTGTCACGAATTCACAAACTCATAGCAATAGATAGTATCTCATAAGGCTTCCATAACCCCAACAGAGAAGTTTAGCTATTCATGAGTGCGATGGAAATCACAATAGACATTATTATTATACCAAAATAAAGATCTCACGTGTAGTGTTGTTTGGTAGTGCTTGTGGCGTGATTTCCTTTTAGAATAGCGTTTCTCTTGTTGTGGAAATTAAGAATTGAATAGATGAAGAGAAAGTAATTAAGAATTAATTGAAAGCAAATTGTTTTGAGTTGTAGATGAGTGGATGGATAGGTGGATGGATGGGTGGATGGATGAATGGGTGAATGAATTAGAGGTAGAATGAATAAAAATCTCTAGCAAAATAGGGTATTTATAACACTCATATCTTATTCCTACTAAGCTAATGCATTACTTAACCCAATCCTACTAGGTTAATGTATCATTATCCTAATCTTACTAAGTTACTTCTAGTCCCCAAAGTCTTTAGAATTGTTGTTTTTGCCCGGGACAGATTTTTCATGCGCCACTTTTGGTCCTAGGCGTCCAAGATTTCCGTTCCTTCTTTCGTGAAGCTTTCTTTGGCGTCAAGTTATCCATAAAATGCTGAAATCTGCATCATTTATACCTGAAAACTTGCTAATCATGTTTGTTAGCTCACTTACAGGAAAAAGGACTAAAAGTGCATGAATTATATATTTTATCCTCAAAACTTGGCTAAAATATGGGTAAAATATAGCACTATAGGCATGTAAATTCGCCTATCATCAAAGAACCACCAAATTGTATATAATTTAACTATCTTTCCAACGATACCAATTTTGCCTAAATCTGATACCCGAGCAAAAATATATGGCATTTTCCATGTGAGGCAGTAAGCCGACACGACGGCCAACACGTTACAAAACTGTTTCACATGCTAATTCAGATTTTAAAGGGTCTAGGAGCACTTTGGTCACTTCCCCTCACTCAAATCCTCCCATAACATTTAACTTCATCACCCAAAAGCAATATACACTCAATTATTTATCTTTTCTCTCAAAGAAAAACCTTAGCCTCCTCAAGAACTTCATCAATTTTTGTTCAAGAAAGGCAAGAACTCAAGTTTCCTAATTCAATAATGCTTTCAAGATTGTATTTCTCCTTCAATATTTAAGCTTTAAGGTACGTGGGAGTTCATCCATGGGTCATCTTTCACCCATGGAGCCCAAAAACCCTTTTCTTTTAATTAAAGAATGAATTTTTCATTACTATGGTATTTTGTATGTTCAAGAAAGATTGAATTTTATGTTTTCATGGTATTTTTAATTCAATTCAGCCCATGTATGATTCCATGCAAGATTTTGAATTCCTCATGCTATGAATTTGAGTTTTCCATGCTTTATTCAAGTAAATTCCATGATAGGTCCTAAATTCATGATGTTTAGCAATATCCCCATGTTTTAAATAAATGTCTTCCACATGTTTTGATGAAATTCCCATATCATGTTCAATTAATTTCAAGATGAATCCCCAAGTTATGAATTTTTCCTTGGAACCCTATTGTTCCCTCATGTTTAAGACATTCTTACGTTCAAGCTATGAACTTTACATGTTTTGATGAAATGCTTATGTCCTATTTCAAGGGAATTATATATGAATTTTCCAATTCATGATCTTAGTTATGTAATCATGCTATGCTCCCATGTTTAAGATATTCCTATGTTCAAGTTCATGATCATGACATGTTATTATATGGTCTCATTCATATACAAGTTCATGCCTCTCAAGTGTTTGACAAAATGTCTAAATGAAAGCATTGTTAACAAGCAACTATTGTTATGCTATTATGATCATGCCATGTTTTACTTTCAATGCTATCGAGTCTTGGGGGTATTCAATACTCGAAATCTAGTTGTTTACCTAGAATTATAGTAGCTATAAAATAGTCTCAGTAATGGCACAAACAGTAGTACTCAATCAGTTACAGAACTCAGTGAACTCAGTCCAGTTCAATCAGTCAATACGATCAGTAACAGTTCTGTCAAGCCTAGTACAGTCTAGTATTCAGTTCAGTGTCTTCAGTTGGGAGTAGGATTCAGCACCGAGTGAACCCAAGGATGGGGGCTCACCTGCCAGTAGAGGGTGTAATCCCTAGTAGCAATCCTTGCGTTCTAGAACTACATAGCTAGCGTAGGTTGAGATATCAACCTGCCAGTTGAGGGTTGATAAGGTGTCCTGCCTGCCAGCTGAGGACCCATCGTTCTCGTTCAGGGCACCTGCCAGATAAAGGTGACTGTTCAACTTGTCCTTACCTGTGGCACGGTACTGACATCCTTTCAATTGGGGTTACGGGTTGGACCCCAATCCATTCAAAGAAGGGCATGTCGGTTAGATGATTACCTCCCACAGTTTTAGTTTCTATTTCAGACTCAGTATATAATACAAGTACGACCACAAGGATGGGCGTGTAAAAGTGTAATGAACTCGAGGCTTGGAGTGTGCAAGAAAAATGCAAAAGAGGACCTAAAAAACACACCAAAATCGAACCTACACTACACTTCATAGGCTGCATTTTGAGGCTCTTCATTAAAGGGACTTTTGGTTATTTTGTATTCTAGTTGTAACCTAGTATAAATAGAACATTGTAGGTCATTTTATCTTAGACTTTGATGATATTTGTAAGTTGTATAACACTTTGAAAGACAAGTCCTTTCTTCTCTTTAGGAGGCAACCCAAAATTAGGGTGATACTAGTGTGGAATCACTAGTGTTGCATTCATGGCTTGAGACGTTGGTGTTAGAGGAGGTAAAGTCCCTCTTGTGTCAACGTAGGAGTTAGGTTAACCGTTGCGTGTAGTGTTAAAGGTCCAAGAGTATCACATGTTCTTGGGTTCTTAAGATTATACCAACTAAGGTCTATCTATCTATCATTTGCTCATTGTAATCTTGTAACCATTTGTGTATCTTGTAATCTTCAATCCGTGAGTTGTTGTCTCTTGTTGTTATTGTTCTTATCATATTGTTATCCACCTTGTTGTGTTATTACGGTTTTGGTGTAGTTATACACGTTATTATCTTATCATTGTGTAACATTCTTAGTTTTAGACTTGTTTCTAACTTGTCTCGATTTTGTATTGTATTTGTAGACTATTTTTGTGGTTATTTGGGTACAATCCACGTTGGTAGTGTATCAGTATAGAACTCAGTTCAGTTTTACAGAACCGGGACTGTTAGAAACAGTCACCTAGTTATCAGTAACTCAGTTATCAGTAATCATATCTATCAGTTACTCAGTTATCAGAACTCAGTATTCAGTTCTAGTATGAGCTTAGTTACAGTCTCAGTTACAGTCTCAGTTACAGTCTCAGTTACAGTCTCAGTTACAGTCTTAGTTATAATCTCAGTTACAGTCCCAGTTACAGTCTCAGTTACAGTCTCAGTTACCGTCTTAGTTATAGTCTCAGTTACAGTCTCAATTACAGTCTCAGTTACAGTCCCAGTTACAGTCTCAGTTACAGTCTCAGTTACCGTCTTAGTTACAGTCTCAGTTACCGTCTTAGTTACAGTCTCAGTCACAGTTCTGTTTCAGGTTTGCTTAACCATAGCATACATTTATCAGTTATTATGTTATCAAGTTATCAGTGTTTTATTACCTCAATTTACAGACTATTTCAGAATCATGTTATACTTTTCCTTAATCAATTGCTTTTCGAAAATCAACTTTCCTTTTTAAAGTTTATCAAAAAGTTGTTTTCAAATAGTCCGAATAATCGCAAGTTAGAGAATACTCTTGGTGCCTTAACAACCATCCAAGAGTATTAATAGGCTTGAAATTTCTAAACTTAAAATGTTTTTTTTTTTGTTTTGAATCTTTTAAGTAATATTTACAGTTTTTCTTGATATTTTCTCAAAAATCAAGTGGTGACTCTGAAATTTCTTAAATTGTTTCAAACTTTCTTTAAAGTTGTGAAATAATTTAAAAAGTTGAAAAATAATATTTTCCAATTCTTCAAATCGGAAAGGGGCAAAACAAGCTGTACAACCTCTTCATTAGTCTATTTCTTCCCCTTCCTTAAAAATTTGACTGACTTGATTGCCCTTGGTGATAAGTCAGCATTTCTTTCTACCTCATCTTCAAGATAATCTGATTTATTTCCAACATCTTCTATCTGTGCATGCACCTCTACCTCCTCTAGATTATGTGTCAGAATGTTATGTAGTATCTCAGCTGGGGACTCTATAGTGCCACTCCATATTGGAGTTTCATCTATAGAAAGTGGAGCATCAATTACTGTCAGTTTATTATTCCCAGTACTGATTGCTGCCAGCTGGTTGCTAACTTCTTTGCTATCTGCAGGTTGTTCTCCCCAAATTTCTCTTGAAATGTCATGAACTCCATTATGGGAAGATGTATTCTTCTTTACAACCTCAAAAGATTTATTTTCATGTCTGACTTTTTTCTTGTAAGTGACAATTATTGTATCCAGGTTAAGCTCAATATCTGGATTCTTTTCAACATCACCACATGAAGAGGACTTACCTTTCTTGACCAGATTATTTTCTCCATTCTCTTCCTGTGAACAAACTTTATCCTCCGTACCACTACTGTGTTTGAATTCTTCTTTATTTGCTGCTGCAGAAAACCCCTGATTCTCCACTAATTGAGTTTCTTCATTTTCATGAAAAGATTTGGTGACCCATTCTCTCGTGGAAATATTTTTGTTTCCCTGCCCCTGCATCTCCTGTTTCTGTTCTGTGCGTTTGGTTGTAGCCTTTGAATTTGTGTCTTCTGTATGCTCTTCTTCCCCTTCAGACAACACTGCAAATGAATTAGTATTACCTTTGCCTTTTTCTGGTATGACAGCCTTCTCACTTAGGTACTTTTTATTAATAAACATCCTCTTTGTAGGGTTCCATTTTCTATTAGGTCCATATCTTCTTGCCACTGAGAATTTTAGATGGACTACTCTCTGCATCTCCCTGTTGGGATTTAAACTCCTTTTCAACATTCTCTTCATATGCTGCCTTTAATTCAGGGTTTAGTATTCTGCATTTCTGTTCATTGTGCCCTTAGAGTTTGCACTTCTTGCAATATTTAGGTAAGAAATCATACATTATCTTCACCTGCTCTATTCTTGATTCCATTGTGTTAGAGTTCACAATGATTCTTTCACAAAGTAGGTTGGTTTAAGATCAGGAAAGGAAATTCATGCCATAGCTTGGGTTGTCTCCTCATCAATCTTGAATTTAGCATCATAAATTAAAGGCCTCGTCTGATAAGAATATCCATCCTTATCATCTAATACACAGCCTTTGCCATCACATTCACAAAATCTTCCACAAGTTTAAATCTCATTAAAATATGACGATTTCTCAACAATCCAATTTTGCAATCTCCCTTGATATTAAGTTGTTTCAGTAAATGCGTATGAAGATCATCCAATTCAAGCCAACCATAAGAGAATTTACCAATAACTGCATGTTGCAGTTGTTCAATTTAATTAATTCGATCCACTTCTTCTTCAGCCCACTAAACTCGAGGAATGCCATTAACATAGTTGGGCTTTTTAATTGGGATAGGTTGAACATTATGATTATTGCTAGATGTAGAAGTGTTGACGGTCCCTGGTTTCAATAATTCTTCAAATTTGGCCTTATCTTTGGATGGGAAAGAGACGCAAATTTGTAAGCATTTTATATGTATCAATGGGTAGGGGTGGAAAATCTTCTAGAGTAACAGATAAAGTTGACTGGCCAGCCTTTGGAATAGGCTGACCAGTGGCCTAACTGGCCATTTCCGCTGGCCATTTCCAGTAGCAAATCTGGGTTTGGATGATGACGGCTAGGGTTCAGCTCATGCATTTTGAGAGAGAGAGAGTAATCAAGTGTCTTTTCTAGTGAATTGTTCGGTTCTCCTCCTCCGTTTAAGTTAGAATGATATATTTGTTATTTTTATCTATTTAAAAAAGAATAATTTTTTAAAAAAATATTTTAATTTCAATTTTTCATATGATAATTAAACCTATTTTACTATATTTAACATAACATTAATTTAGAACTACAAACATTCAAAACTCAGTATTTATTTTGTTTAACTCCATTCAAGAGCAGTAAAAACTACAGTATTTTGAAAGTTCAACTATACAAAACATAGTAGCTCTCAACAACAAAAATATTTATGCAAGAAAGTCGTATAAGCCTCTCCAACTCTACACAAATTAGTCATTATAATCCCTTTTGCTGTGTAAAATTGATTGTGATAAAGGATGAAGGCTGTTGTAATCACAAGCGTTGGTGATCCAGAGGTGTTACAGCTACAACAAGTGGAAGACCCACAAATCAAAGATGATCAGGTCTTGATTAAAGTAGCAGCCACTGCCGTTAATAGAGCTGACGCCCTTCAACTCCAAGGTAAACATCCAACCCTTAAAGGTGACAGTGAATACCCAGGTCTTGAATGTTCTGGCATTGTTGAAGCTATTGGTAAGGACGTTACTCGCTGGAAAATTGGTGATCAGGTTTGTCTCATTACAATTTCCATTTTGAAAATGATGTCAACTTTATTCTTGAAATTGAGGCATAATTGCTGTTTGAAATTTATGGGGACTTGATTAAGAGAAGAACACAAAGGAATAAAAAGATTAATGCACCCAAGCGTGTGGCCTTGCGGTTAATGAAGTGGGTTGAGCACCATGACATCTCGGGTTAAAATACCGAGACAGCACTAGGTGATTTCTTCTCATTTGATCTAGTCTTCATGGATAGTGTTACCTCGTACCTGTTGCTGTTGGAAGGGGGAGGTGTCCCATAGAATTAGTTGAGGTATGCGTGAGGTGGTCCTGTCCCCATGGTTATCCAAAAAAAAAAAAAAAAGAGACCCATAATACCAACTAGTTGGGATTAAGGCTTAGTCATTGTTGGTGGTCTTATATTGGGTCTAGTATTATCTTCTTTTTTTGTTTAGAGTTTTCTTTGTCAGTCTAGGAATAGGTAAGATTTAGAGAACCATTATTGAATATTGGATTAAAATGAGCAACAATAGAGCAGACTGGATATAAGGAGTCAGATAGCTTGACTCCACCTAGTTGAGATTGTGGGGCAGTTATTGTTGTTGTTTGTTGTATGGGGTAAAATATTTTCATTCACTTTGGTGCTTGGTTTGACATAAGTTTGATAGAATTTAATAGTAGTAGAAGTGGGGATAATTAAGTACGAGGAGGGAAATAATGTGTATATCTTGATACATAAGATTAAGGGCTTTGGAGTATGAGTAGAGGCCGCACTTCAGGGCTAAAAAGATGTCTTATTTCAAGATGAAAGAGTTTCCTTGAATAGTAACCTGAATGATTTTGGGCACGCCCTTGTTAGTTAGGTTAATAGTTAATCCATTAGCTTCCTGAAGTGAAACTAGTACAATTGAGTTCCCGTTGAGCCTTAGCAGGAGACATTACAGTGATGTTTTTATGAGCTTCTTTGTGGATTCGGAGAGTACTTTTCAATGCATTGTTTGAAAGGGAGTTCTGTTTAGTGCATTGATGATGTAAATGCTTCACATAATAGGTATGTGCTCTCATTGGTGGAGAAGGTTATGCGGAGAAAGTAGCTGTATCTACTGGACAAGTTATTCCTATTCCGTCAGGTGTTTCTTTGAAAGATGCAGCTAGCTTTCCTGAAGTGGCATGCACTGTTTGGTCGACCATTTTTATGACTAGCAGGCTTTCCTCTGGTGAAACGTTTCTGGTGATTGATAGACCATAGCTATTCTTTAATACAATTTGTTGTTTAGCAGTAGTTCCTATTTCTTTTATCTATGCAGATTATCAGCCATTTAATCGATTGGCACAATCTTTTGGGTGGTATCTTCAAGTGAATCTTTATATCCCTGATTCCCATGGACTAAGATCAAGCACGTGACTACGTGTTACTTTCAGATACATGGAGGCTCTAGTGGAATTGGTTCCTTTGCCATTCAAATGGCTAAGTGCCTTGGGGTCAAAGTTTTCATCACAGCAGGTTCATCATGATCTCTCTCATTATGGAACTGAAATCATTCAGCTAACCATGTCAAATCTTGTTAACCAGGAAGTGAGGAAAAACTTGCTGCATGCAAAGAACTCGGGGCTGATGTTTGCATCAATTACAAGACTGAAGACTTTGCCACACGCATCATGGAAGAAACAGTAGGGAAAGGTAATCATTCTCATAGGCATCATTGTTATATTTAGAAACTAGGTCTTTTTGATAAACAAACAACTACGCTTCAGTTCCAAACAAGTTGGGAACTATGTCTTTGTGATATCAACTAACATTTGAATATGCATTTTTTCTTTAGAAAATTACAGTGGTTATCATATATCTCATGGGGCCAGGGGGAAACCACTCAATTTCTTCTCATGTCTTACATGTATGATATTTTAATTTCAATGTTCAACACAGGTGTTGATGTCATACTAGATAATATAGGAGGTCCATACTTCCAACGAAACCTTGAAAGCCTCAATGTTGATGGTAGGCTCTTCATTATTGGTTTTATGGGAGGAACAGTGACACAAGTAAATCTTGGCTGTTTAGCAGCAAGACGCCTGACAGTGCAGGGTAAGTGCAGATGTGGTCTGATATATTTGGAGTAAGAACTTTTCTATGAAATATATTCTTAAGCTTGACATGGTGAACTTGTCTGACCAGATACTCGAACAAGAATGCTGTTAGTCAACCAGAAGAGAGAAATCTGGAGACACTCTACTGCAATTCGCAAATGAACTCGCTTGAAGTCTCAGTGTTCATTTGTCTCGTTGTTATCTCTTATTTTTAAAGTCAGGTGCTTACTTTTGTGACACATGATACATTTTTTTTGCATCTTCTTCCATTTTTATGAGGCTCTCTCACATTTCCTATCATGCTCCTTTATTTTCTTCCTTTCCACTTTCCCGCACTTCACTTCTACTGCCGTCCTGTTCCTCCTGTAGCTTTAGTTCCTTAAAGTAATCAGCCTCACTCATCTCATAATCAGTCCTGGCTTTCAACCACCAGTCACGGTTTATAATATTCTGTGGCCTTCTTTGGACTCAAATAGTCAACTGACGTGCAGTGACTTACTCAAATTTATTGTGGTAAGAGAAAGATGATAGTGTAACAGAAGCAAATTCAACACAAGCTTCCACTGATATTACCGGATTTTATTAGATGGTATAGGTCTCAATTTAATAGCAGGAGAACTGAAATAAAAAGGTTTATTTTCATTTATTTACCTTGCAACAACAGCAACATACCCAGTGTAATCCCACAATTGGGGTTTGGCGAGGTAGCGTGTACGTAGACCTTACCCCTACCTAGAAGGTAGAGAGGTTGTTTCTGATAGACCCTCTGCTCAAGTAAAAGCATTATAAAGCACTTCGAAAAAAGAAAACAACGGCAGTGAAGAAGCCAAGACAAAAGAAGGTTTTATCTTTTATGTAAAGTTGAGCTATATCTCTTCTTTGCTATCGTGATTACTAATTCTTCATCAACTTGGTTGAATTTCAACCTCTTTCTCCCGGGTATCTTGTTATGGTTTATTTGAATTTGGAGATGTTGAAATTATTGTTCCAGCTCTCTCATTATCGCATAATCATACCCAATGTGTCCAGTCCCGTCATGTTCTAACTGCTCCTTCTCTTAGTTGAAGACTACATTTATATGTTTGAGGGAGTTCTCTTTTCATAATAAAGTGTAGACAATTGGAGAGAAAAATTACGTCTGGAATATTGAAATCTAGCCTCATGGAGTTTGTTCTCTTGAGAGAATGACATGGACTTCATTTCAGATTGTGTTTCAGTAGATTTTATGTGGATTTGTGACTTATCTACAGCTGCTGGCTTGCGTAGCAGAAGCGCAGAAAACAAAGCTCAAATTGTGAGAGAAGTGGAAAAGAATGTTTGGCCTGCAATTGCAGCTGGGAAGGTGAAACCAGTGGTGTACAACAAGTACTTCCCCTTAGCAGAAGCTGTTGAGGCTCATCAGTTACTGGAAAGCAGCAAGCACATTGGAAAGATTCTGCTTACTGTTTAAATATTGTAAAAGAGAGTTTTCTTGTTCTGTGTTAAAATAGCCTGTATATCCAAACCCCACCCCATCCACCACCACCACCACCACCAAAACCTCTGTTGCATGTATTATACTTGCAAAGTTCCAATAAAACAAAACCTTTTTATGATTTCCTTTCCTTTTTTTGCATGAAATAAACTTGCTTTTTTTACTGGTTCCTGATGGGATGACTGTGTGCTTAACCTGGAGATCTCAAAGTAGAGTCCCTACTACAGCATTTAATTTGAGTCCACCTTTACCCTGCACATTTAGTTGTAGTTTCCAATTTCCTGTCTTTCTAAGTCAAGTACAAAATATAGGCTGGACAATGAGTTTGCATGTCATTCCAGTAATAGAACAAAAGCCATCAACATAGAGCTGAAAAAAGAGCAAAAATTCCCTTTCAATACTCTTTTGGATCGTCAAGACTAGTGCTGTATTGAAGTACTATTGATTGCTAGAAGCAAAAAATTTGAGAAGGTAACTGTGGTAATCCATGACTGCACCTCCTACCAGGACCACAGAATTTGATGATTGAAACACTGCAAAAAGCTTCACAGCCAGACGTCCTGGAGTAACCTCCTACCAGGACCATAGAATTTGATGATTCAAACACTGCAAAAAGCTTCGCAGCCAGACGTCTTAGTACTCCAGGACATGGTCACCAAGTCTAGCCTTGGTGATAGGAATAAAACATCCTCACTTGCTAACACACCCCATGGTGCAAAGTCATGCATGCGGCCATTTATTTGGGGAAAAATTGTCGCCTTTACAGTTCCATAAAAAACCCGTGATATTCAGGACCAATTATGGGCTTAAGATATAAATATTCACTCACTTTCATAAATAAGGAAATGGAGGGAATATACTGTAGTATTACTATTTTATTATTAAAGTGTAATGTTATTCTTATGTATTGAATGGTGCGATATGATAATGATCTTCTGCAGCTAATTGTTCCTTACCAACGCACGGAATAGGCCTAATTTGTTACCCCTCACATAAGTGCATAGTGCACGATCTGTTCAACGTTTTTATGCAAGTGAAAGTTTCAATGTGGATTATGTGCTCAGATCATAAGGACGTTAATATATCATACGATCGCTGTGTGAGCTAGATGCATATGTTGTTACTATTTGATGGTCAATAATTATTCTGTTCAAAGCTAGTTATGTCGGGGCAGAGCAAAGGAATCACATAGTTCAACTATAAACAGAAGTATAGACAATCTACTAATAAGATCTATCTTTCGTTGAATATTTGTTTCACATGATGTATATGGCTTTGCATTTGTCAACATTAGTGGTAACGTGTAATACAACCTTGGACTCTCTCTTCGCTTTGCATTGTAAATCTTCCTATTTTCCTTCTTGGAAGTGACTCTACTCGATCTTGTGATCATTCCGTTGTTGTTTGATGATTGAATTTGTGAACTTCATAAGGTATTGGAGCTACGCGATTTCCCTTCAGTTTGACTAATTAGAATTTCTTACGACGATTCAGTTACTATTTTGTCTCTGAAAATTTAATCAGCACAATTTTGGAGACTCGAAAATATAACTGTTCCCTGGAAATGTTGTTAGGCGTTTGCAAAGCCAGTTAAATAAGCAGCATCCTCTAGCTACTGAGATGTCTGAATTTTATTATTGGTTTCATATATTTGGTACCATGTAGGCAAAAAGCCTTTTTTTTCATTCTTATTAAGGTAGCTGAACCTTTTTTCCAGTCCATTACTATTTGTGATGGAGTTGACCTTTTAGCATATCAATATTTTTGTGATGAATTAGCAAAATTTATCTCTGATTGAGATGGACATCCCGTCATATATCTATCACAAGCATTTCTGCAAAGTCAATTATCACAACAATTTTAAGACTAGTGAATATGTGACGATCGAAAATTTTATCACAAAATCGAATTTGTGATGGAATTACCATAAATCTATTTTTATTTCTTGTAGTGCATGAGATACAAGAGATTTTAGGAATTCATAATGTAGAGATTGTTTGCACATGTAAGAGAATAAGACAGGCATTTTTGGGAAAATCAAGTAAAACCCTGCGGAATGTTAATGATTTCCAAGTGGACCTAAATCCATAAGTCATGCCCTCTCTTTTTTCTGTCAAGTGCCTTTCTTCCAAGGAAAAAGAAAAGTTATTCTTTCTATAGTTAGTGTGAGGAATTTCAAGTAATATCATGTCAAAACACACCTTCAAATATTAAAAACTATTTTCAACAACTTAAAAAAAAAAACTCATTATTTTCAAGTTTCAGTTAAAACTATATCAGATTCTAGATTAGATTCAGCTGAATCTGCCTTTTTTATGCCACCCAAACCCTCCAAAATGGTGATGGATAATTTCAAGTGGACCCTGACCCTAGCCATAGAGTCATGCCCTCTGTGTTTTTCCTGTCAAGTGCCTTTCGCATAATTTCGTGGTAGGCTCCATAGTTGTTGCAGCAGAGTACTTCTATTTGGATTTTAAATGAGATGGAGCCAAAAACTCACTGTACTGTACTTGTTGCAGTCTACAGTTTGCAGCGTGCAATACAGCCAAACGGATCGTTAGGCGTTTGTTTGTCGAGGGGTATTGCTCATTCTCTGTTTGGCCATTTCAGTGACTGAGATTTCTTTTTTTTTTTCTTTAATTTTCAGGTGTTGGATATTCATATTAGGGCCCGACTTAATTTCGCTTCGAGCAGAAAATTTTCTCCGTGACGACTCTATATCTTAGGCTAGAACTTGAAATCACTCGTTAAGAATGAAGGAGTTTATTAACACTCCACCAGAACTACAACTATTGGTAGCTAGTCTGTGACTTAGATCTCTGTTTCTCCTGCTTCTTAATTTATTGTAATTGCACTACTACTACTGTATCAAAATTTATGTCAGAACGTCATCACTTAACGGAACCCAAACTCTAATTATATTTTTTGAGAGAAGACAACAAGGATTAATCATTGTGATCTGGTGAGGATCAGTACAGTAGTTGAGGTAGATAACTAGATATAAGAGTTTTACTTCTATAAAATGAGGCACAATATTTAACTAGAGCTTGTGAAGTATCTTTAGAATATACATATTTTTAACAAATGAAATGAACAAATTGTTTAAAATCTATATATATATATATAAAAGCAAAATTCAAGCAAGACAAAATGTCACGTGACAAGCTATTAAAATAGCCACATGGCAAGTTTTAAAACAATATTTAATAATATTATAATAAAAAATTTATAATAAAAATTTTAAATTTAAAAATATTAGCAAGTCTTAAACTTCTAACTTTCAGCAAGCAGTAGCTTTAGTAATTTTAAAAATTAATCTTAAGTTTAAAAAATATAGTAACTTTAAAAAGAGAATCTTTTCAGCAAGTTTCAAATAACTTTTTAACCCAAATAATTCTCAATTAAAAAGATATTTTAAACAGATAATAATTTAAATTTTTACTGATTATAACTAACTCAATAATTTTAGAGTTTTTAATTTTATCTCAATTCTCAATAATTATCATGACTTAATTTAAATTTAAATTTAAATTTAAAAGTGTTATCCCAACTCTTTATCTATCATTACTATAAATGCATATAGTTCATCATCATTAAAAAAAAAAAAAAAAAAACTGTTCAATCTATCAAAAAAACAAATCTGCTAAAATCAGGTTTTGTCAAATTGAAGGGTAATACGTGTGGATGAGCACAAGAAAATGCACGCTACCATTAAAATAAGGAGCATCATGAGCCAGCAAAGAAATTTATGTGAATACTAAATTCACATGAATTTTTAAAGGTATGTGTTTGGATATATTGTTCAGGGATATAAGACATTGCACTACGAATATTATCATTATTAAATCTTCAGATATTGTTTCCATCTCAAACTATAGAAGAAAAGTTGAAGTTACACTTAAACTATACTAGTGACCTAATACACATCTAAACTATAAAAAAATTGATACTATTACCTCCCCGCGATATTCATGCCCAATTTTAATGAGTGGAGTGTACTCCACTCGCCCTGTGCTGATGACACGTGTTAATTTAATTTTATTTTTTCATTAATTCCACAACTCCTCCTTCATCACTTATTCTCTGCTTCACTTTCCCTTCAAATAACCAAGCAAATTCAACAAGAAAATTTCGATGGAAGAAAATATTCAACAATTCACCATTAAAAATATGAAATTGTTGAATTATTCACTTATTCTCTACTTCACTTTTCCTTCAAATCCACTTTCTTTTTCACTTTCTTCTCTTCATCAACAACTCCTCCTTTTTACTCACTTAATCAAACAATGCAAATCTTGTATCAAAGTCAAACTCGTGGTCACTGGGACCTTTTTCACCTTCAGCATGCCCAAAATGCAAGCGTTTGGAAGATGCTAATAAGGTTTTTGAGTTAATGGAGGTGAAAGATGTGGTTTCTTGAAATGCGTGGGTAACTGGGTATTCTCAAATTGAACGATTTGACGAATTGAAAGTCACACCATAAATTGGAGATGAAAGATGTGGCATTCTCAGAAATCTATGGTGTAACAAATCACACCATAGATTTCTTGGAAGGCTTTGGACTTTAGGTATTCTCAGATTCATCAATTAATGGAGGATTTGACAAATTGAAGGTTGTAACATGGAGTGCTATGATTTCGGGGTATGTACAGGGGATTGACAATTGTGATTTCGATGGTAATTTTACTGACGATTTATAGCTAAGATTTAATTGCACATATTGTGATTCCGATAGCAATTTTAGTAGTGGATATTGAATTTTACGGTGGTTGTTTGTGATTTTTGTTATATTAATGGTTGTATTGTGATTCCAATAATGAAATTTGTATTTTTAAAATTATTGCTGTGAAGATTTGAGTTTGATGATGATGGTGTCAATGGTGGCGTTTAAATGGTGATTTAATGGTGGTGTTTTAACGGTGATTTTGTTGGAGAAGAAGCAATTGAAAAAGGCGGGACCCACATATTAAAATAATAATAAAAAAATTTAATTTTATTAACATTTTTTCAATTGTAAAAAAAAAAAAATTATTAACATTTTTTCAATTGCAAAAATAATTAATCTAATTGTATATATTAAGAAGAATATTAGGAGTACTTAATGATACAATGACAAATAAAATAGTGACACGTATATGAAAGCTGTTATTTTAAAAAAAAAATTCTTCTCTCACGCACCTTAGGAAGGTGAATACACCTTCACTGCCACGTCACCTTCTAAGGTGGAAATAGTATCGTTTTTTTATAGTTTAGGTATGTAATAGGTCACTAGTATAGTTTAGGTGTGACTTCGACTTTTTTTTTTATAGTTTGGGATGGAAACGATACTCTTTTCCTTGTCATTTTGAAAAGTAAGCATGCAATGTAATATGCTGACAAATTTTCACATTGTGCTGAGGAAATCGAATCAAAACAAAGAAGAAAAACTCAAAAAAGAAGATGCACTAAAATAAATTACTAACCCATATTTATTTATATTTTAATCATTTTTTTATTCGGTACTTAATTTGATTGCAAAAATCGAATGAAAGATATATAATGTACTTGCTATTCAATAATTTGATTATCATTCGTTACTTATATTGATTTTATGTCCTTTTGATGAGTTCAATATGTTTTGTTTTACAGGAACAATATCAATATATATAGTAATGATTGATGAGGATGATATAAGACTTTGAGATGATATAGAAATGGGATTTGATGTAAGCAAAAATGAGATTTGGTGTAAGTTTTCTTCTTCTATTTTATTATTAATTATGTTTAAATTTAAATTTTATTTATTTTGACAAAGTTTAGGAATGGTTCCGAAATAGTTCGATGAGCATATTTTTTTATGAATATTAAAGAGATAATTCGACAAAAATTCATCATGAGAAACTTGATATAGGTGAATATGCTTTTGTGATCTTTTCATTCACAAAGGTATTGATTAAAAAGATTAAAGGTAATGACCATCGAATTTCTATGAATAACTATAAAAGTATATTGTTCATTTTCTACTTAATTCTTAAAATTATTTATTATTATTTGTGATTAATATTATATTTTTCTTTTGTCATAGTTGTATCTAAGGAAACTGAAATTCCTACAAATTTGATGTATATAAAAATCTAAAATAATACAAATTGAATATTTGTAAAAACAGTAAGTACAATGAAGAATCGAAATACATAAAAGAGATTTAATACATTATTTGTGAAAAGAAAGAATGTGAATATATTTGTATGTGTATGATGTTATATATATATTATCACATTTACATATTTATCTCTTTCAAGAGGAATTATAAAATATATTTGCCGACATTTATATGTATTAACTGACTTATTATTTACATGATTTACTTGCAAATTTTTATTAGTGTGTATTTTCTTATTAATTTTGCGTGTCATTTATATTGTATCAACAAGTAATATTTTGCAGTCTTTTTTAATATTTTTAATTTACATGCATTATTAAATTATTTTTTATCTAAAGACAAAGTTAATAAATATGAATTAAAGAACTTGAATATGAAATAAAACTATCTTCAATAAGGGTAAATGTGTATAACTTGAATTTTAAACCATATGTACTTCTAATAGATTAAATTATACCGGAATCTTTTTTTTTTTAATCTGCATACTTATCTTATCATTTCTGTTATGCATGACAAAATTTTTAATTGTAATTTCACTTAATATAAAATTTACTAATTATAAAATGTAAGTAGATAAACAGTCATAACAAGTTTAGTAATATAAAGTCTTTAATTTAAAATAAAATATGATAGATAAATTTAAACAGTGAAAAAGTTATGATAAGCTATTAAAAATTAATACTAACAACCTAATCAATTTAAACAGTGTATATTATAATAAATGAAAATATTATCGTCTTTATTTTTATAAACCTGCTTATGACATTATAGGGAGAATTGGGTTGGGGGAACCGCGGTTGGCGGGTGGGTGGGTGAAAGAATATGATAATAACGACAGTTGGACCTTTATAAAATAATAATATAATAGTTGAACTTCTTTAAGGTAATACTATAATTTAACATGTTCGAACAAAATATCATAATTTGAAAAGATTGTTATTCTTTTTTATTCTTATTTTTTCAAATACAATACATAATTATCTTATGATCGATATATTTAAATTGAAATAAATATTAAAATTAATGAAATCAATTCGGGATGATGAATGCAGATTGGAATGGGCTGAGTAGAAGATAAAATATTTATAAATTCGTGTGTGTAGTGTGAGCGGGTCAAGGTCAGGGTAGGGGTAGATGGTCGGAGGTAGTGATACAAAATTCTTTTTAAAAATTTTTAATGAGTAATATAACAATGGTACATGCTTAGCTTTTTAATTGAGAGGTAAATTTTAAAACTTGAAATAACATGTTTTGAAATTAGAAATAATCGAGTATTTGGTGAATAGTTGTTGATTTTGAGTTCCTAGACAAAAAAAGAAAAAAGAAAAAAAAGAAAGCTAAATGTTAATCACATATCTTAATTGGTTAAAAGTATACAAAATAATAATGGTTTAATATTTATTATTTTTGGAAATCATCGACGGAATATGGTAAAAATACTAATTTCATTCTCTAATAGCAAAATGTCAAAAGTAATTGTGATTGTGATTATAATTAACCATTAATTATAATTTTATTACTAACAATTATTTTTAATAATTAATAAGCAATTTAAAATATGTTAACATGATACAATAGATATTTATAAAATTTCAATTGTATTATTTTTAATGAATAAGTTAGCACCTTTTTAGTAATACTTGCATAAGAAAATATTACGCGCATCGTGCGGGTACCTATACTAGTTATATTTAATGTTGAAAGACTATTTTTAACAAATCCCAGACATGGAACAACATTTTTTGTCATTTTTCTTTGAATTATTTCGGGCTTTGGCACTACTCCATTTGAAAGTTAACAATACTTCCTCCATGAGTCAAACGTTATAAATTTTTATCAATATTTTAAAATGTACTTCTTAATTAAATTTTTAAAAAATGCAATTTATAGTATTTTTCATTTAGTTTTTGAATATTTAAATTTTAATTTTTAAAAAATAAATTAATCTAATCTAATTTAACTTTAAAACTTACTCAAATTCACTCACGAAAAGCGAGGGAACAATTAAAAAGGAATGACGAGAGTTTTAAATTATTATTTTAAGGAACAATTAAAGTAAATAGAGACAACTCGACGAGCTGAAACAACTATGTCATAACTAGAGGTGTTCATGATTTCGTTAAAAATGATTTAAATTGATTAAATTATAAATCAACGCTTTTGGGTTTGATTTTAAATTTTTAAAATTTAATAATACTTGGTTGGAGTTTACTAAAATAATTCAAAGAGAAACTAGAATCAAATCCAAAAATTATATGCACAATTGTTAGAATTTCATGTATGTAATATATCCTTTTTCATAAATAACATTTAAATATCGTATATAATCATTCATCAATGTTTAACTGTACCATTTCTCTGATAGACTAATGGATTTCAGGCCTCGAGCACATTTCCTTAAAGAATTCATGAATTAAAATAAATTTATATAAAAATAATAATAACTATGAGAAATTTAAATAGACTTTTTTATATGTTTTATAAACTTTAGTCACCTAATTAAACCTTGCAGATCTCAAGATATTTTTCTTATAATCCGAAAAGTTACGGCCATCATGCTAAAAAGATAGCAAATGATATAAGTTTTCAAAGAATGGATAATGTTTTCCTAATTGTGAAAAAAAAAAGAAGAGAAATAGCATTAGATTTCTTAAATATCCAAATGTTAAATCAATTCGAACTAAATGATAATATTTAAATTGATTTGTGTGTAGTTTAGAATTATGCTACATACAATATTTTGATGATTAAGAAACATAGCAAATATGATACAAGCATTAATTACTAAATATATTTTAAATAAAGATCGATAATATTTACGATTGAGGAACTGATTCCTTAACATATCTGTTAAAGATTAAAAAATTACACGGTAAAAAGTGAAAGAATCAAGTCCTTTGCAGTAGACTGGAGAAAATTGATGATCAAATGCAAAGAAAAATTTAAGTACAAGAAGAATTTCTTAGAGAATTGAAATTACGGCTAATATATTTGATGAGTCAATGAAAACAAAATTCAAATATTGAAATATTATCATATTTACAAATGTGAAAAAGTTTTGAAAATAGGAGAAATCAAGTGAAAGTTGACGCGTTAATGAAAATTAAGATAAATGTAAGGTTGGATTCTTGAATAGCTTGGTGGGATTTGAAGAACAGAAAATGATCATTTGTAGTTTGTACTCATATATAATGCATCACACTAATATTATTGAAGATGAGCACCTGAATTATAAGAGACTCCACTGTATAAAAAAAGATTCAAAGTATTTTTATAAGAGAGCCAAAATCAATTAACGACGTGGAAAATAATATGTTACTCCACTCAGAGAAGATTATTGCTATGATTCTTATTTGTTCAGTTGATTCTTTAAGCTTAAATTGTAACGTTTTATATTCATAGAAAATCTGTACTAGATGTTTGTTCCTCCACTTGTAAAAGCTTTAAAGGTATGATTAGAATTTTGAAATTAATGGCGTGACTATAATTACAAAAGATTAAAGAGGATAGAGTTAATTGGCTCCCTTGATTTATAATCATAGAATTTATTCAAGTTTTAGTGAAAATTTTAAGAAAATTCTATTAAGGCCGGTCATAATTTTTGACTCATGAAAATGAGAAGGTTTTCACATAATTTTTTTTGTGTTGATTATCATTTTTCGATCACTTCTTGATATTACGACAATAAAAATTATTGATTTGAATTTTTTTAATAATTGAAAAAGTCATTAAATTAATTTGACTTTGATTAAGGAAGAAAATCGATTCAAATCAAATCATGAGGACTCTACTTATAGCTTATGTATCACAATGAAAAATTTATTTAAGAGAAACGGGAATATATTTAGAACTTACAGCAATAATCCTCTCTTCCGTTACTCATACAACGATATTGTGAATTTTAGTGATCCGTATGACTGTACTTAAGAAAACATTTGATTTGTTATGAATGTATTTAGGTGAATGTCTATAAAAAATATAGATAAGATCTATAAAGATCTAGTTGATATGTATCGGGATTTAAGGTATCTGTCTTTTGGTCAGAAATTAGGAGTAAATTTTCCCTATATAAATAGAAGGATTATCCTTCAAAATAAGAAATAAGAATTACTCTCTATTCTCTCTACTTATTCTTATTTTTGCTTTATATTTTTTTTCTTAATTTATATTTTATAACACGTTATTAGCACGAAACTCTATCAAACAAGGTAAGATTATAAATCTAAAGTTAATTTTAAGGTTAGTAATTTCTTTTGTTATCTGTCTTTTGCTACTAATAATATAATTATTGTTGAATTTGAGGAAAAATAATTGGTTCGGAACCAACCATTTATGTTTTAAATTTATTCCTCAAGAACAATATTATCAAAAGGGATGATAATATGTAGGGTTCAAATCCCATGGATTTATGTCTAAGACGCCTTTAGATGGATAAAACGTTGAGTTTGAATCTCAATGCAGCATATTGATTATATTATGACGGCTAATGCAAAATAATGAGTATTTGGTGAATCATGTCTCATCAAATATACTCCATTCCTTGAATTGAATGTGGTAGCAATAAATCATACGTATGACTCAATTTGTTTTTGTAGTAGCTATCATAATTTGATACGCTTAAGGCATGATTATATTCCATTCCTGGGGAATGAGAAGCTTATTAATGCAAACGTGCACTTGATTGTGATGGTATCACAACTCACCTCCGAAAGAGGCTGAATAATTGAGAACAGTCATTTTGAAATCTACTTCTAAAGTAGTAATTTTGAAATTTATTTATGTAATAGTAAATCTGAAATTTACTAAAGTAAAAGGTACATGTCATGGTAAACCTGGAGTTTACTAGTATAAAAGTGCATAAATTGATATGAACGATTGCGATATCTTAGAGATGTGCATATTGAGTATTAGACATGTATCGAAGAAATAGAAAATTCTTCAAGAATTGTTTATATCGCTTATTCTCATGATAAGTTGGTTGGACCACCTAATATTGAGATTGGATCCCTTTAAATCTGAAAAGTATAAAAGGTGAACAAGGCCCATTTATCTGTCATGTGATCTATTAAGATGCATCGATATAAGATAATCACGTGTACATTTATTGTCAACATGCAGTTTGACATTCATAAAGTTGTCTGCTCAATAAAATTGAGTTAAGAGCATAATTTTCAGATTGTATAATCAAGACAATTCATCTTGATGATGATGGTTTGACATTGAATACCTTCGATAAATAGCTAAACCATTGCTAATTTTTTTCATGTGTTGATCTGAAATATAATATGTTGCATACAATAGCACTTGTATGCATTAAATCAATAGATTATGATTATTAATTCCCTCTCAAAGTTGGTTCTAAGTCAGGACCGTTGTTCATATAATAATTTTGATGTGCCGTATACGATTAAAGAATATACCAAGATGCACAAAGATGGATTCCTCAAATAAAATGGAGGATGTATATATGTTAGTTTTCCTAACATAATAGGGAGATTATAAGCAACTATCAAATATGTTGGGAATTATCATCAAATCCTTATTCAAAAGATAATTCAAGTCAAATGTCGAAAACATCTCATATTTAAGCTACTTAAGCTGCAAGTGCTCCTATTTTGTGTCCATGAAGGACAAAGTCTATGCATGCGTGAGTGTGGTAGACCAATCGGTTCCAAATAAAATAAGTCTTGAAAAGGAGAAAGAGCAAACTATCATAATAAGAAGGTAATGTGCTCTTGAAGAGCTTATGACATAACACTTCATGAAATCTTATGAGAGATTCAGGTACCTGAAAATAATGAAGTGATGAGATCTCAAAATATTATGTCACATTGTGAATCGATACAAAATAATATATCATCGATGATATCTTTGATACAATATTGGTGCAATATTGTGAAAGATTACGAGGATGAATCATACGTTTATTTAAGTATGCTAACGTAGAAACATTTATCAAGTGACATGAAAGGATGCATCTTGGTAAGTGTAAAACTTATTTAATTTGCAGTTCAGACACTTGAAAATGTCACACATGAAATGTTGAAATTGTCACTTGATAAAATTTAAATGAAAACCTTTCTAAGGATTTGAAATGTTGGAAGCATAGAAAAGTTTGGGAAACTTATTTAGAATCCTTATATTGTATAAGCTAATAGCTTAAAATTTATTGGAACTCTTGGAGTGTTTTCAAAGCAATAGATTATTTGCTGAAATGAGAAATATACCAATTTGAATTGGTTATAAAGTACCGCATCTTAGTGCAATTGGTGCACTCATGTATCTTGTAAATACTACAAGGCCTGATATAGCCTTTTCAGTTAATTTGTTAGTAAGATTTCAATCCCGGTCTTATTGGTCATGCTGATTTTGGATACTTATTTAACCCGCATAAATCTTGATTTTAAACATACAATATATTCACTTGTGGGGATACTGTCATATCTTAGAGATATACAAAGCAGTCTATCTAGCCACTTTATTGAACCATGATGA
The DNA here is from genome assembly GCA_030864225.1 of Capsicum baccatum var. pendulum. Classification (NCBI taxonomy): domain Eukaryota; kingdom Viridiplantae; phylum Streptophyta; class Magnoliopsida; order Solanales; family Solanaceae; genus Capsicum; species Capsicum baccatum. The sequence continues at coordinate 111,175,693 of CM061551.1, forward strand.
GCTAATAGTTATTCATGAAGCTAGCCGAGAATATGTATGATTGAGGTCTATGATACGTTCCATTCAAGAAAAATATGGTTTGAAATATGACAATGTACCCACAATTTTATACAGAAATAATGCAGCATGCATAACACATCTTAAGGGAGGATTCATAAAAGGAGATAAAACGAAGCACAAACATCAAAGCTTTTCTACATACATGAGCTACAAAAGAATGGTGATATTAACGTGCAACAGATTTGTTCAAGTGACAATGTTACTGATTTATTTACCAAATCTTCTCCAATTGCGACTTTCAAGAAGATGTTGCACAAGATTGAGATGCTAATCACCCTCAATACCCACTTAAATTATTCATTTATTTCTAATACTAAATTCAAAAAATGTCTCTTAGAATGACTAAACATATTAATTGGCAACAAATTTTTGAATGTCAAATCTTAGTAAAATTTAGATAGAGAAAAATTTAAAATTTTCATTTTCCTCTAAATTTATTTTATAAAAAAAATTACTTCAACATAATTCTTAGTTAATTTAACATGGCTAAACTAAAATTCATAAAATCTCTTAACTCACTTTCAAATTTCATTTTTTAAATTTGATATGAAGATGAATGTATAAAGTATTATAGTCAATGTAAATCTAAATTACATTAATGTATGAAACTTTCAAGAAAATTAAGTCTCCTAAAACTCAATCGAAAATGCAATTAATGAAGGGTAAACTAAAAAAAAAAAATTCAATATGTATGAACAATTCAATTATTTTGAACATTAAAAAATATCCTAATAATTCAATTATTTTGAAATAGAGGAGGTAGTTTTTACATATTTTTTGTTGTTAATTACTGTGATTTATAGTACGTGCTGCTAATTATTTTTCAAATAATATATGTTACTCCCTCTGTCTTATGTAAGTGTGATAATATATGAAGAATAAATTAAAATTTTTAGATATTGTTAAATAGTTTAAGTGATTAATTATTGTGATTAATTTAGTCTGACTCATTTTATTACATCAAAAATACTTGAATTGATTTTATTACATCAAAAATACTTGAATCGGTGTATAGTCCAAATTTATTTATGGCTACGATATATATGGCTATGACAAAGAAAAAATAATTTATCAGGTACTTAAAATTTATTAAAAATAATAATAAAAAGATTAATAATTGAACGGATTAAATTATAACATGTATTTTAAGTTATTTTAGCTTAAATAATTTTTGAATAAATTAATACTCACTTATTTATTAATTAAGCTTATTTTGATCCACTCAAATTCTATTGAGTCTACTCATTCAATACCTCTCTCTGATCATTTACACTTTTACCTCAATTTTATATTAATTTTCAAGTTTATCTCTCAAACATATATGCTAAATATAAGTTGGACTTAAAGCCGTATACAACTAAATAAACTTTATCTCCTTGGCTCGCTTAGGTAAAAGGTAAGAATAGAAAAAGAGTGCACGAAAAACATTGATAAGAAGGTGGAGAGTATTATCATATATCTCTCTGACCCTCTTTTCTTATATATTCCCTACTCACCCTAACTTTCAACCCCAAAAACCAAAAGCAATCATCATGTTTTCTGAATCATCACCACCACCAAGAAGAACAAAACCTTACTACTTCTTTCACCGCCGTCATCATTGTTCCCACCACCAACTTCCTAATACTTATTTCAAAAAGACATCATCATTATTCTCACTACCACCACCACCTTATTCAAGGAAGAAGAACAATAATATTCGTCAGAAAAAACGTGGTGGTGGACATGATGTTTTTGTTCGTGAGGATAATGATGATGACACTGATGAACATGTACACAAGAGTATAGTATTAATTTGGCAAGAGACGTTTGAATGAACGACTCTAGCTAAAAGTCACTTTTTTTCCTTTGTGGGGAATCAAGCTTCTTGGTCCGATCTCTTTGCTATTTCAAGCGAAGTCATCACTTTTTACTTAATTATATACAACCTGCCTAGCTACCTACTAGATCTTCTTGTTGGATACAAAAATTACTTGGTCAAGGAAGAGAAAGAACAAGGGTTTGTGAACCGCTAGCTAGCTGCAGGTGGGTTTTGTTGTATTTAGATTTTGATTACTAGTAGTATAGTAGTTGCTTTCTTTTGAGTTTCTACTTTCTAGGGACTAGGCGTGTGGTGTTGGGTGAATCTTTATGGATCTGTTTGATTGTATTAATCTCTTAATTAATTATACTGTGGTTTATTTTCATATGTTTTGTTATTCGTAACATAGATCTTCAATAGATTATCATGAGAAATGAAGGTATTACAATCAAATCTCACCTTCTAGTGATCAATTTAGGGTTTCATTTAATTATCAGTTGATTAAAAGTTTTCTAACTAAAGTCTAATTATCAGTTGATTAAAAGTTTTCTAGCTAAAGTCCAAAGTACCTTTTTATAACTTATGATTACCTTTGCTTAATTAGGCAAAATTATATGATATACTACCATATATAAGTGTATCAGATCAACAAATAAGCATCCTTTGCAATCATAGAATTTTACCTTGTTAAATTATATGTATTAGGGAACAAGCTTGGGTTTTAGATCCATGATTAAGAAGAAACAGAAGATAGGTCTAGCTAGGGTCTTGGTACGTGATTAGTAATTTATTGATATAGCAAATTATCGAACAGAGCGAAATAGTACTAGGCATGCATCTTTGGAAGTAATGATATTGAGCTTGTTGCTCATGGTATTTTATATTCTTGAACTTATTGAGGTAATGATATTGGTAAGAGTCATTGGAATTACTAACTCCAAGGGCAAGGCAACAGATTTAAACTTTCAGGTCTCGACTTTGGCTTTATGTGTGGTTCGGTTGGATATTTTGACATAATATATGTTCACCATACACCTCATAAGATACCAACTGAGTATCATGATATATAAAGTTGGTAGATCGATCTATTTATGTTGTTGGGGTTGCAGCTAGGATCATGATGTAAATACGTATATGAATAAGGGATGCTAGAGTTGATATAGAAGTAGATGGATGTTTAGGGTTATAAAGTACGATATCCAGTTACCAGTACTTGGTAATTTTCATCCAGTGTATGGTCATTTCAGTTAAAAATCTAGTTTAAGATATTACATAGAACCGATTTGTTGTAGAAATTCTTTTAGTAATAGATTGTGGGACTCGAACACATGAACTTTGCTGGCTAATTCGATGTTATATTGAGTGTATGATTACCCCATCTTAAAAATTTTGAGTTATTAAAGAGATCACACCTTTAAAACTAGCCCAAGTCGACTTCTTTACTTGCACTGTTGTATTCTCAATTGTTGTGTGCTTTTGAGCATCATCTATAATGGCATCAAACTTCCATATTGCTTGAGGTGGTTCGAGTTGAACTCTTGAGTCAAATTTGAAGTAGACGATGAATATGGAAGAAGATGAGATGTGTGTGTATCTTCTGTGTGTAATCCTGTATATGAAATATATGAGTCGTAAGAAATTTTTCTAACTTAATTTGAACTGCCAATATTGATCCAAACCAGTTCAAGTCAACTTCAAACTTTCTCAAATTTTGAATGTTACCTCATGTATGTGTTTTCCACGAATTTCAATAGTGCTGTTGAAAAAAATCATTTTTCTTAAGTTTTTTTTTTTAATGTTATACATCACTGGATAATTTTTATTGGCAAAAAATAATTTAACGGCATAGAAGGCTAAAGTACTATGAAGGCTACCAAAATATGGTGGATCCCGTAGTTCTCCCCTTAGTTATCTTTTCAAAATATTAACTCATTATTACGACTAAATGATTAATTGAGAGGAGTATAGATAGTAAATAACCGGCTAATTAAGTGATAAAATATGTACGTGTGTGCAAATTACACATGCATGTCATGAGTACTGTACGAGTGTATCAGTAGTTCAGTATTCACTGCTGGCTTGCTTGCTCAGTGTACTGAGTAAGCATTCCTTACTTTATCGATGTGGACGAATTTCCTTCTCATGTATGTATGCAATTAGTGTTTCTTCTTCTCTAGTGTCTATGTCTTTTTCCAAAAAAGTTATGCCATTAAATTCAAAAAGTTTAGCTTTTTCTGGAACCATATTATTCAAGTCCATAGTTATATAGGCATCATATCTTTGGTTACTTTTTTAGTGTTTCCTTCCCTCCTTTTACGTACGAGATGTGGGAGCGTTTGTTAATTAGTGCATATGCAAGACGAATTGATCAACAAAAAGTTATAGGTAGTCAAATAAAATATGCGAATTTAGGGTTTAAATTTATTGATTTTAATCTTTAAAGTTTTAAGCACTAAATTTTTATCAGTGATAGAATTAGAATTTTCTATCAATGGAATTTGATATTTCTACTGTCCCACTTAAGAATTGTATCATTATCCAGCTAAAATTTAACTTTTAATCTTTAATGTATTTACTATTCCCTCTGTCTCAAATTATTCGTCTCAAATTTTCTAATTTGATTTCTCGTTTTACTTGTCTTTTTTCATTAATCAAGAAAAAACAATTTTTTTTTTCATGTTTTACCCTTTGCATTAATTACTTTTTCTTCGAATTAAAATGTAAACATTATTTAATAGGGGTACTATGTTAAATTAATCATGTTATTAATTATCTTTCTTAATCAATGTGTCATCTCAATTTGAGACGAATAATTTGGAACGGAGGGAGTATTTGTGAATTAATCCAAGATTCCAATAAATATAAATATACTCAACTCATTTATGTGTTAAGTAATTAAGTATAATATAAATATATGTCTTTTGCATATTTTTATTATCTTTTCTCTCCTGCTTTCATCTCTGTCAAGACTCGATAATTGATATATATTTTGCATTAAAAAATTAACCATATCTTTTCGATTTTGTCCATGTAGCTCCGGGCTGCCATCAACTGTAGCACTTCTTAGGGTGTGTTTGGTAGGGAGGAAATTAATTTTTACATGTTTGATTGATCAAAAACATTTTGAAGATGTTCCTTTTTTTTAAAAAAAAAAAAAAACAAGCCTCTTGAAATCTAAAGAAAACAAGTTCCCTGAGTGGTGTAACACATTAGTCATCCCTATGATCCCCACGCCCACCCTCTATCCCTACCCCATAATATTTCCCTAGATAGTAAATATAATTTTGGAATAACATTCTTTTTATTTATATATCAAACAATAAAACTAAATAAGAAAGTCACTCATTCTTTAAAAAAAGCACTTTCCAAAGTACCAAACACACCCTTAAACTCCTCATCCAGCCCTGAATCTTGTTCTAACTAGTAGTGGAGTAGTACTTGCACCTTTTGCTGACTGAAAGTTGTCCTGTGGAAGAAGCAAATTTCCATTTTGGTTTGAAAATTTGGACATGTCCATGATCCAATAGGTGGAAACAACCAACTGATATACTATTTTGTTGGAGCTGATGAAGAGGAAAGCAAGGGGAAGCTGCTTATATATTATGACTACCTACAAGTAAGAGTGTCAGCCCGGCCGGCCCGGCCCGAACCGGCCCGACGTAGCAAATCGGCCCGGTTTGACCCGGCCCGGTAAGCCCGAGGGTTTTAGGGGTCCGGGTCCCGGTCCGTTTTTTTTTTTAAAATTGGGCCAGGTTAACCCGGCCCGGACCAACCCGGTCCAGGCCCGCCGGGTAACCGACCCGGTAAACAAAAAAAAAAAAAAATTTAATTTTTTGGGTCAAACTAGCCGTTGGCCCAATGGCTATATTACCGTTTTTGGGTCCAAACGGCTAGTTTGGGCCCATTTAATTAAAAAAAAAAAATATTTTTTAATCCCCAAAATAAATCTATAAATACCCTACAACTTCAAATCATTTCTCACACAATTTTTCACTCTCTCAAATCTCATTCTCTCTCAAATCTCAATTCTCAATTCTCAAATATTCAATATATTTAATTTCTTAAAGTGTTCACTTTAATTTTTTAATTTTTCGTTTACAAAGTACGAGCGGAAGTTTCTAAAGTCTCAAGCTTCGGATACTTTCAAAATTTGGTATTGTCGTTCCATCTCTTACGTTTAATTTTTATTTATTGTATTAATTGTTTAATATTTAATTTTATTATATTTGTGTATTTTGAATATTTTTAGTTTAATTTAATTTATATTATGGATAAATTAAAAAACCTCGCTGCTAAAGGTGTTAAAATTTTTTGTCCCGGAAGCGGTAGTGGTAGTAAAAAGCGAATTATTAGCGGTAGAGGTAGTTCAAGTAATAGATATACCCGTGTGACTTCGCCTCCGGTACCGCTTGGTACACCTTTTGAGGAAGAAATAGGTGTAGGTGCTCACGATATGGATTATGTAGAATTTCAGGAAAATTACGGTATAGAAGAAGAAAATGAAGTAGATTCAGTTAATGTAGACGAAGATGATGAAAATATTGCTGAAACACCCGCAGTAGGAGATGCTAACGTTAGATCTGAATCAGTTAATCTCCCTTCCCGTCCTCCCAGTGCCCCAAAACTCCGTAAAAGAACTAGTATTGCATGACAATTTTTTGAACGTATATCAGATATTGAGGTGCAGTGCAATATTTGTCAACAAATATATAAGCATAGAAGTGACGGTAAGCAAGGGGGTACGGATACGTTAATGAGACATATAGCTGAAGATCACAAAAGAGAGTTAAATATTGCAAAAGGTGGTGGGGATGTTGGTGGGTCAACGCAAACTAGAATGGACCCAACAACCGGTCAAGTAGCGAAAAAGTATAATAAATTGAGGGACAGGGAAGAAATAGCTAAAATGGTAGCTGTGGGTTGTTTGCCTTTTAGTTTTCCTTCTTCTGATGCTTTTATTCGTTATATACAAGCAATTTATAATCCTATGTTTAATGGTATTCCTAGAACTACTTGTCGGTCTGATATTTTTAGACTCCATTCACAATATTGTTTTTATTTATCAACATTGTTAAAAAATATTCAATGTAGATTGTCCCTAACTTCTGATCTTGGTCGTGCTGTGAATAAAAATGATTATTTAACCGTTACTTGTCATTGGATGGATAGTAATTTCATAATGCAAAAACGTATTCTTGCTTTTTTATATGATGAAGATCGTAAACATACTGGACAATTTATTGCTGATTCTATTATTAAAATTGCCGGATATTATGGTATAAAAAATAAAATTTTATGTATTGCTTTTGATAATGCTTCTAACAACAAGACTGCTATAACAAAAATAAAATCTACGCTATCTCCGCCCTTTCCTGAAATTTTTCATATTAAGTGTGCATGTCATATATATAATTTAATTGTAAAAGATGGTCTTGACTTTTTTGAGCTTTATATTGAAAAAATTCGTCTTGCCGTTGGTTTTATTCAAGGAAATAATAGTAGATCGAGAATTAAAGAATTTAAAGTTAAATGTCAAGAAAATGGACTTACACCGATTTTAATGCCTGAGGAAGTTGATACTAGATGGAATTTTACGTATGAATTTTTAAAAACTTGTTATAAATATAGAATTCCTATTACACTAACTTTTAACCAACATTGTGGTTCATTTGCTGATTCTGCTGATTGCATGCTACATAATTCTGATTGGGTTGTAATTAATGATCTTGTTAAGTTTTTAGAAAAATTTTATGTAGCTACGATTGAATTTTTCGGTGCTTACTATCCTACTGTTTGTAATATTTTGGCATATATAGCCGATATTTCTGGTTTGCTCCAACAATATAAAAATAAAGAAGGTTATAAAGAAGCTGTTGGTGCTATGTTTACGAAATTTAAAAAATATTTCTTCCCGATTCCCCCTATTTACTTGGTTGGTGCTATGTTAAATCCGTGAATGAAATATAATCATATGTGTCACTTTAGTACTCTTATTTATGCTAACTTAGAAATAAATACTAACCATGAGTCTGAACAAGTACAGCCTGATTTGTGGACGGCTACGGCTGATGCAAAGGATTATATAGAAAAATTATATAATCACTATGCTGATTTATTTGATTCAGCCGTACCTACAAATATCAGTTCAGCTGTCGCTCCTCATCCTCCCGAGGAGCCATCATCTTCTAAAAGGCCGGCACATAGTGGTTTTCCTGATTCGTTTTATGATTTAACTTGTTGGAATAGTGTGGATGAGAGAGCTTACACATCAACTTATCGGGAAGAGCTGAAATATTATCTGCGGACGCCACCAGAGGATCGCAGACGACGGATCAACACGCTGGATTGGTGGAGAAATAATGAATCACAATATCCTGTACTTTCAAGATTAGCCAGAGATATCTTGAATGTTCCAATGTCAACCGTTGCATCAGAGAGCGCCTTCAGTCAGGGACGACAGCAGCTTGGAGACAACCGACACTCATTGGGAAGCAACGCAATGAATGTTTTAGTTTGCCTGAGAGATTGGATTAGAGCAGAAAGAAGAAACCAAGGAATGGAACCAGAGCCCAACGACGACCTCAAACTTGAAGAAATTATGACTTCACGGGAGAACTCAGCAGAATCAAGTCCAATGCATGGTTTTGCCCCCGTTGACTTCGACTATCCTATGCAAGTTCCAATTAATATTAACATGAATGAGTTGGAAAAAATGATGCATAATTTATAGATTTTTCATTCATGTAAATTATAAATTTTGGATCATTTTGCAATCAATAAAATTCCACAAATTCATTCACTCCTTAGTCATTGTTTTTTATTATTTTTTATTTAACGATTTAAAATTTTAATATCTTCTATACAAGTGTATATTTAATGTATACATGTGTATATGTTTATATATCTTATATTGCCCCCGTTGACTTCGACTATCCTATGCAAGTTCCAATTAATATTAACATGAATGAGTTGGAAAAAATGATGCATAATTTATAGATTTTTCATTCTTGTAAATTATAAATTTTGGATCATTTTGCAATCAATAAAATTCCACAAATTCATTCACTCCTTAGTCATTGTTTTTTATTTTTTTTTATTTAACGATTTAAAGTTTTAATATCTTCTATACAAGTGTATATTTAATGTATACATGTGTATATGTTTATATATCTTATATAAAAGTGTATGTTAATGTATACATGTGTATATATGCTTTATAAATTAGTGTATATACATATTGTAGTGTATATATATATATTATACTATTATAGTATATGTTTTATTTAAAGTAGTACGTATAGTCATATATAATTATATATTGAATGGTACGTATATATGTGTAATTGTTTATACTTTATATATTTTTTTAAAAATATATATTGTATATTGGAGTGTATATAGTGTATATTCGAGTGTATATATAGTGTATATTTGATTTTTTTATTTAATTTTTGACGGGTTTGACCGGTTTTTAACCGGGTTTGACCGGGTTTTAGCGGGTTTGACCGGATTGGGTTAAGTGGGTCGGTTCCGGGTGGATTTTAAATTTTTTACTGTGCGGCCCGGCCCGGCCCGGTTAAGGCCAAACCCGGCCCGTAACCAGCTCGGAACCCGGTAAGATTGAGAGGGCCGGTTCCGGGTTGACCCGGCCCGGCCCGTTAGACAGCCATACCTACAAGCTGAAAAGTTGGTTGTTGTATGTTTCATATTGCCCATAGTTAGTTGTAAATAGCATGATTGTACTCAACCATCATCATTATTCCCTAGCTTATGACTACCCGCTGTCAACAGTTTTTTGTCATGTATAATTCGCACCGTTCATATACACATCAAAATATCTCAAGGGATTAATTTTGAAGTTTAAGTTTTGTGTACACATTGTATAAAATATTTTACAATCATTAGGTAAAATTAATAAAATTGACTTGCTATTGCAAGTTATTCATTCTTTCCTACTGTATTTTTGTCCTTTTCTAAAATTAAATAACTTTGCTTGGCTCATTATCTCCGGGAAACTCCCATTGTAACTTAGTCTCTGATCTGAACCCGTTAATTGGGCCGAGTCAGGTCGAATCAGCCCGATTAGACCAGTCAAAAATGTTATCCGGACCAGTCTAACCCGGAATCGGTAGGGTTGGGGGGTTTGGAGTCGGGGTTCTGGTGATGGGTCATCTGGTTCAAGGAGTCTAGTTGATCGGTCTAGTTATAAAATGGATCAGGTCCACTGGTGCATCAGACCGACCCCATTAATTAAAAAAAAAAATTAACTATCCTAACAGTCCAACTGGATTTTGGACTGTTGGCCACTGTAACGGCTATAATCATTGGCCCAACGGACAAAATCAGCTTTGGCTGATAATTTTTTTAGGAAAAAAATTTAATTCAATTTTCTTGCTATAAATACATGCATTTTGAATCATTTTTTCACACAACTCACAATACAATTTCATTCTTTCAATCTTTCTCGGTTATTCTAATTATCTCCTAGAGTGCTCAATTTCATTTTGTTATTTTGGAATTACAAATATCAAGTGGAAGTTTTCAAGAGTCTCAACTTTCAGATACTTCAAAAATTTGATATAGTCTTTTCATTTCTTACTTTTAATTTTTTATTAGTGTATTATTTGTTTAATATTTATTTGTATTATTTTTGTATTTTTTGAATATTTATTAGTTTAATTTATAATATGGATAAATTAAGAAAAGTTGGTAAAAATGTTAGAAATTTCTATTCCGAAAGTAGTAGTGGTAGTAAAAAATTAATTAATTCCGATAGAGATGGTTCAAGTAGTCGATATACTTATGTTCCTCCGGTACTAATTAGAGAATCCTTTGAAAATGAAATAGGTGTAGGTGCTCACGATATGAATTTTTTAGAATCTCAAGAAAATTATGGTATAGAAGAAGAGAATGAAGTAGATGTAGTTGATTTAAATGAAGATGTTGATGATATTAGTGATAACCCGAAATCGGTAATGTTAATGTTCGATCTGAATCAGTTAATCTTCCTCCCCTGCCCCTTGTAAAATCTAAAAAAAAATTGTATTGTGTGAAAATTTTTTAGTCGTGTAGAAGAAACTACTAAGATCCAATGCGATCTTTGTCAGGAAGTATATGATCATAAGACAAGAGGTAATAAAGAGGGTACGGGTGCGTTGAATAGACATTTGCAAGTTAAGCACCCAATAGAGTTAGCTGAGTTAGAAGGTGGTGGAACTATTAGTGGGTCAACTCAAACTAGATTGGATTAAAAAATCAGTCAATTAGTTTCGAATTATAATAAAATGAAGGATAAGGAAGAATTAACAAAAATGATAGTTGTAGGTTGTTGGCCTTTCTCTTTTGCTTCTTCTGAAGCTTTTATTCATTATATTCAAGAAATTTATAATCCTACATTAGAAGGTATTCTTAGAAGTACTGGTCAGTTTGATATTTTTAGACTCTATGCACAATATGTTTATTATTTATCTGCATTATTAAAAAATCTTTCATATAGAGTTGCTCTAATGATTATTTAACAATTATTTGTCATTAGATAGATAGTAATTTTGTTATTCAAAAACGTATTTTAGCATTTTTGTATGATGAAGACCGTAGACACATTGAGAAATTTATTTCTGAATCTATTATAAAAGTTATAAAATATTATAGTATTGAAAGAAAAGTATTATGTATATCTTTTGATAATGCATCTAACAACAAGGTTGTTGTTGACTTGTTAAAATTTGAACTTTCTCCACCGTTATCTAAAATATTTCATGTTAAGTGTGTTTGTCATATACATAATTTAATTGTAAAAGATGATCTTGAATTTTTAGCTTATTATTGAAAAGGTTAGGCTTGCAGTTGGCTTATTCAAGGAAATCATAGAAAAGTTAGATTTATAGAATTTAAAAGAAAATGTGAACAAAGTGGAATTAGACCGATATTAATGTCTGAAGAAGTAGATTGTAGATGAAATGCTACTTATGATTTTGTAAGAACTTGCCTTATTTATAAAGTTCCTATTATAATGACCTTTAATCAATTTGCTGGTTCTTTTCCTGAGTGTATGCTACATGATTCTGATTGGCAATGATAACTGATCTTATTAAATTTTTGAAAAAAATTTATATAGCTACGATTGAATTTTTTGATGCTTATTATCCTACTGTTTATAATATTTTAGCTTATTTAGACGACATTTCTTGTTTGCTTAACGAATATAAGGATAAACCAGGTTACAAAGAAGCTATTGCTGTAATGAATGATAAATTTTAAAAATATTTTTATTCATTTTTCTCTATTTACTTGATTGGTGCTATAATAAATTCGTGTATGAAATATAATACTATGTCCAAATTTGCTTTTATTATTTATAATGTTTTAGCTATTCAACCTGAAGAAGAACTTTCTTTGTTTATGGCTATGGGTGATGCGAACAAGTACATGGACGTATTATACAATTATTATGCTGACTTACTTGATGATGCTATATCGGCACATATCACTCCAACTCTCACTCCCCATGTTCCCAAGGAGCCATCATCTTCTAAAAAACAAGCACATAGTAGTTATTTGATTACTTTATTGATTTAAATGTTTGAAATAGGATGTCGCCTTCAACACACAGAGCCATTTTTTAGAAAGAGCTTAAGTATTATCTTAGACAGCCTATAGAGGATCGTAGAGCAGGGATCAACGCGTTGAATTGGTGAAAGAATAATAAAAGACCGTATCCTGTACTTTTAAGATTAGCTAGAGATATATTGGATCTTCCAATGTCAACCGTTGCATCGGAGAGCGCTTTTAGTCAAGGACGACAACACTTTGGAGACAACCGACACTTACTGAGAGGAAATGCCATGAATATTCTAATTTGTCTTAGAGACTGGATTAGAGCGGAACGAAAAAAACAAGGAATGAAGATGGATTCGGCAAACGAAAAAAATCTTGAAGAAATTATGGCTTCAAGGGAGAACTCAACACAATCAAGTCCAATGCATGGCTTGACCCTATTGATTTTGACGTTTCTTAGGAAATTTTCATTAATATTAACATGAATGAGTTAAAAAAATGATGCAAAAATTTGTAGAATTGTCAATTAATCATTTAATCTATTGAATTTTTTATATTTCATTTTAAGTGAGATGTAATTGCAATCTTGTAACTTATAAGTTTTGAATCATTTTACAATCAATCAAATACAAGATTCATTCACTCTTTACATATTTTTTCATTTAAATTGAATTAAATACTTTTATTATATTACTATCAAACTTGACATAAACTTAATAAACATATATACATACAATGAAAATTACAAAATAATGTTAGCAAATTTTACTTAAACAATTAGTATTGACATATAAAAATTATATATAAGTTTTATCTTTTAAGTAGTTTATGTTCATAGTTGAATATATATTCAAGTATTATTTTATTAAGTAGTATATATTATATGTATATATGTGTGTATATTTTTCAAAGCAGGATAGTATGTAATGTATATATGTTGTGTGTATATTTTATAAAGTAGTATAATATGTAATGTATATATGTTGTAAGTATATTTTTTAAAGTAGTATTTTAATTTTTAAGCAGTATATATTGTATGTATATATGTGTATATATTTTTAAGTAGTGTATATTGAATATATATATGTGTGAATGTTTTCTAAAGTAGTATAATATGTAATGTATATATGTTGTATGTATATTGTTTAAAGTAGTATTTCAAGTAGTATTTATTGTACGTGTATATCCGTGTATGTTTTCTAAAGTAGTATAATATGTAATGTATATACGTTGTATGTATGTTGTTTCAAGTGGTATTTTAATTAGTTTATATTAAATGTATAGTTTCAGTATATATTGTATGCATATTGTTTCAAGTAATATAGTATATAATTGTATGTATATATATCTATATATATAAGTGTTATAAATGTATTTACATTATAGTAAATGTATATCAAGATCTAAAAAGATCTAACTGATATCTATCAGGATTTGAAGTGTCTTTCTTTTAGTCAGAAACTAGGAGTATTGTCTCCTATAAATAGAGGGGTTTTATTCATTATATTCTCAATCAAGAATCCCTCAAGAGAAATAAGAATTACTCTCTCTATTCTCTCTACTCTTCTCTATTTATTCTTGTTCTTATTTTATATTTTATAACACATTATCAGCATGAAACTCCGCCAAACAAGGTGAGATTAATCTAAAGGTAATTTCAAGCACGAGACTTTGTCAAACAAAGTGAGATTATTAATCTAAACATAATTTTAAGGTTAGTAATTTCTTATGTTATCGGTCTTTTGCTACTAATAATATAACTATTGTTGGATTTGAGCAAAAATAATTGGTTTGAAACCATTTATGTTTTAAATTTATTCCCCAAGAATAATATTATCAAAAGGGATGATAATATGTTGGGTTTAAGTTCCATTGATTTATGTCTAAGACGTTTTATATGGGTAAGACGTTGAGTTTGAATCCCAATGCACCATACTGATGATATTATGATGACTAAGGCAAAATAATGGGAATTTGATGAAAAGTCATGAAATTCAACCCATTGAATATGCTCCATTCCATGAAGTGAATGTGGTAGCAATATATGATAAGTCTGAAATATGACAACTTACTTCATTTTTGAAGTGTATGTGATAACAATGCATAGTATGTCTGAAAGAAGACAAGTAATTGAATGCACGAATATACGCGTGGAGGGACAATATGATAATGATCATCAAAAGTGATAATATTTTTGCACTCGTATTATGATCATATGATATGTTAGAGTTAAATTCTCTAGATCATATGTATGCCTCGATTTGCTCCTGAAGTATCAATATTTTGAAAGAGGCTCTAACCTATCAAAATTTTATAGAATTAAGGCATGATTATATTTCATTCCTGGGGAATGAGAAGTTTATTAATGCAAACGTGCACTTGATTGTGACGGTATCACAACTCACCTTCGAAAGAGGCTGAATAATTGAGAAAGTTATTTTTAAATCTACTTCTGAAGTAGTAAATCTGAAATTTATTTGTGTAATAGTAAATCTGAAATTTACTAAAGTAAAAAGCACATGTCATGGTAAATTTGGAGTTTATTAGCATAAAAGTTCATAAGTTGACATAAACGATTGAGACATCTTAAAGATGTACATATTAAGTATTAAACATATATTGAAGAATTCAAAAATTCTTCATGAACTTTAATGTTTCTCGTTCTCATGATACGTTGGTTAGACCAACTAACTTTGCGATTGAATTTCTTAAAATCTGAAAAATATAAAAGGAGAATATGGGCCCGTTCACCAGTCATGTGATCAATTAAGATGCATCGATATGAGATGATCACTTATACTTTTATTGTCAATCTGCAATTTGACATTCATAAAGTTGCTTGCTTAGTAAAATTGAGTTAAGAGCATAACTTTCAGATTGTGCAATCAAGACAATTCATCTTGATGATCATGATTTAGCATCGAATGCCTTCAATAATAGTTAAACCATTGAGAACAAAAGCTTTATATGTTGGTTTGAAATATTATAAACAAAAGTACTTGTATGCATCAAACCAATAAATTATGATTAATTTTCCCTCAAAGTTGGTTCTAAATCAAGAATCACACATTGTCCATCTAATAGTTAATGTGCGGTATATGATTAATGAATATACCATGATGCACAAAGATGGATTCCTCAAAGAAGGAGGATGTATATTAGTTTTACTAACATAAGGGGGAGATTATAAGCAGCTAAGAAATATGTTAGGAATTATCATCAGATCCTCATTTAAAAGATAATTCAAGTCAAATGCCGAAAGCATCTCATATTTAAGTTACAAGTGCTCCTATTTTGTATCCCTAAAGGACAAAATCTATACATGCGTGAAGCGTGGTAGATCAATCGGTTCTAAATAAAATAATTCTTGAAAAGGATAAGGAGCAAATAATCATAATAAGAAGGCAATGTGCTCTTAGAACCTATGACATAACACTTCATGAAACCTTATGAGAGGTTCAGGTACCTGAAAATAATGAAGTGATGACATCTCAAAATGTTATGTCACATTGTGAACCAATACAAAATGAAAAATCGTCGACGATATCTTTGATAAATATTGGCACAATATTGTAAAAGATTATGAGGATCTGAATTCTACGTTTATTTAAGCATGCTGACGTAGAAACATTATCAAGTGACATGAAAGGATGAATTTTGTTAAGCGTAAAACTTATTTCAGTTGCAGTCCAAACACTTGAAGATGTCACTCATGAAATGTTGAATATTATCATTTGACAAAACTTATGTGAAAAACTTTTAAGGATTCAAAATGCTTGAAGAATATAAAAGTTTCTAGGAAACTTATTTATAATCCTTATATTGTATAAGCTTATAGCTTGAAAATCATTGAAACTCTTGGAGAGTTTTCAAAGAAATAGATTATTTGCTGAAATTCAAAATATATCGAATTGAATTGGTTATGAAGTACCATATCTTAGTGCAATTGATGCACTCATGTACCTTGCAAATACTACAAGGCCTATAGCCTTTTCTGTCAATATGTTAGCAAGGTATATTTCTACTCCTACTAGAGACATTGAAATGGGATAAGATGCATGAGCTTATTTTATTCTACAGATTGCAGTCCCGATCTTATTGGTCATGCTGATATTAGGTACTCATCTAACCCGCATAAATCTCGATCTCAAACATGTAATGTGTTCATATATGGGGATACTGCCATAGCTTGGAGATATACAATGCAGTCTATCATAGCCATCTCATCGAACCATGCGACATTAATACTATTCATGAAGCAAATCGACAGTGTGTGTGGCTGAAGTCCACGATACATCTCATTCCTGAAAAATATAATTTTAAATATGATAAAGTTTCCATGATTTTTATGAAGAAAATGCATCATGCATAGCACAATTTAACGAAGCACACTTTATCAAATTTTTTCTACTTACATGAGCTACAAAAGAATGGTGATATTAACGTGTAACAGATTCGTTCAAGTGACAATGTGACTGATTTATTCACCAAATCTTCTCCAATTGCAACTTTCAAGAAGATGGTGCACAAGATCGGGATACAAATGTTCAAGGATGTTCTCATTAGGGAGAGCTAATATGCGTTGTACTCTTTTTTCCTTTCAAGGTTTTGTCCCACCGGATTTTCCTTGTAAGGTTTTTAATGAGCCAGCCGAAATGCATATTGTTATAGATGTGTACTCTTTTTCCTTCACTAGATTTTTTTTTACTGAGTTTTTTCTAGTAAGGTTTTAGCGAGGCAGATTATCTATCTAGACATTCAAGGGGGAGTGTTATAAATGTATTTACATTATAGTGAATGTCTATCAAGATCTAATAAGATCTAACTGATATCTATCAGGATTTGAAGTGTCTTTCTTTTAGTTAGAAACTAGGAGTATTGTCCCCTATAAATAGAGGGGTTTTATTCATTGTATTCTCAATCAATCCCTCCAGAGAAATAAGAATTACACTCTTTATTCTCTCTACTCTTCTCTATTTATTCTTGTTCTTGTTTTATATTTTATAACAATATGTATGTTTTCTAGAGTAGTATAATATGTAATGTATATATGTTGTCTGTATATTATTTCAAGTAGTATATATTGAATGTATATTGTTTCTAGTAGTAAATAACTATATAATATATGTATATTTGTGTGTATGTTTTCTAATGCAGTATAATATATAATGTATACATATTTTCAAGTAGTAGTATATATTGAATATATATTGTTTCTAGTAGTATCTCAAGTAGTATATATTGTATGTATATTTGTATATTGTATGTTTTCTAATGTACTGTAATATATAATGTATATAATTTGTATGTATATTATTTTAAGAAGTATTTTAAGTAGTATATTATGTGTCTATATTTTTTGAAGTAGATATTGAAAGTATATGTGTATTTTTTTAAAGTCGTATAATATGTAATGTGTGTGTGTATATATATATATTGTATGTATATCATTTAAAGTATCTAGTAGTATATATGTGTTTATATATAGTACTCCCAATATTTTATTTTATCCTCTCATTTCAAGCATCTAGTTATTAAAAGAAAACTGCAAAAGATTTCGACGGTCGATGGAAACTAGTATTCTTTAAGTACAATGAATAGCCTTTGAGCAGTTTTCTTTTGCTTTCCATTCCTTTCGCAGACACAAGAGAGTGGGAGAGTCAGAAAGAGTTTCTTATCACTGCTCCAGTTACCAAATGTACAGATTTGTAGATGATCTCAAAAACCTGCACAATGTAAGAACAAGAAGAAGTAATCAAATTAGCTATTTGTATTATTAAGCAACTTATTCCTTTGTGCTACGTCTTTTTTAGCATAGACATTTCAAAAGATTTCAGCCTAGAATACTTGAAAAACAACATTTATCTATAGTCATTAGGACCTTCTAAAACGATCTACTAAATTTACTGAGTTGTTCCAAAGAATCAAAACGGCCAGTTATTAATGAAATTCCTAGAGAGAACTAATAATACTGACAATAAATTAATTTTATCATCTTATCATATACTCTGTAACTATCATTAGAAAGACACTTGATTTTACTACTCATATAAGCACATGCATACTACTGACTTGAATTACGGCTAATTGTTCAATTGAGCAACTGAATGGATGACAAAGTATTTATATAGACACAATCCTAGTTTGATGACATTTATCTTAATTAAAAATCAATTTTAAGTCATAACAACAAATATTAACCGCAATAATAACAGATATAAGAGGTTGGAAGAGTGTTCGCCTGAATACTTTGGCCTAAAATTATAAGAAAAGTCGTGTACTCACCAGAATAATAATTTTTCTAGCTGCATATATTTTAAAAATAAAACAACCTCAGCATAATCAACTTCAGATTGTTTCATGGGTTGTTCTTTTGTAGCAACTTCCACAGCATCAGCTGATGCATCCACATTAACATCAGTGTGATTAATATCATTTTCTTTCATGGGTTCTTTTTCTACAACTTCCACATCAACATCAGTACAATAGCTTCTGAACTAGGCCAAGACTAATACCGCAACAAGAAAGGGGATGCTCCTTTCTCATCAACCACATAACCTAAAAGACAAGGAAATGGGCCAACAAATTTGAAGTGCCAACAGTTCTAATAAGTGAATAATAGTTTATGACCCAATGCTACAACTAAGTAAGCATCCAATAGAACAATCACAATTCGAAAACTAAATTGCTCATATTACATAGTTATTGCCTTTTTAGTAACAAATGACAAATTAAACGAAAATGACTTGGAGATTTTTACTATATGACCCTATCATTAAAACCTTCACCAATGTAACTATGTTAATATGATAACTGTGCATGGTGGAACCATTAAGGAAAACAAAAAAAAAAACAAAAACAAAGGTCTAACACATACCATCAAGCCAATACAAAGACCAACTTTGAATTACAGACTTAGGCCAGTCAAGATCAATCACTCCTTTTTGAAAAACTTTAAACATCTCTCTATGTTTGAGAGTAATGAACCCAATCACAGAAATTCAAACTTGCATATAACATGTTCTCCAGCAGTAATTCAGCAGGTTGGTTCTATGAGATAGTATGATAGAAGTTACAGCTAAAGCTTTAATGCAATGCATGTAATGCATCATCTACAGAGACTTCAAATATGTTCAGATTAAAGGTTTAATTGCAAACACAACTTTATTCCTTTGCTTGTTCAAAATGTGAAGCAATTACTTCTGCACATCTCTTAATCATTTTTACATATTTATCTACAAATGCAGGATAAATTTCTCTAAATTTATAATATTAATTCCACGGAATCACTATAACCCTTTAGTGTGTGTGTGTGTATATATATATAAGAGTTAATCATCTCTAAATCATTAAAATTCATGCAAATAATAATGTGGTTCACCTTGTTGTTTATGTTTATTTCTTGACAACCTAGAAAAAATGGGACATGGGACTAAAGCAAAGCATGCAAATATGTTAGGAACAATATTGTGTAGGAGGGGTTATGTTACTGTCATTTTACCATGGATCTATAGTTTCAATGTATCAATCAAACATCCACTGAAAATATGCACAAGACATGACACACACACAAAAAAAATAGCAACAACCATGCAAATTTCATATTAGGCCCCTTTCTCCTTATACTTAGTGATGTTTCTTGGGAAATTTGGTCTGTCCTTCAGATGAAAAATAATACTTATTAGAATGATATTCTAGTTCACTTATTACTTATTTTCTAAATGATATATTGATATGTAATATTGTTGGTCGGGCAAGAGTAAGCATGGTGTATGCAACTAGCTACTCTAGATCAGTGTTAATGTGTGTAATGACCAGTTTTAAGTGTTTAATTATTGAAATACATTCTGGTGGTCATAAATATTGCCAGTAAATTACTTATCACCATCATTCCTCAAATACAACAAAAAAATTTGAGCTGAATAATGCAAATAAATATAAATAAATTACTCGCAAAAAGGAATCTATTGATTTTCTCTCAATTGGTTGGGTCATATGTGTGGTAATTTATTTCAAGGATTCATAACTACTACTGACACTTAGCTAGCCAATGCTTAGATTCGGGTCTACCCAAAATTTTTTGGTTCACTCCAAAATGGAGTTGACTAACTGCCGACATATATTTTACGTCATCGACCACATGGTCTGCAACGTCATTCTCTGTATTCCATAAAATTTGTTTGTCCGAGTACATATAGAATGCAAATAAGGTTAAACTTAAGTAATCAGGTTAAATTTAAGTAATCTTTTGAGTGAAAACTATTGAAGTTAATTTTTTCTTGGCTCATTTAAAAGATTGCTAAAGAATCAATTGTTTCAAATATATTGTCAAACACCACATGTGCATCGGTATGAAAATCATGCACTAACATTTAGAATATCCAACAGAAAATCATAGTTCAAAATAAATATCGATAGAAATTTCAGTTCAAGACTTATTTAATAATCTTTCCCATATTCTTGACAGTCTCCGATATAGAGTAAATCTTGTCACATGCCTAATTTTTAGACGTGTGCAAACAGTTAACAAGCTAAAATGGTTCTCTAAACTTAGTCCTCACCTCCCAAAATCAGTTTCAAGGAACAATGAACATTCACACAAATAACACTAAGGAAAGCAATAAAGAAAGACAAATATTTTTGGGAGGCCGAAGAGCCAATTTTTGATATATTGCTAAGACAATAGAAATATGTGAACCAAGAGGGCTTACAACATGCATCTAAAGTCCCCAAAGTCAAAGACCCAATAAATGCATGAAAATGACTCTAAAGTCCCCAAAGTCAAAGACCCAATAAATGCATGAAAATGACTCTTTACAAATGTCTAAAACAAGTTAGTCAAAGTTTCCTAATTTGGCCATCAAGCTTTGCCAACTAGTAAGTTGTCACTATCATATTGCTTTGTTCTAGCTTCTCTACTGTCCAGCTGCTTCCACAAGGCTCCAAAGCCTAATAAATTTGACTCATGCTTGTTATTTTGACCTCCCAAAGCTTTTTGCACTTTGGCTTCATCAATTGACTTCGTGGAATCCTCATCAAGCTCGAAAACATGCCCGAAATATTAGAAATTTAATGGACAGTGATGCGGGGTGTCACACTCTCCCCTACCTATTTTGGCGATGACCGCGGTACCACATAGCTGCAGATACTTGTGCACTTGCTCCTTAAACTGCCATAAGTCCTCACGGTGCCTTCTCCGGCGATTGACCCTTCCAATGGACTAAGAATTGGGCACTCAAATTGCCCCAACCCTTGCCTCAAACCAATCGATGATCAATAATTACCTCAATTTGTTTATCCATGGCAGTGGGCTTCATAAAGATTTAAGCCCGACTGGACTAACTCTGCTCCACGTCTTCTTTGTCTTCAAAATACAGTTTCAATTGACTTGCTTGGAAGATGAGATAAATATTAAAATGGGATGATATGTCCAACTTGTATGAATTTTTGCCAACCTTGGCAACAATCTCAAACGACCCCTCATAACATCAGATTAAAATTTGATTGAGGCTTCTCAATGACTTGAATTGTCGTGGATTGAGCTTTACCATTACTTTGTCTCCAATCTAATAGTGGACTGGACGACACTTGCGGTCAACAGTTTTTTTATTTTATGGGCTGCCTTATCAGGATATGACCTTTCCATATCGGCTTGGGACTTGCTCTTCCCAAGCCTTTGCCATATGATAAGCACTCATATTCTTTATTCCGGCATTAACCGACAGGGATTGTGGAGTATTCGGTTGTTGTCCCATTACAAGTTCAAAGGGACTACATCCCGTCGCTTCACTTCACTACAAATTATATGAGTATTTGGTTGTATCAAGCAACTTTGCCTAATCTATTTGATTGGCACTAATAAAGTGCCTCAAATTGCACTCGAAAAGCCTATTGACTCACTCCGTTTGTCCATCGATTTAGGGATAAAAGCTGATTGAAAAATGCAATTCAGAGCCCAATAAACTGAACAAATCCTTCCAAAATACACCCGTAAACCAAGGGTATCGATCACTAATGATATGCTTAGGCAAACCTTAAAGCTTTACAAAGTTTTTGTGAAACAATCAGGCTACCTCCTTGGCTATGCAACTAGACATAGCAGCCGTGAACGTCGTATATTTTGAAAAGCGATCCACAACTACCATGATCATTCCACAACCTTCAGAGTTTGGAAAATATCTAATAAAATCCATAGTGACGTTGTCCCATAGTTTTTCCGCGACTGGCAGCGAAAGCAATCCACCGGGTGCCTTATGCGCCACCTTGTCTTGTTGGTAAACAAGGAAAGTGTGGACATACACTTCGATATCGTCCATTATCCTAGGCTAATAATAAGCAGCTTATAACAACGCCATGGTGTGTTTCTTCTCGAAATGACCAGGCCATGTCGTATCATGGCCCTCCTTGATGAACAAATCCCTAAGATTTTTTCATCTAGGCACATATACTCGCCTTCCGGTGGTATATAGTAGTCCCTCCTTTTCCCAAAACTTTTGTATTTTGCCTTGGCGGGTTAAAGCAAGAAGATTTTTGGCGACGGGATCATGCTTCATTCCCTTTTTGATGGTATCAACCACATTACAACTTGTAGTACTCAAAAGGGTCGCCAAAACAGTCTTACGACTTAGTGTGTTGGCCACAACATTTGCTTTCCCAGATTTGTACTCCAAAGAGTAATCAAATTCCGCCAAGAAGTCCTGCCACCACGCCTGCTTTGTAAAGATTTTATTTTGGGACTAAAAGTAGCTGGGTGCTACGTTGTTCGTCTTAATGATGAACGGAGCACCTAATAAATAGTGACGCCATGTCCTTAAGCAATGGACAATGACTGTCATCTCTCTTTCTTGGACTGTGTATCGTTGCTCCGCATCAATTAATTTTCTACTTTTGAATGCTATTGGGTGACCCTCTTGTATTAGGACACTACCAATAGCAAAATTTGATGCGTCCGTTTGAACCTTAAATAGTTTTGAAAATCTGATAAAGCCAAAATCGGTTCCTTAATGATTGATGGTTGCCTTGAGATTTTTGAATGCCTTTTGACACAAGCTATTCCACTCCCAAACACGGTTTTTCTTCAATAAATTTGTGAGTGGAGCAGTAATATTTGAATATCCAAGAATGGATCTCCGATAATAGTTGGCGAGGCTAATGAAAGACCTTAGTTCGAGCACCTTTGTTGGAGCCTCCAATCCTGAATCGCCTCGACTTTGTCATTGTCCATATGAATCTCCCCTTGACTGATTTTGTGGCCTAAGAATTGCACCTTTAGTTGGGCGAATGTGCATTTCTCCCTTTTGACGCATAGTTCATTCTCTCGCAGCACGTTTAACACTAATTGAAGGTGTTTGATGTGCTTTTCTATGGAGCTACTGTAAACCACAATGTCATTAAGATATATGACCACAAATTGGTCCAAATATGGCTAGGAAATCTTGTTAATTAAGGTGCAAAACATGGATAGTGTGTTGCCCAATCCGAACGGCATGACCAACCATTGAAAAGACCCGTAACGAGTCACACAAACCATCTTGGTTTCATCTGCTTCGGCTATGCGAACTTGATAATAGCAATTTCTCAAATCCATCTTGATAAATACTTTGGCTTGCCCCAAATGATCAAATAAATCGACAATCAATAGGATGGGGTATTTGTTTTTCACCGTGACTTTGTTGAGAGCATGGTAGTCAATATATAACCTCAACGTTCCTTATTCTTATTTTGGAATAAAATCAAAGCTCCAAAGGGTGACTTTGATGGATGGATATGACCAGATTCTAACAATTCCTTGAGTTGTTTCCTTAATTATTCATCAAGTTTCGGAGGCGACATATGATATGGAGTCATGGCTGGTGGCTTTTGCCCAGGAACCAATTTAATTTGATGATCAACTTCCCTTCGTAGAGGTAACCGTTTAGGTAGCTCCTCCAACATTACATCATTGTGCTCTCCAAGGACCCGTTGGATACATGAGGTCAAGACTTCCTTCTCTTGGAAGCTTTTATTTTTAATAATTACCATCAACATCGCAAGAAAGGTCGGTTGCGCCTTCTTGAAACCTTTGATAAGTTGAATTGCGGACAAAAATGTGACACTTTGAGCCATACGAGTGAGTGGAATACTACACGATCCACCCAAATCACAAATAGTAAGCTGGTTGAGACACGGTGAAATAAACGCATTAATCTCACACCAAAAATCCAGCCCCAACTAAACCTGTCATTAGGGTTGGGTTAGCCCATTGGGGCCCGATTAACTAGACCCGTTTAATAACCTGATCCGGTTTGACCCAACTTAGTGGATCACCGGTCCTGGGCTGGACTATCTGGGATGACCAGTTCGATGGACCGACCTAGTTACAAACCAGACCAAGCCCGCCGATGACCAGACTCGGACCAACCCAGAATTAAAAAAATAATTTTATGTTGTTAGTCGTTGGAAATTTGGCAAAATTGGACCGTTGAGGCCCAACGACTATAATGCTGTTGTGGACCTCCAACGGCCAATTGACCCTTTTTCTAATTTTTATATAAAAAAGTTAATTAAATTTTTTTTCTATAAATAACCTGAATTCAAAATTATTTTTCACACATTCTCAATCTCTCATTCTCTCTCAAATATTCTAATTATCTTCTAAAGTGCTCAATTTTATTTTTTAATTTTTAAATTACAAATATCAAGTGGAAGTTTTCTAAAGTTGCAACTTTCGAATACTTTCAAAATTTGGTATTGTCATTTCATCTCTTACTTTTAATTTTTAATTAGTGTATTATTTGTTGAATACTTATTTTTTTTAGTTTTTTGTATTTTGAATATTTATTAGTTTAATTTATAATATGGATATATTAAGAAACATCGGTAAAAGTGTCAAAATATTTTATTCCGGAAGTGGTAGGGGTAGTAAAAATGAATTGGTGGCGGATTCGGTAGAGGTAGTTCAAGTACTAGATATAATCGTGTGCCTCTGGTACTAATTAGTCAACTTTTATGGATGAAATAGATGTCGGTGCTCACGATATGAATTATTTAGAATCTCAAAAAAGTTATGGTAGAAGAAGAGAATGAAGTAGACGTGGTTGATTTAGATGTAGATGATGAAAATATTGGTGAGACACCTGAAGTCAAAAATGCTAATGTTAGATCTGAATCAATTAATCTTCCTCCCCGTCCTCCCCGTGCCGCTATAAGATCTCTTAGAACTAGTATTGCATGAGAATTTTCTTTTTGAAAATAGATGGAGAAACTAAGGTACAATACAAAATTTGTGAAATTGTATATGAGCATAAAATCAGAGGTAATAAAGGGGGTACGGGTTCGTTGATGAGACATTTAAGAGAAAAACATGTGGTAGAGCTAAGTATTGCACAATGTAGTGAAACTGTTGGTGGGCCAACACAAAGTAGATTGAACCCAACAACCAGTCAATTAGTTAAGAATTATACTAAAATGAAGGACTGAGAAAAAATAGCTAAAATAATTGTTGTGGGTTGTTTGCATTTCACTTTTGCTTCTTCGGATGTTTTTATTCATTATATTCAAGCAATTTATAATTCTATGTTTACAGATATTCCTAGAAGTACTTGTTGGAACGATATTTTTAGACTCCATGCACAATATGTTTATTATTTATCTGCATTATTAAAAAATATTCCATGTAGAATTGTTCTAACTTCTAATCTTGGTCGTGCTGTTAAGAAAAATAATTATTTAACAATTACTTGTCATTGAATAGATAGTAATTTTGTCATACAAAAATATTTTCTAGCATTTTTTTATGATGAAGATCGTAGACACACTAGAAGATTTATTTATGAATCTATTTCTAAAGTTAGCAAGATATTATGGTATTGAAAGAAAAGTTTTATGTATAGCTTTTGATAATGCATCTAACAACAAGACTGTTATTGAGTTGTTAAAAGTTGAACTTTCTCCGTCGTTACCTAAAATATTTCATGTTAAGGGTTTTTGTCATATATATAATTCAATCGTAAGAGATGGTCTTGAATTTTTTGAGCTTTCTATTAAAAAGATTCGGCTTGTTGTTGGCTTTATTCAAAGAAATAATTGAAAGCCTAGAGTGAGAGAGTTTAAAACAAATGTGAATAAAATGGACTTAGACCGATATTTATGCCCGGAGAATGTGATACTAGATGAAATACTACTTATACTTATTTAAAACCTCATCTTTCTTATAAAGTTCCTATTATAATGACTTTTAATCAATATTCTGGTTCTTTTCCTAAGTGTATGCTACATGATTCTGATTGGGCAGCAATTGTTGATCTTGTTAAATTTTTTTAAAAAAATTATATAGCTACGGTTAAATTTTCTGGTGCTTATTATCCTACTGTTTGTAATATTTTAACTTATTTAGTCGACATTTTTTGTTTGCTTAACGAATATAAGAATCAAGAAGGTTACAAAGAAGCTATAACTGCTATAATTGCTAAATTTAAGAAATATTTTTATCTTCTTCCCCCAATTTAGTTGATTAGTGCTATAATAAATTAATGTATGAAATATAATACTATGGATGAATTTAGTTCTATTATTTATAATGCTTTATAGATAAAGCCTGAAGAAGAACCTTCTTTATTTACGAATATGAGTGATGCGAATAATTACATGGAAGCATTATATAACAAGTATGTTAATTTACTTGATGAAGCCGTAACGGTAAATATCACTCCAATTGTCGCTCCTCAAGCTCTCGAAGAGCCATCATCTTCTAAAAGGCAGACACATAGTATTTATCCTGATTACTTTTTTGATTTAAATGTTTGGGATTGGGTGCAACCTTCATCACACAAAACATATTCTCGGGAAGAGCTTAAGTATTATCTGCGACGGCTGATAGAGGATCGTAGAGCAAGGATCTGTGCACTGGATTGGTGGAAGAATAATGAAATACAATATCATGTGCTTTCAAGATTAGCTGGAGATATATTGAATGTTTCAATGTCAACCGTTGCATCGGAGAGCGCTTTTAGTTAGGAATGACAACAGCTTGGAGACAACCGACACTCATTGAGAAGCAACGCTATGAATGTTCTAGTTTGCCTTAGAGATTGTATTAGAGCGGAACTAAGAAATCAAGAAATGGAGGTTGAGTCGACAGAATAATAGAATCTTGAAGAAATTATGACTTCAAGGGAGAACAAAACACAATCAAGTCTAATGCATGGTTTTCCCCCCATTGATTTTGATTTTTCTATAGCAGTTCCCATTAATATTAACATGCATGAGTTAGAAAAAATGATACAAAATTTGTAGATTTCTCAATCATGTAACTTATAAATTTTGGATCATTTTGCAATCAATAAAATACAACATTCATTCACTCCTTAAAGACATTTCCCCCCCTGAATTTGTCCTCCAAAATCACTTTAGCACTTAAACTTAACTTCTATTTATTTACCCCCCTTAACATATTTAAAGTATATTATTTTCACCCCTAAAGCTGACGTGGAATTTAGAAAAAAAAAAAGAAAAAAAATGTATTTTTTTAATTTAAAAACTGATATGGCCCCACTTTTCAATATACATACATGCATACATACATACATACATACATACATACATACATATATATATATATATATATATATATATATATATATATATATATATATATATATATATATATATATATATATATAAAACCACCTTCTTCATACCCCAACCCCTATTTCTTTATCTTTTTCAATCCCCTCCACCTCTATTTCTCATCTTCTTCTTCTACCCCCACCCCCACCATAATTTTTACTCTCCAAACCCGTCACCACCAGTCCCCCTTCTCCTTCAACCACCAATTTCTCCACCATCAGCCCCACCCCCTCCCCTTCAAACTCCCAATTTCTTCTCCTTCAATTACCAAATCCTTCACCCCACCTAAATCCCTTAACTTAAGATCATTAGAAAAGAATGAAATTGAATTTCTAAAATTAAAAGTTATCTTCTTGAATTTGAAAATTTGAAATAAAATTAAAATTGAAGAAAAGTTATTAGCGGCGGTGTTAATGGTGGTGGTGGTGTTAATAGTGTGCATATATTTTTTTGGGGTTTGTTTTAATCGTTTTTCGCTGAGTTTTGTCAGAATATTTCGAAATGAAGAGTTTTGAATTGGAATGTGGTGATGCTATTGTATTGTTGTTTCTTGAATTAGTGGTTTGTTGAAGGAATCATAAAGGGCTTGTAATTATGTTTTAAAAATTCAATCTTGATTTTGTTTTTCATGTTTTTGTTGTAAGGTATATTCTGAGCTATTTATTTTATTGGGTTTGTATTAGAATCAGAAAGGGTTTTTAATTATGTTTTGAATTGATTTTGTTGGGTTTGCTTAATGGATATTGGTAATATGTTTAAGATTGAAGAAGATAAAAAATGGAGGAGAGGGGAGAGGTGGGGTGGTTGAAGAAGATAGAAAGGGGGGAAGGGGCTGCGTTGCAGGGTAGGGGCGAGCTGGGTAGGGAGTTGTGAAGAAGAAAGAAAATAGGGGTAGGGGTACTTTTTTATTTAATATATATATATATATAATATAAAATACATATTTTTTATTTTTTTAAAAATAATATATAAAAATAATGTGTGGGGGATTAAATTTTTTTTAAAAAAATTGAACTTTTTACATGGCAATGACGTGACATTGACGTGACGTTGATGTGTAGGCGAGTGTAACACACTCTCCATTGTGAGACTGGTATTCAGTTTTGAGGGGTCTAAATAATACACGTTAAAGATATTAAGTGGGGTAAATAATCTGAAGTTAAGTTTAAGTGCTAAAGTGAGTTAGGAGGACAAATTCAGGGGGAAAAAAATGTCTTTTCTCTTTATTTAGTGTCTAGTTTGAATTAAATACTTTTAATATATTACTATCAAACTTTGAACTAAGTAATAAACATAAAAGATATATTTACATATTATGAAAAAATAAAAATAATGTTAGCAAATATTATTTAGACAACTAGTATTGACATATAAAAATACTATAAGTATATCTTTTAAGTGTATATATTTTCTATATACTAAAGAAGTATATATTTAATGTATACATGTATGTATGTTTTTTAAAGTAGTATATATATAATGTATATATGTTGTACGTATATTGTTTCAAGAAGTATTTCAAGTAGTACATATATATATTATACATATATATGTGTATATATTTTCTAAAGTAGTATATATATAATGTATATATATTGTATGCATCTTGTTTCAATTAGTTTGTCAAGTAGTATATAAATTATATTGCATGTATATATGTGTATATATTTTCTATATAGAGTATAGACTAAAGTTTAAACTCTAAAGTAGTATATATTTATTTTATTGTATATATGTTTTCTAAAGTAGTATAATATGCAATGTATATATGTTATAAGTTTATTGTTTAACGTATTTAAAATATATATAAGAGTGTATATATAGTATATATTGGAAAAAACATGTAAATTCAATTTTTTTTTTACATTTTGACTGGTCAAAATAGATTCTAGGATAAGTGGGCCAGTCACAGGATGAATGGGCAGTTTTTACTAGTGGGCCCAGATTGGACCGGTAACAATTACTGAGCAAATGCCGGTTTGACCCGGACCAGCCTGGTTGATAGGTTTATCTTCAACACAATATCAAAAAATCCATCGGAACCACCGAAAAATCTTTTTCTCTCTTCCAACCTCCCAAAGTGAGACTCACCCGAGGGGCAAGGCCATTGACGTTGGTAGGGAGGCAATTAACGATTTTCAACATTGATTCGTTGGTTACGAATATAAGGCAGAGTTCTTTAGCCTTTTCCGCCATAATAAAATTATGCGTAGCACCAGTGTCCACTATGATGCGAATTGCTCATCCATTAGCTTCCGCATCAATAAATAAGGACTCTCGTGGCCTAACACTATGCCGCTTTGCAGAAAGAGCTTCAAGTGTCATGTCATTGAACAACACCATGTGATTGAACAAACCCATGGCTTTTCCCTCTCTTTTCTCCCAATTGGTAGCTTGTGCTTTTTGCTCCCCAGAACCCTCGACTTGCACACTAGCTTGCTCTTTTTTTGTTGCTGCAATCATTGCCCCAAGTTTGCTCAATGAGGGGTATTGTCATACCCCAAATTCCATTGGAGCGGACTGGCACCCGTAGCCGAGGAGGCCCGGGAGAACCCGTTCATAACCTATACTTTTACATTTACATTACTTATGAAAATTAGAAATTTGGGCAGCACTTCGTTGTAAATAGAAGAAAACAATACCTGTATCAGCCCAGCAGACACGCATAAATATATATATGAACAGTAATTGGCCGTCAGAGCCATCACGTCTATCAAGCAAACACTCCTATGGCTGTACAATATGTCTACAAAAGCCTCTACATAGATACACAACTGAGTTGGGGTCGAGACAAACTCCCGCCCACAAAAGACTTTTATACAAATACCAAAGGTACATATAGAGACGACTTGGGATGCCCCGAAACAACTGGAGCTCACCACTAACAACAGAATGTCCTGGCTCTTACTGCGGAGGTGTACGACCTGAAGTACCTGTTCCTGCAGGCATGAATGCAGGTCCCCCGTGAGCGACGTCAGTACGGAAATATGTACTGAGTATGTAAGGCAGTGAGTATCAAGATGAGATACAAAAGATCAACAGAACCCAGATACCAGTGAATAAACAGTATGAGTAGACCACACTTAAAAGAACTGATGGGATACCTGCACATTACTTTCATATCATTACTTCCCGTAATCCTTATCAATACATAACATATGTCATACAATGGCCAACTGATCAGTGGTACTAATACAATACATCAGGGACCACCCCTGGAATAGCATATATACATAATCTTTATAATACAATGGCCAACTGATCAGTGGTACTAATACAATACATCATATCATCAATTTAAAATACAGACATTCCATTTCTTAATTCAATTAATCTTTGAGATTGGTTACTTTGTGGTCACACTTTATGGAACTTGAAACCATGATACCTCAATAGGAAAAACATGTAAATAGGTAATCAATATTATGAAAATGAAGTAGAGAATCATGGATACCTCATTAAACCATTTCGGAGTCAACAATAGTATATGGACATTTTTTTGACTAGCCGGACATCTTAAAAGTGAAAACAAGTTCAATTGGTAGTGTCGAAGATCATATGATGTTATTATGTGTCATGTGTCGTAGGATAATGTTGGAAGCTTACTTGAGAGTGCCATGGGTCATTATTCATGCCAAAGATTAGATGGAGTATGTCTTACATACCTTGATATAACCACTTCAATACAAGTCCAACTTGACTTCCCGTACTCTTCGAACACTTATCTACAATAAGTCATTTGTGGCAAACTAGTATTAGCAACCAAACCTTACCATTTAGGTATTAACTTCACCAAATAATGTCTAGGAAGTAATCCTTTAACTCATCAATAAGAGTGCTACATACATCCTCTTATACTCTTGTTACATTCACATATCATGCATTTTCATGAAATATCCCTCAACATCACTCTTAGCCTTTATTTCCCTTCTTAATCACCATCCAATACCAACATGATCACTAGGCATACATAACCACTAATATAATGATATATCACCACAATTCATCCTCCATAATCCAATACAACAACTTCCATAATTTACTACTGACAATTTATACACAACAATGCATAACTATGTTTCTAGTTATCTTTCAACATCAAGACAATACTCATAATCCTTTATCAATACTTATTCAAGGATAAGAATCAAGAATAAACAATATTCATACCTTAACAATGAACTCTTGTATTTAGAATCCTCCTTACATAACCATGGGGTGCTTCTCGAAGCTTTCGAGATGGTGAACACAACTACAGAACCAATTCGAATTTTCTACGGTTGAATCACAAAATATTTGAAGTTGAAATTGGCTAGGGTTTAACCTCTCTTAATAATTGGATGATATATGATATATATGAGGCTAATTGCTGGTTTATAAAGACCAATTTTCGTCCAAGAGGTAATAGAAAATGACCATTTTGCCCTAAAGATTTAAATAAATCCCGAATCTGTCCCCAGTGGACAGTTTTGACAGGCTGAAGTAAATCGATCATAACTCTTTGCTCCGGTATCGTATTTGGGTGAAGCCAATTTCATTAGAAAGATAATTCAAAGGGCTTTCATTTTAATATAGAGTATACCACCCAGTTCTTCCTTTACAAGGATTTATGGTCGTTTAAAGTTGACCCAAAAATCTGTCCCACAATTCTGTTTTTTTTATAGGCTGTAGTAAAATGGGTATAGTTCCTTACTCAGACATTGGATTTGGATGAAACCAATTTCATCGGAAAGAAGACTCTCGGATATTTTCGTCAATATATAGAATCTCACACAGTTCTTTTTGTACAAGGAGTTATGATCGTCTAAAGTTGGATTGCCTAGCTGCAGAAATTTTCCTGCAGAATTACTGTTCACAGGCTTCCCGACCACCGTTTTGAAATTTCGAATGTGCTCGCTTATATGAAATACTCTTCTGTTTTGGGCAAACATTATATCGTTAGAAATATTATTCCAATACCTACACATACAACTATTGACGGGATACTTCCGAACACCATAAACTTAATTTAACCCATACGCAAGTCTTTAGAACTCCATATAATCGCGATAAGTGTACGAAAAAATTTACGGGGTGTTACATTATCCCCCCCTTAAGAAACATTCGTCCTCGAATGTTAGCATAGTTACTTAATTAAGACATGTCCAAGCTTACAATTAACATATTCATCATCATAACATCCTTGCATAATAATAAACACTTACTTGTTATTGTTCTGCTTCCGTCTCATGAACTTCCTCCTCATAGCTGAATAGGTAAGGGTACTTAATCTTCATCGCTTCCTCGGCTTCCCATGTGATCTCCTCAACTTGTTGATTCCTCCAAAGTACTTTTACCGATGCTATCTCTTTATTCCTTATCTTTTTAATTTGGCGATCAAGAATAGCAATAGGCATTTCTTCAAAAGTGAGATCTTCTGTAACTCGTACATCTTCCGTAGTAGTGACGTACGATGGATCTCCGATGTACTTGCGAAGCATCGAAACATGAAATACGGGATGAACTGCTGAGAGCTCTTGAGGTAACTCTAACTCATAAGCAACTTGTCCAAATCTTTGAATGATCTTATACGAACCTATGTATCGTGGACTTAACTTTCCTTTCTTACCAAACCTCATCACTCCTTTCATTGGTGATACTTTCAAGAATACCCAATCGTCGATACAAAACTCCAGTCCTTTTCTTCTAACATCCGCATAAGATTTGTGTCGACTTTGAGCGGTTGCAAGCCGTTGTTGGATCACTTTAACCTTCTCCATTACTTGATAAACAAGATCCGGTCCAAACAAGACCGCATCACCTGCTTCAAACCATCCTATTGGCGATCTACACTTTCTTCCATACAATGCTTCATATAGTGCCATTTTGATACTTGAATGATAGCTATTATTGTAGGCAAACTCGATAAGAGGTAGGTGATCATCCCAGTTGCCTTTGAAATCTAATACACATGCTCGTAGCATATCTTCAAGTGTCTGGATGGTATGTTCCGCTTGTCCGTACGTTTGAGGATGAAAAGCCGTACTTACATTTACTTGTGTCCCCAAACTTCTTTGAAAAGACTTCCAAAAATTCGCGGTAAATTGGGCTCCTCGATCGGATATAATGGAAATTGGAACTCCATGTAACCGAACGATCTCCTTAATATACAACTTCGCATACTCTTCCGCCGTATAAGTTGTCTTAACTGGTAAGAAGTGCGCAGATTTGGTAAGCCTATCAATGATCACCCATATGGAATCAAACTTCCGATATGTACGAGGCAAACCCGTGATAAAATCCATATTGATCTTGTCCCACTTCCAGACTGGAAGATCTATACATTGCATGTAACCACCGGGTTTCTGGTGTTCTACTTTGACTCTTTGACAATTTAGACATTCGGCTACAAATTCGGCAATATTCTTCTTCATGTCATTCCACCAATATATTGCTTTCAAATTTTGATACATCTTAGTCGACCCTGGATGGATGGAATACCTTGAACAGTGTGCTTCTGTCATAATTCTCTTTCTTAGCTCAACTACATCAGGTACACATAAACGATTCTGAAGCACTCCTTCTCGCGTAAGCTCAAATGCCTTTGTCGCGCCACTCTGCACATCCTCCTTAAGCTGCAATAAAATTGGATCTGCATATTGCTTCTCTTTCACTTCAGCTATCAATGAAGATTCCGCTGCATTACGTACAATAACCTCTTCATCTGGAGTTTCGAGAAGTCGAACTCCCAAATTAGCTAGTTGGTGAAGATCCTTAATCATCCCCTGCTTTTCTATAAATGCCATTTTAGACTTACGACTCAGTGCATCCGCTACCACATTCGCTTTCCCTGGATGATACAAGATATCAACATCATAATCTTTCAACAATTCAAGCCATCTCCGCTGCCTCAAGTTCAGATCTTTCTGACTGAAGATATATTGCAGGCTCTTATGATCGGTATATATGTCAACATGAACCCCATATAAGTACTGGCGCCATATCTTCAAAGCAAATACAACTGCAGCTAGCTCAAGATCATGTGTGGGATAATTCCTCTAATGTGGTCGCAACTGTCTAGAGCCATAGGCTATTACTCTACCATGTTGCATTAGTACGCATCCTAAGCCAATTCTCGAAGCATCACAGTACACTGCATACCCTTCTGTGCCTTCAGGAAGTACCAATACCGGTGTTGAAGTCAACTTGCTCTTCAGATCCTGGAAACTCTTTTCACAGGCATCATTCCATTGAAACTTGGAGGCTTTATGCGTCAACTTAGTCAAGGGTGCAGAAATAGAAGAAAAACCTTCAACAAACCTTCTATAATAACCTGCCAACCCGAGGAAACTACGAATCTCCGTAGGCATCGTGGGTCTTGGCCAACTCTTCACAGCCTCAATCTTCTGAGTGTCAACTTTTATGCCTTCACTGGATACAATATGGCCCAAAAATGCCACTGACTTGAGCCAAAACTCACATTTAGAAAACTTCGCATACAACTTACGATCACGAAGAATCTGCAACGCCTGCCTTAAGTGATTAACATGGTCCTCTTCTGATCTATAGTAGACCAAAATATCATCTATGAAAATTATCATGAACACATCTAGAAACGGCTTAAACAACCTATTCATCAGATCCATAAAAATTGCGGGTGCATTTGTCAGCCCGAATGACATAACCAGGAATTCATAATGACCATACCGTGTTCGGAAAGCTGTCTTGGGTATATCTTTATCCTTGACTCTCACTTGATAATAGCCTGATCTCAAGTCAATCTTGGAAAAAACTGGGCACCCTGCAACTGGTCAAATAAATCATCAATTCGGGGAAGAGGGTATTTATTCTTGATAGTCACCTTATTCAATTGCCGATAGTCAATACACATCCTCAGCAAACCATCTTTCTTACGCACAAACAATACTGGTGCTCCCCAAGGGGACATACTAGGCCTGATGAATCCCTTCTCTAGTAAGTCTTTCAGTTGCTCTTTCAATTCTCGCAACTCTGCTGGTGCCATTATATAAGGAGGAATTGAGATTGGCTGTGTGTCTGGCAACATATCAATACCAAACTCCACTTCTCGTTCAAGAGGTAAACCTGGTAGTTCTTCAGGAAATACATCAGGAAATTCATTCACAACCGGAACGGTCTGAAAAGTTGGCGGCTCTGCCTCTGTATCCCTTACTCTAACCAAATGGTATATGTACCCCTTGGAAATCATTTTTCTTTCCTTAAAGTAAGAAATAAATCTACCTCTCGGCGTGCCAACATTACCCTTCCATTCAAGGACTGCCTCATTTGGGAAATGGAAATACACCTTCTTAGAACGGCAATCTACTGTAGCATAACAAGACGCTAACCAATCCATGCCCATAATAATATCAAAATCTACCATTTCTAACTCAACAAGATCGTCCATCATATCATGACCACATATATTCACAACACAATTTCGATAAACATTCTTAGCTATAAGAGATTCCCCCACTGGCGTTGATACTTCAAATGACTTGGCTAATAATTCAGGTATTCTTCCGAACCTTCCCGCAACTAATGGAGTAGCATACGATAATGTAGAACCAGGATCAATTAAGGCATACACATCAAATGCAAAGATGGACAACGTACCTGTAACCACGTCTGGAGAAGCCTCTAAATTCTGCCGATCTGCTAGGGCATACACACGGTTCTGAGCTCCCCTAGCACTAGTTGCTCCTCTATCACCTCTACCGTGACCCATAGGTTGTGCACCCCTACTCAAAGGAGGCACCGAAGATGATGCAACAGCTGATCCGGTAGGTCGTGTTATACCACCTGTGGTCCTGCGTGGGCAATCTCTAGCCATATGCCCCGGCTTACCGCACCAAAAGCAATTGTTCGTCCCAAGCCGACATTAGCCAAAGTGAAATTTTCTACATATGGGGCACGGGTGTCGTGGAGGTCTCAATTGACTCATACTCCCTTGCCCTTGATACCCCACTGTTCGCGAACTTTGATTTTCACTGCTTTGCCCAAACTGATTACCTCTGAACCTTTGAAATTGCGGTGGAGCACTAATTGCAGGATAAGAAGATAACGGGCTAGGCAATCTATGAGAGAACGAAGGCCTAAAACCTCCCTGAGATGCCATAAACTGCCCCATAGCTCTGGCCCGCTTAGAATATCCTTTTTCTGATTCCTGGGTTCTTCTTCTTTGCCTCTGATCTTCCATCTTCTGAGCGAAAGCTTGTATCCTCGCTATATCCATGTCCTTGTTCAAAGCAGCAATGGTACAATCTCTAACCAAGTATGGTTCCAATCTATCCACATAGTGATGAACTCTGTCATCCATAGTAGCTACCACATTAGAAGAATATCGAGACAAGGAGTTAAATCGAAGACTATACTCCCTTACACTCATATTACCCTGACAAAGATTTAAGAATTGATCTGCACGGGCCTGTCGAGTCTCAAATGGAAGATAATGATCAATAAATGCATTTTTGAACTCTCCCCACGTAGTTAAAGGTGCATCAATACAGCTAGATGGTTTCCAATCCTCGTACCACAATATAGCCTCTCCTTTCAGTCTATATGCTGCTAGCTCAACCATCTCTTTACCGGATATATGCATAACATCTAGAGCCCTTTGGGTTTGATCGACAAAGTTCTGCGGGACTTCATTAATATCTGATCCGATAAAAGTAGGAGGATCCAGTTTCAAAAAATCCTGTGTCCGAAGGCTAGCTGCTCTATCCGTACCACTAGAACCCGTGGTAGGAATAGCTTGCCCTTGAACTTGACCGGCAACTATACGCGTCAGAATTTGTACTGCATCCCTCAAATCTCGATCAACAGCATTAATAGACGGCCCTTCCGGAGGAGAAGAAGCGCCTGATATATGCTCAGCTTGAGACTCACTTTGTTCAGCTTGTGCCGGTGGTGACTTACTAGTACCTTCTCCGGCCACTACATCTACTCGCTTCCACTTATTCTTTCTCCTTGTAACCAGCATCGTCACTATAATAAATAAAAAAGAAACAATTGGATTAAGCGATTGATTATGACTTTATCTCTAATATGGGATCTATTGCATGATCTAAGAAAGGGAGAGTGGAAACAATCCCTAAATGTCCAATAGCCTCCTGTTTATAGATGTGGTGCACAACACACCGATAAACGAGATTCTACGTAGACACGGCTTTGTAGACTCACTAGGACGAACTTCTCTGATACCACTTCTGTCATACCCCAAATCCCATTGGAGCGGACTGGCACCCGTAGCCGAGGAGGCTCGGGAGAACCCGTTCATAACCTATACTTTCACATTTACATTACTTATGAAAATTAGAAATTTGGGCAGCACTTCGTTGTAAATAGAAGAAAACAGTACCTGTATCAGCCCAGCAGACACGCATAAATATATATATGAACAGTAATTGGCCGTCAGAGCCATCACGTCTATCAAGCAAACACTCCTATGGCTGTACAATATGTCTACAAAAGCCTCTACATAGATACACAACTGAGTTGGGGTCGAGACAAACTCCCGCCCACAAAAGACTTTTATACAAATACCAAAGGTACATATAGAGACGACTTGGGATGCCCCGAAACAACTGGAGCTCACCACTAACAACAGAATGTCCTGGCTCTTACTGCGGAGGTGTACGACCTGAAGTACCTGTTCCTGCAGGCATGAATGCAGGTCCCCCGTGAGCGACGTCAGTACGGAAATATGTACTGAGTATGTAAGGCAGTGAGTATCAAGATGAGATACAAAAGATCAACAGAACCCAGATACCAGTGAATAAACAGTATGAGTAGACCACACTTAAAAGAACTGATGGGATACCTGCACATTACTTTCATATCATTACTTCCCGTAATCCTTATCAATACATAACATATGTCATACAATGGCCAACTGATCAGTGGTACTAATACAATACATCAGGGACCACCCCTGGAATAGCATATATACATAATCTTTATAATACAATGGCCAACTGATCAGTGGTACTAATACAATACATCATATCATCAATTTAAAATACAGACATTCCATTTCTTAATTCAATTAATCTTTGAGATTGGTTACTTTGTGGTCACACTTTATGGA
Source organism: Capsicum baccatum var. pendulum (assembly GCA_030864225.1). Taxonomy (NCBI): domain Eukaryota; kingdom Viridiplantae; phylum Streptophyta; class Magnoliopsida; order Solanales; family Solanaceae; genus Capsicum; species Capsicum baccatum. The sequence continues at coordinate 111,214,803 of CM061551.1, forward strand.
ACTTGAAACCATGATACCTCAATAGGAAAAACATTTAAATAGGTAATCAATATCATGAAAATGAAGTAGAGAATCATGGATACCTCATTAAATCATTTCGGAGTCAACAATAGTATATGGACATTTTTTTGACTAGCCGGACATCTTAAAAGTGAAAACAAGTTCAATTGGTAGTGTCGAAGATCAAATGATGTTATTATGTGTCATGTGTCGTAGGACAATGTTGGAAGCTTACTTGAGAGTTCCATGGGTCATTATTCATGCCAAAGATTAGATAGAGTATGTCTTACATACCTTGATATAACCACTTCAATACAAGTCCAACTTGACTTCCCGTACTCTTCGAACACTTATCTACAATAAGTCATTTGTGGCAAACTAGTATTAGCAACCAAACCTTACCATTTAGGTATTAACTTCACCAAATAATGTCTAGGAAGTAATCCTTTAACTCATCAATAAGAGTGCTACATACATCCTCTTATACTCTTGTTACATTTATATATCATGCATTTTCATGAAATATCCCTCAACATCACTCTTAGCCTTTATTTCCCTTCTTAATCACCATCCAATACCAACATGATCACTAGGCATACATAACCACTAATATAATGATATATCACCACAATTCATCCTCCATAATCCAATACAACAACTTCCATAATTTACTACTAACAATTTATACACAACAATTCATAACTATGTTTCTAGTTATCTTCCAACATCAAGACAATACTCATAATCCTTTATCAATACTTATTCAAGGATAAGAATCAAGAATAAACAATATTCATACCTTAACAATGAACTCTTGTATTTAGAATCCTCCTTACATAACCATGGGGTGCTTCTCGAAGCTTTCGAGATGGTGAACACAACTACGGAACCAATTCGAATTTTCTACGGTTGAATCACAAAATATTTGAAGTTGAAATTGGCTAGGGTTTAACCTCTCTTAATAATTGGATGATATCTGATATACATGAGGCTAATTGCTGGTTTATAAAGACCAATTTTCGTCCAAGAGGTAATAGAAAATGACCATTTTGCCCTAAAGATTTAAATAAATCCCGAATCTGTCCCCAGTGGACAGTTTTGACAGGCTGAAGTAAATCGATCATAACTCCTTGCTCCGGTATTGTATTTGGGTGAAACCAATTGCATTAGAAAGATAATTCAAAGGGATTTCATTTTCATATAGAGTATACCACCCAGTTCTTCCTTTACAAGGAGTTATGGTCGTTTAAAATTGACCCAAAAATCTGTCCCACAATTCTATTTTTTTTTTTGACAGGCTGTAGTAAAACGGGTATATCTCCTTACTTAGACATTGGAATTGGATGAAACCAATTTCATCGGAAAGAAGACTCTCGGAGATTTTCGTCGATATATAGCATCTCACACAGTTCTTTTTGTACAAGGAGTTATGATCGTCTAAAGTTGGATTGCCTAGCTGCAGAAATTTTCCTGCAGAATTACTGTTCACAGGCTTCCCGGCCACCGTTTTGAAATTTCGAATGTGCTCGCTTATATGAAATACTCCTCTGTTTTGGGCAAACTTTATATCGTTAGAAATATTATTCCAATACCTACACATACAACTATTGACGGGATACTTCCGAACACCATAAACTTAATTTAACCCATACGCAAGTCTTTAGATCTCCATATAATCGCGATAAGTGTACGAAAAAATTTACGGGGTGTTACAGGTATGATCTTGCAAAATGAGTGGTATCCCCACAAAGGTGGCAATCTCTATCGCGATTAGCTGCACCCTTCTTCTTCTCTTCGTATTTCTTGCGGAATGATAAAAGCTGGTTGCGTTCTCCTTTGAACTCGCGATTTTTTGGGAACAAATTTTTCCTCGCCCCTATCTCCTCGATCCATCTTAGATGCAATGGGCTTGTTTCGATTATCCTTTGCTTTATCATAATCGGAGTGAAAATCACTCTAGGATCCCGCAACTTTAATGGCCTCATCCACGGTCTTGACGTTACGCCTCTTAATTCTTGTTTGGCCTCATTTTGGAGACGATCCAAGAAGAAAAATAACAAGTCTTCACTGTTGAAACTTGTCACAAGGAGAGAGAGCCTCTTAAACTCCCTCACATAGTTGTGGATAGACGAATTTTGTTTAAGCTTTCTTAATTTACGTCGGGCTTCGTCAACTACGTTTTGAGGATAAAATTGCTCCTTCAATTCGTCCTTAAACTGTTCCCAATCCACAATGGTGAAAAGACCCTTCTCCATGTCTGTCTTTTTCCTACTCCACCATAACATCGCGACGTCGCCAAAGTTCATAGTCACTATACGAATCCTTACTGCCCCTTCAACAACCTTGACGTGCTCAAAATATGACTTTAGTTGCCATATAAAATTTTGAATGTCTTGAGTGTTCCTTTCCATCTTGTACACATTGGGTTTAGGAGCCTCAATTCGAGTATCATGATATATGATGGAACCATGAGTTCCATGAAGACGAGCTACCTCAAGTTGTTGCTTTAGACAAGCAACTTCCTCTTGCAAAGCAGACTGACCCACCACTACCTTGGACAACTTGGACTCAAATTCCTCGTGCAGTGCTGACAACGCCTTCGTAAGCTTGAGTTCCAAGATGGTTAGACCCTCTTTGTGCTCTTTATTTTGCTCGGACAAGTCGGTCTTGACCTCGACCAGCCCTTCAAGAGCTGTAGCTTCAAGGGTGCTAACATTGGACTCAAGATTCTTGAAACGATGGCCCAAAATTACCAAACCAGCCTCCGTGCTAACGACCCTCTTATCAAGAGAGTCGAATGCAGATCCTTTGCAATCGTCAAGGTTAGTTACAACCTCACTTACTGGAATTTGTGTCTCGTCTTTGTTCCTACTCTTATCCCACTTACTACACTTCATCTTAACCAGATTATCTCCACCGTGAACCTCCTCTTCGCTGTCATGTGCCATGTTCAAAGCATTGCTCTAATACCACTTATCACAGGCCTAATTTATAGATGTGTGCAGACAATATAATTAACTAAAATGCTTCTCTAAACTCAGTCCTCACCTCCCGAAATCATTCCTAAGGAACAATGAACATTCACACAAATAATACTAAGGAAAACAATAAAGAAAGACAGGTATTTTTGGAAGGCTGAAGAGCCCATTTTTGATATATTGCTAAGACAATAAAAATATATGAATGGCTGCCCAAGAGGGCTTACAAAGTTTATTTAAAGTACCCAAAGTAAAGGACCCAATAAATGCATAAAAATGACTCTTTACAAGTGTCTAAAACAAGCTAGTCAAAGTTTCCTAATTTGGCCATGCAAGTCTTTATTCGCTTATATAATAGAGAATATATTGAATGTATATGTTAAAAAAAATCATGAAAATTCAAATTTAGCTTTTCTTATGTGTAGAATCGATAACCGATTCATTAATCGAATTGGACCGGATTGACCCGATCCAAGACCGATTAGACTGGCCACATAGTTAAATGGGTTGGTGATGGACCATCGGGATATTTTTTACTATTGGGCAATGTACGGACTGGCCCACTAACTTGCGTGACTGGATTGGACTCGAGCTCGATAAAAATAATTGGCTGGTGCCGTGTACAGAACGGCCCATTAACTTGGGCGATCGGACTGGATCGGGCCCGAGCCCAATACAAAATGGGTTGGTGCCGTGTTGGGCCGGATTGACCTGGTTGACAGTCTTACTCTCATCCAAAAGACTCCCTCCATGTTATGTTGCTTAGTTGCTTTGGTTGTCTTTTGTGATTAAAGCACATAATGCTTTTTATTATTTTGTCACAGTTTTTACGTGATATCTACAACTTTGGATGTTTTTCTACTAACTAAAAGACGAAGGTAAAGTTGAAATTCATTTATAGAGCACTCAATACAATAAAAATAAAATCATGTGTGAGTGCAAACTCTTAAACAGAAAAAAGATTCCCTTATTTTTATGTAATTTTAAGCCTTACGGTAGCGAACGTGGGTTCCGAGGAATCCACACCTTCTACTATACATCTGCCATTGGATGGAAATTAAATGACATGTGACACTATATGAGTGGACCTATTGAGCGTCCAAATCCATGTGAATCAATAAACACATGCAAGCTTTGATGGAAATATTCAAAAGAGGTTCCATCGAAAGCTTTCCTTATGAATTTCATATTTCTGACAAGAACGATCTACAAAAGTTTGGTCTTTTTTAGTACTGAGAATTTTACATTTATCAATAGGGCAAAGCCATAATCGATGAGGGATAATTAGTTGATCATTTGCCTTGACAATTGACAAACTATAGATTAAAATGACAAGACATTACATGTGGACCTACTTGAATAGACATATTGAGTATGTCAATCCATGTGAATCACTAAAAACTAAAAACATGCAAATTTGTAATAAGATTATTTTTTTTTATTTCTTCTATATTTAAAATCTTTGTTTATTTTTAACGTTAAATCTTAAAAAAATCTTTGATTACTTACTTAAAACTGTTAAAAATTTGGTAACTTCTTATATTTTTCTTGTTCTAACGCTTTCGTATTTAATTCTAAATTTTTCAAATACTCCTAGAGAAAAAAATGCAATATTGTCGAAGGCAAAAATAATTGAGAGAATAATACCTTAAAAATTTGTGATGAAAAATGTTGAATAACGGTCTTTTATATATAAGCGTTCGGATCCTGTTCCTTACATAAATATCGGTCGAATTTTTGTGTTCATATCTCAAATCTATATAGTTAGATTTTTTAAGTAGTTATTTGAATTATATTTAGTCGAATTCCTACATCTACATTTGTATGTGGCTTCATAGCATCAAATCTTTAAATTTAGATTATGAAGATCAAATATCCAGAGCGTACTATGCATAATGTGATATTGGTGAAAATGACTATACTACAAACAACTTTTTTGCTTCGATTTTATTTTGTTCTTTGAAATTTCATAGCCACCTTTTTTATGTTATTCTCATAAATTAGTAATACGATTTTCTTTAACATAAATAACAATTAATATGTCTCACTTACAAATAATATGAATTTGTATAGTGGTTGAATTGTGCATAAAAGTTACGATATTACAAAAAATATGACTCATAAATAAAAAAAAAATTTAACCTCCTATTCTAATTCGTGACCTAAATATTTTTTTTTTAAAAGAAAAATGAGATTGGAGCCCTTTTTATGTCACGATAATCAAAATTATGTCACGATTACGCAAAAAAAAGTAAAAGAAAAAAGAGCAATATACCTTTGATTTTTGACAACTTCATTCGGCGGCAACATACTTATCCAATTTTTCGATCAGAAACTTTCAACTAAAAGAGAAACACAAGAAATTATCAAAAAAGAGAATCAATTTCAATTGTTGATTATTATTCTTCATATATAATCTTTAGTATGATTTAAAAGAAATAAATAAAGGCAAAAGGGATGATGACAATGATAGTACGAAAACACGTGAATCAAAACTAAAATAAAAAGCAAAAGTACAATATAAAAATTTGTTTCGTATAAATTTTGATCCTAAATATTACTTAAATAGATTTATGAAGAATATTTTTTATATTAGGCGAAATAGTATTTTTAGAAGTACTAAATATTACCTAGATTAAATAATAAAAAACAAGAAATATGTTAATAAATCCTAACACTCATGCGTAGGAACAATAAATTAAATTTATTCTATTTATCACGTTTTTCTTTTATAAATCATATAATTAAATATAAATTTTTCCGCCTCCTTTTTTTACATGCACAACGATTACTTTCTTTTTTAACTTTGACTTGTCCTACAATTTTATTCATAATATTCTACTTACTCTTCTTTATAATTTTAAATGATGAAGTACTAGAAGTTTTTAGTTTATCAGAATTCTTTCTATATATTTTAGGAGTTATTAAATTCTTCATATATTTTAGGATTCTTTAATTTAATTAAATAATAAATTGAGAAAAATAATAAAAAGACGTTTTTATCTATTGCAGAGGCTTCTAATGAAGGGCAAAAAGTTCAAACATCATTTTTAAGGCCCTTCACACTTCTAATATAGTATAGATATAATATTCAAACTTTTTTATACATAAAATATTAATTATAATCTACTTTTTAAATATTTTTTCAACTAGTTTTAGTAATTTTCAATAATTTGAAAGTAGGTGTAGATATATATTTAGATTTGGTCCTTTAAATTGTAATATTTGTCCATTAATTGCTAATTAAATGATCCAAAATCCAATATAAACTTAAAACCTAAACTTTTCACTCTTCATCTCACTTTTTAGTTTCAAGAGAGTTTTTCGCTCATCATTTTTTCATAATTATGATTTTTCATTAGCACATGAGTGGAAACATATTTGATCTAGTCTCCGATCACAATATAATTGTAAAAACTAAATATTATTAAAAATATAAAAAAAAATCAAAAAAACTAAAATATCCAAAAAAACTGACTAAAACCTAAACCGAAAAAACTAATTTTATGTTGGTTTAATTTGGTTTATAGTTTTAATAAACCGATATGATTGGTTTGATTTTTTTTTTTTAATAAAAACCGAACCAACCCAACCTATGTACACCTCTACCAACAACCTTGTGTTAGGTGGTTCAAAATTAATATATGTTCATAAATATAGACTTTCTACCTTTTATATACAACATAATTTTTTGCCGAGGGGGTTCGGGCGAGCCCCCTAGCTACCACGTAGGTCCTCCCCTTATATATATATATATATATATATATATATATATATATATATATATATATATATATATATAGAACTAGTTTAGTTGTACGCGTCTCGCGCGTGTACCTCACTTTAATGAGTTCAAACATTACACTAAATAGGATATTTGTTTAAATTATAAAGACGAATACAATAATTAAATTCAACATCTTTTGAATATGTAAAGATGAAAAATTTATTTAATTAAACCTAACCTTTATAAAAAAATATACCATCTGTAAACTGCAACAAAATAATACGATGATAGAGAATAAAACAATACAATTAAATCTAACCTTTACACAAAAATTTTCTTAAGGCCGTCCAATAGTCATTTAATACCTGTAAACTCTAATAAAATAATACGATAATAGAGATATCAAAATAATACAACTAAGCCTAACCTTTGCACACAAAAAAATTTCAAAGAAAATATATCAAAACAATACAATTAAACCTAACCTTTACCTAAAAAATTTCTTCAAAGCCGACCAATATTTATCTAGCACCTGTAAACTATAACAAAATAATACGATAAAATAGATATCAAAATAGTACAATTAAACTTAAATTTTATACACAAAAATTGCTCTAAGCCGATCGACATTCATCTACAACCTGTAAACTATCACAAAATAATAAACTAATAGAGATATTAAGACAATACAATTAAACCTAACCTTTACACAAGAAATTCCTCAAAACTAACCGACATTAATCTACGACCTGTAAACAACAACAACAAAATAATACAATAGTGATCACAAAGTTTCGATTTGATGAATATAATTCTTGTTTGAGCAAAATTTTAATCCTAAAGAATGACTTGAATGAAAACAAAGAAGATATATATATACACATGTTGAATTCTATTATATTGACAAAACTAATAAAGAAGTTGAGGATTAAAAAGTTAAGTATCCACCAATCTAGACATTAACTGAATCATGGAAACAAATGTTCTTTGTTTTATTAAATTGAAAATAATTTTTTTTCATGAAATAGAAGAGAAAACCCTAATGAATGCAAGAAGAAAAATCTAATTAATCATCAATCAAAAACACAACAAAAAAAGAAAACATATAAGTAGAAGAATCATACGTATGTTTCTAGTAAAATTTATCAAAACTACAATTTAAATAGAATTGTAGATGTTCTTTTTTATATAAGGTAAATTCTAATTGACATAGAAGTGTTAAATATTATCATTTTTTGCTTGAATCCAAAATTTTTTTTTAAAATTTCTTTCCATGCATTATTTTTTTTAACGAAAATATATTTGCTTCCTAAAATTCTTACCTTAAAGTGGTAGGGCTTTTCTTTTTTTGCCATGCGTGCTTTTAAACAAAAATATAAAATTTTGATTCTTAAATTTTTTTCCTTTCCACGTTAATTTAATTCCTTTTAAAGATTTTACCATAAATAATTTAACGTGCATCTCAATATTTATAGAAGTATTTCCTTAATAAGATTCTATTTTAGGAATATTTTTTAATTCATCAAAGAAAAAAATTAATTAATTTTCTTTCCATATATTTTAAGAGTCCCATATATTTTAGAAATATAGTTAATATAATAAAAATAATTAAATAATAAATTAAAGAAAATAGTGAAAAGATAGTTTTGCCTAAAGGACAATCTTTTAATGAAAGACAAAAAGTTCAAATCACTTTTTAATATGTTCATACTTTTAATATATTATATTATATATATATATATATATATATATGTATGTATGTATGTATATATATGTATGTATGTATGTATATATATGTATGTATGTACATATTTATGTATATATATAGAGAAAAGACATCTTTCCCCTGAACTTGTCCTCCCAACTTACTTTAGCACTTAACTTCTGTTTATTTACCCCCCTTAACATCTTTAAAGTGTATTATTTTCACTCCTCAAGATGACGTGGATTTTTTTTAAAAAGAAAAAAATGCATTTTTTCATTAAGAAAATAAAAAAATATATAAAGAAAAGAAAAGCCTTTGTTCTTCAATACCCCTTACCCCCACCCCATCCCCGACACTACTGTTCTCACCACCATCTCTACCCAATTCTCTTTCTCTCCATTAATTAGCTGTACATTTTTAATACTAACTTAGAAAATAGTAATTCAATAGTTGTTAAATCTTAAAATTAAGAATTTGTAGAGGTGTCAAACAAGAATTGTTGATTTTGAAATCAACTTAATATCAAAGAAACCTTTTTGGAGATGCCTTCAAGATGTTTGATGAAATACTTATATCAAATGTTGTGATTTTTAACATAATCGAGTTTGACTAATTTTTGATTCCTAGAAGAATTTTTTTTAGTTGGTTGCAACTGCAAGGGTGGGGTGGGGGTGGGGATGATGGGTTTGTTTGACGCGGGGGAAGGGAGGATGGGGGAGAAAGGGGGTGTTTGCTGGTGTGTGTGTGGGGACGGGAGGGGGGTGGCCAAAGAATGAAACAAATGTATTTGCAGGGTAGGATGGACGGGGTGTGTTTCGGTGGGGGTGGACGAGGTGTTTGCAGGGGCGAGGGGTGGATTTGGGGGAGGGGTCTGCAGGCGTGGCTGTGTAGGGGTGGACGGGAGGTGGTGAAAGAAAGGGGCAGGGGCAGGGGCAGAAGGGGAGGGGGGAAGGAGGGGTGGTTATGAAGAAAATGGAAAATGGGGGTGGGGGTATTTTTTTTAAAAATATTTTATATATATTTTAAAATTTGTATATATATATATATATAATATTTATATATATTTTATATATTTTCTTATATATATAAAATAAAATATACGTTTCTTATATATATTGAAACGCAGGGATCAATCACCACCACGGGACCAAGTCCCTAAGTAAAATATACGATAATGAAACAGTAACACACAGAGAATGCAGTAAATAAATACACACGATTTTACGTGAAAACATCCTTACTCAACGTAGAAAAACTACAGCCTGTGCTCACAGGCTCTCAAACTCGACAATAATCAAAACAAATCTTGACAAACTCCATTATAACTTAACTCTATGTTCCTCTAATTTGTAATAACTCTATTACAATCACCCCTTGACAACTCTGTCAAAATCACTTCTCAATACTAGTTAACTCTGACCAACACCAACTTAGGTAACTTTACCTAAGAAACTCAACAACAAAAAGAAAGCTTTACTGTTAATTTTTGAGTAAATCAATTACAGGACTTGACTCAAGAACACACACACTATGAGCAGTAAGAATATTAGAGCTTGAGCTTAGAGAGAGTTTTCACCACCATAGTAGAATCCTTTGATTTGCAAAAATATGGACGAAAAAGCATCTTTATGTATTTATAGTAGTGTAGAATCTAGTGATCGAATTTTTATTGGACCAAATATTCATTTCGATATGTTGTGCACCTGCACAGTTGTTGCACTAGCGAAAAAAACTAGGAAGAGTGTGACAGCTGTGTCTAGGCAAGGAAAGTGAGGGACCTGGTCAGACCTAGTCTTCCAAGTATCATCTAAATACAAGACAATAATTTTTCCTTTTTTGATGATGTAAAACCATGTTCACAAAGTATTAAATTTCATTCAGTTTTCAAATTGCATCTATGCACACATAACCAGCTTCCCCCTATCAGCAACATCTCTTTACTCTTTCTTATCATACGCATCACAACAGTATTAGTGTGTGTTCCTATGTCAATATTCCCCATGTCATCAGCACTATATTACTTAATTCACTTTACTTGTAGTGCTTGGTCTCTACTACAATGAATTCAATTCCCCCCCTTTTGGAATCATAAAAAAGTAAGAACAGTAAACTAAAATAGTAATAAGCACAAATTGGTTAACTCATGGCCAGTGGGGCAACACTAACATAAATTAACAACTCAATGAAGGAGAGTTAGTTGGTAGACACAAAATATAATTTCATTCATTATAAGCAGTCAGTCATATAGTCCAATAAAAACAACATTAAATTATTAAACTTAAAAAACCTCTAGAAATAAAAAAAAAACTAACACAAGGAATAGTTTTGAAATGGAGGGGGGAACTTAGGTAGATGGAGGTTTGGTAGAGATGGACTTAAGAAATATTTCCATCCTTTCACTCTTTTGCAGCATGAGAGTTTAACAGCTGCTTAGTGAGGTCTTTTACTTCTGCATTCAATCCTTGAGCCTCTTCTGTGAGTTTGGTGACCTTGGTCCTCCGTTCTGCATTTTTTGTTCTAAGTTCATCAGCAGCACCTGGTCCCTTAGTAGAAAGCTGTTGGTTCCTTATTTGTAAGTGTAGAATCTCTACATCCTAAGTATCCAAACTAATCCTCATCTTCTCTACCTCTTTGCTTAACTTCTCCCGGGCTGATAGTAATTGTGACACCTGGGAAATGACCCCATTTTGCCTTCCATACACTTATTCTCAATCACGGTTGTCAAAGTGAACATCTGTTTTGCAGTTCTAGGAGTCTTCTTTTCACCAACTACTCCAAAGTAATCAGATTCCCTGTTTGACATGGATAACTTTGTACATGTGCTTTATCATCTATACAGATGGACTGATAATTTTAAACTTACTCAGGCACTCAATCATAAAAATATCAAATGCAGAGGCTATTGTCCTCTTCTCAGACCTGGGCAAACCAACCTTATTCAAAAACTCAAAAACTAATTGAAATTCAATTTTGAGATTTTTTGTCTCACACCAGTCACAGATGCTCCACCTACCTTTGAGACATCCATCATAAATTTTGTGGAGGGTTGTTGGTTTGAAACAATTCTCACTCCAACTATGAGAACATCCACAATTTTCCCCAAGGTTTATTCATCCATCTTTAATTTCTTTCCTTGAACCAAAGTTGACACACTTAACCCATCATAAAAACACTTCATTGTGCAATAAAAAAACTGCCTCGCTTCATTTTAAAAAACAGAAGGAGTTGGTTCCTCTAAAAGGTGTAACCAACCCTAGTGCCTTACATACTTTACTAATTCTACCATTCTAGGCTTCTCACAGATCCTGGAATCAAACACTCTCTCAATCAAAATTATTTGAGTTTTCAGAATCTCATTTCTTTCATCTCTAGTCAAAAACTTCTCTTTTTCCTCCATATTTCTTCTTTTAGAGCCACTCCCGATCTCTTCTTCACCAACTTTTTTTTTCTTGGGACCTGTTCCCTCAGTCACTTTCTTCTTCACAGCTCTATGTTTCTTAGGAGTTGGACTTTGATTTTGTTTGGAAGGACTTGGTCCTTCTTTTACCCTAAACTTTTTCTTTCTATTGTAGTAGTAATATCAGAGTTAATTTCATTATCACCCTCTCCGACATCAACCACCTCCACATTCTCTTCATCTACCACTACTCCTTTTGTCAACCTCCTTCTCTTGGTAGTTGCATATTTACTTACCTTCATGGCATCTCCCATCAATTTCCTCTTATCACTCCTTGTTGATTAAGTCTTAGTTACCATACTCATCTACTTTCTCTTTACCTTTATTACCTCTTTGTTTTTTTATAGACCACCGCAGAGGCAAGTCGTCCTCATTAATCTCCTTATCCTCATTAGTAAGTTGTGCAAATTAACTAATATTCTCATCAGTTTTAGGAGATGTATCAAATGAGGGAGAAATATTTTCATCACCCAACATGTTCCTAAATTCCTATAAAACTCTTTTTAGGATCATTTGGCAATAATATAAGATTCTCAGCATCCCAATTCACTCCAGCCAACTCACTACAAGAGGGGTTAGATTTTTTTATAGAGAGATCTTTATAAAAAAGTTGGGGAAAGATAGGGTTTGAATTATAAGGGATGGGGGAACCAGATTCATTTAGAATTTTGAAGGGGTCATTTATTTCGAGTTTTCTGAAGGAATAAAGGGTTAAGGGAACTCAAATTCTATGGGTGACTCAAAAGCTTCACTTTAGTTAACAATTATAGCCATTTCAGATATAGGTTCTACCATTTTTGCGATTTTTTCTATGGTGGACTCACCCATAGAAATTGGTGATAAAGACGAGTTAACCAATGAGTTTTTAGGCGGTTGAAGAAGACGTTTTATCAGTAGAAACTAGTAAGGAATGAGACACAATGAGAGGGTTTTAAGACTGGGTTAAAGAAGATTGGGCAACATGACTTTTGATTGTGGGGCTTGAGGGTGAAGTACTTTCTGCCACTTGATAATTTGGAGGACTCTTTTCGAGCTAGGAAAGACAATTTTAGGAGAAGGAAGGAAAATTTCTTTTGCGATGATTTTAGACTAAATTTTAAGAAGTGAATAAATGAGAGATTTGATTTTGGTTTTAAAAAAGGACTAAGAGTTACAACGTTTGGATTTAAAGGTTATAAGACGTGTATGGTTCCAATAGATATAACTCTTCACTTTTCAAGGGATTTGACAGCTTTCAGATAGGGAAGGAAAAAGACGTGGATTTTTTAGTTAGAAATTTATGCAATTTTAAAGTGCACATGAATGATACAAATCTATGGGATGGGACCAGGTCTGTACTTTGTTTGAAGGAACTTATAGATTGTGTTTGTCTTATCTGTTCTCCTTCAAGGTAGCTCACCATACGTGTATGCTTGAAAAGATATGGTACTAAGTTAAACCAAAGTGCACAAATTGTATCAAGGATATCTGTATCCTAATCATAGCCAAAGATTTAAGGAAATTGATCCACTAAGTAGGTCAATTTAACTTGATCAATCCCAGCCTTAGATTATTCTTCACAAACTGCTTCTTGTGGAGAGCCTTCGTGAAGATATCAGCTTCCTGATCTTCAGTCATACAAAATTTTATGCAAATGACCCTTTTTCTACATTATCCCGCAAGAAGTGATGTATCACATCAATATACTTTGTCCTTTTATGTTGCATAGGATTCTTTGCCATGTTCAGAGCACTCGTATTGTCACACATTAAGGGAATAGTATCAAAGATAATCCCAAAGTCCTTCAGCTGTTGTTTTATCCATAGCAGTTGAGCATAATATAAAACTGCAGCCATATATTCAGCTTCAATAGTAGATATTGCAACTGAATTTTATTTCTTAGGTCCCCAGAAAATTAGAGAAGAACCTAGGAAATAAGCCATTCCTGATGTATTTTTTCTATCAACTAAGTACCCAGCATAATTAGCACCAGCATAACCTATTAGATCAAAACTGTCTCCAGATAGATAGAACAAGACCAGGTCCCTTGTCCCTTTTAAATATTTGAGAATCCTCTTGGCTGCTTTCATATGAGACTCCTTTGGACACGCCTGAAATCTAGCACACATACCCATACTAAACACAATATTAGGTCTATTTGTAGTGAAATATAACAGGGATCCAATGATTTCTCTATACATTCTCATTAACTGAGCGACCAAGTTCATCGTTATCCATCTTTGTGCTAGTTCCAATAAGAGTATCAATCGGCTGGCATCCCTCATGTTATATCTCTTCAGCAGCTCTTTGATGTATTTTTCTTGACAAATCATTCTATTTTGGGATGTTTGTTTGATCTACACACCTAGGAAGAAGCTCAATTCATCCATCTTGCTCATTTCAAACTCACTACCCATTAATTTGGCAAATTCTTCACATAAATATTTAGAAGTTGCTTCAAAGATTATGTCATCAACATAAATCTGGACAATCAACAAGTTATTTTCTCTGGACTTTAGAAAGAGGGTACTGACAATTTTCCTCTTTTAAAGCCATTTTCCAGTGGAAACTTTAAAAATCTCTCATACCAAGCTCTAGGTTTTTGCTTCAACCTATAAAGAGCTTTATCTAGCTTGAGCATATGATATGGGAAATCAACAACCTTAAAACCTGGAAGTTGTTTGACATAAACTTATTTCTTCAAATTAACAATTAAAAAAACACTCTTTACATCCATTTGGAAAAGTTTGAAACATATATAGGCTAAAAAAGCAATAAGAATCCTAATTGTTTCCATCTTTGCAACAGGAGCAAAGGTCTCATCATAGTCAATTCCTTCTTCCTAATTGTATCCTTGTACAACATGCCTTGATTTATTTCTATTGATAATGCCATGTTCATCTTTCTTGTTTCGGTACACCCACTTTGTCCCAATGATAGTTCTGTCAATGGGCCTAGGGACTAGGTGCCAGACTTTGCTCCTTTTAAACTGTTATAGTTCTTCCTACATAGCATTAATCCAGTCAGTATCTTTAAGGGCCTCTTTTACATTTTTAGGCTATACTTGAGATAGTAAACCTGAAAATGCCATGAAGTTTCTGGCTTGAGCCCTTGCATTCCAGACTCTAATGGAGAGGTCAAATTTTCAAGAGGGTAAGAGGACTTGTGCTTCCAATTTGTCCTTCTTGACTGAGGTGTGCTGGGACCAGGTCCTTCAATATTTTGAACAGGTTCTTCTTAATGTTTATTTTCCAAATTTGAATCCAACAACTGAGGACATAATTCACTATCTCCCTCTTTATCAACAATTATGTCATTCTTTTTTTCAACCTCAGCTTTAGCTATACCATCTCTTTCAATAGGAATGAGTTCTTCTATATCAGAATCTTCAGCTCTAGCGGGATCTTTTAGCTTTTCTAATTCATCAAAGACTATATGTACACTTTCTTCCACACATATGGTCCTTTTGTTGTAGACTTTGTATGCTTTACTTGTTGAGGAGTAGCCTACAAATGTTGCTTCATCACTTTTGGAGTTAAACTTCCCAAGCTCATTCTTCCAATTGTTCAGAACAAAACACTTGCAATCAAAGGGTCCGAAATAGTCAAACTTGGGCTTTCTGTTGAAAATAAGTTCATATGGAGTTTTTTTTAAGATAGACCTGATCAGTCATCTATTGGTCACATAATAGAAAGTATTGATAGCTTCATCCTAAAAACTTTTAGGAAGACCACTATCAATTAACATGGTCCTGGCAATTTCTATTAGTGTCTTATTTTTTCTTTCAACCACTCCATTTTGCTGGGGAGTTATTTGTCACGACCCAAAAATAAGGTCATGATGGTACTTGTTGCGGCACACATTGACAAGTAAGCCTATCACCCAAATTGATACAAAAAGAAGAAAAGACAAAAATATCCCAAGAAAAGTCTTATAGAACAAAGCTGAACCATATAAGTAATCATAACAATGCGAAAAGAACTTATCCAAAATACCAATCATGCCCAAAATTAGGTGTCAATAGTGTAAGAACTACTAATACAATCCAAGAGTCAAATACATCAGAAAAATAACCACAAAGGAATAATATATGTCTCCGAATACTAATAAATACATAACTACTGTAGAAAGATAGGGGTAAATTTTGGACGCATGAATGTCCAACCGCTACCATGGAAGCTCCAACAATCGCATAAGTCAATCAAACTGAGACGTCCTCGAGCTAGGACCTACACTGAAAGGGCGCAGTAGGCATCAGTACGGTTCACTTGTACTCAGTAGGTATCATACGCCGACCAAGAAAAGTAGTAAATATAGTATACAAAAATATACAATAAGGGCACGTCACCTGGAATTACAAAATATCCCACATCGATAGCCCACACCGCGTGCACTAATAATTCTAATATATCTCACATATATTGCAATATCACACTAAGATAGAACAAAAGTACATATTATATCTCATATAAAAAGAATAACGGGGAACATGCATATACAAAATCATCAAATACAAGTAAAAAAAGATATGATAAATATATAGATGACAAGTCAATATGGCAATACAATACAACACAACATAGCAAAATAAAGTAATTTCAATGTATGTGTTGATGAAGACAATAATGATGATGATGATGCATGAGGTCATCGTACAACCTCCGGGATCATCGCACAACCCCGTATACACCTACGGAGGCAAGCCTCCTAACGTAGGACCCATGGGGGGTTTGTCAACCTGTATACAATCCACATATCTCATATATCCTTTTTGGCATATCCCTCAAAAAGGGTTTTATAAGGTATTACAATATCTCTTCCCCGACACATCCCCCGAGAAGGGTTTTAAAAAGGTATTGCCAGTGTTTCTCAGATGATGCCATGATGGTACCAATGTTTCATGAATGAGTATGATATGAGGATGTAATGCTCACAACTAATCATAATGAGTGTTTTCACAATCAACCATAATGATATATTTTCACAACCATATGAGCCAATATTCACCCATTATTTCAGTTTCATCTATGAATTTTCACACGTCTCATATGCTAAATAAAGTATGAATATAATCACAATACATCAATGGTACCATATTAAGCATCTTAACAACAAAATATAATTATTCACATGTATTCAAGGCTATTAATATCACATAGGACCCCACACGGTCACACATATCACATAATAACTCAATTTTAATAACAACATCACATATAGGCCCCCCCACGGGCACAACACATAAATAGACATTTTCATGATTAGTTCCCACCCTTAGCATGCATTTTGTATCATCATTTACTACCCAACCTAGTCTGAAAGAGTTAAGCCATAACCTACCTCACAAGTCAAAACCGATCTGCTACACTTTGAACTCATGAGCTTAATTTTCACGAACAATCTCAAACTCTACTAAAAACATAAAATATGAAATCTACGTGTTAAAACAAAATCAATGACACCCATATTAACTACTTTTAGTTCGGAATCAAAATAGACCCTCAAAATGAGTTTCGAAAAAGATGGGAAAAATCGTAACTTTACTTCAAAAACATATTCCCCATATTTTTAGGCACCTATATATGAGAATCCAAGTTAAATCAAGTACAAAATGAAGTTCAAATCGAAGAAAAACTATTTTTGAGCTTTACCAGGTAAAATATTTGAAATCCGGGTTAAAATCAAGAATCAAAATTCTTTTGAAAGTTAGATTGATGAAAAAATAGTAATTATATGATAAAAACATTATTCAAGTGAAAAGAAGTGAAATTGAGGTGTAAAATCAAGCCCCAAGATTTTTGGAATTTTTGAGAAATTAATCAAGAAATTACTAAGAAAATGGAGAATTCTTACCTTAAATCCATAATAAAACCAAGAAATTAATATTAATCTTCTCAAGCTCCCACGATCTTTACTTTTAAGATCCCACACTATTTTAGAGTTTACGTCTTAAGAGATAAGATAAAAAATGAGAAAAAAGGGCTAAAAAAGAGAGGTATTTATATTGCAGATTTTCTGGTATTTGCACCAGATTTTTCCTTTCAAATTCACCCCAGATTTCGATGGGGTGTCTGAGATTTGTTTTGAGTTTAATATATGCAAACGAACTATGCAACCATACTAAATTCAACATTTTGAACGCGTAGGGGAAGTCAGATTTTGAAAAGATATCATTTCATAAAGTTGACTCCCGAAACTTGAAATCATATTCTTTCAAACCGAGAGTTGAAATGAGATTTAAAAGCCGTAAAATCATACCAAACATGATAACACCCTAAAATTGACATTTTGGATCTGCTGTCGAAGTCAGATTTTCCATCTGAGGTCATTTCGATCAAGTGTGGGTCCCACATCCATATCTTCAATTTTCCAACTTTTTGATCAAAAGATCAAAATGAGATTGGGTGCATCAAAACCCGAACCAAAGGTATACCTAGCCTAAAATCGATATTATGGAGTTGCTAGAGCAGTCCGTTCGGCCATCCATCGCACAGATAAAAAGATATCCCCATAAGTCTAAAATAAGGTTTTCGAAGTCATTAAAAACCACAATATCGCATAGATGATACCAAAATGCATTGAAAAATATGCAAATCACTCTCACAGCTCAGAAATACCATAATGCAACTACGGAGAGGGGTGAAATATTCAATCATAAAAATTATACATTTTATATATTTTATCAAATTTTTAGTTTGTTACATCATCCACCACTAAAAATCTGGTTCGTCCTAGAACTAAGGCAAAGAAATACCCGAATCAATGAAGAGTTGAGGATAAGAACTACGTATATCAAACTTGAACTCTCAAATAGCTTCATCTATAGGTCGATGTCGCCACTGGACCTTAACCACAGGGATCAATCTATAGTGCACCTTCCTAACATCCCTAGCCAAAATGGAAACCACTCTTCAACAAAGGACAACCGCTCATCTAACTTAAACGGCTCCCAAAGAATGACATGAGACTCATTAGGAATATATCACAAAGCATAAAAACATGAAAAACTGGATGAACAACTAATAGATCAAGGGGCAAATCCAACTCATAAGCCACATCACCAACAGTTCAAAAAATCTCAAATGGACCATTATGCCTGGTGCTAAGCTTGTCTCTCTTCCCAAACCTCATCACACCCTTCATGGGTGAAACTCGAAGGAAAAAAAATCTCCAATGCCAAATATAAAGGCACGAAATCTACAATCAATATAGTACTTCTACCTACTCTGAGCTGCTCTAAGTCTATCCTGAATGACCCAGACTCTATCCAAAGACTCAAGGAGTAAGTCCATACCTCAAGGTCTTACTTCTGAAACATCAAACCAATCTACTAGAGAGTGACAATGCCTACCATACGACACCTAAAAAATAAATATATCAATACTGAAATGGTAGTTATTATTATATGCAAACTCTACTAAAGCCAAATGTTACTCCTACTGGCCACTAAAATCCACCACACATGGATGGAGTATATTCTAAACCCTGAATAGTCTGCTCTGACTGGCCATCAGTCTGGGTGAAATGCTATGCTAAGATCAACCTGAGTACCTAACTCATCCTGAAAAGTCTTCCAAAAGTGAGATATGAGCATAGAACCTCAATCTGAAATAATAGACACTGATGCACCATGCAGACGTATAATCTCACAAATAAAGATAGGGGATAACCTCTCAGCACGGAATGAGACCCAAATCGAAATAAAGTGAGGTGGCTTGGTCAATTGATCCACGATGAACCAAGAACTGTTAGAACCATGAGAAGTACGAGGCAAACTAGTTACAAAGTCTATGATGATCCATTCCCACTTTCACTTAGAATGGGTAACCTCTGAAGCAACCTACCGGGTCTTATATGCTCGGCCTTCACCTGCTAATAACATAGACATCGAGCCATAAAATCTGCTATATCTCACCTCATACCACCCCACTAGAATGCTTCTTCAAATTATGATATATCTTAGTATCACCTGGATGGATAAAATATTTGGAACAATAGGCCTTCTCCAAGATCAATCTAATCTAATTACCCACTCTTGTCACACTGTAACACCCCAAATCTAATACCCAAAATGCTACACAGTACTCATGACCCCGAAGGACCACAAGTGTAACACCCCAATTTGCTGAAACGAAATGCTGCACGGTGCTCATGACCTCGAAGGACCACAAGCTAACCAATTATTAATACCTGTACCTATATGCTGCATAAAATATTGAATAATGCAGAAACATGAAATAAAAGTCCGTAAGGTTCAAAACTAAACATAATCTGAATAATATAACATCTGTGTAGGGTAATATAATACCCAAAACAAAGCTGAACATGCTGAAGTATGAAACATGATAGTCTGCATCTAGTCTGAAAGCCTCTACTGCTTGAATAACCTGAATAAGGAGTTGATGGGACATGTACCCAACTAAATCCAACTAATAACTAATCAATAAAATAGTGGAGAAATAATCATGTCCTCGAAGGATAAGGACTCACTTCTATTCTGACTGTTGAGACTGGAATCTACTACTGATTTGGAACTTGTATCTCTGAACCTATGGTGTAACATAAAAAGAAAGCACCATAGTGTAAATGCATCAGTACAATGAAATGTATTGAGTATACATATGAGGTAGGCTAATGCAAGGGTTAATATGTATGAATAATGCTAGCTGACTGTCTAACATGAATGTGAGAATGCATACATAAATACGTAACTGTAACTGACACTGTAATATGATGATTACTGAATCTGAATACTGATGACATGACATACTAATAACTAATAACTGATAGCATAAATAGTTTCATCTGAATGTAACTGATAACATGGGTGACTGCATCTGACAATTCTGAATTTGATGGAACTAAGTTCCATATCGTATTTGAGTTGACTGTATCTGATAATCCTAAATCTGAAGAAATTGTCTGAGTTTCATATTGTATCTGAGTTGACTGTGTCTGACAGTCCTAATTCTATAACATGAAACTGTAGGAAGTAGTTATCTAACTGACATGCCCCTGATATGCCATTATGGCTGAGTTGGGGTCCAATTTGTAACCCCAATTGGAAGGGTGTCAATACCGCGCCACTGGTAAGGACAAGTTGTGGCCAACCCTTATCTGATAGTGTCCCCAAAATAGATTGGTGGAGACCTTATCTGATAGTGCTTATCCACCTTATCAAAACTCATCGAATAGTGTTGATGTCTCAACCTATGCTGGCTACATAGTTCTGGAACGCAAGGATGACTTCTACGGATCACACCCTCATCTGATAGTGTCTGTCCCTGTCCTTGGGTTCACTCGGTGCTAATTCTAACTCCTATCTAAATGGACACTGAACATGATTACTGAACTGAACATGAGCTGACTTACTAAGTTCCATTGACTGATGAAATACTACTGATATCTTACAACTGACTGAGTCATGAGATCATAGAGATTTTTCCTAAGTCATAAGACTATTTGAAGTCTAAGGATTTATAGCTTGACTAAGAGTATCGTGAAAACATAACATGACTCTAGGTACACAGCTAATGTTTTGGTTATGAGTACCCCAGGACTCGATGGAAGGAAACTAACAAAGCATGACTTACTTGAATATATAATAATTATGATAATACATTTACTGAAGCATTTCATCAAACATGTGATAGGCATAAGCTTGTACGTACTTGGGGATTTCATGATATCATGCTAATTAGACACTTTCCCTTCATCTAGACATTCAACCAAACACATAGTAGGCATAGAATGTGTAAACAACATCATACAATAATTAACTGTTGTGATTCAATTCCAATTTAATCATTCAAGGGTTTAGTCCTAGGGTTTCATGAATCTATATCGAGACAAATCAACCCATATGGAATTTAACACTCATTCATGGAATACGATTCAATTACTCATTATCAACATGCACAAATGCAGCCCAATCATAAAATTCATAAGAAAATCCATAACTTGAATTTAGAAAATGGATTCTTGGGCTTCATGAACGAAAGGAGTCCATAAATGAATACTATGCAAACCTTTGTTCATGATTTCATAAAGATTGATGGTGAAACATTCTTGAATTTGAATCCCCAATAGAAACCCTAGCTTGTTCTTAAGAGAAACTTGAGAGAAAATTGTATATTTTGGGTGAAGAATGGCTAAATCACGTGTTATTGGGTTTTAATAGGGGTAGAAAATTAACCCTTTTAACCCTAGACGCATCATTTAATTTCAGTAAAATTTTTCAAAACTAAACCCCTGGCGTGATGCGGCACTATCGCATCATTTCACTTGAATTTGACAATTGGGAAATTGAGGGATGGCACAACGCCATCACGTTGCCCCTTCTGTTATGACTTGGAACTTTAGCACGATGTGGAGGAAATCGTGCTATGAGACTAGAAAAGGACAATTCTGAATTTGGGCCCTGGCACGATGCGCTATAATTGCAGACCCATACTGGAATTTTCAAAATGCCATTTCCTCTTATGGCGCAGTGAGCCACTGACTAATATGGAACCGTTTTATGATGGGAACTTAAAATAGTCGTAACTTCTGACTCGGTTATCGGATTTGGGCGAATCTTATATGGATGAAAAGCTTATTAAATTTCCCATATGACAAAAAGTGAATCTTGAAAATTCCTTATGGAATTATTATCATTCACTTCAGAAGATAATACTAGGCATTCTTAGGATGAAATTTGCTTGAAATCTTTAGGGTATTACAATATCTTCCCCTTGAGATCATTCATCCTCGAATGACACTGACTGAGAGGGGAAACAATAAGCTGAACATGAACTAAACATGAATAACTAGAACATGATCTCATGACTGACAAGTTGACTATAACATACTGAACATGCATATTTGATGCATGTGTAACTAATTCATAAATGCATGGCTGAATGTTCCAAAGAACTAAGTTTCTCACAATGAGAATACATTTATGATGCATAATTATATAACTGAGCTGATACATGAATACATGACTAAATATGTAATGGTACTTGATACCAAGTTTATACTGGAAACATGAACATGAAACTGAATACCAAGTTTGTGATGAACACTGATCATGAAACTGAGTAAGCTTAAGGAGAACTATTACCTTGATCTTGATCTGAGATGGCGAAGAAGAGGTGAGGATACTTGGTATGCATGTTTGCCTCTACTTCCCAAGTAGCTCCCTCAATGGACTGATTTTACCAAAGAACCTTAACTAGAGGGACTTCTTTGTTCCTCAATCTATGAGTCTGGTAGTCTAAGATTTTGACTAGAATCTCTTCATAAGGAGAGTATTCTGAACATCAATGCTCTGAATAGGGACTACTACTGGTGGGTCACCTATACACTTCTTGAGCAAAGATACATGGAAGACTGGATGAACTGAGGCTAAATCTAAAGGCAATTCGAGCTCATAAGCTACCTTGCTAAAACGACTGGGAATCTTAAAGGAACTGATATATCGGGGACTGAGCTTTCCCTTCTTGTCGAATCTCTTCACTCCCTTCATAGGATAGATCTTTAAATAGACATAGTCATCAATCTCAAACTCGAGATCTTTTCTATGAACATCTTCATAAGACTTCTGTCAGCTCTGAACAGCCCAGAGTCATTCTCTGATCAACTGGACTTTTTATAAGGCGTCGAATACTAAGTCAGGACCTATGACTAAGGCCTCACTAACTTCGAACCAACCAATTGGAGATCTACATCTCTTACCATAGAGAGCTTCGAATGGAGCCATCTAAATACTGGAATGATAGCTGTTGTTATATGCTAACTCAATCAAAGGTAAGTGGCCATCCCAACTTCCCTTGAAATTAATTACACACGCCCTTAGAATATCTTCTAACGTCTGAATAGTCCTTTCTGCTTGAATATCTGTCTAAGGATGAAAGGCTGTACTGAGATGAACTTAGGTGCCAGAACCCTTTTGGAATGCTTTCCATAAATGAGAGGTAAACTGGGTACCTCTGTCTGAGATAATAGACAATGGTATACTGTGTAATCTAACAAGCTCCTTGATGTAGATCTTGGTGTAATCCTTGGCCGACTAAGAGGTAAGAAATAGAAGAAAATGATCTGATTTTGTCATTCTATCTACAATGACCCAGACTAAATTATGCTGATGACGAGTTTAAGGCAAACCCGTCACGAAGTTCATGTTTAATACTTCCCACTTCCAAGTAGGAATATTGAACTCCTGTATGGACCCACTAGGCTTCTGAGGCTCTATCTTAACTTGTTGACATGTAGAGCACTTAGCCACAAACTCTAAAATGTCTCTCTTCATCCCACTCCACCAATAGATTTACCGCTAGTCGCGGTACATCTTTGTAGCCCCTGGATGAATAGAGTAGCACGCGTCATGCACTTCTGCAAGAATTCGCTGCCTTAAGTCATCTACACCTAGAACATAGAGACAACCCTGACAACGCAAAACACTATCTCCCCCTTGGGATAAAACCTCTACTTTTTAATACTGAACTGCCTTTTTCAACTTGACAAGGCTGGGATCTCTATCTTGTTTTTCTTTCACCTTAGAAACTAGAGATATTTCTGAAATACTCTGAATACATACACCACCCTCTGAAGAATCGACTAAGCGAATGCCTAGTCTGGCAAGCTGATGGACTTCTTGAGCTAACTTCTTCTTACTATACTCCACATGAGAAACACTACCCATGGATAGCCTACTGAGAGCGTCGGCCACTACGTTGGCCTCGCTCAGATGATAGAAGACACTCATGTCATAGTCTTTCAAGAGCTCTAACCACCTTCTCTAACGAAGATTGAGATCTTTTTGAGAAAAGACATACTAAAGACTCCTTTAATCTATGAAGACTTCTACATAAACACCATATAGATAATACCTCTAAACGTTTAATTCAAATACTACGGTTGTAACTCAAGATCAAGAGTAGGGTAATTCTTCTCATTGGGCCTAACCTGTTTGGAGGCGTAGGCTATGAACATACCATGCTGCATGAGGACACAACCCAAACCTACTCTGGATGCATCACAATACACTACAAACCCATCTAAACCATCTGGGAGAGCTAAGACTGGAGCTGAGGTGAGTCAAGTCTTCAACTCCTAAAAACTCTTCTCGCAAGGATCTGACCACTGAAACTTGACTTTCTTCTAAGTCAATCTGGACATAAGGGATGCAATAGAATAAAATCCCTCAACAAACCATCTGTAATAGCTAGCCAAACCCAAGAAACTACTAATATTTGATGGAGAGATAGGTCTGGGCCAGTTTCTTATTGCTTTATTCTTTTGAAGATCAACTCTAATTCCATCACCGGAAATGATGTGACTAAGGAATACCACTGACCTTAGCCAAAATTCACACTTACTGAACTTGGCGAATAACTGATGATCTTTGAGAGTTTGAAGTACTATTCTGAGATGGTTTGCATAATCGCACTCAGTGCTGGAATAGACCAGAATATCATCTATAAAGACTATGACGAACATGTCCAAGTACTACTTGAACACACAGTTCATCAAGTCCATGAAAGTTACTGGGGCATTGGTAAGACCAAATGACATGACTGAGAATTCAAAGTGACCATACCGAGTATGGAAAGCTATTTTTGGAATGTCACATTCTCTAACTCTAAGCTGATGATAGCCAAATCTGAAGTCTATCTTAGAGAAATAACTGGCACCCTAAAGTTGTTCAAATAGGTCATCGATTCTGGGAAGAAAATACTTGTTCTTGACCGTGACCTTATTGAGTTACCGGTAGTCTACACACATTTTGAGAGAACAGTCTTTCTTGTGCACGAATAATACTGGAGTGCCCCATGGGGAAACACTGGGCCTGATGAATCCCTTATCTAAGAGATCCTTCAATTGTTCTTTCAGTTCTCTGAGTTCTGCTGGTGCCATTCTGTATGGCGGAATAGATATAGGCTGAGTATTTAGAAGAAGATCAATGCTGAAGTCTATTTCCCTTTTGGAAGGAATTCCTAGAAGATCTTTGGGAAAGACATCTGAATATTCATTCACTACTAGGATTGATTCAAGGTTGGAAGTTTTGAAACTAGTGTCCTTAATTCAAACAAAATGATAGACACATCCTTTAGATAGCATTTTCCTTGAAAGAAGGTAGGAAATAAGCTGACCCCTGAAAGCGAATACACTACCCTTCCACTCAAGGATGAGTTTATTTGGAAAATGAAACTGGACTATTCTATTTTTGCAGTCGATTATGGCATAACAGGAATAAATCCAATCCATGCCGAGTATAACATAAAAATTAGTCATCCCTAATTCGACTAAGTCTGCTGAAGTGACTTTCTAAAATATCATAATCAGGCAGTTCCTGTATACCCGTCGGGCTATGATGGTTTTACCCACTAGGGTGAAGACTGAGAAGGGATCTAATAGAATTTTGGGACTAATTTTGAAATCAACTGCTATATAGGGAGTAACAAAAGACAAAGAAGCTCCTGGATATAGCAAAGCGTAAATATGCACATAAAAGATCTGTAATGTACCAGTAACTACATCAGGAGTATTTTCCTGATCATGTTGGGTCTGAAGAGTATACAGTCTATTTGGGCGTTGTTCGCTAGTAGCACTGGTGGTGGCACCCTGCTAATTCGGGAGATCGAATTGAGCTGAGGAGCGGAGATGACTCTGATAACCTGACTGAGGGTAGTCTCAAAATCTATGGCTTGGCTTTCCACATTCAAAACAAATACCACTGCCAGCTCTGTAAATACCCTAATGGTGCTTGCCATAAGTCTGGCAAAGAGGATAGGTGTGGGCACTGCTAACACTGCCCTGTGACTTGGAGCCTGGCGCTCTATCTTTGTTACCCTCCGTGAACTTAGGAACTAGAGAACTGGTTGAAAAAAGGAGATGGAACTGATGACTTAGGTCAAAACTAAGAACGGTTTCCTCCTTCTAACTTTGGATAAGCAAAGTTGAAACTAACTGTCTCGTTCTCTTATTCTGCTTCTCCCTCTTCTTAATCTTTTGCTTCTCTATCTGCTGAGCATAGGTCATAAGCCTTGCTAAAGTCATGTCACTATTTAGCATAGCAGAACTGCACTCATTAACAACACTATCATTCACCCCTGAAGCGAACTTACTCATCTTGGCTCTGTTGTCTGCAACCACATGAGGGGCATATCTGGCTAATTGAGTAAACTTAAGAGAATACTCTTTCACTGTCATATTGCCCTGCCTGAGGTTGATGAATTATAACACCTTAGCTTCCCTAAGCTCTAGGGGAAATAATCTATCAAGAAAAGCAGATGCAAACTCCTCCCACTCAACTGGCCCTGCATCATCTGCTCTCTTTGACTTTCACTACTTGAACCAAGTGTGAGCAACACCTGCAACTAATATGCATCTATCTCAGCACTCTCAACAGTAGTAACCCCCATGATGTCTGTCACATTCTGCACCTGATCTAGGAATTTCTGAGGGTCCTCATCTATCTTAGACCCGAGAAAGGATGAAGGATTCATTCGGGTGAAATCCTGAATCTTGGCTGCAGCTGAATTGGCCACTGGATTGGTTGGAATGACATCTAGTCATTCATTCTGAGCATTAACTGAGTTAGTAAGAGTAGTGAATGGATCTCGGATCTCTGGATGAGAAACATAATCGCCCAAAGGATCTTTGGGCTGGGGGCTGACTGATTTCCGTTTCTTCTTTTAGGAGGCATATTCTGTAGAAGAAAGGGAGCAACGGATTAGACTTTTCCTAAAACATCTTATAGCCTCATGTACATAAATATGACGCACAACACACCCATGTACAGGACTCTACTAAATACGACTTTTAGATTTCCTAGGACTCTATTGAATCTTAGGCTCTGATACCGAGTTTGTAACACCCCAATTTGCTGAACCGAAATGTTACATGGTGCTCATGACCCCGAAGGACCACAAGCTAACCTATCACTGATATCTATACCTATATACTGCATAAACATAAATTGAAAGGCCGTAAGGTTCAAAACTGAACATAATTAGAATAATATAACATCTGTGTGGGGTAATAGAATACCCCAAAAAAAGCTAAACATACTGAAGTATGAAACATGATAGTCTGCATCTCGTCTGAAAGCCTCTACTATCTGAATAATCTGAATAAGGAGTTGATGGTACATGTCCCCAACTAACTCCAACTAATAACTAATCAATGAAATAGTGGAGAAATAATCATGTCCTATTAGGATGAGGACTCACTTTTATTCTGACAGCTGAGACTGGAATCTACTGTTGATCTGGAACTCGTCTTTGAACCTATGGTGTAACATAAAAAGAAAGCACCGTAGCACAAATACGTCAGTACAAAGAAATATACTGAGTATACATCTGAGGTAGGCTAATGCAAAGGTTAA
The DNA here is from genome assembly GCA_030864225.1 of Capsicum baccatum var. pendulum. NCBI lineage: Eukaryota > Viridiplantae > Streptophyta > Magnoliopsida > Solanales > Solanaceae > Capsicum > Capsicum baccatum. Next base: position 111,243,021 of record CM061551.1, read on the forward strand.
CATGCATAAATAATGCTAGTTGACTGTCTAACAGGAATGCGAGAATGCATACATAAATACATAACTTTAACTAACACTGTGATATCGTAATTACTGAATCTGAATACTGATAACATAATATACTAATAACTGATAGCATAAATAATTTTATTTGAATGTAACTGATAACATGGCTGACTGTATCTGACAGTCCTGAATATGATGGAACTATTTGAGTTCCATACTGTATCTGAGTTGACTATATCTGACAGTCCTGAATCTGATGGAACTATCTAAGTTTCGTACTGTATCTGACAATCCTAATTCAATAACATAAAACTGTGGGAAGTATTTATCTCACTGGCATGACCCTAATATGCCATTATAGATGAGTTGGGGTCCAATCTATAACCCCAATTAGAAGGGTGTTAATACCGCGCCACTGGTAAGGACAAGCTGTGGGCGACGCTTATCTGATAGTGTCCCTAAAAGAGAATGGTAGGGCCCTTATCTGATAGGGATTATCCACTTCATCAACCCTCATCTGACACTGTTGATGTCTCAACCTATGCTGGCTACATAGTTCTGGAATGCAAGGATGACTTCTAAAGATCACACCCTCATCTGATAGTGTGTGTCCCCATTCTTGGGTTTACTCGATGATTATTCTTACTCCCATCTGAATGGACACTGAACATGATTTATTAAACTGAACATGATCTGAGTTACTAAGTTTCGTTGACTGGCGGAATACTACTGATATCTAACAACTGATTGAGTTATGAGATCATGGAGATTTTTCCTTAGTTATAAGACTATCTGAAGTCTAAGGATTCATAGCTTGACAGGGAGTATCATGAAAACATGACATGGCTCTAGGTACACAACTAATGTTTCAGGTACAAGTATCCCCAGGACCTGATGGAAGGAAACTGACATAGAATACATAATAATCATCATAATACATTTACTGAAGCATTTCATCAAATATGAGATAGGAATAAGATTGTACGTACATGGGTATTTCATGATATCATGCTAATTAGACACTTTTCCTTCATCTAGGTATTCAACCAAACACATAGTAGGCATATAATGTGTAAACAACATCATACAACAATTAACTGTCGTGATTCAATTCCAATTTAATCATTCAAGGGTTTAGTCATAGGGTTTCATGATTCTATCCCGATATTAATCAACCCATATAGAATTTAACACGCATTCATGGAATACAATTAAATTACTCATTATCAACATGAACAAAAACAGCCCAATCATGAAATTCATAAGAAAATCCATAACTTGAATTTAGAAAAGGGATTCTTGGTCTTCATGGACGAAAGGAGTCCATAAATGAACACTATGCATACCTTAGTTCGTGATTTCATGAAGATTGATAGTGAAACCTTCTTCAATTTGAATCCCCAATAGTAAACCCTAGCTTGTTCTTGAGAGAAAATAGTATATTTTGAGAGAAGAATGGCTAAATCACATGTTATTGGGTTTAAAGAGGGGTAGGAAATTGACCCTTTTAACCCTGGATGCGTCATTTAATTTCAGTAAATTTTTTTCGAACTGAACCACTGGCGCGACGCAGCGCTATCACACCATATCACTAGAATTTGACAATTGGAAAACTGAGGGATGGCGCGACACGGAGCCATCGCGTTGCCCCTTCTTTTGTGACTGGAACTTTGGCGCGACGTGGAGGAAATCGCGCTAAGACACTGGAAAAGGATAATTCAGAATTTGGGCCCTGGCGAAATGTGCCATAATCGCGGACCCATACTGGAATTTGCCAAATGTCATTTCCTCGCCACTGACTAATATGGAACTATTTTATGATGGGAACTTAAAATAGTCGTAACTTCTAACTCGGTTATCGAATTTAGGCGAATCTTATATCGATGAAAAGCTTATTGAATTTTCCTTATGACAAAAGTAAAAAATCTTGAAAATTCCTCATGGAATAATTATCATTCATTTTAGAAGGTAATACAAGGAATTCTTGGGATGAAATTTGCTAAAAATCTTTGGGGTATTACAACAAGCTAACCCATGACTGATATTTATACCTGAACATTACATAATATACTGTATAAATATGGAAATAGTAGGTTGAAACATGCCATAAGGTTCAAAACTGATAAACAACTGATAAAACCATAACTTAATAATATGGTACGACAATACCAAAACTGAAACAATGTCTAAAAATATCTAATCTGAAAACACTGTAGTCTGAAAGCCTCTAAATTGTCTGAATAAGGAGTTTATGGGATATGTCACCAACTAAATCCAACTACTAAAATAAACTAAGTAATTAAGAAATAAAGTAATGATCATGTCCTCGAAGGATGAAGACTCACTGCTAACTCTGATAGCTGAAACTGAAATGCTACTGATGCTTTGGAGCTCGTGCTTCTAAACCTATGGTATAAAAAACCATAGCGCAAATGTGTCAGTACGTTTGAATGTACTAGTATGCAAGTGAGGTAGGCTGAATACAGAGGGTTCAAATGCATTAACAATGCTAACTGACTGAATAACATAAACGTGAGAATACATGCATGAATAAGTGATTCTGACTGAATTCGCGATGGTACTGACTACTGAGTCTAATTACTAATAGAATGAGTCACTGATAACTGATATAACTGATACTGAGAGACTGTATCTGGCAGTCTAGGTTCTGATAAAACTAACTGAGTTTCCTACTATTTTGAGTTGACTGTATCTGACAGTCCTAAAATTCTGAAGAGCTATCTGAGTTCTATTACTAAGACTGAGTCTGAAACTGTAACTATGAGAAGTAGTCATCTAAATGGCATGACCCTAATAAGTTATTATATATAGCTGAGTTGGGGTCCAATTTGTAACCCTAATTAGAAGGGTGTCAATACCGCGCCACTGGTAAGGATAAGCTGTGAGTGACCCTTATCTGGCATTGTCCTCAAAAGAGAACGGTGGGACCCTCATCTAATAGTGTTTATCTACCTCATCAGTGTTGATGTCTCAACCTATGCTAGCTACATAGTTCTGAAACGCAAGGATTTCTTCTAAGGATCACACCCTCAACTGTCAGTGTGTGCCCTCATCCTTGTGTTCACTCGGTGCTAAATCCGACTTCCATCTGAATAGACACTGAACATGATTAACTGAACTAAACTAGACTGAGTTCATTGAGTTCCGTTGACTGACAGATACTACTGATATTACTAAAGTACTGGGCTTTCTGGGAATTTTTGGATTACTGAGTTTACTGAGTTTTCCTGAGTCACATAACTAACTGAATTCTACTGAATATGGTTTGACTGAGGATATCGTGAAAACATGACACTGGATCTAGGAACATAGCTAAATTATCGGGTATTAGATGCCCCCAGGACTCAATAGCATAATAGATAAATCGTGACACAAGCCTATAAGCCCAACAATGGCTATATACTCACAATTCATTCATTTAAAACATTTCAACGAACACTTGGGGTGTATCACTTGTACATGAATGGGGAATACATAATTGCATACTATATCGTGGCATTAATCCATTCTCATGGACAATTTATCAAACACTTTCACATAAACTAATCATGGCATGGTTTCTTCTCTTATTAGTTCACATAGGCAATTCATCAAGCACATAATGAACATAGTATATGTAGACAACATTGCACAATAAGTAAACATCATGATTCAATTCTAATTTCACAATTCAAGGGTTTAATCATGGGTTCACATGAATCTACTCATATAATAACTAATTCCACATAAAATTTATCACCAAACATGGATTAGAATTCAATCGGTCATTATCACTATGAACAAAAGCAAACCCAACATGGGATTCATAAAAATTAATATACTTGAACTTTGAAAAAGAGATTCTTGAGCTTCATGGGTGAAAGAGACCTATGAATCAACACTTGACATACCTTAATTGTAAGTTTCTTGAAGTTCTTGGTGAGATTCTCGGAATTGGCTTTGATTTCTTAAAAGTTAGGGTTTTGTTTCTTGGGAGAGAATATTCTTGATTTGGGGAAAAAGTGAGTAAATAATGATTTGAAATATTTTTAGGAATTAAATCCCGCACCTGAACGTGTTAAAACCTTGGGAAAAGACTAATTTATCCCTGGAAAAAATATTTAATTTTTGTCAAAATTTCCCGATTTGGAAGGCTGGCGCGATGCGGCGCTATCACGCTGTGTCTCTGGAATTTGACAACTGGGAAATTGGAAGATGGCGCGACGCGGAGCTATCGTGGAGATTCACTGAAAAAAGGACAATTGGGATTTAGGAGCCCTACGCGATACGTTGTAATCGCGGAGTCTTACTGGAAACTGACAAACGTCATTTTGTCTTATGGCGCAACGCGCCACTGGCTGAAATGACGATGTTTTACTACTTAAACTTTAAATCGCCATGACTTCTTACCTGATAATCGGATTTAGCAGAATTTGGTATCGATGGAAAACTTATTCAATTTCCCACACAACAAATAGACAAAATCTTGAAAAATTCACATATATAAAAGTGTATTCATCTATAAAGCATGTCTTTGACATCATCGGGACGAATTTAAGTTAGGTAGAAGTACGGAATATTACAGTATCTCCCTATTGGAAACATTTATCCTCGAATGAAACTAACTGAGATGGAAGAAATAATAGACCAAAGTACATACTGAACATGAACAATTGAAACATTATTTCATGATTGATATAACTAATAAGCTAAATGTATTATGCTGAATATGCATATCTGATGCATGACTAACAGATTTATGGTTGAATGACTGAATAACTGATAAGATGAGTTTCTCACCAAACTGAAATGCATATCTGATGCATGAATACATGACTGAACTAACACATGAATGCATGACTAACTATGCAATGGTAATTGATACCAAGTTTGTAATGGAATTCTAAACATGAACTTGACACCAAGTTGTAACTGAAATCTGAACATGAAACTGAAAGGCTTAAGAAAAGTTGTTACCTTGGGCTGAGTCTGAATTTAGCGGAGAAGAGGTGAGGGTACTTGGTATGCATATATGCTTCTACTTCCCAAGAAGCTCCCTCAACGGACTGACTTCGCCAAAGAACTTTGACTAGAGGGACTTCTTTGTTCCGCAGACTGCGAGTCTGGTAGTCAAGAATTTTGATCAAAATCTCCTCGAAAGAGAGGTTGTTCTGAATATCTATGCTCTGAATAGGGACTAAAACTGCTGGGTCAACTATGCACTTCTTAAGCAAAGTGACATGAAAATTCCACGTATATAAAAGTCTATTCATCTTTAAAGCATGTCTTTGACATCTTCGGGATGAATTTAAGCTAGGTAGAAGTACGGGGTATTACACACACAAACTCGGCCTCCAATCAGTAAAACTCCATCTAAATCAAGCAAGGCTTCCTTAGCCTAACCACTCAACACCTTATCTCGAATCAACCTCAATCCAACATCATCAAACTGATGAGTTCGAATTTACTCTATCAAAGAAGATCTAGCTTCCACAAATGCCAAAACATGCCCAGGTGTTGAAATATCAAGTCTAACCATTTGGTTAGCTAAATACTGAACCTCTAAGTCCAAAGGCCTCTCCTAGGTCAAAAGATACGCCAAGCTACCCATGCTAGCTGACTTTCGGCTCAAGGCTTCCATAACCATATTAGCCTTGCCCGAATGGTAGAGAATAGTCAAATCATAATCCTTAAGCAGCTCAAGCCAACGACGCTTCCTCATATTAAGATCTCGCTAAGTAATGAAGTACTGAAGGCTAGGATGATCTGAGAAAATCTCACAGTGAAATCCATACAAGTAGTGCCTCTACAACTTCAAGGTAAATACAACTGCGCACAACTTTAAATCATGGGTAGGATAATTTCTCTCATAAGTCTTTAACTGATGAGACATATACGTAATTACCTTGCCCTAATGCATCAACACAGCACGTAACCTAACACCTGAAGCATCACAAAAGACAATAAATCCCATGCCCTCCTTAGGCAAAGCTAATATAGGAGCTAAAGTAAATAAATCCTTAAGCTTTTGGAAGCTCGCCTCACAAGCATCAGACCACTAGAAGGAAATCTTCTTCTGATTCAACTTAGTCAATGGAGCTGCAATGGATGAAAAACCCTCAACAAAACGTCGCTAATAACCTGCCAAGACAACAAACTCTGAATCTCGGTGGGCGAAGTAGGTCTAGCCCAATCATGAACCTTTGTAACCTTGGATGGATCAACCATAATACCTTTCTTTGTCACCACATGATCCAAGAAAGAAACACACTCAAACCAAAATTCTCACTTAGAGAACTTCACGTACAACTTCTGATACCTCAATCTCTGATGCACAATCCATAAATGATCCTCATACTCCACCTCACTCTTGGAATATACCAAGATATCAACTATAAATACAAAACCAAAGAAGTTGAGATACAGTCGTGTAACGCCCTGTAAAAGTCATGCATGTATTAGACTGTAATTTCTGAGCTTTAGACTTAAGTTTTAAATTCTTGTAAGTGTTGAAATGACTTAGACTCATTCTTAGCTCGCAACCTTCGGGATACAACTTCTCAACCTTTCTGACCTTCATTTTTGGATTTTTTTGTTGCGTTACGATGGGACAAGGTTGTAGTACGTCTCGGAGAAAAATTCAGAATTTTTGGACGAGCCTAAGGCCTCGTTTGGATTTCGATCCAGTGGCAGCGCGCGATTAGCCCGCGCCGCCTGCTGGATCGCGCCCGGCCAAAATGTTCAACCCATCTGGATTTTAATGGCATTTCCATAAATACTCATTCTCCTATCAACTTAAACACGGGATTAAATCCCTAAAGAGCCAAAATGTCATTATATTCTTCAAATTTGCTCAAGAACTCTCCCTAGGGTTTCAACATTAAAACCCAAGCAACTCAAGATTTAACCGCGGGTTCGCGAAACAAATTACAGATTTGGAATCCTCTCGACGTAGGCTTTGATAGACACCCAAAATTCATGGAGAACAAGGTATGCAGGGTTTTCCTAAATTCTCATGGGCATAGAAAAATCATGTTTTAGAATGGGGTTTTAAATTATGTATATATATTTATGTATAAGATGTTTTAACATCATTGTTTTGGTCTTTTGACCATTTCCAAAGCGATTTGACAGTTTATATACATATATGAATGAATGTGTTTCAATTTTGAATACATGAACTTGCTAAAGACATTTGACCACCAGGTGTTTGATGGAATTTCTGTATGAATTGAGCTTTAAGTTTTGGAATATGAAATCCTTTACATCAGTTACATGTTTTGGTGGTCTAAACTATGTTTTGAATGAAAGCTCTTGCTTAATACATTATGGCTCAGAAAGATCATGACTTGCAATTTCTTGGTATGACGATACCAATTCAGACTAATGCCATATCAGACTCAGACTAACAAACATTTCGGACTTTAATGATTTTAGACATTCAGAATATTTCATGTACAAAAAAGGTTAAACATGGGCATACAGAGATGTTAGGTGGTTCCCCGAAGAGGGCTTGAGTTCAAGTGACTCATTGCCTAAAACCGTGGTTTGCCGACCCGAGTATACTATTATGCGCTGACTTAAATGTCCTGTGGCGTATCAGACTCAGACACTCAACCCTTGCAGCACACTTGGGTTGGGGGCTTCCCCGCCGAGTCAATGGCGGATTCCATACAGCCCGTGGAATATCAGACTTTTAGGGGAATACCACCTAACTCAGAAGTAAAACACAGATCATGATTTGAAATGAACAGACGGGTTACATGTTTTCAGAAAGTGCCCATGTATTTTTTCAGAAACAGTTTTATACATGATGTCTTGATGAAAAATTGCTTTCACTTAATATATATATATATATATATATATATATGTACGTATGTTCCACTATACTATTTTTGGATTGCTTCGCGTGCCAGTACTTTTGTGCTGACCCCCCTCCTTCCAGGTTCTGAGGCACAGTCTAGGGGTCCAGCTACTCAATAGACATTCTCGGATTTGCAGACTTGATCTCACAGTGGTGAGCCTTCTATCATTCGAAAGGCCTAATTATGTCAGACATTATCTTATTTATTATGTTTTTTTTGGTTTACTGGGGGCCTTTTCCCAATTTCTTTTCATACAGATGTTTGTGTTCTTAGTAGAGATTTCACAGACTGATGTTAGATAGTATTATTCAGAAATTATTGCAGAACTTGACCATGTTTTTCGTACTCAGTTTCAATTTCGCATTTTATTATGATTATGAATGTTGTGCATGATAACCATATAGAGAATGGGTGTTTCGGGCCTTCATGGTTTGGGATACTCATAACGGCTAGGGCCTAGGCTCGGGTCGTGACAAACTTGGTATCAAAGCACAGTTTATGGTCCCGGGGTGTCTGCGAAATCGCGTCGAGTAGAGTTCTGTTTGTGGGTGTGTAACGCACCACACTTATAAATAGGAGGCTACTAGGCATTTAGGAATATTCCCTTCTTTGTGATTTAGTTCGTGCTTTAGAGTCTAAACTGTCCCCTAATCAATGATCTCTTGTATTTCAGAAACACGACTATGCCTCCCCGTCACAACATCGATCAGAGTACTCAGGCAGATGTCGTCCATCCCACCCATGGGATACGAACCCGTAATAGAGCTTCCACACCAGAACCTGTCCCTACTCTGGGTGTCCCTCCAGTCCCAACCAGTCCACCTCGGGCTCCGCGGACTAATGTCAATCGTCCACCAACTGCTCAGAGAGATATCTCAAATGCAGAGTTCAGACGGTCTATCTATATGCTGACCCAGCTGGTAGCTAACCAGGCTCAAAGATCGGAAGATGTTGGGTCTGTATCCGTTACGTTTGAGGCTACTAGAGTCGGGCATTTCATGAAGATGAATTCACCTAAGTTCACTGGTATAAAGGTGGAGGAAGATCCACAGGAGTTCGTGGATGAGATGGAGAAGATCTTTAAGGTAATGTATGTAGATGCGATTGAAGGAGTGGAATTGGCAACTTATCAGCTTAAGGATGTTGCAAATCAGTGGTATGCAGACTGGGAAGATGCAGAAGGTGAGAGTGCTGAGCCTGCAGTTTGGGGTGAGTTTGTAGAAGCTTTCCTTGACAGATTCTTTCCTCTGGAGTTGAGGGAGGCCAAAGCAGAAGTGTTCATGAATCTGAAGCAGGGCAGTATGAGTGTACAGGAGTACACTTTGACGTTTAATCAACTAGCCCTCTATGCACCAGAATTGACTAGCAATATGAGAGCCCGGATGAGGAAATTTGCATCCGGCCTTGCTGATAACCTGGTACTTGAGTGCCAGGGGGCAATGTTGAATAGGGAGTTAGACTTTGATAGACTGACAGTCCACATGTAGCAGGTGAAAGAGAAGAAGAGAAAGATCGCTGAATCTAGAGAGAAGGATAGACAGGCCAAGAGAGTCAAATCTATGGACAAGCACCAGAGTTAGCCACAGAGTGGCAACTGAGGAAATAGGTGGTTGAAGAAGATGAGGTTTTGGAATAATACATAGTTAGCAGCCAGCGCCCCAGCGCCCAGACCCCCTGCAGACAAACAGACTCAGAGCTTTCAGACTCCTCATGGATCTAGAGCACCAGATATTCAGTCGCAGGGTAATATGGCTCAGCAGCACCGCACTTACCCACGATGTGAAAAGTGTGGTAGGAATCATCCAGGGAAATGCCAGTTGGGCATACTAGTATGTTATTCATGTGGTCAGTCAGGCCACTTTTAGAGGGACTGCCCATTTTCTAGGAGGAGTGCTGGTGGTGCAAAGTTTCAAGGCAATTCCACAGCGCCACCCCCATCTCAGAAGGGCGCCACATCAGCTGCTGGGAACAGTCGCAACCGGTTATATGCCTTAACCAACCTCCAGGAGGCGGAAGCTTCCCCAGATGTTGTTATCGGTACGTTACAAATCTTTTCCCGTGATGTCTGTGTGTTACTTGATCCCGGATCTACCTTATCCTATGTGACCCCTTATGTGGCTGTTGGTTTTGGGTTTGAACCCAGTGTGATTTCTGAACCCTTTTCTGTTTCTACCCCTATGGGGGATTCTGTTGTTGCTAGAAGGGTATATAGGGGTTGTGTGGTGACTGTTGGTAGTTGGGATACGGTGGCAGACCTTATAGAGTTGGACATGGTTGCATTTGATGCTATCTTAGGGATGGATTGGCTCCATTCATGCTATGCCATATTGGATTGTAGGACCCGTAGAGTTACCTTTTCTTTCCCGAATGAACCAATGATAGAATGGGAGAGACATTCTTTAGCACCCAAAGGGCACTTTATATCTTACCTCAGAGCCCGAAAACTCATTTCTAAGGGTTGCTTGTATCACCTTATTCGAGCCAAGGACTCTAAAGTTGAAAATCCTCCACTTCAGTCTGTCCCTGTGGTGAATGAATTTCCAGAAGCCTTTCCCGAAGATCTCCCAGGGATACCCCCTGATAGGGAGATAGAGTTTGGTATTGATGTGTTGCCAGATACCCGTCCCATTTCTATTCCGCCATATAGAATGGCTCCCACAGAGCTAAAAGAGTTGAAAGAGCAGCTAGCAGACCTCCTAGATAAGGGATTTATATGCCCGAGTGTATCTCCTTGGGGTGCACCTGTACTTTTCGTGCGTAAGAAAGATAGTTCCCTTCGTATGTGCATAGATTACCGTCAGTTGAATAAGGTCACAATTAAAAACAAATATCCTCTTCCTAGGATTGATGATCTCTTTGACCAGCTTCAGGGTGCTAGATGTTTTTCAAAAATAGACCTTCGTTCGGGCTATCATCAGTTGAAATTTAGGGAGTCAGACATTCCAAAAACAGCTTTTCGAACCCGATATGGTCACTATAAGTTTCTTGTCATGTCCTTCGGGTTAACTAATGCCCCTGCAGCCTTCATGGATCTTATGAACAGAGTTTTTCGTCAGTTTCTTGACTCGTTTGTCATTGTATTTATTGATGATATTCTGATTTATTCTAAGAGTAAGGAGGATCATGCCGATCACCTCCGAATCATTCTTCAGACCCTTAAGGATCATCGGTTGTATGCCAAATTTTCCAAGTGTGAGTTTTGGTTAGATGCTATTACCTTCTTAGGGCATATTGTGTCCAGTGACGGGATTAGAGTGGACCCCCAGAAAGTTAAGGCAGTGAGAAAATGGCCCAGACCCACGACTCCAACCAATATTCGGAGCTTCTTGGGTTTGGCAAGTTATTACAGAAGGTTCGTAGAGATTTTTTCATCCATAGAGGCCCCACTCACTAAACTGACTCAGAAAAAGTTAAAGTTTGTGTGGTCTGATCTATGTAAAAATAGTTTTGAGAAGTTGAAAGACAGACTGACCACTGCACCTGTTTTGACTCTTCTCGAGGGTGTTGATGGTTTTGTGGTTTACTGTGATGCATCCCGTGTGGAACTTGGCTGCGATTTGATGCAACATGGTAAGGTGGTAGCTTATGCATCTAGGCAATTGAAGGTGCACGAGCGGAACAACCCTACTCATGATTTGGAGTTAGCGACTGTGGTGTTTGCCCTTAAGATTTGGCGGCACTACTTATACGGTGTTCATGTTGATATCTTCACTGATCACAAGAGTCTGCAGTATGTTTTCTCGCATAAAGAATTGAATCTCAGGCAGAGGCGGTGGTTGGAACTTCTAAAAGACTATGATATGAGCCTGCATTACCATCCGGGCAAGGTAAATGTTGTAGCCGATGCCCTCAGTAGGTTGTCTATGGGCAGCCTTTCTCATGTAGAAGAAGAAAAAAAAGAGATGGTGAAGTATATTCACCGCCTTGCGAATCTGGGAGTGCGACTGTTAGATTCTGAAGATGGAGGGGTGATTGTTCATGAGTTAGCTAAGTCATCCCTTTGTGCTGAAGTGAAGGAGAAGCAGGTTGAAGATTCCATCTTGATGCAAATCAAAAAAGATGTGGGTCAATAGAAGGTGATGTCTTTTGAAATTGGTGGTGATAGCATTCTGAGGTTTCAGGGTAGATTATGTGTTCCGAATGTCGACGGGCTTCGAGAAAGAATTCTTGATGAAGCTCACACCTCGAGGTATGTTGTTCATCCTGGTTCTACTAAGATATACCATGATTTGAAATCTATGTTTTGGTGGAATAATATGAAGCGATATGTGGCTAACTTTGTTTCTAAGTGCTTGAATTTCCAACAAGTGAAAGTAGAACATTTGAGGCCAGGAGGTACTTCCCAAGAAATAGCGTTGCCCTTGTGGAAGTGGGAAATGATCAATATGGACTTTATTACAGGATTTCCGAAGTCCCGAAATCAGTATGACTCTACATGGGTGATTGTAGATAGGCTGACCAAGTCAGCTCACTTTCTGCCTGTCAGGACTAACTATTCGGGGGAAGATTATGCCAAGCTGTTCATTGCAGAAATTGTCCGTTTGCATGGAGCGCCTGTCTCCATTATATCCGACCGAGGTACGCAGTTTTCTTCTCAGTTTCGGAGATCATTTCAGAAAGGTTTAGGTACCCAGGTAAACTTAAGTACAACATTCCACCCTCAGACTGATGGGCAAGCTGAACGCACCATCCAGACCCTGGAGGACATGTTGAGGGCATGTGTGATTGACTTTAAAGGTTGTTGGGTTGATCACTTGCCACTGATAGAGTTTGCCTATAACAACAGTTTCCACTCTAGTATTAATATGGCACCTTTTGAGGCATTGTATGGTAGGAGATGTAGGTCTCCAATAGGCTGGTATGAAGTAGGTGAGATGCAGATGTATGGGCCCGATCTTTTTCATCAGGCAATGGAGGATGTGAAACTCATTAGGGAACGACTTAAGACAGCTCAGAGTCGTCAGAAATCCTATGCCGACGTCAGAAGAAGAGAGTTAGAGTTTGAGATTAGAGATTGGGTTTTCCTCAAAGTTTCTCCCATGAAGGGAGTTATGCATTTCGGGAAGACGGGTAAGCTAAGTCCTCACTATATAGGCCCGTATCAGATTGTAAGAAGAATAGGTGGAGTTGTGTATGAATTAGAATTGCCTGCAAGTTTGGGTTCTGTTCATCCAGTATTCCACATATCCATGTTGAAGAAGTACATCGGAGATCAGTCTTTGGTGGTGCCCATTGATGAGATCAAGGTGGGCGATTCCTTGTCTTACGAGGAAGAGCCCGTGGAAATCCTAGATCGACAAGTGAGAAAATTGAGGAGTAAAGAGATAGTCTCAGTTAAAGTGTTATGGCGAAATCAGAAGGTTGAAGAAGCAACTTGGGAGTCGGAGCATGACATGAAAGTGAGATACCCAAGCCTATTTGAACCAGCAAATAACGAATTGGAAGGTACACTTCTTGCTTTATGTTTCCTTCTATGTGTGAATCTGCTTGAAAATCGTGCGTGACTGTTCCCGCGTCATCATTCGAGGACGAATGATCCCAAGGGGGGGGTAATGTAACGCCCCGTAAAAGTCATGCATGTATTAGACTGTAATTTCTGAGCTTTAGACTTAAGTTTTAAATTCTTCTAAGTGTTGAAATGACTTAGACTCATTCTTAGCTGGTAACCTTCGGGATACAACTTCTCGAACTTCCCGACCTTTATTTTTGGATTTTTTTCTTGCGTTACGATGGGGCAAGGTTGTAGTACATCTCGGAGAAAAATTCAGAATTTTTGGACGAGCCTAAGGCCTCGTTTGCATTTTGATCCAATGGCAGCGCGCGATTAGCCCGCGCCGCTTGCTGGATCGCGCCCGTCCAAAATGTTCAGCCCATCCGGATTTTAATGGCATTTCCGTAAATACTCATTCTCCTATCAACTTAAACACGGGATTAAATCCCTAAAGAGCCAAAATATCATTATATTCTTCAAATTTGCTCAAGAACTCTCCCTAGGGTTTCAACATTAAAACCCAAGCAACTCAAGATTTAACCGCGGGTTCGCGAAACAAATTACAGATTAGGAATCCTCTCGACGTAGGCTTCGATAGACACCTAAAATTCGTGGAGAACAAGGTACGCGGGGTTTTTCCTAAATTCTCATGGGCATAGAAAAATCATGTTTTAGAATGGGGTTTTAAATTATGTATATATATTTATGTATAAGATGTTTTAACATCATTGTTTTGGTCTTTTGACCATTTCCAAAGCGATTTGACAGTTTATATACATATATGAATGAATGGGTTTCAATTTTGAATACATGAACTCACTAAAGACATTTGACCACCAGGTGTTTGCTGGAATTTCTGCATGAATTGAACTTTAAGTTTCGGAATATGAAATCCTTTACATCAGTTACATGTTTTGGTGGTCTAAACTATGTTTTGAATGAAAGCTCTTGCTTAATACATTATGGCTCAGAAAGATCATGACTTGCAATTTCTTGGTATGACGATACCAATTCAGACTAATGCCATATCAGACTCAGACTAACAAACATTTCAGACTTTCATGATTTTAGACATTCAGAATGTTTCATGTACAGAAAAGGTTAAAAATGGGCATACAGAGATGTTAGGTGGTTCCCCGAAGAGGGCTTGAGTTCAAGCGACTCATTGCCTAAAATCGTGGTTTGCCGACCCGGGTATACTATTATGCGCTAACTTAAATGTCCTGTGGCGTATCAGACTCAGACACTCCAACCCTTGCGGCACACTTGGGTTGGGGGCTTCCCCGCTGAGTCAATGGCGGATTCCATACATCCCGTGGAATATCAGACTTGTAGGGGAATACCACCTAACTCAAAAGTAAAACACAGATCATGATTTGAAATGAACAGACGGGTTACATGTTTTCAGAAAGTGCCCACGTATTTTTTCAGAAACAGTTTTATACATGATGTCTTGATGAAAAATTGCTTTCACTTAATATATATATATATATATATATATATATATATATATATATATATATATATATATATATATATATATATATATATATATATATATATATATATATATGTATGTATGTTCCATTATACTATTTTTGGATTGCTTCGCGTGTCAGTACTTTTGTGCTGAGCCCCCCTCCTTCCAGGTTCTGAGGCACAGTCTAGGGGTCCAGCTACCCAGTAGACATTCTCGGATTTGCAGACTTGATCTCACAGTGGTGAGCCTTCTATCATTCGGAAGGCCTAATTATGTCAGACATTATCTTATTTATTATGTTTTTTTTGGTTTACTGGTGGCCTTGTCCCAGTTTCTTTTCAGACAGATGTTTGTGTTCTTAGTAGAGATTTCGCAGACTGATGTCAGATAGTATTATTCAGAAATTGTTGCAGAACTTGACCATGTTTTTCGTACTCAGTTTCAATTCCGCATTTTATTATAATTACGAATGTTGTGCGTGATAACCATATAGAGAATGGGTGTTCCGGGCCTTCATGGTTCGGGATACTCGTCACGGCTAGGGCCTAGGCTCGGGTCGTGATAAGTCGAAAGACCCGGTTCATTAACTCCATGAACGCGGCAGGGGCATTGGTCAACCTAAAAGACATGACCAAGAACTAATAATGAGCATATCGAGTCTGAAAAGAAATCTTCAGAATTTTCAAAGCTCTAATCCTGAATTGGTGATAATCAAACCTCAAATAAATCTGTAAAAAAATTACAACACCTGAAGCTGATCAAACAAATCATCAATGTAAAGAGTATGACACTTATTCTTAACTGTCACCTTATTCAACTGCTGATAATCAATACATGACCCATCTTTTTTCTTCACAAACAAGACAAGTGCACCTCAAGGTAAAATACTAGGTCAAATAAATCCCTTATCCAATAACTCTTACAACTGATCCTTCAGTTCTTTCAACTCTGTTGGGGCCATCCTATAAGAAAGAATAGAAATAGTCTTGGTGCCTGGCTCAACATCAATACTAAAATCAATATCTCAATCCGGAGGCATACCAGGCAAATTCCTTGGGAATACATCTATAAACTCACGGACAACATGGACAAAATTCAAGAAAGGAGGCGAAACAACACTGGTATCATGAATATGGGACAAGTAAGATAAACATCCCCTCTCAACCAATTTACGAGCTTGAACATAAAATATGACCCTCTTAAGACCTGAATTAATTATACCCTTCCAAGCTATCCTTGGCACACCCAGGGAAACTAAAGTCACAGTCTTAGCAAAATAATCTAAGACATCATGATAAGAAGCCAACCAATTCATGCCTAAAATAACTTCAAAATCGACCATATCTAATACAAGCAAATCTACCAAAGTCTCACGCTTGACAAAAGTCACAACACAAGATCGATGTGCTTGATCCACCACTAAAGAATCACCTATCGGGGTAGATACACCAAAAGATATGTCAAGAGGCTAACAAACATATTCAGAACCCAAAGTAAAATACACAGACACATAGGATAAAGTCAGTCTGAGATAAAATAATACAGATCCAGGTCTGAAATAAATGGGGATAATACCTATAATTACAGCATTATAAGCCTCTGCCTCAGGTCTGGCTGGTATAGCATAACACTGACCACGACCACAAACTGCTTAAGTGGACCCATGGCCACCACCACAAGCTCCACTACCTCTGTACCTTGCACCTCTGGTAGCACCCCTACCCTCACAGCTGAAATAAGAGTAGCTCAAAATATATGGCAAGGACAGTCCTTAGCCACATGGCCAGTCTTATAAGGCACATAGCAACCTCTATGACTAGTCTCAGTAGGAGAAGGCACAACTAGGCCCAAACAGCTACCCTGAACTGTTGAACTAGAAGGTCCAACACCTGAACTCTATAAGGCCACCTGCACTGGCCAACACTATCTATGAGAACTATTAAAATCTCTACCATGGAGAGAATAACCTTTGAACACATAAAAATAACACACCTTCTTGGTGCGACCCTAAGATACTTGAAGAATACCCTCTGTCCTCTTATCACGATCCGTAATACTCTGAAAAAAAAGCGCTAAGCACAACCATCTGAGATATATCCAACTAAAGGAAGACATCTAAACCTTTCACAAACTTTTGAGTCTTCTCAGACTTGATGGAAATACTATTGTAGGAATATCTGGATAGGGCTGGGAAATATGCATCATACTCAGCAACTATCATGGAGCCTTTCTCTAAATGATCCGACTCATTCCGCATCTAATTCCTCAAACTGTAAGGCATGAATCTCTCTAAAAAGGCATCAGTAAATTGATCCCATGACAACTCAGGAGCATCAATAGGCCTGCAATCGACAAAGAATCTTCACCAATCTCTCACAACATCTCTTAACTGATAGTAGTATAAGCCAAACCATTCGCACAGAAAGAGTGAAACACAACTTAGAACACAAGGTATGAAAGAACTTCACACGATAAAGAATGAAATGAGGGAAGTTTCCTATAGACGTCCTATATCATTTCGAAGATAGATATGAACATATAAATACCGATCTGTGAACTCTATTAGACATCCTGTTCTTACACCGTTGAAACCAATAAAACCTGGATACTCCAATACCAATTTGTCATGACCTAAAAATAAGGGTTATGATGGCATTTACCCAAACTGATATAAAAATATGAAAAGACAGAAATATCCCAAGATAAGGCTTCTAAAACGAAGTCAAACCATAGATGTAATCATAACAATGCAGAAAGAACTTATCCAAAATATCAATCATTCCCAAAAGTAGATGTCAATTGTGTAAGAACTACTAATATAATCCAAGAGTCAAATACATCAAAAAAATAACCACAAAGGAATAATATCTGTCTCCAAATACTAATAAAGACATAACTACTATAGAAAGATAGAGGTAAAGTTCAGACACATGAATGACCAACCGCTACCTTGGAAGCTCCAACAATCGATTAAGTCAATCAAGCTAAGACACACTCAAGCTAGGACCTATATCGAAAGGGTGTAGTAGGCATGAGAACGGTCTACTTGTACTCAGTAGGTATCATAGGCCGACCAAACTATAATACCCTGAGTTTTCATATCATAAACCTCTCATCTTTTTCTCACGAAATAAGATCCAGGATAAAGTAATGGTTACTCATTAGTTGGCGCTCTCGTTTCTATCTCATCCATATAGCTATTTTCTTGAGAATGCATGCACTAGTAGATCAGTTCAGTAGCTCATTAGGTTTAAGATTCAGTTATCCAGTTTATTTCAGTTGTATATGATAGCTTATAACCTTAGATTCCTCAGTATTTTCATTTAATTATCCACATTCACGGATGAATTTTCCCAAGGGAGAGATATTATAACACCCCATGTTTTTCCTAGCTTAAAATTCATTCCTACAATGTTAAGAGTGGGCTTTAAAAATGAATAACCTTTATTTCATCTGGAATTTTCCATATTTAGTCCTTCCACTATGTGGTAAATTGAATAAGCTTTCCATATATATCAAATTTTCCCAAATTCTACACTCAGTGAAGAAGTTAGAGCATTTTAATAATGCAGTGTCTCACATGGGCACTCACCACGTTGCAATGGATGCCAAAATGGCAATCGTCACATTTCAGTGGACCTTCGCAATATTGACGCATCGTGGAGAAGTCTAAATTCCCAATTGTCAATTGCTAGTGGCGCAATGAGATAGCACTGCATCGCTCCAGAGTGCAAATTCACACTCGTCATTTTCCAGTAGCTTAACACGATTTTACCGTATCACGGTGAAGGTGTAATTGCCATATCCATAATTCAAATTCTCATGTCATAACTTTAATCCAAAGTATGTGAGGTTCTTATTAGGTGAATAATATTCATAGAAGTCACTTAGAGCCAAGTGGAGCTAAGAACATTAGATTCATTCAAAGTTTGGTGTCCAATTCTACAGGGGTCAACTTTGAAAGTGTATAAATTTTGATGTATGTAGAATATTTCATCTCAAGACCCACAAAATTGCATATAATTGAATTATTTTTCCAACGATACCAATTTTCCCTAAACCCAATATCCGAGCGAAAAGTTATAGCCATTTTAGTGTGAGGTAGTAAGCTGCCGTGATGGTACCGTGTCGCAGCAAAGGGCAAAATTGGAATGCGGGTGATGAATTTATGCTTTAAATTAATGAGGGACAATGGGGTCTTTTGACCCCTCAACCCAGGTCATAATATAGAAATGTATAGCAGTCATTGGGGAATTATTTTGCCTCCATTGTCCTACTTTACTCCCAAGAACAAACCCTAACCAATTCTCTTCAAGATTCATCCATTCCATCACCTTCTATTCAAGAAAACAATTAATAATTAAGCTTTCTATTCCAAGTTCAAGAAAATCACTCAAGAATATTCCCAAGAACAACAATTTGAGTTTTCTTTTTCAAGAAACAATATTCAAGAACACAAATAGGAATTCAAGTCAACTTATTCATCAATTCTCTTTCAAAAGAGAACCCTAAAGCTCAAACTTACTCTCTAAGAAATCTAATTTTTCCTCATCAATTCTCAAAGATAGTTCAAGATTAAGAATTTTCAATTCAAGAACTCCAAGTACTCATCTTCAAAAGCATCATAGGAATCCAAGATTCAAGTTTTCTCATCTAAGATCATCAATTAAGGTATGTGGGGTTATGCACAAGGACAATCTTTTTGTCCTTGTGCCCAAAACTATCTTTTTAAGTTAAATGCACATGATTTGCAATTAGGGTTCATACCCAATTTTTATTATTTGAAGATTATGAGATTTCAAGTGATTGAATGTTGAATTGCATGACTATTTTTATATAATTATTTGTCTAATGCAATTTTTCAGATTTTTCCAATTGAGTTTAAGCATGATATTGAGATTCTTGATTTTATTATTTTGATATTGTTGAAGTATTTTCAAGAAGCATATTCAGCATGATGTTTTTCTATGATTTTTACATGAGTTTTGAAGCATGGGTCATTAAGCCCTAATGAGAATTATTATTTCAAGATTGATTGTGATATGAGCACTTTATGACTAGATTCTTTTTAGATTATTGATAAAGATTTGACCTTTTGGTCTGAGAATAAATATGAAATCCACTTTACAGATTCAGATTACAGATTTAGCTTTACAGAATTACAGTTGATTTTCATTATAAACCATTAGACTATTTTAAAAGTGCATTTTCATCAGAATAAGCATATAGATATTGTTTTGGGAGTAGTATTTAGCATCGATATGGGTACGTTACTACGGTTTCATATCCCAGAACTACGTGTCAACATAGGATTTAGATTATTCCCACTTCTACGTGGATGATAGATATGTGATCACCCAGATAGGTTATACTCCCTAAAAAGAGTATGACTCTTCTCCCCAATGTGAGGATGTTCCTCCTTAGGAGGACAAAGACGTTGGACTCCATGAATGCTCGCATAGTTTATGTTGGTTAGAAGAACCTCCCTAAGATAAAGTATTTTTCATATTTTAGAAACTGAGTGTAAAGGCTCACAAACTTACTTAGATATTACTTCACTTAAGATTTTAGTTACAGAATTACAGGTTTTAGTTTTCAGACATAAAAGGTAAACCCTTTTCCACTTAGCCTATATGATTTGAGAATAGAACAGAAATAAAGATTTTATAACTAAATGTTATGACTCACTAGATTTATAAAGTATGGTTTTCTTCTTATAACTTTAGATTTTAGTATTTCAAACACTCCAGCTTACGTGGGTCATTTACATTTAGCATGCATTATTTTTTTACAAATTATAATGATTGATATTATATTTTACTTATGCATTCACCCCCATATACTGAGTACATCCTCAAAGTACTGATTAATGTATATGTCTATGTGCTACATTGTGTCATAATATAGGTACGAATTGTAGAACACATACCCTATTCAGACAGTTTGCAGATTCCAGCCAGCAGATGATGAGTCCTCCTACTCCAGGGACTTAAGTTAGATATTATTTATGTACTTTACTTTCATACTCATAATTATTGATTTGTGATAGTTGGAGTCGCTCCCCAGCTATCTATGGCCAATAAATAGAGGCTTCACAGATGTCGGTTCAAGTATGTCTTATAATTTCAGTCCTTCTTTTCAGACTTTATCAAAATGTAAAATTGTATCAGTATTATATTTTCACAGATTCCATCATTATTATGTTTCCGTACAATAAACTCAGTTGTTTTATACATATTTTATCAGTTGCTTATCAGTATGCCAGTTCATGTGTTAGCTTAGGATCACTTGTGGTCCTAAGCACCGTGTGACATCTCGGAATAGATTTTTGGGGCAAAATGCTTCAACTTTAATATTCTCAAACTCAGTTCTATGATCAAATTTGAATTCGACTATTTTGCAATTCAGTTTTATCTGAATTTGCTTTGGAAAGACCACCAATACTTCATAAATTTCATCCTTAGTTCTCAGGAACATAGTCCAAGTGAATCTAGAATAATCAACCACAATAACAAACACATATCTCTTTCCTTCTCTACTTTGGACTTTAACAGGTAGAGGTGTGCAAAATCAAACCGACCGATAAATCGAACCTATAAAAATACTATTGGGTTATTGGTATTGGGTTATTGGGTTAATGATTTTTTATTAATTTTATAAAAATAATTATTTGGTAAACGGTTCGGTTTTGATTTTAGCTTATTGGGTTATCGATTAAACATCCCTATTTATGTTATATATATAAAAATCTATATATATATATATATATGCACTAGTTATTCACTATTCAGTGATTCATAAAGTATTAACCTATTCAAGGCAACAAAAGAACAATATAAAGCTCGGGTATTATCGTATTGGAAAGCTTGAAGCATTTAACAACTTCCAATAATTAGGATTAAGTTTTTTTTTAACTAACATTCAGTTCAAGTTTGAAGATTCTTATAAATTAAAACGCATTGCGTAGGATTTTGGTGGTAACTAAGAATTTTTTTTTATGTTAGTTGTTACTATTTCTATTTTATGAGTATTTTCGTATTGGTTAAACTAAAAACAGAACCGTTAAGAACCAAAAACCGATAAGAAAATATCTTATTGGTTGGTTATTGGTTTTACATATTTAAAAATCAAAAACTGATAAACCAAATCAATAACACATAAAATCAAACCGAAATGACCGATGCACACCCCTGCTAACAGGTCCACAAAGGTCCATATGCAATAATTCAAGAGGTCTTGTGGTGCTAACCTGCTTCTTCTATTTAAAAGAGGATCTAGTTTGTTTTCCTTTGACACATGCGTCACAGATCTTGGTATCTGTGAGTTGTATCCTAGGAACACCTCGGACCAGGTCCTTTGAGACCAGTTTGCTGAGTAGAGAAGAGCTTATATGTGTTAGGTTGTAGAGCCTGATTAATATGTGACATACTCTTATATATTAATGTTCACGCGGTTCAAGTCATTAATATAAATAGTCTATCCACCGTGGAGGTTACCACGGGTGTTACCACAAAATTAATTCTCTCTCTCCTCTCTCCTGAAGAACTATCTCTAGTTTTCTTCATCCTCTCCACAAATTTAGTATGTTAAATTGCTAATCGATCCTAACAATATGTCCCAACCTTTTATACCATAGATTAATATTTTCACTTGAGAACATAAGCAAGTCAATTCATAGTCAGCCACAAACATATTCTTGCATCTTTTAGCTCTGAGAATGACTTTTCTAGTCTTCAAGTTGGACACAGTGCACCCATCTGATAAGAACTTTACCTTATTTCCTTTGTCATAGATTATGGACGCACTTAGGAGACTGTATCTCAACCCATTTACATAATAAACATCCTTAATAACATGATTTAAGGATTTTCCTATCTTTCAGCACCTTGGATATAGCCTTTTTTCCATTTCTAACAGAGACATCTTCACCTATAGTGTATTAACTGAGAGAAAATAACTAGTTCTTTCAGTCATATGCTTGGAGCATCCACTATCCATGAACCATATTTGACTGTTTTCCCTTACTCTCATCTGCATACAGAGATTATTTGTTAGATTTGGGAACTCACTTAAGTCTGAGTTCCCAAAAGAAAGACAAATGATTGATCACATATTTCTTGGTCCAACAAGGTATTTTATTCTTCTTAAAATTTGTCAAGGAAGTAAATCCCTTTGATAAGGACCGTATCTGCTAAACATGCCTAGCTAAATTCATTTTAACTTTAAGCCATCCCTGACAGTGTTACTCTTTGTGACCATTTCTACCATAGTGAGTGCATAGAGAATTATTGATTTTTGTTATCAACAAAAGCATATTTGCCTTGAGCCTTAGGATAATGAGTATTGTGATGATACCTAAGACCTCTACCATTATTGATCCCCCTAACTTGTTGGACTTGCAAGAATCTGTGAAGATGTGGTCCATTTTTGGTATTTATTGAGATATTCGTTTATGCAGACTAGGTCCATTTCTAATTCCTCATTCTTCTCAAGAGCAGTTATAAGGAGCTTCTGAGAGTGTTTCAACTTTTCTTCAAGTTCTACTTGTAACTAGGTAGCTTTGTTTTTCCCTTTACCATCTGATTCAGCTAAACCTCTCAGTTTTTCCACCATATCCTTTTTTCAGACTTCAATTTTAAGGAATGTTCTCCTATCTCAAAAAATTGAATGGTTAGTGCTAGATTTTCATGTTCTAAAGTTTCTACCTTATCTTCAGGAACCTCCTTCTTAGTGGTAAGCTTGCATACTAAGTCTATCAAGACATTTGCAAGTTCCTTTAACTTATTAGGAGAATAATTATTTAGATTTTGCTTAGTGCTAAAAGAAGTTACTCCATCCTCTCCTTCATCATTTAATTTAGCCGTGAGAGCAAAAAGTGAGTTATAAGACGTTTTATTATTTTTTACTGCCAGCATAGATGCATCTTC
Source organism: Capsicum baccatum var. pendulum (assembly GCA_030864225.1). Classification (NCBI taxonomy): domain Eukaryota; kingdom Viridiplantae; phylum Streptophyta; class Magnoliopsida; order Solanales; family Solanaceae; genus Capsicum; species Capsicum baccatum. The sequence goes on from CM061551.1 coordinate 111,266,790, forward strand.
AGGATTTTCTGCATCATCAAACTCACTCGAGAAATATCCCCAGACAAATAATGCCTACTTTATTGCATAATCAGCCGCAACTGTTCTCTTTGACTTATCAAGAACCTAGTGCATCTTATTTGCCTTATCTCCCCCTGACTTCAAGTACTCCTGATAATCCATTTTGCGTAGAGAACAATCTTTGATGAAATTTATAGTGCCTCCTTGCTTATTGCTATTTCCTTTTCTTTGAAACTTGCCACTCTTCTTCATGGCCCTGACAATCCTTTTGGCTAAGTAGGCAACATCAATATCCTCCTTACTAGACTTAGATTTTGAAGCTTTTGAAGCCAGTAACTTATCTCTTTTTGGATGTCTTTTTCTATTCCTGTTGTTTTTTTAATTCATGAGTTTTCAAGTTTCCAATCAATTCATCTATTGTAAGAGTTTTATATCTCTAGCCTCAGTGATAGCATCAACCTTACTCTCCCATGACTTTGGGAAAACTCCCTGAATCTTCCTAACTTGCTTGTAAAGTGGAATCACCTCACCAAGGCAGTGCAATTCATTTGTGATTGCAGTAAATCTGGTATGTATTTCTTGGATGGTTTCACTCTCTTTCATTGAGAAGGCTTCATACTGAGTTGTTAACATATCCACATTTGATTTTTTTTACTTGACTTGTACCCTCATAGGCAGTCCTAAAGCAATCCCAGATTTCTTTGGAACCTCCACATACAGAAATTCGATTGTATTCATCCGGTCCTATCCCATAAACCAATAACTTCATAACTTTGAAGTTCTTTTCAATCTTCTTATGATCTTCCTCATTATACTCTCTTATAGTTTTAGCTACTAGCCCGGTAATCTCACCTTCGTTAACCTCCTTTACTGGAACATGAGGGTCATCAAGTATCACATCTATCAGCTCACTGTCTTCAACCATAATGAAGTCATGCATTCTAGTTTTTCACCACTCATAGTATTGACTATTGAAATGGGGTGGCTTAGTAGTAGATTTTCCTTTCTCCAGATTTGCTAGTGCAACCATGATAACAAAGACACTCTATGTATAATCCTTTTAGAGTGACCTTGCTTGGACACCAATTGTTGAAATGCAGAGATCAATCACCACCACGAGACCAGGTCCCTAAGTAAAATATGTGACAATAAAACAGTAACACAGAGAATGCAATAAATAAATCAAGACACGGTTTTACATAAAAACCTCCTTGCTCAAGGGAGGAAACCATGGCCTGTGCTCACAGGCTCTCAAACTCCACTATAATCAAAATAAATTTTGATTACAGACTCCATTAGAACTTAACTCTACATTTCTCTAATTTGTAATAACTCTATTACAATCACCTCTTGACAACTCTATCAAAATCAATTCTCAAGATTGGTTAACTCTAACCAACACCAACTTAGGCAAATCTACCTAAGAAACTCAATAGCAGAAAGAAAGCTTTACTTTTAATCTTTGTGTAAATCAATTATAGGACTTGTCACAAGAACACAAACACTATGAGCAGTAAGAGTATTAAAACTTAAGCTTAGAGAAAGTTTTCGCCGCCACACTAGAATCCTTCAATTTGCAAAAACTATGGAGAAAAGAGCATCCTTATGTATTTATAGTGGTGTAGAACTGAGTGATCAAATTTTGATTGGACCAGGTTTCCATTCTGGTACGTTGTGCACCCGCACAGTTGTTGCACTAGCAGACAAAACTGTGTAGAGTGTGACAGTTGTGCCTGCACAAGGTAAGTAAGGGACCTAGTCCTTCGAGTATCATCTAGTCATCATCAAAACATAGACAACAAGAGGTCATTCAAAAGAAGAAAAAAGTGTAACAAACAACAGGAATGAACATGGACTCGAGGAAAATTTTACAGTTATCTCAAGATGTTTTAACTACTATATTTCGTACTAATGCCTCTATCTAATGGAGAGCTAAAAAGAGAATGAAAGCCATTGCACTCTAATGAGGAATTAGCAAATTTACGAGTGAGAGGAATCTTAGTAAATTGTTTGGTTGGTGGGATACCAATTGATGATAAAATGCGTGATTAGTTTATTTACGCGTTGCGAGTATTAGTTAGTTCCCAAAGTTCATGGTAGAATTCGTTACAAGTATTGGTAACGCACATAATTATGGCTGAAAAATAAAATCTATGATTATTATTATTATTATTATTATTATTATTATTTTTGAGTACTAAAAGCTTCATTGACTAAACAGGAATGGTACAGGAGTGTGCACAGATCTACGTGGTATATAATACGTCTTCACATGTCAATATCTTTTAAGTTATGCAACTTGGAGTAGTCAACACTAACTACCATTCTAAGCATAACGTTGGTATTCTTGACTTTCCATGTAAAAGGCCAAAGGCAAATTACTCAAACAGCTTAGAATATCTTGCCTATAATCTTGCCACCATTTCATATAGCTACTATGAGGCTGGAAAATCTCAGAGGTTACTGAATATCTCCTTATCAAACCCATTACATATTCCCCAAACTTAGCCAACTCCCTCATTGAATTTTCCTTCTCTTCTGAACTGCCTTGTCTGAGTCTTTTGGAACTTATAATAGCTTCCTCCACATATGCCCAAAAGCAAGAATCCTCGGTGAGGCTAACGGCCTTCGTTCTGTTGTTACCACTTCCAGATGGTTCGTCTTCTATCATCCATTTCTCCAACTGTTTATAGTGCTCGGATCTTCCAAGATTTACATAGTCTCTGTTCCCTAATTTCATGTAGTATTCAGCTATGTCGAGTGGTTCGACCATCCTTCTATAGTTTGTTCCAGCATATAGCCACCTAGTACGAAAAACTGCCTCCTCTCTTTGTGGCATTTTCTCTACTTCTGCAACCATTCTTTTCCAGTACTTATTGAGGGTTCTGTGGTGCTTGACAATTTCTTGTCTGCTTATGACCTCATTCCTGCTTCGTGACCCGCTCAATTTGAAACAATCATAGTAGCCTCCTTCATTCAGGGTTATCTTCTTGTACCACTCTAACCAAGCCATAGCTTCTTTCATTTTGTTTAGCTTCTTGCCAGGATCAAATGCATTCCTCTTCTTTAAGAAAGATTCGCTTACTCTTCTCTCCATGTTATTCCTCAGAAAGCTCATGTTACTTGTGTGCTGCCATCGCAAATATATGCAGATAGAAGTTAGGAAAAGAAATACAGGTTTAGAAACAAACTCTAAAAGTTCTTCTAACGCGTACTACATAAACAAAGACTCAAACTTGGCCTTAGCTGGCAAATAAGCACTCCAACTTTGAGAATGCAAATCTAGACACCTCAACTTGTCTCTACTGTATCAATTGAACACTCCAACATACAAAATGATCATCTAGACACCTCCAAAATTTATGTATCATGTCAGCGTCGGTGTCCATGAGACATGGTGGAAACGAGCTAGAGTGTTTCATTGTCAGTTGAGACCAAGTTGAGGTGTCTAGATGTGCACTCTCAAAGTTTGAGTGCTTGCAAGCTCAGGCCAAGTTTGAGTCTCTATTTATGTATGTATACATTTTACTAAAGTTATGTAATGCTCATTTAATATCCTATTCATTCAACTTTAGCTCAAGAGAAAGGTAAACTATACTTGCTTGCAATTTATGAGTAACTTTGTTTTACCTGTCCACCAATTCCGATTGCTTCTAGCTGTAAATTGATGCCTGCTTGAAGTTGATCCATACTAAAGTCACACAGCTGAGGAGTTCCCTTACAGATTACTCTACGCTTGAGGTGTTCCAAAATTTGCTTATAGTCAAAAAGCGAGAAACCATTGTCTTGGTGTTGGCTATTTGAGTTCATTACCATCATTAGATCCAAAACTGATTCAGGTTCCTCAAAACAAGAGCAGTCTGAATCTGAGCACAGCATAAACGTACCGAATGGCTTGTAGATACAAGATTGAGGAATAGAACCAGCAAAGCCAGTAGTAGGTGAAATTAAAAATCCGGGGATTGGATCTTGGTTTGAAACTACGTGCAAGAAGCTTGAATTCCAAGATGGACGTTCTGATATGGCTTGTTGCAGGCCACTGTCACCAAGAAGGGGTGAACCAAAAGTGATGCAAGTGGGACGCTTATTATTGTCCTTTGGAGAAATGTTGTCAAGTAGCCATAGAGTGAATAGAGATGCCACTGAACCTCCCAAAGAAAGTCCAGTTATTACTAGCGGATTGAAACTGTCCAACTGCACTCAATCAGAATGAACAAAATATCAACATGAATATATGAATAACAAATGCTTCTGCAGCCAAACAAAAGGGCAGCCCGGTGCGCTAAAGCTCCGGCTATGCGCAGGGTCCGGGGAAGGGCCCCACCACATAACACCATAAAATCAATGCTTCAGAAGGAATTAAGTTCTGGTATCATAATAAAGGTTCAAGTTTTCTATCTTGTCAAATTTCCAGCTTTAGCATTCTAAAATGAGACAAGGTATCGAAGAGATTTTTTTTCTGTTTGTTTACAGAAATAATTTCACAACTACGACAAAGTTTATAGGTAAACTAATACTAATAAACAAGACAAATTTCTTATTTGAGCACTGAAATGAGCCTCAATATTTGTAAATATAATAGGAGATTTCTTGTTTAGCACCAGAATCTAACCAATTTAAAGACACCAGTTATCTTATGCAAATTTATAGAGACACCTAAATGTACCACTCAGTTAGTTTAATATACTGTATTGAAACCACATAATGCTTCATGTTTAAACTTTCATCTCTCTCTATTCCTTGGAGATATTACGGTCAACAGTTCAATAATTTCCATGACTAGACAAAATAACTGAATATATCTAGCACAAGTAGGCAAAGCTCAAGAGAAATCACAAGGTACAATTTACAAAACAAAGAAAGAAAGAAGCCCAATTTTGCAATGACAGATTAAGGAACACTCCCTCTGTTTCAATTTGTTTGCTTTACTTTTACCACCACAAGATTAAAGGATATTTTAGTACATTCAACGTATCTTTAGTTTAATAAACACAAGATACTAAAGTGTTTTCTTAAATTTTGTGTCAAGTCAAAACCAAACAAACAAATTGAAATGGAGCGAGTAATACTAATACCTGTCCTTTGATGTCAGAGAGATCATTCATCAGTGAGGCAAAAAGAGCTATTGTTGCTTCGTTAACTGAGAAATGAGGGTTCAGTTTGGTAGAAATGAATCCAAAAGGGGCTTGGGAGCCTTTAAGAACTTCTGAAGAGACCATTTCTTTGTGAAATGTACAAGTAGGGGAGGACACAAAAGCAATAATAGCACCATTTGAATTGAATGGATAAACTTTAAACAAAACTGGAACAGTGTTAGTTGGATTATTCAAATAAGCATGATTCATAAGGTCAGAAATTGTAGCCCAAGAATGATGCAGTAGATCTGTGCTCACCAACAAGTTTGCCAATTCTTGGCCACTGCTAAACCTGTGGAATAAAAATGAAAAGCTGGGTCATGTAAAATCTTGATCAATAAAGCAGAAAGATTTGAGCTTTCTTGAAATAAAGCAACAAAAAAAAAAAAAAAAACCACTCACAAGGAAAATTGGCTCATCTTCTTGGACTTGGGAGTATTTTGAGAAATCCTTTAACGCCTAGCATATAAATATAAGCATGAGAGTAGAAGACATTATTGGACAAGAAGTTAAAATAGTAAGGTTGACAAATGGGAAAGGAATGAGGAAAGTAAATGTAAAAGACAGCAAGAAAATACCCAGAAATTGAAGTGATTGGTGGTTAAATTCTTGATTTTTTTTTCTGGAAGTCCCAGTCTCAAAGCCTACTTCCTAGTACAAGAGCAGTCCTAATCAGTTAAACTTCAAGGAGGTTTCATGCTCAGCTTCAGTTTCAGCTTCCATCCTTGCAAGACTTTTCTTCTCCAAGCTGAACAAGTCCTATAGTACCTATTTAAATTATGTTAATGATTGGTGGAAGCAAGAGGGGCATTCATTAATTTTTTTACATAGTACTCCCTTTAGAAACAGAATAACTTTTTTTTTTTTAAATTCATTTTAAAAAGAATGATTTTTTTTATTTTTTATAATTATTTAATTATAATTTTTTATATAACATATTTAGAATTATAAGATTAAAAGATATTTTAGTATATTTGACATAATTTTAATTTAAGATTATATTATTTAAAAGTTTTTTTTTATTTTTTTAAATTTTTATGTTAAGTTAAAGTAGGTAATTACAGAGGAAGTATTGCTTATTAACTGCTTTTCTCTTTTTTGTCTTATTTGTTTTATTTCTCATTTTAGTCCATCTCACTTAAAATGGTTTTTTTTAGTGATACAACCTCTAGGATGACTTTCGTACACCAAAAGAAGTTTGACTTGAATGAAAAAGATCTTGCTCATGACCAATAAACACATGACGTTTGTCGTTCACATGCACTTCTATTACTAATCAAGATCAATAATATATATGATCACCTTAATCTATTATGTTTACTATAATTACTAATTTAGCTTAGTGTAAACGGTTGGCACCGTCGTAGTACTCTTTAGAGTTTATTTAGGGACCACCCAAGATAATATGTAAAGTGTTCCGTCACCTTTTCCTCTCGTGTATTTCTTTATAAAAATTAATAGTTCTACAAGTATAAATTCTCTACTTCCTTAGTTTTTAACAACTTCTTAGGATTATTTTTGCTTTTTTGACTCTCCGTTTCTTCTTCTCCTTCTTCTCAACATGATGAGTACTGAATCGCGGAGGAGTAGTTGGCGGCTTTATGGCCAAATGTATCTCCTCTTCACATTCTTCTTCTTCGTCGTCTTCAGAGACGAAGGAGCTGGAAATCATGTGAAACTTCTCTTCTTTCTGTCACTTGAATTTCGGCACATAAGAAGGATTTGGATTTGTACTGAGCTTAGTATTATTAGTAATATGTGATGATGGGTAGAAATTAGGATTTTGTGGGAGAGAAGAAGGCTCTTTGGAACGTTTTAATGTCTCCTTTTCACGCTTATTGAGACAAATCATTGAAAACAGTGAGAATTATGTAAAACAGTTAGACAACACATTTTGTATATTATGTGTATAAAGAAAGAATTTCTATTATATTGGGATAGAAGAAAGAAAAGAAAAGAAAGACAGTGAGAATTAAACCTACATCTCTTGTACTAAGACGCTTTTCTAGATACTACCATTAGCCTAATAAGTTTTGCTGAATTTTGCATATTAACATTCTCACATATATAGTCGATAGTGTATCAAAAACATCTTTATCCTAATTCCGGACAAAGTAAGGTGTATTGAGTATATACCACTCCTTTCAAAAATCTTTCTTGTAGGACTGTATGTTGTTATTATGTCTAGCATTTCACATGCATTGAACAGAGAAGAGAATAGGACAAACTTTAAATTTGGAGTAATGGTATTAAATTATAATGTTGATAGATAGGGATAAAGTTGTAGGTAGTGAGAAACAGGAAGTTGCAGAGGCAGTGAACTCAATAAGGGTCTGAAATTAGTTGGCGTCTAGTAGGCAAGAGAATTTAATAAAGTGACTATGTATGCATTGCAGTTAATCCACTATCCAGGGAAACCGTACTCTGTTGGATTCCCTCTCTTTCCCATTTTTCTTTTAAACTTATACCTTTCTACTTTCTATACACTACCTGTTTATGGTTTGGTGTCTTAGGCCATGAACTTTCCTGTAACGCCCCGAAAAAGGGGTCCCGGAGCGTCACACGGTGCTTGAGGCTACGAGTAGCCCCAAGCTAACCCTTTGAGCCATTTTCATTCAGTTCAACACAAATCAACGGGGTTTCCATAAATAACCCTCAAATATCAATAGAGTAATCATCATCCAATAATAAAAGAATTTCAGAAAGATAACAAAATACGACTTGTTAGTCATCTCCCAACATCTATACTAGTCTGACAAGCCTCTAAGAAAATTAATAAAACCAGCGAGCCATTGAGACATGCCCCAACTGACTTATACTCAGTTATCAAATGAAAACAATTTCGTGAAACCAACATCAGACATCACATCCTCGAAACATGAAGACTCACCGCAACAGAGGATGTAGAACAGCGTGCCCGAAGAATCACTATCGAACCTGGAACTGAGCACCTGAACCTACATTCTGAGAAAATGCAGCCCACATCCGAAGATATGGGTCAGTACCATAGAAAAAAACCGAGTATATGGGGGTGTATATAGTTTTATAAACATCATCATCATAAATATTTATAAGAAATATGCAGGATTATGAAAGACTCACATAGCCCGAAGAAAATCATCATAATCATGAGAGGATGAAATAAGTATAATAACACATGTGAGTCATCATATAATTTGTCAATCACTTTCAGTTATCATTTAAATCTTTCGAAAGAATAACTTTCACAATTCCACTTTCAAATCACTTCACCATTCACCATAGACACAAGGAAACATACATACATTGGGAGATCCTATAATCGACATAAACCATGTGAGCTACTGTAATACCCCGAGAATTTTTTCATTGAAATTTTGTGCATAAACGCATTGGGTTCTATCTTCTAGAATAAATTATAAATTTTTCGTGCGGAATGTCTTAGATTATGACCCACCATTGTGTAGAGTATCGAATAATATTTTCAACGATATCTGGATCATCCAAAATGGACACTCGAGCGATGAGTTATGAACAATCCGAACGAACCATGAATAGTAGTGAACAGTAAAACGTGTAGGAAAAAGTTTTGAGACCTGACGTATTTTTTCTCCAGCTTTAAACGATCATAACTCCTTGTACATAATGATATGGGTGATCTACTAAATATCAACGAAAAGATCTGTGAGTCCTCTTTCCAAAGAAAATGGTTTCATCCAATTTGTCTATTGGAGCAAAAAGTTATGGTCGATCTACTTCAGCCTATCAAAAATGAATTTTTGGGTCAACTTCAAATGATCATAACTCCTTGTACACAATGATCTGGGTGAGATACTATATATCAACGAAAAGATATGATAGTCCTCTTTCTAATGAAATTGGTTTCATCCAATTTGGATATCGGAGTAAAACGTTATGGCTGATCTACTTCAAACTATCAAAACAGTCCACCAAAGGACAGATTCGAGAATTATTTGATTTTTTAGGGGCATTTTGGTCATTCTCCCTCACCCAAAATCCATCCAAACCCTATAGTAAAGTCTATTAGAAGCATTATATGTTATATTTCATTAAATTCCCTCAAAAAGAAATCCCTAAGCTCTGACATCCAACTTCAAGAACCTCCAAAGTTCACCATTAATTCTGCAAATTTATTCAAGATTCCAAGTTCCTAGTTCAAGAACTCCAAAGAACCATCATTCAAAGGCACGATTAACATCTTAAAAATGAGTATCGATCTAAAGTTCATCATTAAAGGTATGCGATTTTTTTCAACAAGAACTCTCTTTCGTTCTTGTGCCCAAAAGTAATTTTCTTTACAAAGGCGTGATTTTTATTTGATTTTTATGAATTTGAAGCATGAACCCATATCTTATGATGATGATTATGAAATATTGATGTTTATGATTTTGAAAGATGAATTTACATATGTGGAGATATAAAGCATGAATCTTGAATGATATTTATCATGATTTTTATATTTGGGTCGTGAATCTCCATTGGAAATTGTGTTTTTTTTGAGAAAATGTGTGTTATAAGCACGTTGATATTGAATATTTGAGATATTTTGAATGATTTGACCTTTTGTTCTTAATGAAGTTATTTTGAACTCGAGTATGAAAGAAATCCACAACGTGGTTGATTTTGATAGATGGGAAGCATGATGGCTCCCGATGTATATTTATATATTACTGAAATAATTTTGTTGTGGATTGTCTTTGAAATGATCTGAGCTAAGTCTGGAGAAATCTTTAGCATCGAGTGGGAGGTATAAAGTGACCTTACTTTCCTAGAACTACTTGCCCCCGTAGGAGTGAGCCTGAGGCTGATTTATATAGTGATCTCTAGTTTGTGTGGATTTGATATCGATAGTCCTACTCCGATGGCAAGGATAGGACGGATCTTCCCAACATGGGTTGTACGTTGGACTCCATGTAGCTCACATGGTTTATGTCGGTTATAGGATCTCCCAGTGTGTGTGTGTTTCCTTGTGTCTATGGTTAATGGTGAAGTGATTTAAAAGTGGAATTGTGAAAGCTATTTTTTCGAAAGATTTAAATGATATTTACATTATGAGAATTGATATTCTTGATGAACTGAAAGTGATTGACAAATTATATGATGACTCACATGTGTTATTGTACTTATTTCATCCTCTCATGATTATGATGATGTTTTTCGAGCTATGTGAGTCTTTTATACATCCTGCATATTTCTTATAAATATTTATGACGATGATTTTTGTACAACTGCATACACCCCCATATACCCGATTCATTTCCAGGGTACTGACCCATATATTCTGATGTAGGCTGTATTTTATCAGAATGTAGGTTCTAGTGCTCAGTTCCAGGTTCAACAGTAATTCTTCGGGCACGCTGTTTTACATCCTCTGTTGTGGTGAGTCCTCATGTTTCGAGAACGTAATGTCTGATATTGGTTTCATGGAATTGTTTACATTTAATAACTGAGTATGATTCAGTTGGGGCATGTCTCAATGGCTCGCTGGTTTTATTGATTTTTTTAGAGGCTTGTCAAACTGGTATAGATGTTGGGAGTTGACTAATAAGTCATATTTTGTTATCTTTCTGAAATTCTTTTATTCTGGGATGATGATTACTCTGTTGATATTTGAGGGTTATTTATGAAAATCTCGTTGATATGTGTTGAACTGAATAATAATGGCTTAAAGGGTTAGCTTGGTGTTACTCGTAGCCTCAAGCACCGTGTGATTCTTTGGGACCCATTTTTGGGGGCGTTACAGACTTGGTATCCCTAAGGTTTTAAGGTATACTAGGGAGTCTGACAAGCCACGTTAAGTAGAGTCTTGATCATCGGTGTATAGCGCGCCACATCTATGAGCAAGAGGCTACAAGACATTTTAGGAAAAAGTATGATTCTTTCTTTCAGAAGTCTATCGTGCATAAAATGTCTTTCTCTGCTATTGATTCGTGCTCTCCTCTTTCATAAATATGCCTCCTCGTCGAGCAAGAAGAAATAATGATGATCAGCAACCTCAACCCGCTGACCCATTGAATGAAAATGTGTCTCATGCTGAATTTCGAGCAGCCTTTTAGCTGCTCGCCAAGCTGTAATTGTAAATGTTCAGGCCAATCCGGCCCCAGCACCACAGAAGCAGGGAGGTGATTCAGCTATTGTCAGTATTTGTGACTTCATGTGGATGAATCCGTCAGAATTCTATAGGTCCAAGTTTGATAAGGATCCACAGTTATTTTTAGAGGAGGTGCGGAAGATTACTCAAGTGATGCATGTATATGAGGAACATATTGTGGAGTTGGCTGGGAATAAGTTGAAAGACCTTGCTTATGACTGGGTTATTACTTGGAGGAAAGGTAAAGGGGAGGGAGTTGTCCCTACAACTTGGCAAGAGTTCCAGGATGTATTCCTGGATAAGTTTTTCCCTTTGGAGATGAGGGAGGCGAAGGTGGAAGAGTTTATGAACCTACGATAAGGCTCTATGACTGTTAGGGAGTACTGTCTAAAGTTCAATCAGTTGGCCAAGTATGCTCCTGACTTAGTGACTGATAATTAGGCTAGTATGAGTAAGTTTGTGACTGGAATGTCTAGTTATGTGGTTATGGAGTGTAGGTTTATTATGCTGAATAGTGAAATGAATCTTTCTAGGTTGATGACTCATGGCCAACAAATGAGGTAGACAAGATTAAGGAGAGAGATAAGAGGAAATAAGAGAGCTAGGTCCGAGCATCACGGACAGGGTTAGACTAGATCGCATAAAGGGATTCTCCCTCAGTATCAGGATTGTTCGTCTATGCCAGCACCGTCATCTGCTAGTGCTCCTGTGCCTAGAGGTAGGCAGGAGCAAGGTAGCAGGTCATATACATCCAGGTCCCAGTACAGTGCTGGCAGTAGGCCAAATCATCCCCCGTGTCCTAAGTGTGGTAAGGCTCATTCGGGTGAGTGTTGGGGTGAGAAGAGGGGTTGTTTCTGGTGTGGTGACATGGGTGACAGAGTTAGAGATTGTCCACAGTATGGACAAGGGCATTGTGACTATCGCCCTCAGACCCAGACTCAGACTGTTAGTGCTCCAGTTCCAGCGACTCACCCAGCCCCAACTCAGGGCGCCTTTTTTGGAAATGTTGTAGGCAGTGCCATAATAGATTCTATTCTTTATCATCCCTCTGGGAACATCAGGACTCTCTCGATATTGTTACTGGTATGTTTCGTATATTTCAGTTTGATGTGTATGCTTTGTTGGATCCTGGATCCAGTTTCTCATATGTTACACCTTTGATTGCTGTGAATTTTGAAATAAGTCCTGAGATTATTCCTGAGCCTATCCTAGTTTCTACCCCAGTGGGTGATTCGATTGTTGCCCAGAAAGTGTATAAAAAGTGTCCTGTTACCGTTCTTCATAGAGTCTTGTTGGATGATCTGATTGAATTAGATATGGTAGATTTTGATGTGATTCTGGGTATGGACTGGTTGTATTCTTCTTATGCCTCTATTGATTGTCGGCCCCGAGTGGTCAAGTTTCAGTTTTTGAGTGCATCCGTGTTTGAGGGGTCTGGGAATTCTGTGTCACCTAAGAGTCATTTTATCTCTTACCTTAAAGCTAGAAAGCTTATTTCCAAGGGGTGTATTTACTATTTGGTTAGAGTCAAAGACACTAAGTCTAAGACTCCAACTCTCCAGTCTGTTAATACCGTCAATGAGTTTTCTGATGTCTTTTCGGATGATCTCCCAGGGATACCTCCTGATAGAGAGATAGAGTTCGGGTTTGATCTTCTTCCCAATACTCAGACCATTTCTATTCCTCCTTACTGTATGGCCTCTACAGAACTTAAAGAGTTGAAAGAGAAACTCAAAAATCTACTAGATAAGGGTTTCATAAGGCCCAGTTTTTCTCCTTTGGGTGCTCCTGTGTTGTTTGTGAGAAAGAAAGATGGCTCTTTGTGTATGTGCATTGATTACCGCCAACTGAATAAAGTCACCATAAAAAATAAGTACCCTCTTCCGAGAATAGATGATTTGTTTGACCAATTACAAGGTGTAAGTTATTTCTCAAAGATAGACCTTCGTTCCGGCTATCATCAACTCAAAGTTAGGGAGTATGACATCCCGAAAACCACTTTCCGAACTCGTTATAGCCATTTTGAGTTTCTTGTTGTGTCTTTCAAGTTAACTAATACCCCAGCAACTTTCATGGACCTCATGAATCGAGTGTTCATACCATATCTGGATATGTTTATCATAGTGTTCATTGATAATATACTGGTGTACTCCCGTAGTGAGGATGGACATTTTGATCATCTCCGAACTGTCTTGCAAACCCTTAGAGATGACAAGTTTTTTGCCAAGTTCAGTAAATATGAGTTTTGGCTAAGGTCAGTTGCTTTTCTGGGTCATATCATTTCTTCCGAAGGTATTAGAGTTGATCTCCAAAAGACCAAAGCTGTTAGAAATTGGCCTAGACCTATTTCTCTGACTGATATCCGAAGTTTCTTGGGTTTAGCTAGCTATTACCGCTGTTTTGTTGAGGGTTTCTCCTCTATAGCATCTCCTATGACTAGGTTGACCCAAAAAAAAGTGAAGTTCTTGTGGTCCGAATCTTGTGAGAAGAGTTTTTAGGAGTTGAAGACTCGACTCACTTCATCCCTATTTTGACTTTGACTGATGGTTTTGTAGTGTACTGTGATTCTTCGAGAGTTGGGTTGGGTTGCGTATTGATGCAAAAGGGTAAGGTGATAGCTTATGCTTCTAGACAATTAAAACTCCGTGAGAAAAATTACCCCATCCATGGCCTTGAGTTGGCTGCTGTTGTGTTTGCTTTGAAAATCTGGAGACACTATTTGTATAGTGTCCATGTTGATATTTTCACTAATCATAAGAGTCTGCAGTATGTGTTTACCTAGAGAGAATTAAATCTTAGGTAGAGATGATGGTTAGAATTGTTAAAGGACTATGATATGAGTGTGTTGTACCATTCGATCAAGGCCAATGTTGTGGTGGATGTCCTAAGTAGAGTGTCAATGGGTAGTGTTTCGCATGTGGTAGAAGGTAAGAAAGAGTTGGCTCATGATGTACATCGTTTGGCTAGATTGGGGGTTAGGTTGTTTGAATCTGCTGAAAGCAGTGTAGGTGTTCAGAGTAGTTCTGAATCCTCCTTGGTTTCGGAAGTGAAGAAAAACAATACTTAGATGCTAGGTTGGTCAGACTGAAGAAGTCAGTCACGGACCAAAAAGTAGAGGTTTTCTCCCAAGGGGGAGATGGTGTGTTGATATTGCAGGGTAAATTGTGTGTCCCAAATGTTGATGATCTGAGACAGAGGATTATGGCTGAAGCGCACGGGGAGCGATATTCTATTCATCCTGGTGAAACCAAGATGTACCGAGACTTGCGAAAAATCTATTAGTGGAGTAGCATGAAGAAAGATATAGCAACGTTTGTAGCTAAGTGTGCAACATGCCAACAGGTTAAGGTTGAACACCAAAGACCTAGTGGTATGATGCAAGAGTTTAGTATTCCTACCTGGAAGTGGGAAGAGATAAATATGGACTTCGTGATTAGTTTACCCCCTTCCCGACGCCATCATGATTCCATTTGGGTTGTGGTTGATAGGTTGACTAAGTCTGCTTATTTCTTGCCTGTTCATACTTCATATATTGCTGAGAATTATGCTAGATTGTATATCCGAGAGCTAGTCAAACTGCATGGAGTTCCTTTGTCTATCATTTCGAATAGGGGTACTCAGTTCACTTCGCAATTTTGGAAAGCTTTTCAGAAGGGTCTTGATACCCAAGTGCTTTTGAGTTCTGCTTTTCATCCGCAGACCGATGGTCAGGCTGAGTGGACCATCCAGACCTTAGGGGATATGTTGAGAGCTTGTACACTTGACTTTAAGGAAAGTTGGGATGATCACTTACCGTTGATAGAGTTTGCTTACAATAATATTTTCCACTCTAGTATTGGCATGGCTCCGTTTGAAGCCTTATATGGGAAGAAGTGTAGATCACCTATAGGTTGGTTCAAGGTGGGTGAAGAGGTTGTGAGTGGTCCTGATTCGGTATTTGAGGCTATGGAAAAAGTTAAGTTGATTAGGTAAAGGTTGAAAACTGCCCAGAGTCGTCAGAAGTCATATGCGAATGTTAGAAGGAGAGACCTTGAGTTTGAAGTTGGTGACCTAGTGTATCTAAAAATTTCACCCATGAGGGGGTGAAGAGATTTGGAAAGAAGGGGAAGCTTAGTCCCCGTTATGTTGGTCCTTACAAAATTCTTAGCCGTGTTGGTAAGGTAGCTTATGAGGTCGAGTTGCCTTTTGAGTTGTCCTCTGTTCATCCAATATTCCATGTCTCCATGCTTAGAAAGCATATTAGCGATGTTGTGGTAGTGGATTCCTCTGTGAGTGCTGACATTCAAGAAAATCTTTTTTTTTTGATGAGATTCCCATTGAAATTCTTCATTTCAGTGTCCGAAGACTAAGGAACAAAGAAGTTCACTTGGTCAAGGAGTTATGGAGAAACCAATCTGCTGAGGGTGCAACTTGGGAAGATGAGGTGGATATGTGATCCAAGTACCCGCACCTATTTTTTGCGAACTCCAATCAAGCTGAAGGTACCGTTCATTCCTAAAACATGCACTTTTGATAAAAGTTGCTGCAGTTCAGCTGTCATTTATTATGTGTTCAGCCGTAGTTTCTTGAATTTATGCATTCTATGTTGCATTCGGAGTGAGAAACGATGTGGTGATGAGTTAAACGAATGGTTTCAGTTGTATGCTTTATTACCTATCTAATCTTGGCATGTCTAGCATCATTCAAGGATGAATGTTTCCAATGGAGGGATGATGTAATACCCCGGGAAATTTTTCGTTGAAATTTTGTGCCTAAACGTGTTGGGTTCTATCTTCTAGAATGAATTATAACTTTTTCGTGTGGAATGTCTTATATTATGACCCACCATTGCGTAGAATATCGAATAAGCTTTCCAACGATATGTGGATCATCCAAAGTGGACACCCGAGCGATGATTTATGAACATTCCGATAGAACCGTAAATAGTAGTGAACAGCAAAATTTGCAGGAAAAAGTACTGAGGCCTGACGTATTTTTGCTCCAACTTTAAACGATCATAACTCCTTGTACATAATGATATGGTTGATCTACTATATATCAACGAAAAGTTCTGCGAGTCCTCTTTCCAATGAAATTTGTTTAATCCAATTTGTCTATCGGAGCAAAAAGTTATGGTCGATCTACTTCAGCCTATCAAAAGCAAGTTTTTGGGTCAACTTCAAATGATCATAACTCCTCGTACACAATGATATGGGTAAGATACTATATGTCAACGAAAAGATATGAGAGTCCTCTTTCTAATGAAATTGGTTTCATCCAATGTGGATATCGGAGTAAAACGTTATGGTTGATCTACTTCAGACTATCAAAACAGTCCATCAAAGGACAGATTCGAGAATTATTTAATTTTTTAGGGGCGTTTTTGTCATTCCACCTCACCCAAAATCGGTCCAAACCCTATATTAAATCCTATTAGAAGCATTATATATTATATTTCATCAAATTCCCTAAGAAAGAAAACCCTAAGCTCCTACATCCAACTTCAAGAACCTCCAAAGTTCACCATTAATTCTGCAAATTTATTCAAGATTCCAAGTTCCTAGTTCAAGAACTCCAAAGAACCATCATTCAAAGGCAAGATTAATATCTTAAAAATGAGTATCGATCTAAAGTTCATCATTCAAGGTATGTGGGGTTTTTCAATAAGAAATCTCTTTCATTTTTGTGCCAAAAAGTAATTTTCTTTACAAAGGTATGATTTTTATTTGATTTTTACGAATTTGAAGCATGAACCCATATCTTATGATGATTATTATGAAATCTTGATGTTTATGATTTTGAAAGATGAATTTACATGTGTGGAGATATAAAGCATAAATCTTGAATGATATTTATCATGATTTTTATATTTAGGTCGTGAATCCCCATTGGAAATTGTGTTTTTTTTTGAGAAAGTGTGTGTTATAAGCACGTTGATATTGAATATTTGAGATATTTTGAATGATTTGACCTTTTGGTCTTAATGAAGGTATTTTGAACTCGAATGTGAAAGAAATCCACAACGTGGTTGATTTTGATAGATGGGAAGCATGATGGCTCCCAATGTATATTTATATATTACTGAAATTGCTTTGTTGTGGATTGTCTTTGAAATGATCTGAGCTAAGTCCGGGAGAAATTTTTAGCACCGAGTGGGAGGTGTAAAGTGACCTTACTTCCCTAGAACTATGTGCCCCCATAAGAGTGAGCCTGAGGCTGATTTATATAATGATCACTAGTTTGTGTGGATTTGATATTGATAGTCCTACTCCGATGGCAAGGATAGGATGGCTCTCCCCAACGTGGGTTGTACATTGGAATTCATGTAGCTCATATGGTTTATATCAATTATAGGATCTCCTAGTGTGTGTGTGTGTTTCCTTGTGTCTATGGTGAATGGTGAAGTGATTTGAAAGTGGAATTGTGAAAGTTATTCTTTCGAAAGATTTAGATGATATTTACATTATGAGAATTGATATTCTTGATGAACTGAAAGTGATTGACAAATTATATGATGACTCACATGTATTATTGTACTTATTTCATCCTCTCATGATTATGATGATTTTCTTCGGGCTATGTGAGTCTTTCATACAACCTGCATATTTCTTATAAATATTTATGATGATGATGTTTATACAACTCCATACATCCCCATATACTCGATTCCTTTCTATGGTACTGACCCACATCTTCGGATGTGGTCTGGATTTTCTCGGAATGTAGGTTCAGGTGCTCAGTTCTAGGTTCAATAATGATTCTTTGGGCACGCTGTTCTATATCCTCTGTTGTGGTGAGTCCTCATGTTCCGAGGACGTGATGTCTGATGTTGGTTTCACGGAATTGTTTACATTTGATAACTAAGTATGAGTCTGTTGGGTCATGTCTCAAATGGCTCGCTGGTTTTATTGATTTTCTTAGAGGCTTGTCAGACTAGTATAGATGTTGGGAGTTGACTAATAAGTTGTATTTTATTATCTTTCTGAAATTCTTTTATTCTGGGATGATGATTACTCTGTTGATAGTTGAGGGTTATTTATGTAAACCCCATTGATTTGTGTTGAACTGAATGAAAATGGCTCAAAGGGTTAGCTTGGTACTACTCGTAGCCTCAAGCACCGTGTGACGCTCCGAAACCCATTTTCTGGGGCGTTACAGCTACATGGAGTCCAACGTATAACCCATGTTGGGGAGAGCTGTCCTATCCTTGCCATCAGAGTAGGACTATCGATATCAAATCCACACAAACTAGTGATCACTATATAAATTTGCCTCAGGCTCACTCCTACGGGGACATGTAGTTCTAGGGAAGTAAGGTCTCTTTATACCTCCCACTCGGTGCTAAAGATTTCTCCCGGACTTAGCTCAGATTATTTCAAAGACAATCCACAACAAAACAATTTTAGTAATATATAATTATACATCAGGAGCCATCATGCTTCCCATCTATCAAAATCAACCACGTTGTGGACTTCTTTCACACTTGAGTTCAGAACAACTCCATTAAGACCAAAAGGTTAAATCATTCAAAATATCTCAAATATTCAACATCAACGTGCTTATAACACACTTTCTCAAAAAACACAATTTTCAATGGGGATTCATGACCCAAATATCAAAATCATGATAAATACGTTCAAGATTCATGCTTTCTATCTCCACACATGTAAATTCATCTTTCAAAATCACAAATATCAAGATTTCATAATAATCATCATAAGATATGGGTTCATGCTTCAAATTCATAAAAATCAAATAAAAATCATGCCTTTGTAGAGAAAATTACTATTGGGCGCAAGAACGAAAGAGAGTTCTTGTTGAAAAACCCCCACATACCTTGAATGATGAACTTTAGATCAATACTCATTTTTGAGATGTTAATCGAGCCTTTGAATGATGGTTCTTGGAGTTCTTGAACTAGGAACTTGGAATATTGAATAAATTTGCAGAATTAATGGAGAACTTCGAAAGTTCTTGATCTAGGAACTTGGAATCTAGAATAAAATTTGCAGAATTAATGGTGAACTTTGGAGGTTCTTGAAGTTGGATGTAGGAGCTTAGGGTTTTCGTTTTTAGGGAATTTGATGAAATATAACATATAATGCTTCTAATAGGATTTAATATAGGGTTTGGACGGATTTTGGGTGAGGGTGAATGACCAAAACGTCCCTAAAAATCAAATAATTCTCGAATCTGTCCTTTGGTGGACTGTTTTGATAGTCTGAAATAGATCAACTATGATGTTTTACTCCAATATCCAAATTGGATGAAACTAATTTCATTAGAAACAGGACTCTCATATATTTCCGTTGATATATAGTATCTCACCTATATCATTGTGTACAAGGAGTTATGATCGTTTGAAGTTGACCCAAAAATTCGCTTTTGATAGGTTGAAGTTGACCCAAAAATTCGCTTTTGATAGGCTGAAGTAGATCGACAATAACCTTTTGCTCCGACAGACAAATTAGATGAAACCAATTTCATTGGAAAGAGGACTTGTAGATATTTCCGTTGATATATAGTATATCACTCAGATCATTATATACAAGGATTTATGATCGTTTAAATTTGGAGTAAATACGCCAGGCCCCAGTACTTTTTCCTGCAGGTTTTACTGTTCACTACTATTCACGGCTCGATCGGAATGTTCATAACTCATCGCTCGGGTGTCTGTTTTGGATGATCCATATATCGTTGGAAATCTTATTCGATACTCTATGCAATGATGGGTCATAATCTAAGACATTCCGCATGAAAAATTTATAATTAATTCTAGAAGATAGAACCCAACACGTTTATGCACAAAATTTCAACAAAAAATTTCCTGGGGTATTACATTTCCCTTCCTCAAGTTTCTTTAATTTTCTGAGTTTGTTTAATTCATGTACTTCATTGTGAATGCATTCAGGCAAATATTGAGAAAACTGGGGAGTCCTGCAGTGCAACAGAATTTCAGACAAGTCAATGGAGTGGCAAATCGTTTATCTAGATTGGGTTCTCAACTAACAATGCCCAACAAATTTCTTGTTTTGTTCTCTTAGTTAATCTGTTTCCTTACTTTTATACACTGTCTTGATGTAATTTTACATATTAATTTTTCTTAAGGAATAATATAGAGTTATGTTGTACAATTTTTAGAACTTTTCTTTAGATTTTGACATTCTTGAGTGCTAGCTTATGTACTTAAACATATTATTGGAATGTGTTTGCTAAACTTGATGTTGGTTAATCAACATTGCTCGGACGTCGGTAGCATGACTAGACCACTCTAATATATCTATTAATGTTGTAGGTATTACTGAAGTGATGGTAAAGATTGTAGCGAGTTGGAGGATGAAAAAGGTTGAACAAGAAAGAAAAAGTTGCCAAATTTTTCTCTCTTTTGTAATTCTTTGGTTGATGTGAAGAGAATTTGTAGAATTTTCAGGGTGTGAAAAACTCCTTTGGGGGTTAAAAGTTTCTCATTTATATTTGATAAAAACGAGATCTTCATTTTATAGATAGCTGCATGGATCTTGTGGAACTTTAGTTAATGTGTTTCCACACTTTTATACACTGCCTTGATGTAATTTTACATATTAACTTTTCTTAAGGAATAATATAGAGGTGTGCTGTACAATTTTTAGAACTTTTTCGTTAGATGTTGAAATGTCTCATTTGTAACAATTTGAACTTTGTTTTCATTAAGACCACCAAACGAAACTTAGAAGCAATCAATTCAATTTTTTAATTTTAACAACTTCGATCAACAAGAAAACATTACTCCTTGAAAATTACTTGACATCATAACCACTGGCTTTCATGTTCTTTTTATTACTAGTAATAATTATAGAAACATAAACTTTGTTACAATTTGCTCTTTTTAAAAAAAAAAATAGTTTCCTTTTTTGAATTTAAAATTGATATGGTGTTAGTTGAAACTGAAATCCAGCTGCTGTGAAGATTAGCCCATGGAATGTTGGTACAAGATTTCTACTCAATTAATTCATGAAACAATTATTAGACTTAGAAATAATCCACAAAACAGAATTCATTAGACTTAAAACAGTTAGAAATTTTTAGAGTAACCACTTAAGTTTGATTACGAGTTGGACATCGGCGCCTATCATGTCCAGCCTGTCTACACAACCTGCAAGTTTGCCCATATACTGCAGGACCACGATCCATCTCATTAGGTACTCTAGTTGTCCTTTGTCGATTAAGACGACGATGGAATTCATTACTTCTCATTATAAAACTTGGAGATGGACAATATGTCTCGTGATCAACCGGTGAGAATGACCCAGAATATGTAGCAACATAATTCTCTATTCTAAAATGCTCGCTAACAAAATTTCTAGCTAGCCCTCCCATTCTTTCACTAACCTTCATGACATGTGAACACGGAAAGTGCAAATTAGCCCATTTTCCACAATCACATTTTTTATCATTTAGTGAAACACGATGAGGATTACTACCAGTACCATCAAATTGAATAGATCTAACCTCATATATCCCAGTGTATATATTTCAATCAAAAACAAAGTGTCTTTTTGAACTTTCATAGTTCTTCTCCCACTTTACTTTGAACCTGTTTGTCCATAATTCCTTTTGCTCTACAAGTTGGTGCGTTGTTTGAGATATATGGGTATACCGTTCAAATTTTTTCTCCAATGAAAGTCTCACCATGGCAGTGACAGGCAATCCTAGAGCTTTCTTTAGAAGGCCGTTGAAAGACTCTGAAATATTTGTTATCAACACTCCCCATCTTTTTTCATCATCATGGCTAATCTTCCATTTGTCCAATGGAAATTGCATGAGATATTAATATGCTTCTTTATTTTCTTTTCTGATTTCCCACATCAAAGCTTCGAACTTCCTTACTTGATGAGCTGATGCAGCATTCCACATCAGATCACTGAGATTCCTATTTGGAAAATAAGATTGAAAGTTACTCTTAAGATGTCTTACGCAAAATCAATGAAAGGCTCGAGGCTCCTGGAATTGCCACAACTCCGATAAAATAGCTAAGATTCCTTTTGCCCTATCAGAGATAATACATACATCTTCTCTATCCTTTATTACATGTGCGCTTAGTTTTCTAAAAAAACATTTCCATGCCTCTTTCGATTCCCGGTCAACAATAGCAAATGCTAGAGGAAGAATGTTATCATTTTCATCAATTCCAATAGCAATTAACAATTTTATCTCATATTTACCATACAAATGGGTTCCATCTACTGAAATAACTGAACGACAAGTTTGGAATCCATCAATGCATGGATTGAAAGCCCAAAATACAAATTTAAACATTTTTACCTCTAACGAACTCATTGACTCTTCGTGTTTCCATTCTACAATTATTCCATGGTTAAAGTGTTGAAAAGCTGCAAAAAACTTAGGAAGATTTCTAAATGATTTCTGAAAATCACCATACACCAATTTAAATGCACGTTGACGTCCAATCCACGCTTTCCTATATGTTACTTGATGACCAAATATCTCATGAACCTTAGAAATGACATATACTACCAACAATTTGGGATTTTTACGTATTTGATTTAGAAACAAAGATGCAATTAAATTGGTATCTAGGTTAGCGTGACCTGTAGTAAGCCCTTAAGTCTCACATCTATGATTATCAAAATACTTTCTTATATTTCAAAGGCTACCTCCAACCTTTCGGCTTCAAAGAAACCATCGACAACCTAATGATTCGTGATACCTGCATCTGGCAATCCATAGTTTCTTGCTTGATGTTACAACTATGAATTCTTTATTTTTGCGCAAACTCCAAATTGTCACAGCCTATTTTAATCTATCTTTGCTTCTAAAACACATTCCTTTTTTTAAATCTTTTTTGCCATCATCAGAACAAACAGAACAACAATTCATCTCAGATTCACAGGTAGAGATAAAAATATCTTTTTCATTCTCTAATGTTGTAAAGTAGGGTATATCATGATTTTTCATTTCAGACACACTTTGACCAAATTGATTATGAAGATTTACACTAATATCATTTTGAGGTAAATCTTCACTATCATTGGTATCTTTATCAGATTCACTTTCTAAGGTTTCACTTTCTCCATCATCTTCTGAAGGTTCATCTTCCTCCGAAATTTCATCACAAATTTGAGCATGTGCATCATTACATAAATCAAAGTTATCCTCAACTTCTCTGCGAAAACAATAATTAATTAGTGAAGTAGTGATGCATAAGATTTCTTATAGTTTCAAAAAAAGTAAAGATCCCCCACCTAATCTCATATTGTCTGTGGCCACTTTCAATGTGTCCTTGACTAATTAATCCTTGATCATATGATTGATACTCATGTTCGTTAGGGCTTGTATCAAGTGATTGATGGATAATAGGGGGTTGCAGTATATGCAAAATGAGGATGACTGAGAATGGAAAATCCATAATTTTGAGCTAATAAATTCATATGCTAATCATGCTGACCACTCATTTGAAATTGTCATACCCCAAATCCCATTGGAGCGGACTGACACCCGTAGCCGAGGAGGCCAGGGAGAACCCGTTCATAACCTATACTTTCACATTTACATTACTTATGAAAATTAGAAATTTGTGCAGCACTTCATTGTAACATAGAAGAAAACAGTACTTGTATCAGCCCAACAGACACGCATAAATATATATATGAACAGTAATTGGCCGTCAGAGCCATCACGTCTATCATCCAAACACTCCTATGGCTGTACAATATGTCTACAATAGCCTATACATAGATACACAACTGAGTTAGGGTCGGAACAAACTCCCTCCCACAAAAGACTTTTATACAAATACCAAAAATACATATAGAAACGACTTGGGATGCGCCGAAACAACTGGAGCTCACCACTAACAACAGAATGTCCTGGCTCTTACTGCGGAGGTGTACGACCTGAAGTACCTATTCCTGCAGGCATGAATACAGGTCCCCCATGAGGGACGTCAGTACGGAAATATGTACTGAGTATGTAAGGTAGTGAGTATCAAGATGAGGTACAAAATATCAATAGAACTCATATACCAGTGAATAAACAGTATGAGTAGACCACACTTAAAAGAGCTAATGGGATACCTGCACATTACTTTCATATCATTACTTCCCGTTATCCTTATCAATACATAACATATGTCATACAATGGCCAACTGATCAGTGGTACTAATACAATACATCAGGGACCACCCCTGGAATAGAATATATACATAATCTTTATAATACAATGGCCAACTGATCAGTGGTACTAATACAATACATCATATCATCAATTTAAAATACAAACATTCCATTTCTTAATTCAATTAATCCTTGCGATTGGTTACTTTGTGGTCACACCTTATGGAACTTGAAACCGTGATACCTCAATAGGAAAAACATGTACATAGGTAATCAATATCATGAAAATGAAGTAGAGTATCATGGATATCTCATTAAACCATTTCGGAGTCAACAATAGTATATGGACATTTTTGACTAGCCGGACATCTTAAAAGTGAAAACGAGTTCAATTGGTAGTGTCGAAGATCATATGATTTTATCATGTGTCATGTGTCGTAGGACAATGTTGGAAGCTTACTTGAGAGTGCCATGGGTCATTATTCATGCCAAAGATTAGATAGAGTATGTATTACATACCTTGATATAACCACTCCAATACAAGTCCAACTTGACTTCCCGTACTCTTCGAACACTTATCTACAATTAGTCATTTGCGGCAAACTAGTATTAGCAACCAAACCTTACCATTTAGGTATTAGCTTCATCAAATAATGTCTACGAAGTAATCCTTTAACTAATCAATAAGAGTGCTACATACATCCTCTTATACTCTTATTACATTCACATATCATGCATTTTCATGAAATATCCCTCAACATCCCTCTTACCCTTTATTTCCCTTCTTAATCACCATCCAATACCAACATGATCACTAGGCATACATAACCACTACTATAATTATATATCACCACAATTCATCCTCCATAATCCAATACAACAACTTCCATAATTTACTACTAACAATTTATACAAAACAATTCATAACTATGTTTCTGGTTATCTTCCAACATCTTGACAATACTCATAATCCTTTATCAATACTTATTCATGGATAAGAATCAATAATAAACAATATTCATACCTTAACAATGAACTCTTGTATTTATAATCCTCCTTACATAACCATGGGGTGCTTCTCGAAGCTTTCGAGATGGTGAACACAACTACGGAACCAATTCGAATTTTCTACGGTTGAATCACAAAATATTTGAAGTTGAAATTAGGCTAGGGTTTCACCTTCTCTTAATAATTGGATGATATAAGATATATATGAGGCTAAGTGTGGGTTTATAAAGACCAAGTTTCGTCCAAGAGGTAATAGAAAATGACCATTTTGCCCTAAAAATTTAAATAAATCCGAATCTGTCCCCAGTGGACAGTTTTGACAGGCTGAAGTAAATCGATCATAACGCTTTGCTCCGGTATCGTATTTGGGTGAAACCAATTGAATTGGAAATATAA
This sequence comes from Capsicum baccatum var. pendulum, assembly GCA_030864225.1. NCBI lineage: Eukaryota > Viridiplantae > Streptophyta > Magnoliopsida > Solanales > Solanaceae > Capsicum > Capsicum baccatum. Next base: position 111,292,512 of record CM061551.1, read on the forward strand.
TTCAAAGGTATATCATTTTCATACAAAGTATACCACCCAGTTCTTCTTGTACAAGGAGTTATGGTCATTTAAAGTTGACCCAAAAATCTGTCCCACAATTCTGTTTTTATTTTTTGATAGGCTGTAGTAAAACGGGTATAGATCCTTGATCAGATATTGGATTTGGATGAAACCAATTTCATCGGAAAGAAGACTCTCGGAGATTTTCTTCGATATATAGAAGCTCACACAGTTCTATTTGTACAAGGAGTTATGATCGTCTAAAGTTGATCCAAAAAAATAATTGCCTAGCTGCAGTAATTTTCCTGCAGATTTACTGTTCACAGGCTTCCCGGCCACCGATTTGAAATTTCGAATGTGGTCGCTTATATGAAATACTCCTCTATTTTGGGCAAAATTTATATCGTTGGAAATCTTATTCGAATACCTACACATACAACTATTGACGGGATACTTCCTAACACCATAAACTTAATTTAACCCATACGCAATCCTTTAGGACTCCATATAATCACGATAAGTGTACGAAAAAATTTATGGGGTGTTACATTCTCCCCCCTTAAGAACATTCGTCCTTGAATGTTAACATAGTTACTCAATTAAGACATGTCCAAGCTTACAATTAACATATTCATCATCATAACATCCTTGCATAAAAATAAACATTTACTTGTTATTGTTCTTCTTCCGTCTCATTAACTTCCTCCTCATCGTTGAATAGGTAAGGGTACTTAATCTTCATCGCTTCCTCGTCTTCCCATGTGATCTCCTCAAATTCTTGATTCCTCCAAAGTACTTTTACCGATGCTATCTCTTTATTCCTTATCTTTTTAATTTGGCGATCAAGAATAGCAATAGGCATTTCTTCAAAAGTGAGATCTTCTGTAATTTGCACCTCTTCCATAGTAGTGATGGGAGATGGATCTCTGATGTACTTGCGAAGCATCGAAACATGAAATACGGGATGAACTGTTGAGAGCTCTTGAGGTAGCTCTAACTCATAAGCAACTTGTCCAAATCTTTGAATGATCTTGTACAGACCTATCTATCGTGGACTTAACTTTCCTTTCTTGCTAAACCTCATCACTCCTTTCATTGATGATACTTTCAAGAATACCCAATCGTCGATAGAAAACTCAAGTCCTCTTCTTCTAACATCCACATAAGATTTGTGTCGACTTTGAGCTGTTTCAAACCATTGTTGGATCACTTTAACCTTCTCCATTGCTTGGTAAATAAGATCCGGTCCAAACAAGACCGCATCACCTGCTTCAAACCATCCTATTGGCGATCTACACTTTCTTCCATAAAATGCTTCATATGGTGCCATTTTGATACTTGAATGATATCTATTATTGTAGGCAAACTCTATAAGAGATAGGTGATCATCCGAGTTGCCTTTGAAATCTAATACACATGCTCGCAGCATATCTTCAAGTGTCTGGATGGTACGTTCCGCTTGTCCGTCCGTTTGAGGATGAAAAGCCATACTTAGATTTACTTGTGTCCCCAAACTCTTTTGAAAAGACTTCCAGGAATTCGCGGTAAATTGGGCTCCTCAATCGGATATAATGGAAATTGGAACTCCATGTAACCGAACAATCTCCTTAATATACAACTTCACATACTCTTCCACCATATAAGTTGTCTTAACTGGTAAGAAGTGCTCAGATTTGGTAAGCCTATCAATGATCACCCATATGGAATCAAACTTCCGATATGTACGAGGCAAACCCGTGATGAAATCCATATTGATCTTGTCCCACTTCCAGACTGGAAGATCTATACATTGCATGTAACCACCGGGTTTCTGGTGTTCTACTTTGACTCTTTGACAATTCGGACATTCAGCTACAAATTCGGCAATATTCTTCTTCATGTCATTCCACCAATATATTGCTTTAAAATCTTGATACATCTTAGTCAACCCTGGATGGATGGAATACCTTGAACAGTGTGCTTCTGTCATATTTCTCTTTCTTAGCTCAACTACATCAGGTACACATAAACGATTCTGACACTGAAGCACTCCTTCTCACATAAGCTCAAATGCCTTTGTCGCGCCACTCTGCACATCCTCCTTAAGCTGCAATAAAATTGGATCTGCATACTTCTTCTCTTTCACTTCAGCTATCAATGAATATTCCGCTGCATTACATACAATAACCTCTTCATCTGGAGTTTCGAGAAGTCGAACTCCCAAATTAGCTAGTTGGTGAAGATCCTTAATCATCCCCTGCTTTTCTATAGATGCCATTTTAGACTTACGACTCAGTGCATTCGCTACCACATTCGCTTTCCCTAGATGATACAAGATATCAACATCGTAGTCTTTCAATAATTCAAGCCATCTCCGCTGCCTCATGTTTAGATCTTTCTGACTGAAGATATATTGTAAGCTCTTGTGATCGGTATATATGTCAACATGAACCCTATATAAGTAGTGGCGCCATATCTTCAAAGCAAATACAACTGCAGCTAGCTCAAGATCATGTGTGGGATAATTCCTCTCATGTGGTCGCAACTGTCTAGAGCCATAGGCTATTACTCTACCATGTTGCATTAATACGCATCCTAAGCCAATTCTCAAAGCATAATAGTACATTGCATACCCTTCTGTGCCTTCAGGAAGTACCAATATCGGTGTACAAGTCAACTTGCTCTTCAGATCTTGGAAATTCTTTTCACAGGCATCATTCCTTTGAAACTTGGAGGCTTTACGCGTCAACTTAGTCAAGGGTGCAAAAATAGAAGAAAAACCTTTAACAAACCTTCTATAATAACCTGCCAACCCAAGGAAACTACGAATCTCCGTAGGCGTCGTGGGTCTTGGCCAATTCTTCACAGCCTCAATCTTCTGAGTGTCAACTTTTATGCCTTCACTGGATACAATATGTCCCAAAAATGCCACTGACTTGAGCCAAAACTCACATTTAGAAAACTTCACATACAGCTTACGATCACGAAGAATCTGCAACGCCTGCCTTAAGTGATTAACATGGTCCTCTTCTGATCTAGAGTAGACCAGAATATCATCTATGAAAACTATCACGAACACATCTAGAAACGGCTTAAACAGCCTATACATCAGATCCATAAAAACTGCGGGTGTATTTGTCAGCCCGAATGACATAACCAGGAATTCATAACGACCATACCGTGTTTGGAAAGCTGTCTTGGGTATATCTTTATCCTTGACTCTCACTTGATGATAGCCTGATCTCAAGTCAATCTTAGAAAAACACTGGGCACCGTGCAACTGGTCAAATAAATCATCAATTCGGGGAAGAGGGTATTTATTCTTGATAGTCACCTTATTCAATTGCCGATAGTCAATACACATCCTTAGCGAACCATCTTTCTTACGCACAAACAATACTGGTGCTCCCTAAGGGGACATACTAGGCCTGATGAATCCCTTCTCTAGCAAGTCCTTCAGTTGCTTTTTCAATTCTCGCAACTCTGCTAGTGCCATTCTATAATGAGGAATTGAGATTGGCTGTGTGTCTGGCAACATATCAATACCAAACTCCACTTCTCGTTCAGGAGGTAAACCTGGTAGTTCTTCAGGAAATTCATTCACAATCGGAACGGTCTGAAAAGTTGGCGGCTCTGCATCTGTATCCCTTACTCTAACCAAATGGTATATGTACCCCTTGGAAAAAAATTTTCTTGCCTTAAAGTAAGAAATAAATCTATCTCTCGGCGCGCCAATATTACCCTTCCATTCAAGGACTAGCTCATTTGGGAAATGGAAATACACCTTCTTAGAACGACAATCTACTGTAGCATAACAAGATGCTAACCAATCCATGCCCATAATAACATCAAAATCGACCATTTCTAACTCAACAAGATCGACCATCGTATCACGACCACAAATATTCACAACACAATTTCGATAAACATTCCTATCTATAAAAGATTCCCCCACTAGCGTTGATACTTCAAATGGCTTGGCTAATAATTCGGGTGCTCTCCCGAACCTTCCCGCAACCAAAGGAGTAGCATACGATAATGTAGAACCAGGATCAATTAAGGCATACACATCAAATGCAAAGATGGACAACGTATCTGTAACCACGTCTGGAGAACCTTCTAAATTCTGTCGATCTACTAGGGCATACACACGGTTCTGAGCTCCGCTAGAACTAGCTGCTCCCCTATCACCTCTACCGTGACTCATAGGTTGTGCACCCCTACTCAAAGGAGGCACCGATGATGATGCAACAGCTGATCCGGTAGGTTGTGTTATACCACCTGTGGTCCTGCATGGGCAATCTCTAGCCATATGCCCCGGCCCACCGCACCAAAAGCAATTGTTCATTCCAAGCCGACATTCGCCAAAGTGAAATCTTCTACATATGGGGCACGGGTGTCGTGGAGGTCTCAACTGACTCATACTCCCTTGCCCTTGATACCCCACTGTTCGCGAACTCTGATTTTCACTGCTTTGCCCGAACTGATTACCTCTGAACCTTTGAAATTGCGGTGGAGCACTAATTGGAGGATAAGAAGACAACGGGCTAGGCAATCTATGAGACAACGAAGGCCTAAAACCTCCTTGAGATGCCATAAACTGCCCTATAGCTCTGGCCCACTTAGAATATCCTTTTTCTAATTCCTGGGTTCTTCTTCTATGCCTCTGATCTTCCATCTTCTGAGCGAAAGCTTGTATCCTCGCTATATCCATGTCCTTGTTCAAAGCAGAAATGGTACAATCTCTAACCAAGTATGGTTCCAATCTATCCACATAGTGATGAACTCTTTCATCCATAGTAGCTACCACATTAGAAGTATATCGAGACAAGGATTTAAATCGAAGACTATACTCCCTTACACTTATATTACCCTAACGAAGATTTAAGAATTGATCTGCACGGGCCTGATGAGTCTCAAATGGAAGATAATGGTCAATAAATACATCTTTGAACTCTCCCCACGTAGTTGGAGGTGCATCAATACCCCTAGATCATTTCCAATCCTCGTACCACAATATAGCCTCTTCCTTCAATCTATATTCTGATAGCTCCACCATCTCTTTACCGGATATGTGCATAATATCTAGAGCCCTTTGGGTTTGATCTACAAAGTCCTGCGGGTCTTCGTTAATATCTGATCCGGTAAAATTAGGAGGATCCAGTTTCAGAAAATCCTGTGTCCGAAGGCTAGCTGCTTTATCCGTACCACTAGAACCCATGGTAGGAATAGCTTTCCCTTGAACTTGACCGGCAACTATACGCGTTAGAAGTTGTACTGCATCCCTCAAATCTCGATCAACAGCATTAATAGATGGCCCTTCCGGAGGAGAAGAAGCTCCTGATATATGCTCAGCTTGAGACTCACTTTGTTCAGCTTGTGCCGGTGGTGACTTACTAGTACCTTCTCCGACCACTACATCCACTCGCTTCCACTTATTCTTTCTCCTTGTAACCGGCATCGTTACTATAATAAATTAAAAAAACAATTGGATTAAGCGATCTATTATGACTTTATCTCTAATATGGGCTCTATTGCACGATCTAAGAAATGGAGAGTGGAAATAATCTCTAAATGTCCAATAGCCTTCTGTTTATAGATGTGGTGCACAACACACCGATAAACGAGATTCAATGTAGACACGGCTTTGTAGACTCACTAGGATGAACTTCTCTGATACCACTTCTGTCATACCCCAAATCCCATTGGAGCGGACTGGCACCCGTAGTCGAGGAGGCCCGGGAGAACCCGTTCATCACCTATACTTTCACATTTACATTACTTATGAAAATTAGAAATTTGGGCAGCACTTTGTTGTAACATAGAAGAAAACAGTACTTGTATCAGCCCAGCAGACATGCATAAATATATATATGAACAGTAATTAGCCGTCATAGCCATCACGTCTATCAACCAAACACTCCTATGGCTGTACAATATGTCTACAATAGCCTCTACATAGATACACAACTGAGTTAGGGTCGGGACAAACTCCCGCCCACAAAAGACTTTTATACAAATACCAAAAATACATATAGAAACGACTTGGGATGCCCCAAAACAACTAGAGCTCACCACTAACAACAGAATGTCCTGGCTCTTACTGCGGAGGTGTACGACCTGAAGTACCTGTTCCTGCAGCCTGCAGGCATGAATACAGGTCCCTCGTGAGGGACGTCAGTACGGAAATATGTACTGAGTATGTAAGGCAGTGCGTATCAAGATGAGGTACAAATGATCAACAAAACTAATATACCAGTGAATAAACAGTATGAGTAGACCACACTTAAAAGAGCTGATGGGATACCTGCACATTACTTTCATATCATTACTTCCCGTAATCCTTATCAATACATAACATATGTCATACAATGGCCAACTGATTAGTGGTACTAATACAATACATCAGGGACCACCCCTGGAATAGCATATATACATAATCTTTATAATACAATGGCCAACTGATCAGTGGTACTAATACAATACATCATATCATCAATTTAAAATACAGACATTCCATTTCTCAATTCAATTAATCCTTGAGATTGGTTACTTTGTGGTCACACCTTATGGAACTTGAAACCATGATACCTCAATAGGGAAAACATGTACATAGGTAATCAATATCATGAAAATGAAGTAGAGTATCATGGATACCTCATTAAACTATTTCGGAGTCAACAATAGTATATGGACATTTTTGACTAGCCGGACATCTTAGAAGTGAAAACAAGTTCAATTGGTAGTGTCGAAGATCATACGATGTTATCATGTGTCATGTGTCGTAGGACAATGTTGGAAGCTTACTTGAGAGTGCCATGGGTCATTATTCATGCCAACTATTAGATAGATTTTGTCTTACATACCTTGATATAACCACTCCAATACAAGTCCAACTTGACTTCCCGTACTCTTCGAACACTTATCTACAATTAGTCATTTGCGGCAAACTAGTATTAGCAACCAAATCTTACCATTTAGGTATTAACTTCACCAAATAATGTCTAGGAAGTAATCCTTTAACTAATCAATAAGAGTGTTACATACATCCTCTTATACTCTTATTACATTCACATATCATGCATTTTCATGAAATATCCCTCAACATCACTCTTTGCCTTTATTTCCCTTCTTAATCACCATTCAATACCAACATGATCACTAGGTATACATAACCACTAATATAATTATATATCACCACAATTCATCCTCCATAATCCAATACAACAACTTCCATAATTTACTACTAACAATTTATACAAAACAATTCATAACTATGTTTCTGGTTATCTTCCAACATCAAGACAATACTCATAATCCTTTATCAATATTTATTCATGGATAAGAATCAATAATAAAGAATATTCATACCTTAACAATGAACTCTTGTATTTATAATCCTCCTTACATAACCATGGGGTGCTTCTCGAAGCTTTCGAGATGGTGAACACAACTACGGAACCAATTCGAATTTTCTACGGTTGAATCACAAAATATTTGAAGTTGAAATTAGGCTAGGGTTTCACCTTCTCTTAATAATTGGATGATATAATATATATATGAGGCTAAGTGCGGGTTTATAAAGACCAATTTTCGTCCAAGAGGTAATAGAAAATGACCATTTTGCCCTAAAAATTTAAATAAATCCAAATTTGTCCCCAGTGGACAGTTTTGACAGTCTGAAGTAAATCGATCATAATGCTTTGATCCGGTATCGGATTTGGATGAAACCAATTGGATTGGAAATATAATTCAAAGGGATTTCATTTTATTATAAATTATACCACCCAGTTCTTCCTGTACAAGGAGTTATGGTCGTTTAAAGTTGACCCAAAAATCTGTCCCACAATTCTGTTTTTTGTTTTTTGATAGGCTGTAGTAAAAAGGGTATAGCTCCTTACTCAAACATTGGATTTGGATGAAACCAATTTCATCGGAAAGAAGACTCTCGGAGCGTTTCGTCGATATATAGCAGATCACACAGTTCTTTTTGTACAAGGAGTTATGATCGTCTAAAGTTGATCCAAAAAAATAATTGCCTAGCTGCAGTAATTTTCCTGCAGATTTACTGTTCACAGGCTTCCCGGCCACCGATTTGAAATTTCGAATGTGCTCGCTTATATGAAATACTCCTTTGTTTTGGGCAAACTTTATATCGTTGGAAAGCTTATTCGAATACCTACACATACAACTATTGACGGGATACTTCCTAACACCATAAACTTAATTTAACCCATACGCAAGCCTTTAGGACTCCATATAATCGCGATAAGTGTACGAAAAAATTTACGGGATGTTACAGAAATAGATTAGCATGATTTGTTGGTCTAGTCTTTACATGTATCTCCAAATGATTTATATCAATTTTATTCAAAATTTTTGAGGAATGACAAGAAATTATAGCAAAGACTGGTCAGTCCCTATTTTAAATTCAATAAACCTTGTAATGTTACCTTGAAATGAGCATGGATATTTTCCAGAAATATCCATTTGAATATTTTCACTGTTTGTCCTCATTTTTTCATGCAACATTGCAACTAGTTCAACATAGCTAGTTGAAATAGACATGCTAACAATCATTCTAGCACCTTCGTGTATCTAAATCCGCTCATTTCAGAAATTATTTCACCACTCCGATATAAAGCAACCATCACATTTTCTTCAAAATTAGCCATTTTTCTGGTATACACAAAAATAAGATATGTATTATAATTATTAAAATATCAAAATAATTTTAATGCATTACAAAATATTGGCTAGTCATACCTATTAAAACTTTGTAAATGTCGTTTCTAGAATAAAGCACATAAGCAAAAGCTTTGGTTAGAATTGTAAAAATGTGTTTGAACATTCTATACATACTGTCACTTATATAATCTGTTGTCCTAAAACTTTGCAGGTCTATGATTTGATTCGCTAGAAATGTTACTCACAGTAACGTTTTTAACTAAAAATGTGACTAGTGATTACGATTTCAAGGAAAAATTTCGGTCAAAAAAGTTGTTGGGTTGATTTGATAGAATCGTTATTCGGAGTAACGTTTTACAGCCAAAACGTTATTGGTGATAACGTATTTAATGTCAGATTTGTACAGAGATTCTTGGGTGGCAGAGCTACAGAGAAACATTACTATCGGTAACGTCTTATGTCTAAAACGTTACTGAGAGTAACATTTTATGTCAAAACGTTACTGTAACGTTTTATATTCTAACGTCTAACGCCAATTCCGTTTGAACCGTTAACCTTTCTAAAACATAAAACGTTATTGGGAACACCATTTATTTGTAAAATTTTTAAAAAACACATTACTTTGGTGAATTGATTCAAAAAATGACTTATTCCGGTCCAAGTTTCACTTTACAGTTAGCACATTATATTTTCCTAAACAAACTCTTTTCAAGCAAGAAGATCATAATTAAAAAGTGTGGCGAGAGTTATCCATACTCTTTCTACATGGCTGATTAGGAAAGACATCAGCTGATCTTTAAGCTCTTTGACGGTCTCGGACAGTTCCACCATGTTTTGGTTTTTAGTTGCCAGATTCCCTGGGTGTGTTCCATGAAAAAAAATAGAAAATGGAGTAGTCATCAACGGTACATTTGACCAACAAGTAGATCTAGTTAATGAATAAACAGTAGTGTAACATAAACTTATTAGGTTGGGAAAGAAATATAATCCCAGTAAAAAGATCAGATAGGCATGGTGAAGACTAGCTTCAGTCTTTCAACCTTGATCTCAGTCTAAGTTAGAAAGCAAAATTGTCAGATAACACCCCAAAGAAACAAGGCTCGACATAACCAATAATTTCTATTAAATTAAAATTTGTATGCCTGATGGTTCAGTTAACAGTCCAAGATCCTAACACTTAATTTTGATGAACTCTTATGAAACTCAATCTCTAACCTGTTACAGTGAATCTCTTATATTGCAATATATAATAATAAAGGGAATAGGATCCGGGAAAGGGCCGTACCCCGAGGAAAATCCATTAGTTCCTCCGTCATTTCCTATAAATAAAAGCACCAACGTAACAAACTAAAGTTTGTATGGAATATGGATGATCAATAAAACTTTCAAGCACATTGTTCAGGTAACGGGAAGAGCAAAATATAAAAGGGAGGTTCCAGAAAAGTACTACAATACTAAACAAAGAAAATAACACAAGTCTTAGCATGAGCTCTAGATTATTTCCCTCTTCTATAGATAGCATCTTCCCAAAGTCCCAAATGTAATTTGACATATTCTCACATGGGTCCACCAATATGGCTAGATTCATAACGGGTGCCACGTATGCAATCTACCATATGTAAGCAACAGTAACCGATTTCATGGCTTGAAACCATAACCTATATATTCAAACTAAAAATAATAGTGCCACGGAAAAGTAAGATTCTTAAACTAACTGTAAATCCACATTCTGTTATCCCGCTTTACCGCTAGGGGTCCTCCCAAAACTATGTGACCCACAGTGCTCTGGTGAAGCGGCTCATTCTTCAACAGCACTTCTTTTTCTAGCGTTCTCCTGCTGGCGGTTATTATTTTTGTTCTGGGTGGTTTATTTACTTATTTTTCTAACAGCATAGGTGTTGAATGCATTTTCAAACCTTCATAAGCAACTAATTTTATACTTTATAGTTTACCTTGAGACATCACAAATGAAAATTCTAATTGCATTTAAAAAGTTATAATACTTTCACATAATTCAAACCAGGAACCTTTTAGTTTACTAGCCTTTTAGCCAATTTAATGTATTCAGTTTTTAAGAAAGAATAACATTGCATAAACAATTCTCATTCCGCTGTTTAAGTTACATTTTTAGAGAAAGCGTATCACAAATGGGCATTGCTAGATTATATATCTATAGACGGATGGATAGACTGACCAGTGAATTCACACCTACGATCTTTCTACAAATAACTGGGATATCCCGCTATAGCCATGTTCTATTTGAAGGAATAAAATTAAAAATAGTCTTCCTGAGAGATGGCTTTAAAAGAAAGAGAATACATGACCTGCATGCAGACAAGTTTTGAGTCCCCTTGAACTTGTATGTGTTTAAAGCCTTTCTTATGCGCAAATTTCAGCCCTAAGATTAGACCTCTGTATTCTGCAAAATTATTGGTTGCAACGCCCAAACCTTCACGAAGCCGGTAAACCTAGAAAAATATAATTAGAAGTCGAGAAATTGTAATATTTTGTTCAAAAAGCTGTCTTCGAACCAAAAAGGGAGCATACCATACTTCCATCTGCAGCTAGCAGAACAGCACCTGCACCAGCTGGTCCAGGGTTTCCGTTTGAAGAACCATCAAAATTCAAGAATGCATGAAGCTGCATGTGGGGGAATTGATAGCATCAGTTAAAGAGGTATTCCAAGAAGCTTCATCAAATAACATAAAGATATTAATACGTAAAAGCAGTGGCGGATGTACATGTATTCCAGAGGGTTCATCCAAACCCCCTTCGTCGGAAAATTATACTATTTTTACATGGTAAAAAAAAATTTTTATGTATAAATAATAGAGGCTGAACCCCTTTCGACTAGTCCGTATATGTACTACTGAACCCCCTCACTGAAAATCCTGGATCCGTCCCTGCGTAAAAGAACATGGATGTTCATATGATCAGATTAAGACTTCTGTCATAACACCTTTTCTGGAAGCAACAAGGAAAACAAATATAGCACATATACTACCTTATCCATACCTTTAGAATATAATGCTTCATTGTTTCGAACTTAGTGCAAATAGAATTTACACACATCCAATGCTTAAAATTAATATAATGTAGGTTTTAACATAAGTCCAACGAAACACCTAGTGTTTTCAGATCAGAGGGATCCTCAGAGTGGAGTTCTACACGTGAATCATGTGAATATGTTGCAATGAAAGATATATTTAACCAAAAGTTATTACTAGTACAGGGAAGCCTGAAAACAATCTTCAACATTTGGAGCTGCACCAATTTCCTGGAAAAGCCTTGCCTATTTTCCCTTGAATAATGACATGAACTACTTAGGCAGTGATACATACCCCTGGCAAAAGTCTACCTTGTATATTCCGGTTTTGAGAGCAGCCACGAAAAGTAGGAATAAATAACTTTGAAAGTCCACAATGCAGGAGAACATTATATTGAAGAATGGGGACTGGGGGGCTGGGGAGGGGGTGGGGGGGGGGGGGGTTAAGGATTATTATCCAAGAATAACAACCCCATAAGATAATAGCCAGGAATGACCATTTGAGCTTCTCCTTCATGCATTTTTTCCTTTTTCTTCTCCCTTTCTCCCTGCATCCTGACCAACCTCTATTAACTTCACAAACCCGGACGGTTTCATATTCCTTTCTAGAGGATGCCGATGAAATTCTCTCCTCCCTATCCCTGCTAGTGTGCTACTCTCCTCCCCAATGCAATATCATTCTCCCCAACCCGGTACCCTTTTTTATTTTCATAATCATGGTGCAAGGGCTAGTTTGTGCGTACCTCAACTAATTCCACGGAGCACCTGCTAACCCCACCAGCACAACCATCAGGTAACTCTATCCACCAAGGATTGGATAGATAAGAAAAATTCACTTAGTGTTTTTCCCCAGCTGGAAATTGAACCTTAGACCCCATATTTCACAGCCCACTTCACTGACCATTAGACCATCCCTTGGGCGTTCCCCAACCCGACCATCTAATTTCTCGCTGAGGTAGTAGTCCACCTGCGCATACCCATCACAGTGGTTCTCTGCCACCAACCAACTAATCAGTGGACGATATGTGTTTTCTTGTTAGCTGCAAAGAAAAGATTGCCCTATTTCAAGCAACACCGACATTTTAGAAGAATATAAAGAACGCGTAGCGGAGAGCATACTGTTGTACAAACAGAACGTCTCGTGAGTAACCAAGTAATCTCAAAGCCAAGCTTACATGCACCTGCGTAACATATTGGATAAACCTTAAATCTACATTTAGAAGAAATTATACATCGAAAGCGGTTAAGATTTTGCTACAGAAATAATTGGCTACAAAAAGAAACTTATGCAATAAGTAGATATTGGGGGATCTTCAAGGAAATTGTCTAATTTGGCATTCTTATGCTGAGCAGCAGCTGAAAAAGAAGCTGATGCAACCACATCTAACTGGAGGGAAGACAGCATACATAGCTAATCTCTTTGAAACAAAAAACAAGTAAATTTCAAGTATAAACAGACCTTACATTTTAAAAAGCGATTCCAATATACACAGGAACACACATAGTTCTTCATTTTATAGAATGGTAAAGAAGATATTTTCCAGTGTATTCACTCTAGTTACAAAACAATTTTGCTTCCATCCCAAAGGTATTCAGAGACACGGGAATAATTGTCAAAGAAGAACTTTTGCAAAACAATTTTGCCAAATATCACTTAATTTCTTTTTGATTTATTTTTTAGATTTAGGGTGTAAAAAGTGAAAAAAGTGAGGTCCACACGTGGATCAAGAGATCAATTCATCATCTATACAACTTTACAAATTTAATATAGTACATCAAACCCTGTCCACTTATTCCAATATCAAAAAAAAAAAAACCTCTCTCTTTCTTCTTCAATTCCCAACTCCCGCTTTCAAACAACTTCTCCCAAAAACACCATTTCCGTACGTTCTTCGTCTGCAGCTGCTAAGGGGGCATTGTTGCTTCGCAAGGTTAGTTAAAATCGAGTTTCGATCATTTCTAGATCCATTTAAATGGTTTATCTTTTTTCTAACCGATTGGTAGTGATGTAGGATTTTTTTTTGAATTTGGCGTTTTGATTTAATCGTGTGTTTTTTTAGCAACGAAGTGTTGAATGGTGGTATAATTATTGTTTGAAGAGTTATTTTGGCATTTTGATTTGAACAGCATCCTGTTTCTGTCCGTAGACCCGCGGTCTATTCATAGACCCATGGTCTATGAAATGAGAATGCCCTAGATATATTTCAATTTTCAGATGTATGAAATTCGTTTAAAACATGATTGTTGAAATAGTGAAAATTGAAATATTAATAGCTAATTAGTTTGATTAGGTGCACTAGTTTGATTTTTTTAGCAATTGTTGTGTTTTGATATTTTGCATGTTCGATTTTGGTTCAATTATTGTATGTTTGTGTAGTGAACTGTTTAATGGTGGGGTGTTTGTTAATTTTTTTTTTTTTGGGGGGGGGGGGGGGGGTGTTCATTTGATCATTGAGTTATTTATGTTGATAGACTTGTGGTCTATGAACTGAAAATGGGAGATTTGTTCTTTAGGTGTACACTGTGTTGAAAATGGGTAGAAAAAATGTTATTCCTAAATAGAAAGACGATACCGCTGGTAGTAGCAGAAAAAGAAGAGTTACGGCAGTTGAAAAAGTGTTAAAAAAAAAATAAAATTGAAAAGTCAGTGTCCGAATCATATTCGGAGTTAAAGGAGATAAGCGACTACGTCAATTCTAGTGAAGATGTTGCCAAGCGGAGTGTCAGTGGTGACAGTGAAGAGTGCGAGGGAAATGGGAGTAATAGTGATGATGGGGATAATGATTCGTTGTCTGTGCCATATATTTCAAGGTACATTTTCGTGGAGCGATATGAACTTCGAACGATAATTAACGAGGTCGGATCTTTTCTGGCAAAGATATCGGTCAGATCAAGAATGGCTGCTTATCGAGAATTTAAGAAAATTCTTGTCGACCAAGAATTGAAGAAAAGATTCAAGCGGTCCTATTTTGGACACCTGAGAGACCTGCCGGAATATCTCAAGTTCAATGGGCAGTTGATCCATTATTTGTTGTTGCGACTCGTTAAGAACGATAAGATGCATCATGAGATGTGGTTCTGCGTTAACAACAAGCCTGCCTGTTTTGGCTTCAAAGATTTTTGTTTGATCACGGGGCTGAACTGCTCATCACACCCCAGTGAATAAAAAATGAAGAAGGTGTTAGCAAAGGGGGACAATTTTTGTTTTAAGGTGACGAAAAATAAAAACATCACGGCGGCCAACTTGTTACACCTGATCAGAGGGAATAAGCTGAACGAGGATCAGAAGTTCAAGTGTTGTCTACTGTGGTTCTTCACAGCATGTTGCTTGCGAAAGATTCAACGAAGGTTGTCGACACAAAACTGATTCGAATGATCGACTCTTTGAGTTTCTTCGAGAAGTATCTATGGGGGAAAGAGACATTCCAACTGGCCATGGACTATCTGAAGAAGAAAAGTGACCTGAAGAAGCAGAAGGAAGTATTTGATGAGAAGCAGAAGGTATCCTATGCTCTATTCGGATTTCCCTGGGCATTCATGGTATCTACCATAAACCCTTTAGTGAGTTTATCATAGATTATCATTTTATTTATACTATGTCATAAACTCATAGTTATTTTTTTCACTGTTGTACTGCTTACAGATTTGGATCTAGAAGGCCTTTCCTCATCTTGGAGAATTTGCTGGAAAATCAATGGATGAGCCCTTACCCATCCCCCACATCCTCAAATGGCACAATTCAAAAAATGACAAGATAATCGAAGGCGAACCATTCAAGTATAAAGGAAAAGTTACCGAGGTATGAACTTATTTTCTATAATGCAATAATAGTACCATTTTATCGAATGTTATGTAATTGTTAATTGATATTTGGTAGAACGTGCACCCGTACATCATTCATACTGTTCGTAAGACGAAGATGGAATACATGATTACGTTTGATCCATATACGAACAAGGTGAAGAATAACGTCCTCGATGGCTTGAAGAAAAAATTAGAAGGGGTGACTGTCCTCACTTCAAATGAGGACAGTGATGATGACGGGGATTTGGGTGGTAACCCTGTTGGAGTACGTGTTGGTGATGATGATTCTCCTAGCACCTCCAAAGATGTAGCGGGAACCTTATCCCTCAGGGATCTTCATAAGCATGTGGCTACGCTCGAGGAAGAGGTGTTGGATATTGCTGCCTATATCAAAGAGAAAAGAATGAAGTAAAAGGAAAATAATTAGCGACAACATGAGCGAGGTAACTTCATTCATTAATTGATGTTGTTAATGAATATTTATCTTTAAAAATCAGTAACACTTTGTAATATTATGAAATAGTTCATGTGCATGAATCGGAGAGGAATGAAGATGGAGAAAAAAGAGCAAAATGGATGAGTTGGCCGTTGTTGTGGCAGAAGAGGAAAAAAAAGAAGAAAAAAAATGGTGAAGAAGATAAGAGCCAAGAAGAAGGTGGAAAAGTAGCAGCAGCAGCAGAAGAAGAAGAAGCGGAAGAAGATGAACAAGAAGGCACGGAAAAAGGAAAAACTGTTGAAGAAGAAACTGACAAAGCTGACAAAGAAGAAGTTGAGCAAGAAGCAGCAGGTGAACGAAAAGAAGAAGTTGAGGAAGAAACAGTTGCTGAAGCTGAGGAAGAAACAATTGTTGCAGGTGAAGTAACAAAAGAAGGTGTGGAAGAAAAGGAAATTGAAGAAGAAGCAGCTGATGCACATGCTGAAAAAGAAGGAGAAGAAGATGAGAATAAAGAAGCAGCTGCAATTGTTGAGAAAAAAGAAGTTGAAGCTGTCCAAACAGATGTGGTCATGGACATTGTTGATGAAATCAACAGTAACACTTGTGTTGATGAGGAACTTAGGGAAAGAGACATTTAAATGCTAAGATGTTTAATTTGTTGTTAAATGACGAGTTGTTATGATATGAAATTTTTTTTATTTCAAAAATATGAAGTTTGAAGGATCTGGTGGTAGGATATGATAATTATTCTTTTATTTTATGAAACTTGTTATGATTCTGAGCTAAATCTGTTTCTATCAAACTGATTTGTGGCATGGAATTTGAATATGCAGGGTGTGGCCATAGTTGGTACATTGTATGCTTGATATCATAGAATGCATACTTAATATTCCATATACCGTATGCATAGTCTATCATTACCCTGCTGATCGAATTTAAGTTGACGTGTTGTTTAATCGACTATGGTTCTATCAAAAAATAGTATTTAACATTATACAAAAGTAGAACTATTATTATTTATTCAATATCACTACATCCATGTTACACTTTTCCAAAGAACGAATACTAGCATTATAACACATAACATCATTTTTAGGACATTCTCTCTTTTTTCGGCCAAAATCAATTTTTGTTTTAGTTGATCCCTCTCTATTTGGGTGTCATGTAGCAATAGTTTAAAGTGATCCCTCTGTTCTTCGGCTTCTTTGAACAAAGTCATGAGAAAATCTTTATTTTCTTTGCATTGTTGGAGCCTTTGTAACAGATTAGATTTTGCCAAGCCTTAAAAATTTGATGTCTCGAGTCCCGAAATAAACGTTGATGGACTGAATGGAGGTGATAGCTCATCAAGCCATTTGAAAAACGAGCATGTGTCATTATCCTAGGAAAAAAAATAATTACATAACCATCAACTTAACTTTTAAAAAAAAACACGCACTCCTCATATTTGCAATTGCACAATTATAAAATTTGCGACCTGGATTTGAATTCGTGCGTGACGTCCTCAAGACAGTCGCATTCCCACAATGACAAATTAGAGTATTTTTAGAATTGGATGATTGAGATACTTGCGACATTGTAAAATTTTTAAAAATAAAATAAAGTTGGTGAAATAAAATAAGGAGTGATGTACACCTTATATATGAAGTAAAAAAAAAAGTGTTCACACTGATGGCTTACAAAAGTAGTCATTTTTTATCGTTGGAAAAGTAATTTTTCTCTTTTGAACTGGTGGTGACACTAAATAGACTGTCGTAGATCATGACCTATGTCAGCCATCGATTTGTATAGTTTACCATAGACTTACACCTTTATTAGTGCATCGACTGATATCCTGATTATCCGTAGACTACTGTGATTTATGTACACATCTATAGACCATCACGTGGAGGTAGTTAAAATTGAATAATTAAATTAAAAAAAATATAGATAATAGTAACATGTTTTGGGGCTGGTGGAAGAAAATAATTAAATATAATATGATTTAAATGGATAATCACATGTTTTGGTGCCGGTGGAAGAAAAAAATTACATTAAAAATGATTTAAATAGATGATCTTGGACTGGTGATGACACTTAATAGACTGTCGTAGATCATGAACTATGTCATCCATCGATCAGTATAGTCTATCGTAGACTTACACGTTTATTATCGCATTGACTGATATCATGATTAGGCGTAGACGACGATGATCTATGTACAAGGTTATAGACCATCACTTGGATGTAGTTAGAAAATGATTAAATAAATTATAAATAAATGTGGTGTGAATTTCTACACATGTGAAGCAGTGTAAACAAGTCACAAAATCATATTAGAGCTTAGACAAATTAGGGAGGGTGAATTAAGAAGTGTGTGGATGGGTAGTGGTTGAATGCTCCATATCGTAAGAGTAATGTTTAAACAAACCATAAGTATGTATATAAGATATATATTGTATTTGATGCCTACACATTTCACATATTTGTTTCATCACCACCCCTAAATCAAAAGAGTCTGTGCAATTGATAGTGGTAAAACATTTATCATCCTCAATACATACTTGTACTTTGAGAAACATTACTCTTACGATATTGACCATTCAACCACTACCCATCCACACACTTCTTAATTCACCCTCCCTAATTTGTCTAATCTCTAATATGATTATGTGACTTGTTTACACTCCTTAACATGTGTAGAAATCCACACCACATTTATTTATAATTTATTTAATCATTTTTTAACTACATCCAAGTGATGGTCTATAACTATGTACATAGATCACCATGGTCTACGCATAATAATGATATCAGTTAATGCGATAATAAACGTGAAAGTCTACGACATACCAGACTGATCGATGAAGGACATAGTGCATGATATACGACGTTATATTAAGTGTCACCACCAATCCAACATCATCTATTTAAATCCTTTTTAATTAAATTATTTTCTTCCACCAGCCACAAAATATGTGATTATACATTTAAATCATATTATATTTAATTATTTCCTTCCACCAGCCCAAAATACATATTACTATTATTTATTTAATTTTTTAATTTAATAATTGTCTTTCATAATTCCTAAAATGTGTGATTATCTATTTAAATTATTTTTAATTTAATTATTTTCTTCTTCCAGCCACATAACATGTGATAATCTGTTTAAATCTTTTAAAATTAAATTACTTTTTGAAAATCTGTTATTATTTATTTTAATTTACCCGATGATCCATCGATTCATGTAGTCTACGATCGACTAATATGTACAGTCGACGAAATACTTTGTATAAAATCTAAACATTAGATTTTACTCTTCAGAAAATTAGTCAAGGCACAATACTGTAACTTGAAAAGGCAGACATATTTGATTCGAGCTTTCAAACAAGGAATCAGAACAAAGATGGCAAACACACTATGTTAAAAGAAACTGAAACATAGTTGTACTAAAATTGTTCATTGCATTACATAATAAAATTTACATAAAAAAGGAGAAAATGGAAGAAGCTTTCTTCTAACAAAATCCTACAAAGAAAGCTTCTTTAGCAATGAACAAATCAAAAAAATTTAAAAAAATATACTAAAATAAAATATTTAAACTAAATTATGGGGATGGTGGGGGTGATGTAGTCAGGGTCTTCCATTCTGAGCCTTTCCAGAATTGCCCTCAAGAAATGAGCAATTTGACGGAGCTCCCGCTCTAGGTAGATGCGGTCTTGACCCAGCCCATAGAAAAGTCGGTCCAAATCATTCCTTAGGAGGAGGAGGTAGTAATGCCTCGAAGGAACACGTCTGATGGGGCGCAGGGGTATCCTTCTTTGAGGCATTTTTTTGAGTTGGGTGAAGAAGAAGAAGAAGAAAAAGAAGAGATGATTTTTTATATTTTCGGTTTAGGGAAAACTGAAGGGTTGCGTAGAAAGAGGGCATGTACTTATAGACCGGTATATTGCGTCCATTCATATATCCACCCAATGGTAGGTCGATGTGTCTGACAAGATAAAATATTTTGTATACGTATACCAGCTGTTTTTCCTCTTGAAGAGACGTTTTATGCAGCTTTTTAATAAATGGGAACAGAAAACAAGGGAAATAATGATTCATTGCATCGATTAGAGAGATAAGCCGGCAAAATGACCAACAAAACATGTTAGATTAGCAATAATATAATTAATACATAATATTTGACAGACCATATATTATATATACCGTAGACTATAGATAGTCTATCGTAGACAAAGCTTTAGGTCGATAATAACTGAACGTTAAAATCTAAAAAAATGCACATTCATCCCCCAAAACAGTAGCTTTAAAACTGAAGCTAAAAAAAAGCCTATTTATGATTTGATACCCATTCTACACATGGTTCTTTTGTGTCCGAATTTCTTGCATATTGAACACCTATTCCTCCTTTTGGACTTGAATGTCTCACCGATGCCCTTAATGCGTTTGACTTTCTTCCTTCCAAATTTGGGATCGTACGGGGGTGGAGAAACTTTGGTGTCTACCGATTCCTGTGGCACAATCCATTCAGCCTCTGGAGGGACCATATTAATTGCTTCCAAGTATGCGAGGAGGTAACTTTCAGCTTTATAAATTATCGAAGAGTAGTCGTAGATGGAGTTACCATAATCTTCGTCATCGCCGTACTTTGATCGCAAAGCTTCCATCGTGTGTTTGCATGGTATTTTCACCAAGTCAAATTTTCAACAAGAACAACTCCTCTCCAAGAGATTGACCTTAGTAGTAACGCCATTGCGAACACTATATACTCGTTGAGAACCCCGTTTGGATTACCCACATACAAGGAATCGCTCGAACTCTTATTATCCCTTAGGATCCTTTCCGCAGAAGGCACAAATATGTTCTCTTTGCCACCGAAAAATGCATGCCGCTCCCTAAACTTTTCACCAAATTTTTTAGCAATTGAATTGAATATGTACGACACGGGTTACTTCCGTTTATCCATCAAAATCGAGTTGAGAGACTCGGCGATGTTTGTGGCCATCACGTTGTACCTATTGCCCGAAAAGTGTGCTCTACTCCATTTTTCAAAACCAAGAACATTTTCAAGGACATGAGCTGCCTCGGGGAATTTACTCTTCAATTCCACAAAATTATTGCTAAACTCATGAAAGGAATAAGCATTTACCGCGGCGTAGAATAGATAAAGATGTTCTCCGCAGTGTTGATTTACACAAAGATTTTTAAAGAGGTGCCTCATGCAAAGTAGGTGAAGTGCACGACTGTATACACGGGAGAAGCATTGGCGATGCTAATATGCCTGTAGGAGATGACGCATAGATCTGGTTCATCTTCTATGATAGATATCAGCTTCTGGAAGAAGAAGATCTAAGAATCATCGTTCTCTTTATCGACGACACAAAAGGCAATCAGAAATATAAAATTTTCGATGTCCTGTGCAACAGCGCTCATCAGAACATCCCCGTACTTGCCATACAAATATGTGTCATCGACGACAATTACCTTTCTCATGTGCACATATCCTCGTATGCAAGCTCTGAATGCTAAGAAGAAGTAAACAAACGATCCATCCATCCGATATATCATGATAGAGTAAGAAGACCAGGGATTTAATAACTCCACCATGTGAAAAAAGCCTCCAAGCAAGCATATCCGTGTTCCGGTGTCCCGTGAATGATGTTCTTCAAAATTACACTTTCTTTCCAACACATCCAATAGCTTACGTTGCAGCACAACTCCTTAAATACAATTCTTTGAATTTCTCTTATTCTTGGATCCTTACCAACCCGAAAATGATTTACGCATACTGAAGCAATCAATTCGGATGAGACTTTTTTGTGCCTGCGGGTGGCATTTTTAACGCCGCACATGTACATCCTAACATACTTGTATATGAGAAATCTGTTTGGGGTGTTGATAACGCTCAATCTACAACTCTCGTAGGAGTGTAAAGCTGTCGTTAGCAAATATAGAACCCAACCTGGGTTGGGTGTCGATCCCACAGGGAATAGCTTGGCCAACAAGTAAGCAAAATTACTAAACTTTTGGTGCAAGTCTCGTAAAAAAGGGGGGAGTCTTGTCGTGCAAGTAATGTAAACAAAAGCTGAAAATAATAAAGTAAAGAGAGAGAGATTGTTACGTAGGTTGTCAACAATGAGAATTGAAGCGTTGGGGTTACGTCCACCTTCTGAGGTATACGTCTCTATTGGCTATGAGTGTGTAGAATTGTGACATGCATGTGCTTATAGAGAATTGTATTTTATGGTAAATCCAAGCGTCTCTCGACCTCAACAAGGACTATTTCACTTTAACTCTCTCGAGTTTAAAGCGTGTCTAACGGTACGAATTCTCCAAGAGGTTAGTCCAGTTACAGTACTAGCTTTTTAATAGGAAAGGGTGTCCTACTACCTTGACATTAGCTCTTTTCCAGACTAATAACCTTTCTCTCGAATAAGTTAAATGTTAGACTGGCGTATTCTTGCGTTTGCAACCGCAAAGAATGTAGATTAAGATGAAGAGAATAATGATATAAGCAATATACTTGTCACGAACTCACAAACTCACAACAATAGATAGTATCTCATTCGGCTTCCATAACCCCAACAAAGAGGTTTAGTTACCCATGAGTGTGAAGGAGATCACGATTGACATTATTATTATATCACAATATTGAGTAATGGCGTGTAGATCAAGTGATAGGCGTGTGGCGTGATTCCTTAGCAAGTAACGATTCTCTTGTTGTGGAATAGATGATTAGAAGAGTAGAATTTATGGAAAGATTAGAAGAGTTGTAGAATTAATTGAGGGATTAATAGTTGAAGAATGAATTGTTAAGAGAGAAATGAATAAAAATCTCTAGCATGATAGGGTATTTATAATACCCATATCCTACTCCTACTAAGCTAATGAAATAAATAACCAAATCCTACTAGACTAGTGAAATGCTTAACCCAAATGTACTAGGTTAATGTAACATTATCATAATCCAAATAAACTAATGAAATACATAACCCAATTGTACTAGGTTAATGTATCATTGTCCAAATCCAGCTTTGTGTCTGTAAGTCCCCAAAGTCTTCAGAAATGCTGTTTTAGCCCAGGACAGAATTTCCATGCAGCAGTTTTGGTCCTTAGGCGTGTAGACTTTCTTCCCTTCCTTTGTGAGCTTTCTTTTGCGTCAAGTAAGCCATAAAATGATGTATTTTGCATCATTTATACCTGAAACTTTCCTAATCATGTTCGTTAGCTCATTTACAGGAAAAAGGACTAAAAGTGCATGAAATATATAATTTGTTCTCAAAACTAGGCTAAAATATGGGCAAAATATATTGATATAGGCGTGTAAATTCGCCTATCATCAACACCCCACACTTAGAGCTTTGTTCATCCTCGAACAACATATCATGTCCTTCTACACATCAACTTAGGGTTTTTACAGCAACAACACAAAACATTTATCAAGACAAACACAACAATTATCAATCAAAGAGTAGTTTTTCGATTATAAGTAGAAACAATTTAACCTCAAGCATAGACTCGTGATGCTGATCAACTCGTATGAAAACGTTAAGGTGCATAGAATCATATACAACTATCCAAAACTCATCAACCATGTGTGTCTCACAATATAGTACCCATAATCACTCACAAGTATAGCATATTTTTCAAACATGGGTATCAAAATATCCTTGCTCTCTCTCTCACAAAGAATTCATATGTAGCAATTGATGACCATAGGCTTGCCCTTAATGTAGTACTCTACTAAATGTCGGAATGTTAAGATTAGGATCAAGTAGGTCTTTTGATGGTTGTAATGTAGGCTAAGGGACGGGTAAGACTATTTTGGCCAAGAATAGTGACTAGGTTCCTAAGCGCTTTAATACATCACTTTGTATCATTGACACTTTTTTCTTTCAACCTTTCTTCTTTTTTTCTTTCTTTTATTCTACCACCCTTGTTCTCCTCTTTTGTTTTTCAATTTTAAAGCACCACTCACTTTTCAGCTTTCTTTTCCTTTTTCTTTTCACAACATACCTCTTTTGGTAGCACTTTTCTTTTTTCATAACACATTTCAAGCACCATTACAATTTATAACATTATACTCACCCAATTTCCTCTTATGTTGTCACATGACTTTTGCACTTTAAAGCACTTAGGAATTTGGATCAAATTATGGTCTTGAAAGAAATGGAATAGGCTTACATACGAGGTTGTCAAGGAAATAGGCTAAAGGCTCAAAAGGGTTTAACTAGGATGATGTCTATGGGTAGGTAAAACTGAAGATAAACAAATATAGGTTGCCAAAGAAATGCCTAAATCATATCCTAAACTTACACTCCTTATTTTCGCTTTGCATATATACCAGGCAAGTTCTAGCATCAGCCACAATCATAGAATATACGATTAATCTCACACACACAAGGCACATGGTCGACTTGATTGGAAGTAATATAGACTCTCGACCCAACAAGTAAAGGAATTGAATCACATAATATCACATAATAAGTCACAACTAGAGCCTAAACGTCTCAATAGTCACAATTGTAACACATACTCTTGTTATAATCTCATGCTGCTTATCAAAATAATTTCATGCGAAGCTAGAAAAAAAAAATTTAACTACTAAAAACAAAACGAAACAAAAATGAAACAAAAGCAAACAAACATAGATGCGTATAGTGAAGTATAGCATGCAATACCACCACCCCACACTTAGTCGGGACACTGTCCTCAGTGGAAAATAAATAGGAGGAACCTGGTTGGTCGGACTTATCCTCTATGTCTGGGGTCATACCCCTTGCATTGGAATCATCATCAGAGTCGTCATCCTCAGAAGTTCCTCATAAGTTTCCCACTTAATTCTAAGCGTGAGTCGAGGTAATTTCAGCGAGGAGGGTTCTCCTTGCTCCTTGCTACCTCTTTTCTTGCTCTTTTGGGAAGTGGTAGCCTTCTCCTTGCCTTGCCTCGCTTTAGGTGCCATTGTACCTGAGACTAGAAATAGTGTTAATTGCAGCACAATCTCAATCGATACAATCTATAAGCAAGCATTAGGGGTACCACCCCACACTTAGTTTTGTTACCACAAATCAGTGAGGTGAAAGTAGTCGAGTACTCAGATTTCGTCGACATACATTTTAGGATTGTATTCCGGCAAGAAAATCAGCAATGCATCACTTACTTGCAGCCATTGGACTACTTTCATGTTAGATATAACAACACTACTACATAGGGGTTACCACATGGAATCGTTATTCTTACAATAATCACAACCTCTTATGTCGGTAGGCACTATAAGTCTTATCCCGATGGCCGGGATAGTCTAACATGTAGTATCCAAACAACAATCTTAAGCACTATTCATAGCCATAGTAATTCCGCAAATATCATAAAAATGCTATTAAGACCAAATTCAAGTCGGAAACAAGTCAAGAACTTCCTATGTATATGTTCACTCACAAGATTTTGTATCAACAATCCAATCACATGGACATCACCAACAGTCTTATACGATTTAGCAATTCATAATAGACATGGCAACGTAGTACTTATGAGAAATAAATGAAGAATAAGAGAGTACTTACTTGCTTGAAGCTTGTGGAGATGGTTTTGTGAATTGGAAGGACAAAAGAAGAAAATTTTAAGAGGATTTGGATGTATATGCGGCGCCCTTAGGTCAATTTTTAGTGTGGTTGTGTTGTAAAACTATGTCCCCTTTATATAGGAAGAGAATGGGTCGGGTTTTGACCCATTTACAATCGGTTTTGGAGACAAAAATACCACATATACGGCGCATAATGTTCGGCATATCAATGACATATGCGGCGTATTGTCTATAGCATAATGGGACATATGCGCCGCATAGTCTATGGCATTTGTAGACATATGCGCCGCATAGCCTATGGCATATGAGATACTGAGACCAAATGCCATAGCATAGGCGACGCATAGTCAAAAGCATACCTAGGAATAGGCGGCGCATAGTGTATAGCACACTAGATTCCGAGACCTTAGGCTATAGGATAGGTTGTGCATCGTTCGTGGCCTAGTTTTACCAAGGCCTAGCCTTCCTCGATGCCTATTTTGACGTGAGAAATGCTCAATCCATAGCCTTATGCATCACCATTCCTAACTTACCGACTTTACCATACAATGCGTCCAAATCGTCAATTGAAATCAATCTCCTCGTTGAATACCTCTTGCACCTATTTTTTCTCAAAACCAAATGAAAACGATTAGTACGATGGGTTGCCTCCCACCAAGAGCCTTAGTTTTGGTCATGGCACAACTCTTATTTTTGGATTTTTCAAAACAAAACAAGTACTAAAAGAAAAACAATAAATCGATAAAATGATAAAACGATAAAACAATGGGTTGCCTCCCATCTAGCGCCTTATTTATTGTTGTGGCTCGACATAGTTACCTCGAGTAGTCAAACTTCATCGAGGTAAGTGATGGATCATTTTCTGAAAGGATTTAGACGACAATGAGGCTTACCTGTGGGCATGCGATCTTTTTCGAGATGGCTCCTACGTTTCTCCGGAGAGTCACCAATTATATCATCAATAGTCCAACCCATAGATCTCTTGTATCTTTTCAGAGCAGAGATGAGAGCCTCTTCGTGTTGTTCACTTAAATCATCTGCATTCTCCGGAAGTATATTTCTACTTTCCAAGAACACATACCTTAGATAATCGGGGAGCTCTTGCGATTCTAGTATTGGTGGCTCGTCAATGGGAGTCTTCGTTGTTGATTGATTCTTGAGATCACAATCCGGTTTCTTGGGAGTATACGACTCAATTTCTATTAGATCACCCATAAGTTCTTCATTGTCCTCATACTCAACATTCAGCGGCGCAGCAGTCAATGGCTCAACAGTAGGCTGTTTCTCTATAGATAATGCTTTCGTATCCTCATGATGAACATCAGCTACAGATAACTCATTCATATCGCTGGGCTGCTTCATTGTTTTGCATATATCAAACCGTACCACTTCGTCATTAATTCGAAACAAAAGCTCATTATCTTTTATGTCAATAAGCACACTTCCAGTTGCAAGGAAGGGACGTCCCAAGATGATGGGAACTTCAGAATCCTCCTTACAATCTAGAATAACAATGTCTGCAGGAAAGATGAATGAAGAAACTTTCACCAACACATCATTCAAGATACCCACAGGTCGTTTTACCGACCTATCAGCCATCACGAGCCTCATATTGGTTGGTGTCGGATCTCCTAGCCCCAACTTCTTGTAGATGGATAGTGGCATCAAATTGATGCTAACACCTAGATCGCACAATGCCTTGGCGAAATCCAACGATCCAATTGTGCAAGGAATAGTGAAAGCTCCAGGATCTGCCTTCTTTTGAACTAGCGACCTTGTAGCGATTGCACTACAATGATGAACATTATCCGCCAACTCATAACTTGTTGCCCGCTTCTTTGTCAACAGGTCCTTCATAAACTTCGCATATCCAGGAATTTGTTCAAGTGCCTCCACCAATGGAACATTAATGGTCAGCTGCTTGAGCATAGTCATGAATTTGCTGAACTTTGTGTCATCTGCCACCTTCTTCGATCTTTGGGGAAAATGTGGTGGTGGGTATGGAAGTGTTCTCTCCACGGTTTTCTTCTCCTCTTGCTTCCGTCTTTCCACTTTTTCAGGCTGCACAGTGCTGGATGTGGCGTCCTTGACGGCAGGAGTAGTTGTTGCGGCATCTTCTCCTTTTGCATTGTCATTCATGTCCGCAACTTCGTCAATCACTTTCTTGCCTTTTACTGAAGTTTCCAGCACCTTACCACTTCTGGTAGTGATGGCCATGCATGACCCATCATTCCTTGGGTTTTGCACAGTATCGCTAGGTAAAGTGCCGGCCTTTCTTTGGTTGAGTGCTGCTGAAAGTTGACTGAATTGCTGCTCTAGTTGTCTAATTGAAGTGGAGTGTGAATCTACTAATTGTTTCATGGCGGACAAATCATTAATTACCTCCGTTACTCCCGCGCTCGTTGCTTCCACTCCTTTCAATAATTTAGCCATCATGTCCTCCATACTTCCAGAATTAGATGTGGTGGTGTCACGTCTTCCAAGGGGAACGTACAAACCACTCTTTTCATTCCTGTTCTTCCAACTATCTTGGTCTTTGTCTCCAGATTTATCATAATAGTTCCGACCTTGGTTTCCTTGGGTATTCCCTCGAAAACCCCTCTGATTGTTCAAGTAGTTGGCCTCCTCTTCCGAATCAGATTCGTCTCTTCCTTTTGACGCAATAGCTTTCACTTTTTCAGTCTTCCCCAATAGATGCTTTGTAAGAAGATCCATTTGGGTTTTCATGTGCGCCATATCTTGATCACGTTCTTCTTCTCTTCTTCGTTAGTCTGCAGTCATGCCAATAGATAAAGTGGGGTTTGCTACCTCAGAATCCCTGGTATGCCAAGCTCTACTTTGTTTCGTCATATGATCTAGCATATTACTTGCTTGACCAAAGGTGAGGTCCATGAAAGAACCTCCAGCTGCATTATCCACCACTGGTTTAGTTATTGAATTCAAGGCTCTATACAATATCTCCATGAGGTGAACATTAGTCATGTGATGGTTTGGGCATCTCACTAGCTTTGTCTTGAACCTCTCCCATGTTTCATGAAGAGCTTCAGTGGGAAGCTGACGAAAGTTGCTGATTTCATCTCGCAGTTGTGCTCTTTTGGATGGCGGAAAGAATCTTTCTAGGAAAGCGTCTCTCAATTGCCTCCAATTTGTAATTGAATCAGGAGTCAGCCCATTCAACCATAGTGTTGCCTCCCCAGACAGAGACAATGGAAATAGACGTAATCGAATTGCATTCTGACCAACACTAGGATTGTCAAAAGACTTGCATGTAGAAATAAAGTTGATGAGATGCATATTCGGATCATCGCCTGCCAGTCCACCAAATAATCCCTTGAGTTGCAATAACTGAATCATGGTGCTAGTGATGTTGAACTTGGCTCCGGGCGCTAATGGTGGTGGAATTATAGCTCCAGTGGCTCCGGCACCATCAAGATCATCATCATCATCGTCGAAAGCTGGCTGCATAGGTTGGCGATCATATCTATACCGAGCTTGTCGACCTCTTCTATCGGCAGGTATTATTTCAGCATCACGCCTAGGGTTTAGTAACTCGTCATCACCTAAATCCTCATCGTCAGGATTAGTTGCTCGCCCAGGATTATCAATGTTTTGTTGTTGGACTTGAGCAGCGGCAAGAGCAGCTAATCTTGCCTGCTCGTGTTGAGCAGCCATCCTGTCGATTTCAGCTTGTGCTTCCATTCTTCTAATTCGTTGTGGTTCAGGATTGATTTGTAATAACGGTTTACCAGAACTTCGAGTATGGTCATGCACTGAATAAAAACCTGCAGTAAACAAAAACAAAAACTGAATGTAAAAGTATGAGAATCTTTGACCAAAGGGTCTAGTAATTATCACGAACTTGATTGACACTCGTATTTCCCGGCAACGACGCCAATTTTTGATAACGCTCAATCTACAACTCTCGTATGAGTGTAAAGCGGTCCTTAGCAAATATAGAACCCAACCTGGGTTGGGTGTCGATCCCACAGGGAATAGCTTGGCCAACAAGTAAGCAAAATTACTAAACTTTTGGTGCAAGTCTCGTAAAAAAGGGGGGAGTCTTGTCGTGCAAGTAATGTAAACAAAAGCTGAAAATAATAAAGTAAAGAGAGAGAGATTGTTACGTAGGTTGTCAACAATGAGAATTGAAGCGTTGGGGTTACGTCCACCTTCTGAGGTATACGTCTCTATTGGCTATGAGTATGTAGAATTGTGACATGCATGTGCTTATAGAGAATTGTATTCTATGGTAAATCCAAGCGTCTCTCGACCTCAACAAGGACTATTTCACTTTAACTCTCTCGAGCTTAAAGCGTGTCTAACGATACGAATTCTCCAAGAGATTAGTCCAGTTACGGCACTAGCTTTTTAATAGGAAAGGGTGTCCTACTACCTTGACATTATCTCTTTTCCAGACAAATAACCTTTCTCTCGAACAAGTTAAATGTTAGACTGGCGTATTCTTGCGTTTGCAACCGCAAAGAATGTAGATTAAGATGAAGAGAATAATGATATAAGCAATATACTTGTCACGAACTCACAAACTCACAACAATAGATAGTATCTCATTCGGCTTCCATAACCCCAACAAAAAGGTTTAGTTACCCATGAGTGCGAAGGAGATCACGATTGATATTATTATTATATCACAATATTGAGTAATGGCGTGTAGATTAAGTGATAGGCGTGAGGCGTGATTCCTTAGCAAGTAACGATTCTCTTGTTGTGGAATAGATGAATAGAAGAGTAGAATTTATGGAAAGATTAGAAGAGTTGTAGAATTAATTGAGGGATTAATAGTTGAAGAATGAATTGTTAAGAGAGGAATGAATAAAAATCTCTAGCATGATAGGGTATTTATAATACCCATATCCTACTCCTACTAAGCTAATGAAATAAATAACCAAATCCTACTAGACTAGTGAAATGCTTAACCCAAATGTACTAGGTTAATGTAACATTATCATAATCCAAATAAACTAATGAAATACATAACCCAATTGTACTAGGTTAATGTATCATTGTCCAAATCCAGCTTTGTGTCTGTAAGTCCCCAAAGTCTTCAGAAATGTTGTTTTAGCCCGGGACAGATTTTTCATGCAGCAGTTTTGGTCCTTAGGCGTGTAGACTTTCTTCCCTTCCTTTGTGAGCTTTCTTTTACGTCAAGTAAGCCATAAAATGATGTATTTTGCATCATTTATACCTGAAACTTTCCTAATCATGTTCGTTAGCTCATTTACAGGAAAAAGGACTAAAAGTGCATGAAATATATAATTTATTCTCAAAACTAGGCTAAAATATGGGCAAAATATATTGATATAGGCGTGTAAATTCACCTATCATCAGGTGTCGTACTTTTTTGCTCGCAACAGCCAGCCATAACCACGAGATAAGCATTGCGCCTTCATCAATTTTGTGCAGCTCTTCTCCATATAATAATCAAAAGACTGCCTCGCCGCTGCTGCGTCTTGTTGCATTTTCAGCTCTTTTTTATCGGCGAATGTTTGACCACAATAGAAATTGGTTCCGTCGGTGAAGGAGTGTCCTGCTTGTGATTCCGTTTCACGGTCTTCTTCATCATCTTGCGAGTCCAATGAAAATTCTTCCATATGCATAGAATAATCTTCCATATTAATTGTATCATCAACATCGTTCTTGTAATCATTCAAATCATTGTTAATCAAATCATCGTCAATTATCGGGCGCCATGGTGGGGGTGCTGATGAATTCGGCGGTCCTTCAACGGACCTCTCAACCACATTTATGCTCAAAATTGGCCTAAATCCATCTTCATCAGCATCCATTATGTACGTCAGCACGTGTACATCGCTATTTATGATCGTATGATTCACCTTTTCCCTTGAATGCATTAAATAACTAATCACCACGTCGCTCGGTGCGCAATCTAGATCCCTGCTCTGCATTACGCTTGCAACAAATTCATTGTACGAACTATTGCGACGAATAGGAATGGGAATTATTACCTTGGTAAATTATCTCCATTTCCAGAATTTTGAAGTCTCCACCCATTCTCCCATGAAATTACCAGAAACCAGAATAAATTCTACAATAAACATCCTAGAATTAAGCTTCGGTTGATGGCAGATTATGCTTATGGTCTATGTCGTGTTGTATGTACGATCCATGACTAGTGAGGACGGGTCAATGACTGCGCAGATTTTCGTACAAATACTTGAAATTGCAAATATTGCTTGTAATCAATGATTGTTGGATTTATGGAATAAAGAAATGAACTTGGAGTCGCCTAAGCTGCTGTAATACACTTTCTAAAGTGGTTTTGAGTAATGTGAGTGATTTAAAGCTTTTTAACAATGGTGGATAGTGTGTTTGAGAAGATAGGAAACAAATGGGGTAATAATGGATGCAATGGAGAAGCTTATGATGTTTGTGGACTAATTTACAGCTGATCGCCGAAAAATAACTCCGAAAAAGTGTCCGAAATCGGAGTTTTTTGGTGGGAAAAATAACCACTTTCTATTTTTAGCTTTTGGAGTTATTTTTTTAATATTTTTGGAAACCTAGATATTATTTTTATATATAAAGTGGTGGATGATGGAGTGGGTTGAAGTGTATTATTAGAAACTTGTGGGTGAATTTATTAAGTTGGAAGTATTGGGTTAAAACGAATAATTATAAAGGTTAGGGCTGAAATTGTTAAGTTGGAAAAGTTGGTGGTGAGGTGGAATTAATTGGGTATTTGGCAAAGGATTTAAAACTTGTGGGTATTTGACAAAATAGGTTGGATAAAGAGTCTTTTTGGCATAAAGGCCCCGGAGACATTAGCGAGCATAGCTACACTCATCCGACTTGACCTCACCAACAGTTATGGCATTTTTTATTATAGTACCACCAATTGAAGGAATCACAAAATCTTCATAAGGCCCTGATTAACTAAATTGCATTTATGAAAGTTGAGTTCTGATGATACTTCAAAAGCTTATTATCAGACTAAAAGCAACTAATGCTAACTATAAGTATAACATTGTTACTAGATGCTCTGTAGGATGCAAACAAACTTAAGTTGAGCACTTGCACTTCTTCTTGGTATAAACATCATTCTACCGTTATCATTGGCTATCTAAAAGGCATCCCGCTAAAGTAAAACAGCTCAAAAATACACAAGTGAATCTAAGATGATTGTGAAATACTCTACCATAAATATTTCAAACTGACCAGCATTATGTAGTATTTTGATGACAAAAGCAAGGTGACATGGTCTAGAAAAGAGGAAGTGATTGAGAGAAAATCGTTCAACAAAGTATTTCCATATAATAAATGAAAGAGCAACCTGATAGACCATTCAATATTTAATTGCATCCTCTTTTCATGAAAATTCTTCACAATAGGTTTATCTTTGGAAGAACCTGCTTGCTACAAGATAAGAAAATTAAATAACCTCAGTTGCATGGCATGAGATTTGATGTAAATTGGAACACTAGCAGGACGTGTAGATATTTCTGTAAGCATAAAACAGATTATATAAACTTAAACAATCTTATACATAAACAATCCTATCCATAATCCTTTGTATTATTCAGGAACGTTGAACTTAATGATTTTCACATACACATAATAATAGTAATTCAACAAAGAATTACTTACTTGAATTCTCTATGGTTTTAGCGGAAGAAAAAGCGTAATAGCAGAAGCACTGAATTATTTCTCTCTCTTTACCTTACTTTTAGAATAATTATGATAGAGCTTATTCTTCTTTTGGCAGAGAAAGGATCTTCTTATAATGGGAATAGTTAGTTATGTTTTCACGTTCCATCAACGTGATTGGTGGATACAATCATTATCCTACTAGGAGTCCGTAATTGTGGATACAATCCTACTAGGACTCAGTAATTATCCTACTAGGTAACTTTCCATATAGATTAAGGATTTAACTTATTCAATTATTATTAAACTAATAAATAAATTAATTATATGGGCCATAGAAATTTACATTCTCCCACTTGGCACACATAATGTTAATTGAATGGTTTAATAGGTACGCCAATCATGTGCACTATTAACGTTAAATCCAACATCATTTGTCATCGTTAAATAAATCAACTAAAATGAGTCATGGCGGTTGTACGTCCCTTTACTTGACATAGTTCCTTCCATATACTACAATATTAGTCTATTACCTAACATAGCCTTTCAAATACATAATGGGTCCAACAATAATACTTAGAATACTATATCTAAGTCAGAACCTGTTATCATCATTCACAATATTATGTATACAAGAGAAAACAAGTAACAACAGAAACATATATAATTTGAGCTCAAAGTGTCAATTACATAAACATAATAAAGACTTTACATAAAATCATTCATTGTTATCAATAAGACCCATTCTTTCAACATGTTCAATAAATATTTTGGGTGGTAATCCTTTCGTCAAAGGATCAGCAATCATAAGCTTAGTGCTAATATGTTTAATTGACACTTTATGTTTCTGGAATTCTTCTTTAACCGAAAAGTATTTCAATTCCATATGCTTAGCACCTTTTGAATACTTATCATTTTCAGAGAAGAAAACTGCGGCAGTATTATCACAATAAATTTTCAGCGGCCTAGCTATATTGTCGACTATTGCAAGTCTTAAAATAAAATTCCACAGCCAATTAGCCTGGACTGTGGCCTCAAAGCATGCCACAAACCCAGCTTCCATAGTGGATGCAGCTATAACAGACTATTTTGCACTCTTCCATGATATTGCTCCTCCACCTAATAGAAACAAATATTCAAATGTGGATTTTCTTATATCCACACAACCAGCATAATCTGAATTTGAATATCCAACCGCATCTAGATGATCAGATCTGCTATAAGTGAGCATATGATCTTTCGTTCCTTGTAAGTATCATAATACTTTCTTTGCATCCTTCTAGTGATCCATTCCAGGATTACTTTGATATCGACCCAGCATTCCAACAGTAAAACTGATGTCTGGTCTTGTACATGTTTGGACATACATAAGACTCCCAACTATTGATGCATAAGGAATATCTTTCATTTACTTTCGTTCCAAGTCATTCTTTGGACATTAATTGAGACTAAACTTATCTCCTTTCTGAATTGGAACGGGACTTGATGAACATTTTTTCCATTCTAAATCTCTCTAATACTTTATTAATATAAATTTTCTGAGACAATCCTAAAACCTTGCGACCTATCTCGAAATATTTCTATTCCAATCACATAGGATACCTCACCCATATCTTTCATTTTAAAGTTATTAGAGAGATATTTCTTGGCATCATGCAACAAACCAAGATCATTATTAGCAAGCAAGATGTCATAAACATACAAGACTAACATAATAAACTTACTCCCACTGACCTTCAGATATATACGCCAATCAACAGTGTTTTCCTTAAATCCAAAGGTGACAATCGTTTCATTAAACTTAAGATACCATTGTCGGGAAGCTTGCTGTAACAGCACAAGCCCACCGGCGCATGCGAAATTGTCCGCTTTGGAGCCTCGGCCCCTCACGGTTTTAAAACGCGTCATATACGTTGAAGGTATCCATGCACCTATAAGGCACACTTCGTTCCCCTTCACTACCGATGTGGAATTTTCCTAAGTGAATGCTGGCGTTCTGTAACAGCCCAAGCCCACCGGCGCATGTGAAATTGTCCGCTTTGGAGCCTCGGCCCCTCACAGTTTTAAAACGCGTCACATACGTTGAAGGTATCCATGCACCTATAAGGCACACTTCGTTCCCCTTCACAACCGATGTGGGATTTGCCTAAGTAAATGCAGGCATTACGTATCGCCGTCCCTACACTCACCCCCCATAGGGACTCAGCATCCTCGCTGAGGTTTGCCTACCACCGGCACCGGCGCTGGCTCTGATACCATCTGTAACAGCCCAAGCTCACCGGCGCATGCGAAATTGTCCGCTTTGGAGCCTCGGCCCCTCACGATTTTAAAATGCGTCACATACGTTGAAGGTATCCACGCACCTATAAGGCACACTTCGTTCCCCTTCACTACCAATATGGGATTTGTCTAAGTGAATACAGGCGTTACGTATCGCCGTCCCTACACTGATACCACTTCTGTCGTACCCCAAATCCCATTGGAGCGGACTGGCATCCGTAGCCGAGGAGGCCCGGGAGAACCCGTTCATAACCTATACTTTCACATTTACATTACTTATGAAAATTAGAAATTTGGGCAGCACTTCGTTGTAAATAGAAGAAAACAGTACCTGTATCAGCCCAGTAGACACTCATAAATATATATATGAACAGTAATTGGCCGTCAGAGCCATCACGTCTATCAACCAAGAACTCTTATGGCTGTATAATATATCTACAAAAGCCTCTACATAGACACACAACTGAGCTAGGGTCGGGACAAACTCTCGCCCACAAAAGACTTTTATACAAATACCAAAAATACATATAGAAATGACTTGGGATGCCCCAAAACAACTGGAGCTCACCACTAACAACAGAATGTCCTGGCTCTTACTGCGGAGGTGTACGACCTGAAGTACCTGTTCCTACAGGCATGAATATAGGTCCCCCGTGAGGGATGTCAGTACGAAAATATGTACTGAGTATGTAAGGCAGTGAGTATCAAGATGAGGTACAAAAGATAAACAGAACCCAGATACCAGTGAATAAACAGTATGAGTAGACCACACTTAAAAGAGCTGATGGGATACCTGCACATTACTTTCATATCATTACTTCCCGTAATCCTTATCAATACATAACATATGTCATATAATGGCCAACTGATCAGTGGTACTAATACAATACATCATATTATCAATTTTAAAATACAGACATTCCATTTCTTAATTCAATTAATCTTTGAGATTGGTTACTTTGTGGTCACACCTTATGGAACTTGAAACCATGATACCTCAATAGGAAAAATACGTAAATAGGTAATCAATATCATGAAAATGAAGTAGAGAATCATGGATACCTCATTAAACCATTTCGGAGTCAACAATAGTATATGGACATTTTTTTGACTAGCCGGACATCTTAAAAGTGAAAACAAGTTCAATTGGTAGCGTCGAAGATCAATGAGGTTATTATGTGTCATGTGTCGTAGGGCAATGTTGGAAGCTTACTTGAGAGTTCCATGGGTCATTATTCATGCCAATGATTAGATAGAGTATGTCTTACATACCTTGATATAACCACTTCAATACAAGTCCAACTTGACTTCCCGTACTCTTCGAACACTTATCTACAATTAGTCATTTGCGGCAAACTAGTATTACCAACCAAACCTTACTATTTAGGTATTAGCTTCACCAAATAATGTCTAGGAAGTAATCCTTTAACTCATCAATAAGAGCGCTACATATATCCTCTTATACTCTTATTACATTCACATATCAAGCATTTTCATGAAATATCCCTCAACATCACTCTTAGCCTTTATTTCCCTTCTTAATCACCATCCAATACCAACATGATAACTAGGCATACATAACCACTAATATAATGATATATCACCACAATTCATCCTCCATAATCCAATACAACAACTTCCATAATTTACTACTAACAATTTATACAAAACAATTCATAACTATGTTTCTGGTTATCTTCCAACATCAAGACAATACTCATAATCCTTTATCAATACTTATTCATGGATAAGAATCAAGAATAAACAATATTCATACCTTCACAATGAACTCTTGTATTTAGAATCCTCCTTACATAACCATGGGGTGCTTCTCGAAGCTTTCGAGATGGTGAACACAACTACGGAACCAATTCGAATTTTCTACGGTTGAATCACAAAATATTTGAAGTTGTAATTAGGCTAGGGTTTCATCTTCTCTTAATAATTGGATTATATAAGATATATATGAGGCTAAGTGTAGGTTTATAAAGACCCATTTTCGTCCAAGAGGTAATAGGAAATGACCATTTTGCCCTAAAAATTTAAATAAATCCGAATCTGTCCCCATTGGACAGTTTTGACAGGCTGAAGTAAATCGATCATAACTCTTTGCTCCGGTATCGGATTTGGGTGAAACCAATTGAATTGAAAATATAATTCAAAGGGATTTCATTTTTATATAAAGTATACCACCCAGTTATTCCTGTACAAGGAGGTATGGTCATTTAAAGTTGACCCAAAAATCTGTCCCACAATTCTGTTTTTTTTTTAATAGGCTATAGTAAAACGGGTATAGCTCCTTACTCAGACATTGGATTTGGATGAAATCAATTTCATCGAAAAATTTCATCTGTACCATTAATTTAATTTAACCCATACGCAAGCCTTTAGGACTCCATATAATCACGATAAGTGTACAAAAAAATTTACGGGGTGTTACATTCTCCCACCCTTAAGAACATTCGTCCTCGAATGTTAGCATAGTTACTCAATTAAGACATGTCCAAGCTTACAATTAAAATATTCATCATCATAACATACTTGCATAAAAATAAACACTTACTTGTTATTGTTCTTCTTCTGTCTCATGAACTTCCTCCTCATCGTTGAATAGGTAAGGGTACTTAATCTTCATCGCTTCCTCGGCTTACCATGTGATCTCCTCAACTTGTTGATTCCTCCAAAGTACTTTTACCGATGCTATCTTTTTATTCCTTATCTTTTTAATTTTGCGATCATGAATAGCAATAGGCAT
The DNA here is from genome assembly GCA_030864225.1 of Capsicum baccatum var. pendulum. Taxonomy (NCBI): domain Eukaryota; kingdom Viridiplantae; phylum Streptophyta; class Magnoliopsida; order Solanales; family Solanaceae; genus Capsicum; species Capsicum baccatum. The sequence goes on from CM061551.1 coordinate 111,330,691, forward strand.
TTCTTCAAAAGTGAGATCTTCTGTAACTTGTACATCTTCTGTAGTAGTGATGTGCGATGGATATCCGATGTACTTGCGAAGCATCGAAACATGAAATACAGGATGAAATGTTGAGAGCTATTGAGGTAGCTCTAACTCATAAGCAACTTGACCAAATCTTTGAATGATCTTGTACAGACCTATGTATCGTGGACTTAACTTTCCTTTCTTGCCAAAACTCATCACTCCTTTCATTGGTGATACTTTCTCGAATACCCAATCGTCGATAGAAAACTCAAGTCCTCTTCTTCTAACATCCGCATAAGATTTGTGTCGACTTTGAGCTGTTTCAAGCCGTTGTTGGATCACTTTAACTTTCTCCATTGCTTGATAAATAAGATCCGGTCCAAACAAGACCTCATCACCTGCTTCAAACCATCCTATTGGCGATCTACACTTTCTTCCATACAATGCTTCATATGGTACCATTTTGATACTTGAATGATAACTATTATTGTAGGCAAACTCGATAAGAGGTAGGTGATCATCCCAGTTGCCTTTGAAATCTAATACACATGCTCGTAGCATATCTTCAAGTGTCTGGATGGTACGTTCCGCTTGTCCGTCCGTTTGAGGATGAAAAGTCGTACTTAGATTTACTTGTGTCCCCAAACTCCTTTGAAAAGACTTCCAGAAATTCGCGGTAAATTGGGCTCCTCGATCGGATATAATGGAAATTGGAACTCCATGTAACCGAACGATCTCCTTAATATACAACTTCGCATACTCTTCCGCCGTATAAGTTGTCTTAACTGGTAAGAAGTGCCCAGATTTGGTAAGCCTAACAATGATCACCATATGGAATCAAACTTTCGATATGTACGAGGCAAACCCGTGATGAAATCCATATTGATCTTGTCCCACTTCCAGACTGGAAGATCTATACATTGCATGTAACCACCGGGTTTCTGGTGTTCTACTTTGACTCTTTGACAATTCGGACATTCAGCTACAAATTCGGCAATATTCTTCTTTATGTCATTCCACCAATATATTGCTTTCAAATCTTGATACATCTTAGTCGACCCTGGATGGATGGAATACCTTGAACATTGTGCTTCTGTCATAATTCTCTTTCTTAGCTCAACTACATCAGGTACACATAAACGATTCTGACACTGAAGCACTCCTTCTCGCGTAAGCTCAAATGCCTTTGTCACACCACTCTGCACATCCTCCTTAAACTGCAATAAAATTGGATCTGCATACTGCTTCTTTTTCACTTCAGCTATCAATGAAGATTCTGCTGCATTACGTACAATAACCTCTTCATCTGGAGTTTAGAGAAGTCGAACTCCCAAATTAGCTAGTTGGTGAAGATCCTTAATCATCCCCTACTTTTCTATAGATGCCATTTTAGACTTACGACTCAGTGCATCCACTACCACATTCGCTTTCCCTGGATGATACAAGATATCAACATTGTAATCTTTCAACAATTCAATCCATCTCCGCTGCCTCATGTTTTTCTGACTGAAGAGCGACACGTAATGCCTGCATTCACTTAGGCAAATCCCACATCGGTAGTGAAGGGGAACAAAGTGTGCCTTATAGGTGCATGGATACCTTCAATGTATGTGACGCGTTTTAAAACCGTGAGGAGCAGAGGCTCCAAAGCGGACAATTTCGCATGCGCCGGTGGGCTTGGGCTGTTACAGATAGGGACGGGGATACGTAATTCCTGCATTCACTTAGGCAAATCCCACATCGGTAGTGAAGGGGAATGAAGTGTGCCTTATAGGTGCATGGATACCTTCAATGTATGTGACGCATTTTAAAACCGTGAGGGGCCGAGGCTCCAAAGCGGACAATTTCGCATGCGCCGGTGGGCTTGGACTGTTACAGATGGTATCAGAGCCAGCGCCGGTGCCGGTGGTGGGGCAAACCTCAGCAAGGACGCTGAGTACCTACGGGGGGTGAGTGTAGGGATGGCGATACGTAACGCCTGCATTCACTTAGGCAAATCCCACATCGGTAGTGAAGGGGAACGAAGTGTGCCTTATAGGTGCATGGATACCTTCAACATATGTGACACATTTTAAGACCGTGAGGGGCCGAGGCTCCAAAGCGGACAATTTCGCATGCGCCGGTGAGCTTGGGCTGTTACAGATGGTATCAGAGCCAGTGCCGGTGCCGGTGGTGGGGCAAACCTCAGAGAGGACACTGAGTCCCTACAGGGGGGTGAGTGTAGGGACGGCGATACGTAATGCCTGCATTCACTTAGGCAAATCCCACATCGGTAGTGAAGGGGAACGAAGTGTGCCTTATAGGTTCATGGATACCTTCAACGTATATGATCCGTTTTAAAACCGTGAGGGGCCGAGGCTCTAAAGCGGACAATTTCGTATGCGCCGATGGGCTTGGGCTGTTGCAGATGGTATCAGAGCCAGCGCCAGTGCCGGTGGTGGGGCAAACCTCAGCGAGGATGCTGAGTCCCTATGGGGGGTGAGTGTAGGGACGGCGATACGTAATGCCTACATTCACTTAGGCAAATCCCACATCAGTAGTGAAGAGGAATGAAGTGTGCCTTATAGGTGCATGGATACCGTCAACGTATGTGACGCGTTTTAAAACCGTGAGGGGCCGAGGATCCAAAGCGGACAATATCGCATGCGCCGGTGGGCTTGGGCTGTTACAGAACTGTGTGAGCTGCTATATATCGACGAAAATATCCGAGAGTCTTATTTCCAATGAAATTGGTTTCATCCAAATCCAATGTCTGAGTAAGGAACTATACCCGTTTTTCTACATCCTATCAAAAAAAAAACAGAATTGTGGGACAGATTTTTGGATCAACTTTAAACGACCATACCTCCTTGTACAAGAATAACTGGGTGGTATAATTTATATGGAAATGAAATCCCTTTGAATTATATTTCCAATGCAATTTGTTTCACCCAAATCCGATACCGGAGCAAAGAGTTATGATCGATTTACTTCAGCCTGTCAAAACTGTCCACTGGGGACAGATTCGGATTTATTTAAATTTTTAGGGCAAAATGGTCATTTCCTATTACCTCTTGGACGAAAATGGGTCTTTATAAACCTACACTTAGCCTCATATATATATTATATCATCCAATTATTAAGAGAAGGTGAAACCCTAGCCTAATTTCAACTTCAAATATTTTGTGATTCAACCGTAGAAAATTCGAATTGGTTCTGTAGTTGTGTTCACCATCTCGAAAGCTTCGAGAAGCACCCCATGGTTATGTAAGGAGTATTCTAAATACAAGAGTTCATTGTTAAGGTATGAATATTGTTTATTCTTGATTCTTATCCATGAATAAGTATTGATTAAGGATTATGAGTATTGTCTTGATGTTGGAAGATAACCAGAAACATAGTTATGAATTATTTTGTATAAATTGTTAGTAGTAAATTATGGAAGTTGTTGTATTGGATTATGGAGGATGAATTGTGGTGATATATCATTATATTAGTGGTTATGTATGCCTAGTTATCATGTTGGTATTGGATGGTGATTAAGAAGGGAAATAAAGGCTAAGAGTGATGTTGAGGGATATTTCATGAAAATGCTTGACATGTGAATGTAATAAGAGTATAAGAGAATGTATGTAGCACTCTTATTGATGAGCTAAAGGATTACTTCCTAGACATTATTTGGTGAAGCTGATACCTAAATGGTAAGGTTTGGTTGCTAATACTAGTTTGCCGCAAATGACTAATTGTAGATAAGTGTTCGAAGAGTACGGGAAGTCAAGTTGGACTTGTATTGAAGTGGTTATATCAAGGTATGTAAGACATACTCTATCTAATCATTGACATGAATAATGACCCATGGCACTCTCAAGTAAGCTTCCAACATTGCCCTACGACACATGACACATAGTAACCTCATATGATCTTCGACGCTACCAATTGAACTTATTTTTACTTTTAAGATGTCCGGCTAGTCAAAAAAATGTCCATATACTATTGTTGACTCCGAAATGGTTTAATGATGTATCCATGATTCTCTACTTCATTTTCATGATATTGATTACCTATTTACGTGTTTTTCCTATTGGGGTATCATGGTTTCAAGTTCCATAAGGTGTGACCACAAAATAACCAATCTCAAAGATTAATTGAATTAAGAAATGGAATGTATGTATATTAAAATTGATGATATGATGTATTGTATTAGTACCACTGATCAGTTGGCCATTGTATTATAAAGATTATGTATATATGTTATTCCAGGGGTGGTCCCTGATGTATTGTATTAGTACCACTGATCAGTTGCCCATTGTATAACATATGTTATGTATTGATAAGGGTTACGGGAAGTAATGATATGAAATTAATGTGCAGGTATCCCATCAGCTCTTTTAAGTGTGGTCTACTCGTACTGTTTATTCACTGGTATTTGGGTTCTGTTGATATTTTATACCTCATCTTGATACTCACTGCCTTACATACTCAGTACATATTTCTGTACTGACGTCCCTCACGGGGGACCTGTATTCATGCCTGTAGGAACAGGTACTTCAGGTCGTACATCTCCGCAGTAAGAGCCAGGACATTCTGTTGTTAGTGGTGAGCTCCAGTTGTTTCAGGGCATCCCAAGTCATTTCTATATGTATTTTTGATATTTGTATAAAAGTCTTTTGTGGCCGGGAGTTTGTCCCGACCCTAGCTCAGTTGTGTATCTATGTAGAGGCTTTTGTAGACATATTGTACAGCCATAGGAGTGTTTGGTTGATAGACGTGATGGCTCTGACGGCCAATTACTGTTCATATATATATTTATGCGTGTCTGCTGGGCTAATACAGGTACTGTTTTCTTCTATTTACAACGAAGTGCTGCCCAAATTTCTAATTTTCATAAGTAATGTAAATGTGAAAGTATAGGTTATGAACGGTTCTCCCGGGCCTCCTCGGCTACGGGTGCTAGTCCGCTCCAATGGGATTTGGGGTACGACAGAAGTGGTATCAGAGAAGTTCGTCCTAGTGAGTCTACAAAGCCGTGTCTACGTAGAATCTCGTTTATCGGTGTGTTGTGCACCACATCTATAAACAGGAGGCTACTGGACATTTAGGGATTGTTTCCACTCTCTATTTCTTAGATCGTGCAATAGATCCCATATTAGAGATAAAGTCATAATCGATAGCTTATTCCAATTGTTTTTATTTATTTATTATAGTAACGATGCCGGTTACAAGGAGAAAGAATAAGTGGAAGCGAGTGGATGTAGTGGCCGGAGAAGATACTAGTAAGTCACCACCGGCACAAGCTGAACAAAGTGAGTCTCAAGCTGATCATATATCAGGAGCTTCTTCTCCTCCGGAAGGGCCATCTATTAATGCTGTTGATTGAGATTTGAGGGACACAGTACAACTTCTGACGCGTATAGTTGCCGGTCAAGTTCAAGGGCAAGCTATTCCTACCATGGGTTCTAGTGGTACGGATAGAGCAGCTAGCCTTCGGACACAGGATTTTCTGAAATTGGATCCTCCTACTTTTACCGGATCAGATATTAACGAAGACCCACAGGACTTTGTCGATCAAACCCAAAGGGATCTAGATGTTATGCATATATCCGGTAAAGGGATGGTTGAGCTAGCAGCATATATACTGAAAGAAAAGGCTATATTGTGGTACGAGGATTGGAAATGATCTAGGGGTATTGATGCACCTCCAACTACGTGGAGAGAGTTCAAAGATGGATTTATTGATCATTATCTTCCATTTGAGACTCATCAGGCCCGTGCAGATCAATTCTTAAATCTTCGTCAGGGTAATATGAGTGTAAGGGAGTATAGTCTTCGATTTAACTCCTTGTCTCGATATGCATCTAATGTGGTTGCTACTATGGATGACAGAGTTCATCACTATGTGGATAGATTGGAACCATACATGGTTAGAGATTGTACCATTGCTGCTTTGAACAAGGACATGGATATAGCGAGGATACAAGCTTTCGCTCAGAAGATGGAAGATCAGAGGCAAAGAAGAAGAGCCCAGGAATCAGAAAAAGGATATTCTAAGCGGGCCAGAGCTATAGGGCAGTTTATGGCATTTCAGGAAGGTTTTAGGCCTTCGTTCTCTCATAGATTGCCTAGCCCGTTATCTTCTTATCCTGCAATTAGTGCTCCACCGCAATTTCAAAGGTTCAGAGGTAATCAGTTCGGGCAAAGCAGTGAAAATCAGAGTTCGCGAACAGTGGGGTATCAAGGGCAAGGAAGTATGAGTCAATTGAGACCTCTACGACACTCGTGCCCCATATGTAGAAGATTTCACTTTGGCGAATGTCGGCTTGGAACGAACAATTTCTTTTGGTGCGGTAGGCCGGGGCATATGGCTAGAGATTGCCCACACAGGACCATAGGTGGTATAACACGACCTACCGGATCAGTTGTTACGTTATCATTGGTGCCTCCTTTGAGTATGGGTGCACAACCTATGGGTCATGGTAGAGGTGACAGAGGAACAGCTAGTTCTAGCGGAGCTCAGAACCGTGTGTATGCCCTAGCAGATCGGCAGAATTTAGAGGCTTCTCCAGACATGGTTACAGGTACGTTGTCCATCTTTGCATTTGATGTGTATGCCTTAATTGATCATGGATCTACATTATCGTATGCTACTCCTTTGGTTGCGGGAAGGTTGGGATAATACCCGAATTATTAGCCAAGCCATTTGAAGTATCAACGCCAGTGGGGGAATCTCTTATAGCTAGGAATGTCTATCGAAATTGTGTTGTGAATATTTGTGGTCGTGATACGATGGACGATCTTGTTGAGTTAGAAATGGTAGATTTGATGTTATTATGGGCATGGATTGGTTAGCGTCTTGTTATGCTACAGTAGATTACCGTTCTAAGAAGGTGTATTTCCATTTCCCAAATGAGGCAGTCCTTGAATGGAAGGGTAATGTTGGCGCGCCGAGAGGTAGATTTATTTCTTACTTTAAGGCAAGAAAAATGATTTCCAAGGGGTACATATACCATTTGGTTAGAGTAAGGGATACATAGGCAGAGCCGCCAACTTTTCAGACCGTTCCAGTTGTGAATGAATTTCCTGAAGAACTACCAGGTTTACCTCCTGAACGAGAAGTAGAGTTTGGTATTGATATGTTGCCAGACACACAGCCAATCTCAATTCCTCCTTATAGAATGGCAGCAGCAGAGTTGCGAGAATTGAAAGAGCAACTGAAAGACTTGCTAGAGAAGGGATTCATCAGGCCTAGTATGTCCCCTTGGGGAGCACCAGTATTGTTTGTGCGTAAGAAAAATGGTTCGCTGAGGATGTGTATTGACTATCGGCAATTGAATAAGGTGACTATCAAGAATAAATACCCTATTCCCCAAATTGATGATTTATTTGACCAGTTGCAGGGTGCCCAGTGTTTTTCCACGATTGACTTGAGATCAGGCTATCATCAAGTGAGAGTCAAGGATAAAGATATACCCAAGACAGCTTCCCGAACACGGTATGGTCATTATGAGTTCCTGGTTATGTCATTCGGGCTGACAAATGCACCCGCAGTTTTTATGGATCTGATGAATAGGCTGTTTAAGCCATTTTTAGATGTGTTCGTGATAGTTTTCATAGATGATATTCTGGTCTACTCTAGATCAGAAGAGGACCATGTTAATCACTTAAGGCAGGCCTTGCAGATTCTTCGTGATCGTAAGTTGAATGCAAAGTTTTCCAAATGTGAGTTTTGGCTCAAGTCAGTGGCATTTTTGGGCCATATTGTATCTAGTGAAGGCATAAAAGTTGACACTCAGAAGATTGAGGCTATGAAGAATTGGCCAAGACCCACGACGCCTATGGAGATTCGTAGTTTCCTCGGGTTGGCAGGTTATTATAGAAGGTTTGTTGAAGATTTTTCTTCTATTTCTGCACCCTTGACTAAGTTGACGCATAAAGCCTCCAAGTTTCAATAGAATGATGCCTGTGAAAGTATAGGTTATGAACGGGTTCTCCCGGGCCTCCTCGGCTACGGGTGCCAGTCCGCTCCAATGGGATTTGGGGTATGACACTTGCTTAAGTCCTTATATTGACTTCTTAAGTTTACACACCACGTGTTCTTTTTCTTTAATAGAAAACCCCTCAAGTTGATTCATATAAACTTCTTCCTCCAAATTTCCATTTAGAAAAGCTATTTTCACATCCATTTGATGTAACTCTAAGTCATAATGAGCTACCAAGGCCATTATAATTCTGAGTGAATCTTTTCTAGAAACAGGTGAAAACGTCTCTTTATAGTCAATGCCATATTTTTAAGTAAAACCTTTGGCAACAAGTCTGGCCTTGTAACGTTCGATGTTTCCAGTTGAGTCGCTTTTGGTCTTAAAGACCCATTTACACCCAACTCTTTTGCAACCTTTGGGTAATTCAACAAGGTCCCAAACTTCATTTTGTTCCATAGATTTTAACTTATCTTTAATAGCATTTATCCATTTATCAGAATTGTTGCTTTTAATGACTTATGAAAATGAAACTTGATCATCATCAATTCCCAATTCAGTTTCTGACTCATGTAGATATACCAAATAATCATCAAAAATAGCAGATCTTCTTTGTCTTTGAGATATTCTTGATGCTACTTCTTGTGGTTCATCTATTACAGGTTCATCAATTATGGCTTCATTAGTAGGAATATTAATTTGTTGTTCTTGTTGATTACTTTGTTGTACAACATCTTCAGGAACAACAAATTTGAAAGAAGTACAGGGTAGAGGAATTTGCACCCTAACTTCTTTAATTTCCACATTATGTGGTTCTTCACTCCCACTAACTTCGTCATTTTCAATGAATCTAGCATTTCCAGTTTTAACTATTCTCGTACTATGATTAGGACAGTAAAACCTATACCCTTTTGATTTTTCTGGATAACGAATGAAGAAACCACTGATTGTTCTTGAATTCAGTTTCTTTTCTTTTGGATTATAAACTCTAACTTCTGTCGGGCAACCCCAAACATGCAGGTGCCTCAAACTATATTTTCTACCAGTCCACAGTTCAAAAGGTGTCTTTGGGGCTGCTTTAGTAGGAACCCTATTTAGCAAGTAAACGGCAGTCTTTAAAGCATACATCCATAACAAAGGAGGTAAAGATGAATTACTTAACATACTCCTAACAATATCCATTAATGTACGATTACGCCTTTCTGCCACATTATTTTGTTGTGGTGTTCCAGGCATTATGTATTGAGCACATATGCCACGCTTTTCAAGGAATTTAGCAAATGGACCTGGGTGTTGTCCACTTTCATCATATCTTCCATAATATTCACCACCTCTATCAGACCTGATTATTTTCACCTTTCTATCTAGTTATCTTTCAACCTCACTAATAAATACCTCTAAGGCATTAATCGCTTGAGATTTTTCATGCAATAAATAGATATATCCATAACGTGAAAAGTCATCAATAAAAATGATAAAATATTTTTCTTTATTTAAATATGTGAATATTTTTCTTTATTGAAATATGTTATATCAAAAGGACCACATATATCAGTGTGTATAATTTCAAGAAGCTGTGTGCATCTTGTGGCTCCTTTCTTTGTGTTTTTTGTTAATTTTCCTTTAATACAATCTACACAAATATTAAGGTCAGTAAAATCTAAATCTAAAAGAATTTCATTCTTAACTAATCTTTCCAGTCTTTCTTTAGCTATGTGACCTAAACGTTTATGCCACAAGTAAGAAGATTGTTCATTCACCAAACTTCGTTTGGTACCAACATGATGATGTAGAGTTAAGAGTGTTTTGGCAAAAAGATTATCAAGATTCAGTTTGTATAAATTATCACAAGGAGTACCAGGACAAATAAGATAATTATGCTTAAACAAACTAAAACATCCATTACCAAAATTAAAAGAATATCCAGTCTTATCCAACTTATACAAAGAAACTAAATTTCTCGAAAGAGAAGGAACATAAACAGTTTCTACTAAATCTAAGTGACGTCTAGTATCGAGAATAAGACGATAAGTCCCGACACCATCAATTGGAGCCTTCACTCTATTCCCCATGTAAACAAATCTTTCATTCTTATTTATGGTTTGTATTGTAAGAAATCCCTGCATAGTATTAGAAACAAGAACAGTACAACCAGATTCAATCCAACAAGTATTATAAGGAACTTCAGTTAAATTTGATTCGAGACATATAAGGATAAGGTTTACCTTTTTTCTCAAACCATGCCTTACGTTTCAGGCAATCTTTCTGAAAGTGTCCAGATTTTCCAGAGAAATGACACTTTCCATTCTTGTTCCCTTTCTTATGTACTTGAGATAAGGACTGATTAATATTAAGTTGTTTCTGTTGTCCCTTACCATGCTTCTTTCCTTTCTTTTCAGCTCCTTGATGATTTACATAATTAATGGAGTGGGTTCCTTGATTCTTTAGCCTCATTTCCTCTTGAACCAACATACCATGCAATTCATGCACGTTCCATTTGTCTTTCGTGGTGTTATAGTTCATTTGGAAAGGACCATACTCAGACGGTAATGAGTTGATAATGAACTGCATAAGGAAATTCTGTTCCACTTCCATTCCCAATGACTTAAGTCTTGCTATTATATTTGTCATTTCAATGACATGCTCATGCATAGTACGTGAACCATCAAACTTCATGGTGGTCAAAGTACCCATTAGTGTCCCAGCAAGAGACCTATCAACAGTTTGGGAAGACTCTTCCACAAGTTTTAGAAGTTCTTTCGCACTTTCAATTTTGGGAAGAGCAGTCTTAATGTTGCCCGCAATATTCATTCGCATGAACATTAGGTATAACCTGCTAGACCGATCCCAGTGCTTATAATAGGACTTTTCTTCATCACTACTAGCTTCAGTAATAACAGTTGGCTTTTCAGAGTAAAGTGCAGCATCAAGATCTAAAACTCCAAAATGGAATTTGATCTGTTCGCACCAATCTGAAAAGTTAAGTCCATTAAAAGTTGTAACAGAGGCAGAGTACGAATGAAGGGAAAGTGTTGAAAATAGAATATGCTCATTTGTTAATGCTTTGAGTTATCAAATTAAACACATTATCAAATTCAGAAATAATTTACTTAAATGTATATTGATGTTCTCCTTTGGGTGAAACATCAAAATACAACTTTAAACATAATGATGCTTAAAATATATTTAACAAAAAACGATAATATTTAATGCATCAATTAATAATATTTATCATCTTTGGATAAATAAATAAAACTAACGATACATCAAAATTATCTCTTTAATATTTATTGGTCATACGAAAAAACAATCAACCTTTGGGTGATCCACAAATGTCTTATGACCAAAAATTTAATTTACCCATAATTATTAGATCAATTATAAGCATCAAGATTAATGAGTAATTAATTTAAACTTAACCTTTATTTTGGAATTAATTTCATAAAGATTCGACCACTTTGGTGATTAACGAATCTTACATATATGATTCCAAGTTATATTAAGAAACAATAAATTTTATCATTGCATACTATAATGTTCTAACAACAAAGTTGTTTCTTTAATATTTAAAATAACAAAGATTAAACTGATATTATTTTAAATAGAATCAATTATAATAATATCAATATTTCAAATTTCGTTATTCAATATTTGTGAAATTTCTAACAAACATAATTAAAATTCACAAGATCTGGAGAAACATTAATTTTAATGAAAAATCACTTGTTCCGAAAACGAAGCTCTGATACCACATGTAAGCATAAAACGGATTATATAAACTTAAACAATCTTATACATAAACAATCCTATCCATAATCCTTTGTATTATTCAGGAGCGTTGAACTTAATGATTTTCATATACACATAATAACAGTAATTCAATAAATAATTACTTACCTGAATTCTCCATGGTTTTAGCGGAAGAAAAAGCGTAATAGCAGAAGCACTAAACTATTTCTCTCTCTTTACCTTACTTTCAGAATAATTGTGATGGAGCTTATTCTTCTTTTGGCAGAGAGAGGACCCTTTTATAAGGGGAAGAGTCAGTTATGTTTTCACGTTCTATCAACGTGATTGGTGGATACAATCACTATCTTACTAGGAGTCAGTAATTATCCTACTAGGTAACTTTCCATATAGATTAAGGATTTAACTTATTCAATTATTATTAAACCAATAAATAAATTAATTAGGTGGGCCATAAAAATTTACAGTTTCTTCAAAGACAAGATCCACACAACACTGAAGATTTCTAAACGCAAACAAACAGGAGAACAAAGACATCTCGATCATTGTTTACCAAAAAATATGTATCATCCTTCGCTTGTTCATAATTATTCTTGGTTAAACTGTCTTGCTGACCTTGATTATGATAGGGTGGAGATCTGATGCCTGGTTGGTACATTGGGGTTCTTGATGCATTGTATGCTTGTGAAGAACTATTTCCCGTATTCCCTTGGTTTTTAGCGCTACATACTTGATCATATTGTTGGTTGTTCCACCTTTGATTTGAGTTCTTTTGTTGGAGTGGTCTCCATTGATTATGCTTATGATCCTGACCTCCTTAGTAAATGGCTCTTTGTTGGTCTGGCCCTCCTTGATATCTGCTAACATAATCTCCATCCTTCTCTGCATTCAGCTCCGCTATTTTCTTAGTCAAAAATGTTATTTGGGTGGAAAGTCGAGCTACGGTCTCATCTCGGGCTTCATTCTTTTGTGAGAGTGGAATTTGAGGACCCATAGGAGACATCACTCCAACTAGTGTCCCATGCAAGTGCTTGCTTAGCCACTTTTTCCAGTATTCCACTTGCGCGGGGAAAAGTCAACTCTAGGATTGTTCCCTTGGCCATATTATCCGCACGAATTTGATTTACTATATCCAAACCGAAGTAGAATGTTATTAGAAGAAACACATCTGTGCACTCGTGTTTAGGGCACTTCTTAAGACACTTTTTGTACCCCAGCCATGCCTCATGTGGCTTCTGTTTGAAGTTTAAAATATCATAACTTAACTCGACCATCCTTTCTAGGGGAAAGAATTTGCCCAAAAAGGTCTCCAAAAGCTCATCCCAATTGTGAATTGATCATGCTGGAAGAGTATTGAACCAATCTCTAGCTTTCCCTTATAAGGATAAGGGGAAGAGTATCAACCTGAGTGTATCATCAGAAACGTCGTTCTGATTGTTCAAGGCACAAACATCCAAGAAATTCTTGATGTGGAGATAGGGGTCTTCAGGAGGTAGTCCCCCAAAAAGTCCCATGAGCACCAGGAAGTGGTACAGGTACAAGCAGTCATAATTTTCTATTGGCATTAGCAGGAGAACTATAGCCCTGTCATCATCGTTGTCCCTTTCCGATTGTACATTACCTGTCATTGTACTTGCCTGTAAAACAAATAGAAACAAGTTAACCTGACCAACTTGGTTTTTTAATACAATGCATGTTAACCATAACTAGACCCAGCCATCACCAGATAAATGGGACACAATAATCATAAATAAGAATGAGCATGCAAAACTCTCATGAGAACTCGATACATGAACAACAACATCAAAGGAGTGATACACATTTCTGAGCAATATAATGATAATAGAGTATAATATATCCTGCCAACTCAAACTACTCAAGCGGGTACGTGACAATCCAAACATTACATAGTGAACTAGCAAAGGTGGTTAAATAACAGGCCAAGAATTACTATCTAACCCGAAAAGGACAGAAGATAGTACGCCAAAAAGATCATCTAGGAAATCCCTGGAATCAATAGAATACATTGTATGTTTAGTTTATATATTAGCTAAATGAATGATCAACAAAGTGGATAATTTAGCATAGACAGATCAAAGATTTTAATAAGAGAACTACTCATCCATACTCTCCCTCTGTCCCAGTTCATGCGACGTTGGGTTTTTTTTATTTTGTATTTTTTTATGACAATTGACAAGGGAACTCGCAGCCGCTACTTTAGGGTGCGCACTGGACTAACCTGGGCAAATTGATTAAGGGTGATAAAAATGTTTCAAAATTAAAAAAGAGTGACACAAGTCTTGAATATTGAGTAGAGATGATACTTTTAAGATTAGTATTAATGACACTAATTTTAAAACGCTCAAGTTTTATTATTTATACAAAGATCCCTATACCATATTTACACAATGATCCCTACACCATCACCCCCACTCCTCCTCCACACCCTTTTTGTTGCCGCTCCCGCCAGCTCCTCTTTCTCTTCCTCAACTATCACTATCACTACCATTGTCACCTCTTCCAGATTCACCATTATTTCCTCCCTCTACATAACTATCGCCTATTTTTCTTCTTTCTCCTCCAACACCGTCGCTATCAACACCACAACAAATGTCATTTTCTCATTCGACGTCCCCACCAACACCTACACCAACACCTCCACTTTTACCATAAATATCAATTTTTCGTGAGCTTCTCCAACCAGATTTTTTTCAGAAATTAAGTACGTATCGAAGTGCTGCAGCAACTTCAACAGTTGCTGCAGCAATTTCAATAGTTGCTACAACAACTTCGATAATTATTGTAACACAACAACTAATAGTAGTTGTTGCAGCAATTACCGTAGTTGATGACTGAAGCAACTCTCATAGTTGCTGAATTATTTCTTCATCATTTTTAAAAGAAATCAAAAAAATTTCTTTTCAAACTTTTTAATTTTTTTTTAAAAATAGTCCATGAAATTTAAAACGGGAAGAAAACGAAATGAAAAGAGAAAGAAAAAGAAGAACAGAAGATGGAAGAAGAGGAAAATGTAGAGAGAGAGAAAAGAATAAGATGAAGAAGAAGAAGAAGAAGATGGGGAGAGAGGAAAAAAAGAAGAAAATTGAAAGTAAACCTGTCAAATGGGTCGGGTTGACCCGTCCCACCAACCCGACCCAGTTTGACCCGGCTCGATCAGCCCATGGGCTATAGGGTACCGGGTTCCGGGTTGGTTAAATTTTTTGGTTGGGCCCGGTTAACCCGTCCCAGATCAAGCCCGGTCCAGGCCCATCGGTTAACCAACCCGAATAAGTTTTTTTAAAAAAAAAATTGATATTTGGGCTAAACTAGCCGTTGGCCCAATGGCTATATAGCCGTTTTTGGGTCCAAACGGCTAGTTTGGGCCCATTTATTAAAAAGAAAAAAAATCATTTAAAATAGTTTTTAATCCCAAAAAAAATTCTATGAATACCCTACACCTTCAAATCATTTTTCACACAATTTTTTACTCTCTCAAATCTCAATCTCAAATCTCTAATATTCAATATATTTAATTTCCTAAAGTGCTCACTTTAATTTTTTAATTTTGCGATTACAAAGTGCGAGTGGAAGTTTCTAAAGTTGCAACCTTCGGATACTTTCAAAATTTGGTATTGTCGTTCTATCTCTTACGTTTAATTTTTATTTATTGTATTAAATGTTGAATATTTAATTTTATTATATTTGTGTATTTTAAATTTTTTTAGTTTAATTTATATTATGGATAAATTAAGAAACCTCACTACTAAAGATGTTAAAAAAATTTGTCCCGGAAACGGTAGTGGTAGTAAAAAGTGAATTACTAGAGGAAAAGGTACTTTAAGTAGTAGATATACCCATATGCCTTCGCCTCCGGTATCGTTTGGTACACCTTTTGAGGAATAAATAGGTGTAGATGCTCACAATATGGATTATGTATAAGCTCAGGAAAATTATGGTATAGAAGAAGAAAATGAAGTAGATGCGGTTAATTTAGACGAAGATGATGAAAATATTGGTGAGACACCCGCAGTAGAAAATGCTAACGTTAGATCTGAATCGGTTAATCTCTCTTCGTCCTCCCCGCGCCCCAAGAGCTCGTAAAACAACTAGTCTTACATGGTAATTTTTTGAACGTATATCATATACTGAGGTGCAATGCAATATTTGTCAATAAATATATAAGCACAAAAGTGGAGACAAGCAAGAGGGTACGGGTACGTTAATGAGACATATAGGTGATGCTCACGAAAGAGAGTTAAATATTGTACGAGGTGGTGGGGATTTAGGTGGGCCAATGCAAACTAAATGGACCCAGCAACCGGTCAGGTAACAAAGAAGTATGATAAATTGAGGGACCGGGAAGAAATAACTAAAATGGTAGCTGTGGGTTGTTTGCCTTAAGTTTTCCTTCTTCTGATGTCTTTATTTATTATATTCAAGCAATTAATAATCTTATGTTTAATGGTATTCCTAGAAGTACTTGTCAGTCTGATATTTTTAGACTTCATTCACAATATTATTTTTATTTATCAACATTGTTAAAAAATATTCAATGTAGATTGTCCATAATTTCTGATCTTGGTCGTGCTGTAAATAAAAATGATTATTTAACCGTTACTTGTCACTGGATGGATAGTAATTTTGTGATGCAAAAACGTATTCTTGCTTTTTTATATGTGAAGATCGTAAACATATTGGAGATTTTATTGTTGATTCTATTGTTAAAGTTACCGGATTTTATGGTATCGAAAATAAAATCTTATGTATTACTTTTGATAATGCTTCTAACAACAAGACTGCTATAAAAAAAAGTTAAAATCTAAGCTATCTTCGTCATTACATGAAATTTTTCATATTAAATGTTCATGTCATATATATAATTTAATTGTAAAAGATGGTCTTAAGTTTTTTGAGTTTTATATTGAAAAAATACATCTTGCTGTTAGTTTTATTCAAGGAAATAATCGAGAATTAGAGAATTTAAAGTTAAATATCAAGAAAATGGACTTGCACCGATATTGATGCCTGAGCCTGAGGAAATTGATATTAGATGAAATTCTACGTATGATTTCTTAAAAACTTGTTATGAATATAGAGTTCCTGTTACACTAGTTTTTAACCAACATTGCGGATCATTTGTTGATTCTGTTGATTGCATGCTACATGATTCTGATTGGATTGTAATTAATGATCTTGTTAAGTTGTTAAAAAAAATTATGTAGCTATGGTTGAATTTTCCAGTGCTTATTATCTTACTGTTTGTAATATTTTGACATATATAGCCGATATTTTTGGTTTGCTCTAAGAATATAAAAATAAAGAAGGTTATAAAGAAGCTGTTGGTGTCATGTTAACAAAATTTAAAAAATATTTTTTTCCGATTTCCCTTATTTACTTGGTTGGTACTATGCTAAATCCGTGCATGAAATATAATACTATGTGCCACTTTAGTACTATTATTTATGCTAACTTAGAAATAAATACTAACAATGATTTTGAACAAGTACAATTTGATTTGTGGACGGCTATGGGTGATGCAAATGAATACATAGAAAAATTATATAATCACTATGCTGATTTAGTTGATTTAGCCATACCTACAAATATCACTCCAACTGTCGCTCCTCATCCTTCCGAGGAGTCATCATCTTCTAAAAGGCTGGCACATAGTGGTTTTTCTGAGTCCTTTTATGATTTACCTTGTTGGAACATTGTTGATGACAGAGCTTACACGTCAACTTATCGGGAAGAGCTGAAATACTATCTTTGGTCGCCGCCAGAGGAGCGCAGACGATGGATCAACACGTTGGATTGGTGGAGGAGTAATGAAACACAATATCCTGCGCTTTTAAGATTAGCTAGAGATATCTTAAATGTTCCAATGTCAACCGTTGCATCAGAGAACGCCTTTAGTCAAGGACGACAACAGCTTGGAGACAACCGACACTCATTGGGAAGCAATGCAACGAATATTCTAGTTTGCCTCAGAGATTGGATTAGAGCGAAAAGAACAAACCAAGGTATGAAACGGAGCTAAACGATGAGCAGAAACTTAAAGGAATTATGTCTTCACGAGAGAACTCAGCAGAATCAAGTCCAATGCATCGCTTTGGCCCCGTTGACTTTGACTATCCTATGCAAGTTCTCGTTAATATTAACATAAATGAATTGGAAAAAATGATGCATAATTTGTAGATTTTTCATTCATGTGAATTATAAATTTTGGATCATTTCGCAATCAATAAAATTCAACATTCATTCACTCCTTAGTCCTTACTTTGTAATTTTTTTCATTTAATGTTTAAATTGAATTTTTAGTTTAAATTTAAAACTTACTTATAATATATTATTAATTTAATACCAAGTATTATTAATTTATTATATTAAGTAGCATATATTTTGTATATTTATGTATATATCTTCTAAAGGTGTGTATATTAATGTATATATGTGTATATGTTTTATAAATTGTACATATATTGTAGCATATATATATATTAAAGTAGTACATATGTATTAAATGGTGCATATATATATGTATATATCTTCTATAAACGTGTATATTTAACGTATACATGTGCATATGTTTTATAAATTAGTATATAACTATTTATTTATTTATTTATTTATATATATATTGAAATGTATATATATTGTAGTATATTTTATTTAAAATAGTACATATACATTGAATAGAGCGTACATATGTGAATATATCTTCTATAGACGTGTATATTTAACGTATACATGTGTATATATTTTATAAATTAATATATATAACTACATATATATATACGTAGTAATTTATATATATTCTAGTACATTTTATTTAAAGTAGTACATATACATTGAATAGAGCGTATATATGTGAATATATCTTCTATAGACGTGTATATTTAACGTATACATATGTATATGTTTTATAAATTAGTTTATAACTATATATAACTATATATATATATATAAATATATATATATATATATATATATATATATATATTGTAATGTATATATATTATAATATATTTTATTTAAACTTTGAAGTAGTACATATACATTGAATGGTGCGTATATATGTTTAATTGTGTATATGTGTATATATTTTTGAAATTCTAATGTAGTATATATATACTATATATATAGTGTATATATATTGTTTAACGTATTTAACATGTATATAGGTGGGTATATATAGTGTACATTGAAAAAACCTTTTTTTTATCGGGTTTGACCGGATTTTTAATCGGGTTTGACCGGATGTAGGTGGGTTTGACCGGGTTGGGTTAAGTGGGCCGGGTTCGGCCTATTTTTTAAAATTTTACTGTTGAGCCCAAACCAGCCCGACCCACTTAACCCCAACTCGAACCCAGACCGGCCCACAACCCAGATAAATTTAAAGGGCCATTTTTGGATTGACCCGGCCCGACCCACTTAACAGCCTTAATTGAAAAATAAGAAAAGGGGGGAAATTCTAAAATTTGAAATTTGGAGTTTGAGGACTTCTGAAAAATTTAAAAGTTTTTAAAAATTACACTTTATACCCCAATTAACTTAATCACAATTTAAATGAAGTTTTGACATTAGCTGGTCAAAGTTGTCACTATTTTTAATTTAAAGACTTTTTTGTCACCTCCTACCTAATTTTCTCGACTGACCCGCTCCTCTTAATAGCTCGCAAACCACGAGAGAGTTAAACCACACTAAGCAAGCCCCGTGGACGAGCTTGTCCCAGAAGTCCACACTAGGTGAGTTGGTTAGGATAGGGTTGCTAATTTGTTAGGGAGTTTGTTATTTTGTCATTTTGTGGAGGGATAATTACATGGGGTAGGGTACATGGTGAGACGAGGGTAAAAATGGATGAATTGAGTTTTTGTGAGGGATAAATTAGGTGTCTACATCATGCCTCTTTTTACGTGTAAATATAAAGTGTTTTCAGACAAAAAAGTAGGCAACGAGATCAAATTTTAACCCGACCATTATTTAAGAAAAGAAACAGAAGGAAGAAGGGCAACCGGGTCTTGACTTAGGACATCCTACCTACTCAAATTATGAAGGAATCAAGTCACAGGTATCTCAAAGGGTTGGAAGGAGAGGGACTATACCGAGTTGGAGAATCGAGTGAGGCTCTGTCGAGGTTTCGATCCGCGGTTTTGTCATTACATCAAAGTGAAAATTACAAGTTAAAGCATAAATGAAATTACAAAAATCCTATCTATGTAACTTCTTTTGGACTCTTAACTTGCTATTTCATCACCCTATTCTCCAGGCGGTCTCCTGACTTGTAATTTCTTCAACTCGTTGCTTGATTTTCAATTTCTTCACTCTATCCTCCAGGCGGGCTCCTGACTTACTATTTTTTATATTTTGATTTTCAATTTCACCACCTTATTCTTCGGGAGGGCTCCGAACTTGTAATTTCTTCACTTTATTGCCTTTTAGTTGTTTCACCTTATATCTTGACTTTCAATCTCTTCACCTTGTTGCTTGACTTTCAATTTCTTCACCTTGTTGCTTGACTTTCAATTTCTTCACCCCATTCTTCAGGAGGGCTCCTAACTTTCAATTTCATCACCCCTAATCTTCGGGTGGGCCCCCCGACTTGCAATTTCCTCACTCTGTTCTCTAGGTAAGCTCCCAAATTTTAATTTTATCACCCCTTTATTCAAGTGGGCCTCCTGACTTGCAATTTCATCACCCTTGTTCTTCAGGCGAGATTCTGACTTTCAATTTTATCGCCCCTATTCTTCGGACGGGCATCCCGACTTGCAATTTTTTTTCTCTGTTCTCCGGGCGATCACCCAACTTTTAATTATATCACCCCTATTCTTCGGGCGTGCCTCCCGACTTGCAATTTCATCACCTTTGTTCTTCAGGCGAGCTCTTGACTTTCAATTTCATCACCCCTATTCTTCGGGCGGGCCTTCTGACTTGCAATTTCCTTGCTCTGTTCTCTGGGAGAGCTTCTAACTTTCACTTTTATCACCTCTATTCTTTGGGCGGGCCTTCTGACTTGCAATTTCATCACCCTTGTTCTTCAGGCGGGCTCCTGACTTTCAATTTCATCTCCCCTATTCTTCGGGCGAGCCTCCTGACTTGCAATTTCCTCTCTCTGTTCTCTGGGCGAGCTCTCAACTTTCACTTTTATCACCTCTATTCTTCGGGCGGGCCTCCCGACTTGCAATTTCACCACCCTTATTCTTCAAGCGGACTCCTGACTTTCAATTTTATCACCCCTATTCTTTGGGCGGGCCTTTTGACTTGTAATTTCCTCGCTCCATTCTCTGGGCAAGCTTCCAACTTTCAATTTTATCTTCTCTATTCTTTGAGCGGGCCTCTCGACTTAAAATTTCATCACCCTTGTTCTTCAGGTGGGCTTCTGACTTTCAATTTCATCAACCCTATACTTTGAGTGGGCCTCACAATTACCTATATTCTTCGGCGGGCCTCCTAACTTGCAATTTTCTCGCTCTTGATCTCCGAGCGAGCTCCCAACTTTTAATTTTATCACCCTTGTTCTTCAGGCGGGCTCTTGACTTTCAATTTTCATTACCTTTGTTCTTCAACGGGCTTCTGAAATCAAAATCAAAACTAGAATAAAAATTATCCCAAATAATGCTTCTGATAAAGAAAGATTCCATATTTCAAAAAATTAAAATCTCGCTTTCTAGAAGGGTCCTAAAGTGAAGTTCCATATAATATGAATTACTTTTAATTTTTTCCCCAGTTTTCATCAAAAGCTTTTGTGGGTGTCAAACTCAATTACAACTACTCGCAACAGTGTGTAATGCAAAGATGAATCAAGATTCTGATCAACAAGTGCACTTTCAAGAATAAAATTGAACGACTGAGACCAACAAGTTCCTTTTTTAAG
Source organism: Capsicum baccatum var. pendulum (assembly GCA_030864225.1). Taxonomy (NCBI): domain Eukaryota; kingdom Viridiplantae; phylum Streptophyta; class Magnoliopsida; order Solanales; family Solanaceae; genus Capsicum; species Capsicum baccatum. The sequence goes on from CM061551.1 coordinate 111,352,267, forward strand.
AGTGAAAGTGAAGGTTCTTTACTAAAAGTGCATCTTTTTAGAATTAATGGTTCAAATTAGGAAGTGCACCTCCTAGCCGTGAGACATAAAAGACCCAAGTTAGAGAATGTGTCTCTTAGGGGTAGAAGATGATGAGTTTTACCATAATTGCGTTTACCAAACCTGTACAGTAACACTGATCTTGCATTTGAAAAAATGAGGAATTGCACCTTTGGATATTTGTGCTTTGAAGCTTTTGATTTGAAGACAACAACTATTTCTGTTTTATACAAACAAAACTTGTGAGTTTAAAACAGGGTGGTTAGATTGCGGCTTTGGCATTTGAGGATATTTCTCTTGCACTTGTCCCATTTAGATATTACTTTCAATCATTAGCATTTGACATTTCCTTGTTGCACCGTTGGTCCAAACTTAGAATATTAAGAGTGACTGAAACAAACATAATATCACTGATTTGCTACATTTCTCAGACAATCCGCTTTAAGCCTTGGTATTTCCACAAATTTCCCAAATTTTTGTGTTGCCAACAACCTTCTGCATGCATGCCTTATTCTGACTAGCAATCGACAACAACCTTCTGCATGCATGCCTTGTTCTAACTAGCAATCTTGTTTCTTTCATATGCTGGCCCTTTGTCTTACTTTGTGCAATTGAAGAAGCTGGTAGCCAGTTTTGAAATCTTTTCTTACTTATTTTGACATGTACTTGACTCAAAGACAAGATAAAAACAACAACAATGACAAAGAAGAAAGAAAAGACAATGAATGTCCCCATTTGAAACAAAAAAAAAAATTATCAAAAAATGATAGTAAACTCTAATGATTATGCCATGCATTTTGGATTAATCTGCCTGATCTTTCCATCCACACTTTCTACTAGTTGTTGTTGAGTTAATGGACTTGAAACTGAGTTGCTTCCTTTGGTCAATTGCATTTAAGACCTCATTCGGCTAGTGATACCTTGAAGGGTTTTCGCCAACAAGCCTCTCTTTTTCTTTTCCCAGCTCACCATTGCCTTGTGGTGTCCGTGAGTTTTTTTTTTACCAATGAGACTCTCTTATTTTCATTTCTCTCAACTCACAGTCGTCTTACTATGCCCGTGAGGGTTTTCACTAATAAAACTCTCTCATTTTTATCTCTCTCAACTTACCATCGCCTTATGGTTCCCATGAAGGTTTTCACTAATAAGACTTTCTCATTTTTTATTTTTCTCTTGATTCCTTATGCTGAGGAAGACAAGTAGTTCCTAAATGCATCATCATATTCCTTGCATGCTTAGCCTTAACATCCTTAAAGATAGATCTGAAGGTCTTTCTTTGGTTGTAACCTAGCTTTTGGATAGGGTTAGAAAGAAAGGATGACATGAGGCCCAAATGACACTTGAAGTGGGGTGGGACTTACAACTTTTTAAATCAACTCAAACAATGAAGATTAACTCATGTCCCAGTTTCTTTGACTGGGCAATCCTAAATTTTTCATTTAGTTAGACCAAGCCCAAAGTAGGACAACCTACGTATCTCACCCCCGAGAGAGGAGAATCAGGTCACACATAGTTTCGGAAGCTTGCTCTTTCTTTTGATCTGATATTCTTTTTTTTTCTTTTTTCCTTTATTGACTCTTTTCTCTTTGAATTTTTTGACTTTATTTCTCTTGACACTCTTTTCTCTCTCTTTTTTTGACATATTTTTCTTTTTTTTTTGAAACTTTTCTGACTCTATGTTTTTGCTCGACACTTTTCTTTTGAGCTTTGCTAACTCTATCTTGATTCCAAAAGAGGGGTATGAAAGAAAATAACACTAAAGCTCAAGTGGGGTAAACAAAGGATGACACAATGTTTGGATAGCAGAATGAAATCTCTTCATTATATCAATCCTTGACAATGCAAATACACATCATGCAATATGCAAGTGAAAGATGAAGATCATTTGTGACACTTTAACAACACTAACTTTAATTGAGCATGTGTGCTACTCTTCCTATACACTTGTCAAACATACAACTCCACCTTTGTTGTACATCTCTCATATCGAATTATCCATGCTTTCGTGGAGCTGATTTCCTTTCTGTTTCTCTTGACATAGGATCATGCAGCCACTGTTTGACCTAATTGAGACTTGTCTTTTAATTGATGCCTAAGTTATTCTTATGATTCTCAAAATAATTGCCTTAATTTTCAAAGAAGTCTTCAACTTGTCACCAAATGTCTCAGCACTCTATATATTTTCTCATATGTTTTTTCTAACTTTAGCCCTCTGATTCAATGATTCATGGTTAAATTAGATTTTAAGATCCAGCTGAAAATTCTTCACGCGTGTCATAACACTAGAATCAACATGAAATGTACTGTATAAAGAAAAGAACAACACATATTTAAAACACAAAGGGAAAGATACATTTCTTTTAGTTGAAATAAAAGATAGAAGAGTTTGAACATAAACAACAAAAGGAACAAAACAAGATAGATCTCAAACTACAACCCTAAAATAATTCGGATAACAGAAAAGAAAAGAAAACAAACTATCTGACCTCTTCCTAGTAGGGAGAGGGGTGACTTCTTAATTGCTCAGCCTGACATATTAGCCACTGTTAGACATATTTCCTTCAACAAATAAGTTCTGGATCCCCATGTTTAACTCATTGGCTCCCACATATTGTGCAGTACCACATGTTTATGAAGAACTCTCTTGGACGGTTAAGGTGTCAATGTTTTGCACCATACTTAATTTTTCTTGAATCGTCTTTTTTATTTCACTTTTCAAGGCACGACAATCCTTAATATTGTGACCCTGAACTTCGAAATGATATGCACATCGTACATTAGGATCAAAACTTCTTGAATGTGGGTCAGGAGTATACCCAAAGAGAGGAGTAATCATGCCTCACTGTACCAATGTCTGAAATAAACTGGTATACAACTCTTCAATTGGTGTGAAACTATCCCTAGACTTCTGTCTCTCTTCATTGTTTAGCTTAGATCAACTATCGGGCCTAGAAGGGCTTTGATATGTTTGGAGTTGGAGGGTGACTTTGAGAAGTTGGTGCATGCCATTATGAGTAAGAAGAAAGTTGAACATATGGTTGTACGCAGCATACTAGATATAGAGATAAGGAGATGGAGTATAAAGAATTTGGAGAGGGATTATAGAGAGCTTGAGTATGAACTTGGGATTGAGACAGACAGTAACGACCACGTCGTCTTCTTGGATTTGCTCGTTCTCCAACTACAATAGCAGCTATATCTTTCTCATTCTTCTTCCCTCCAGTTTTCCTTAATTGATTGCAATATTTTACCAAATGCTTCACGAATTCCTCATGTTCATCTTTCTCTTCAAGTTTTGACATATCAAAGATTGGAGGAAGGTTAACACTTGAAGACATGCCCCAGTCTTTATATGAAACATCTTATTTACCTACAGGTCTTAGGGAACGTTTCCTAGCATTTTTTGCACTCTTCATTTTTCCAACCATTTTCTCTGGCTCTTATGGCAAGCTAGACTTCTATTTAAGAAATTTTGGTGGTCCAATTAATGTTGATGTAGTCTCGGGAGTATAGAAATGATCATCAAGAGTATTAAACATGGGTCCACTAGAAGATTGGGGCAGCCCAACCGTTGGATTGATAGCCAAAGTGGAAGCCTCAGTAGAAGGTTGAGCAACAAAAATACGGACAATATGTGGTGCTGTCAATATAGTAGGATTATACTGAGAAGCTAGATGAAGAGTGGTGGAAATATTGGGATACTTTTGGCTTGGAAGAAATTCTGAGTCATGTTGCAGTGCATCAACAACAATAGAAAACTGACTTTGCAATTTTGATGAAAAATTTGAGGTATTTGTAGGATCAATAGCGGGAAATGGAGGAGGAGGCAACCCACGGGCCTAAGCTCGGTGCATTTTCATCATTTGCTGTCTTAGTTTCAAATTCTCTTCCTTTAAACTCTCATTTTCCTGACTCTTTGTTCGATTCATGAGGTCACTCCTATATCCTTGTTGGACATAGCTAAACCTTCTTCAGATTTGGTATGATGTAGAGGACCAGCCAAAATGCCACAAACCAACCACCTTAAACTAACTGAGCAAGAGATAACAAACGCGTTAGGGTTCAACACTTTTCCAAAACTTTCTTTTTTTCTTTTGAAAAGACCACTGACCCCAAGAAGGGCGCCTACGTATCTTACTCCCGAAAGAGGAGAATCAGTTGTGCGTAGTTCGTGAAGTCTTGCCAAAATGTCCAATCAAACTCTTTTTCTCTCTTTTTCTTTGAAATTTTGAGAAGAAAAGCAAATAATAAATTATCAAAAAAAAAATTGACAAAAATCTTTTTGAATTTTTCAGGTTTAAACTTCCTATACAAAATGAAACCTATGATTACTAAAGAAAAATCTTTTTGGGTTTTGAACTTTGAATTTCATACGAAAATGAAACTTGAAACTATTAAAGGAAAGTCTTTTTGTAGTTTCCTTTTAAAGATGTTAATGAAACACCTACTCTGAATGAAGAATGAAGAAAATCTTTTTTGAATTTTTCATATTCCTATACAAAATGAAATCGATAATTATCAAAGAAAATCTTTTTTTGGAGTTTTGATTTTGAATTTCATATGACGATAAAACTTGAAACTATTAAAGAAAATCTTTTTGTAGTTTTCTTTTAAAGATGTATATGAAATAACTACTCTAATAAAGAGTGAAGAAAATCTTTTTGGATTTTTTAAATAAGATCCCCGAACCCACAATAGGCTGCCTACGTATCTCACTCCCGAGCAAGGAGAATCAGGGGTGTGTAGTTCATCCAGATTGGACAATTAAAGATTAAATAACCAACTGTACCCTAACTTAAGAGACACGACCAAAGACGGACGATGAATAACATCAATAAAATCTTTTTGATTTTTAATTAGACACTTCACATCAAGTTGACACCAACAACTATGAAAGAAAAAAATCTTTTTAGTATTTTCATTATAAGAAATATACAAAACATTATAAGAAATATACAAAACTTCTACCATCTTTTTGAATTTTTCTTTTATAAAAAGCTCTTATTAAAAAAAATCTTTTTGGAATTTTTGAATTATGAATGCATGCTAAACGAGACAAAGGAAAAATATTTTTGATGTTTTATTTTTTGAGTAAATGCGTGAAAAAAAAGGTAGAATTCTTTTTTTTGAATTTTTGGATTGCGAAAAATAAAAGCCATAAAGAACTCTAAAAAAAATTACGAAACTCTCTTTTTTTCACTCTTTTTCTTTTCTCCTTTTTTTTCCCAACAATTTCTCTTCTTCACACTTTACTTCTAACACATGTTTTCCCCTAAATCAGTTTGTCAAATGACCATGTTATCCTCAAAGATACAACATTTAGAACGTAGGAATACTTTAGAGGTGAGTCTCCTACAAAGGACCAAGTGGGCTCTGCTAGGTCTCAATATGATGCACATAAGCATGACCGAAAGACTGGCCTACATTGTGGTTCACTAACAAGGCCATTTGGGGGAGTGTATGGCCGATAGTGGCTGCTTTAGCTTTCCACCCACTCCATACCAACCGACGGATCCCCCTCCTATCATAAGGGTGACTCAACTAGAGGTCGTGTACACATCGTGTACTACAGACTTGTTGCAAAAAGAATAACTCGGGTTATACACATGATGTCAGATATAAAGAGATAACACATAAGATAAAACTGTAAACACGTAGTACGTAGTCACTCAACAATGATAACAATAGCACAAACAATAACGCAAATAAAATATTTATACACTCATAACGTCAAACTAACCCGATACAACTCGAAAATAACTCAAATTCTAAAAAAGTTCCCAGCAGAGTCTCCAGAGTTGTCACATACCTTTTTAACCCAAAAAGATTACGATTTTAAGTTTGAAAGAGTTTTTATTTTTAAAGTGACAAAATAAAGATTTGTTTCGAAGAAGGACTTTTTACATTTTTATTCAGAGTCGCCACTTGGCATAATCTGGTGTGCCAAGTCACCTTTGGAAAATCCTTTTTAAAATGATTTGAATCTTTAAACTGGTTTGCGAACAGAGATTTTGGCTAAAGAATTCTATTGACCGAGGATAAGATGTTAGGCACCCCTCGATCTCGTGGTTCGACCACGGTCACTTTGTGAGTATATTGGCTATTTGGCCTTACGAATGTATAAACCATACAAAACACATAAAACAAGCAACAAACAAATTAAACAAAAAAAATCCCAATGATATAATGTTCAGTCCAATTATACAGTCCAAAATAAAAAGGTACTGAAAAGTAAACCTACACTAATCCTAAACTATGCTCCAATGCTTCACCCGGTGCCTCGGGCCTTCATAACGGACATCCTATGAGTACAAAATACTTCGGGGCATTTCCTGGTGAATAATTACAATGTGATCTAGGGGCATTCCCCGACGAATAAATACATTTTCAAATCTTGTGCAATAAAGTAGAAAGAACCATTCACACGCACATTCAAACATTCAGCAAAATTGTTTCCTAAAATTTGCCTACCCGAGTCTATATTTGCCTATCCATTTCAATATATCATGATTCTATCACGTTCTAACAATATTCATGCTTATTCTGAATTAAGAAAAACAACAATAAACCAAAATCAATCTATATTCACCCTTTTTATCAATTTCTTAATTCCACCCCAAATTCATTCTTAACCAATGATTAACACATGCTTCGATTATCAATTAACTTTTCAAATTCCAAAACCAACATCAACCAACACACAACAAAGATTCAAACATACCAAACAACGAATCATTTACATTCACGCTAAAATTAAAGGGAGAGAAGATAGAATGGGACCTCAATGCTACTTTCAAAATTGATGTATTATTTTGATTAAACCCGGTAGAATTCGTGTCCAATAACCTCGACGGGTACCAAAATCTTGACTCCCCAAATCAGGTATAAAACAGTCCAAAATATGATATTCGAAAACTGATTCGAACTCCAAAATCACAAAGAAGCAGACGAACACCCAAAAATTGATTCCTACCATAAATAAGTGTGATTTTTAGATCGGAATCGAGCTTATAGTACTATGTTTTGGCAAATTTTTCTGAAACAGTAGCTAAATACAGCTTTTGATGTTCCCAGTGGCTGTTCCGGCAACTTTCAGGTGGGAATTCGCTGGAGGTAGCACAGATGGTTCAGATTTGGCTTATGTGGTTGTTGATTCATGTTTTTTATGGTGATGGTTCAATAAAAAAATGTGGGGAACGGGGCTGGTGGTGTTTCCCGATGGTGGAAGAGCCATTTTTCGGCAAGCTTTAGGCGAGGACTCACCGGTCTTCGATCTCTCTTCCCGTCTTCAATTTCCCTCTCGATCTAATCCCTAATCTCTACCCTTTTTTCATCTCTTTCGAACTCTGCTAGTGTGTGCGTATCTGGAATTGAGAGGCAACTTCTCTTTTTGGTGTTTTCCCCCTTTTTGGTCTGTTTGCAAAATAGTGTATTCTCTGTGCATGTTGAATGGAAATGGTGAGGATCTCTGTGTGAGAATGTGATTGTGGACAATGAAGAAAATCTGTGGGCCTCCTCTTTGTGCATTTTGTTCCCTTTTTGTACTGTGTGAGAATATATATTCTTGTGAGTGGACAATAGTGAGGTTCTTTTTTTCTCCCTCTTTTTTTGGTGGGTCTATTGTGAATGAAAACAAAAATCGTGAGTTTGAGGGGTGGGGACCACGTAGGGTATAGGGGTAGGGTAGGATAGTGTAGTGGGTGAGTTGGTTAGGATAGAGTTATTAATTTGCCAGGGAGTTTGTTATTTTGTCATTTTGTGGAGGGATAATTACACGGGGTAGGGTACATGGTGAGACGAAGGTAAAAATAAATGAATTGAGTTTTCGCGGGGGAGAGGGGGGGAGGGAAGGGGGACAAAATTTGGTGTCTACAACTGGTGTTGTTCTTTGTGTTGAAGGAATTGAATTTGATGCTTTTGTTGAATATGCATTATTTCTTGATAAATTTACAAATCGTTAATAGAAATTGCAGTTGTCGTATAGAGTTGTTAAGTTCTGTTATTTTTTTTCTTGTATGTATTGTGTTATATTATACGTTAAATAAAATGAAACTATTTACTTAAAATTTCGACTGACTTTCTCTCTCCCGATTTTAGGTAAATACTTATACATGTCGTGGATCCTCATACATTGCTGGAATGTATGAGAAAAATGATTAGTCTATATTTATGAAAAGATAAATCAGATACTATATTTATGTTCTTTAATTAAAGCCATTAATTACCTATCATTATGTGATTTATGATTAAATATAGTAATTGAAATTTAAATTCAAAAAATATCTTAAACATCAACATTAATTTTTTTTATTCGATTACGATCTAGAATAAAAGAAAGTTATATATACATGTCGACCACATCTTATACATTAATGGAATGTATAAGGTAAATCATTTTTTCTATATTTAAGAAAATTAAATCAGCCACCTTAATTATCTAATTTATTTATTAAATCAGACACCAATATTTAAGTAAAGTAAATCAGAAACCTTAAATCAAGCACCTTAATTAATGGAAATCACTAATTTATTGATTAGTGATATCTTAAAATTAGTTATAGTAATTCAAATTGAAAATAATTTAATATATTCAAAAAACAAATCATGAATATCTATGTATAATACATAATACAATCTCTTATATGCAATTGTTTATAAAAAAGTTAATAAAAATATTATTTCTGATAAATTATTATTTTTGATGTGTATAAGGTCTAAAAATAAAATTGTATCAAATGAGGTGATATGTATGTATGTAGAAAACATTATAGGTTACATCAATCTTATAAATAGCAGTCTTATGTATAGTGTAATTAATTAGATGTATAATGTTGATATTAGCGGAGTTTCAAATGTATTATGTTGAAGAATATACATAACTTGATATGTATAATTTTAAAAATCAAATTGCATCGGTAACTTTTAATTTTTTTAAAAATAATATAAGTTCTTGAATATTTTAATCTATATATTAGTATGGTAACCTTATACATATTCATTTTATGTATTATATTATAGTTATCTGAATTATTGATTGAACAACTCATGCTAACTTATGAATAATGTTTTCTTATACACAACTTGATATGTATAAAAATGAATAAACAACAGATATCAACCACATACCCGTACACAACTTAGTAATGTATGAGGGTTGAATTAAACAAATAGCAGAATTTAACCACATCCTCATACATTGCTTAGTAATGTATGAGGACTGAAGTAACAATATTTGTATGACCTTGAATACTATTGTATGAGATGGTATAATACATTACCATTATGTATAATAGTTAGATATCGTTATAAAATACAAACAACAAATATGAAATTTATACTCCAACAACAAATATACATCGATTGTAGTCGCGGCGGGGAAAAACATATTCTTAGAAATCAATTTGGAGTATGGGGGCGTCGACTTCGATTGCGAGTGAATGACCATTTTCGACTTCTACCACAACTCTGGCACTGTATTTGATGGTGAAGTGGAGAAGCTGTTGCCGGAAGGTTAGCGGCAGACGGTGGCAGGGATGTTGGAGTTCAAATTTGAATCATCACCAGGACTAAAGAAAAAATTGAATCTAAATTTGATTTGGTAAAATTAAAAAAAAAAATTAAATTTAATAAAGAAGGTGAACTTTGTTTAGTTAATGGTTGATAACTTAAAAATTTAAAATTTCTCAGATCATGTTAGCTTGATTGTAGGCGTAAATAAAGGAGCAGAGATATGAAGCAAAAATTGATGCACAAAAAAAGGAGCAAATAATGACATTTTAATATGTATGAGGGAGATGAGAGAGAAAGAGTAAATTTAAGGAACTTAAGTCATTACTTTGAGATTTTCGTAATTATTTTTCTAATAAAAGATTTTATGTAATAAGGTAAAGTTATCTTGTGTATATATATGTAAATGTTAGTAAAATAAACCCTAGAGAATGGAGAACTACGTGTGGTGATTTTGGCTTTCCTGTAACATTACTTGTTAAACAGAGGCTTGTTGGCGGGAAAACTTTATGGGCCCTCTAGTCACATGTAGGTTCGGTCTCCTATTTTTGTTTTTAAAAATTGCACAAACTCATAAAAAATAGTTATCTTTTAAAATATTATTTAAAAATTCAGTTTTAATATTTTAATGTTGATAAATATAAACCGATCTTCTCATCCGATTTACACTCCGCCATTGACACTCCAAACCACTGTCTTTTATTTTTCAAAAATTTTCACCTCAAGAAAGTCGCCAACGTCTCCCCAGTTGAAACTTTCATCGCCATTACTGTAACCTTCAACAACTATCCACGATCAATTCCTTTTGATTGTAATTTTTTAGTTATTTTCTACTAGTGAGTGTCATTACTCTTTAATGAAGATTCACCGCCTTTCAGTTTGGGTATTTCCAAAATTGAAACCAACAAAATTGTTGTTGCAATTGACGAAGTTGTGAATTTTACTTTGGGTATCTTTAATTACACATTTGAAGATTTTCGTGAAAATAGGTCAAAGCATCATAATGACCCCGAAATGATGAAGAAGTTTAGAGAAGATTATGCTAGGAAAACTCAAGACTCAGACATGCACATCGCAAATCATTATGAATTAGAACAGAACCCTAATTCCCTACAAAATCAAGTAAAAAAATGATGTCGATACTTATAGTTGATATATTTACTTTTTTAACTACACTAATATTTTTCTCTTGATATATATATATATATAAATGTTGTTAATATTTGATACATTTTGTTAGTATAATGTTGATGCATATGTTTGATACATTTGCTATTACTGTATTGGTAATGCATTCTTTTGAAACATTTTGCTAGTGATTCATATTTTTGATATTTTATAGAATGGAAAAGGAACAATCTACGTAGTAATACCTATATAAATATTTGATACATTTAACATATGTATCAAATTGGATATGATACACATTTTAGTACAAACGGTGTGATAAAATAATCCCAAAACTAATTAATACTTCATACCAAACATGTGATGGGAGAACAACACAAATAGCTGCCCATATAAGTTATATACTGAAAATAGTCATATTTTATTTTGACAATCCCATTATAAATAACTTGTACATGTTTATACTTTTACTAGCCAATCTACATAGTTTGAGTAATTGTAGGGTTTTGATTCTAATAACGTTTTCATAGGGGTAAGAATAGATTCAAATTTTATTTCGAATCATGTACTTGTTGGGGTTAGGAAAGGTACGATCTTATTTATATTTATATCACTATAAACAACGTATATTAAATGGTTATATGCCTATATATATTGTATAATAAGTGTATAAAGTATAAGTTATACATAGATTATATAGTAATTATTTATCAACTATACACAATAGATCCATGTGTGATATTCGCAAGTAATACCGATTCATTAATTATACACTAAATATAGGTTTATAACTATTGAATTTATTTTTTGATGAAAAATAAATATAAATAAGATTTGTACCTATTCTTATACCTATAAATACATCGATGGAATCAAAATCAGTCAAACAAAGTAGATTGACTAGTAAAAGTAACCGAGATGTGAAGTTGGTTATAGTGGGGTTGTCAAAATTAGAGCCGTCAAAATGGACTTGGCCCATGGGTCCGGCCCAACCCAACCCGGTATTAGGATACTAGGGTTGGGTTATGATTTTTCAAGCCTATTTAAAACTAGGGCATTTAAGCCCAACCCCAGTTAGCCCTTAGCCCTTGAGGCTTGACCGAGGCCGGGACGGGGCCAACCCATGGGTCAAAATTATGATTTAATTCAACTTAAAATGATATTAAGATTAAGATTATTATATTTTTTTTTTCAAAAAAGTAAAAGTAACATTCACAATACACTTTTAGGGGTTGTTTGGTATCTGGATATGAAATAAGATAGTTATGTGTTGAACTATGTATAACTTATACAATATTTGATAGGTGGATAGAAAATAATTAAGTTATTTACGTACAAAAATAAATAACTTATACAATATTTGATAGGTGGATAGAAAATAATTAAGTTATTTACGTATAAAAGTAAATAACACTCCATATGATTTTTAGATGAAGATGAAGATGTTAAGACTACTTTATCAAAAATAATTTCACATGGTCTTGAAGAAGACGATATATTAGTGTTGGATACATAATAAGTGCTTGTAAAAACTTTTCGAAGAGCTTACTTTATTAATTTTCTTAGATTTTTGGATTTAACACTTGATTTATAAACACTATTTATATTTGGTTGGACTTTTTATGGCTTGAACAACTAATTAGATTCATGATTTTATGTAACAAAATAATCTGAGTATTATTATTTGCTAATTGAAGTTTTAATCCACAAATTTTCTTCAGTTATCAATTTACAGGTTTCTTTTTCAAATTTTATTACTTATATATTGGTTAAAAAAGATTATTATTTTTTTCTTTTAATATTTTTGCTAGATTTTTTATCTAGAATTAATGAAACAACATAATTGCTTGCTATATTTGATTTGAAGATCTCATTTCCTTGACGTTATATATTTAAGGTATGAGATTGTAAGAATTTTAAGTTTGAATTTGAATTGAAATGAAAAAAATTCTTAAAAAATGAAGAGCTAGCCTGGCCTACCCCCTGACCCTTCTAGGGTTGGATTAAATTGACCATTTTGCCCTTTCTCGTGAAGAGCTGAGCCGCTCCAACCCATCAAATTTCTTGGTCCGTGAGACTTGTGGTGCAGGGTGGAGTTGACCCATTTTGACAGCTTACTCAAAATCAAATGTGGCTATTTTAAGTTCATAACTTATATGGGCAATTATATGAGTTAAATTTTCAAAATTATTTTATTCGGGATGTAGCAAACAACCTCGAACACTCTGTTTAGATGATGAGTTTTCATGGTATGGTATAGTATGATTACCTAGAGAACCACATTTGTTTTGATTGTTTCTTAAAATATATATTATGGTATGATTTAGTTTCATGGTTTCATAACCATGAAAATCCTCACTTTATACGACCACCAATTTGGTGATATCCCATAATTTGCTATTTTTTCAACTATATCCTTACTTAATATTGTATAATCCTATTTTACCCTCCATCTTATGTTATTTGACTCTACCTCCTATCACTACCCCTCCCCACTTTTTTTCTTTTTTTTTAAAAAAGAATTTCTTTTATGAAAAATTTCAAAATATTTTCTTATCCCATCCTACCCCACCCCCTATCAAATCACCACTATTTTTTTTTTTTACAAAAATTCCAAAACTTCCTCTTACGCCACCCTTACTCACCCCTATCCCTACGCCCATCACCTACTAGCCCCCCCTCCCCCATCAATTTCATTTTTATTTTTATTTTTTTTCTAAAAGTTTCAAAAATATTTTGTTACCCCACAAGCCCCCCCCCCCCCCCCCGAAACCAAAAAAAAATAATTTGCTTAAAAAATTTTAAATACTTTTTCTTACCCAACCTCGACCCCCACCTCCAAATATATTTTTACATAAAAATTTAATTTTTTTCTTATCCGACCCTACTTATCTTATTCGTTCTCATTATTAATATTGTATAATCCTATTTTACCCTTCATCCTATATCATTTAACTCTACCTCCTACCACTACCCCCTCCCCACTTTTTTTTTTTTAAAAAAGAATTTCTTTTGTGAAAAATTTCAAAAAATTTTCTTATCCCATCTTACCCCACCCCCATCCAATCTCCACTAATTTTGTTTTTTCTTTTTACAAAAATTCCAAAACTTCCTCTTACGCCACCCTCACTCACCCCTATCCCTACATGCATCACCTACCAGTCCCCCCCTCCCCCATCAATTTCATTTTTATTTCTAAAAGTTTCAAAAAGATTTTCTTACCCCCCAGCCTCCCCCCACCCCACCCCAAACAAAAAAAATAATTTTCTTAAAAAAATTTTAAAACTTTTTCTTATCCAACCTCGACCCTCACCTCCAAATATACTTTTACATAAAAATTTATTTATTTTTCTTATCCAACCTCACTTATCTTATTCGTTCTCATTATTTTGTGAAACACGCGACTAAAATAAGCCCTGAATTTTAAAAATGACCGAAACATGTCCTGAATGTAGAAAGTAACAAAAATAAGTATAGTGTATTTTTTTTTTTTTTTGCACTATGTGCTTTTTTTTTTTTTTTCTTTTTTTTAACTGAAGGGGCTAACGACATTAAAAGTGGATAGTGTACTATTTTTGTGCACTATTCATTTTTTTTTTCAATATAGTATACTAATTTTTTGCACTATATGCAAAAAATATGTAGTACACTATTTTTGTATATATATATATATATATATATATATATATATATATATATATATTGAATTTAAATAGTTCACTATAGTGTTTTAACCTAACCCATATCTTTCATCTTCTTCTCCCGCCACACCTTCTCTCTAACAAAATCAAAATTCGATGGTGCCCCTACCCTAGTCCATTTCTCTTGAAGAAAAGAAAAGTATATCTGTCTTCAACGACATGATTAATTATGGGCCCTTTGACATTCTATGTTATTCTTTCCTCTCCTAATTAGAGTGGTATAAAAGAACTAAAAAAGATTGAGTTTAACTCCATTGCTATTTGAAATTTAATTATTTAACTTTATCCTATGTTTAACTTTTGATATGGTATTGCTTCAACAAGGTATAAATGGTACTACATTTAACCCAAGATTCGTAATAAAGCTTCAACTTTAGGATAATCTTACCTAATAATAAAAATGTAGGGACAAATCTTACATAATAATTCAAATGTAAGGTAAATTTTTTGTTGCATCCCACAGACTCTTTTAAGTCCATTTGAGGTGAACCATTGATAATTTTAAAGTTCATTTGGCTGTCTGTTTTATGAATAAAAAGGTGAATTCTTGCTATGAGGTTTTTCAATTTTATGGGAGTTTGACACTAGTGATGATGCTATATATGCTAAAATTTTTTTTTTTAAAAAATATCTTCTTGTAATAAATATTTTGATCATTTTAAAGTTTTTTGGTTGTTTGTATTATGTAAAGGGTGAATTCTTGATATGGGTTTTTTCTATTTGAAGGGACTTTGACACTAGTGATGATTCTATATATCTAAAAAAAAAAGGGTTCTTGTGAGGAATTTTTTTATCATTTTGAAGTTTCGTGGCTGTGTGCATTATGAAAAAGGTGAATTTTTAATGGGGTTTTTCTGTGCTGGTGGTTTTTGATTGCTTTTAGAGTTCTATAGTAGCTAAAAGGAAAAAAGGTTTCTTGGAATGAAAATTTTGTTGTATCCCAAGTTCCTCAGTTTTAAGAATTTGAGATTTGTTTTTATATGTTGTTATTGCAATTCAGATGTCATTGTGTAATTATTTTAGAATAATTTATTTTGGAGTACATGGTTTGATCTATCTTGGTTGTTATGAAGTTTTGATATTAATATTTTAATGGTCATTCTTTAACAACTATATTTGATATTTTCTTAATTTGTGTCAGGGTAATTATGTTTTTTACTTCTACAAAGATTACAATCTTGTTTGTAGTAGTACCTGTACCAGTTAAATTTGACAGTGCTTTCCCTCATATCATGTGTGGTCAACGTCTAAATATTTCTACCTGATTTGTTTAGAATGAGTTGTAATAATCTTGTCAACTTTAAAGTTCTTTTTTTTGGAAGTATAAATTGAAGACATTAGTCAAGTTTTTATTATACTACTACTAGTTGAATTCATGTTGATCCCTCCGCCTGTCTTGCTTAGTTGATTAGGTTTTAGTAGCATAACGTGGAGGCCAGCGATGCATACTTTTCACCTACCCTTGGAGAGGTCACTTTGACCCAACAAGATATCTAAATTTTGCTTGGACTACGTGTTGAGGGTCATGGTGTGGTATGTTGAGATCTAATGCACCGTAATTTAGATTGGGCTAGGTTGCTACAAGACTATACTGGCTTCACTCCTGTATCGAGGGATTTTTTAGGAACTAGCTGTATTAACATAGGTTTATTAGTCGAGTATATTCAACAACAGGCAATTCAACATCTCATTACAGATGACACCCCTGATGATAGCGTTCGAAGGATCGCTCGACTATATATGTTGTTGATTTAGGATCTATCCTATTCTCGAACACATCGGAGAATTGCTTGAGTCTACGGTTCTTGTTCTTTCATATTGATCTCAACCAGATGGAGATCTACAACTGAGGCAACGTTGTTCTAGCTTATCTTTACCGGTCTCTTTGTTGGGTATCTATTGGTGGAAAAAAATTTGAAGAATTCGTTCTTCTCCTCTAGATATCTTATCTTATTATGTTAGCTTCAGTTTAATTATTTGTTAGTTTAGTTAGGCATTAACTAATATGTAATATTTATATATGGACTTGGGAGAGATTTCTGTCCTTCCGACCAATACCACTGGGATATTGATGAAGATGAGACATTGATGTCATATGGTAGGAAGTGGACGCGAGGGATTCAACACGTTTCAAAGGCACACCATGTCCTAGTCCCCATGAGAGATCAACTTGATTATTTGATGTTCGAGTAGATATATTTTTCTTATGTTTCGTCATATTAAGTTACCTTATTAGGTAATTTGTGGTGTGGGGATGGGTCATATTTTTAGTGTATTGTGTTGTGATTAGCCATATTTTTATGTATCATGTCGTATGAGGCCATATTTTTTGTATATCGTACCGTTTGGGGCCATATTTTTAGTGTATTGTGTTGTGTTGTCATATTTTTGTATCGTGCCGTGTGGGATAATATGTTTGTTTTATTGTGTTGTGATGAGCCATATTTTTATGTATCGTATCGTGTGGAGTCATATTTTATGTATCATGCCGTGTTGGGCAATATGTCTTAGTAGATTGTATTGTGTTAAGCCATATCTTTATGTATCGTACCGTGTTAAGCCATATTTTTATGTATCACGCCATGTGAAGCAATATGTCTTAGTATATTGTGTTGTCTGGGCCATATTTCTATGTATCGTGTCTTGTGGAGCCATATTTGATTTCATTTACTAAATTCACCAATATAATCTGCATATAAAAAAAGAAAGGTGTTATTTTGTCTTCATCTGAAAAGTGTAAAGGTAAATTTAGTGTGCTTGCCTCAAGGGTTTTTTTTTTCAGTGCCATACTCAAACCTTGACAAGAATAAAATCTCATCCTCTATTAATGAACCATGGAGAAGAGGAGTTAGGAGAAAGACTAAAAGCCAAGAAGAAAGTAACAAGAACTTGGGTATTTAAAAGAAGAGTTATCATTTAAATATCTCAGAATTACTCTATCCACTAACAAGTTATCTATTGGCCAATGGTTTCCTTTGGTGGAGAAAATTATGGCAAAGATCACTTCCTGGATTGATCGTAAGCTCTCTTATGCAGGTCATACCCAACTTGTCCAAACTATTTTGTTTGGAGTCCAGTCCTATTGGGCTCAACTATTCTTAATACCTGCTAAGGTACTAAAAATAATAGATTGTTATGTCGAAGCCACCTATGGTATGGAGAAGGAAATATAACCAAGAAGTCTTAGTAGCATAGGATAAAGTCTGCACCCCTTATTCAGATGGTGGTTTTGAACTCATCAACATGCTCTTGTGGAATAAGGCAATTATCAGTAAACTTTGTTGGGGTTTGGCAAGCAAAGCAGACAGACTTTGGATTCAGTGAGTGCATCACTACTATACTAATAATTTCGAGCATTGTTGTATACCTAAGAAAGCTAGTTAGATATAGAGAAAGATCATGAGTGACAAAGAACTAGTAGATCTAATGCATTTTCTGAAAGACCCTGAAAAATTTCAAGCGTAAATCAGTCCTTTATAGCATGAAAAGAGATCCCAGACTTAGAAAATTTTAAGCTAAGTATTGACATTTAGTCTTATTTTGGTGTCGACATTTCCATGAACTTATTTACGACCCTTACGATCTTAAAATATCAATTTTTAGGTTGATTCATGATCTGGGATACCAATAGGTGTTCTCGGACGAGTTTTGGATTTTTTAAACATCATTTGATGCACGTTTGGGAGTTCAAAACAGTGTATCAATGCGGTGTCGACGCATCGCATTACCTATTGTGTTGATAGATATTTTTTTCCATCTCCCAGTGCAAATTCCAGTGAGCCGAAGTGATCTCAGTGCATCGTGTTGACCATCACATCGCGTCGGCCATCGCGTCGACCCCATCTATGCGTCGCGTCGCTTGGTACATTTTCATTAATTAAAAATCCATATTCAGAGGGATATTTGGGTTATTTTCCCACTTCTATTCAGCCCTAAAACAGGAGATTAATCATTCCTAAGGGAAAATCACTACTTTCTCTCAATTTCTCTCAAGAACAAACCCTAGGGCATTCAATTTCATGTTCAAGCTTCAAGAACACACCATCAATTTTTACGAATTTGATTATCAAGGTATGGAGTTCAAGAACCTCTTTTAAACTATAAGTTTATTGTATTCATGAATTCCATGTGAATTAAAGAGCATGTGGGTAGTGTTATGTGTCTCATGTTAAAACACTTGAATTTGCAAGTTAGAGTTGTAATCATGATGTTTATACATGTTGTTGATTATTATGTGCATAGATTATGCCCTCTAAGTGTTTGATAAAATGTCCATGTGAGTGAAAACAATGAAATCATGACATATTAATATGTGTACAAGTTCATGCCTGACAAATGTTTGAAAAATACCTCAATGAATGAATGAGTTATGACAAGCGATTAGTTATCACGCTTTCAAGATTGTGCTATGTTTTACTATCTACACTATCAAGTCCTGGGAGTACTCAATACCCAAAAATCTAGCCGTTTACCTAGAACTACAGTAACTTCAGAATAATCTCAATAATGTCACGAACAACAGTACTCAGTTAGTTTATACCTGTCAAATCTGACCCGGCCCAGCCTGACCCATTTACAAAAATTGGCCCGGTCATCCCACGAGTTGTAGGGTACCAGGTCTCGGACCGATTTATCTTTTTGGTTGGGCCCGGTTAACCTGGACCAGACCAAGCCCGGTCAGGGCCCGTCGGTTAACCAGACCGGTTATTTTTTTTTAAAATTTTGGACATTGGCCAAACTAGCCGTTGGCCCAACGGTTATATAGCCGTTTTTGGGTCCAAACGACTAGTTTGGCCTTTTTTTTTTTTACATTTAAAATTATTTTTTAACCCCCAAAAAATTTCTATAAATACCCTACATTTTCAAATCATTTTTCACACAATTTTTCATTTTGTCAATTCTCATTCTCTCTCAAATCTTAGTTTGCAATTCTCAATTCTCAAACATTCTATATATTTAATTTCCTAAAGTGCTAACTTTAATTTTTTAATTTTGCGATTACAAAGTACGAGTTAAAGTTTCTAAAGTCGCAACCTTCGGATACTTTCAAAATTTAGTAATGTCATTCCATCTCTTACGTTTAATTTTTAATTTGTGCATTAATTTTTGAATATTTAATTTTATTATATTTGTGTATTTTAAAAATTTTTAGTTTAATTTATATTATGAATAAATTAAGAAACCTCGACACCAAAGGTGTTAAAATTTTTTGTCCTGAAAGTGGTAGTGGTAGTAAAAAGCGAATTACTAGCGGTAGAGGTACTTCAAGTAGTAGATAAACTCGTGTGCCTCTGACACCGCTTAGTTAACCTTTTGAGGAAGAAGTAGGTGTACCTTTAGGTGTAGGTGTCCACGATATGGATTATGTTGAAGCTCCAAAAAATTACAGTATAGAAGAATAAAATAAAGTAGATGCGGTTAATTTAGATAAAGATGATCAAAATATTGGTGAGACACCCGTAGTAGGAAATGCTAACGTTAGATCTGAATCAGTTATTTATCAACATTGTTAAAAAATATTCAATGTAGAATGTGCCTAACTTCTGATCTTGGGCGTGCTGTAAATAAAAATAATTATTTAACTATTACTTGTCACTGAATAGATAGTAGTTTTGTTATGCAAAAACGTATTCTTATTTTTTTATATGATGAAGATCGTACACATACTGGAGATTTTATTGCTGATTCGATTGCTAAAGTTGCACAATTTTATGGTATCAAAAATAAAATCTTATGTATTGCTTTTGATAATATTTCTAACAAGACTGCTATAACAAAATTAAAATCTAAGCTATCTCCGCCGTTACCTGAAATTTTTCATATTAAGTGTGCATGTCATATATATAATTTCATTGTAAGAGATGGTCTTGAGTTTTTTGAGTTTTATATTGAAAAAATTCGGCTTGCGGTTGGTTTTATTCAAGGAAATAATAGTAGAAGTAGAATTAGAGACTTTAAACTTAAATGTGAACAAAATAGACTTGCACTGATATTGATGCCTGAAGAATGTGATACTTGATGGAATGCTACGTATGATTTTTTAAAAACTTGTTATAAATATAGAGTTCCTATTACACCATCTTTTAACCAATATAGTGGTTTGTTTGTTGATTCTGCTGATTGCATGTTACATGATTCTGATTGGGTTGTAATTAATGATCTTGTTAAGTTTTTGGAAAATTTTTATATAGCTACGGTTGAATTTTTCGACGCTTATTATCCTACTGTTTATAATATTTTGGCATATATAGCCGATATTTTTGGTTTTCTCAAAGAATATAAAAATCAAGAAGGTTACAAAGATGCTGTTGGTGCCATGTTTGCTAAATTTAAAAAATATTATTTTTCAATTCCCCTTATTTACTTGGTTGGTGCTATGCTAAATCTTTGTATGAAATATACTACTATGTGCCACTTTAGTACTCTTATTTATTCTAATTTAGAGATAAATTCTAACAATGATTCTCAACAAGTACAACCTGATTTGTGGACGGCTTGGGTGATGCGAATGAATACATAGATAAATTATATAATCACAATGCTGATTTAGTTGATTTAGCCATACCTATAAATATCACTCCAACTGTCGAGGCCAGCACATTGTGGTTTTCCAGATCACTTTTATGATTTCAATTGTTGGAATAGTGTCGAGGAGGGAGCTTACACATCAACTTCTTAGGAAGAGCTTAAGTATTATCTTCGATCGCCGCTAGAGGATCGCAGATGACAGATCAACGCGTTGGATTGGTGAGGAGTAATGAAACACAATATCCTGTGATTTCAAGATTAGCTAGAGATATCTTGTATTAAGTAGCATATGTTTTACTTAAAATAGTGTTTATATTTTCTAAAATAATATATATTTAACGTATGCATATGTATATGTTTTATAAATTAGTATATAACTATATATATAATGTGTGTATATATTGTAGTATATTTTATTTAAAGTAGTACATATATATTGAATGATACGTATATATGTGTATATATCTTCTATAGACGTATATATTTAACGTATACATGTGTATATGTTTTATAAATTAGTATATAACTATATATAGATAAATATTGTAGTGTATATATATTGTAGTATATTTTATTTAAAGTAGTACATATATATTGAATGGTGCATATATATGTGTATATATCTTTTATAGGCGTATATATTTAATGTATACATGTGTAAATGTTTTATAAATTACTATATAACTATATATATAAATATTGTAGTGTGTATATATAGTAGTATATTTTATTTAAAGTAGTACGTATATATTGAATGATACGTATAAATGTGTATATACCTTCTATAGATGTATATATTTAACGTATACATGTGTATCTGTTTTATAATTTAGTATATAACTAAATATATATAAATCGTAGTATATATATATTGTAGTATATTTTATAAAAAGTAGTACATATATATTGAATGGTGCGTATATATGTGTATATATCTTCTATAGGAGTATATATTTAATGTATACATATGTATATGTTTTATAAATTAGTATATAACTATATATATAAATATTGTAGTGTGTATATATTGTAGTATATATTTTATTTAAAGTAGTACATATATTGAATGGTACTTGAGAGAGGGAGTACTGAGTAGGATTTACAAATCTGATAAAGCTTCACTCACAAATTTCTCCTCTTTACCGGCTACCGTTTGAGCCGGACTAGCTGTACCAACATCCGGTACAGTGGATTTCTTAGCATTTAGAGGGAAATGCACACCATTCTCATCCATTTTTTGAGGAGATGGAGAACTTTGATCTGGCGTAGTCTGGGTTTGAGCATCCGTCTTGCGAGTGGAAGAATGTTGTCTGAGTCTTGTTTCTAATGTCTGAATTTGTTTAATAAGTCTATTGTTTTCCATGACAAGTGACTCTTTTCGAGCATTCAACATCTTGAAATTTTCCGTCATGGAAGAGCAATGGTCGCAAAAAATTATCTTCCCAGTGTCTTTTTGTATATTATACTGGGGGATCTGATCTGGATTTTGTCTAAGAGAAGGAGAAATATAGTAATTGGGTCCTAGGTATCCTCTAGCATGGTTAGTTGCTTCTGTAAAATCATTAAAACCTTTGAAAAGAGGTGTTTTAATACCTTGAATAGAATCTAAAACTTCAAGCCATGTCTGGAAAATGCCATTAGTTTTTCCATGTATTACTACATAATATTTAAAACGTGGTTTATTTTTTTCTGAAATATACTGGCACAAAGAATTCATGGAAGCCATGAAATGATTACGGCTTTGTTTATTATAAGAAATCCATAGATTGTCTACTAAACATTTTTGAGTTTTGTCTAAAATATAGTCTGGTCTAATTCTAAATGACATATTGCTTTCTGGGAATGCAACTAAATTAAAAGGTCCGAATTGAATTCGTTCTAGTGTCTCCATTGCCTCTAAAGGTCTAAAATGTATGTTACCTAACATTGTCTGCTGGTACGAGTCTGAGGATGAGGCTACACCTTTTCCTTTGTCTGTTGAAGATTGTCTTGTTGGTCTCATTCTGAAATCAAATAAGTAACATTAAACTTATTTATTTATTTATTTATTCCTAGTTGTAGTCTACTTAATTGATCTGCTAGTGCATTTTCTTTGCCTTTAATGTGTTCAAATACTATGTTTTTGTATACAGATATGGTATCCGTGAAATTTAACCATCTTCTTCTACTACTATTTTTATCGTTTATTTTTTGGTGAAATTTAACTATTGCTTCACAGTCTGTTCTAACTAAGACTTCTTCTTTGTTTAATATATATAATTTAAAACTGTTCAAACCATATATTATTGCGAGTACCTCTAAATCTATGGCACTCATATTTCCTTTTTCTTTATAAGCGCCACTTTGATACCCACATATCTGTTCTTCATTTTTACTACTATATTTATTGGGTCTAGCTTTTAAGATAGCTCCCCATCCTAAGTCACTACCATCTGTTTGAATTATTAAGTAATCTGATTCTAGAGGAATTTTTAAGTCTGTAATATTTTTAATTTTTTCTTTAATTTTTTGAACTAGTTTAATATCTTTTATATTAAAATTCTTTTGTCCTTTACTACCTGTTTTAGCATATAATGGTCCAACTATTTTTCCTAAATCTTTAATAAAATTTCTTGCGTAATTTACTAATCCTAAAAATTTTTGTAAATCTTTTGTTGTTTCTAATTTGTCTGGCATGTCTAGAACCGTTTTTGCTATATGTGGTTGTAATTTTATTTTTCCGTTACCTAGAGTTATTCCTAAAAAATTAATATAAGTTTTACATAACTCCATTTTCTTCTTGCTTACTATTATGCCATGTTTAATGAACAATCTAAAGACTATTTGTAAATGTCCTAAATGTTCTTGCATAGTTTGACTAAATACTAAAATGTCATCTACATATACAAGTATGAAATGCTTATATTCTCCGAAAATATTATCCATTTTTCGTTGAAATATGGGCGGAGCTGTCTTTAATCCGAAAGGCATAACTAACCATTCAAAATGTCCTCCTGGACAGGTGAATGTTGTCCAGTCGATGCTTTCTGGATGCATCTTGACTTGCCAATAACCGGATTTACAATCGAATTTACTGTAAATTCTTTTGTTTTGGATTCTATTAATTAGTTCATTTTTATCGGGTAGTTTATATGCATCTGTCTTAGTATTATCATTTAGCCTTTTGTAATTAATTACCATTCTAGATTTTCCTCTTACCTGCTCGCTATGATTTCTTACCATAAAGGCTGTTGACCTATGTCTAGATGTTGATCTTCTTATGACACCTAATTTTAAAAGCTCTTTTATTTGGATATCAAATTCATTAGTGTCTTCATTATTTGCTTCTATAGGTGTTGTCTTGATAGTATATTCAGGGTTAATTATATCTAACTTACACATTAATTCATTAGCGTCCCAATGAGCTAATGGTCTTTCTCCTATTATTTCCATTTCATCTAGTATAGATATTATATTATCCAAATCTTTTGGACTATTTATTATTCCTATTTTATCTATTCCTTTCTTGAAATTATAGAACTGGGTTTCTATGCTTATTAGTGTATATTCTTTTTCTATATTCTCGAGGCATTCTTGCCCTTCTACATTTAGCAACATATAATTTTTAATTTCTTCCATGTTTTCTTTTAACAGGTTGCTGCATGCGTTATTTTTACAGTCTTTACAGCAAGGTTCTGGAAGTAATTTCCTTTTAGTAGTATTTAGGGTTCTATGTATCGTAGGTAAGATTTTTTTTTGTACAGGTGTATAAGTTAGATCCTTGAATAACATTATTCCGTCTCTTGTTAAGAGGCATCCTCCTTTATCTTGTATACAGAATTTTAATCCGATGACAAAATCTGATCCTATGTTTAAGTCTCTAGCTAATATTCGATTTACTTTATATACCGGATTATAGAATTGATTGCAAGTATTTAAGAAACTTATTTGTGCATTCTCTATGTAATAACGATTAATATTTTGAGAGCCATCCATTTGAGTGGCGAATATAGGTCTTTCAAGTGATTTTATTAAGTGTTCTGGTACTATTGCTTTATTAATTAAACAGCTAGTACATCCTGGATCTATTAGAGCTAATGTTTCTATTTCGACATTTTGTATTTTAATTTTTACTAAGACTTTAATGGTAGAAAATTCTTTATCTTCATTACATATTAAAGTTGTATTACTATTTTCGAAATTCATAAGTTCTGCCTCTAATTTTTCTAAATATACTGTGTCTACTGTTTCTTGTGTATCTGTTTCTTCCTTAGTCTTTCCTTTTTCTAGAGTAGTTAGTCTTTGCTCTAAATCATTTAATCGAGTTTCTAGAGTAGATACTCTTAAGTTTAGGATTTGATTATGTGTAGATTTCTGTCCATTATTCGTTTGTGATTCAACTTTTATTTTTAAAGTATTTTCTATACAATTTATACATGCTTCTAGGTAACATTTCTTGCATTTTGCTCTATTTTCCTTACTTGGATACCAACTACATATACTACATCTATTACTGTCTAAACCCTTATTTCTTTGGAAATCATGTTCACATTCTTGATTAACATTCATTAAATTATTTATTGTTAGGTTATTTAAATCTAAATCGTCTATTTCTTGGCCTAATTCATTAACTAAATTATCTTCTTCTGATTCAGAAGAGTCAGATTTTGAGTTATCTTTATCAGTTATTTCGATACTTATTATTGAATAGATACTTTCTGTGTCGGACATATATTCGTCTACATTTAATAATGTTTCTTGGAAGTCTTCTATTAATTGCGAATTTCTTGTTCTGTTATTATTTCTTTTTGGACATACATTAGCTAAATGATCTATGCTGCCACACGTATAACATTCTAATTTATTTTTGTAGTTTCTATCATTTATGTATTTTCTTACATGTCTATCTCTATTTAGCCATGGTTTTTTTAGCTTTTGACTTTCTTAGAAAGTATTGTTTTCTGCTATATGGTTTCTGACTATTTCTTTTCTTATATTTCCTATGTTGTTTTTTATCATAATTCTGGGTTGTGTATATAACTGATTTACAGAAATTCATTTCATTTTTCTTCAATTGTTTCTGTATTTGTATGTTTGTACATTTTTCAGTCAAGATATCCATTATGTATTGAGTTCTATGTCCTATTGTCCATTTAAAATTTGGGTTTGCTGCTACCCCATCTCTTTTATACCATCTGTCTTCTATTTCTCTTCCTAAGGCTCCGGGTAATTTATTAAATAATTTTTTACCTAAATCTTCATTAAAGGTATTTCCACTAACAGTACAGTAGTAAAAATAATCTTGTAAGAACTTTTTTATGTATACCCAGTGTGAGATACTGAGTTGTTCTAACTTAATTAAGGCTTCTTTTTGTAAAGCTATTAATCCACGATTTGGATCTTTTCCGGTTAATAACATATGCATTTTATTTGTAAAATTATAAGGGTTTGGTCCCATACTTAGTAGAATCTGGAAATCATGTGGACAGTTTTTCTTAAAACTTTCCCATGTAGCTTTTGCAGATTCTCCTAGGAAGGTTTCTAAATATTTATACATTGTTTCAGTATAATGTCTTAAGTAATCAGCGGCTACTATACCTTTCCATAAATCTATTACTGTATCCCACATTTGGGGATCATGTGCCGCGATATTTAAAATTTTTCCTTTGCTACCTCCCTCTTGGAGTTTAATTGGTTCTTCTATAGGCATTCTTTTTCCTGTTGGTTTTATGTACTCTCCTTTAATTTCTGTGTCTTGGTTTACCCTTATTGCAGGTCTTCTAGGTACATTGCCGGTACTATAATCTATTGGTTGTGCATTAGGGTTTGTTTGCTGAAAAGGGCTAGCACTTGAGGAGCTAGCTGGTTCTAGTTCAGCTAATTCTTTGTAACTAATGGTAGAACTTAGTACTGAGATTGTATCTTCTTCAATTTTATTAAAGAACGATTCATTACTTCTGTATCCTAAATTATCCCTTCGTTTTAGGCAAGTTTTGAAATGTTCTATACATTCGTCTATTTTCATGTTGTCCTTTTGGCATCCTTTACATTTAAAGGTTATGTTTTTATGTTCGTTTGCTAAGTTGTTTGCTTTTTCTATGGCTATGTCTACTTCATATCCTTCTTGTAAAACTTCGATATTCATAAATTCACTTTCTGTTTCTATATTACTTTCTATCTTATCATCGTCTAAGTTTCTTTTTGTTGTGTAATTATAATCTGTAAATCTAACTGAGGTTTCTCCCTTACTTGTAGTATATAGTAAGTGAGAGTCTGGTGTAAACGTTTTTGGTTTTGTAAATTTATTTAGATTCCATTCTAATCCTGCGTATATTTCTGGGTCTATTTTTATTGGTTTTATAAGACTTATTCCTTTGTTGCCCATTATTTCAACTACATCATTTACTTTTAATTTAAATTTAGTGTTACTACTTAAGGTTAACTTACCTATAAAACCTATACACATTAGTAAATTATTTCCACTATTCATTTCTTCGTAACCTTTAGTCTGGATTCCTATTTTAATATTTCTTCCAAATTCTTTTAGGTTCATTAGAAAATCTGGACTAATATAGAAAATGCCTCCATTATTAGTCATATCTACTTCTGTTAATCCTATTATAGATTTTTTAATATCTGACCATCTATCATCGTATATAGTTATCAATACTTTGGCTCCTAAGTTTTTCCTTGTTAATCCTTTTATTCCTATGACAATTAAACCCATATGCATTAAAATCATTTTATTATTCTTTATATGTTTTAACGAATTAGTATTTACTAAATCTAGTATTTTAAAATCTTCTCCTAGGGCTGATATCTGTTCTTCTCTATAATGTCTATATAACTGATTATCTGAAGAAAAATATCCTGCGTTATATAATATCTTAGGATTTAGTAATTTTAACTGATGTTGTTGAAAAATTTGTAAATCTTTATCTACATCTATTATCTCATTAAGCTCTTGATTTTGTTCCCTATTAGATTGTCTTCTACATATTCTAGATAAGATATTATTATTTCCTATCCTGTTTTCTGAGAAACTGACTCTTTGTCTATCTTCTCCTTGTCTTTCGGTGGTGTTATCTTCGATGGTTCTGCGTCGATTTGATAAAAAGTCCATTTTTGTGGTTTTCTTAATATTTTCTTACGTTCGTCTTGAGGGGTTATTTCAATTTGCTTTAACTGATTTACAAGTTTGTCTATTTCGGAAATAGGATTTTGTTTTTCGTTGGTTTCTTTGTCTTTTATTAAAATATCTATCTTTTTATGTAATTCGGGTAATTCTGGTTCCTTTGGAGTTGTAGCTATTTCTTTGTTTTTAATTAAACAATCTATTTTTCTATGCAAATCTATTAATAGTTCTATTATGGTATTATTTTGTTTTTGCAAAGTTTTATCTGTTATACTTGAAGGTATATATCTAGATAGTCCTTCTGGTTCACTATGATGGATTCTTGATTTTTCTAGTGCTTTTAAATAGTTTTTATCTTCTTCACTCATGAAAGAGAGATTTCTTCTAATCTTTTTACTATTTCTTGTAAATCTTTAATTTCCTTAGTTATAGTCTCGACCTGTTGTACAAGCGTAGATATTAATTGGGTTGTTTTCAATTCTAGTTCTTTAGGTTTTTCTACAAGTGTTTTTACTAGCTTTTCGATTTCTATTTTTGTAGGTATTTGTTCTAAATTAAATTTATGGTTTAGGTACTAGATTTTTCTATCTATTTCTAGTTCTTGTGATTTTAAATAATCTAAATTTTGTTCTATTTTTTCCAGAGTCTTGTTATGTTTCGTTTGGGTAATTTCTATTTGTTCTAAAGTTTTTATTATACTGTTATCCTTTTCTTGCGTTTTTTCACTCGAATTAATTAAAAGGTCTATTATTGTATTATATTGTTTATCTTCGGAATGTAAGATATGTTCTCCTTGGTTAAAATTACACCTTATAGTGGAATTGTCTCTTAAAGCTCTATATTTCTTTTCTGGTTGAAATCTAAGATCTAAGTAGTCTAAGCGTTTTAACGAAGCTATGTTTTTATCCTAAGTGTTTTTATCCGAAGCTATATATATATATATATATATATATATATATATATATATATATATATCTTTTATAGATGTATATATTTAATGTATACATGTGTATATGTTTGATAAATTAGTATATAACTATATACATAAATATTGTAGTGTATATATATCGTAGTATATGTTTTGTTTAAAGTAGTACATATGTTGAATGGTATATACATATGTGTATATATCTTCTGTAGAAATATATATTTAACGTATACATGTGTATATGTTTTACAAATTAGTATATATAACTATATATATAGTGTGTGTATATATTGTAGTATATTTCATT
The DNA here is from genome assembly GCA_030864225.1 of Capsicum baccatum var. pendulum. NCBI lineage: Eukaryota > Viridiplantae > Streptophyta > Magnoliopsida > Solanales > Solanaceae > Capsicum > Capsicum baccatum. Next base: position 111,381,519 of record CM061551.1, read on the forward strand.
TAAAGTAGTATCTATATATATTGAATGATACGTATATATGTGTATATATCTTCTATAGAAGTATATATTTAACGTATACATGTGAATATGTTTTATAAATTAGTATATAACTATATATATATATATATATATATATATATATATATATATATATATATATATTGTAGTCTATATATATTGTAGGAATTTTTATTTAAAGTAGTATATATATATTGAATGTTGCGTATATATGTGTATATATCTTCTATAGACGTATATATTTAATGTATACATGTGTATATGCTTTATAAATTAGTATATAACTATATATATAAATATTGTAGTGTATATATATTGTAGTATATGTTTTATTTAAAGTAGTACATATATTGAATGGTATATATATATGTGTATACATATTCTATTGACGTATATATTTAATGTATACATGTGTATATGTTTTATAAATTATTATATAACTATATATATATATATAAATATTGTAGTGTATATATATTGTAGTATATGTTTTATTTAAAGTAGTACATATATTGAATTGTATATATATGTGTATTTATATATATATTCTATAGACGTATATAAATAATGTATACATGTGTATATGTTTTATAAATTAGTATATAACTATATATATAAATATTGTAGTGTATATATATTGTAGTATTTGTTTTATTTAAAGTAGTACATATATTGAATGGTATATAAATATGTGTATATATCTTCTATAGACGTACATATTTAACGTATACATGTCGCATGTGTATATATTTTATAAATTAGTATATAACTATATATATATATATTGTAGTATATGTTTTATTTAAAGTAGTACGTATAGTCGTATATATTGAATGTTATATATATGTGTAATTGTGTATATGTGTATATATCTTTTAAATTCTAATGTAGTATATACTATATATATAGTGTATATATATATTGTTTAACGTATTTAAAATGTATATAGGTGGGCATATATAGTGTATATTAGAGTAAAACTATTTTTTTTTTGTATTTTGACTGGTTTTGACCACATTTTTAACCGATTTTGACCGGATTTAGGTGGGTTAGACCGAGTTGGGCTAAGTGGGCCGATTCAGGGTTGTTTTTAAAAAAATTACTGTTGGACCCAAAATCAGCTCGGCCCACTTAACCAGGCCCGAAATTTGCCAAGCCCATAAACCGGTTAAAATTCATGGTTGCATTCATAGTATTTACACCAGTTTTAGTTATACATGTACTCTCTTCCAAGTTGCATTCATACTATTTATTCAGTTATTGTTCATGCATATAAACCCATGCATATCATCCTACCTCACTTAGAATACCAGTACATTCAAAGTACTGACGCATACTCTTTCTTTGTTCTATGATGTCTCATATCATAGGTTAGACGCACGGTCTCCTGATCATACTTAGCAACTCTGACTATCAGCAGCTTACTTAGTGGTGAGTCCTCATAGTTCGAGGATGGAGTTATTATTTCAGTATCTCAGTTTATTTTAGTAGTCAGAGTTAGTTGGGGGCTTATCCCATCAACTCCCTATTCAGACAATTAGAGGCTTTCAGATTAGACCATTTTAGATAGATGTTCAGTTTTTAGTATCTATTTATCAGTATTTGATTTCATTTATGAACCTTATGGCAGTTTCAGTCAAATTTTTGAAATATTACAGTGTTATTATTTAGTGATTTCAACAGGTACCAGTCATATGTTAGTATGTGGTCCTTTGAGATTAAAAACACCGTGTGATGTCTGGGGTACAGACTCGGGGCGTTACAAACTTAGTAATTGAGCCTAAGGTTCAACAAAGTCCTAGGGAGTCTAAAAGTCGCGTCTAGTAGGGTCTTGTTCATGGGTGTGTAGCGCGCTACACTTATGGACGAGAGGCTATGAGGTGTTTTAGGAAAAGTTTCCCTTCTTTTAGTATTCATATCGTGTGAGTGATCATGAGCTCAAGTTAAACTCTCTATCTAATTCAAGTTTCCCTTTTGTTTATAGAATATGCCTCCCAAAAAGAGTAACGGAAGAAGAACGGGAAACCAGCCAACACCTCCGCCCGTTCAGGTAGATCCCCTGGACGAGCATGTTTCCCATGCAGAATTTAGAGCAGCTTTCACCATTCTAGCTCATTCTGTGATAGCCCAGATGAACGTACAACTGCTGTCTAGGCCAACCCAGTGGCCAATACTACTGGAGCTAGAATTCGGGACTCACCCGAGTGAATCCCCCATTCTTTACAAGGTATAAGTCAGATGAGAAACCATAGGAATTCCTTGATCAGGTGAAGAAACTCATAGATATTATGGGGGTAATTGCTAGTGAGAGTACTGAGTTGGCCGCATATCAGTTGTAGGATGTGTATTACTCATGGTTTAAGTAGTGGAAGGCTGACAAGGCCATAGATGCAGGGCCCATAGAATGGAAGGAGTTTGCCATTGCTTTTCTAGTTAGGTTCTTCCTACTGGAGTTAAGAGAAACGAAGGTTTTGGAGTTTATTAATCTAAAGTAGGGCAACATGATAGCGAATGAGTATTCTCTCAAGTTTACTCAATTAGCTAGATATGCTTCTCATGTGGTAGCAGATAGTAGGTCTAAGATTAGTAAGTTCATGTCTGGTGTGTCTAACAATATGGTTAAGGAGTGTAGGACCGCCATGCTGGTTAAGGTCATGGACATATCTAGGCTCATAGTCCATGACCAGCAGATAGAAGAGGCTAAGACCAAGGAGAAGGAGAGGGAGAATAAGAGAGCTAGAATAGGTAGCTTCAAATTCACTCAGCCTAAGTCAAAGGGTGGTAATCATTCTTATTTCCGCCCAAAATCTTTAGTTTCAGCTCCGTCCCCAACTAGTGCTCCAATGCCAAAATTCAGAGATGGTAATAGAGATAGGGTTCCAAGCCTTAAACCTCAGGGTAGTGTTAGCAGTGTCCAAACAAATCCTCTTTTCTAGAAGTGTGGCAAAAACTATCAGGGTGTCTGTAGAGTTGGCAGCGATGTGTGCTTCGAGTGTGGCAAGCCAGGTCATAGAATCAGAGATTGTCCTCAGTTGGGTTTACAGGGTCAGTTCAGTCATTCCCCAGCTTAGTCCAGTCGCCCAAATCAGTAGGGTGCTGCTTCCAGTGCCACCAGTGGGCAACACCCAAACAAACTCTACACATTCCAGTCTTGATAGGATTAGGAAAGTTCTATTGATATAGTCACTAATACGTTATGAGTTTACCATTTACATATTTATGCTTTGTTAGATCTAGGAGATTCTTTGTCCTTTGTGACTCCGTATATAGCTGTTGACTTTGGAGTCAGCCCCAAAATCCTAGCAGAGCCCTTCTCAATCTCTACCCGAATGGGCAAATCCATCATAGCCCGATGGGTATACAGAAACTGTACGGTTATGGTATCTCAAAAAGTTACTTCCGCAGACTTAGTAGAATTAGAGATGACAAATTTTGACATCATTCTCGGCATGGACTAGATTCATTCATTCTATGCTTTAGTGGACTGTAGAAACAGAGTTGTCCACTTACAGTTCCCGAATAAACCTGTCCTAGAATGGAGGGGTAGTATTTCATCACTTAGGGTTCAGCTTGTTTCCTACCTTAGAGCGAGGAAAATGATATCCAAGAGTTGTGTCTATCATCTCGTTTGAGTTCAATACTCTAGTTTAGAGACCCCCAATCTTAAGTCAGTATCAGTAGCATGTAGAATTTCTAGATGTGTTTCCTAAAGATCTTCCCGGAGTTCTTCCGAAACGGAAAATTAACTTCGGAATTGACCTTCTTCCAGATACCCAACCTATATATATTCCGCCATATAGAATGGATCTAGAAGAACTCAAAGAATTAAAAGATTAATTGAAAGATCTCCTAGATAAGGCATTTATCAGACCTAGTGTTTCCCCGTTGGGCGCACCAATTCTATTTGAGCATAAGAAAGATAGTTCTCTTAGAATGTGTATAGACTACCGTTAGCTAAATTAAGTCACCATCAAGAACAAGTACCCACTTCCTACAATTTAGGACTTATTTGACAAACTTCAGGGTGCCAGTTACTTTTCTAAGATAGACCTCCGATCAGGCTATCATCAGTTTAGAGTCAGAGAATGTGACATTCCAAAAATAGCTTTCAGAACTTGCTATGATCACTTCAAATTCCTAGTCATGTCATTTGGCCTTACCAATGCTCCAGCAACCTTTATGGACTTAATGAACCTCGTGTTCAAGCAGTACTTGGATATGTTCATCATAGTCTTCATTGATGACATTCTTGTCTACTCCCGTAGTGAAAATGATCATACAGACCATCTCAAAATAGTATTACAAACTCTCAGAGCCCATCAGTTGTTCGCCAAATTTAGTAAGTGCGAATTTTGGCTAAAGTCAGTAGCTTTCCTTGGTCATATAGTTTTCAGTGATGGCATTAGAGTTGATCCTCAAAAGACCAAAGTAGTGAGAAACTAGCCCAGACCCATCTCTCCATTGGATATTAGGAGTTTCTTGGGTTTGGCTGGCTATTACCGATGGTTTGTTGAAGGATTTTTATTTATTGCATCCCTTATGTACAGATTGACTCAGAAGAGAGTCAGATTCCAGTGGTCAAATTCTTGTGAGAAGAATTTTCAAGAGTTGAAGACTCAACTCACTATAATCCCAATTTTGAGTTTACCAGATGGTTCAGATGGCTTTGTTGTGTATTGTGATAATTTCAGAGTTGTTTTGGGGTGTGTTTTTATACAGAGAGGTAAGGTCATAGCCTACGCCTCTAGACAACTTAAGCCTCATGAAAAGAATTACCCCATCCATGATCTTGAGTTAGCGACTGTAGTGTTTGCCTTAAAAATTTGAAGGCACTATTTGTATAGGGAGAATGTTGATGTGTTCACAGACCATAAAAGCCTGCAATATGTATTTTATAAAAAAGAATTGAACTTCCAGTAGAGGAGGTGGCTAGAGTTGTTAAAAGATTATGACATGACTGTTCTTTATCATCCCGCGCAAGGCCAATGTAGTGGCTGATGCTCTAAGCCGACTGTCCATGGGAAGTGTTGCTCAGGTGGAGGATGGTATGAAGAAGTTAGTTTAGGAAGTTCACCAACTTGCCAGTTTAGGTAGTGTGTGGGTGCAGAATAGCTCTGAATCATCTTTGGTTTCTGAGGTAAAAGAAAAATAGGACAGAGATCCCAGTTTAGTTAAGCTGAAAGAGTCAGTCAGAGATCAGAAGGTAGAGGTTTTCTCCTAAGGTGGAGATAGTATGTTTCATTGCCAGGGTAGATTGTATGTGCCATATATTGATAATGTAAGGTAGAGGATTCTTATAGAAGCGCATGGAGAGCGTTACTCGATTCACCTAGGGGCCACTAAGACGTACCACGATTTTCGAGTGATTTATTGGTGGAGTGGGATGAAAGAGACATTGCAGAGTTTGTGGCTAAGTGTTCTATATGTCAGTAGGTTAAGATTGAGCATCAAAATCCTAGTAGGTTTATATAGGAGTTCAGTATTCCCATGTGGAAGTGGGAGAAAGTGAACATAGACTTTGTAATGGGTTTGCCCTGTACTTGTCACCAGCATAATTGGATTTGGGTCATTGTGGATAGGATGACCAAGTCAACCCATTTCTTACCAGTTCATACCTCTTATTCAGTCGAGGATTATGCCATGCTCTATGTTAGAGAGTTAGTCAGATTGCACAGAGTTGACCATCATCTCAGATAGAGGTACGCAGTTCACCTCTCACTATTGGAAAGCCTTCCAAAAGGGTCTGGGTACCCAAGTTCACCTCAGTACAACCTTCTACCCTCAGAAAAATTGTCAAGTAGAAAGGACCATTTAGTCTTTGGAAGATATGTTAAGGGATCATGTTGTCGACTTTAAGGGTAGTTGGGATGACCACTTGCCTTTGATTGAGTTTTCGTATAATAACAACTATCATTCTAGTAATCAGATGGATCCATTTGAGGCTCTTTATAGGAGGAGATGTAGATCTACCATTGGTGGGTTTGAAGTGGGTGAATCTATAGTGGTAGGGCCTGAGTTGGTGTTTGATGCCTTATAAAAAGTTCAGTTAATCAGAGAACGACTTAGGACAACTCAGAGCCAAGAGAAACCGTATGCAGATGTGAGAAGAAAAGATCTTGAGTTTGAGATTAGAGATTTTTTGTACTTAAAAATCTCTCCCATAAAGGGAGTTAAGAGGTTTGGCAAAAAGGGGAAGCTCAGTCCCCGATATGTCAGTCCTTACCGAATTATCAGCCGTTTTGGAAAGGTAGCGTGCAAGTTTAAGTTGCCTTTAGACTTAGATTTAGTACATCCAGTGTTTTATGTCTCTTGCTAAAGAAATGAATTGGTGACCCAGGAGTTGTAGTCCCTATAGAGGACATAGATGTTCAGATCAGGGATGTCTGTTGGTGTTCTCAGACGAGTTTTGGATTTTTTTAAAAATTGTTTGAGACATGTTTGGGAGTCTAAAATAGTTGATCGATGCGATATTGACGCGTCGCATCGCCTATCATGTCGATAGATTTTTTCCCCAGATCCCAGTGCAAATTCCAGTAAGCCAACATAATCTTGATGTGTCGCGTCAACCATCGCATCAGCCCTATTGACGTGACACGTCGGTCTACGCATCACTGGGCATATTTTTAGTAATTAAAAGTTTGCATTAACAGGGGTATTTGGGTTATTTTCCCACTTTTATTCAGTCCTAAAACATGAGATTAGTCATTCCTAAGGGAAAATCACTAACTTTCTCTCAATGTCTCTCAAATTTCTCTTAAGAAAAAACCCTAAGGCATTCAATTTTATGTTCAAACTTCAAGGACACACCATCAATTTTCACAAATTTGATTATCAAGGAATGTTGGGTGTTCATCCAAGGGTTTCCTTCCACCTTTGGAGTTCAAGAGCCTCTTTTAAACTTCAAGTTTATTGTTTTCATGAATTTCATAATTTAACTAGACCATATTGATATTCATGATAATTGCTTGGGTTTCAATCCATGGTAAATTGCAAATTTCATGTGAATTAAAGAGCATGTGGGTAGTGTTATGTGATCTCATGTTAAAACACTTGAATTTGCAAGTTGGAGTTGTAATCATGATGTTTATATGTGTTGTTGATTATTATGTGCGTAGATTATGCCCTCTAAGTGTTTGATAGAATGTACATGTGAGTGAAACAGTGAAATCATGACATAATAGTATGTGTACAAGTTCATGCCTGACAAATGTTTGATAAAATACCTCAGTGAATGAATGAGTTGTGACAAACGACTAGTTATCATGCTTTCAAGATTGTACTATGTTTTACTATCTACACTATCAAGTCCTGGGGTTACCCAATACCTAAAAATCTAGTTGTTTACCTAGAACTATAGTAACTTCAGAATAGTCTCAGTAATGTCACAAACAACAGTGCCCAGTTAGTCACAGAACTCAGTCTAGTTCAGTTAGTAACACGATCAGTAACAGTTCAGTCTGACCTAGTACAGTCTAGTGATCAATTTAGTGTCTATTCTTTTGGGAGTAGGATTCAACACTGAGTGAACCCAAGGATGGGGGTTCACCTGCCAATTGAGGGTATGATCCTTAGCAGCAGTCCTTGCGTTCCAGAACTACATATCCAACGTAGGTTAAGATATCAACCCACCAGTTGAGGGTTGATAAGGTGTTTACCTTTTAATTGAGGGTAATACCGTTCTCATTAGAGTACCTGCCAGATGAGGGTGACTCTTCAGTTTGTCTTTACCTATGGCACGATACTGACACCCTTCTAACTGGGGCTACAGGTTAGACCCCAATCAGTTCAAAGAGGGGCACGTTGGTTAGATGATTACCTCCCACAGTCTCAGTTTCAGACTCAGTATAGAACTTAGTTCAGTTCTACAGAATCATGACTGTCATAAATAGTCACCCAGTAACCATTAACTCAGTTATCAGTAATCTCAGATATTAGTTAACTATTTATCAGTACTCAGTATTCAATTTCAGCGTAACCTCAGTTACAATATATATATATGTATATTCTTTTTTTTGTATATATTAAAACGCTTTGTAATGCAAAATAGATCAGTATTTAAACTAGTTTTAGTTATACATATACTCTCTTCCAAGTTACATTCATACTATTCAGTCAGTTATTGTTCATGTATATGGACCTATTCATACCATCCTACCTCACTTAGCATACCAGTGCATTCAAAGTACTGACAAATACTCTTTCTTTGTGCTATGAAGTCTCATATCATAGGTTCAGACACACGGGCTCCTGGCCGTACTTAACAACTCAGACTAACAGCAACTTACTTAGTGGCGAGTCCTCATAGTTCGAGGATAGAGTTATTATTTCAGTATCTCAATTTATTTTGGTAGTTGGAGTTAGTTGGTGGATTATCCGATCAAATCCTTATTCAGACAGTTAGAGGATTTTAGATTAGACCATTTCAGAAAGATGTTCAGTTTTCAGTATCTATTTATCAGTATTTGATTTTAGTTATGAATCTTATGGCAGTTTCAGTCTAATTTTTGCAATATTACAGTATTATTATTCAGTGATTTCAGCAGGTACCAGTCATGAGTTATCTTATGGTCCGTGGGGATCTTAACCACCGTATGATGTCCAGTGTACAGACTCAGGACATTACATTTTCACAACAATAATAAAGGTAGCCTCCTCATACAAACCTATATGTATCTACTAGCAAATCAGAACAAAGTTCAACTGAAAGCCCTCATGTTCAAGAATATAGAAATATCAAAAGCATGCTTCTCAATGTGGTTATTGTGTCATAAAAGACTCCTTACAGCTAATAAACTAAGGAAATAGGGAATTGAAGTGTCAAAAATCTGCGGCCTGTGCCAAATAACCGATGAAACAATTGAGCACTTATTTGTTTATTGCTATTATACCCAGGAAGTGTGGAGTAAATTGCTTAAGTGGATTCAGTTTGTTGGCTTCTCTCCGCATAACACTCTGGGACTACACCCTGGGTGTTACATGATACTTATAACCCAAAAGGACGCTAACCCATGACTGGTACTTGCTGTGAGTACTGAATATAATACTGGAATATATATGCAGAAGAAATCTAAAAATGCCATAAGGTTCTCAAAATAGTAGAATAATAATTGAGTATAACTGATAATAACATCTGAAAACTAAATAACTAACTATGCTAGTCTGAAAGCCTCTAACTGTCTCAATATAGAGTTGATGGGACAAACCCCCAACTAACTCTGACTGAAATAACTATTGAAATGCTGAAATACTTAAATAGGTAAACTCTGTCCTCAAAATATGAGGACTCATGACTATAACTGTTCTTGATATCCTGAGCTATTAAGTATGGCCGGGAACCTGAGCGTCCAAACCTATGATACGAGACATCATAACGCAAAAAGAAAGTATGCGATCAGTACGTGGAATGTACTGGTATGCTAAGTGAGGTAAGACTGATATACATGGACTCATATGCATGTGATGGTAATGGACTGAATTAACATCATGAAGTAACTAGATAAGAGTACATGCAAACCTGTGACTAATGAACATACTGAATATGCAATACTGCACATATAGATATACATCGTGTATTTAAACTTTTACTAAAACTCAGTACTGAATTCTTATGGTTGAGTAACTAATAACTAATGGCCATGGTTCTGTAGAACTAACTAAGTTATTTAATGAATACTGAGACTAAAACTGTAACTATGGGAGTGTTCATCTAACCAACATACCCCAATATAAACTGATTTGGTGTCCAACCTATGACCCCAGTTGGAAGGGTGATAGCACTTTGCCACGGGATACTAACAATGTTGTGTCAACTCTAATCTAGCAGGAAGACTCATGAATATATATAAATGATTGCGTCCAACCTGGTCTGGAAGGAGGACGACTTACCCTACTCTAGATACGTAACTCTGTAACTCAGGGATTGATACTAAGGATCAAACCCTAACCGGAAGGAATGCTCCCATCCCAAAGTTTGCTCGGGGCTAATCCTACTATCAACTGAAAGGCACCGATCACTAGACTGTACTAAGCTTGACTGAACTGACCCTAATAATGTTGACTGACTGAACTGGACTGAGTTCTATTAACTGACTGAGTACTACGGTTCTTGACCTTTACTGGGACTATTCTATAATTACTACAACTAAGTAAACAACTAGATTTTGGGTATTAAATACCCCCAGTACTCGATAGCATAATTGATAAACTCATATCACAATTTTAGCAACACAACAATAAGTTACCATGCATGATTTAATCATATGGACATTTTATCAAACACCTGGGGAGCTTGGTTAATGCACATGATAATGAACAACACATAAGCATCATGACTACAACTTAAACTTGCAATTTCAAGGATTTTAACAAGGGAATTACATTAATCAACATACATGCTATCTTATATTCATGAAACTTATAGTTAAATCTTGACTTGAAACCCATACAACAACACAAACATGAATACAACCCAATTTGCGCATGTAAATCATGAATTTGAAAATTTGTAGTTTTTAAAAAAAGGTTCTTGAACTCCAAGGGTGTAAGAAAACCCAAGGATGAATACCTAACATACCTTCATTGTTGAATTAGTGAAAATTTCGGTGAATTCTTGAGACCTGGACTTGAACTTGATGAAATTAGGGCTTTGTTCTTGAGAGTATTTGTGAGATAATGAGTGAATTTTTCCCTTTGGCAGGTTTAATTTCATGTTATTGCTGAGTATTGTAAGGAAAAAATGACCCAATTACCCGACAAACCCATAACTTAATACACAAAAGTTGAATGGTGATGCGATAGGCATCGTACCACATCGATGGGGTCGACACAATCACCGTCTCATCGCGTCGATGGTGCCGACACGATAGCCAACGCAACATGTTATGATCTTATTGGATTTCTATTTTGGTCATCCAAACATGACTCAAATGATGTTCAAACTTTTTGAAACTCACCCGAGATGACCTATAGATAACTCTGATCATGAATCAATTCAAAAATTGACAATCTATGGCTGGGAAGATTGTAAATGATACCGTTGAAATATCAAATCCAAAAATGAGACTATGTGTCAACACTTCGCTGACATTTCTAAGTCTGGGAGCGCTTTTGGCATACTATAACGGACTGAAATGGGCTAGGACTTTACAGTCTTACAATATCTCTCCCTTGGGAACATTCGTCTCTAATGAGACTGACTGAACTGAGAGCAACTGAGGAACTGTACTTACAGTGACATGCATAACTGAATCTTGAGACATGACACATGACTGAACTATTTCATGAATTCATGAATGATATAAGAATGTTATGTAGCTGTAACTAGGTATGGAGTATAGTAAATCTAAGGAAGGCTATTACCTTTAACTAAGTTTGTGTTTACGGAGAAGAGGTGACGATACTTGGTTTGTGTGGCTGACTCTGCTTCCCATGTAGCTTCCTTAACGGACTGATTCTGCCAAATAACTTTGACCAAAGGAACTTCTTTGTTCCTTAGTCTGCGAATCTGACGATCAAGGATGTCAACTGGGACTTCTTCGTAAGAGAGACTGTTCTAAACATCTACACTCTCTATAGGGACTACAACTGCTGGGTCACCAATGCACTTCTTTAGCAAGGAGACGTGAAACACTGCTGCTCCGATGCTAAGTCTGTAGGTAACTTAAGCTCATAAGCTACCTTACCGAAATGATTCAAAATCCTATAAGGACCAACATATCGAGTACTAAGCTTCCCCTTCTTACCAAAACTCTTCACTCCCTTCATGGGAGAGATTTTCAAATATATATAATCACCAATCTCAAATTCAAGATCTTTCCTTCTCACATCTGCATTGGATTTTTGTTGGCTCTGGGCTGCCTTAAGACTCTCCTTGATCAACTATACTTTCTCTAAGGCATTAAACATCAAGTCAAGCCCCACTATCGCGGCCTCACCTACCTCAAACTAGCTAATGGGATATCTATATCTTCTCCCATAAAGAGCCTCAAATAGAGCCATCTGGATACTGGAATAATAACGGTTATTATACGCGAACTCAATCAAAGATAAGTGGTCATCCCAACTGCCCTTAAAGTCAATGACATACGCTCTCAATATATCTTCTAAAGTCTGAATGGTCCTTTCAGCTTGGCTATGTCTGAGGGTGAAAGACTGTACTGAGGTAGACTTGGGTACCAAGACCCTTTTGGAAGGCTTTCTAAAAGTGAGAGGTAAACTATGTACCTCTAACTGAAATGATGAACAACAGGACACCGTGTAACCTAACCAACTCTCTCAGATAGAGCTTGGTATAATCTTCGATTGAGTAAGAGGTATGGATAAGAAATGAGCGGATTTGGTCATCTTATCTACAACGATCCAAATCGAATTATGTTGATGATGAGTACGAGGTGGACCCATCATGAAATCCATGTTTACTTTCTCCCACTTCTAAGTGGGAATAATGAACTCCTGCATAGACCTTCTAGGCTTCTGATGTTCAACCATAACCTGCTAACACGTGGAGAACTTAACTACAAACTCTGTAATATCCCTCTTTATCCTACTCCACTAATAGATTTTTCGTAGATCGTGGTACATCTTTATGGACCCTAGATGAATAGAGTAACGTGCACTATGCGGTTCATCAAGAATTCGTTGCCTCACGCCATCCACATATGGCATACATAGCCTACCATGGCATTGCAACACACCATTTCCCTCTTGGGATAAAACCTCTACTTTTTGGTCTCTGATTGACTCTTTCAGCTTAACTAAACTGGTATCTCTGTCCTACTTTTATTTTACCTCAAAAACTAAAGAAGACTCTAAACTATTCTGCACCCAAACACTTCTCTCAGCTGAATAAACCAAACGAACACCTATTTTGGTAAGCTGATGAACTTTCTGAACTAACTTGTTCTTACCATCCTTAACGTGAGCAATACTACCCATGGACAACCTACTAAGGGGATATGCCACTATATTGGCCTTTCTCGGGTGATACAGAACACCCATGTCATAGTGTTTCAACAACTTTAACTATATTCTCTGACGCAAGCTCAGGTCTTTTTGTGAAAACACATACTGTAGGATTTTGTGGTCTGTGAATACATCCACATGCACTCTATACAAATAGTGCCTCCAAATTTTTAAGGCAAAAACAAAGGCTACTAACTCAAGATCATGGGTGGGATAATTCTTTTCATGAGGCTTAGGCTGTCTAGAGGCATAGGCCACAACCTTACCCCTCTGCATCAAAACTCACCCCAATCCAACTCTGGAAGCATCACAATATACAAAAAATCCGTCTAAACCATTGGCTAAAATCAAAACTGGGGTTGTAGTTAGTTGAGTCTTCAACTCTTGAAAACTCTTTTCACAAGAATCTGACCACTGAAATTTAACTTTTTTTTGAGTCAATCTGGACATGGGGGATGCAGTAGATAAAAATCCTTCAATAAACCATCGGTAATAGCTAGCCAAACTCAAAAAACTCCTGATATCTGATGGAGATATGGGTCTGGGATAGTTTCTCACTTCTTTGGTGTTTTGAGGATCAACTCTAATGCCACCACTGGAAATAATATGACTAAGGAAAGCTACTGACCTTAGCCAAAAATTGTTTTTACTGAATTTGATGAATAACTGATTGGATTTGAGAGTCTGCAATACTATTCTGAGATAGTCTGCATGGTCATTTTCATTGTGGGAGTAGACAAGAATGTCATCAATAAAGACTATGATGAACATGTCCAAGTACTACTTGAAAACTTGGTTCATCAAGTCCATGAAAGCTGGTAATCCCAAATGACATGACTAGAAACTTAAAGTGACCATACTGGGTTTTAAAAGTTGTTTTCGAAATGTCACATTCTCTGACTTTGAGTTGATGATAGTCCGATCTGAGGTCTAACTTAGAAAAATAACTGGCACCTTGTAATTGGTCGAACAAGTCATCGATTATAAGAAGTGGGTATTTATTCTTGACTATGACTTTGTTCAATTGGCAGTAGTCTATACACATTCTAAGAGAACCTTTTTTTCACACAAAAAGGACTGGTGCATCCTAAGGAGATACACTGGGCCTAATAAACCCTTTTTCTAAGAGGTCCTTCAACTGTTATTTCAACTCTTTAAGTTCAGCTAGAGCCATTCTGTATGGTGGAATAGAGATGGGCTGAGTATCAGGAAGAAGGTCTATTACAAAGTCGATTTCCCTTTTGGGAGAAACTATGGGGAGATCTGTGGGAAACACATCTAGAAATTCACTTGCAATTGGAACTGACTAAAAATTAGAAGTCTTAGAACTAGAGTCTTTGACTCTCACTAAATGATAGACAGACCCTTTGGATATCATTTTTCTCACTCTAAGGTATGAAACAAGTTGACCCTTAAGTGCTGTGGTACTACCCCTCCATTCTAGGAAAGGTTTGTTTGGGAACTGAAAATAGAAAACTCTATTTCTACAATCAACTGAGGCATAGCATGAATGGAGACAATTATGCCAAGAATGACATTAAATGTCACGCCCCAAAATCCCATCGGGCCGGACTGGCACCCGAAGCCGAGAAGGCCCGGGAGAACCCGTTCAAATACCTGTACCTTCACTTATATTCACCAAAACTTTGGGAAGCACTTCGTTACATATAGAAGGGTCTAATTCCCTGTATCAGCACAACATGCACACACATATATATATATATAATACTTGGCCGTCGGGGCCACCACATATACAAATATAACATCACTATATAAACTCCCATGACTTGACCCTTCCTTATGTCTACAAAGCCTCTAGGATATACATGACATAACTAGGGTCGGGACAAACCCCCGCCCACACATGACTCCTGTACAGTAACAAAATATAAGGAATCGACTCGGAAAGCTCCGAAGGAAACTGGAGCTCACCAACAGTAGATGTATGACCTGGCTCCTACTTGTGTGGTGTATGAGCTGAGGTACCTGTTCCTGCAGCATGAAATGCAGGTCCCCCGGGAGGGACATCAGTACGAAATATGTACTGAGCATGTAAAGCTGTAAATAATCATATGTGATATGGGGGATCAAGAAAATCAGACACAAGTGAATAAATCATAATAGAAGTGAACCACACTTCATAAACACTTTTAGGATCATGTACATTATCATTAATCTGAATTGGGTTCTTGAATTCAAACACATTTGTGGAACGGTATACATTTATTCATTTCATTCTTTACAATTATCATTCGCCATTACCTCCTCCTCCCGAACCTCCAACCACCTAACAATAATCAATACTATATCGTACTATGACCATTAGGCTGCCTCCAGTACATATAAACAGGGATCGACCCATGCTAGGCTTATGTCCCTGGGATACCACCCATAAACACATAAATAGGGATCGACCCATGCTAGGCTTATGCCCCTGGGATACCACCCACACGTATATCAAGTAACACACATAAGAGATCTTTCCAATAACTTAGTTCAAAAGCTTTTGAGATTATTACATTAGTGTTCATGCCAATATAGTACCTTTGGAACAATGATACATCAATAGGAATCAAGTAATAGACCTTCTATACAATAACGATGTAATAAAGATTCATTGGTACATCAACAATGTGTTTCAGAATCATCAGTATCACAATAATGAAATAGGAGCCTTTTGGTATATCAATGAAACATTTGACACTTTATAGAATGGAAACAACTTCATTGGTAATGTAGAACAATACATGTTTTTGGACAACCTCGGAATCTTACTTGATGGAACATTGGTGTTTTCATGCCAAAGAACATCGTTAGAGTATGGTTTACATACCTCGTTGTAGATTCGGATACCAATTCAACACAAATTCCCGCCTTTACAAATCACTTATCTACAATGAAATATTTGGAATCTAGTATTAGCAACCCAACACCACAATTCTCTTCCATAATTTCATACAACCAATATTTGTAAAACATTCCAAAAACCAACTTGATCAATAGGTTTATGTGTATATATATATATATAATAATCATTTCAATACCACATAATCACACCAAATCCCTTCACAATTCAACATAATCCAACCATGCACAAGAATAATCCAACATCATTTCCAATCATCTTTCAACAACAATCAAATAACATACTTCTTATACTCACATGCATATATATATATATATATATATATATATATATATGTATATATATATATATATATATACATATCCATATAAATAACACCAACATAATTTACATCCTTACCATAAAATGGCCCTTTGATTTCGAAGTACTGTTGGCACAAATAAGGGGTGCTTCTCGAAGCCCTCGAGACGGTGAACACAACTACGGAATCAATTTGGATTTTCTACGGTTGAATCACAAGATAATTGGTGTTGAAATTAGGCTAGGGTTTCTTATTTTCAATAATATGATGATAATTAATGGATATGAGACCAATTATATCTATATAATGACCAATTTTCGTCCAAGAGGTGATGGAAAATGACCATATTGCCCTTAAAAATTTAAGTAAATCCGAATCTGTCCATGGTGGACTGTTTTGACAGGCTAAAGTAAATCAGCCATAACTCTTTGCTCCGATATCGGATTTTGGTGAAATTGGTATCGTTGGATAGATAATTCAAAGGGATTTAATTTCATATAAAGTATGCCACCCATTTCTTCCTTTACCAGGAGTTATGTTGGTTTGAAGTTGACCCTAAAAATCTATTTTGAGAGGCTGAAGTAAAACGAGTATAAATCCTTACCTAGATGTTGGATTTGGATGAAATCAATTGCATTGGAAAGACGACTCAACGATATTTATTTTGATAGGTTGCATACCTCCCAGTTCATTATATTGAGGGAGTTATGATCGTTCAAAGTCGACCCAAAAAACTGGCAGGCCTCTGTAGTTTGTAATTTCCTGCACATTTACTGTTCACAATTATCCCGGCCGCCGTTTTATAATTTCGAACATGCTCGATTATATACAAAACTTATCCATTTTTGGAAATATTTATATCGTTGGAAACCTTATTCAATAAACTTCGTATGAAAATATCGACGGGCAAATTCTGGTATAAATAAAGTCGATTCCTATACACATATAATCAAACTATACACTTGAAACCATCTCAAAATAATCAATACTCATACTTAAACTCATATATACCTAAATTAGGATCAATACTTATACTCCAACACATATAACCATGGCTAATGCACGTAATTAAGTATGGGGTGTTACATCCTTCCCCCCTTAAGGGCATTCGTCCTCGAATGTGAATGTAGTTATTTAGCCGAAACAAGTTCGAATTCATAATTGATATTCACGTCATCATATAGATATTATGCATATGTAAAAACTTACTTGTTAGTGTCCCAGTTACACTCCTTGCACTTCTTTTTCACCTTTGAACAAATAAGGGTATTTCGATTTCATTGCTTCCTCCGCTTCCCATGTAATCTCTTCCCTTTGTTGATTTCTCCAAAGTACTTTCACCGATGCTACTTCTTTATTTCTCATCTTCTTAACTTGATGATCTAATATAGTAATAGGAATCTCCTCATAGGTAAGATCTTCTGTTACTTCATATATTCAGTAGAAGTAATAAGGGACGGATCTCCGATGCACTTTCGAAGCATCGATACATGAAATACTGGATGCACTGATGAGAGTTCCTGGGGTAGCTCTAATTCATAAGAAACTTGACCACATCTTCGAATAATCTTATATGGGCCTATATATCGTGGACTCAACTTTCCTTTCTTGCCAAATCTCATCACCCCTTTCATTGGCGATACCTTCAAAAATACCCAATCGCCTAACGAAAACTCTAGCCCTCTTCTTCTACTATCCACATATGACTTGTGTCGACTTTGGGCTATTTTCAACCGTTGCTGAATCACCTTGACTTTTTCTATGTCTTGATACACAAGATCCGGTCCGAACATAAGAGTTTCACCCCCTTCGAACCATCCTATTGGTGATCTACACTTCCTCTCATATATAGCTTCATATGGTGACATTTTGATACTTGAATGATAGCTATTATTGTAGGCAAACTCAATAAGAGGTAAATGATAATCCCAGCTACCTTTAAAATCTATAACACATGCTCGTAGCATATCTTGAAGTGTTTGAATGGTGCGCTCTGCTTGTCCATCCGTCTGAGGGTGAAATGTTGTACTCAGATTCACTTGTGTTCCGAAACTCCGTTGGAAAGAGTTCCAAAAGTTTGCGGTAAATTGAGTTCCCCGATCCGATATAATAGAAGTTGGTACTCCATGTAATCGGACTATTTCTTTAACATACAGCTTCGAATATTCTTCAATTGTGTAAGTGGTCTTAACGGGTAAGAAATGTGCGGATTTAGTAAGCCTATCCACAATCACCCATATAGAATCAAATTTCCGAGCTGTACGAGGCAAACCTGTAACAAAATCCATGTTGATCATGTCCCATTTCCAAGTTGGAAGATCTATGCATTGCATATAGCCTCCGGGCTTTTGATGTTCCACTTTAACTCGTTGGAAATTTGGACATTCAGCTACAAATTCTGCGATGTTCCTTTTCATGTCATTCCACCAATATACATTCTTCAAATCTTGATACATTTTGGTGGATCCTGGATGAATGGAATACCTTGAAAATTGTGCCTCTATCATAATCTTCTTTCTTAGCCCGTCTACATACGACACACACAATCAGTTTTGGCACTGAAGTACTCCTTCTCGCGTAAGCTCAAATGCCTTGGTCGCACCACTCTGAACGTTCTCCTTAAGCTATAATAAAATAGGATCTGCATCTTGCTTCTCTTTCACCTCAGCTACTAATGAGGATTCCGCGCCAGTATGCACAATAAGCTCCTCGTTCGGAGTTTCGAGAAGACGAACTCCTAGACTAGCTAATTGATGAAGATCTTTAATTATCCCTTGCCTTTCTATAGGCACCATCATAGCCTTAGGACTTAACGCATCAGCTACCACATTTGCTTTCCCTGGATGGTACAAGATATCAACATCATAGTCCTTTAATAGTTCAAGCCATCTCCGCTGCCTTAAATTTAGATCCTTCTGATTAAAAATATATTGCAAGCTCTTATGGTCAGTATATATATCAACATGAACCCCATATAAGTAGTGGCGCCATATCTTTAAAGCAAAAATAACTGCTGCCAGCTCAAGATCGTGTGTAGGATAATTTTTCTCATGTGGCCACAATTTTCTAGAAGCATATGCTATTACCTTACCATGATGCATCAATACACATCCTAAACCAATTCTAGAAGCATCACAATACACTGTATACCCTTCGGTACCTTTTGGAAGTACCAACACGGGTGTAGAAATCAACTTGTTCTTTAAATCTTGAAAACTCTTCTCACATGCATCATTCCATTGGAATTTGGATGCTTTATGGGTTAGCTTGGTTAAGGGTGATGAAATGGAAGAAAAGTCTTTAACAAACCTTCTATAATAACCGGCCAACCCGAGAAAACTACGAATCTCTGTAGGCGTTGTGGGCCTTGGCCAATTCTTCACAGCTTCTATCTTTTGAGCATCAACCTTTATCCCTTCACTAGATAAAATATGACCCAAAAATGCCACCGACTCTAACCAAAACTCACATTTAGAGAACTTTGCATAAAGATTACAATCACAAAGAGTTTGCAATGTCTGTCGTAAGTGATTGGCATGGTACTCTTCTGATCTAGAATAAACAAGAATATCATCTATAAGAACTATCACAAATACATCCAGGAATGGCTTAAACACCCTATTCATCAAATCCATAAAAGCTGTAGGTGCATTTGTTAGCCCAAATGACATAACTAGGAACTCGTAATGACCATACCGTGTTCGGAAAGTTGTCTTGGGTATATCCTTCTCTTTGACCCTCACTTGGTGGTAACCTGACCTCAAATCAATCTTAGAAAAGCACTTGGTGCCCTGTAACTGATCAAATAAATCATCAATTCTTGGGAGTGGATATTTATCCTTAATAGTCACCTTATTCAATTGCCGATAATCAATACACATCCTCAGCGAGCCATCCTTTTTGCACACAAATAACATTGGTGCTCCCCATGGGGACATACCAGGCCTTATGAATCCCTTCTCTAGCAAATC
Source organism: Capsicum baccatum var. pendulum (assembly GCA_030864225.1). NCBI lineage: Eukaryota > Viridiplantae > Streptophyta > Magnoliopsida > Solanales > Solanaceae > Capsicum > Capsicum baccatum. The sequence goes on from CM061551.1 coordinate 111,401,635, forward strand.
TTTCAATTGCTCTTTCAATTATCGCAATTCTGCTGGGGCCATTCTATATGCAGGAATGGAGATTGGTTGGGTGACTGGTATTACATCAATACCAAACTCTACTTCTCGTTCAGGAGGCAAACCTGGAAGATCTTCAGGGAATACATCAGGAAATTCATTTATCACTGGTACAATGTGAAAATCTGGTGATTCCGATTCCGTATTCTTTACTCTAACTAAATGACATATGTAGCCCTTGGAAATCATTTTTCTCGCTTTGAAATAAGAAATAAATCTACCTCTTGGTGCGCCAATCTTACCTTGCCATTCAATAACTGCTTCATCAGGAAAATGTAAATACATCTTTTGCGTACAACAGTCAATTTTGGCATAACAAGACGCCAACCAATCCATACCCATTATAACATAAAAATCTACCATTTCTAGTTCCACAAGATTGGCCATCGTGTCTCAACCACACACAGTTACTACACAATCCTTATAAACTCTTCTAGCAATAATAGATTCCCCAATCGAGGTAGACACTTCCAACGGTTTATCAAATAATTTGGGGGTCCTTTTAAACTTTCCAGCAACCAAAGGAGTAACATATGATAATGTAGAGCCGGGATCAATTAGAGCATATACATCAAATGAAAATATGGACAACGTACCCGTAACCACATCTGGGGAAGCCTCTAGATTCTGTCGATCCGCTAAAGCATAAGTGCGATTCTGAGTCCCGCTAGAACTGACGACTCTTGTTTCATTTCTAGCGTGACGCACAGGTTGTGCGCCCCTACCAGAATAAGATACCGATGACGATGATGCAACAGCTGATCCCAAAGGTCGTGCTACGCCACCTGCACCTCTTCGTGGGCATTCTCTCATAATATTCCCCGTCATACCGCACCAATAACACACATTTGTTCCCATTCGACATACGCCCATATGATGCCTTCGACATTTATTACATGGCTCTCGAGGAGGTCTCGGTTGGCTCATATTCCCTTGCCCATGATAACCCACAGATCGCAAACTATGACCCTCACTTCTTTGCCCAAATTGACTGCCTCTGAACCCCTGATGTTGTGGTGGAGCACTAGCTGCAGAATAAGAAAATAATGGCCTAGGTGGTCTAGCAGAAAATTGAGGTCTAAAACCTCCCTGTGGCGCTATAAACTGCCCTGTAGATCTGGCCCTCTTAGAAGATCCGCTTTCAAATTCCTGTGTTCTTCTTCTTTACCTCTGATCTTCCATTTTCTGTGCAAATGCTTGGATCCTAGCTATATCCATATCTTTATTCAGTGCAGCAATAGTACAATCCCTAACCAAATATGGATCCAGTCCATTCACATACCGATAAACTCTGTCATCCATAGTAGCTATAACATTAGGAGCATATCTAGACAAGGAATTAAATCGAATACTATACTCCCTCACACTTGTATTACCCTGCCGAAGATTTAAGAATTGATCCGCATGGGCCTGACGAGTCTCATATGGAAGATAATGATCAATAAATGCCTCTTTGAACTCTTTCCAAGTAGCTGGGGGTGCATCAATGCCCCTTAACCGTTTCCAGTCTTCATACCAATATATAGCCTCGCCTTTGAATCTATACGCGGCTAACTCCACTGTCTCTCTGCCCGATACATGCATCACCTCTAGGGCCCGTTGGATCTGATCAATAAAGTCCTGTGGATCTTCGTTAATATCGAATCCGGTAAAAGTAGGCGGATCCATCTTAAGAAAATCCTATGTTGGAAGACTAGCCGCCCTATCTATACCACTAGGACCTGCAGTAGGAATAGCTTGCCCTTGAGCTTGCCCAACAACTATACGAGTCAAAAGTTGCACTGCATTTCTAAGATCCTGATCAACAGCATTAATAGGTGGCTCTGGGGATATAGTTCTCTTCCCCCTTATTTCTTTTGGACTGGGGAAAGTTTCTGATGCATACTCAGCTAGAGCCTCACTTTGATTAGCTGGTATAGTGGGTGACTTACTAGTCCCCTCTCCGGCAGCCATATCTACTTGCTTATCGGTATTCTTGCTTCTGGTAACCGGCATCATTACTATAATAAGAGAAACAAACTGATTCAGTGGTCAACTATGACTTCATATACAATATAAGCTCTATCGTACGATCTAAGACATGAAGAAAACAAACAATTCCTAAATGTCCATAGCCTCCTGTTTATAGATGTGGTGCATAACACACCGATAAACAAGCCTCTACGTAGACACGGCTTTGTAGACTCACTAGGACGAACCGCTCTGATACCACTTTTGTCACGCCCTAAAATCCTATCGGGCCGGACTGGCACCCGAAGCCGAGAAGGCCCGGGAGAACCCGTTCAAATACCTGTACCTTCACTTACATTCACCAAAAATTTGGGCAGCACTTCGTTACATATAGAAGGGTCTAATTCCCTGTATCAGCACAACACACACAAATATATATAATACTTGGCCGTCGGGGCCACCGCATATACAAATATAACATCACTATATAAACTCCCATGACTTGACCCTTCCTTATGTCTACAAAGCCTCTAGGATATACATGACATAACTAGGGTCGGGACAAACCCCCGCCCACACATGACTCCTGTACAATAACAAAACATAAGGAACCGACTCGGAAAGCTCTGAAGCAAACTGGAGCTCACCAACAGTAGATGTATGACCTGGCTCCTGCTTGTGCGGTGTATGAGCTGAGGTACCAGTGCCTGCAGCATGAAATGCAGGTCCCCCGGGAGGGACGTAAGTACGAAATATGTACTGAGTATGTAAAGCTGTAAATAATCATATGTGATATGGGGGATCAAGAAAATCAGACACAAGTGAATAAATCGTAATAGAAGTGAACCACATGTAACACCCCGTAAATTTTTTCGTATACTTATCGCGATTATATGGAGTCCTAAAGGCTTGCGTATGGATTAAATTAAGTTTATGGTGTTTGGAAGTATTCCATCAATAGTTGTATGTGTAGGTATTGGAATAAGCTTTCCAACGATATAAAGTTTTCCCAAATCAGAGGAGTATTTCATATAAGCGGGCACATTCGAAATTTCAAAACGCTGGCCGGGAAGCCTGTGAACAGTAAATCAGGAAAATTACTGCAGCTAGGCAATTATTTTTTTGGATCAACTTTAGACGATCATAACTCCTTGTACAAAAAGAACTGTGTGAGATGCTATATATCGACGAAAATCTCCGAGAGTCTTCTTTCCAATGAAATTGGTTTCATCCAAATCTAATGTCTGAGTAAGGAGCTATACTCGTTTTACTACAGCCTATAAAAAAACAGAATTGTGGGACATATTTTCTGGTCAACTTTAAACGACCATAACTCCTTGTACAGGAAGAAATGGGTGGTGTAATTTATATGAAAATGAAATCCTTTTGAATTATCTTTCCAATGCAATTGGTGTCACCCAAATACGATACCGGAGCAAAGAGTTATGATCAATTTACTTCAGCCTGTCAAAACTGTCCACTGGGGACAAATTCGGATTTATTTAAATTTTTAGGGCAAAATGGTCATTTTCTATTACCTATTGGACGAAAATTGGTCTTTATAAACCTACAATTAGCCTCATATATATCTTATATCATCTAATTATTAAGAGAAGGTGAAACCCTAGCCTAATTTCAACTTCAAATATTTTGTGATTCAACCGTAGAAAATTCGAATTGGTTCCGTAGTTGTGTTCACCATCTCGAAAGCTTCGAGAAGCACCCCATGGTTATGTAAGGAGGATTCTAAATACATGAGTTCATTGTTAAGGTATGAATATTGTTTATTCTTGATTCTTATCCATGAATAAGTATTGATAAAGGATTATGAGTATTGTCTTGATGTTGGAAGATAACCAGAAACATAGTTATGAATTGTTTTGTATAAATTGTTAGTAGTAAATTATGGAAGTTGTTGTATTGGATTATGGAGGATGAATTGTGGTGATATATCATTATATTAGTGGTTATGTATGCCTAGTGATCATGTTGGTATTGAATGGTGATTAAGAAGGAAAATAAAGGCTAAGAGTGATGTTGAGGGATATTTCATGAAAATGCATGATATGTGAACGTAATAAGAGTATAAGAGAATGTATGTAGCACTCTTATTGATGAGTTAAAGAATTACTTCCTAGACATTATTTGGTGAAGTTAATACCTAAATGGTAAGGTTTGGTTGCTAATACTAGTTTGCCGCAAATGACTAATTGTAGATAAGTGTTCGAAGAGTACGGGAAGTCAAGTTGGACTTGTATTGAAGTTGTTATATCAAGGTATGTAAGACATACTTTATCTAATCTTGGGCATGAATAATGACCCATGGCACTCTAAAGTAATCTTCCAACATTGTCGTACGACACATGACACATAATAACATCGTATGATCTTCGACACTACCAATTGAACTTGTTTTCACTTTTAAGATGTCCGGATAGTAAAAAAATGTCCATATACTATTGTTGACTCCGAAATGGTTTAATGGGCTATCCATGATACTCTACTTCATTTTCATGATATTGATTACCTATGTACATGTTTTTTTCCTATTGAGGTATCATGGTTTCAAGTTCCATAAGGTGTGACCACAAAGTAACCAATCTCAAAGATTAATTGAATTAAGAAATGGAATGTCTGTATTTTAAACTGATGATATGATGTATTGTATTAGTACCACTGATCAGTTGGCCATTGTATTATAAAGATTATGTATATATGCTATTCCAGGGGTAGTCCCTGATGTATTGTATTAGTACCGCTGATCAGTTGGCCATTGTATGACAAATGTTATGTATTGATAAGTATTACGGGAAGTAATAATATGAAAGTAATGTGCAGGTATCCCATCAGCTCTTTTAAGTGTGGTCTATTCATACTGTTTATTCACTGGTATCTGGGTTCTGTTGATCTTTTGTATCTCATCTTGATACTCACTGCCTTACATACTCAGTACATATTTCCGTACTGACGTCCCTCACAGGGGACCTGCATTCATGCCTGCAGGAATAGGTACTTCAGGTCGTACACCTCCGCAGTAAGAGCCAGGACATTCTGTTGTTAGTGGTGAGCTCTAGTTGTTTCGGGGCATCCCAAGTCATTTCTATATGTATTTTTGGTATTTGTATAAAAGTCTTTTGTGGGCGGGAGTTTGTACCGACCCTAGCTCAGTTGTGTATCTATGTAGAGGCTTTTGTAGACATATTGTACAACCATAGGAGTGTTTGGTTGATAGACGTGATGGCTCTGACGGCCAATTACTATTCATATATATATTTATGCGTGTCTGCTGGGATGATACAGGTACTATTTTCTTCTATTTTACAATGAAGTGCTGCCTAAATTTCTAATTTTCATAAGTAATGTAAATGTGAAAGTATAGGTTATGAACGGGTTCTCCCGGGCCTCCTCGGCTACGGGTGCCAGTCCGCTCTAATGGGATTTGGGGTATGACAGAAGTGGTATCAGAGAAGTTTGTCCTAGTGAGTCTACAAAGTCGTGTCTACGTAGAATCTCATTTATCGTTGTGTTATGCACCACATCTATAAACAGGAGGCTATTGGACATTTAGGGATTGTTTCCACTCTCAATTTCTTAGATCGTGCAATAGAGCCCATATTAGAGATAAAGTCATAATCGATCGCTTAATCCAATTGTTTTTTTATTTATTATAGTAACGATGCCGGTTACAAGGAGAAAGAATAAGTGGAAGCGAGTGGATATAGTGGCCGGAGAAGGTACTAGTAAGTCACTACCGGCACAAGCTGAACAAAGTGAGTCTCAAGATGAGCATATATCAGGAGCTTCTTCTCCTCCGGAAGGGCCATCTATTATTGAGATTTGAGGTATGCAGTACAACTTCTGACGCGTATAGTTGCCGGTCAAGTTCAAGGGCAAGCTATTCCTACCATGGGTTCTAGTGGTACGGATAGAGCAGCTAGCCTTCGGACACAGGATTTTCTGAAACTGGATCCTCCTACTTTTACCGAAGCAGATATTAACGAATACTCGCAGGACTTTGTCGATCAAACCCAAAGGGCTCTAGATGTTATGCACATATCCGGTAAAGAGATGGTTGAGTTAGTAGCATATAGACTGAAGGGAGAGGCTATATTGTGGTACGAGGATTGGAAACGATCTAGGGGTATTGATGCACCTCCAAATACGTGGGGAGAGTTCAAAGATACATTTATTGATCATTATCTTCTATTTGAGACTCGTCAGGCCCGTGCAGATCAATTCTTAAATCTTCGTCAGGGTAATATGAGTGTAAGGGAGTATAGTCTTCGATTTAACTCCTTGTCTCGATATGCTTCTAATGTGGTAGCTACTATGGATGACAGAGTTCATCACAATGTGGATAGATTGGAACCATACTTGGTTAGAGATTGTACCATTGCTGCTTTGAACAAGGACATGGATATAGCGAGGATACAAGCTTTCTCTCAGAAGATGGAAGATCAAAGGTAAAGAAGAAGAAGCCAGGAATCAGAAAAAGGATATTCTAAGCGGGCCAGAGCTATAGGGCAATTTATGGCATCTCAGGGAGGTTTTAGGCCTTTGTTCTCTCATAGATTGCCTAGCCCGTTATCTTCTTATCCTGCAATTAATGATCCACTGCAATTTCAAAGGTTCAGAGGTAATCAGTTCGGGCAAAGAAGTGAAAATCAGAGTTCGCGAATAGTGGGGTATCAAGGGCAAGGGAGTATGAGTCAATTGAGACCTCCACGACACCCGTGCCCCATATGTAGAAGATTTCACTTTGGCGAATGTCGGCTTAGAAGGAACAATTGCTTTTGGTGCGGTAGGCCGGGGCATATGGCTAGAGATTGCCCATGCAGGACCACAGGTGGTATAACACGACCTACCGGATCAGTTGTTGCGTCATCATCGGTGCCTCCTTTGATTAGAGGTGCATAACCTATGGGTCATGGTAGAGGTGATAGAGGAGCAGCTAGTTCTAGCGGAGCTCAGAACCGTGTGTATGCCCTAGCAGATCGGCAGAATTGAGAGGCTTCTACAGACGTGGTTACAGGTACGTTGTCCATCTTTGCATTTGATGTGTATGCCTTAATTGATCCTGGTTCTACATTATCGTATGCTACTCCTTTAGTTGCGGGAAGGTTCGGGAGAACACCCGAATTATTAGCCAAGCCATTTGAAGTATCAACGCCAGTGGGGGAATCTCTTATAGCTAGGAATGTTTATCGAAATTGTGTTGTGAATATTTGTGGTCGTGATACAATGGATGATCTTGTTGAGTTAGAAATGGTAGATTTTGATGTTATTATGGGCATGGATTGGTTAGCGTCTTGTTATGCTACAGTAGATTGTCGTTCTAAGAAGGTGTATTTCCATTTCCCAAATGAGGCAGTCCTTGAATGGAAGGAAAATGTTGGCGCGCCGAGAGGTAGATTTATTTCTTACTTTAAGGCAAGAAAAATGATTTCCAAGGGGTACATATGCCAATTGGTTAGAGTAAGGGATACAGAGGCAGAGCCGCCAACTTTTCAGACCGTTTCGGTTGTGAATGAATTTCCTAAAGAACTACCAGGTTTACCTCCTGAATGAGAAGTGGAGTTTGGTATTGATATGTTGCCAGACACACAACCAATCTCAATTCCTCCTTATAGAATGGCACTAGCAGAGTTGCGAGAATTGAAAGAGCAATTGAAAGACTTGCTAGAGAAGGGATTCATCAGGCCTAGTATGTCCCCTTGGGGAGCACCAGTATTGTTTGTGAGTAAGAAAGATAGTTCGCTGAGGATGTGTATTGACTATCGGCAATTGAATAAGGTGACTATCAAGAATAAATACCCTCTTACCCGAATTGATGATTTATTTGACCAGTTGCAGGGTGCCCAGTGTTTTTCCAAGATTGACTTGAGATCAGGCTATCATCAAGTGAGAATCAAGGATAAAGATATACCCAAGACAGCTTTCCGAACACAGTATGGTCATTATGAATTCCTGGTTATGTCATTCGGGCTGACAAATGCACCGGCAATTTTTATGGATCTGATGAATAGGTTGTTTAAGCCGTTTCTAGATGTGTTCGTGGTATTTTCATAGATAATATTCTGGTCTACTCTAGATCAGAAGAGGACCATGTTAATCACTTAAGGCAGGCATTGCAGATTCTTTGTGATCGTAAGCTGTATGCGAAGTTTTCTAAATGTGAGTTTTGTCTCAAGTCAGTGGCATTTTTGGGCCATATTGTATCCAGTGAAGGCATAAAAGTTGACACTCAGAAGATTGAGGCTATGAAGAATTGGCCAAGACCCACGACGCCTATTGAGTTTCGTAGTTTCCTCGGGTTGGCAGGTTATTATTGAAGGTTTGTTGATGTTTTTTCTTCTATTTCTGCACCCTTGACTAAGTTGACGCATAAAGCCTCCAAGTTTCAATGGAATGATGCCTGTGAAAAGAGTTTCCAAGATCTGAAGAGCAAGTTGACTTCTACACCGGTATTGGTACTTCCTGAAGGCACAGAAGGGTATGCAGTGTACTGTGATGCTTCGAGAATTGGCTGAGGATGCGTATTAATGCAACATGGTAGAGTAATAGCCTAGGGCTCTAGACAGTTGTCACCACATGAGAGGAATTATCCCACACATGATCTTGAGCTAGCTGCAGTTGTATTTGCGTTGAAGATATGGCGCCACTACTTATATGGGGTTCATGTTGACATATATACCGATCATAAGAGCCTGCAATATATCTTCAGTCAGAAAGATTTAAACATGAGGCAGCGGAGATGGCTTGAATTGTTGAAAGATTACGATGCTGATATCTTGTATCATCCAAGGAAAACAAATGTGGTAGCGTATGCACTGAGTCGTAAGTCTAAAATAGAATCTATAGAAAAGCAGGGGATGATTAAGGATCTTCACCAACTAGCTAATTTGTGAGTTTGACTTCTCAAAACTCCAGATAAATAGGTTATTGTACGTAATGCAGCGGAATCTTCATTGATAGCTGAATTGAAAGAGAAGCAGTATGCAGATCCAATTTTATTGCAGGTTAAGGAGGATGTGCAGAGTGGCTCGACAAAGGCATTTGAGCTTATGCGAGAAGGAGTGCTTCAGTGTCAGAATCGTTTATGTGTACCTGATGTAGTTGAGCTAAGAAAGAGAATTATGACAGAAGTACACTGTTCAAGGTATTCCATCCATCCAGGGTCGACTAAGATGTATCAAGATTTGAAAGCAATATATTGGTGGAATGACATGAAAAAGAATATTTCCGAATTTGTAGCTGAATGTCCGAATTGTCAAAGAATCAAATTAGAACACCAGAAACCCGGTGGTTACATATAATGTATAGATCTTCCAGTCTGGAAGTGGGACAAGATCAATATGGATTTCATCACGGGTTTGCCTCGTACATATCGGAAGTTTGATTCCATATGGGTGATCATTGATAGGCTTACCAAATCTGTGCACTTCTTACCAGTTAAGACAACTTATACGGCGGAAGAGTATGTGAAGTTGTATATTAAGGAGATCGTTCGGTTACATGGAGTTCCAATTTCCATTATATCCGATCGAGGAGCCCAATTTACCGTGAATTTCTGGAAGTTTTTTCAAAGGCGTTTGGGAACACAAGTAAATCTAAGTACGGCTTTTCATCCTCAAATGGACGAACAAGCGGAACGTACCATCCAGACACATGAAGATATGCTACGATCATGTGTATTAGATTTCAAAGGCAACTGGAATGATCACCTACCTCTTATCGAGTTTGCCTACAATAATAGCTATCATTCAAGTATCATAATGGCACCATATGAAGCATTGTATGGAAGAAAGTGTAGATCGCCAATAGGATGGTTTGAAGCAGGTGATGCGGTCTTGTTTGGACCGGATTTTGTTTACCAAGCAATGGAGAAGGTTAAAGTGATCCAACAACGGCTTGAAACAGCTCAAAGTCAACACAAATCTTATGAGGATGTTAGAAGAAGAGGACTTGAGTTTTCTATCGATGATTGGGTATTCTTGAAAGTATCACCAATGAAAGGAATGATGAGGTTTGGTAAGAAAGGAAAGTTAAGTCCACGATACATAGGTCCGTACAAGATCATTCAAGGATTTGGACAAGTTGCTTATGAGTTAGAGCTACCTCAAGAGCTCTCAGCAGTTCATCCCGTATTTCATGTTTCGATGCTTTGCAAGTATATTGGAGATCCATCGCACATCACTACTACATAAGAGGTGCAAATTACAGAAGATCTCACTTTTGAAGAAATGCCTATTGCTATTCTTGATCGCCAAATTAAAAAGATAAGGAATAAAGAGATAGCATCGGTAAAAGTACTTTGGAGGAATCAACAAGTTGAGGAGATCACATGGGAAGCCGAGGAAGCGATGAATATTAAGTATCCTTACCTATTCAACGATGAGGAGGAGGTTCATGAGACAGAAGAAGAACAATAACAAGTAAGTGTTTATTTTTATTCAAGTATGTTATGATGATGAATATGTTAATTGTAATCTTGGACATGTCTTAATTGAGTAACTATTCTAACATTCGAGGAAGAATGTTCTTAAGGGGGGGAGAATGTAACACCCCGTAAATTTTTTCGTACACTTATCGCAATTATATGGAGTCCTAAAGGCTTGCGTATGAGTTAAATTAAGTTTATGGTGTTCGGAAGTATTCCGTCAATAGTTGTATGTGTAGGTATTGGAATAAGCTTTCCAACGATATGAAGTTTACCCAAAACAAAGGAGTATTTCATATAAGCGGGCACATTCGAAATTTCAAAATGGTGGTCGAGAAGCCTGTGAACAGTAAATTAGGAAAATAACTGCAGCTAGGCAATTATTTTTTTGGATCAACTTTAGACGATCATAACCCCTTGTAAAAAAAGAACTGTGTGAGCTGCTATATACCGATGAAAATCTCCGAGAGTCTGATTTCCGATGAAATTGGTTTCATCCAAATCCAATGTCTGAGTAAGGAGGTATACCCGTTTTACTACAGCCTATCAAAAAAAAAAGAATTGTGGGACAGATTTTTGGGTTAACTTTAAATGACCATAACTCCTTGTACAGGAAGAACTGGGTGGTACACTTTATATAAAAATAAAATATCTTTGAATTATCTTTCCAATTCAATTGGTTTCACCTAAATCCGATACTGGAGAAAAGAGTTATGATCGATTTACTTCAGCCTGTCAAAACTGTCCATTGGGCACAGATTCGGATTTATTTAAATTTTTAGGGCAAAATGGTCATTTTCTATTACCTATTGGACGAAAATTGGTCTTTATAAACCTAAACTTAGCCTCATATATATATTATATCATCCAATTATTAAGAGAAGGTGAAACCCTATCCTAATTTCAACTTCAAATATTTTGTGATTCAACCGTAGAAAATTCGAATTGGTTCCGTAGTTGTGTTCACCATCTCGAAAGCTTCGAGAAGCACCCCATGGTTATGTAAGTAAGATTCTAAATACAAGAGTTCATTGTTAAGGTATGATTATTGTTTATTCTTGATTCTTATCCATGAATAAGTATTGATAAAGGATTATGAGTATTATGAAGATAACCAGAAACATAGTTATGAATTGTTTTGTATAAATTGTTAGTAGTAAATTATGGAAGTTGTTGTATTGGATTATGGAGGATGAATTGTGGTGATATATCATTATATTAGTGGTTATGTATGCCTAGTGATCATGTTGGTATTGGATGGTGATTAAGAAGGGAAATAAAGACTAAGAGTGATGTTGAGGGATATTTCATGAGAATGCATGATATGTGAATGTAATAAGAGTATAAGATGATGTATGTAGCACTCTTATTGATGAGTTAAAGGATTACTTCCTAGACATTATTTGGTGAAGTTAATACCTAAATGGTAAGATTTGGTTGCTAATACTAGTTTGCCGCAAATGACTAATTGTAGATAAGTGTTCGAAGAGTACGGGAAGTCAAGTTGGACTTGTATTGAAGTGGTTATATCAAGGTATGTAAGACATACTCTATCTATTCTTTGGCATGAATAATGACCCATGGCACTCTCAAGTAAGTTTCCAACATTGTCCTACGACACATGACACATAATAACATCGTATGATCTTCGACACTACCAATTGAACTTGTTTTCACTTTTAAGATGTCCGGCTAGTCAAAAAATGTCCATATACTATTGTTGACTCCGAAATGGTGTAATGAGGTATCCATGATACTCTACTTCATTTTCATGATATTGATTACCTATGTACATATTTTTTTCCTATTGAGGTATCATGGTTTCAAGTTCCATAAGGTGTGACCACAAAGTAACCAATCTCAATGATTAATTGAATTAAGAAATGGAATGTCTGTATTTTAAACTGATGATATGATGTATTGTATTAGTACCACTGATCAGTTGGCCATTGTATTATAAAGATTATGTATATATGCTATTTCAGGGGTGGTCCTTGATGTATTGTATTAGTACCACTGATCAGTTGGCCATTGTATGACATATGTTATGTATTGATAAGGATTACAGGAAGTAATGATATGAAAGTAATGTGCAGGTATCCCATCAGCTCTTTTAAGTGTGGTCTACTCATACTGTTTATTCACTGGTATCTGGGTTCTGTTGATCTTTTGTATCTCACCTTGATACTCACTACCTTACATACTCAGTACATATTTTCGTAGTGACGTCCCTCACGGGGGACCTGTATTCATGCCTGCAGGAATAGGTACTTCAGGTCGTACACCTCCGCAGTCAGAGCCAGGATATTCTGTTGTTAGTGGTGAGCTCTAGTTGTTTCGGGGCATCCCAAGTTGTTTCTATATGTATTTTTGGTATTTGTATAAAAGTCTTTTGTGGGCGGGAATTTGTCCCGACCCTAGCTCAGTTGTGTATCTATGTAGAGGCTTTTGTAGACATATTGTACAGCCATAGGAGTGTTTGGTTAATAGACGTGATGGCTCTGAAGGCCAATTACTGTTCATATATATATTTATGCATGTCTGCTGGGCTGATACAGGTACTGTTTTCTTCTATTTTACAATTAAGTGCTGCCCAAATTTCTAATTTTCATAAGTAATGTAAATGTGAAAGTATAGGTTATGAACGGGTTCTCCCGGATCTCCTAGGCTACGGGTGCCAGTCCGTTTCAATGGGATTTGGGGTATGACGCCATACTTCATAAACACTTTTAGGATCATGTACATTATTATTAATCTGAATTGGGTTCTTTAATTCAAACACATTTGTGGAACGGTATACATTCATTCATTCCATTCTTTACAATTATTATTCGCCATTACCTCCTCCTCCCGAACCTCCAACCACCTAACAATAATCAATACTATATCGTACTATGACCATTAGGATGCCTCCAGTACATATCAACTGGGATCGACCCATGCTAGGCTTATGCCCCTGGGATACCACCCATAAACACATGAATAGGGATCGACCCATGCTTGGCTTATGCCCCTGGGATACCACCCACACGTATATCAAGTAACACACATAAGAGATCTTTCCAATAACTTAGTTCAAAAGATTTTGAGATTATTACATTAGCGTTCATGCCAATATAGTACCTTTGGAACAGTGATACATCAATAGGAATCAAGTAATAGACCTTCTATACAATAACGATGTAATAAAGATTCATTGGTACATCAACAATGTGTTTCAGAATCATCAGTATCACAACAATGAAATAGGAGCCTTTTGGTATATCAATGAAACATTTGACACGTTATAGAATGGAAACAACTTCGTTGGTAATGTAGAACAATACATGTTTTTGGACAACCTCGGAATCTTACTTGATGGAACATTGGTGTTTTCATGCCAAAGAACATCGTTAGAGTATGGTTTACATACCTCGTTGTAGATTCGGATACCAATTCAACACAACTTCCCGCCTTTACAAATCACTTATCTACAATGAAATATTTGGCATCTAGTATTAGCAACCCAACACCACAATTCTCTTCCATAATTCCATACAATCAATATTTGTAAAACATTCCAAAAACCAACTTGATCAATAGGTTTATGTGTATATATATATATATATATATATAATCATTATTTCAATACCACATAATCACACCAAATCCCTTCACAATTCAACATAATCCAACCATGCACAAGAATAATCCAACATCATTTCCAATCATCTTTCAACAACAATCAAATAACATACTTCTTATACTCACATGCATATATATATATATATACATATCCATATAAATAACACCAATATAATTTACATCCTTACCATAAAATGGCCCTTTTGATTTCGAAGTCCTGTTGGCACAAATAAGGGGTGCTTCTCGAAGCCCTCGAGACGGTGAACACAACTACGGAATCAATTTGGAATTTCTACGGTTGAATCACAAGATAATTGGTTTTGAAATTAGGCTAGGGTTTCTTATTTTCAATAATATGATGATAATTGATGGATATGAGACCAATTATATCTATATAATGACCAATTTTCGTCCAAGAGGTGATGGAAAATGACCATATTGCCCTTAAAAATTTAAGTAAATCCGAATCTGTCCATGGTGGACCGTTTTGACAGGCTAAAGTAAATCAGCCATAACTATTTGCTCCGATATCGGATTTTGGTGAAATTGGTATCGTTGGATAGATAATTCAAAGGCATTTCATTTCATATAAAGTAGGCCACCCAGTTCGTCCAGTAACAGGAGTTATGATCTTTTGAAGTTAACCCTAAAAATCTGTTTTGAGAGGCTGAAGTAAAACGAGTATAACTCCTTACTCAGATGTTGGATTTGGACGAAACCAATTGAATTGGAAAGAAGACTCACATATATTTCTTTTGATAGGTCGAAGCCCTCCCAGTTTATTATATTGAGGGAGTTATGATCGTTCAAAGTCGACCCAAAAAACTGGCAGGCCTCAGTAGTTTGTAATTTCCTGCACATTTACTGTTCACAATTATCCCGCCGTTTTATAGTTTTGAACGTGCTCGATTATATCCGAAACTTATCCTTTTTTGGAAATCTTTATATCGTTGGAAAGATTATTCAATAAACTTCATATGGAAACATTGACAGGCAAATTCCGGTGTAAATAAAGTCGATTCCTATACATATATAATCAAACTATATACTTGAAACCATCTCAAAATAATCAATACTCATACTTAAACTCATATATACCTAACTTAGGATCAATACTTATACTCCAACACATATAACCATGGCTAATACACGTAATTAAGTATGGGGTGTTACATTAAAATCCATCATCTCTAACTCTACTAAGTCTGCTAAAGTAACTTTCTGAGACACCATAATCGGATAGTTCCTGTATACCTACCGGGCTTTGATAGACTTACCCACTGGGGTAGAGACTGAGAAAGGCTCTATTAGGATTTCAAGACCGACTCCAAATTTGACAACTATATAAGGAATTACGAAAGATTGAGAAATTTTGAAATCTAACAAAGCATAAACATGTAAATGATAAACTTGTAATTTACCAGTGACCACATTAGGAGAAATTTCCTAATCTTATTGGGAATGGGGTGCATAGAACCTATTTCGGCGTTACCCACTGGTGCCGCTTAAAGCGACACCCTACTGAGATGGGCGATCAAACTAAATTGGGGTATGGTTATGCCGACTCTCCAAACCCACCTGAGGACACTCTCTAATTCTATGACTTATCTTACCACACCGAAGTACACATCGATGCCAGCCCTGCATACATCCTGATGATTCCTTCCATACTTCTAACAAAGAGGATTTGTTTGGGCACTGTTCACATTATCCTAAGATTTAGAGCCTGGCGCCCTATCCTTATTACCATTTTTGAATTTAGGCACCGAAGCACTAGCTGAGGACGAAGCTAGGATATAAGATTTTGGGTGGAACTAAGGACGATTACCACTCTCTGACTTAGGTTGATAAAAACTAAAGATACCTATTCTAACCCTCTTTCTTTCTCTCTCTTTCTCATTAGTTTTCTTTTCCTCAATCTGCTGAGCATGGGCCATCAACCTAGACAAGTCCATTTCCCTAATCAATATTGTGGTCCTACACTCCTTGACCATACTATCGGATACACTAGATATGAACTTGCTCATCTTAGACCTACTATCAGCTACCACATGAGAAGCATACCTGGCCAATTGAGTAAACTTGAGGGAATACTCCTTTACACTCATGTTGCCCTACTTCAGATTAATGAACTCTAAAACCTTAGCTTCCCTCAACTCCAGTGGGAAGAACCTATCTAGAAAGGCAGCAACAAACTCCTCCCATTCTATAGGCCCTATATCTTCGCCCCTATCTACCTTTGATTGCTTAAACCATATATGAGCCACATCCTACAATTGATAGGCAACTAACTCTGTAATCTCATATGCGGTTACCCCCATAATGTCTTTTACCTTCTGCTCCATGTCAAGGAATTCCCGTGGATCCTCTTTAGACATAGACCCTAAAAATGAAGGAGGGTTCATTCGGGTGAAGTCCCAAATTATATCTACAACAGTATTCGCCACTAAGTTATCCTGAACAACAGCTAGGTGTTTATTCTGGGTTGCCACAAAATGAGATAGAGTGGTGAATGCATCTCTGAATTCTGCATGGGAGATATGCTCATTTAGGGGATCTTTCTGAACGAGCGGAGGTGTTGGCTGGTTCCCAGTTTTTCTTTCATTGTTCTTTCTAGAAGGAATGTTCTATAAACGGAAGGAAAATTTGGATTAGATAAAGAGTTTAACATGATATCATGCTCACTCGCAAAATATGGACATTGAAAGAACGAAAATTTTCCTAAAAAATGCCTTATAGACTCTTGCCAATAAGTGTGTCACGCTACATACCCATGCACAAGACTCTACATAACGCGGCTTTCACACTCCCTAGGACACTTTAGAACCTTAGGCTCATATTCCAAGTTTGTAACGCCCTGATACTACACCCTAGGTGTCACACAGTGCTTACGAATCTGAAGGACCATAAGCTAATCCATGACAGGTACTTTCTATGAGCACTGAATATAATACTGGAATATATATGTGGAAGAAACCTAAAAATGCCATAAGGTTCTCAAAATGGTGAGATAATAACTGAGTATAACTGATAATAACATATGAAAACTGAATAACTGACTATACTAGTCTGAAAGCCTCTAACTATCTGAATATGGAGTTGATGGGACAAACCTCCAACTAACTCCGACTGAAATAACTATTGAACTGCTGAAATACTGAAATAGGTAAATTCTATCCTCGAAATATAAGGACTCACCACTATAACTGTTGTTAATATCCTGAGGTGCTAAGTATGGTCAGGAACCTGTGCGTCCAAACCTATGATATAAGACATCATAGCGCAAAAGGAAAGTATGCGATTAGTATGTGGAATGTACTGGTATGCTAAGTGAGGTAAGGCTGATATACATGGTCTCATATACATGTGATGATAACTGAATAAATGAACATCATGAAGTAACTGGATGAGAGTACATGCAAAACTGTAACTACTGAACATACTGAAAATCCAATACTGTGCGTACAGATATACATCATTCTGTGTATCTGAAGTTTACTGAAACTGAGTACTGAATTCTGATGGCTGAGTAACTAATAACTGATAGTCATGGTTCTGTAGAACTGACTATGTTCTTTAATGAATACTGAGACTGAAACGGTAGCTGTGGGAGTGTTCATCTAACTGACATACACTGACATAAACTGATATGGGGTCCAACCTATAACCCCAGTTAGAAGGGTGTTAGCACCTTGCCATGGGCTACTAACAATGTCGTGTCAACCCTAATCTGGCAGAAAGACTCATGAATATATATATCTATGATTACGTCAACCCCAGTCTGGCAGGAGAATGACTTACCCTCCGCTAGCTATGTAGTTCTGTAACTCAGGGATTGCTACTAAGGGTTAAATCCTAACCAGCAGGACTGAACCCATCCCTAAGTTTTCTCGGTGCTAATCCTTCTCTCAACTGAAAAACACTGATCACTAGACTGTACTAAGCTTGACTGAACTAACCCTGATCATGTTGACTGACTGAACTGGACTGAGTTTTGTTAACTGACTGAGTACTACGGTTCTTGACCTTTACTGGGACTATTCTATAATTACTACAACTAAGTAAACAACTAGATTTTGGGTAATAAATACCCCCAGTACTTGATAGCATAATTTATAAACTCATATCACAACTTTAGCAACACAACAATAAGTTACCATGCATAATTTACTCATATGGATATTTTATCAAACACTTGGGAAGCATGGTTAATGCACATGATAATTCAAGGGTTTTAACATGAGAATTAGATCAATCAACATACATGCTATCTTATGTTCATGAAACTTATAATTAAATCTTGAATTAAAACCCATACATAACACAAACATGAATACAACCCAATTTGTGCATGTAAATCATGAATCTAAAAATTTGTAGTTTTTAAAAAAGGTTCTTGAACTCCAAGGGTGGAACTAAATCATGGATGAACACTTAACATACCTTGATTGTTGAATTCGTGGAAATTATGGTGAATTCTTGGGACCTGGACTTGAACTTGATGAAATTAGGGCTTTGTTCTTGAGAGTATTTGTGAGATAATGAGTGAATTTTTTCCTTTGGAAGGTTTAATTTCGTGTTATGACTGAGTATTATAAGGGGAAAATAACTCAATTACCCCCACAAACCCATAACTTTATACACAAAACTTGCCTAGTGAGCGATAGGTGACGCGTCGCGTAGATGGGGTCGACGTGATCACTGTCACATCGGGTCGATGGTGCCGACGCGATAGCCAATGTGACGCTTCATGATCGCATTGGCTTGCTATTTTGGTCATCCAAGCATGACTCAAACGATGTTCAAAAGTTTTGAAACTCACCTGAGATGACCTATAGATAACCCTGATCATGAATCAATTTAAAAATCGATAATCTAAGGCTGGAAATATCGTTAATGATACCATTGAAATATCAAGGGCAAAAATGAGACTAAGTGCCAACAATTAGCTGAAATTTTCTAAGTCTGGGACCTCTTTTGGCATGCTATAAAGGACTGAAATGGACTAGGACCTTACGGGGTCATACACTCCGATGGATTGGCCTACCTTAATGAAATTGAGCATCAAATTCGGCAAGAGGAAATGTCAGTTTGGCCAAATATTTAAATTGATCTTTACTGAATGTGTGTATTCAGTATGGATTGGAAGAAATAGTAGAGCATTTCAGCAAAAGTACAGAGATATACAACACGTGCTGAAGGAGATAGTCTACATTACTATAGTTCGAGCATAACATGATGCCAAAAACACCCTTATATCCATTACTTTATAAGCTATAGGAGATGTTAGAGCTCTAGTTTTGTGGGTATTTTTTGGACTTCAACATGTTGTGTTAAGCTGCTGATTTTGTAATGCGAATACTGACAGTTAATAAAAAGATGTTAATAACCAAAAAATAAACAAACATGAAACCACAAGCATAAGTAACAGTTCTTTTAATTTTCAGAAAAGAAAAATGAGTTTTTAATTCACTTATTTTTTGAAAAAAAATTAGCAGTTTATGTTAGTTAATTAGTTTGAAATTTTTTTTACAATATGAAATACAAAATTTATGCATACAAAAGTGCTTATAAAGAGTACTATTTTTTGAGTTTCTTAAACAAAAACTTCCATTATTACTCCAAAAGTCACTACTTTTTTGCTAACTACCTCAAGTCGCTAAGTTGAAGCAGTTTTAGCTTCTAAAAACTTAACTAAACAAGCTATAATTAATCCCCCTCACCAGCAAAACATAGCGTGTGGCACTGTTGAAACAAAGAAATTCTACGATTGACTTCAGTTTGCATCATTTAACAAGTTTGGATAATAGTATGAAATATTAGGAAACCAAGATGGAAACTAATTAACGATATGAAAGCAATATATATAATGGAATTGGAAAGTGACTTTAGCTAAGAAGAAAAAAATTAATGTGCCCTTAAGCATTCTGAATATAAAATTTTAAAAGGATAAAGCAAATTGCACGTAGTTTAATAATATTGTCGACTTAGATGTCCATGTCCTGTGTATTTTGTTTCTTGTCCTTCAACCTTTTTTGTTTCTAGTAACATATAATTTAAGGCCTTATTTTTATAGGTAAGATCTGAGTACACTATACCTCCTCATACCTCATTGTGTTTGAAAATGTAAGAAACTAAACTGGTCATCCACAACCTATTTTTATAATTTTTGTTTTTGCTTTTTCTTATTTGGAATTGGATGTATGAGTTAGAAAGTTCTCTGCAAGGAATGTTGCATAAGATGTTTATTCTTATCTGTTGGGTTTGAAGAGACAAAGAAGAGATAATATAAGTTGAATTATCGATAAAATTTAGATGAAGAAAATAGTGCGTCTTATATATGAAAATAGTTTCCGATTGGTGCTGGTGGTCTCCTACTTCTTTGTTCTAAGAACCTTAGAGCTCTAAAATGTTACAGAGAGGACACTTCAACCTGAAATATTGTGCCTAAAGATGGTGTACATAGATGTCGGCAATATTGTTTAAGCAGAAATACCAAATATTAGGTGCAAAAAGATTTAACATCAAGAAGACATGCTTAATTTTGTCAAATGCTTTTGCAATCTATCATTCGTGCAAGATAACGTTCTGTTTTTGATGTAATTGGTCTTTATGGGAATGATGTTGAAGCCATAAAAAATATGGACTAGCATCATTAAGGAAATAGTTGACCTTTAGGATTAGTGAATGACATTATCTATAGTTTAGACTTTGATTATGTAAATAAATACAACCAGTAACTTTTCTCCAGATTTATGATGAAGAATACTACTGATATGTTGTAGCTAGCATAAAACAGAAGTTGTATTCTCTCTATTATTTCTTTATGCTTACATTTATATTGACTTTTATTTTAATTTAGTTTATATGAATACCTTATCATGACATCCTTCATACTTTACCTCCTTGTTGCACAACTGGTGAGCCGATATGGCGGATGCGGGTGCCAATATTGTGTTTAAAAGTCTCAGAGTGGCACCCAGCTGACAGAGTGATACGATAGTTCAATCTTTCACAACACATTCCAAAGTATCCTCTATGGATAATTGACCATTCTAAGCATGATGATCTATCTACAATCGAAGAGGATTTTATTTTATAGCATAACCGTTGTATTGATATGTGGACTCATTGGCAGCCTAGTATTGTGGAGGTACATGATGATGCCAACTAAGATGCTTATATAGAAGGGTATTTGCAACACGGTCAATTATTATTGGGCAAACCTATTCTCAGAGATTCTAGGCATGTGGCAATTGCGCTTTTATATGAGGCGATGCATAGAGGCCTTCAATAGATGCATGAAAAGGCGTTAGCATGGATAGAGAGATGAGAGACTAGTCAATGTAGAGTCTAGCTTGCTATTGATATTAGAAATATTTTTGAGCAGTCAAATCAGGACTTTTAGGGGCTTGCAGTTCCGAATAAACAGTACCAGCAGCCACTCAAAAGGCATGGAAGGGGGGAGGATGTGGATGTGGTGATGCAATCATGAGTAAAGGAGGACGTGGTCGTGGTCGTGGACATGAACGTAGAAAAAGTGTATTCATTCACGAGGGAGTAGGAGATATGCCATTAGTTTCAGCTCCAGAGCAAGAGCCTTAGGCAGCGACAGATTATGACCCTATTGTACATCAGGAGCCAGTTCATTCGTCGCCTTTTCATCCATCACTGTTCACGCTAGGTTGTTCATCCATGCTTGAGTCGCATAATTTCTCCACATATGTTGCACCTTCTTGGGTTGATGAGCCCAACCGCCATTCATATTATGACATGTCTTCACGAGACGTGACTTGTACTCTACGTTTGAGTTTTGGCTCGCCAGAGTTTGAAGATATGACGGTTAGTATTAACCATTAATTTTCTATTTTGTTTTTGATTATGTAATTTTTATTTTTTATAATAAATTATTAATTAATCTGAGGATTTTCTTTGCATGTTGTCATCCATTCCGATTCAGACTCCAAACATGATTTTCAATGTATGCCTCACGTAGTGCATGAGGAGATGAGACCCCAGGTTAATATTTAGTAACAACAAGACTTATCAATTGAGGTATTTTTAATATATACTTTTCATTTAGCTACTTACTATATTGCTCTTTAGATTCATAATTTGGCTTTGTCATCCATTTTTTATCTAACATCGGAGACAACGACAGATGATACATATCTGACAGTCACAAAGCTTTTCGTTGATGTGCATGTGAATAATTAAAAAAATAAAATTTGAATGACTAGTCATATTTATAATATGTTAACGCATAGTTCTTGAAGGAATTTTTTTAGCTTCTTGATTCAGTATCTTCTGTCATCCTGGATGCCTCTCATGCACCACTGGATGTCACGGAGGATATATGGGTAACTATTACAATATATGTACTAATATTCGTAAATTATTTATTATATTTAGCTTGATATTATCTACTTATGTGTAATTATGTTTTGTTGGATCTAAGACGTAAGAACAATCATAATAACAAGCATTGTGTTTATACAGTTGCTGTTGTAACGAGGAGGGAAAATAGAGATGGAGACGATGTTGCGCATGGGAAACTTAGGCCACGGGCGTCGATATGACATAGGAGTTGTGGCACATAGTTATGTTGTCTATTTAAAAATAAAACTAATTATTTATTTTTGAATACTTCTTTATATATACATCTCTTTGTAAATATATTATTCTCAATGCATTAACCTTTTTAACTTTTTTGTCAATCAAAACAATATAAAATTATGTGAAATAAAAATAGGTTAAAACATTAGAATGATAACTACATATATATTGCTCTAATCAGTAGAGAAATGCAATTATATATATTAAAATACAACATCATACATAGACCAAATCAAAAAGTTATATTAGTTGTCTTTTATCTAAGTGAGCCTTAACTTCACCATCAAACATACACCAATGCCAATTTCTCTTTCAACGGCACAAAAGGTAATTGAACATCAACACATTATGTATCAAACTAATGCTCAACATTAGCTTCAAAATCCTTTTACACTTCAGCTCCTTTTGTTGTTTGTTGATCTTCTTCAATAAATTCTAAATCACAATATTTGCCTGACATGAAAATTTCAGATTATACCAATCAAAAAAGTTGTAAGGAGTATGAAATAGGAACTGTAGTTCATGAAAAACAAAATTGTAAAATTACTTAATATGAAAAAAAGATAAGATTAAAACATATAAATAGTACATACACCATAATGCATACAACCGAGGAATCTATGTCCGGAGTTGTCATATGATCGTGAAATTCTAACAGTTGGAGGATACCCACATGTACAAAAAAGCCTCCTTTTATAACCATGAAGCAAGAAATTTCAATTTAAGTAGGCAAGATAGAAGCAATTGAAGGTGATTGAGAAAATTAAAAGAAAATTATTTTGAGAAATTTTAAAAGTAATGGACGAGAAGGGGAATAAATATAAAGAGAAAAGATAGAGAATAAATATAAATATATGACACATTCAGTGAACTTAGAGCTGCATAGCGCATAAAATGTATGCGCTTTGTACTGTGGACTCCTGTTTTAATTGACTGACGTCTTTGATTGACAACACAACTTTATATGATACATTCTGCAACCTACAAGATACATAGTGCATATAATATATGCACTTTCTACCGTGGACTCCTCTTTTAACTGATTGACGTCTTTGATTGACAACAAAACTTTATGTGATACATTTTTCAATCTACAAGCTACATAACACACATAATATATGCGTCTTTTCTTATGGACTCCTCTTTTGATTAGCTGACATCTTTGATTGACAACACAACTTTATATAACACATTCTATAATCTACAAGCTAAATAGTGCACATAATATATGTGCTTTTTATTGTAGACTCCTCTTTTGACTGACTAAAGTCTTCGATTGACAACACAACTTTATATGATACATTCTGCAACTTACAAACTACATAGCATACATAATGCATGCGCTTTCTACCGTGGACTCTTTTTTTGAATGACTGACGTCTTTGATTAACTACACAACTTTATATGATACGTTCTGCAACCTATAAGTTACTTAGTACATATAATGTATGCACTTTCTATTGTGGACTCCTCTTTTGATTGATTGATGTCTTCAATTGACAACATAACTTTATATGACACATTCTGCAACATGTAAGCTACATAGAGCACACAATGTATGCACTTTCTATTGTGAACTCCTCTTTTGATTGACTGACGTCTTTGATTGAGAACACAACTTTATTAGAATAATTTATGTGAACTTCTTACTTTTGTTTTTTTATATTACAAATAACACATTAGAAATATATTAAAAAGTATTACATCATACAACAACAAATCGCAAAGCTCAGATGAAAAGTTGGTTTGATATTAGAAAAATAAAATATGAGGGAATTTTAAAGAATCCTGCAAAAGTATTTGGGTGTTATCCTAAATCTCGAAAAAATAGTATGGAGTAATCGTTCATTAGAAAATAAATATATTTTTATTTATCATGATTTAAAAATTACTGGACACATTATTGTTGGAGAAACATACTCCTCTAAAGCTGAATATTTTATTATTTGAAAAAAAAAAACTTTAGTGGACTAAGATATATTCTAAACAATGTAATTATGATGTGTTATGCCTATGACATGGTTTGACCATTCCACAGGCAGTGTTTGCGACATTTCAAATATGTAAGTTTAGTGATAAGCATAAGTTATCAAACACTTGAATAAGGAAATATTAGAAATAGAAAAATCATTTGAGTTTTTTCATGCATTAGATGATCTTATCTATGAAGGAGCAGATGAAGAGAATCACTAGAAATTACTTGAAGATCAGAGACTACATCGAGATTCTACCTATCCAATATATCTGATTATTAACGAATAAATATACCTTCAAAATTATTTACCCCAAATATTAGATTTTGCAATGTCATATTGTTTTATAAATTAATTAAGAGTAGTTGAGCCAACAAAACAAACTAGTTCAAATTGTTGTTTAGATCACAATGACCAAAATGAAGTCGATGTAGTTCCTAAAATTGATGATGAAGATATATAATTTTTACATTGTACATTATGTTGCACTCTGGTGTTATAAAAATTTAAAATTTCATCTCCCAATAAAACACTTAAACCGTTCATTAACATGCAAATTTGTAATACAATAACATATAAAGCAATTTATAATAAGACAAACAAAGAAAATCATCTCCTAGAAGCACTAGCATCACCGGAGATATTTGCTACTCAATATACATTAGTGTTACACCTTCTCAATGGATAATTGTGTCATACCCCAAATCCCATTGGAGCGGACTGGCACCCGTAGCCGAGGAGGCTCGGGAGAACCCGTTCATAACCTATACTTTCACATTTACATTACTTATGAAAATTAGAAATTTGGGCAGTACTTCGTTGTAAATAGAATAAAACAGTACCTGTATCAGCCCAGCAGACACGCATAAATATATATATGAACAGTAATTGGCCGTCAGAGCCATCACGTCTATCAACCAAACACTCCTATGGCTGTACAATATGTCTACAAAAGCCTCTACATAGATACACAACTGAGTTGGGGTCGGGACAAACTCCCACCCACAAAAGACTTTTATACAAATACCAAAGGTACATATAGAGACGACTTGGGATGCCCCGAAACAACTGGAGCTCACCACTAACAATAGAATGTCCTGGATCTTACTGCGGAGGTGTAAGACCTGAAGTACCTGTTCCTGCAGGCATGAATACAGGTCCCCCGTGAGGGACGTCAGTACGGAAATATGTACTGAGTATGTAAGGCAGTGAGTATTAAAATGAGATACAAAAGATCAACAGAAACCAGATACCAGTGAATAAACAGTATGAGTAGACCACACTTAAAAGAACTGATGGGATACCTGCACATTGCTTTCATATCATTACTTCTCGTAATCCTTATCAATACATAACATATGTCATACAATGGCCAACTGATCAGTGGTACTAATACAATACATCAGGGACCACCCCTGGAATAGCATATATACATAATCTTTATAATACAATGGCCAACTGATCAGTGGTACTAATACAATACATCATATCATCAATTTAAAATACAGACATTCCATTTCTTAATTCAATTAATCTTTGAGATTGGTTACTTTGTGGTCACACTTTATGGAACTTGAAACCATGATACCTCAATAGGAAAAATATCATGAAAATGAAGTAGAGAATCATGGATACCTCATTAAACCATCTCGGAGTCAACAATAGTATAAGGACATTTTTTGACTAGGCGGACATCTTAAAAGTGAAAACAAGTTCAATTGATAGTGTCGAAGATCATATGATGTTATTATGTGTCATGTGTCGTAGGACAATGTTGGAAGATTACTTGAGAGTTCCATGGGTCATTATTCATATCAAAGAATAGATATAGTATGTCTTACATACCTTGATATAACCACTTCAATACAAGTGACTTCCCATACTCTTCGAACACTTATCTACAATAAGTCATTTGTGGCAAACTAGTATTAGCAACCAAACCTTACCATTTAGGTATTAACTTCACCAAATAATGTCTAGGAAGTAATCCTTTAGCTCATCAGTAAGAGTACTACATACATCCTCTTATACTCTTATTACATTCACATATCATGTATTTTCATGACATATCCCTCAACATCACTCTTAGCCTTTATCTCCCTTCTTAATCACCATCCAATACCAACATGATCACTAGGCATACATAACCACTAATATAATGATATATCACCACAATTCATCCTCCATAATCCAACACAGCAACTTCCATAATTTACTATTAACAATTTATACACAACAATTCATAACTATGTTTCTAGTTATCTTCCAACATCAAGACAATACTCATAATCCTTTATCAATACTTATTCATGGATAAGAATAAAGAATAAACAATATTCATACCTTAACAATGAACTCTTGTATTTAGAATCCTCCTTACATAACCATGGGGTGCTTCTCGAAGCTTTCGAGATGGTTAACACAACTACGGAACCAATTTGAATTTTGTACGGTTGAATCACAAAATACTTGAGGTTGAAATTGGCTAGGGTTTTCACCTCTCCTAATGTTTGGATAACATTTGATCCAAATGAGGCTAAGTTCAGGTTTTTAAGACCAATTTTCGTCCAAAGGTAATAGAAAATGACCATTGTGCCCTAAAAATTGAAATAAATCCCGAATCTGTCCCCAGTGGATAGTTTTGACAGGCTGAAGTAAATCGATCATAACTCTTTGCTCCGGTATCGGATTTGGGTGAAACCAATTGAATTGGAAAGATACTTCAAAGGGATTTCTTTTTCATATAAATTATACCACCCAGTTCTTCCTTTACAAGAAGTTATGGTCGTTTAAAGTTGACCCAAAAATCTGCCAGACAATTCTATTTTGTTTTTTATAGGCTGCAGTAAAACTGGTATAGTTCCTTACTCAGACATTGGATTTGGATGAAACCAATTTAATTGGAAAGAAGACTCTCGGAGATTTTCTTCTATATATAGAAGATAACACAACTCTTTTTGTACAAGGAGTTATGATCGTCTAAAGTTGGATTGCCTAGCTTTAGAAATTTTCCTGCAGAATTACTGTTCACAGGCTTCCCGGCCATCGTTTTGAAACTTCGAATGTGCTTGCTTATATGAAATACTCCTCTGTTTTGGGCAAACATTATATCGTTAGAAATATTATTCCAATACCTACACATACAACTATTGATGGGATACTTCCGAACACCATAAACTTAATTTAACCCATACGTAAGTCTTTAGGACTCCATATAATCGCGATAAGTGTATGAAAAAATTTACGGGGTGTTACATTATCCCCCCCTTAAGAACATTCATCCTCGAATGTTAGAATAGTTACTTAATTAATACATGTCCAATCTTACAATTAACTTATTCATCATCATAACATCCTTGCATAAAAATAAACACTTACTTGTTATTGTTGTTCTTCCGTCTCATGAACTTCCTACTCATCGCTGAATAGGTAAGGGTACTTAATATCCATCGCTTCCTCGACTTCCCATGTTATCTCCTCAACTTGTTGATTCCTCCAAAGCACTTTTACCGATGCTATCTCTTTATTCCTTATCTTTTTAATTTGGCGATCAAGAATAGCAATAGGCATTTCTTCAAAAGTGAGATCTTCTGTAATTTGTACATCTTCCGTAGTAGTGATGTGCGATGGATCTCCGATGTACTTGCGAAGCATCGAAACATGAAATACGGGATGAACTGCTGAGAGCTCTTGAGGTAGCTCTAACTCATAAGCAACTTGTCCAAATCTTTGAATGATCTTATACGGACCTATGTATCGTGGACTTAACTTTCCTTTCTTGCCAAACCTCATCACTCCTTTCATTGGTGATACTTTCAAGAATACCCAATCGTCGATAGAAAACTTAAGTCCTCTTCTTCTAACATCCGCATAAGATTTGTGTCGACTTTGAGTTGTTGCAATCCGTTGTTGGATCACTTTAACCTTCTCCATTGCTTGATAAACAAGATCCGGTCCAAATAAGACCGCATCACCTGGTTCAAACCATCCTATTGGCGATCTACACTTTCTTCCATACAATGCTTCATATGGTGCCATTTTGATACTTGAATGATAGCTATTATTGTAGGCAAACTCGATAAGAGGTAGGTGATCATCCCAGTTGCCTTTGAAATCTAATACTCATGCTCGTAGCATATCTTCAAGTGTCTGGATGGTACGTTCCACTTGTCCGTCTGTTTGAGGATGGAAAGTCGTACTTAGATTTACTTGTGTCCCCAAACTCCTTTGAAAAGACTTCCAGAAATTCGCGGTAAATTGGGCTCCTCGATCGGATATAATGGAAATTGGAACTCCATGTAACCGAACGATCTCCTTAATATACAACTTCGCATACTCTTCCGCCGTATAAGTTGTCTTAACTGGTAAGAAGTGCTCAGATTTGGCAAGCCTATCAATGATCACCCATATGGAATCAAACTTCCGATATGTACGAGGCAAACCCGTGATAAAATCCATATTGATCTTGTCCCACTTCCAGAATGGAAGATCTATACATTGCATGTAACCACCGGGTTTCTGGTGTTCTACTTTGACTCTTTGACAATTCGGACATTCAGCTACAAATTCGGCAATATTCTTCTTCATGTCATTCCACCAATATATTGCTTTCAAATCATGATACATCTTAGTCGACCCTGAATGGATGGAATACCTTGAACAGTGTGCTTCTATCATAATTCTCTTTCTTAGATCAACTACATCAGGTACACATAAACGATTCTGACACTGAAGCACTCCTTCTCGCGTAAGCTCAAATGCCTTTGTCGTGCCACTCTGCACATCCTCCTTAAGCTGCAATAAAATTGGATATGCATGCTGCTTCTCTTTCACTTCAGCTATCAATGAAGATTCCGTTGCACTACGTACAATAACCTCTTCATCTGGAATTTTGAGAAGTCTCACTCCCAAATTAGCTAGTTGGTGAAGATCCTTAATCATCCCCTGCTTTTCTATAGATGCCATTTTAGACTTACGACTCAGTGCATCCGCTACCACATTCGCTTTCCCTGGATGATACAAGATATCAACATCATAATCTTTCAACAATTCAAGCCATCTCCGCTGCCTCAAGTTTAGATCTTTCTGACTGAAGATATATTGCAGGCTCTTATGATCGGTGTATATGTCAACATGAACCCCATATAAGTTGTGGCGCCATATCTTCAAAGCAAATACAACTACAGCTAGCTCAAGATCATGTGTGGGATAATTTCTCTCATGTGGTGACAACTGTCTAGATCCATAGGCTATTACTCTACCATGTTGCATTAATACGCATCCTCAGCCAATTCTCGAAGCATCACAGTACACTGCATACCCTTCTGTGCCTTCAGGAAGTACCAATACCGGTGTAGAAGTCAACTTGCTCTTCAGATCCTGGAAACTCTTTTCACAGGCATCATTCCATTGAAACTTGGAGGCTTTATACGTCAACTTAGTCAAGGGTGCAGAAATAGAAGAAAAACCTTCAACAAACCTTCTATAATAACCTGACAACCCGAGTAAAAACTACGAATCTCCATAGGCATCGTGGGTCTTGGCCAACTCTTCACAGCCTCAATCTTCTGAGTGTCAACTTTTATGCCTTCACTGGATACAATATGGCCCAAAAATGCCACTGACTTGAGCCAAAACTCACATGTAGAAAACTTTGCATACAGCTTACGATCACGAAGAATCTGCAACGCCTGCCTTAAGTGATTAACATGGTCCTCTTCTGATCTAGAATAGACCAGAATATCATCTATGAAAACTATCACGAACACATCTAGAAATGGCTTAAACAACCTATTCATCAGATCCATAAAAACTGTCGGTGCATTTGTCAGCCCGAATGACATAACCAGGAATTCATAATGACCATACCATGTTCGGAAAGCTGTATTGGGTATATCTTTATCCTTGACTCTCACTTGATGATAGCCTGATCTCAAGTCAATCTTGGAAAAACACTGGGCACCCTGCAACTGGTCAAATAAATCATCAATTCGGGGAAGAGGGTATTTATTCTTGATAGTCACCTTATTCAATTGCCGATAGTCAATACACATCCTCAGCGAACCATCTTTCTTACGCACAAACAATACTGGTGCTCCCCAAGGGGACATACTAGGCCTGATGAATCCCTTCTCTAGCAAGTCTTTCAGTTGCTCTTTCAATTCTCGCAACTCTGCTGGTGCCATTCTCTAAGGAGGAATTGAGATTGGCTGTGTGTCTGGCAACAAATCAATACCAAACTCCACTTCTCGTTCAGGAGGTAAATCTGGTAGTTCTTCAGGAAATACATCAGGAAATTCATTCACAACCGAAACGGTCTGAAAAGTTGGTGGCTCTGCCTCTGTATCCCTTACTCTAACCAGATGGTCTATGTACCCCTTGGAAATTATTTTTCTTGCCTTAAAGTAAGAAATAAATCTACCTCTCGGTGCGCCAACATTACCCTTCCATTCAAGGACTGCCTCATTTGGGAAATGGAAATATACCTTCTTAGAACGGCAATCTACTGTAGCATAACAAGACGCTAACCAATCCATGCCCATAATAACATCAAAATCTACCATTTCTAACTCAACAAGATCGGCCATCGTATCATAACCACAAATACTCACAACACAATTTCGATAAACATTCCTAGCTATAAGAGATTCCCCCACTGGCGTTGATACTTTAAATGGCTTGGCTAATAATTCGGGTGTTCTTTTGAACCTTCCCGCAACCAAAGGAGTAGCATACGATAATGTAGATCCAGGATCAATTAAGGTATACACATCAAATGCAAAGATGGACAACGTACCTGTAACCACGTCTGGAGAAGCCTCTAAATTCTGCCGATCTGCTAGGGCATACACACGGTTCTGAGCTCCGCTAGCACTAGATGCTCCTCTATCATCTCTACCGTTACCCATAGGTTGTGCACCCCTACTCAAAGGAGGCATCGAAGATGATGCAACAGCTGATCCGGTAGGTCGCATTATACCACCTATGGTCCTGCGTGGGCAATCTCTAGCCATATGCCCCGGCTTACCACACCAAAAGCAATTGTTCGTCCCAAGCCGACATTCTCCAAAGTGAAATTTTCTACAAATGGGGCACGGGTGTCGTGGAGGTCTCAATTGACTCATACTCCCTTGCCCTTGATACCCCACTGTTCGCGAACTCTGATTTTCACTGCTTTGCCCGAACTGATTACCTCTGAACCTTTGAAATTGTGGTGGAGCACTAATTGCAGGATAAGAAGATAACAGGCTAGGAAATCTATGAGAGAACGAAGGCCTAAAACCTCCCGGAGATTCCACAAACTGCCCTATAGCTCTGGGCTGCTTAGAATATCCTTTTTCTGATTTCTGAGTTCTTCTTCTTTGCCTCTGATCTTCCATCTTCTGAGCGAAAGCTTGTATCCTCGCTATATCCATGTCCTTGTTCAAAGCAGCAATGGTACAATCTCTAACCAAGTATGGTTCCAATCTATTCACATAGTGATGAACTCTGTCGTCCATAGTAGCTACCACATTAGAAGCATATCGAGACAAGGAGTTAAATCGAAGACTATACTCCCTTACACTCATATTACCCTGACGAAGATTTAAGAATTGATCTGCACGGTCCTAACGAGTCTCAAATGGAAGATAATGATCAATAAATGCATTTTTGAACTCTCCCCACGTAGTTAGAGGTGCATCAATACCCCTAGATCGTTTCCAATCCTCGTACCACAATATAGCCTCTCCTTTTAGTCTATATTCTGCTAGCTCAACCATCTCTTTACCGGATATGTGCATAACATCTAGAGCCCTTTGGGTTTGATCGACAAAGTCCTGTGGGTCTTCGTTAATATCTGATCCGGTAAAAGTAGGAGGATCCAGTTTCAGAAAATTTTGTGTCCGAAGGCTAGCTGCTCTATCCGTACCACTAGAACCCGTGGTAGGAATAGCTTGCCCTTGAACTTGACCGGCAACTATACGCGTCAGAAGTTGTACTGCATCCCTCAAATCTCGATCAACAGCATTAATAGACGGCCCTTCCGGAGGAGAAGAAGCGCCTGATATATGCTCAGCTTGAGACTCACTTTGTTCAGCTTGTGCCGGTGGTGACTTACTAGTACCTTCTCCGGCCACTACATCTACTCGCTTCCACTTCTTCTTTCTCCTTGTAACCGGCATCGTCACTATAATAAATAAAAAAACAATTGGATTAAGAGATTGATTATGACTATATCTCTAATATGGGATCTATTGCACGATCTAAGAAATGGAGAGTGGAAACAATCCCTAAATGTCCAATAGCCTCCTGTTTATAGATGTGGTGCACAACACACCTATAAACGAGATTCTACGTAGACAGGGCTTTGTAGACTCACTAGGATGAACTGCTCTGATACCACTTCTGTCATACCCTAAATCCCATTGGAGCGGACTGGCACCCGTAGCCGAGGAGGCCCGGGAGAACCCGTTCATAACCTATACTATCACATTTACATTACTTATGAAAATTAGAAATTTGGGCAGCACTTCGTTGTAAATAGAAGAAAACAGTACCTGTATCAGCCCAGCAGACACGCATAAATATATATATGAACAGTAATTGGCCGTCAGAGCCATCACGTCTATCAACCAAACACTCATATGGTTGTACAATATGTCTACAAAAGCCTCTACATAGATACACAATGAGTTGGGGTCGGGACAAACTCCCGGCCACAAAAGAGTTTTATACAAATACCAAAGGTACATATAGAGACGACTTGGGATGCCCCGAAACAACTGGAGCTCACCACTAACAATAGAATGTCCAGGCTCTTACTGCGGAGGTGTATGACCTGAAGTACCTGTTCCTGCAGGCATGAATACAGGTCCCCCGTGAGGGACGTCAGTACGGAAATATGTACTGAGTATGTAAGGCAGTGAGTATCAAGATAAGATACAAAAGATCAACAGAACCCAGATACCAGTGAATAAATAGTATGATTAGACCACACTTAAAAGAACTAATGGGATACCTGCACATTACTTTCATATCATTACTTCCTGTAATCCTTATCAATACATAACATATGTCATACAATGGCCAACTGATCAGTGGTACTAATACAATACATCAGGGACCACCCCTGGAATAGCATATACACATAATCTTTATAATACAATGGCCAACTGATCAGTGGTACTAATACAATACATCATATCATCAATTTAAAATATAGACATTCTATTTCTTAATTCAATTAATCTTTGAGATTGGTTACTTTGTGGTCACACTTTATGGAACTTGAAACCATGATACCTCAATAGGAAAAACATGTAAATAGGTAATCAATATCATGAAAATGAAGTAGAGAATCATGGATACCTCATTAAACCATTTCGGAGTCAACAATAGTATAAGGACATTTTTTGACTAGCCGGACATCTTAAAAGTGAAAACAAGTTCAATTGGTAGTGTCGAAGATCATATGATGTTATTATGTGTCATGTGTCGTAGGACAATGTTGGAAGCTTACTTGAGAGTGCCATGGGTCATTATTCATGCCAAAGAATAGATAGAGTATGTCTTACATACCTTGATATAACCACTTCAATACAAGTGACTTCCCGTACTCTTCGAACACTTATCTACAATAAGTCATTTGTGGCAAACTAGTATTAGCAACCAAACCTTACCATTTAGGTATTAACTTCACCAAATAATGTCTAGGAAGTAATCCTTTAGCTCATCAATAATAGTACTATATACATCCTCTTATACTCTTATTACATTCACATATCATGTATTTTCA
The DNA here is from genome assembly GCA_030864225.1 of Capsicum baccatum var. pendulum. Lineage (NCBI taxonomy): Eukaryota > Viridiplantae > Streptophyta > Magnoliopsida > Solanales > Solanaceae > Capsicum > Capsicum baccatum. The sequence continues at coordinate 111,436,070 of CM061551.1, forward strand.
TGACATATCCCTCAACATCACTCTTAGCCTTTATCTCCCTTCTTAATCACCATCCAATACCAACATGATCACTAGGCATACATAACCACTAATATAATGATATATCACCACAATTCATCCTCCATAATCCAACACAGCAACTTCCATAATTTACTACTAACAATTTATACACAACAATTCATAACTATGTTTCTAGTTATCTTCCAACATCAAGACAATACTCATAATCCTTTATCAATACTTATTCATGGCTAAGAATCAAGAATAAACAATATTCATACCTTAACAATGAACTCTTGTATTTAGAATCCTCCTTACATAACCATGGGGTGCTTCTCGAAGCTTTCGAGATGGTGAACACAACTACGGAACCAATTTGAATTTTGTACGGTTGAATCACAAAATACTTGAGGTTGAAATTGGCTAGGGTTTTCACCTCTCCTAATATTTGGATAACATCTGATACAAATGAGGCTAAGTTCAGGTTTTTAAGACCAATTTTCGTCCAAAGGTAATAGAAAATGACCATTGTGCCCTAAAAATTGAAATAAATCCCGAATCTATCCCCAGTGGACAGTTTTGACAGGCTGAAGTAAATCGATCATAACTCTTTGCTCCGGTATCGGATTTGGGTGAAACCAATTGAATTGGAAAGATACTTCAAAGGGATTTCTTTTTCATATAAAGTATACCACCCAGTTCTTCCTTTACAAGAAGTTATGGTCGTTTAAAGTTGACCCAAAAATCTGCCAGACAATTCTGTTTTGTTTTTGATAGGCTGCAGTAAAACTAGTATAGTTCCTTACTCAGACATTGGATTTGGATGAAAGCAATTTCATCGGAAATAAGACTCTCGGAGATTTTCGTCTATATATAGCAGATCACACAGTTCTTTTTGTACAAGGAGTTATGATCGTCTAAAGTTGGATTGCCTAGCTGCAGAAATTTTGCTGCAGAATTACTGTTCACAGGCTTCCCGGCCACCATTTTGAAACTTCGAATATGCTCGCTTATATGAAATACTCCTCTGTTTTGGGAAAACTTTATATCGTTAGAAATATTATTCCAATAGCTACACATACAACTATTGACGGGATACTTCCGAACCCCATAAACTTAATTTAACCCATACGCAAGTCTTTAGGACTCCATATAATCGCGATAAGTGTACGAAAAAATTTACGGGGTGTTACAAATTGCACTTATCATGTCCTGGTTGTTTGCAGGTAGAGCATTTTTGGGAGAAACTACATTGTGAAACATCCATTTTATTAGGAATGTGTATGTTTGACACAATCCTTTCTTTGTGCAAATATTTTTATATCCAATCATGAAAAACAAACTTTTTCGCCAATAGTCCTCGCCACGAAGTGGAAACAAATTCGAACTCCCTAATGGCATGAGAACATGGAAAGTGGTTTTATTGTCATTTACCACACATACATGTTCTTTGCGTCTCATTAACAATTTGCTTATTATCATTCTTTTCATGGCGGGAGTGAATGTCCTAGCTTTAAATATGTTATCTATCATAAGATAATTTTTGCTATTGTACATCAATGCCTTTTTTTTTTGTATTCCTCAAAATTTTTGAATGAATTTGACATTCATTTTTGTTTATCAATCAATAGTTGTTTTTTATACTCCGATCTCTGAACAAAATGATTTAGAATCATGCTGTAAGATATTTTGATCATTGCAATCGATGGTTGGCCTCTAGCGGACTTTAACATTCCATTGAATGACTCGGTGCCATTCATTGTGAACATGCCCAATCTCCTCCCATCATCCCTGTACATGCTATTTTTCTAAGTTGATCTTCATCAACCACTAGTATGTTGGCAAGTGTGTCTCCTTGATCAACTCTATTTGTAACAAGAAATTTTTCTCCTAGGTAGTAGTTGCAACAGTCCATAGTAGGTTGTTCAGTCAGACACTTTTAAATGCTCTATGAAAATTAGCTTTCAAGTACCTTAAGCAATAACAATGATAGGGAAAAGAAGCTTACCTGTTACGCTCTATAGACATTTTAAGTATGTCATGGTGCCAGTCAGATATTTTTTTTTACGTATTACCTTGACGACCACACACAACATGCTAATGCAAATCACTCCAAAACTTGGTCCATGTATCAAGGCTCCCATTCGCTGCTATTGCAAAAGCCAATGAAAAAATGAAGCCATTGTCATTTGTACCTACCACAATCAACAACTTTATATCATACTTACAATATCATGCATTCCATCTATCTATATCACTAGCCAACAATAATGAAAACCATTGATGCATGGCTTAAACATTCAAAACACATAGTACTAAATTGAGTTCATCTAATAGATGACCCCTCTAATATAATATGTGACTCATCTATAGGAAGAAACCAAAATAGTTCTTGCTACTGTTGATTTAGTTTTTTCAAGAGCTGATCCATCTGTTGTAACAAATGTCAAGACCTATTTGATAATTTTCAACAGATTAGTCAACGGTTACAATATGTTACTCATCTATTGCTATAGATGCCTATATCTATTTGATAATTTCATACCTCTTGAAGACCTATTTTAATCTCTTCCAACAGATCACACATCTATTGCGATAGGTCAGTCATCTATTAGAATAAATCAAACAACTAGCCAGACCTATTTTGATTTCTTCCAAGAGGTTAGTCATTTGTTGTAATAAATAATCTATTTGTTGGAAGAAATCAACTAACTAGCAAGAAATGTTTTGATTTTTTCCAACAGATTAGTCATCTATTACAACAGATGTCTATATCGGTTTGAGAATTTCCAATAGATGAGTCATTGGTTGCAACAGGATAGTCATCACTTGAAACATATATCTATATCTGTTGGACTAATTTTTTCACAATCCAAATCAAGGGCTGGCGTGACGGGTATCTCAAGTCCACCAAGGACCGGAGACCACGCCCTTCACCTATTCAACCAGAACATAATATAATATAACAACAGATTTCCAAATGTAAGACAAGATAGATAAGTATGACTCAAGGAAGTCTAAGAATTCAACAACCAATGACAAGTCCATAGTAATCTACAAAGCCTCTATACATAACCAAAATCAATCTAAGTCAGGATATGCCTCGACGATAGCCAAAACTAGATCAAAGAAAAGTATATCACATAAGAAAAATCAAATCATGAAATGAGGTTTTCCAAAATATGGAAGCTCATCACTTTCAGCTAACTCATAAACTTATCCAACGATCACTTGTCATTGTGCAAGAAAAGTAGAAGTATGACTAATTCCTACATCGCATGGGGATAAAACATCTGAAGACAGTTAGCAGTTGAAGCACTAGCATGTAACTCAAGGATAAAGGATAAAATAATGCCATGATCGATAATACAGAAATCATTAAAAACTAATACACAACATCATATGCAATACATACATATATATATATATATATCATATGGCGGGAAAGGGAATAAGGCTTAGCATGAACCTTTAAAATCTTAGCCTGGATGTGTAGCATAACCATCATAATTAAGGTAACCTCTCCCATAGCTGAAAGGGACCCAGTGTATATAGACGCATGAACCATAGGATAATCATATGTTATATGTCTGTTGGGGGGCTCGAACATCCCAAAATAAATCAAAGGTGACTTAAGCACCAATTTATATAACATGGGGGACTCAAACCTCCCAATCATATAATAATACTAAGAGGGAATCGAACCTCCCAGTCATTTAGGCCCTTGTGCCGGTTAGCATGGTTTTTGGAGTTGGTCTCTTGGGATTTTCACTTTCACAGTCCGACTACAAAATCAGTTTTTAAGCCCAATTAAAGTATTTAACAGACTTTTTGAATTTATTGAACCGATTATGTATTTAAGCATCCCGTTGGTATCGTCATACCAATGCCACTTGCAAGTTCATTATCATGCCACAATCTGTTAACCATCATTCGGGTAAATTCATGACCCCTTAGGTTTTATGCCAATGCATTAGTTTAAGTGAGCAAGTCAAACCATATGACAAAATCATATTCGTTATCAATTTCACAATTTGAGTTGAGGAAACACAATTTTCAAAATCATATATCAAGGCAAAATCATCAAATTGGAGATAACCATGACCCCTTAGTTTATTTACCATTCCCATGCACCCCAATGAGTATATAAATCAACAATGTAAAGCATAATAGTTCAATAGTAATCATGAAAAAATAGACTTGATAAAAAAAATTCAACATATTTTTTATTTCTAATTCCTTTTATCCTCAAAGTGAAATTCTTTGGTATTACAATTGTAATTTTACAAAAATCAAATTTCAAAGATTTGGGTCTACAATTTAAAAAAAAAGAAAGAAAAAGTTGAAGAAGAAAGAATGATTGGGGGAGGGGGAGTGTTTGCAGATTGTAGGAAGGGATTTGGGTGGGTAGGGCTGAACAAGAGAGAAAATGGGGTGAGGGGTGACGGGTTTTGTGTGGCTCCAACGTGGCAACGATGTGTCGCTGATTTGGGGCGAGTGCATTACACTCTCTATTGTGCGAGTGGAATTACATTTTTACGGTGGTATATAATTCATGCAAAAATGATTTAGGGAGATAAATAATTATCGATAAAGTCAAAATGTTAAAAGTAAATTTTAACGACAAGTTCAAAAGAATATTTATGCTGTTTTCCCTTCAAAATACTTTGTTGAATAAAAAACAACGTAAGAATGAGAAAAGTGACATTAATTTATGCTTTAAGTTGATTTTTTTTTAAAAAAAAAAAACCATATAATTGGGGGAGCATCCTGTATATTTATTACAATGGAAAAATAAGAATTACTCCTATATTTCACTTTGTTTAACATACTTTTTTTTTTTAGTATTTTTAAAAAAGAATGTTTTTTCTCTTTTAGCAATTCTGTAATTTCAACTTTACATATCAAAAAATTAAATAATATTTTAATACATTTGATATATCTTTAATTTAAAATTATAAAAAAAAATTATCTTTTAAATCTTATGTCAAGGTCGATGAATTTGAAATGGGGGAGTACTAATTTGTAACTTTGTGCTATCCTAAATAAAAAATTGTGTTTCAATAATTATGATGTTTCTTGACTATAAGGAAGAATCAATTGAAGTATTCAACTGTTGAAGGGAGAGAGAAGCAGACTGTAGTAGCTTTTTTTTGAATCTAGTACTATCACAACTACAATGATTGTAACATAAAGCATAAAGTAAAATTTTCCACGTCACGCCATAATTTTCAAAGGACATAAGCCAATTAATTTGTCTGAAGAAGTTGCCTCCCAACTTCGTCTGCCTATCACATTATAACATGAATATTCTCCAATATTCCACCAAGGATATCTAGTAATATCACCGAAGGAAACTTTTGTGCACAGTTTTATAAAGGTTTATGAGTGGTTCGGTGGTTATACCAAGCCAAATTACCATCATAGATAAATAATAGATTAAAGTGATCATATATATCATTGAGATCACGATTCGTAACAGAAATATATACGAATGACAGATGACATCTGATTGTAAGTTTTTTTTTCACTGAAATCCTCAAACTTAGTGTGATATATGAAACAATCATAATCGTTGCTGTAACTCGAGAAATACACGAGAAGAAAAGGTCACGGTATATTTTACATTTCATCCTTCTTTAAGTTAAAAACTCTCATTGCTGAGTGGTCCCTAGATGAGCTCTAAGAACTCAAGAAAGCCAATACAGCAGTATGTAACTGGCAAAAACTAAAAACATGACGACAATATAACATGTGAATTTCTGAAATGATTCAAAAATAATAGATTCAATTTTGATCTGAAAGACTAATTAGAGAAACAAGGAGATGTCATGCTCATAAAACCAAGCAAAATGTGTCTTCTCTAAAAATTAAACCCCCAAAAAAAAAAAAAAAAAAAACTATTAATGTACTGTTCAATATCAGAATTTCTTAAAGATGATAACCAAATTGCAGCTCTAAATGCCAACCTTTGGACTGCTATCTTTAACCTATCAATGTGTTTGATGTAATTTAAGGACGGTACTGTTCAATATCCGAATTTCTTAAAGCTTGGAACACATGACAATTTGTTAGTCCAATTACTAGTGAGTATTTTCAATTACACGATGATCAGTAGAAAAAGCAACTCCTAGATGAAGTTTCTGGCCTATTTGACAGAAAAGTGTGTTGCCTATTTGATAGTTATCGTGCATAAAAATATCTACTGGGTCAAGTGTGTACCAATCGGCATTTTTCCTACAAGCTTTTTATGCACGACAAGATTAAAACAAGACTAAGCTGTATTTGTTTTTTTTTTCTTTTTTTTTTTTTTAAGATTTAGACGTCTGAATTTGAATGCACGTCTAAATGATTAACATGTTGTCTCTAGATCTGAAAACTAAATGATTAAAACTGTTTATTTTTCAACATTTGAATGTATAGAAAAAATGTATTTGTATATATAATAAAATAAAAAATACAATTCAAATAAAAAACTAATTATATATTAGAAAAGTATGTAATTTAATACAACAAAATTATTATTTGATTGAAAAAAAAAATATTTATATTTGTTAGTGATAGTGGAGATGGTTTATAATGGTGGTTGCGGTAACAATGATTGATGTTAGTGATTAGTAGTGTTAGTGGTGATAGTTGTGATGGTTGATATTGTAGTGACTGTTATGATGGTAGCGATTGACAGTGGTCGTGATAGTTGTGATGTGACATTGCTTGATATTAGTAGTTGGAGGTGTTGATTATGATGACTGAAAAATGAATGAATGATGGTTGACGATGTGTGGTTCTAGTTGGAGATATTATTAGTTGTGATGGCGGAGATGGTTGTTAGTAGAGATAAATTATAGCGATGATAGTGATTGAAGTGATGGTAGAAGTGGCGTTGCTAGTGACAATGGTGGTGGCCGTCGAAGAAAATGTGGAGGTTGTGATGTATTATTGGTAGTTAGTGGTGGTGCTAGTTGTGATAGATGAGTTAGTTGATAGTAGGGATTGTCCGATAGAGGTTGATGATGATGTTGTTGTTGACGGCGGTGGTGACATTAAATTTAATTAGAATAATAGAAGTAGTAGGTGTAATAGCGGTTAACAATAGTGGTTGGTAGCGGTATTTGTTGTAGATGGTGGTTGTGATGGTGGAGGTGGTGGGTGGCGGTTGACAATGATGGCGGTGATAGAGGTGGTGACTAATGATTATGAATAGAGCGGCGGTGAATATTATTCAATATCAGAATACCTCTTCAGACCTATTAAGACTTAATTCTAGATCTGAATGATTAAGACCTATTTAGACCTATTAAGAACTAAAATCTTAATAAAAAAACAAATGCACTTAATGGTCTGTTTGAACGATTCAAATTCAAACCTCCATTAAGTGCAAACAAATAAGCCCTAAATTCAAGGAACCTCTAAAAATATTGCTCAATCAATAACTATGACGACCCAACTTTAAGGATAACCATCTCAAATGAAGAATTAAACCAGTCATTACTACCTAATTAATTGAACCGATTGACTCATAGTACTTCAGTCTGCACAATTTAAAACTACAAAAGGTAGTTGGTATGGCTGTAAAGCCACACATAAGTTAGCTTATCTAGATTTATAATCAAGTTAAAACATGCATATCATCCAGATCATATATCTGGAAGGAAAAATAAACTGTTCAGACCATAAAACTTGCATCGCTTTTGTGGGAACATTGGCCTCTCCAAAATCCCAAAAGCTTCAAGTGGTTCATGACTTCACAGTATAATCTAGTCCACATCCACTTGAGTTTCGCCATCTGCAAAAGCATATTGTCGAACATAATTTCTCACAAGAAAAAAGAGATGATTTAAATCTCAAGGCAGGGGGCTAACCAAAAAAACAGAACTTACCCTCAAGATACACTGCTAGCTTTGCCTGAATATCAGCTTCAGTATTGAGTTCCTGACATGTCAAATAAGAGAGGGATGTAACATAGGTAGAATTTTAAGTTGAAATAAAAATTGGATAAAGAGAATATATAAACACACTGCAACTCTCACGCTGAGCAATGCAATAAGCAAAAGTTAAATGACGTGCTTGGGAAGCATGCATTCGCATCCAGAAACAGATAAATAGAAGAACCATCTTTAGACGGTGGAAGAGTAAGAGTACTGCATAAATTGAACGCCAGACCCATTGCCTGTCCCTCTTTTGTTTCAGGAGTTATTTTCGACAGATTATACCACTCATTTAAGTAGAGATATCATACATCGTATATATTCGAGTACTTAGCAGTTAACACATTATATTATCACTAAACAAACTCTTTTCAAGCAAGAAGATCATGATTAGAAAATGTGATAAGAGTTGTCCATACTCTTTCTACGTGGCTGATTAGGAAAGACCTAAAGTGATCTTTAAGCTCTTGGACAGTGTTGGACAATTCCATCATTCTTTGGTTTTTAGTTTCCCAGATTCCCCGAGTCTGCTCCATGAAAAATTAGAAAATAATGTAGTAAGTGACTGTAAATCATGACCAACACGAGTAGAACAAATTAATAAATAAAAAGTAATGTAATATAAACTGACCGGGAAATAAATACAATCCCAGTAGAAAGATCAGACGGCATGACTTTAGTCTAAGTTAGAAAGCAAATGGGCTAGAGAACATCCCAAAAAACAAGGCTCGGAATAACCCATTATTTCACTTAAACGAGACCTCATACATTAAATTAAAATTCGTACGCTCTGATAATTCAGTTAACAGTCCAAGATCTTAACCCATAATTTTAATTAACTTCTTATCCGCAATACTCTTCAAATCCTATATACAATTTTTTCACTGAATCTCTAACCTGTTACAGTAATCTCTTATATTGCAATATCATAATAAATAGCATCCAGGTGCACAAAGTATTCTATGTTCACGCAGGATATGGAAAAAGGTCATATCCCAAAAGGGTGCCATGGAGGCAGTCTACTCTGATGCAAGCATCAGCGATTGATTCCACGGCTCGAAACTGTGACCTATATATTTAATTAAACGTTCATAAGAAACCAACTTCATACTTGATAATTTACCTTGAGATTTCTCAAATGAGATTTCCCATTGCATTTGACAAGTTATAATACTTTCACATAATTCTAAAACCAGTAACATTTTAATTTAATAGCCTTGCTTTAAAACAGTTAAACATATTCACTTTTTTAGAAAGTATGACATTGCATAAACAATCCTCAGTCCGCTGTTAAGTTGAATTTTTAGACAAAGCCTATCACAAATGGGCTTGCTAGATTATATATCTATACACGAATAGATAGATTGACCAATGAATATCCACATGCGAACAGATAATTGGGGTATCCCACTATGGTCATGCTCTATTTGAAGGAATAAAACAAAAAAAGTCTTCCTGACAGATGGCTATAAAAGAAAGAGAATATATGATTTAACATTTACCTTTATCCAAAAAAAAAAAGAAAAAAGAGAGAATATATGACCTGCATGCAGACAAGTTTTGAGTCTCCTTGAACTTGTATGTGATTAAAACCTTTCTCGAGAGCATACTCCAGCCCTAAAATTAGACCTCTGTATTCAGCAACATTATTAGTTGCAATGCCCAAACCTTCACGCAACCGGAAAACCTAGAAAAAGAGAATTAGAAGTCAAAAAACTGTTATTTGTGGTCAAAAAGCTGTCTTCGAACCAAAAAGGAAGCATACCACACTTCCATCTGCAGCTCGCAGAACAGCACCTGCACCAGCTAGTCCAGGATTTCCCTTTGAAGCACCATCAAAATTCAAGAATGCATGACGCTGCATGTGGGGGAAATTATCAGTTAAATAGGAATTCCAAGAAGCTTATCAAATGACAAAAAGATACTAATACGTAAAAGAATATGTTCATATGATCACAAAGCACCTATTCTCCTCACTGCCACTGAATTTTTTCACTTATCCATCAGAAATTGATGCCCAAATTCAAAGACAAAGACCATGCGAGAAAAATTAGATAATTGTAGTACTTGCAATTGAGGCAGTGCCAAAATCAATAACTGTGAAACGACACTCATAGAAAGAGTGGGCAGGAATTAGTCAGTGGGTGATATGTGTTTTCATTGTTAGCTTCAAAGAAAAGTTTGTTCTATTTCAAGCCAACACCAGCATTGTACAAGAATATAAGGAAGACATGACAGAGAGTAACTAAGCAATCTCAAAGCTAAACTTTCATCCACTCACTTAGCATATTGGACAAACCTTAAATGTACATTAAGAAGAAATTATACATTGAACCGGATAAGATTTTGCTACAGAAATAATTGGCTACAAAAAGAACTTACGCAATAAGTAGATACTGGGGGATCTGGAAGGAAATTGTCTAATTGGTTGTTAGCACTCCATCCTTGATTGTGATGGGGTGGAGATTGGTTGCCTTGTTGGTACATAGGGGCTCTTGATGCGGAGTATGCTCTTGAAGAACCGGCCCCCATATTCCCTTGGTTGTTAGCACTCCATCCTTGATTGTATTGTTGATTGTTCCATCCTTGATTGTGATAGGGAGGAGATTGGTTCCCTTGTTGGTACGTAGGGGCTCTTGATGCATTGTATGCATGTGAAGAGCTGGCCCTCTTATTCCCTTGGTTGTTAGCACTCCATCCTTGATTGGTTTGTTGGTTGTTCCATCCTTGAATGTGATAGGGTGGAGATTGGTTCCCTTGTTGGTACATAGGGGCTCTTGATGAACTGTATGCTTGTGAAGAACCGACCCTCCTATTCCCTTGGTTGTCAGCACTCCATCCTTGATCGCATTGTTGGTTGTTCCACCCTTCATTTGAGTACCGTTGGATTGGTCTCCTTTGATTATGATTATGAAACTGACCTCCTTGGTAATTGGTTCTTTGTTGGTTTGGCCCTGCTTGATAGTGGCTAACATAATTTGCATCCTCCTCCTGGACATGATTATATTGCTCCTGTAGTTGACCACCTTGTCCTACATAATAAGAACTTGGCTTAGTTAAAAGAGTCATTTGGGTGGAAAATTGGGCTATGGTCTCATCTAGGTCATCGTCCTCTTGGGAGGTTGTGGAATTTGAGGGCCCATAGCTATGGTTCACATTCAACGGCACACCATCCCATTCCGTTCTTACATTACGTGTCATTGTACTTGCCTGCAGAACAAATAGAAACAATTGAAGCCGACCCAAATTGGTATTTCAATGCAATGCATATTAACCATCACCAGATAAATGGGAGAAAACAATCATAAATAAGAATGAGCACGCGAACAGCAACATCAGAGCACATTTTTGAGCTATATAATGATAATAGACTATAATCTATGCTGCCAACTCAAACTACTCAAGTGGCATATGACAATCAACATTACATAATGTGAACTGGCAAAGGTGTTTAAATAACAGGCCAAATATTACTATCTAACCCGAAAAGGACAGAAGATAAGTACGCCAAAAAGATAATCTAGAGAATTAATGGAATCAATAGAATACATTGCATGTTTAGTTTATAGTTAGTGGCATGTATGGCCAACAAAATGGATAATTTAGCATAGACAGATCAAAAGTATTTAGAACCACTCATTACTATTCTCCCTCTGTCCCAATTTATTGTGAAGTAATCGGGTAATTTTTTACTTTTATCTTTTGATGACAAGAGGGGCGCTATCCTTTGGGTGCCCACAAGGTTAACTCTCTCCTTGTAATAGCTCACAAGGTACTTTTTTTACTTTTATTTTTTGAGGAAAGGGAACCCGTAGCCGCTAGCCTATCGGATGCACACAAGGTTAATCCGCTTCTTGTAATAGCTCACAAACCACACAAGGTACATTTTTCACTTTTATTTTTTGATGACAAGGAACCCTCAGCCCCTACCCTTGGGTGCGCACAAGGTTAACCTGCTCCTTGTAATAACTTGCAAACCATACATAGGAGAGTTAAACCACACTATGCAAGCCTCGTGCGCTGAGCTCGACCCAGAAGGCCGACCCCCTGTTGTAGCAGGCAAAGGGTTTCAAACTCTCAATCCAAACCATTGAGCCACTCCGAAGGGTGAAGTGTTCGGGTATAGATTCTTCAAATATTTTAATATAAAATTTACATATTTGAAATCTACATGAAAAGTAGTACAGTCACATAACTAACAATTCAAAATATTTTTAAAAAATTTGAGAAAACTATAATCAAAAAAAGAAAAAATCGTTAGACTCCTCAAATAGTAACACATCCACATAAATTGAAACAGAGTCAGCATAAACTACAAAGTACAAACTAAGCTAAAATATGTAACTCTTTTCAAATATTCCAACTTTTATATAAATTAACTAAGGTGAAGATCGTGGGTGCAACATTACCCTTATACTAATTATCAATCCTCGTAATGATAAATTCTTGCAAACTGAAATAAACCCTAGGGAATGGAGAATTCTGTGTTGTGAGCTTTTGGCTCTCCTTGTTAAGTACAGAATCCGGAGCTGTTCCCTTGGGCTTCTTGGCAGGAAACTTTATGGGCTCTCTAGTTCGTGGGGCCCAAAGTGTCCGATCTTATATTTTTGTTCTCGCTTGATAATTTTCTTAAAAAAGGATGTAACTTGAAAATTTTTGCTTAGAAGAATTTATGAAGCCTATCAAACGTAGGTTCTAATTTTTGTATTTAAGATAGAACTTGTGTATCAATTGGATAAGTTTCTATATTGGAATATACTAAACTTCTATCTCATAGTCAATATAGGCAACAAATCTTATGTCTCGGTTGTCCATCAAGCATAAGTTCTAGCTTTTTAAGTCCAAAACGTGTGGGCAATTGAGCAAAGCTTATATTTTGCTGAAACATCTTTAACTTCTGGTTTATAGACAAAATTAATTTATGTCTAATATTTATGCTCACTAAACAAAATAAAATAAAACTTTATATAGCAAATTTTCTGAAGCAAACATATTTTTTCCGCCGAAAAACCAATACCCCCTCGTGCATGCCATTTGTTAACTTAACCACGTAACCCGGTTGGAAGAGTCATCTCTTGAAAAGAGCTTCTTCCCTTCTGCATGTAGATTATATGGAAGAATAGGAATAACAACCTTTTTAATCAAACATCGAACAAACCTTCAATCGAGCAAGCCTACGCAGAGGCAATTGAACTGTTTCTATTGAAAAACAGGTCACAGAATGTTTTACCTTTCATCCGTCTTTAAATTAATTTTTTCTATCCTATTGCTGAGTCGTCTCTAAATGAGAGATAAAGAGTGGCGTGCTTATAAAACCAAGCAAAATATGTTTATTGTAAAAAAGAAAAAACATTAAGCCAATTTGATGATGCATGCGAACTATCTTAATGTGGGATTAAGTGCTACCACTTGCACTTTTATTTACAGCTAAATCCAAGAAAACAAAAGAAATTGCAGCTATAAATGCAAATCTTAAGAGTGCTACCTTTTGCCCATCAATGTATTGACCTTGATTTAATTTGACGGTACTACTCAACATCAGAGTTTCTTAAAGCTAGGAAGTAGGAACTGTTAGGAAAATAAGCATACGCAAAACTGTTGGAAAATAAGCATACGCAGAGGAAGCATGTGAAAATCATACTGTTTACATGAATTATAGACAATTAATATAAGTAATAATTCACACAAAGAATACTTAAAATTAACCAGGAAAACCTATTGGAGGATTACCTCTTAAAATTGGAATCTGAAGTCTCTTATTACTTGGTTGGATAAATACTTAATTGAAAATTGAATTCTAGGCTAGAAAATCCCTATTTATAGGAATACCATCCTAGTACAAGGAGGAAAGAGTATTTCTATTTAAACAAGAAAAAGGCGGTGACTAATCCTTTTGTAATTGAAAATAGGATTTTGAGTTCTAGTTTAATATGGACACTAAGGATTAATTATTTATACTGTTAAATAGGATTCTGAATTAATTACTGAGGCTCTCTATTATGAAAATAATTCAAAATACTAATTTAAATTATTCTTATCATAATAAATTATAAATTATTCCACTAAAAGTTCGTAATTGCACTTCTCTATTTTTATTTTGAAATTTTCCGTTAGCACATATGTAATTCCCCATGTTAAGATTACAGATACTAATCAATAAATTAAATTACTGGCGAATTCAATATATTGATTAATTTTCTTTAGCGCAATGCTTAACTTATTTCATATGTCGAATTCATAAATTCACCGATCGAATTTACACATAAAAACGTATAAGCTTTTCATAAAAGCATATCAGCAATCTCTATACTGAGACATGGATTCCATCAACTAACTTATTATTTCACCAATATATAGTATTATCATCCAATCTACCAGGAATATTAACCCATCTCAGAATCTCACCCTTTTAATAAATCAAAGTGTTAAATAATATATATAGATCAAAATAATTTTATCATGATTGAGAATATAAGTACATTTAATAGTTTAGAGAATAAGTTTTTATCAGTCTGTCTAAAACAACTATCTCTACTCGGTCATGTTCAATACATATAAAATGCGCTAGCATGAAAAGTTAGAACTATACTATTCTCATAATTAAGATAAATTACATTTAATCTCGTGCTACAATCACTCTTACGGTTTGTCTAAATTTTCATCTACGATTGTAAACTATAGCTTTAACTTATAAGTACCAATGATTTAATCTTCGGTATATAAGCTAAAATCTATATACCAAATCATCTGCTACATAAGTTGAGGACACATATATGACAATGATCTATTTAATGTAACAATTTATTAAAAATTGAATAAATAAATAATCGTTCAATAAATAATATTACATCAAAATCGCATATTTTATAGTATATCCTAACAGGAACATGTGACAATTACTTAATTTATTAATTACTATGTGGAGTAAATTCTATTACACATAACGCGGATTAGTAAAAGAAGCATTCCTAGAAAAAACTTTGTTAGAACCAGAAATCCCAGATAGTGCGAAATTAGATAAAGCAGTCGATTAAGTATAATAATAAAGATGATATAGCCACAAATTTAATGTGGTTTGGTCAATTTGACCTACGTCCACAATCAAAAGAAGGAGCAATTTAACTAAATACCAATAGAACAAAAGAGAATACAAAATTAGAGTAATTCAATACTCTAATATCCCAAATACCCTGATGAAAAGTAGGAGTCCACCAAACACAATGGGACTAAGTCGCAAAACTAACAAATACAATAAAGAGATATAAAAGAAAGACAATGCAGAAAGTTAAAGTGCATACAATGTTTACGTGAAAACCTGCTTACTCAAGAGGAAAAACCATGACTTTTCTCATAAATTTTTTCAACTCCCCACTAATCTTTATGGTTCAGGAGTAGATTTACAATATGATAGCAAAACACAGGAGACTCAAGACACAAGAAGACTAAGTGAGCACTCGATCAGGTCCCTTGTTGAAGTATGACAAGTATTTATATGAGATGGCTTTTGCTTTTTGAGAGAGAACTTGATTTGCAAAAGTTAGGTTTTGTTGTGCGTTAATGATCCTTTTATAAGATAGAACAAAATCTAAAACTTCTCCTATTGGTCGAGGTTGGCTGCATCTACTATAGTGCCACCAACTTTCTGTAAAATGTATAACCTCTAACAGCACTCAATTGTTATCATCTGAGAACAACTTCGTATGGAATCAGGTTCCATAGATACTGATTATAGCATTAGATCAGATCCTTTATGAAATAGTTTGTAGATCATCGAAACTCCAAGAGTACAATATCTCCCCCTTTTTTATGATGACAAATAATTCCCCCTGTCACCAGGACCAGGTTCCTACAGAGGCTCAAGAATTTCCACTGCAACCATTATACTACTGATTCCTCCTTTCACAAAGACCTGATCCCTGTGAATCCTTCTTTTCAACTAACTAAATTTTGCACAAGCAAAAACATCTTTTTCCTTTTGTGTGAAGATCCGAACCAAGGCCTAGCTATGACGGGTATCTTAAGTCCTATGTGGACCAGAGATCACCTCCTATACCCAACCAATCTAAACACAACAAACCCCAAAATAGAATAAATTTGAACATATAATAAGAAAGCGTGCAATAACTTAAGAAAATTTCAATGCATGTTCATGACCGGCCAAATAAATGACCAACACCGCCCTATAACCACAGTAGTCCAAACAAAACCCTCTAACAAGAACTAAAACTAAACATCAATAAAGTGTTGGGACATGCCCTCAACTATAGCAAAAATAAGTCTGAACAATCTATGACATAAGGGAACAAAACATGAAATGTAGACTTTCGATGTATGAAAGCTCACCACTTCAATGTCAACTCACAAACTGATCCCGAATCATAATCACTGAATAAAAAGAGTAGAAGTATGGCCAGTTTCTACATCGTATGGGGATACAACGTGTGAAGACGGTTAGCAGGGTGAACGCTAACATGTAACTCGGGGATAAGGATCACATAATGACATGATCAATAGTTTAAAATAATTCAAAGCCAATGCACATAATCAAATGAATATACTTATATATATATATATATATATATTACATGTCGGGATAGGGAACAAGGTTTAACATGCACTTTAAACTTTAGCTTAGATTGTGTAGCTCAACCATTATATCATAGTCCCCACGGGCTATGTGGGCCCCAACTCTGACCCCCTGATCGGTCCCTAGTACGTGTAGCTGCACGAACCAGAGAATAATCTCATATATATACACATGGAGGACTCGAACCTCCCAATATATACTAATATTATGAGGTACTCAAACCTCCCTGATCATGAAATAATAATGAGGGGGATTCGAACCTCCCTGGTCACTTTGACCCCTATGTCAGCAAATACGATTTCTAGTATCAGTCACTCGGACTTCCATTTTCACGACTCAGCTACACAACCCTTATTAGAACCCAATTAAAACAAGTATCACATATTATTACTCATTGAACCATATTCCACATTAAGACATACATTGTTGGTATCGTCATACCAACTGCATTTGCAAGGTAATAACATAATGCCAAAACAATTTCCATTAACTTGAGGAGAAAAACTCCCTTTGTTCATTAATACAAGGTGGGAGAACACCAACTTTCTTTGTTCATTAAATCAGACTATTGTATTTCAAATACTGGTTTATATCATGCAATAGTTCTAGACTAGTTTAATTTTACAAATTTCCATATTTCTCATAATTAAAAACAAATTTCACATCATGGGGTTGGAGTCATAACCATTTCAAAAGTAGTTTGAAAAATTCACAATTCCCTAGTTCATTTACCATCCCCAAGCACCCACAAGTTCAAAACCATAATTAAAACATGAATAATCATATGTAAACTATAGGAAAACATTGTTCAACATTAAGCATTCAGAACCCCTAAGCATTGTTTCAAAACCATCGCAAGCATCTCATGAAAAATACTTTAAAAAATGCCTTTAACAAATTAACAATGAGGGAAGAGTAACATGCCTTAAACACTAAGAAATTTGGGAAGAAATCTACCCTTGAGCCCTTAGATGACCACCTTGATGAAACCCTAGCTTGACTTGCTAGAGGGAATTTAGAGAGCCTTTTGGAGTGTTTGAGAAGTTAATTAGATTATTTGTGGGAGATAATAACACCCTAAAGAGGTTCTAAGAGGTGGGTTTTAATTTGGGTAAGAGGGGAAATGCCCAGGATGCCCTTAACTTAAAAGTTGAAAAAGTGTCGCCTTTGACTACGGGTCAACCTTTGACTCGTAGCCACTCCTTATGACTCGTCACCACGGGGCATAATCAAGGAAGTACCACTAAGGCACCCTATGTTGTTGAACTTACAACTCAACCACAAAAATGGTAATGGGACCCTACGCCTCATAGGGTCTAGTCGTAGTCAACATAGAATCCAAATTGGGGTATAGGCTGGACACCATACAATTATACCTAACGACTCGTAACATATCCTTATGGATCTTAGTGAGCCACTCGTACTCAGAGTAGAATCTTGCCACAAACTTACATGATTTGGTTACGATTTATCCCAATGACTCGTCATGAGTCTTTACGACCAGTACCCTCAAGTTGTACCCAGGATAGTAACTTCAACACCACTTTCTACACACCTTATGACTAGGGTCACATAACCTGTCAAGATATCCTATGACTCGTAGGGAGAGTTGTAGTCAAGACAAGGAGCTCAAAACTCAGAAAAATATCAAAGGCCAAAACCCAGGGCGTTACATACTCCCCCTTAGGATCATTAATCCTCAAATGACAGGACGAAGCATTTGCTAGCACGAAAAGACCCTAAACATCACTTCTCTTACTTTTAAGATAGAAAACAAAGATACTAAGGAATTTACAATCTTTCTTTAATAAAGACAAAAAACCAAAATGGTAAGGAATTACACATACCTTAAGCACGATTGTCCGAATCGAGAAACAAGAACGGGTATGGCTTCTTTCCACTTGGGTGGTAGTGAAGACTCATGTCATAATTCTTAAGCAGCTTAAGCCACCTTCTTTGCCTGAGATTTAGCTCTTTATGAGTGAACACATATTACAGGCTCTTATGATCAGAATAAATATCGACATAAACCCCATACAAATAATGTTGCTAGAACTTCAATGCAAACACCACAGCTAACAACTCTAATTCACTAGTTGGATAATTCTTCTTATGAACTTGTGATTATCTAAAAGCATAAACAGCCACCTTATAATGATGCATTAACACACAACTAAGTCCTAACTGAGACGCATCACAATAGACCACAAACCATCTATACCCTTGGGCAGGGTCAAGACCAGAGCTGAAGTCAACTTATCCTTCAACTTTTTGAAACTGCTTTCACAAGCATCCAACCACAAGAACTTTTTCTTCCTCTGAGTCAACTTGGTCAAAGGGGAAACAATAGAAGAGAAGCTCTCCACAAACCTCTTATAATAATTGGATAAACCCAAGAAACTGCGAATATCAGTTGGAATCATGGGTCTAGGCCACTTCTTAACCACCATAATCTTTTGTGGATCCAACATGATCCCCTCACTAGAAATAACATAACCTAGATAAGCCACAACATTCAACCATAACTAATACTTAGAGAACTTAGCATACACACGTTGATCCTTTTGGGTCTGCAACACAAGGCGGAGGTGATCAACATGATCTACCTCACTATTTGAATAAACTAGAATATTATCGATAAATACAATCATGAACAAATCCAAGAACTAATGGAAAACCTGATTCATAATATCCATAAATACGGTCGGGGCTTTGGTCAAATTAGAAGACATCACCAGAAACTCAAAATGTTCGTACTGGGTTCGGAAAGTAGCCTTAGGATATCCGTATCCCTAATTTTCAACTGATGGTACCCGGAACAAAGATCAATCTTGGAGAAGAATTTAGCACCCTAAAGTTGATCAAAGAGATCATTAATTCTCAAAATTGGATACTTATTATTTATCGTTACTTTATTCAATTAACGGTAATCAATACACATTCGAAGGGAACCATCCTTCTTATGCACGAACAAAATAGGTGCACCATACGGGGATGCACTAGGACAGATAAAACCCTTGTCGAAAAGATCCTTTAACTTCTCCTTAAGCTCCTTCAACTCAGCTGAAGCCATTCTATACGGAGGGATAGAGAGAGGACGAGTGTTTGGAATAAGATCAATCCTAAAATCAATCTTCTTATCAGGAGGATTACTAGAAAGATCATTAGCGAATACCTCAAAAAATTTGCAAACCACCGAGACAGTTTACAAAGAAGGACCTTCGGATCTAGAATCCTTAATATGTAATAAGTGGTAAAGGCACCCTTTAGAAACCAATTTCCAAGCTGTAAGATATGATATGAACTTTCTTCTAGGCACTAGGGTACTACTTTCCCATTCAATAATCAATTCATTAAGAAAATTAAAGATGACCTTACGAGCCCAACAATCTAAAGAAGCATTGCAGGAATGCAACCAATCCATCCCTAATATGACATAGAAATCCACCATTTCTAACTCTATCAAATCTACCAGAGTTTCTCTAGCACTAACAGACACCACAAAAATCCTACAGACTCTTCTAGCAACCACAGAGTCTCCTACCTAGGTAAAAATGTAAAAGGTGTTCGAAATACACTCAAGACCGAAACCAAAATGCACAACCTAGATCAAGTTAATAATATACATCATAAGAAAACAGTTTCAACACAACAGTAACGACATCAGGGGATGCCTCAGACTCCTGATGGGTAGCGAGAGCATTAAGACAATTTTGACCAATGCCAGAGCCAAAAATATAAGTAGCACCCGTTGGTGCAAGAGCTAATGTAGCAGCAACAAGAGTCTTGTTTGCCCCAAAAGCAACCATAGAAGGACAATCTCTCTGCATGTGACCAAATTAACCATATTTAAAAAACTTTTTCCTCCTTTCTTCATAAAACCCATGGTGCATCTGACCACAAAATCTACAATGAGGATATAGTGGAGTTGACTGAGCCCCACTAGACTAGGATTAAGCACTCTGTTCCTTAAAACCATCACCACTATGCAAACGAAGATTGCTTGACTACTTTGGGTGGGGAGAACTAGCCGTAGAAGAGGAACCACAATTGCCCCACTTATTCTTAGACTATTTTTCTCTTTCTCTACCACTTTGCTGCTACCTTCTACCTTGATCTGAGTAGCAAAACTTCTTACTCTGCCTCTCTCCAAATTTAGCCTACTTTTTCTTCTCTTTTTTGACTTGCTGCATATAAACCACAAGCCGAGAGATATCCATATCCTTGTTTAACATGACAACCTTACTTTCCAGAATCAAGTCTCAGGATAATCCAGAAGCAAACTTCCTTATTGTATCCCTCATGCCAGACACCAACTCTAAAGCATACCAAGATAACTGATGAAACTTCAAGTCATCCTCCTTGACTGATATCTTACCTTGCTTTAGGTTAACAAACTCTTTCGCCTTCGCCTCCCTTAACTCCTAAGGAAAGAAATGACCCAAAAAAACACTAGATAAATCATCCCATAAAGAAGAATCTGCATCATTACCCCTAGACTAGTCCCATTCCTCGTACCATTGATACGACACATCTTTCAATTGGTAAGCGGTGAACTCCACACCGTCCACAGCAGTAGCATGCATCACACGAAAGATCTTTTTGATCTCATCAATGAAATATTGAGGATCTTTCTCAACTTTAGAACTAGTAAAAAAAGGAGGACTCTATCTCATGAATTGGCCAACTCTAGTGGACACAGAGGATGGAGCAACAGAAGCAACCTGCTGTTGCACTCAAGTTCACACGCAAGTATACGTGGTCTCCCCAAGTAATACAGTGGACTTAAATACAGCCAAATATCAATCCCTCAGAGATTTGTGTTGATAACTATCAAATTTTAGTTCACTTATGAGATTAATCAAGTGCAAATGTAACAAAAAATATTTGAGAGTTATAAACTAAAAGTAAAGTAAACAATTGGGTAAATTAAAAGCCTTGGACAATCAATGGGAAGAAACCCATGGTTAAGACTCTAAGAACAATCATACTATGCTATTAAACTTTATTGTTTATGTTACTTATCTTGGTTTTTGATTCACGAGGCTGATATTATTACTATGGTCTTCCTAGCTTCTAGCCACCTATCTAACTTAGACCCACAACTACATCATTGAGCGGGAATGTGAGAACTAACTTAAATGCATTCATATTTCATCTCGTAAGTGAACCAAATAGGTCACTTAGGTATATTCCTATCCTAAGTGCAAATGATAACTTCATTCTGTAGAAGTTTACAATCTTATTCTATTTACCGCACGTTCTATTATCATGTTCCTTCTTTCGGGCTCACAAGATGACAATAGATGTATTCTAAGGATTGCGAATTCTTAAAATATTAATAAAAAGGATAAATAAACAACAAAATTTGATATATAAGTAAAAACAAAATGAATTCATAACAAGAGTAATCATGTTCTTGATTGATTACCAAAATACCCTTCATCTTATTAACTTTTTTAAATTATTTTTTAGAGAAATTAAAATATATAAATAAACATAATTTATATATTTTACAACCATTTTGAACGGTAAACTGTTCAAAATTTATTTATTTATGAATATGTTATACGTTAATTAAACATAATTTATGTGTGTGTGAGAATATATTACGTTATATATTATGTTGTATATAATTAAACATAATTAACATAATTAAACATAATATATTATAATTAAATTTATTAACATAATATATATATAATTAAACATAATTAACGTATATATATATATTCATAATATATTCATAATATTATGCGTTATATAATTAACATAATTAAACATAATATATTATAATTAAATATATTAACATAACATATATATATATATATATATATATATATATATATATATATTCATAATATATTCATAATATTATGCGTTATATAATTAACATAATTAAATATAATATATTATAATTAAATATATTAACATAACATATATATATATATATATATATATATATATATATATATATAATTAAACATAATTAACGTATATATATTCATAATATATTCAGAATATTATATGTTATATGTTACGTAATTACGTTAGATATTACGTAATATATTATATTCATAATTAATGAATATATTATATGTTAATTAAGAATAATTTATGAATATATAACTTATATATATTTATGAATATATTATACGTTATTCATAATATATATTTATGTTCATAATATATTATACTATTCATTATATATATATATTATACGTTCAAAATATAATTGTTATATAGTTTACCAGTTTACGTTAATTATTATTATTATATATATAATTTATTTATGAATATATTATACGTTAATTAAACATAATTTATTATTTATGAATATATACATATATATGTGTGTGTGTGAGAGAGAGAGAGAGAGAGAAATGAAAATAATAGAGTTTGAGGGTATTTTTATTCTTTCATACATTTATCCCAAAGATAAATTATGGTGGGATTGTTATCCCACCAATTGAGTGGATAACTTACCCAGGGACTATTTATTAGTCCCGAAAAAAATTATCCTGAATATTGCCAACCAAACATGCAATAGAAAATTTTATCCCGGGATAAAATAATTGCTTCAACACCTCAAACCAAACGACCCCTAAAGGAATAAAAACACTATTTGAAGTGTTATAAAAACTCTCTCAAAGTTTCAAGGTTGTCCAAGGTCTCTAGCCTCATATTTAAGTGTCTTGTTTATAGGAGGTCAAATCAGCTGAAATTGGACAAGTGTCCGCGTCGTGGCATCTATCGCGGTACCTAGGGTGTGCTACATGCCCTAATCTCAGATGAACACTATTTTGGGTCCCTTAGGAAGCTAAAAAGGTGTGGAACACACCCCATATCTGTGGCTAAGCTCCGCGATGCGCTAGTTAACCCCAAGAGGTTTGTTTTATATCAAATCTTGTCCCGTGCTTTTGTCCATCCATTCCAAGCCTTGTGGTGTTGTTTCCACTTGATTTTCATCTTGTGTATAATAAATATATCATAATCATCATAAATTTACCAATCATAATATAGCATCAAAAAACATGAATTAGAGTTAAAAACAACACAACATCCAAGACGGTGAACTAGAAACTTAAGCTAAGAACTAGTTTTGCCCTTTTGATCATTAACTTAGTTTTGGCTCTTGGATTGTTTCAATTGAACCTTTAACACTATAAAAAAGTTGTTCCACACATAATTTCCAATTATACCATTCGGAACTCATTACGTACACTAGAATCCATCGAGATCAACTAGAATAACACATAGCTCAAGCTAGTAACACTAGTTTTCTCGTCTAAACTCTAAGTGATCAATTTGAATCCAAACTTTTTTGAAATATACCTTAAACATTGTAATCAAGTACTTTAATACTTATATGCTTATTGATATCATTACCAACACATTAAGCATACAACAAGTCCTCAAAAAAAGATAAATAAGACCGGATAATAACACTGAGGTGCATAAATCCACCTCAGATCATCCACTCATTCTGAGAGGCCACCAATTGGGTAAGTAAGTGAATCCACTAGAAAAACATAGAATTAGACACATCAGCTCGAGGTGCCTAAGGAGGAACAGGGGGAACTCGTGGAGCTCCATCAAGAAAGCAGCAACCCTAGACAGGATCTGAACTCCTGGAGTAGGACGAGCTCCGTCCACATTATCCTTAATCGGGATAAAAGAGTTTCCACATTTATCAGATCTTCTTGAAGGCATGATTTGAAATGCAAACAAATGGGGAATATAAAGATCCAAGACCTTAGACTCTACAACTTTAAAATAGAACAACCAAAAAGGGAAATATTCCTAAATGCCTCGTAGTTTCTCTCTTATAATTGTGGCATGCTACACACCCATAAATGAGACTCTTCTTGACACAACTTTTTTGGACACCTAATGACACTAAACTTAGGCTCTGATACCATATTTTTCATGACCCGAACCAGGGCCTTGCTATAATGGGTATCTTAAGTCCCACGTGGACCGGAGATCACCCTACACCTAACCAACCCAAACACAACACACCCCAAAATCGAATGAATTCTGAACATATAATAAGATAGCGCACAATATCTTAAGAAAATTTTAATGTATGTCCATGGCCAACCACCCACGACCGACTAAACGATTGATCGACACCGCTCTATAACCACAATAGTCCAAACAAAATCTTATAAGAAGAACCAATATTGAATATCAATAAAGTGTTAGGAAATGACCCCAACTATAACCAAAATAAGTATGAACAGTCTGTAAAATAAGGGAACAAAACATAAAATGTAGACTTTGGATGGACGGAAGCTCACGGCTTTAATGTCAACCCACGAGCTGATCCTGAATCCTAATCACTGTGTAGGAGAAGTAGAAGTATAGCCAATTTCTATATTGCATAGGGATACACCATTCGAAGACAGTTAACGGGGTGAACAGTAGCATGTAACTCGAGGATAAGGACAACATAATGACATGATCAATAGTTTACAATCATTCAAAGCCAATGCACACAATCAAATGCATATACATATATACTTCACATGCTGGGATAGGGAATAAGGTTTAACATGTACTTAAAACTTTAGCCTTGATTGTGTAGCTTAACCGTCATATAATAGTACCCACGGGCTATATGGGCCCCAACTTTTACCCCCTGGTCGAGTCTAGTGCGTGTAACTGTACAAACTGGAGAATAATCTCATATATATGCACATGGGGGACTCAAACCTCCCAACATATACTAAGGTGACTTAAGCACCCGATCATGTAATGATTTACGAGGGACTCGAACCTCCCTAATCATGAAATAATAATGAGGGGAACTTGAATCTCCCTAGTAACTTTGACCCACGTGTCGGCAGACATAATTTCCAGTATCAGTCACTCGGACTTTAACTTTCAAGACTCAACTACACAATCCTTATTAGAGCCCAATTTAAACAAGTAACATACATTCCCATTCATTGAACCATATTCCACATTAAGGCATACATTGTTGGTATCATCATACCAACTACACTTGCAGGGTAATAACATCATGCCAAAATAATTTCTATTAACTTGTGAAGAACAACTCCCGTTGTTCATTAATACAATATGGGGGAACACCGACTCCCTTTGTTAATTAAATCATACCATTATATTTCAAATACCTCTTTATATCATAGTTCAAGACTAGTTCAATTTCACAAATTCCTACATTTCTCATAATTAAAAAACAATTTCACATCATGGAGTTGGGGTCATAACTACTTCAAAACTCACAAGTTTGGAAAATTTACAATTCCCTAGTTCAATCACTATATCCAAGCTCCCACAAGTTTAAAACCATAATTAAATCACGAATAATCATATGTAAATAAAGGGAAAACAATATTCAACAATAAGCATTCAGAACCCCAAACCTTTGTTTCAAAACCATCACAAGTATATCATGAACAATACTTTAAAACACATGCCTTTAACAAATTGACAATGAGGGAAGAGTAACATGCTTTAAACACCAAGAAATTTAGGGAGAAATCGACCCTTGAGCCCTTAGATGACCAATTTGATAAAACCCTAGTTTGACTTGCTTGAGGGAATTTAGAGAGACTTTTGAATTGTTTGAGAAGTTACTTAGACTGTTTCTAAGAGATAATGACATCCTAAAGATGTTTTAAGACATTGGTTTAATTTGGGTAAGAGAGGAAATATCTAGGATCCCTTAACTTAAAAGCTGAAAAAGTGCCGCCTTTGACTACGGGTCAATCCTTGACTCGTATCCACTCCTTATGACTCGTCACCGTAAGTCATAATCAAGGTTGTACCACCAAGGCACCCTCCATTGTTGACCTTACTACTCATCCACGGAAATCGTAATGGGATCCTACGACTCATAGGGTCTAGTCGTAGTCAACATAGAACCCAAATTTGGGTATACACTGGACACCCTACGATTACGCCTAACGACTCATAACATATCCTTACAGATCTTAGTGAGACACTTGTACTTAGATTAAAATCTATCCACAAACTTACATGATTTAGTTACAACTTGTCCCAATGACTCATCATGAATCTTTATGACCAGTACCCTCAAGTCGTACCCAGGATAGTAACTTCAACACCACTTTTTGGACACCTTACAAATTGTGTCACATGACCCTTCAAGACACACTATGACTCGTAGGGAGAGTCGTAGTCAACGAAGGGACCTTAAACCTCAGAAAAATTTCAAGGGCCAAAAACTTGGGGCATTATATTTTGGCATCTTTACAAATAAAAAAATAAGCTAAATTAAGAAGTAAAGCAAGTTAATTCATAGTCATTGAGGCTACACTGACACAAATAAATAGGCTAATAAGAATATAATAGACAGTAGACATAATTCATAGCCATTGAGGCTATACTGACGCGAATGAATAGGCTAATATGAAAAGAATAGACAGTAGACACAAAAAGATCACTTAATTAAAATGGAAAAATAGTACCATACACATAACATATATTAATCACATTTGAGTCACCATTATGTTCCTAAGAGATACAAAGGATATGAAAAAAGAAGTGCAACAAATGAGAACAGTCAATGGGGCTTAGGAGGATGGATATTTGGGGGGTAAGGGACTTGAGAAATATGTCAATTCGAGCACTTTCATCAACGTTAGCATTAAGGAGCTGATTATTAAGGTCCTTGATGTCATCAGTGAGACTCTTAACCTCTGCAGTGAGTGTGACAACCTACCACTTCAACCCTTCATTTTCAATCTTCGGACCATCTGAGGTTCCAGGTCCCTTAAAAGACAGTTATTCCATCTTTGCCTTAAGATGTGAGATCTCAGCATCCCTGGTAGCCATAATCACCCGCATCTCCTCTAGCTCTCTAGTCAAATGCTCTTGAACCTTAATTAACTAAAAGACTTGGGACCTGGTCCCTAGTTTACCTTTCACACATCCATTCTCAATAAGGAGTTAAAGGTGAACATATGCTTTACTGTACCAACAAATCCTTCTCACATTCTATCTTGAAGTGTTTGGACATCTTGTTGAGGAAGTATCCATAGGGCATCCCATTTTTCCTATATTAAATATGTATAACTTTATGTATATGCTCAGTCATTAGTGCAAGGAAATTAATCAATTTAAACTTACTGAGGGCTTTCATTAGAAATAGGTCTAGTGCAAAAGACACTGTGTGTTTATCCGATTGAGGCAATAGGACCTTGTTCACAAACACAAAGATGAACAATTCCCCCTTCAAGAAACTCTTCCTTACTCCATCTTTGGTGTTTTCATCAATATTTGATGTTGTTTATACAAACTCAAGTTAGGGTTGTTGATTTCTCACAACCCCGATCCCATTAATAGGAATATGTAAAATTTCTCAAAGAATTACTTCATCTAGAAAGAGCTCTATTCCTTTACGCCATCTCTCTCAAACTCATCCCTTCCTCAACAAACTTGATAATGTAGAAGAAATCCTTGTCTTTCTTTTCATGAACAATAGAGTCTGGAGTTTCAAATAAATGAATCTAATCTTTATACTGGACAAATTCTAATAACTTGCACATCCAAGGTTAAAGGTATTAAATACCCTTCCAATTTTTGGGACATGTGTATTTGATTCCTCCACTCCCTCGTGGGGACTCTATGAGGTTTCTACATTTTTTTCATTTGGATGAGGTACCTAGTCATTCAGTTGACTGACCAACTCCCTCAAATAAAAATGAGTTAGCTTCGGGAATAGGTCCCTTAGTTACCTTCTTCCTTTTTTGTTTGGTTGAAACATGTTTCTTTCTTCGTGCACCATTCGTTTTAGGGGCCACAAATTTTGTGGGCTTCAAACTTCCAGCTTCTTTTTGCTTCTTACTTATGGAATTAAAAATGTCATTATCAATGTCCTCCCCCTTGTTGTCATTCTCCACCTCAAGAACCTCCTTGGTGGGAGAAACAACCTTTTATTTTGTCATGACCCAAACCACAGCGGCCTAGACATAATGGGCATCCCAAGTCCAACAAGGATCGGGAATCGTCCCCTTTACCCAACCTAACCACCTCATACAGCCTTAGATGGGCTGAATTTCAAGCATATAACATGATTGTGCAAATACTCTCATAAAAACTCTGGGATAGGGTCATGACCGTGACCGACCCAACCGAGTACACCTGCACCAAACCAACCATCCAACCATTCCAAATCAAACTAAACCAAAGAGGATATCAAAACATATTATGATAATCAATCCCAAAATATAATATGCTAGTACAGTGAAAAATTATGTTCGATGATGCCAGCTTCTCAGTTTATTCTAATGCCAAAGCCGACACCAATACCGATACCACCCACACCAACCCCCAGAAGTACCACAAAGCCTCTAACCAAAATAGTAAAAATATCTGATTGGGACATTCCCCCAACCATGGACAAAACCAATATCTAAAATAAAGTCAAAATGTCTAACAATATCCATAACATAAAAGGATGCCTTTCAAAAGGATAGAAGCTCACCACTTCAGTCCAAATGTTGTCCCTAAGTCAATCCTTATGTAAGAGGAGTCGAATGGCCAGTTCCTGCATAGTATGGGTATACAGTCGCCAGTAGACGGGTTAGCAAATGACAGCTAGTATGAAACTCAGGGTAAGGATAAAATAATGCTAGATATAAACAACAGCGGTGCACCCCACAGAGAAACACTAAGATGAATAAAACCCTTGTCTAGAAGATCTTTAAGTTGCTTCTTAAGTTCCCTCAACTCAGCCGAAGCCATCGTATATGGTGGAATAGATATTGGACGAGTGTTCGAAATCAAATCAATACGAAGCTCTATTTGCCTATCCAAAGGAACGCTAGGAAGATCATCCGGGAAGACCTCTGGAAACTCATTAACCACAGGAACTGACTCTAAAGAAAGGCCTTCGGAGTTAGAATCTTTAACCCTGACTAAGTCATAAAGACACTTTTAGAGATTAACCTTCTAGCTCTAATATAAGAAATAAACCTTTCCCTTGAAGCTAAAAAACAACCCTCTCATTCTATTTCTGGCTCACTGGGAACCTAAAGATGACTTTATGAGTTTGACAGTCTAGACATGCATAACAAGAATGGAACCAGTCCATACCCAAAATTACATTAAAATCCATTATTCCCAACTTAAATTGATCTACCAAGGTCTACCTATCACCAAAATATACCATACACCCCCTATAGACCCGTTCAACAATGATCGAGTCTCCTACAGAGGTAGAAACCAAAAAAGGATCCAAAATAATTTTTAGATCAAAACCAAAAGACACAGCCACATACGAAGTCACATAAGAACGAGTGGACCTGAATCAAGCAAACAATATATGTTACAAGAGAAAAGTTATAAATAACTAGTAACAACATCAAGTGATGCCTCAGATTCTGTCGAGATGCCAAAGCATACAACCTATTCCGAACAACACTTGATTCATGAGCAGTAATAGAAGGAGAGCCACACCACCAGGTACAGGAGCAGAAGATGAAGCCACAGGAATCTTATTCACCTCAGTAGAGACTTTACTAATCGGAAAATCCTTGAGTCGATGGCCTGTCTGACCACACTTAAAGCACTTATCCCTTCCTTTGTAGCAATAAATTTGATAAGTAAAATCGTAGAATCGACAAGGAGGACACGAAGAAACTGACTGACCTCCGCTCGCCTGAGATTGGGAAACCTATGCCCGAGAATTATCACCACCCTAATGATGTCTATCTCTCAACTATTGTGGGTAAGGAGCACTGGAAGTAGAGAAGGAACCAAAACTCCCCTACTTATTTTTTTGCCACTTGCCACCATCTTTATCTCCTTGAGACTGTGCACCTCCCTGGTCAGAAAACCTACTCTATTTTTCCTGCATATCCTTAAACTTCTGCTTTCTCTTCTTATCTTCAACCTGCTACATATGAATAGTTAACCTCGAGATATCCATATTTTTAGTTAGCAAGGTAGTCTTTCTCTCTAGAATCAAATCTCTATTCTTCTTGGAAGAGAACATCCTTATTCTTGACCTCATATCGGCCACCAAATCAGGAGCATATATCGACAACTGATGGAACTTCAAGGCATATTCCCTTACAGATATCCTTCCTTGCCTGAGGTTTACAAATTTCTCCATCTTTGCTTTCCTTAACTCTTGAGAAAAGAAACGATCCATCAAGGTATTCAAAAAATCCTCCCATAATCCTTCCTCTTCCATATCACCCTTATCTTTGTCCCACTCCTTATACCATTGATAAGTAACATCCTTGAGCTAATAATCTATAAAGTTAAGTCCGTTTGCATCAGCAGCCTGTATTACCTGAAATATTTCTCCATTTTAACTAAGAAGACCTGTGGATCTTCATCCACCTTTACTCCCATAAACATAGGAGGACCCATCTTTATAAATTGACCAACTCTTGTGGCTTTAGTAGACAAAGCACCAGCTATATTCCGCTTAGCTTGACCAACAACCATTTGGGATGTAACATAAATAGACTGACAAAACTCCATATTCGTCATGTTTCCCTGAGGGACCTGAGGAGTAGTAGGAAGGATAGGAGGAACTCTAGCATAATCAGGAATAGAAGCCTGAGATCGAAGATATACTCTAGTAGTAAGACGTACACCTTCAGAATTACCCATAGATGGGACGGACGAATTACCTTGTGTTCTAGAACTAGGAGGCATGATCTGAACGACAGACAACCAAAGATTAAAGAGGATTCCAGGACTAAGAATTCAAGCTTGAAGATAGAATACTAAGAAAGTGAAACATTCCTAAATGTCTTGCAGCCTCTCTCTTATGAGTGTGATGCACTACACACCCCTAAAAGAGACTCTACTGGACACGGCTTTGTGGACTCTCAATTGAAAATAAACCTAAAGCTATATTACGAACTTGTCACGACCCAAACCAGGGCCTAAACATAATGGGCATCCAAAGTCCAACCAGGACTGGGAACCGCCCCTTTTACCCAACGTAACCACCTCCTGAAACCTTAGATGAGCTGAATTTTGAGCAAATAATAAGATTATGCAAATGCTCTCATGAAAACTCTAGATAGGGCCACGACCGTGACCGACCCAAATGAGTCCACCCGCACCAAATGAACCATCCAACCTTATTAAACCAAACCAAACCAAACCAAAGAGGATATCAAAACATAATGTGATAATCAATCCCAAATTATAATATGATGGAAAAATGAAAAATTGTGTTCGATGATACCAGTCTCCCAGCTTATTCTAATGCCAAGGCTGACACCAATACTGATCCCGACCATACTAACCCCCAGAAGTACCACAAAGCCTCTAACCAAAAGAGTAAAAATATTCGGTTAGAACATGCCCCCAACCATGGCCAAAACCAATATCCAAAATAAAGTCAAAACGTCTACCAATATCCATAACATGAAATGATGCCTTCCAAAAGGATGGAAGCTCACCACTTCAGTCCAAATGTTGTCTCCAAATCAATCACTATGTAGAAAAAGTCGAACTGTCAATTCCTACATAGTATGGGTATACAACCGCTAGTAGACAGGTTAGTGAATGACCGCTAGCATGAAATTCAGGGTAAGGATAAAATAATGTCAGTTATAAAACTAAGTAAAACCAAACATAATGCATACAACCATACATATACATATATAAATCCTGGGAAAGGAAACTGGGTTTAGCACGTCTTTAAAACCTTTACCTGGGCTATGTAGCTTGGCCATCCTAATCACCCACGGGCGATATGGGTTCAACTCCCCTTGCTGAAAGGGTCCCAGTGCGTGAAGCCATATGACTAGGAAATATCCCATGTGATGACTAGTGCATCCCCTAATATAAATTGTGACATAAGTACATGGTCATCAAGACCTCCACCTTCCATGGCCTATCTACATACCCTGTTATTAATGCCCAATTAAAACCGTTTCCAAGTAATCAAACCAATCCATTTACCATTTTATTAATCAAGTCTAATACTAGTGGTGTCGTCATACCACCCTATTACTTACAAGCAATATTCACAAACAAACCATTAAGGTTAAGGGGACTTTCAAGTGCCCTTCTATATACCATATTAAACCACTTGGGAGACTTCCATGTTTCCCACAAGCATAACCATTTAGACTTTAGCCTTTTCAAAACCATTTAAAGCTTTAATATGTAAGTGGAAAACAAGCAATAGTTCCATTAAAAGAAGTCAATACAATGAACATACTTTTATAAGCATTTTATTAAATACCTTGGGAGCATAATATAACCAAAACCAATTCAAAAGACCATTAAACCATTACCATGCAATCCAATTGTACAAAACCACTATTAATGCATATAAAATCATAATTAAAACCATAAGAAATCATAACCAAGTATTTAATATCAAAACCCCCAAATAATAGTTGAAAACAATAATCATGAAATAATAAAACTACAAAATCAATCATATAAACCATGAATTTTGGTATAAATTACAATAAGAGAAGATAATCATGCCTTAAACCAAGAAGGATGACGGAAATAAATCACCAAAGCAAGCCCTAAAGTAATCCCTTAGTTGAAACCCTAGCTTTCTTGCCCCAAAAGCTCTTGAGAGAATTATTGAATGTTTAGGAATAGTTTCTAAGTGTTAGTGAATAGAATAATAGGATAAATGACCTCCTAAGTGTATTACAAGTCGTGGGTTCTAATTAGGGTAAGTAGGAAAATGTCAAGAATACCCCTACTTAGGTTGCACAAAATCCTATCCTAGGAATATGACTGACCTTTACAAGTCGTATCCTTTCATACGATTAGTTTCCACCACTCGTATCTAAACCTCACCCTTGGATTAGACATTGTCCAGTATACGACTCATCCAACCAAGTCATAACCTTAGTATATGATCTATACCCAT
Organism: Capsicum baccatum var. pendulum; assembly: GCA_030864225.1. Lineage (NCBI taxonomy): Eukaryota > Viridiplantae > Streptophyta > Magnoliopsida > Solanales > Solanaceae > Capsicum > Capsicum baccatum. The sequence goes on from CM061551.1 coordinate 111,469,452, forward strand.
TACTCGTATCACTGGCTGAATGAATTACCAGGAGGATCAAACACTGCCCACCATATGAGTCCTTGATACAACTTGTACCAAGCCCTATGAATCGTACCCTTAATTCATGACCATTCCAATGATCAAAACTATCCCACCAACTACCACTGGTTAGCATACGATGGGCCTATACTACTCATACCCCAATATATGGCTCATACCCTTGAGTCGTATTGGGTTCGTAGAACGGGAATTCCAGGAAATTTCTAAGGCCAAAACCCAGGGTGTAGCACTTTTCTTAGACCTTTTATTAGAATTTATTTTTGTAATATTAGACCTATTACTGGCCTTCAATGTATCGCTCGTTAAGCTTTTTCTCCACCTTTCTAGTGTCATATGACTTCAGTACTGGCTTCTCAAAGAATTGGTCCTTTTCCTTATATCCCATTTTTACTACCCTATGTTAAGTGAGATTTACTAATTCATCATCTTCCACAGAGAGATGGAGTACTTCTTTAGAAACACCAATAGAAATTTAGGTCCCATCATGCTTAGGGCTTGGTAACTTTGGTAGGGATTCAGTAGAGGGGCTGAAATCTACCTGGGTCACAGGCTAGTCTAGTTAGACTCAGCTACCCATCCAAACCCAGCCTCCTTAGTGGGTTCCTAGTTCCTTAGGTAGGTCACTATCAAATAAGTTCTCTTCAATAAAAAAGGGTTTAGGATAGAGTAAGGACCTGGTCTTGTAGTGACTTTAAGAGAGAATTTAGATTGAAGATGAGAGATAGATGATGAGACTTTAAGGTTGGGAGACATAGGTGGTAGAGAAGTAGAGTCGATGGAAAGAGATGATAATTCAATATTTGTTGGGTAACTATTGATGGAGAGACTGACAAAGACGATATTTTCCCACTAGTAAGAGATCTAAAAGAGGCATCGATGCTTGGTAAGTGTGGAGAAATTTGCTTAGAGAAAGGGTTTTTGAAGTTTAGAGTGGGGTTTGTCGTAGGAGGCACGATGGAAGGAGTGTTTTTATCTAAGAGAGTTTAGATCGAGGAGGAAGAAAGAGACATGTTCTGGAATAAATCTGTGTGTGAGAGAGAAATAAAAACTATAAGAAGATGAATAGCAAGAAGAGAGTTGAGAGTGAAAAAGAGCATTAAGAAAATTTCAAAGATGAGAATAATAATGAAGATATGGTCTACGAATGCATTTAAGGAGAAAAAAAGTGGTGGCACTTAGGATTAAAGTAAAGTGACGTGCCTGGTCCCTTTTGGGAATGTTGCTTCACTTCTTAGGGTGATGTGACAATGCTATTGTAATGCCCTAAATCTAGTACCCGGAATGCTACACGATGCTCATGACTCCAAAGAACCATAATCTAACCCATAACTGATATCTGTACCTCTATACTGTATGATATACTATATAAATACGGAAATAAAGGCTGAAAAGCTATAAGGTTCAAAACTGTAACATAACTGATAAAACATAACATCTGGAGGGGATATGAAATACCCAATACAATGGAAATAACTATCTAAACATGCTAGTCTAAAAAGCCTCTAACTGACTGAACTGTCTAAATAAGAAGTTGATGGGACATGTCCCCAACTAACTCCAACTAATGAATTAATTAATAAGATAATAAAATAATGCTCATTTTCTCAAAGGATGAGGACTCACTGCAAACTCTAACTACTGAGACTGGAATGCTACTGGTACTCTGGAGCTCATGCTTCTGAACCTATGGTATAAAACACCATAGCGCAAATGCGTCAGTACATTTGAATGTACTGGTATGCATGTGAGGTAGGCTGAATGCAAAAGGGTTCACATGCATGAACCCCACTAACTAACTGGATAATATGAACGTGAGATATATGCATGAATACATAATAACTGTAACTGAGTTTGTGATTACATGATTACTGACCCTGAGTATTGATAATATGAGATACTAATAACTATATAATTGATACTGAGTGACTATATCTGACAGTCTAGTTTCTAATGGAACTAGCTAAGTTTTGTACTATACTGAGTTGACTATATCTAACAGTCCTGGATCTGAAGAACTATCTGAGTTCTTTTACTGAGACTAAGACTGAGACTGAGACTGAGACTGAAACTGAAACTGTGGGAGATAATCATCTAACCGATATGCCCTGAAACTTAACTGGTGGGGTCTAACCTGTAGCCCTAGCTGAAAGGGTGTCAATATCGTCCACGGGTAAAGACTAGCTGTTAGTATACCCTCTCTGACAGGGAACTCTTTCGTCAACCCCTTCTGGTAGGTATCCCAAATGAGATGCATAAATCCCTAAATACGTAAGGTGCATCTCAACCTATACTGGCTACGTAGTTTTGGAACACAAGGATTACTTCAAGGGTCACACCCTCCACTGAATAACAGGTGAGTCCCTATCCTTGGGTTCACTTGATGCTGAATCCTACTCCCAACTAAATAGAAACTGAACTGATTAACTGAACTGAACTGATACTAATGGTATTGTTTAGTGAATCTAAACTGAGTTTACTGAGTTTTGTTGATTGATAAAATGCTACTGAGATCTAAGGACTGACTGAGAGTACTAAAGTTACTAAGATTTACTAGGAATATTGAGGTTACCAAGATTACTGAGTACTGAGATCACTGAGATTACCGAACTACTAAGATTTTTGAGATTTCTAGGTTTTCCTGAGTCACATGACTGACTAGGTTCTATGGATCATGGCTTGACTGAGAGTATCGTGAAAATATAACACTGTCTCTAGGCGCACAACTAAATTGTCGGGTACAAGTACCCCCAGGACTCGATGGAAAGAAACTGACAAAGCATGACTTTTTTGAATACATGACTAACATCAACCATCCATAATATAATAAGCTGGAGAATTCATGAAGTACAAGTTCTAAAGCACCACAATGACCACACATATATCCATAGTTCATTGACTAAGACATTTCATCAAACACTTGACATGTATGAACTTGTACATGAATGGGGATTACATATTATTATACTAGTATGGCACTTTTCCTTCACATAGACATTTAATCAAACACATGAGGAGCATGCTGTGGTTATATAATCATCAACACATCTAATAATCATGGATACATTAATCAACTTGTAAATCGAAGGGGGTTTATCGTGGTTATTATGCAGATCTTCATATACTAGGGTCAATTATTGGAATATGTAATTTAAAACATGAATCAAAATCACACAACACCATGAACATGAATTTCAATTCAATTTAAATCATGAACATTCACAAATACTCAAATCTTGGATTTTGAAAAGAGATTCTTGAGCTTCATGGGTGAAAGAGACCCATGAATCAACACATGACATACCTGGTTTGTGAGTTTCTTGAATTTTTTGGACTTGAAGAACTTGAATATTTTAGTTTCTTGAAGGATGATTTGGATCTTGTTCTTGGAGATTATCTTTGAGAGAAAACCCTAATTTGATGTTGTAGATGGATAAAGAACTTATGAGCCTTGGTCTGATATAATTAGGGGTTAAAATGGGTGGAAAAAGACCCAAATACTCTTTTAAAAATGACTTTAAAATAGTTGAACAACACATACGACGGTGGGTGCAATGATCCGTTGTTGGGTCGACGGTCCGTCGGTCCTGACCGTCACACCTGTGCAGAATAGGGGTTCACTGCCTCACTTGCGATGGCTTGGGTGACGGTCCATCACTAGCTTGACGGTCTGTCGGCCTGACCGTCGCTCTGAGGCAGAAGCTGGTCTCATTGCCTCCGCTGTGATGGTTCGTCACTAGCTCGATGTTCCATCGGCTCTCACCGTCACACCTGGATGGTTTTGACTGCCTTCTATATTTCATCTATAACTTTCTCTTTGATGCCGGATTTGGACGAAATGGGTATCGATGGACAGCTTATTTAATTTTCCACTCAACAAAAAGTGAAAATCTTAAAAATTTTATTTGTACAAAAAATGGATTCATCTTTCAAAGTAAGTTTCTAATATTCTTGGGATGATTTCAAGCTAGGTAGTAGTACGGGGTATTACAGGTATAAAAAGACAAGATAGGACAAGTGGCATTTAACAATAGCCTTTTGACATTTTTAAACACTTAGTATGTAAGATACCGACCTTGCATTAGGAACCTGATCCTTAAAATTTTTATGAAGTTTTTTTTCTCTTGATTATCCCACTACTCCTTCATTCTAACTAATTCACCATGGGTGTATACCTGCAGAAAGTATGATACTAAATTAGACTTGTTCACAACTCACAACCTGGATACCTGCTCTTTAGTAATAGCTAATATAAAGAGAAATTAAATTAATTGCACAAATCTCAATTCATTTTGATTAGACCAAATTTGAGCATGTTCTTCTCTTACTTGTCCCTATGTAAAGCCTTTATGAAGATGTCAGTTACTTAATCCTCAGTCTTGTAGAACTTCATACATATGGTGCACTTTTCAACATTGTTTTAGAGAAAGTGATGCCTTATATTAATGTGCTTAGTCCTTTTGTGCTGCACTGAATTCTTGGCCATTTCACGAATCAGATGGCCAGTTGAATGAGGAGCCTGGACCCAACCAGCCTGAATCAAACATCATAGGGTCTAACTGGAGGCATTAATCATCTCATCCTCTTGAGAATCTTACCTCCTTAGTGGACTCTGTGGTACAAATCATAGCCAAAGCAAGAAATCAAGCTGCCTTCTCAACCTTTATATCTACCATTGAACCTAAAATTATAAAGAAAGCACCAAAAAATGTTGATCGAGTTATTACTGTTATACCCCATTTTAACACGGGTCAAACTGAGGTATAACATATTGAAAAACTTCTAATTAAATTAAGGAAGTCTCCATCTAATTAGTTCTATGGTGAATTAGGACCCCTATTATAAACTAAGTGATCTACAGTAAAAAAGACTTCATTTTAAGGTCTACGAACTTAAAAGTCTAGGTAAGAATTCTAATTATTCTAAAGGGAAGGGGTTAGGCACCTAAAGGATCCGCTAACTACGGTTAACCGACCAAACTTAGATTAGATAAGAAAACCAAATATTAAAATAAGAAAAGTATAGATAAAGTATTAAAAATATTTGTCTTTTATAAGATATTATATGCTAATTATTTATACAAAAAAAATTAGAAAATATTTTAGAACATACTCGCTGTAAATCTACTTTTGAAAAATTATTGAAATAATTTTTATAAAACTTGTAACAATGATGCAATTATTTCGAATGATATCCCAAAAAATATTTTTAATTAATAACATAAACAAAACAAAAATATAATTCTTTATTCAAAAGATGACCTTTTTGCTATTTTTTTTTTAAAATAAATTTTATAAAAATAAGTTAATTATCCTACACTAAACGAATAAAAAATATAGTTGTTTAAATCTATAATGGCTTGAGAATTTACTTATCTTTTATTACGAGAGGTCTCATGTAAAAAAATACATATTCTTTGTTATTTGAAATCCTAAAAAAAAAAAAAGCCTTGTGAAATTAAATTGTCAAAGTTGAATTGTTTGTTTATTATTGACGACAACGAAATTGATTTACCATATCTAAGATAATTAAAGCCGATTTCTGAGTCTAGCGATAATAAATTCATCTACTGTGAAACTTATATTTTTTTAACTATTTTGATATTACTAAGTAATGAGAAAACTAACTTTATTCTAAAATAGATCGCTATTTCATATTAAAGAAGCATTAAAAAATTCTAACCAACTCAGACATTTATTCTAAAAGATATCTTTTAACCTGCCAAATTTTAAAATTTTTAATGATATTACATCTAGTGATCAAGCTAAAATCAACATCCAAAGGTTAGGAGAAAAACAATATATTGTTATCATATTTAATTAAAAATAACTTATACTAGTTCAAACATAAGCAAACAAGATATAAGTTTCAAACATGAATGTGTGAAGATGTTGATGCAAGATAATGACATGTGTTTTGATAAAAAAAAATTTTAAAGAGGAAAAAGTCACTAGACTACGGGCAAATTCAACTCAAGATTGTGGAGTATAACTCCTTGCACGTAACAGAGATAGTGTTGGTTTCATTCTAAGACTCCATGCGGGTATGAGGGTCTAGCCTTAAGACCCCAAATTTGTTTGCTCCAAAAGTGTACATACAAATAAGAGAGAGTAATGAAATTAGTATGAAGATTCAACTCTAAAAGATATTGAATGAAAAATGGACAAAGGCAAGTAAAATAATGTGATGGATATGCAATCCAATCAAGAAAACACAATGTTGAGTAATAGTCTCCAACTGCAATATGACCCTTTCATTTACACTATGTGAAAATTCTAATTGACTACATGATTTGGTCTTTATTCATAGCATTTTACCTCAAGGATAATTCCCCGAGCATATGGTCTCCATAATGAGATGAAATGATCTAAAACTAAAGTGTCCAACACATGCCATTTATTTAAAACTTGGAAAGAAAAGTTATACACATATACCTACCAGTGGAATAGGAGAAGAATTAAAACTAAATGTAGTGTGTTTGCAAGCATGACTTAATATCTAACTAAAAAATGTATCAGCATAAATGTTTTAACTAGTCCCATACGATTACCATACTATTTAAATAAATTTGTACACTGGAACACATGAATTAAAATTTTCTTATAAACTCAAAATAGGTAATAAGAATGAAATATGATTTATAATGGAGCTTATATGGCGTTTCTTTTAAAAGTTGATCAACCTATACATGTATTGTTGCTGTTGCCCGATTATATATAAGGACTTAAAGAAATAAGATCATATGACCGTGAAGTAGAGAGGAAAACAAACTCACATCCTGTTTAGCGGAAATAAATAGATTAATAATTGACTAAAACAATATTTTTTTTATTAAAAAAAAAAGAATAAGCAAAAGCATGACACTTCTTTATCTATTTTTTGTAGAGAACTAAATAAATCATATTCACTCTTCACCATATTAAAAAAGTGATACCAAACAAACTAATAACTTTGAGACAAAAACTGATTCACATGGTTAGATAATCCTAAAAAAATGTCGAGAACACAATTTCAAAGGACTTGGGCTTATCAGAAATGTGGAACTAACTGTAGCTAACAAAACTAGAAAAAAAAATATTTTTCACACACAAACTTCTTGTTCGAGAAGAAACATTGGATACGTAAAGAGAGCAATGAAATTAGTAACGTAATCCAATTTATGAAACCAAGTAAGATGCACAACAAACATAGTATCTAAGAGACAAGACAAGAAAATATCGAACTAGATTACTTTTGATCAACTCAAAATTAGCTAAGTCCATCATGTATAAGCTGTAGCGGGACTCCTAGTTTATAGTATATAGATGAAATTTAATAATCCCTTATACATATTATCATTTAGATAGAAACCAAAGAAAACTTTCTACACATATTTTCAATCAAAGAAAGGACATGAAACTTGCGGCTTTTACTTGCGTACGTGGACTAAATTTTCAAACAGATTAATCTTGATAGTCCTAGATTCACTAAAAAGGAGTCTGACATAAATAACTAAAAGAGATCCAGGAAATAGTGGGAAGAAAAGGTTGCTAAAGGTTATAAGTGATTATGCTTTAAAATTTCAAATTAAGAAGATACAAAAATGATCCCAAACTAATATAGTGAAGCATAGCTAAAACTAAAACATAAAAAATAATTAAAGACATAATCTCCTCTTCTTTGCGAAAAATAAGTAACCTTCATTTCATAATTAATGGATAGTCAAAGCTATATCTAAAAAAATGAAATTCACAAGGAAAGCATCCCTGTTAGTACATGAAACAATAATTAACTGAAACATCTTCACAAATTCATTTTTTTATATAGTGCCTCGAATAGCTTCACAGCTAGTCACATTGAAAGCTTATGCAAGAAAATATTTGTATTTAAGATAATGATAACGGAAAGGATGAACGTTAGTCCTTAAACTAAGTTCAAGCTAGTGATGGAGACTCTTTACCCGTTTAAGCACCTCTAGGCTTAAGTTACTGCTTCCATATGTATGTTATGAAAATGCGTGAGTTGACTCTACAGATTTTGCAATGGGCAGCCAAGACATACTTAAGGTTTTTAAGCATTTTTGAAGCTTTTTGGGGCTAAACTGAAGGCCGCTAACGCTCTGTAAACACACAACTATGCACACAACAAGCTATACAGTCATTGCGATGTTTAATATACATCTCTATGATATTATGATTATCCTGTAATAGATAACCAACAACGCCGAAACAACGCTTGAACATTATACAGTTCACTAAAACTAAACTGCAAATCGCAAATACTTTTACAAACACATATCACATAACTTAATATAAGTAAATTAAAAACACAATGCTGATTTTGAAACATCAAGAGAAACTAACTGATTAAAAGAGGAAATCCCTTTTTCAAACTCTATATAAACTAAGCTACTATTTTGAGGAGAATAAAAGAGGAAGATCACAAATTAGTTTTGTAAATTTCATATGTGTTGAACCTGAAATGGATATAGACAAAGCAGTAAAAGGGTTTTTTATTCACACATATATCCTCAAAGCATTGAAACATGGTCCCATCTCCCTAAATGGTCAAGTTCCTTTTTTAAGACCTTGTGACATAGATTTTGGAACAAAAACAGGCACAATAGTTCCGACGAATTTTGGACCCTAATGGCATGAACGACACACTTACTAACCACATCAGCTTCTACAAATAGTATCAGTTCTCATTAACCATTTCCAAAAATTGATAAACTATAAGAAAACAATGAAAACAAACACATCTAAATAGGTAGAGTTTTAACAAAACAAAAAAGAGCTATTGAACAACTTCATTTATTTCTAAGAATCAGAAAGCAAAAGGTGAATGTGATTATTGACCTTTTATAGAGCAATGAATTATGGTTTTTCTATTGGTGATTCAAGTCGATGATTCTCCACCAACTTTGAGTACGAGCGATGAAAAGAAACAAGAATCAGGAGGCGAGTAATCAAAAAACTATGAAGACAAAACAAGAAAACTCAGGGAGCAAAGCAGTATGACACTCAAGAATTCATCAATTTCTACATTTTTTCCCTCCCCCAAAGGGTGAAAAAGACCCCTATTTATAGACAATAATTGGGTTGTAACAGCTTCTCTAAGAAGATGTTAAGAAATTCAAAATGTAGGTGAAAAAGTGACAATTTAGAGTGGTAAAGAAGAGAAAGTCACCTTTTCAGAGGGAATTTGAAAGATTGAGACTTGATGGTGGTTTTGATTTTGATGATTTGAGTTCTTCAAAGTGAAGTATTTTTTTTGCCCACCGAACTGAAGGAACAAAGGGGCTATTAGCTGCTGAATTTTGACACCCCTCTTTCCAGAAATTCAATCAAACTCTTGGGGTTTTGACAACTCCCTTCAGTAAGATAACTGAGAAAATTGAAAGGATATGGGTGAAAAGATGATGATGGCAACGGGGAGACAGATATTGAAGAAGAGAGGAGAGATGAAGACCGCCAAAATTCACCATTATTTGGTGGTCTGATTGTTGATCATTGGTTAGAGAAGAGGAGCAGTGGTGAAGGGGATAGTCCATTTTTTTGTTCTGTTTGAAGGATTAAAAAAAATTGAAAAAACATATTTGGTTAGGCATTAGTTATTGGGCTAGGTCGGAAATATTTTGGGTTGGGCTGATTTTAATAAAGTTTTGGGGTTTTGGGGCTGGAATTTATTTAAGAAAACTGACCCAAACATATAGACGAATTAATCTATTTTTTCCCAATCGATTTTCCTTAACTAATTGACGATGCTTATTTTTTTTAACATGTTATCGTTAAAATACCTTTAGATATAGTTTAAAAGTAAATAAATAAAATAGAGTAAATTTGCATAATATAGCTGGGATTATGTTAATATTCTAACATATATTTACTTTTTTTTTTTAAGTAGAGGAATGGCAAATTAGAATTTATTTATTTATTTTTTTGAGTAAATTTACAAGATGTGATATTAGTATTTTAATAGAAAAGATAAGAAAAAAAGTATCATTTTCAAAATTTTAATGTTAAAAATAGAGAAATATATTTTGCAAAATTTTCAAGAATCCTAAGCAACAAGAAATTAATTTTATGAAAAAGGAGAGATAAAATTGGGTGTCAAAAAATATAATGCAAGAAGAGCTAATCCAATTTGAGAGAATGAAGGTATGGCACTTGGTCTCCAAACCTGTTGACAGAACTATCATGGGGACCAGGTGGGTGTACAAAAGTAAAAAGGATGAACATTCAACAATTGTCAGAAACAAAGCTAGGCTGGTGGTATAGGGGTATAACTAAGAAGAAAGAACTAACTATGATGAGACCTTTGCCCCTATAGCTAGTATGGAAGCCATAAGAATCCTCATTTTCTTTGTTGCATACATGGAATTCAAATTATTTCAAATGGATGTCAAGAGTGCCTTTCTTAATGGTTGTCTCAAAAAATAAGTATATGTCAAACAACCCCCATGTTTAGAAGATATTGATTGACCCAATCATGTCATACAGCTGGATAAATTCTTGTATGAATTAAAGCAAGCTCTAAAGGCATGGTATGAAAGACTTTCTAAATTCCTTCTAGCAAATGGGTTCAAGTGAGGAAAGATTTTCAATACTTTCTTTCTAAAGTCAAGGGGAAAAAATTTGCTGGTTGTTCAAGTTTATGTTAATGATATCATTTTTGAAGCAACCACAGACTCCTTGTGTGAAGACTTTGCTAAACTCATGGGAGGTGAGTTTGAGATGAGCATGATAGGACAGTTGAGCTTCTTCTTGGGGTTGCAAATCAGGCAGACTCTTACTAAAAATTTGTTAAGAAAAATACATTAAGGAATTTTTGAAAAACTTTCACATGAGTGAGGCTAAACTAATTTATACACCTATTGGAATCAGTTGCAACTAGATTTTGATTAACCTGGTCCCTAGGTAAAAAAAAAAATATACAGAGGGATTATTAGAGATCTTTTGTACCTAATTGTCAATAGGCGTAATATTGTTTTTAGTATTGGAATGTGTGCAAGGTTTCAAGCTTTCCCAAAGAAATCATACCAAAAAATTGCTAAAAGAATTTTGAGGTACTTGAAGGGTACAGGGGACCTGGTCCTGTACTACTCTTCAGGTGACTCTTTTTATCTAATAGAATATACTGATGCAGATTATGCAGGGAACCTGGTCAATAGAAAAATTACCTTGAGAATATCCCACCTCTTTTGTCTTGCCTAATTTCATAGGGAACAAAAAAGAAAAACTCAGTGGCTCTCTCTATAGCTGAGGCTGATTATGTTGTTGCTACCTTTTGTAGTGCACAACTTCTATGGATCGAACAATAATTTGAAAATTTTGGAATAGTCTTAGAAACTGTTCCTTTATTGTGTGATAATACAAGTGACCTCACCATGGCCAAGAATTTAGTGCAGCACAAGAGCTAAGCACATTGATGTAAGGCATTACTTTATCAGAGACAATGTCAAAAAGGGGACCAACTGTATGAAGTTCTACAAGACTGAGGATCAAGTGGCTAACATCTTTACAAAGGCTCTACATAGGGACCAGTTTGAGAAGAATAGGCTAAAACTTGGTCTAATAAAAATAAATTGAATTTTGTGCAATTAATTTCATCCCCTTTTATATTGGCTTTGACTAGGGAGCAAGTATCTATATTTTAAGTTGTTATCAAGTCCTATTCAGCCTCATAACTTCTGCAGGTATACACCCCTGGTGAATTGGTCAAATTGAGGGAGTAGTAGGACAAACAAGAAAACAACTTCATAAAAATTTTAAGGACTAGGTCCCTAATGCAAGGTCAGTATCTTACATACTATATGTTTTAGAAATGCTAAAAGATTACTGTTAGATGACACATGTCCTATCCCGCTTTTTCAAAGTGTTGTCACCTCACCTTAAGAAGCAAAGCGACAAACCCAAAAAAGACCAGGCACGTCACTTCACTTTAATCCTGTAACGCCCCAGGTTTTTCGTCCTTTCCTAAAATTTTGCACTCACTTCCTTGAATACGACTTGGCCTATGAGTTATAAGGTATCTTGATAGGTTGTTGGGACTAGTCATAACTAAATAAATAAGTTTGTGGCTAGATACTTCTTGGATTACGAGTGGCTCACTAAGAGCCGAAAAGATTTATCACGAGTCATTAGGTGTAAACTGTAGGGTGTCCAGTATATGCCCCAATTTGGGTTCTGTGTTGGCTACGACTAGACCCTACAAGTCGTAGTCCCATTATGAGGCATATCATTGAGTCATAAGGTCAGAAGTGTATGATGCCTTGGCGGTTCTATATTGGTTACGACTCATGGTGATGAGTTGTTAGGATTGGCTATGATTCAACAGTTGACCTGTAGTATATGTGACACTTTTTGAGCTTTTAAGTTAAGGGCATTCTAGATATTTCCCCTCTTACCCAAATTTAAACCCACGTCTTATACCCCCTCCAGAATGTTATTAGCACTCAGAAACAAATCTAAGAAACTTCCCAAACACTCCAAAAGGCTCTCTAAATTCCCTGAAGCAAGTCAAGCTAGGGTTTCATCAAGTTGGTCATCCAAGGGCTCTATGGTTAAATTCTTTCCATGAAACTTGATATTTTGGGCATGTGAATCTACCCTTAAACTTAATATCTCTATTTCATGAAAGTACATGGCTATTTACATTATTAAAAGTAAGGGTTTTGATATGAATGGTCAGTTAATTATTTTCCTATGGTTTTATTATGCATTACTCATGTCTTAACTATGATTTTGAATTTGTAGGTGCATGGTTATGGTGAATAAACTAAGGAATTGTGATTTCCCAAACTTGTGACTTTTGAAGTGGTTATGACCTCAACCCCATATTATAAAATTATTTTCAGTTATGAGAAATATGGGAATTTAAATATTCTTGAACTATTGCATTATGATATTGAATTGAACCTTATGGTTTGATGTTTTTAAAAGCAATTGCATAATTAAACTAACAGGGGTTGTGGATTTCCCAAATAATGAAATTGTTTTGGCATGTCAATGTTACCATACAAGTGTAGTTGATATGACAATACCAATAATGTCTGGCTAAATATGTATTATGATTCAATAAATGGGATTGTGTGATAATTGTTTCAACTGGGATTTAAAGAGGGTTATGTAGCAGAGCCATGAAAGTAGATATCTAAGAGACCAACACTGGAAATAATAGTTGCCGACATAGGGATCTATATGATTGGGTAGTTTGAGTCCCCTAATTATTATTATTATATGATTGGGAGGTTCGAGTCCCCATATCTCACCACATGATTTTGTGCTCATATCACTTGATATACAAGGAAGTTCGGATCCCCAAAGTGCATATATATACCTTTTTGTTCATACGGCTACACTCATTGGGGCCCTACCAGCTAGGGGAGAGATGGTCATATATAGCCCGTGGGTTCCTTGTATATTATGATGGTTGAGCTACACAATCCAAACTAAGGTTTTAAAATACATGTTAATACTTTTTACCTATCCCGACAAATGATATATATATATATATATGTATGTATAAACATTGGATGATGTTCATGGAATCTTGAATGATTTTGAACTATTGATCATGAAATTATGCTATCCCATATCCCTGAGTTATATGTTAGCACGCCAACCACTAACTTTCTTCAAATATTATATCCCCATGTGATGCAGGAACTGGCCACACTTCTACTTTTTCTGCTCAGTGATTAGGATTCAGGTTAAGCTCGTAAGTTGACATTAAATGGTGCGCTTCCATACATGTAAATACTACATTTCTTGTTTTGGTTTCTTATGTTTTAGACTATTTAGACTTGTTTTTGGGTATAGTTATGGGTATGTCCCGACATTTTATTGATGTATAGTTTTGGTTCGTATCTAGAAGGCTTTGTTGGTTTACTATGGACTTGGGTAATGTTGACTAGTTTTTTTGGCCAGTGGTTAGATGATGATCATAGAAGTATTAATTATTCTTAAATCTATCTTTTTATATGTTCAGAATTTATCCAATATTGAGAATGTTATGTTTACTTGGTTAGGTGTAGGGGGTAGTCTCCTGTCTACATGGGACTTGAGATAACCATCATGGCTAGGCCCTAGTTTGGGTCATGACAAAGATGGTATCAGAGACTAGGTTAAGTGTCATTGGGTGAATAATAAAGTCGTGTCAAGTAGAGTCTCATTTATGGGTGTATAGCACCCCACACTTATAAGGGAGAGGCTACGACACATTTAGGAATATTTCCCTTTCTTGTTGTTCTATTTCAAGCTATATAGTTTAAGGTATTGAATCTCCTCTAATTCTAATGTGTTCACTTTTTAGATCATTCCTCCCAAAAGATCTAATAATTGTGAAAACTCTTTTTTCCTGTATGAGGACACTGTGGACGGAGCTTGTCTAACTCTAAGAGTTTAGGCCCGGTCTAGGGTCTCAACTTCTGATTACCTGATACAGCTCCACCAGTTCCTCTTGTCCCTCCTCAGGCACCCCAACTGGTGTGTCTAATGCTGAGTTTTTCTAGTTGATTTATTTGGTTACCGAGTTGATGGCCTGTCAGACTGAGTGGGTTGCTTCTGTTGCTCCATCCTCTGAGGCTACTAGAATTGTCCAAATCATGAGATTGAGTCCTCCTATTTTCACTGGCTCTAAAGTTGAGGAAGATCCTTAATATTTCATTAATGAGATGGAAAAAATCTTCTAAGTGATGCATATTTCTGAGGTGGAGGGTGTATAATTCTTAGCTTATCATTTAAAGGATGTAGCATACCAATGGTATGAAGAGTAGGAGTAGCTTAGGGGCAATAATGTTGAGTATGCTTTATGGGATAACTTCACTAATGATTTTATTAGTTGCTTCTTTCCTTAGGAGTTAAGGGAGGTGAAAATTAAGGAATTTGTAAATCTGAGGCAAGGTAGGATAACAGTTAAGGAGTATGCCTTGAAATTCCACCAATTATCTCGATATGCTTCGAAGCTGGTGACTAGGATGAGGTCTAGGATGAGGAAGTTCGCTTCTGAGTTGTCTCGATACTTGATTCTAGAGAGTAAGGCTTCCTTATTAAATAGGGACATAGATATTTCTCAACTTGTGGTTTATATGCAACAAGTCAAAGAAGAGAAGAAAATGTAGGCTGTAATTGGGGAGAGACAGAGTAAGAAGTTTTCCTACTCGAATCAGGGTGGAGGTCAGTAACAAAGTGGTAGAGATGGAGAAAAATAGTCCAAGAAGAAGTGGGGTAACTCTGGTTCTTACTTTACGGTGAGTGATCCCTACCCGAAGCCATTAATTGATCACTATATGCAAAGTGGTGAGGGTTTTAGAGTGCAGAGTGCCCAGTCTCAGGCTAGTGGGGCTCATTCAGCTCTATCATATCTTCTGTATAGATTCTGCAATCAGGTGCATCATGGTGTTTATGAAGAAAGAAGGAACAAGTGCTTTATATGTGGTTAGATTGGTCGTATGCAGAGAGATTGTTGTTCTAGGTTTGCTTCTGGGGCACATAAGATTCCTGTTGCTGCTTCATTAGCTTCTGCACCAAATGGTGCTAATTCTATTTCTATTTCTAGTGCTGGTCAAAACCGTCTTTATGCCCTCACTACCCGTCAGGAGTTTGAGGCATCCCCTGATGTTGTTACTGATTGTTAAAACATTTTTCCCATGATGTGTACTGTTTACTTAATATGGGGTCCACTTTCTCTTATGTTACCCCATTTATGGTTGTGCATTTTGGATTTGGTCCTGAGTATATTTCAGATCCTTTTTCTATTTCTATCTTGGTAGGTGACTCTGTGGTTGCTAAAAATGTCTATAGGAATTGTGTGGTGTCTATTGGTGATAGAGAAAATCTAGTAGATCTAATAGAGTTAGGCATGGTTGATTTTGATGTCATATTGGGGATGGATTGGTTGCATTCGTGTTATGCTTATTTAGATTATCGGACCTGTAAGGTCATCTTTAATTTCCCTAATAAACCGGTCATTGAAAGAGAAGGTAGTTCCCTAGTGCCTAATGAAAGATTCATATCATATCCTAGACCCCAAAAATAAATTTTCAAGGGGTATCTTTATCATTTGGTCCGAGTTTAAGATTCTGCCTTAGAGAGTCCTTTCTTCCCTATGATAAATAAATTTTCTAAAGTCTTCCCTGATGATCTTCCTAGTGTTCTTCCTGATAGAGAGATTGATTTTTGGATTGATCTTGTTTTGAACAATCATCCTCTCTCTATCCCTCTGAATAGAATAATCTCTAGCTAAGTTAAAAGAGCTCAAGGAGTAATTAAAGGATCTTCTATCCAAGGGTTTTATCCATCCTAGTGTGTCATCGTAAGGTGCTCCTATTTTATTCGTGTGTAAGAAGGATGGTTCCCTTCGAATGTGTATTGATTACCGGCAATTGAATAAGGTGGCAGTAAAGAATAAGTACCCTCTCCCAAGAAATAATGATTTGTTTGATCAGCTTCAGGGTGCTAAATTTTTCTCCAAGATCGATCTTCGGTCTGGGTACCGTCAGTTGAAGATTAGGGAGACAGACATCCCAAAGACTACTTTTCGAACACGATATGGTCATTTTATGTTTTTGGTGATGTCTTTTGGCTTGACTAATGCTCCGACAACATTTATGGATCTTATGAATTGGGTTTTCCATCAATTCTTTGATATTTTTCATGATTGTCTTTATTAATAATATTTTGGTGTACTCCAAGAGTGAGGCAGATCATTCTGATCACCTTCGCCTTGTGTTGCAAACCCTAAATGATCAGTATTTGTCTGCTAAGTTCTCTAAGTACGAGTTCTAGTTGAATATTGTGACTTATCTGGGTTATGTTATTTCTAGTAAGGGGATTATGATGGATCAACAAAAGGTTGCAGTGGTTAAGAAGTTACCTAGACCTACGACTCCAATCGATATTCAGAGTTTATTAGGTTTGTGAAGAGTTTTTTTTCTATTGTTTCCCCTTTGACCAAGTTGACTCAGAACAAGGTGAAGTTCTTATGATCGGATGCTTGTGAGGGAAATTTTGCGAAGTTGAAAGATAAGTTGACTTCGGCTCCAGTTTTGACCCTGCTTGAGGGTACTGATGGTTTTGTGGTTTATTGTGATGCGTCTTGGGTGGGACTTTGTTTTGTATTAATGCAGCATGGCAAAGTGATAGCTTATTCTTCTAAGCAGTTGAAAGTTCACGAGAAGAATTATCCGACTCATGAATTAGAGTTTCTGGTAGTGGTGTTTGCATTAAAGATCTAGCAGTCTTATTTGTATGGGGTTCATGTTGATATCTTTTCAGATCATAGGAGCTTGCAGTAAGTGTCCACTAAAAAATGCTGAATCTTAGGAAAAAGAGATAGTTTGAGCTTCTCAAGGACTACGACCTGAGTTTTTACTATCATCCAGGTAAAGCTAACGTGGTTGCTGATGCTCTTAGTAGGTTATCTATTGGAAGCTTATCTCATGTGGATGATGAGAATTGACATTTGGTGAAGGATATCCACCATTTAGACAATCTAGGAGTTCATCTTTTGGATTCAGATAACGGTGGTATGATTATTTAAGAGATAGTAAAGTCATCTTTTGGAGATAAGGTGAAGGAGAAGCAAGTGTTGGATCCTATCTTGATGCAAATCAAGAATGATGTAGGCAAGCAGAATGTTATGGTTTTTGAGATTGGTAGTGATGGTTGGTATCTTGAGGTACCAAGGGAGATTGTGTGTTCCCGATGTTGATGGGTTGCAAGGTAGGATTATTGTCGAGTCCCATGAGTCATGGTATACTGATCATCCTGTGTCAACGAAGATATATCATAACCTTAAGAAGATTTATTAATGGAATAATATGAATCGGGATGTGGCTAATTTTGTGGCTAAGTGCATGGTGTGTCAGCAAGTGAAGGTGGAACACTTGAGGCCTAGTGGGTTATCTCAAGAGATTGAGTTGCCAGTGAGGAAATGGGATATAGATAATATAGATTTTGTTATCGGTCTTCCATGGCATCGCCAGCAGTTTGATTCTATCTGGGTCATCGTGGATAGGATGACTAAGTCTGCTCATTTTTTGCCAGTGAGGACTAGTTTCTCTTCTAAGGATTATGCTAAGTTGTTCATTGAAGAGATCGTGAAGTTTCATGGTACTTCAGTTTCTATCTTATTTGATTGGGGTACTCATACACAGTTTTTATCTCACTTTTGGAGGTCATTTCAGAGGGATTTGGGACTAAGGTAACCCTTGGTATCGCTTTCCACCCACAGATAGATGGGAAAGTAGAATAGATTATTCAGGTTTTGTAAGATATGTTTTGAGCTTGTATAATTGACTATGGTAGTAGTTGGGTTTACCACTTTCCACTCATAGAGTTTTCTTACAATAACAGTTATCACTCTAGAATTGGTATGGCTCCTTTTGAGGCTTTGTATGGTAGGAGATATAGATCCTCTAACAGGTGGTTTGAAGTTGGTATGGCTATATTTGGCCCGGATTTGGTTCACCAAGCTATGAAAAAGGTGAAGATGATTCAGGATAGGCTCAAGACCGCTCAAAGTTAACAAAAGTCCTAGGCGGACATGAGGTGGAGAGAATTGGAATTTAATTTGGGAGACTGGGTTTTCCTAAAGGTATCTCCCATAAAGGGAGTGATGTGGTTTGGGAAGAAGGGGAAGCTCAACCCCCATTATGTTGGCTCGTACTTGGTTATGAACAGGGTTGGTAATGTTGATTATGAATTGGAGTTGCCTTCTGGCTTGGATTCCGTTCACCAGTATTTCATATTTTAATATTTATAAAGTGTGGGGGTGATCCTTCGATGGTTGTTCATTTAGAAAGGGTGGGTATTTTGGATTCCTTGTCTTATAAGGAAGTTTTGGGGGAAATCTTGGATCGACAAGTCCGTCGGTTGCGGACTGAGGATGTGACTTCGGTAAAGGTTCTTTGGTGGAACAAAAAGGTTAAGGAAGTTACTTGGGAAGCTGATGAGGACATAAAGTCCAACTATCTATTCTTGTTCCCCAATTCAGAAAATCGTGCTTAAGGTTTGTGTATTCCTTAACATCTTTATTTTTTGACTTTGTTAAAGGAAATTGTAATTTCCTTGGTATCTCTTTTCTCTTTCTTTGTTAAAGGTAATGGTGGGAGTGCCTTGTGTTAAATCTTGCTAGTGTATGCCTTGTCCTATCATTTGAGGATGAATGATTATAAGGAGGGAGTATGTAACACCCCGAGTTTTTGGTGCTTGAAATTCCTGAAATTTTGCACTCACTGCCTTGACTATGACTTATCCTATGAGTCGTAGGGTGTATTGACGGGTCGTTGGGACAAATCATAACCAAATCAATAAGTTTGTGGCTAGATTCTTCTCAGAGTATAAATGGCTCACTAAGAGCCGTAATTATTTCTTACGAGTCATTAGGTGTAAATTTTAGGGTGTCCAGTGTACTCTTCAATTTGGGTTATGTGTTGGCTACGACTGGACCCTACGAGTTGTAGGGTCCCATTACAAGTTATGTCATTGAGTCGTAAGGTCAGCAGTGTATAATGCCTTGGTGGTTCTTTATTGGTTACGACTCATGGTGATGAGTCATAAGGATTGACTACGAGTCAATAATTGACCCGTAGTCAGTGGCCACACTTTTTCAGCTTGTAAGTTAAGGGCATTCTGGACATTTCCCTCATACCCAAATTGAAAACCATGTCTTATAACCCCTTCAAGGTGTGATTAGTACTCAGAAACAAATCTAAGAAAATTCTCAAACACTCTAAAAGGCTCTCTAAATTCCCTCAAGCAAGTTAAGCTAGTTTTCATCAAGTTGGTTATCCAAGGGCTCTAGGGTTAAATTCTCTTCATGAAACTTGATACTTCAGGCATGCGACTCTTCCCTTAAACTTAATATCTCTATTTCATGAAAGTACATTGTTATTTATGTGATGAAAAGTAAGGGTTTTTACATTATTGAGGGTTTTGACATGAATGGTCAATTAATTATTTTCCCATGGTTTTATTATGCATTACTCATGTCTTAACTATGGTTTTGAACTTGTGGGTGCATGATTATGGTAAATAAACTAAGGGATTGTGATTTCCCAAACTTGTGAGTTTTAAAGTCGTTATGACCCCAATACCATATTGTGAAATTATTTTCATTTATGAGAAAGAGGGTTGTGTAGCTAAGTCGTGAAAGTGGAGGTCCGAGAGGCCAACACTGAAAACCACAGTTGCTGACATGGGGGTCTATATGAGCAGGTGGTTTGAGTTCCTTTATTATTATTATTCTTTGATTGGGAGGTTTGAATCCCCCATATCTCAGCACAGATTTGGTGCTCGTGTCACCTTGATATGTAGGGAAGTTTGAGTTCCCCAAAGTGCATATGTATATCCTCTAGTTCGTGCGGTCATACGCACTGGGGCCCTACCAGCTGGGGGAGAGCTGGTCCCATATATCCCATGGGTGCCTTGTATGTTATAACGATTGAGGTACAAAATCGATACTAAGGTTTTAAAATACATGTTAAGCCTTCTTCCCTATCTCGACAAGTGATATATATATATATGTATGTATGTATATTCATTGGATGATATGCATCTCAAATGATTTTGAACTGTTGATCATGGCATTATGTTAACCCATATCCCTGAGTTACATGCTAGCACTCTAACCTCTAACCATCTTCAGATGTTGTATCCCCACACGATGCAGAAATTGGCCACAGTTCTACTTCTCCTACTTAGTGATTAGGATTCGGGATCAGCTCGTAAGTTGACATTGAAGTGGTAAGCTTCCATACATCAAAAGACTACATTTTATGTTTTGGTTTCTTATGTTTTAGGTTGTTTAGACTTATTTTTGGCTATAGTCGAGGGAATGTCCCAAAACTTTATTGATGTACAGTTTTGGTTCATGTCTAGAAGGCTTTGTTGGATTACTGTGGACTTGGTGGTGTTGGCCGGTTGTTTTGGCTGGTAGTTGGATGATGATCATAGAAGTATTAATTACTCTTGAATCTATCTTATTATATGTTCGGAATCTATCCGAGATTGAGAATATTACGTTTACTTGGTTAGGTGCAGGGGGTCTCCGATCCATATGGGACTTGAGATACCTGGCACAGCCAGACCCTGGTTTAGATCGTGACAAATCCCAAGCATTGCCCCTTTTCTTTCTCCTTAAATACATTCTCAGACCACATCTTCATTATTATTCTCATCATCAAAATTTTTTTAACACTTTTTTCTCTCTTAAGTCTTTTCCTGTTATTCATCTTCTCAAGGTTCTTATTTTTCTCTCTTAC
Source organism: Capsicum baccatum var. pendulum (assembly GCA_030864225.1). Classification (NCBI taxonomy): domain Eukaryota; kingdom Viridiplantae; phylum Streptophyta; class Magnoliopsida; order Solanales; family Solanaceae; genus Capsicum; species Capsicum baccatum. The sequence goes on from CM061551.1 coordinate 111,490,738, forward strand.
ACAGATTTGTTTAGGAAAAATATCTCTCCCTTCCTCCCCGATTCAAACTCCCTTGGATGAAAACACTCCCACCATTGAGTCTTCTCCAATAAAACCCACTCCAAATTTTGAAAAACCCTTTCTCTTGCAAACTTTCCCACCCTTACCAGACATCGATGCCCCTTTTGGATCTCTCATTAGTAGGAAAATGTAATCTTTGCCTATCTCTCCATCAATAGTTGACCTAGCAAATGTCGAACTGTCATCTCCGACCACCGACTCTACTTCTCTACCATCTATGTCTCCCAACCATAAAGCCTTATCATCTATCTCTCCTTTTGAGTTTGAATTTCACCTAATGTCCCTAAGGGACCAAGGGCCCTTTTTGTTCCAGAATCCATTTTTGTTAAGGAGCACTTATTTGACGGTGACCCACCTGAGAAATGCGAGAACCCTCCAAGCAATGTGAAGGCTAGGCTAACTGGTTAGCAGATAATCTAACTAGACTGACTTGTGACCCAAGGGGATTTTAGTCCCTCTCTACTAAATCCCCACCTAAGTCCCAAAGCCCTAAGTATGATTGGACCACAATTTCTGCTGGTGTTTCCAAGGAAGTACTCCATTTTCAATTGTAAATGATAAGGAGGAGGATGAATTAGTAAAACTCACTTAGAATAAGGTAGTAAAAGTGGGATATAAGGGAACTAACCAAGTCTTTGAGAAGATAGTAATGAAGTCTTATGGCATTAAAGGGGAGGAGAAAAATCTTATGAGCGATGCGTTGAAGGCCAATAAAAAGGCTACCACTAGAAAAAGGAATACTAAAACTGAGTTTGAGAAAGAAAAGACGGTTTTTCACACTAAGGAGGTTGTTAAGGTGGAGGATAAAGACAAAGAAGAGGATATTGATGATGAAATGATTATTTTCACAAGTAGAAAGCAAAAAGAAGCTGGAAGTTTGAAGCCCACAAAATCTGTTGGAACCCAAAATAAAGGGTGTTGGAGGAAAGAATCATAGTTCAACCAAGAAAAAAAGGAAAGGGGTGACCAAGGTATCTGATCTCGAAGCTGACAAGTAAAGGACCAAGTGAATCATCCCAAACAAAGAAAAATGCAAAAACCTGATAGAGTCCTCACAAGAGAGGAGAAAATTGGTGCGATGAGCCATGATTGTGGAGTCATACTGGAAAGTGACAATTGGGAAAATAGCTGGTGGTGCGATGCGGTGGGATCACGGTATTTCACTGGAAAATGGAAATTGCCATTTGGACCCTCTCCGCGATGCAGTGAAGTACCAGGTGGTACACTATTTTATAAAAAAAAAGGCCATAACTTCTCACCCGAGTATCGGATTTGGTCAAATTTTATATTGTTGGAAAGCTGACTGAATTTCCTACGCAATGTCAAGCTCTAAATTGAAAAATACTGAGTATTTCAAAAATTTTATATATGAATACTCATGTACTGATAGTTAAATTAAGCTAGGGAAATATGGGGTATTAAAATATCTTCCCCTGGGGAATATTCATCTTCGAATTAGACTGGTTGAGCTGAGAAATATTGATAGACTGAGCTTACACACTGAACATGCATATCTGATGCATGGAATACATGACTGAAGCTACTGATAAGCTGAGTTTTCATACTGAACGTGCATAGCTGATGCATGAGTACATGATTAAACTGATTCATGAATGTGTGACTGAATATGAAGATGATATGCAATGGTAAAGAATGCAAAGTTTATAACTATAACTGAACATGGAACTGAGTAAATATAGGGAAGACTGTTACCTTAAGCTGAACCTGAATTTGCAGAGAAAAGGTGAGGATACTTGGTCCACATATCTGATTCTTCTTCCTAAGTAGCTCCCTGGATGGACTGATTCCGCCAAAGAACTTTGACCAAGGGAACTTCTTTGTTCCTTAGTCTGTGTATTTAACGATCGAGGATTTAGAATAGGACCTCTTCGAAAGAGAGATTATTCTAAATACTTATATCCTCTTAGGGAACTACGACTGCTGGGTCTCCGATGCATTTCTTTAGCAAGGAGACGTGGAATAATGGGTACACTGAAGCTAGATCTGAAGGCAACACAAGATCGTAAGCTACCTTTCCAAAATGGCTGAGGATTTTGTAAGTCCCGACATATCAGGGACTGAGCTTCCCCTTCTTGCTGAACCTCTTCACCCCCTTCATGGGAGAGATTTTCAAGAACATAAAATTACTGACCTCAAACTCGAGATCTTTTCTCCTCATATCTTCATATAATTTCTGTCGGCTCTGGGCTGCCCTAAACCTTTCTCTGATCAACTGAACCTTCTCTAAAGCATTGAAAATTAAGTCAGGCCCTACTACCGTGGCCTCACCTACCTAAAACCAACCAATTGGAGATCTATATCTCTGATAGCGCCTAAGCATACAGGCAAGTGTACGTGGTCTTATCAAGTAGTAAAGTGGCTTCAAGAAATCCCAAGTATCGATCTCAGGGACTTGCATTCGCTGCCTATCCGATTCTAGTTTAACAAATTTAGAAGATTAAAAAATAGAGTTTTAGAATTGATAACTAAAAAGAAACTAAACTAATGTGAGAAAGTAATGACTTAGGATAATCAATGGATAGAATCCAAAGGTTAAGGCTTAAGACCAATCATACTACGTTATTGAACTTCATTTGTTAAATCACTTATCTTGGTTGTTGATTCATAGGGTTAATTATATGATCATGGTTTCCCAACCTCTAATCCTTTACCTAAGTTGAACCTTACAACTACATCGTTGAGCGGGGATGTAATAGTTCACTTAAGTTTACAAATATCATACTACCTGTGAATCAAGTAAGGTATCTAAGTACATCCCTATCCTAGATACTAATTAAAATCTCTTATTTTATAAATAAAAAAGAACCATACTTTGCTTATTCCCCTGTTCTATCTCCCTATTTCCTCTCCCGAGATCACAAGTTTGACAATTGATGTATTATAAGGGTGATCAATCCTCAAAATAGTTAAAATAAGAATAAACAAACAACCATAATGATAACAAGTTTTTAAAAAATTAATTCAAAATAAAAGTAGTCATGATCTTGGCCTTAATCCCGGAAAGGGAGTTTTATCCTTTAATGGGAATATTCATCATCCAATCCCTTAGATTGATGATACAAACCATTGAAGAAACTAAAATAAATTAATGATAAAAAACCCCAAAAAATAATTTGTGTAGCCTCCAATATCTTCCAAGGATGTCTAAAATTAAGTAAAAAAACATGAATAATGTCATATTTATAGTGGCAGAAATAGTCTAAGCCTTGTTGAACAAGGAAACATTTTCTGGTTGTCTGCGAACCCAGTGATGCGCCGCGTCGATTATCGCGTTGGGTACATCTATGTGGTGCGTTGAATTATATTTGGTTCAATATTTTGGGTTCCTTATGAATTCATTGATTTGTCGTATGCACAAAGACTCCTTATAACATTCCCACACTCTCCCAAAACTTTTCAGGTGTCCAAATTAGCGTTAAGCTGTGTTTTTTGCTTCCGTGATCCATTCCAAGACTTTTTTAGTTATTTCAACTTTATTTGAAGCTTTTAAATCCTTAATATATCATCATAGTCCATTAAAAAAGCATCCTATAGCATTAAACACAACAATTTAGAGCTCAAAATAGCACAACATCCTCAACGATGAACTAGAAACACTAGTTAAGCATAGGCTAAATTCACATTGATCTTTAAGTTGTTGTTTTAACTCTTTTCTTCATCCAATTGACCATTGAACATTATAAATAAGTTGTTTCACATATAAATACATAATAAAACCTTATTAACTCATTAAAACACATTAGAACCCAACACAATAGACTAGAAAAACACCTAGCTCAAGCTAGTTACTAGTTTTCTCGGTTGAACTCTAAATGTTCAAATTGAATCAAAACTTATGTGAAACCATCATTAAACATTGTAAACACATAATTTTACACATAATGGCCATTTATATCATTCTCAACCCATTAATCACATGAATCATCCTCAAAACAAGGCTAAATAGACTAGAATAATTGTGATAGAATGCATAAATACACCCAACATCAATCTCCTACCGTAGAGAGCTCCAAATGGAGCCATCTAAATACTAGAATGATATCTTTTATTATATACAAATTCCATCAAAGGCAAGTGTTTATCCAAAATATCCTTAAAATCAATGACACATGCTTTTAACATATCTTCTAGAGTCTAAATGGTCCTTTCTGCTTGACTATCTGTCTGAGGGTAGAAGGTTGTACTGAGGTGAACTTAGGTACCGAGACCCTTTTGGAATGTTTTACAAAAGTTAGAGGTAAAATGGGTACCTCTATGTGAGATGATAGACACTGGGACTCTGTGTAACCTGACCAACTCTCTGATCTAGAGTTTGGCATAGTCCTCGGCTTAATAGGAAGTATGAACTGGAAGGAAATGAGTGGATTTGGTCATCCTATCTATGATAAACCAAATCAAATCATGTTGATGATGATTATGAGGCAAACCCATCACAAATTCCATGTTCACTTCTTCCCATTTCCATGTGGGAATACTGAACTCCTGTATGGACCCACTAGGCTTTGGGTGCTCAATCTTAACCTGCTGACACGTAGAGTACTTAGCTACAAACTCTATAATATCCCTCTTCATCCCACTCCACCAATAGATCTTCCACAAATCACAGTACATCTTAGTGGCCCCTGGATAAATCGAGTAACATGCACCATGCGCTTTTGTAGGAATTCGTTGCCTCAAGTGATCTACACTTGGCACACATAGACGACCCTGGCAACGCAACCCCTATATCCCCCATGGGAGAAAACCTCTATTTTTTATCCTTGACTGACTCTTTCAACTTAACTAGACTGGAATCTCTGTCCTGCTTTTTCTTTACTTCAGAAACTAGAGATAATTCTGAACTATTCTGCACCTACATACTACTATCTGCTGAGTCAACTAAGCAGACACCTATTCGGGCAGGCTGGTGAACTTTCTGAACTAACTTCTTCTTACCATTGTCAACATGAGCAACACTACCCATACAAAAACCTACTGAGAGTATCTACAACTATACTGGCCTTGCCTGGATAGTATAGAACACTCATGTCATAATCTTTCAATAACTCTAACCATATTCTCTGACGCAAATTCAAATCTTTCTGAGAGAACACATATTGTAAGCTTTTGTAATCTGTGAACACATCAATATGCACCCAATACAAATAATGCATCTAAATCTTTAAGGCAAACACTACAGCTACTAACTCAAGATCATGGGTAGGGTAATTTTTCTCATAGGGCTTAAGTTGTCTAGAAGCATAGGCTATTACCTTAGCTCTCTGCATGAGGACACAACCTAAACCTACTCTAGATGCATCACAATATAGAACAAACCTATCTAAACTATCTGGTAGAGTTACAACTAGAGGTAAGGTGAGTTGAGTCTTCATGGAATGCCCCAAGACTACCCCCTAGTCGTCAAACGGTGCTTACAGTCCCAAGGGATCACAAGATAACCCATTAGCTGGTACCTGTTGTGAGAACTAAAAATGTTATTATAGTTGTGGAAAACATCTGATATTTCTATAAGGTTTTATCACTGAATCAATAATGAAATATGAATCTATAGAAAAACTGACTGAATCTGATTAAATACTAATAACTGACATGTCAACTAAAATTATGAATACTGAATAACTTACTCTAATGTCTGAAAAGCCTCTAAAATTGACTGACTAAATATAAGTTGATGGGACAGTCCCTCAACTAACTTTGCTAACAACTGAAATAGAGACGTGAAGTAAAATAATCTATCCTCGAATGATGAGGACTCACCACTGCTACTGTACTGCTGGCATCCTTAGAAGTGAGGTCTAAGTGCAGTCCGAGAACTGAACATTAGCATCAATGATATAATACATCATAGTGCAAAAGAAAGGTATGCGATCAGTACTTTGAATGTACTGGTATGCTAAATGAGGTAGGCTGATATGCATTGTTTCATGAACAAAACTAATAATTAATTGAATATGAATGTAAAACATGTAGTACTGAGTAGAGAACATGAAATCTGTATATACTAAAAATATGGAGAATCTATAAATACTGAGTACGCATGAAAGTCTGTAAATACTAAAGATACGTGAAAATCTAAAGACACTAGGGATGCATGACCAAGCATATAACATGGACTGAGTAAAATTTGTAAACTGAAATACTGAAAAATACTGATATCTATATGCGTTGGTCAAGCAAATCTAAGACTGCATAACTAAACAAAGACTGTAAGTAAGACTAAATTTGAGACTGTGAGAGGTATCATCTAACCGACATTTCCCAATTTGAGCTAATCAGGGTCCAACCTATAATCCCAATTGGAAGTGTGTTAATACCATGCCACGGGTACTAATAACAGCTATGTGGATCCACTAAATTGATAAAATGTCCAAAGGACTAAGGGTGTCAAACCTAAACTGACGGGTGACCCCTGCAAGATAGTCAAGCCCAGTCTGACCGGTGAATACTCATATCCTACTCTAGCTACGTAGTTATGGAGTATAGGGACTGCTACTAATGACTCTTCCTACTTGATGGGGAATCTACCATCCCTACACTCGCTCGGTGTTAAATCCTACTCACAAATAAGAGATCTGACTGGTAACTGATTGTTTTGATCATGCTTATAGTATGTTCTGAAGACTATTCTGTAATGTACTAATACTAGACTAAGTAAACAGTTATGGATTTCGGGTATTCAATACCCCCAGGACTCAAAACAATAATAGTAAAATGACACTAAATCTTGAAGGACAAAACATGAAGGCTTTTATTTTAGCCAATCACTTTTGTAGGCATTTTATCAAACACTTGTAGTTCAGGGTTTAAAACAATCATAGGAATGTAGTAGAACTTATAAAAATAGCATGAATTCAACATAATAGTACTAAATCATGGTTTAATTCAATAAATAATAATGTTAACATATGGAGAATTGAATAGTAATGATAATTTCATGGTAACATGGTATAAAATCAATAGTGCATGGAGATTCATGGATGAAATCATAATTTAAAGCATAATAACTTAAAGAGAATATAACTTGGTGATTAAAATGGGTTACTTGGGCTCCATGGATGAAAGGAATTCATGGATGAACATCTAACATACCTGGTATAATGAATTTCTTAAAGTTCTGGGTGAGTTCCTGAGGATTGGTCTTGAATTTGAGAGCTAGGGTTTCTTGTTTCTTGAAAAGGGAATCTTTAATTTGAGAGGAATTGAATAATGAATGATTATTTAGGTCAATTGGGACTAAATTTCATGTTTTAGGATGAGTTTAGGGCTTAGGAAAAAGACCCAAATACCTTAAATAGATTTAAAATATAAGCTTAAAACTGACCATCTCGATTTTTGGCCTTGGCACGACGCACCATTATCGTGCCAAGCCACTGAAAATGGACAACTGGGAAATGGATCTATGGCAAGACGTGGGTAAAATCTTGATCCTTCATTGATTGGGACCTGGAAGTTCACCGCAATGTGGTGGAACCCGGAGAGACATTGGAAACTGGCAAATGCCTATTTGGCCTTTGGCACGACACGCCAAGATCGCGCACCTCTACTGGAAATTGTCAATCGTCAGTTAGACTAGCTTCGCGATGCGCTAAGGGTTAAAATGGCGGAGTCTAACGACCGAAGCTTAAAATTGCCATAACTTCTTAACTGATTATAGGATTTGGGTGAATTTTATATTATTAGAAAGCTAATTTTATATATGAATACTCATATATTGAGACTTAGATTATGCTAGGGAAATACGGGGTGTTAAAATATTTCCCTCCTGGGATCATTCATCCTCGAATGAAACTAGATAAGCTGAGGAAAACTGTTGGACTGACCTTACACACTGAACTTGCATATCTGATGCATGGATTACATGACTGAACTAATTTGTAAATGCAGAACTGACATAAACATGATGTGAAACTATAACTGAGCATTATAGAGAGAAATCTTAAAAAGATTAGTAGTTTATACTGAATTTGGATTTGCGAAGAAAAGATGAGGGTACTTGGTCCGCATATCTGCCTCTACTTCCCAAGTAGCTCCCTCAACAGACTGATTCCGCTAAAGAACTTTGACTAGTGGAACTTCTTTGTTCCTTATTCTACAAACTTGATGATCAAGAATTTCGACTGGAACTTTCTCAAAGGAAATACTATTTTAAATATCTGCACTTTCTAAGGGAACAACTATCGCTGGATTACCAATACACTTTTTTAACAATGAGACATAAAACATTGGGTGTAGGGAAGCTAAATCTGAGGGATACTCAAGCTCATAAGCTACCTTTCCAAAACGACTAAGAATTTTAAAGGGACCGACATATCAGGGACTGAGTTTCCCTTTTTGTCAAATCTCTTCACTCCTTTCATGGGAGAGATTTTTAAGTACATAAGATTACCAACCTCAAACTCGAAGTCCTTTCTCCATATATCTGTACATGATTTCTATTAGATCTGGGCAACCCTAAGCCTTTCTCTGATCAACTGAACCTTCTATAATGCATCAAACACCAAGTAAGGCCCTACTACCATAGCCTCACCTACTTCAAACCAACTAGTTGGAGATCTACATATCCTATAATAGAGAGCCTCAAATGGAGCCATACAGATACTGGAATGATAGTTGTTATTGTATGTGAATTCAATCAAAGGCAATTGGTCATCCCAACTCCCTTTAAATCAACAATGCATGATCTCAATATATCTTCTAGAGTTTGAATAGTCTTTTCTACTTGACCATCTATTTGAGGGTGAAAAGTTATACTGAGGTGGACTTGGGTACCAAGACCCTTTTGGAATGCCTTCCAGAAGTGAGAAGTAAATTGGGTACCTTTATCAGAGATGATAGACACTGGGAGTCCGTGTAACTTGACCAACTCTCTGATATAGAGTTTAGTGTAGTCCTCAGCTGAATAAGAGATATGTACTGGCAAAAAATAGGCTGATTTGGTCATCTTATCTATGATGACCCAAATAAAATCATGCTGATGACGGGTACGCGGCAAAACTATCACAAAATCCATGTTTACTTCCTCCCACTTCCAAGTAGGAATACTGAACTCCTACAAGGATCCACTAGGTTTCTGATGCTCAATCTTAACTTGCTGGCATGTAGAGCACTTAGCTACAAACTATGCAATATCTCTCTTCATCCCACTTCACTAATAGATCTCCCATAAATCACGATACATCTTAGTGGCCCCTCGATAAATAGAGTAACACATACCATGCGCTTCTACAAAAATTCGTTGCCTCAAATCATCTACACCAGGCACACACAATCTACCCTGGCAACGTAAAACACCATCTCCTCCTTGGGAGAAAACCTCCATTTTCTGGTCTCTGACTGATTCTTTCAACTTAACTAAATTGGGATCAATATACTATTTTTCCTGCACCTCAGAAACTAGGGATGATTCGATGCTCCTTACTGAGCTAATGGACTTACCGAGATAGTTGATCCTTACCATCCTCAACATAAGCAACACTGCCCATAGACAATCTACTAAGAGCATCAACCACTACATTGGCCTTGCCCAGATGATACAAAACACTCATGTCATAATCCTTCGATAAACCTAACCACCTTCTCTGATGCAGATTCAAATCTTTCTAAGAGAACACATGCTGAAGTCTTTTGTGATCTGTGAACACATCTACATGCACCCCATACAAGTAATGCCTCCAAATCTTAATGCAAACACTATAGTTACTAACTCAAGATCATGAGTAGGGTAATTCTTCTTATGGGGTTTAGGTTGTCTAGATGCATAGGCTATAACCTTACCTCTCTGCATAAGGACACAACCTAAACCTACCCTGGATGCATCACAGTACATAAAAAAATCATATGAACCATCTGGTTGAGTCAAGACTGGGGCTGAGGTGAGTTGAGTCTTTATCTCCAGAAAACTTTTCTCGCATGAATCTGACCACTGAAACCTAACTTTTTTCTAAGTCAATCAGTACAAAGGGGATGTAATAGAAGAAAACCTTTCAATAAATCGACGGTAATAGCCAGCTAAACCCAAGAAACTCTTGATATCTGATGAAGAGATGGGTCTAGTCTAGTTTCTCACCACCTTGGTCTTTTGAGAATCAACTCTAATGCCATCGCCAGAAATAATATGGCCAAGAAAAGCTACTGATCTTAGCCAAAATTCACAGCTACTAAATTTAGCAAACAACTAGTGAGCTCTAAGAGTCTGAAGCACTACTCTGAGGTGTTCTACATGATTATTTTTGCTATGAAAGTAAACAAGAATGTCATTAATGAAGACTATGATGAACATGTCCAAGTATCGTTTGAACACTCAGTTCATCAAGTCCATGAAAGTTGTTGGGGCATTGGTAAGACCAAAGTACATGACTAGAAATTCAAAGTGACTATACTAAGTTTGGAAAGTTATTTTCGGAATGTCACATTCCCTGACCCTAAGAAGATGATAGTCTGATCCGAGGTCTATCTTTGAAAAATAAATGGCACCCTAAAGTTGATAAAAAAAGTCATCAATTCTAGGAAGTGGATATTTATTCTTGACTATAACTTTATTCAACTGATGGTAGTTTATACACATTCTGAGAGAACCGTCTTTCTTATGCATGAATAGAATAGGTGCGCCCCACGGGGAGACGCTGGGTATGATGAATCCCTTGTCTAAGAGATCCTTTAATTGTTCTTTTAACTCTTTGATTCTGCTGGAGCCATTCTATATGGTGGAATAGATATGGGTTGAGTATCTGGAAGAAGGTCTATTTCAAAATCGATTTCCCTTTTGAGAGAAACTTCGGGAAGATCTTTAGGAAATACATTTGAGAATTCATTTACTACTGGAACTGACTCAAGAGTTGAAGTTTCTGAGTTAGAGTCTTTCACTCGCACAAGATGGTAGACACATCCCTTGGATATCATCTTTCTTTCTCTAAGGTACAAAATTAACTGACCCTTAAGAGCTGTGGTACTACCCATCCATTCAAGGACTAGTTTATTTGGAAACTGAAAATGAACTATTTTGATTCTACAAACAACTGAGGCATAGTATATGTGAAGCCAATCCATGTCGAGAATAACATCAAAATCCATCATCTCTAACTCTACAAGATCAACTAAGGTAACTTTCTGAGATATTGTGATCGGACAGTTCTTGTATACCTGTCTGGCTACAATGGAAATGCCTAATGGGGTAGACACTGAAAAGGGCTCTGCTACAGTTAGGGACTAACTCTAAAGTTGATGGCTATATATGGAGTTACAAAAGAAAGAGAAGCTCCAAGGTATAGTAAAGCATAAACATGTAAGTGAAAGACTTGCAACGTACCAGTAACTACATCAGGAGAATTAACCTGATCTTAGCGGTACTGAACAACATATAATCTATTCGAAAGCTGACCACTTATAGAACAGGAAGTGGTACCCTGCTGAGTCAGGCGATCGGATGGAACTGACGACTGATGGGACTGGCCCTGTTGGCGCATATCCCTACCTTTTTTAGCAACTACCCAACACTTCTGAATCTGATGGACTGGATTTCCACACCCAAAGCATACATCTCTACCCGCTCTACCCTCACTCTGATGGTGTCTGCTACATTTCTGACATAAAGAATTTATACAAGCACTGCTAACACTAGCCTGGGCCTTAGAGCTTGGTTCTCTATCCCTATTGTCATTTTTGAATTTAGGTATTGGGGCACTGGTTGAAGAGGGTGCTGGGGCTATAGACCTCTGATGAAACTGAGGATGGTTACCACCTTCTGACTTTGGATGAGTGAAATTAAAATTACCCATCCTAGATCTTTTGTTTCCTATCTCTCTCTCTTTAATCTTTTTCTCCTCTATCTGTTGAGCATAGACCATCAGCCTAGACAGGTCTATCTCACTAATAGGCATTGCAGTCCTGCACTTCTTGACCATACTATTAGATATGCTAGACACAAACTTACTCATCCTGAACCTATTATCAGCTACCATATGGGGAACATGCCTAGATAACTGAGTAAACTTGAAGGAATACTCCCTCATGCATATGTTGTAGTGCCTCAAGTTAATGAACTCTAACACTTTGGCCTCCCTCAACTCCAATGGGAAGAATCTGTCTAAGAAACCTATGGCAAACTATTCCCATTCTACAGCCCTGCATCAATAACCCTATCTACCTTCTACTACTTAAACCAAGTATGGGCTATATCCTACAACTGATATACAACCAACTCAGCACTCTGACTAGATGTCACCCCATAGTATCCGTTACCTTGTGCACCTTATCTAAGAATTCTTGTGGATCATCTTCAGACTTGGATCCCATAAAAGAAGGAGGATTCATCTAGGTAAAGTTCTGAATTCTAGTTATAGTAGTTTTGGCGACTAGGTTGTCTAGAACAACAGCCAGCTATTTATTTTATGTTGCTATAAAATTGGCTAGAGTAGTGAACACAGCCCTGAATTCTACGTGAGAGACGTGCTGTCTAAAGGATTTGCCTGGATGGGCTCAGGGGATGGCTGATTTCCTGTTCTTTTTTTATTCTTCTTGGGAGGCATGTTTTGTAAATGGAAGAAAGAAATGGATTAGACAAGGAGTTTAACTTGAGCTCATGCTCACTCACATAACATAAATACTAAAAGAAGAGAAACTTTTTCCTAAATACCTTGTAGCCTCTCATCCATAAGTGTGGCGCTCTATACACCCATACACAAGACTCTAATCGACGCGATTTTCAGAATTCCTAGGACACTATAAAACCTTAGACACTGATACCAAGTTTGTAACGATCCGAGACTACCCCCTAGTAATCACACCGTGCTTACAGTCCTAAGGGACCACAATTTAACCTATGAGTTGGTACCTGTTGTGAGCACTAAATAATAATATCATAATTGTAAAAAATATCTGATATTTTCATAAGGTCTTATCACTGAATCAATACTAAAATATGAATCTGTAGAAAAACTGACTGAATCTGATTAAATACTAATAAACTGACATGTCAACTGAAAATATAAATACTGGATAACTGACTCTAATGTCTAAAAAGCCTCTAAAACTGACTGAATAAATACGAGTTGATGGGACAGGACCCCAACTAACTCTGCAAACTATTGAAATAGATATATGAAATAAAATAATCTGTCCTCAAATGATGAGGACTCACCACTGCTACTGTATTGCTGATAGCCTGAGGAGTGAGGTATAAGTGTGGTTTGAGAACTGAGCGTCATCATCTATGATATAATATATCATAGCACAAAAAAAGGTATGCGATCGGTACTTTGAATGTACTGATATGCTAAATGAGGTAGGCTAATATGCATGGTTTCATGAATAGAACTAATAATTAACTGAATATGCATATAAAATATGAAGTACTGAGTAGAGAACATGAAATCTATAGATACTAAAAATATGGAGAATCTGTAAATATTGAGTACATATGAAAGTCTGTAACTACTGAAGATATGTGAAAATCTGTAGACACTGGGGATGCATGACTAAGAAATAACATAGACTGAGTAAAATCTGTATAATAAAATACTGAAAAATATTAATATTTGTATTCTTTGGTCAAGCAACTCTAAGACTGCATAACTAAATAGAGACTGTAACTGAGACTATATCTAAGACTATGGGAGGTATCATCTAACCAACATTCCCTAATTTGAGCTAATCGGGGTCTAACCTATAATCCCAGTTGAAAGGGTGTTAATACCGTGCCATGGGTACTAATGATGGTATTGTAGGTCCACTAATCTGATATAATGTCCAAAGAACTAAGGGTGTCAAGCCTGAACTGACGTGTGACCCCTGCGAGATAGTTAAGCCTAGTCTGACGAGTGACTACTCATATCCTATGCTGGCTACATAGTTCTGGAGTGTAGGGACTAATACTAATGACTCTACCTATCTAATGGGCCACCATCCCTACACTCGCTCGATGCTAAGTCCTACTCCCAACTGAAAGACACTGAAATACTAGACTGTTCTGAGTTTATCTGATTGGTAACTAACTGTTCTGATCATGCTTATAGTATGTTCTGAAGACTATTCTGTAATGTACTGATACTAAACTAAGTAAACAACTATGGATTTTTGATATTCAATACCCCCAGGACTCAAAACAATAATAGTAAAATAACACTAAAGCTTGAAGGACAAAACATGAAGGCTTTTATTTAAGTCAATCACTCTTGTAGGCATTTTATCAAACACTTGTAGTTCAGGGTTTAAAACAATCATAGAAATGTCATGAAACTTATAAAAATAGCATAAATTCAACATAATAGTAATAAATCATGGTCTAATTCAATAAATAATAATATTAACACATGGAGAATTGAATAGTAATAATAATTTCATGGTAACATGGTATAAAATCAATAGTGCATGGAGATTCATGGATGAAATCATAATTTAAAACATAATAACTTGAAAAGATTATAACTTGGTGATTAAAATGGATTACTTAGGCTCCATGGATGAGAGGAATCCATGGATGAACATCTAACAAACCTGGGATAGTGAATTTCTTAAAGCTCTGGGTGAGTGCCTGAGGATTGGTCTTGAATTTGAGAGCTAGGGTTTCTTGTTCTTGGAAAAAGGGATCTTTAATTTGAGAGGAACTGAATAATGAATGATTATTTAGGTCAATTGGGGATAAATTTTGTATTTTAGGACGAGTTTAGGGCTTAGTAAAAAGACCCAAATACCCTTAAACGGATTTAAAATGTAATCTAAAAATTGACCATCCCGATTTTTGGCCTTGGCGCAATGCGCCATTATCATGCTAAGCCATTGGAAATGGACAACTGGGAAATGGGCCTGTGGCGGGATGCGGGGAAAATCGCGGTCCTTCACTGATTGGTAACTGGAAGTTTACCGTGATGCTGAGGAATCGCGGAGAGATACTAAAAACTGCCAAATCATAATTTGGCCTTTGGAGCAATGCGCCAAGATCATATACCTCCACTGGAAATTGCCAATCATCACTTAGACTATATTCGCGATGTGCTAAGGTCTAAAATGATGGGGTCTAACAACTGAAACTTAAAATTGTCATGACTTTTTACCCCGATTATCAAATTTGGGCAAATTTTATATTGTTGGGAAGCTAATTGAATTTCCTACTCAATGACAGGATCTAAACTGAAAAATTATGATTGTTTTGAAAATTTTATATACGAATACTAATGTATTGGGACTTAGATTATATTAGGGAAATATGGGGTGTTACACTTCAACTCCTGAAAACTCTTCTCACAAGAATCTGACCACTGAAACCTAACTTTTTTCTGAGTCAATATAGTCATAGAGGATGCAATAGATGAATACCATTCAATAAACCAACAGTAATAGCCATCTAAACCCAAGAAACTCTTGATATTTGATGTAGAAATAGGTCTAGGCCAGTTTCTCACTGCTTCGGTGTTTTGAGGATCAACTCTAATTCTATCACAAGAAATAATATAACCAAGGAACGCTACTGACCTTAGCCTAAATTCACACTTACTGAATTTGGCGAACAACTAATAGGCTCTGAGAGTCTGAAGTACGATTTTGAGATGATCTGTATAATCATTTTTGCTATGATAATATACAAGAATGTCATCGATGAAGACTATAACGAACATGTCCAAGTACTGCTTGAACACGCAATTCATTAAGTCCATGAAAGCTACTGGGGCATTAGTGAGACCAAAGGGTATGACTAGAAATTTGAAGTGACCATATCGGGTTCAGAAAGCTATTTTCAAAATGTCACATTCTCTGATCCTGAGCTGATGATAGCCTAATCTGAGGTCTATCTTTGAAAAGTAACTGCCCCTTTGAAGTTGGTCAAACAAGTCATTAATTCTAGGAAGTGGGTATTTATTCTTGACTGTGACTTTGTTCAACTGGCGGTAGTCTATACACATTCTAAGAGAACCGTCTTTCTTTCATACGAATATGACTAGTGCTCCCATGGGGAAACACTGGGTCTGATGAACCCCTTATCTAAAAGGTTTTTTAACTGCTCTTTCAACTCTTTGAGTTTGGTTGGAGCCATTCTGAATGACATAATAGAAATAGGTTGAGTCTTCGAAAGAAGGTCTATTTAAAAGTCAATTTCCCTTTTGGGAGGAACTCTAGGAAGATCTTTGGGAAACACGTATGAGAATTTATTTACTACTGGAACTGACTCAAGAACACATCTAAGAATTTGTTTACTACTGGAACTGACTCAAGAACATATCTGAGAATTTATTTACTACTGGAACTGACTCAAGATTAGGAGTCTCTGAATTAGAGTCTTTGACTTGCACAAGATGATAGACACATCCATTGGATATCATTTTTCTCGCTCTAAGGTATGAAATCAACTAACCTTTAGCGTTGTAGTACTACCCCTCCATTCAAGGACTGATTCATTTGGAAACTAAAAATGAAAAATTCTGTTTCTACAATCAACTGAGGCGTAGCATGAATAGAGCCAATCCATGCTGAGAATGACATCGAAATCCATCATCTCTAATTATATTAAGTCTGCTGAAGTAATTTTCTGACATATCATAATCAGATAATTTCTATATACCCACCAGGCTATGATGGACTGACCTATTAGAATAGAGACTGAGAAAGGTTTTATTAAGATTTCTAGTCTGACCTTAAAGTTGACTGCTATGTAAGGCTTTGCAAAAGATAGAGAAGTTCTTTGATCTAATAACGGATGAATACATAAACGGAAGATCTGTAAAATATCGGTGACCATACTAGGAGATTTCCTAATTTTGTTTTGACTAAAGTGCATAAATCCTGGTTGGGCATTGCCCACCGGTGGCACTGGTAGTGACACCCTGTTGATTTGGGCGACCAGACTGAGTTGGAGAATGGTTGGACTGATCTTATTGGCAAAAATCCTTCCCTCTCAGATCCATGACTTTGCACTCCCACATCTTGTGGCCTGGCTTACCACATCCAAAAAACATACCACTACTAGCCCTACACACACCCTGATGTTTTCTACCATATTTCTGGCAAAGTGGGTAGATACGACCTCTTTTTATGCTACCCTGAGACTTAGAGCTTGACGTGCTATTGTGACTGTCATTTCTAAACTTTGGCATTAAAGAATTAGCTACAGAAAGATTTGGGGCTAAGAATTTCTGACGAAACTAAAAGCGGTTACCACCCTCTGACCTTGGCCTAAAACCACAAATTCTGACTCTCTTATTCTCTTTATCTTTCTTCCTATACTTCCCCCCTTGCTTTTCTAAGTATGAACCCCAAGCCTAGATAGGACAACAGCTTGTAGGTTGTTCTGAGAAACTACTGAATAGGCTAAAGTAGTAAAAGCAGCTCTGAATTCTGCATGGGAGACGTGCTCATTTAAGGGATCTACCTGAACGGGTAGAGGTGCTGGCTGATTTTCTTTTCTTCTTTTGTTAGATTTTTTGGGAGGCATGTTTACTATGAATAGAAGTAAAAAAATAATTAGACTGAGATTTTAACTTGAGCTCATGATCACTCGCACAACACGAATACTGAAAGAAGGGAAAGTTTTCCTAAAATGCTTCATAGCCTCTTGTCCATAAGTGTGGCACATTACACACCCATGCATAAGACTTTACTAGATATGTCTTAGACTCCCTAAGACTCTATTGAACCTTAGACTCTGATACTAAGTTTGTAACGCCCCGAGTCTGTACCCCAGATGCTATACGTTGCTTAAAACCCCAAGGGACCACAAGCTAACCCATGACTGACATCTGCTGTGAGCACTGAATAATAATACTGTAATAATACTGAAAATAGGCTAAAATTCCATAAGTTTAACAATCTGAATACTAATAAAGAATAAAACTATGATAATATCTGATAAAATATCTGAAATCTGAAATACTGTCTGAACTAGTCTAGTCTAAAAATCCTCTAACTAAATAGTCTGAATGTGGATTTGATGGGACAAGCCCCTAACTAACTCTGACTACTGAACTACTTATAAACTAAAATACTAAAATAAAAGCATGCCCTCGATAGATGAGGACTTACTACTAAAACTACTGCTGATAACTGAATTTGTCTATGCACAGTCAGGCACCGAAGCGTCCGAACCTATGATATGAGACATCATAGTGCAAAGAGAAAGTATGCGTCAGTACGTGGAATATACTGGTATACTAGATAAGGTAAGACTGAATGCAAGGGTTCATATGCATGAACAGTAACTGACTGAATGATATAAAGTAACTGAATAAGGAAATACATGGATAACTGAAAATGCTGTAAATACTGAGTTTGCAATACTATGGATATACGTGTATACTGTATCTGATATTTCACTAAAGTTGAGTACTGATTTCAGATGCTAAGTAAATGATATCTGAGATTCTGATAACTAAATTACTAATAACTGAGTGACTATTTCTGACAGTCCTGAATCTGTAAAATTGAAATGAGTTCTATACTAAGACCAAAACTGAAACTGTAGGAGGTAATTATCTAACCAACATGCCCCCTTTTATTTAATAGATCTGGGGTCCAACCTGTAACCCTAGCTAGAAGGGCATCAGTACCATACCAAGGGTAAAGACAACTAAAGAGTAACCCTCATATGGAAGGTACTCTAATAAGAATGGTGGTACCCTCAACTGGAAGGTTAAAACACCTTATCAACCCTCAACTGGCATGTTGATGTCTCAACGTACATTGGCTATATAGTTTTGGAATGTAAGGACTGCTTCTAAGGATCACACCCTCTACTAGCAGGTGAGTCCCCATCCTAAGGTTCACTCAGTGTTGAATCTTACTCCCTAATAAATAGACCCTGATTACTATACTGAGCTGAACTAGACTGATACTGAGTTTCACTGAGTTTTATAACTAACTGAGTACTTACTATTTCAGGACATGACTGAGACTATTTTGTAAGTACTGTAGCTCTAGTTAAACAACTAGATTGTCGGGTATAGATATCCCCAGGACTCAACAACATGAAAATAAAGCATAGCATGATCTTGAAAAGCATAACAATGTCCACTTGTTCATAATTCATCCATAGAGATATTTTATCAAACACTTGTAGGGCATAAACTTGTACATATGCTAGTATGTCATGATTTCACCATTTAATTCACATGGACATTCCATCAAACACATGGGGAGCACAACTTAATGCATATAATCATGGACAACATGTAAACAATGTAACTACAACACCCAAACTTTCACATTCAAGGATTATAACATGGGAATTACACAATTCAATATACATGCTATTACAATTTCATGGAATCTACAATTAATCATGGGTTGAAACTCAATTAATGTCATGAACATGAATACAATCCAATTTCAAGCATTTAAATTATGAATTAATAATCTTGTAGTTTTAAAAATGGATTCTTGGACTCTACGGGTGAAAAGAACCCATAGATGAACACCTAACATACCTGGGTATTTTAATTCTTGAAGCTACTGGTGATTTTCTTGAGGATTGTTCTTGATTTCTTGAAGATAGGGTTTTCTATTACGGAGAGAATGCTTTTTGATTTGGGGAAAATTGATTAAAGAATGACTTAGTAACATTTTTAGGGATTAAATACTATTTTCGGACTGATTAAATTTATGAGAAAGGACTTGTTTTCCCCTAGATGACACCTTTAATTTCTGTCGAAATTTTTTGATTTGAGCCCTTGGCGTGACACGGTGCTATCGCTCCGTGACACTGGAAATTTACAATTGCGACCTGGGAGCTTAGCACGATGCAGTACGATTGTGATACCCCACTGTATACGAATTTAACCCTTGGCGTGACATGCCATGATCGCGGAGTCACACTGAAAAGTGATAATTGGGAAAATAGTTGGTGGCGCGATGCGGTGGGATCATGGTCTTTCACTAGAAAATGACAATTTCCATTTGGACCCTCCCCGCAATGCAGCGAAGTACCAGGTGGTACACTATTTTTACAAAAAATAGGCAACTTCTCACCCGAGTATCAGATTTGGACGAATTTTATATCATTGAAAAGTTGACTGAATTTTCTACGCAATGGCTGGCTCAAAACTAAAAAATTCTCAGTATTTGAAAAATTATATATATGAATACTCATGTACTGAGAGTTATATTAATCTAGGGAGATACGGGTATTACAGTTTTATTATTTTCTTCTTCTTCTTCTTCTTTTTCTTCTTCATAGTTGTAATTGTGTTTATTAGGATTATTTTATATAGATGGTCTTGAAGGTCATAGTACATTGTGGTATCGATATTATGGTTATTTTCATGTTCATGGTATAAAAATGAACTAGCAATCATTAAACATGTTTCTTTGGCTTTATTCTTTGATCATTATGCATAAGTTTTAATCTTTGCTTAAAAAATGTGTCCATGTCTTCTTTAAACTCATTGTTTGTGGATATATTTGTTTTTAACATGTAAAGTTATTTTCTTTATGTTGAAAAGAATAGTTAATATTTAATGTTTCGCCTTTTGACCTTATTCTTTGATTATTATGGATAAAGTTTTCATCTTTGCTTAAAAATATATTCATGTCTTGTTTTAACCTCATTGTTGGTGGATATGTTTTTTTTTAGCATGTAAAGTTATTTTCTTTATGTTGAAAATAATAGTTAATATTGGTTGTTTTGTCTTTTGATTTTATTATTTGATTATTATGTATAAAGTTTTTATCTTTGCTCAAAAGACGTACTCATGCCTTATTTAAATTCTTTATTGGCGGATATTTTTATTTTTAGCATGTAAAGTTATTTCTTTTATGTTGGAAAAATAGTTACTAGTGTTTATTTCTCCTTAATAAAGTAGTAATTGGCTAAGTCAAGAATTTGTTATTTGCTAGCTAATTGTTTTAATGGATTTCAAAATCCTCATATAAGAGATGAAATGCTTGCTTTATTTTCCATCCAGATGTTTATTTCGCTTTTGTTCGCATGTTGTCTTGTCAAAATGATGAGAAAGTTTGGACTTTTGTGGCTAAATAGAATTATTTAGATATTTTTGAGGCATGCATAGTATGATTATTGAACGATATTTTACTTTTAGAGATGCTAAACTTTTATGGTAATTTTCTTACTCCGGATTTTTATATGTGCTCTTTGTGTGTTTAAAGACTTGATTCATATCTCTCTTTGATTCATAACATTAAAAGAGAATCAACGATGTCTTATAAATATAAATCATAGGTCGTTACACATTTTTTCCTAAAGTGTTGGTTGTAATTTAGATGTATGAATCTTCGTTAATGCCTCTTAATTGAAATTTAAAGATTCTCTTTCTTGAAAAGTTAGCCTTTATTTTCTTTTGTTATATGAATTAGTGTCTATGTTTGTTCAATTTTATAAGTTATGGGTATTTTTCTTATTGCCTCATCCCTTTACTTTTGCAAGATTATGTTGTTTGTTCTCGCATTAATTCATTGAATAAGGTCTTCTTCCATTTATTTTTATTCATTTTTAATATGAACATAAATCATTAGGTTTGTAAGTGGGTGTCTATGCTTTGCATTTTATCTGTTGACTCTCATTCTTGTTATACATGTGCAAGTGTTCTTATTATTGTTACTCAAAGATTAGTTCTTGATATTTTCTTTGCTTTGAAATATGTCACTTTTATGCCTTGAGCATATATTAATTTCTTTATCTTTTCTTTGCATGCAAAAAATGTCTCGAGTCCAAATAGACTCCTCTCCTCTTGTATTTCGTAATGGGCCAATGAGGCTCACCTCTTTGAACATTAAGTCCAAAAGTTGATTATATGGTGTGCGAGTGCAAGAAGATGGAAAAAGAAGGAAAATTGGTCAAAAACCCATTGTTAAAGTAGCCAAGAGACTCGAAAAAGTCTTATTTATTTATTATCGCTTTACTTGTCTTTATTTACTTATTTACTTCTTAATTCATTCACTTTGGGCTTCGAAGCCAAAGTTGTAAACTAATATACGTGAAACAGATTTTGGGCCAAAAGGGCTCAAAAATATAGTTCAGGATAGGTCACGAGCCCAATGCCCAATATTTAGATTAGGACAGGTGATGATGGGTCGAAAGCCCAAATTAGCTTAGGACAGGTTTATTGATTTTGGCCTAATAGACCAAGTCTTCTTGTTCCCCCTTCCCCTTTTACGTGCTAGTTGTTATTAATTTGCTTAGAATTAGTTAAATTCCCTACTAAGTTGCTAAAATTTATTTTATACAAGTCTTTTTTCCAAAATCACTTTCTTTTTAAAAACCAACTTCTCTTTTCAAAGTTAGTCAAAGGTGGTTTTCAAAATAGTCCAGATAAATGCAAGTTAGCGGACATTTTAGGTGCCTTAAAAATCTTCCTAAGATGTTAATAAGAATCTCTTACCTGGGATTTTATTAAAAGACTAAGTCTTTTTCTATTTTAAGACTTAGGATTTTCCTTAAAAGTTTTCTTAATTTCATTTCAAATAAATTAAGTGGTGACTCTATTTGTTTCCAAATTTTCATTAGAGTGTTGAAATAGTTTTAAAAGTTGAAATCAATGTTTTCCAACCCTTCGAGTTAAAAAGAGATAAAACAGATATGTTGATAGATGAAAGGGAGTATCCCATGGCATCCATATTCAATTAGATTGCTAGAGGTTTTTGTGAGAAGTTTAGGGAGAGGCGTGCATATGTCCTCAACTATAAGAAGAGCAAATTAGTAAATTCCACTGAACAGATCACAAGGGACAATATGAGCGAGGGCGAGTGATTCTATGTGGAGAACATAAACGGGGATGACAATCAATTCACCGTGTTTAGCAAGGGTACTTCCAAAGTGAACCTATTGGAAAAGTTATGTTCTTGTAGGAAATATAACTTGGTGAAACTATCGTGCGCTCATACAATTGTTTTATTATGATCGAAGTATGGAGATGATTATGGTTTGAGCATCCACGAGTACTCTTCGTCTATGTATAAAGTCGAAGCCTACCTCCTTGTGTATTCAGAATCAATTATATTGTCCTTTAGAGTCCAAATGGTGTGTGCCACAAGAATTGATAGACGTGAATATTATTCCACCCCTTATCAATAACAAGCTCGAATTGAAGGAAAAGAAACGCATTAAGGCGTGGGCGAGGCTTTCAAGACCAAGCGGAGGAAAAAATGTTCACTATACAAGAGACCTGGACATAAGAGAACCATATGTAATAACAACAAATCCTAGATAGGTTTGTACCACTTTGTTTTTAAGTCAAACTAATGTATGTTTTTGACAACCATGTAGTTTGGAGTAATTAATTTCATGTCAGTTTAATTGATTTTGGTCTATTTCTAGGATCGATCGGCTAAGTTGTAGCATATATTGTGTGTACTGTCTATTCGATTTATTTACTATTTACTATTTTATTTATTATTGATCATGTTTTAAGTCTATTAGAAAACCCTAAATATTTAATTGATCAGATGAACAGGCGGGTAATCATGGTGCCTCAAAAACTTATTGGACGTCAACTCAAAGCTACGTCAATTGGATATACGCTACCTACTCAACTTTCGCTTCTCCACACACCAAAGGCCTTTAATTTGGTATGTGTAAACATTTATATAGTCTACAAAACCTTCATCTTATTTAACAAATAAATT
Source organism: Capsicum baccatum var. pendulum (assembly GCA_030864225.1). Classification (NCBI taxonomy): domain Eukaryota; kingdom Viridiplantae; phylum Streptophyta; class Magnoliopsida; order Solanales; family Solanaceae; genus Capsicum; species Capsicum baccatum. Next base: position 111,514,378 of record CM061551.1, read on the forward strand.
AAGAAATTGCAGCAAATACCGAGAATCTCACTCCGACCACTCAGGAAAATGCATTCAAAATGCCACCACTACCTACTCCTCCTCCATAATGACCTGGCCATCTTGTCTATGGTCAGGGTCAAGATCATGAACGCCTACATCGAGAACTATGGTGTGTCGCTCATTTTTTATGAGTGATTATTGAGAGGCTGAATCTGGAGCTCAACAACTACATCACACCCAACTACCAACCAAACCATCAAATAATTAAATAAATTATATTGAATTGAAGTTGTACAATGCAATGGGCAACAAACTAATTCCATATATTATTGATAAAACATGCAGTCTAGGATTTACATTGGACATAATTGGTGGTCCTTAATTCAATATAATTTATTTACATTTTTTACTATATACTAATGTTTTTTGACCATTGCACCAACCCGCATAGTGAAATCCATCGATTAAATAGACAGCCTAGCATATATAATGATCTCAATCATTCATAAATCCTATAGACCTTGCAATTAATTTTGTATAAATCAACATAATCGTTGATAGACCAGATTCATTATTTGTGATCATACATGAATTCATATACATATATATATATATATATATATATATATATATTTCTACAATAATAAAATAAATTGCAAAATTCAAGAAGAAATAATATGTAGAAATAGAGATTCGTTCTATTCATTAGTTCATTGCTACACAGTTAAGCATAATCAACACCAACATGGGAAAAATGAAGAAGCTTTCATCTAACAAACTTTTAAGCTTAAAAGCTTCTTTTCAATAAACTAGAACTACAAAAACATCAAAATTAAATATTACACTAAGGGGAGGGTGGGGGTGGGTTTGATGTAGTTGTTGGGCTCCAGATTCAACATCTCGATGATCGCTCATACAAAATGGGCGATACTCTAGAGTTACTGGAGCAGTAGTTCACAATCTTGACCCAGACCAAAAAAAAGATGGTCCAGGTCATTGCGGAGATGAAGAAGTCATGGTGGAATTGTAAATGCATTCTCCTGAGAAGTCGGAGTGAGATTCTCATCATCTACTGCAATTTTTTTATTTTTTGGTTAAAGAATATGAAGGCTTTATAGAATAGATAGATATTTATATAGACCAAATAGAAGTCCTTTGGTTTGCCCGCCTAATGGTTGGTCGATGTGGGGAGGAACAAAAGTCGAATGGGTAGCATATACCCTATTGACTTAGCTTTGAGTTGACGTGTAGAAGTTTTTTTGAGGTGTCATAATTACCCAATGTTCATCTGATCGATTAAATACTTAGGGTTTCCCAATAGACTTAAAATGTGATCAATAATAAATGAAGTAGTAAATAGTGAATAAACCGAATACCCAGTATACACAATATATGCTATTACTTGGCCGATCAATACTAGAAACAGACCAAAATTGATAAAACTGACATAACATTAATTAGAACAAACTACAGTACTGTCAAAATACATATATTAGCTTGAATTACAAAAACAAAGTGGTACAAGCCAATCTAGGATTAGTTGTTATTACATGCGGTTCTCGTGTGTCCGAGTCTCTTGCACAATGAACACTTGTTCCTCCTCTTGGACTTGAAAGCCTCGCCTACGCCCTTAACACATTTCCTTTTCTTCCTTCTGATCTTGTTATCAACAAGGGGTGGAAGACTATTCAAGTTAACAATTCCTATAGCACACACTATTCGAACTCTAAAGGGAAAACATTAATTAATTCCCAATACGTAAGGAGGTTCTCTTTCACTTTATACATAGGGAAAGAGTATTCATAAATTCTCAAATGATAATTATCTCCATACTTCAATCTCAAAGTGTCCATCACGTAAGAGCATAATGTTTTCCTGAAGTTATATTTTCTACAAGAACACAAATTAAGTTATATTTCTACGAGAACACAAATTTTTGAGTACGTTCACTTTGGCAATAGGACCCTTTCCAAACACGGTCAATTGATGTCCATCCCCATTTATGTTCTCCACATAGAAGTCTCCTTCGCTCATATTTCCCCTTGTAATTTTTTCTATGGCATACACCAATTTTTTCTTGTTATTATTGATGACATATACATGCCTCTCCATGAACTTCTCACTAAAGCTCCTAGTAATCAAATTGAATATGGGGGGTACTCTCTTTCATCTATCAACATAATGTTGAATGACTCAATAATATTTAAGGTCATCACATCATACATGTTGTTGGGGAAATGTCCCCTAGTCCACTTCTCAAAACCAAGTTCATGCTAGAGGAAAAAGGCTGCCTCGAGACAACAGTTCTTGAATTTTGTAAAATGATCACTAAACTTCTCAAAAGACTATTGCCCTTCTAGTGTGGTAGAATAAATAGAGGTAATCCCCACATGGGTGATATAGCAAAAAAATTTCACCAACGTGCCTCATGCAATGCAGGGTTGTAAACCTTCACAATACCATTAGAGATGCTCTTGTACCTATTGGAGACAAATCAAAAATCTAGTTTGTTAGCTGTTATAGACTTTAGCTTCTCAAAGAACTCCCAAGACGCATTGTTCTCTTTGTCAACAACACAAAAGGCAATTGGATAAATATGATTCTTCATATCTTGTGCTACCTTGCTTAATAGCACACCTTTGTACTTACCATCTAAATGAGTGTCACCGATCGCAGTAACCTTTCTCATATAGGAAAAGTGTACACAGATAAAACGTAGTACATAAAACTACAATTATCCCTGTTCACCATGATGGAATAGGTAGAGCCAACATTAAGAGTGTCAATTATGTAGGATAAAGCCGGCAAACAAGAATACCTGTGCTTTGGTATCTCACGAACCATTTGTTTGGCAATCAGATCTTCCATCCAACATTTTCAATAGCTTGGACTACTCTAAAGGCTCTTGATAATAATCCTCTGAATCTCTTTAGTGTCTAGACCCTTGCCATTATGATACAAATTCACATAAAGTGATGCAATGACTTTGGTTCTGATTTTTAATGGTTGCGTGTGGTATGTTCAATGCCGCAACTGTGATCACTAATGTATTTGTAGATACAAAAGTTTCTTGTGTATTCATACTTCCTCACCCACAACATCCATGCACAACTAGGAGATACGCATTTCACCATAAAGTATTTACTACAACTCTTTAACGTAGCATAATCAAAAGACTTTTTCACCGATGATACATCCAATAACATTTTTAACTCATTCTTGCTACTAAATGTTTGCTCTATATGAAAATTAGTTCCATCGGAGAAAGTGTGGTTGGGTTATGATCCCAATTCATACTCTTCTTACATTTCTTGATTTTCGATCTTCCAAATCCATTGGATGATCTTCCATATCCATTGGATAAACACCCAAGCTCTAATCTTTAATCAAATCATTATCATCGATTATTGGGTGTGGTGGTGGGGTTACCGGAGACCTAGCAACGATATTTTTCCTCAATAATGACCTAGAGCAATTATCAATGACATCCAACATGTACAAGGACATGCCTATCATTTGATATGAATGTGGGATATATTTTTCCCCTCTCATTCATTAAATAGCTAATCACATCGTAGCTTGTCTCGTAGCCTAATTCTTTGTTCCTAATAATGCTTTACACCATGTCATCGTATGAACTATTGCGACATAACAAAATGGGAACTAGCACCTTACTGGATGATTTTCAATTTCAATATTTGAGGGTCTCTCCCCACACACCTATATAATCACCACCGACAATAATTACTTCAGCTACTTCTATTACAAACCACAATGATCGATCCTAGATTACGATATCGATCTATAATTGGTATGAAAACCTCTATATAAAAATGTGAATAAACAAAATGGGTATAATTGATATCCTACTAGCTCTGGGATAGAGAAATGTATATGTAGGACTTCTAAACTACTAAAATCTATCTAACAATGAGGTATTGAGTGGATTTCAGAAGCTTTCCAAGCTAGTAAAAATGGTGGAAATATTTTTTCAATTTTTTTTAAATGAACACCAATGGAGGCAATGACCAAGGATGGAGATTTCTGTTGTGGGGAGGCAGATTTCATTGGAAAAGTCATCGGAATTGAAAAAATTAGGTGAAAATAGGAGATTTTCGGTGGCTTCTTCAATAATTTTTTAAAATTAAAAATGAAAATCTAAAAAATGGGTGGAAATATTAGATATTTTGGGTACTGTACCTTAAATAAAAAATGAGGATGTGATTGAATTGTATGTGTCATACTTAATTAAAGAAACTGATGTGGTCCCCGACCTTGAATATAGTAACCATATGGGTGAAGAATCTTTCTCTTCTTTTCATAAAGAACCTGCACAAACCTTTGTGGATAACTTCGGGTTTGAAGAAGCTAAAGAAACTACATAACCTATTGTTGGTGTTAGTGAAGTTTCTTCTACTATTGAATTAGGTGGATGTTCTTCTACTTTTGGGGAGGAGTTGGGTGGGGCTTCTGCTGATGTTCTAAAGGAGATGGGTGGGGGTGGTGCTAGTGTTGAGAAATATTTGGGTGGGGTGGGGGTGCTAGTGTTGTGGAAGATTTAGGTGGAACTTTTGCTGCTACTGCATCAAATATTCCAGTAGTACATTCTAATTGGAAAAGTGATAGTGAAGATTCTAATTATGGAGATTTGCTTGAATATGATGATGAATAGGGTAGTGATACTCATGAGGAGGTTATGATTTTGAGAGAAGAAAAAAGATATGTTAAAACAAAACAAAAAGAAAGAAAGTAATCCTAGATCTAAAGGGGTTAATTTAAGAAAAAAGGGAGTTGATGTGGGATATAATGAATATTTGTCCAAAAAGAGACTCTACAGGATAAATTAGGTGGTGATGAGTTATACTTTTATTTAGATGAAAATGCTAGTTTTGAATTAGATACTGATGTAGATGTTAATGATGAGGATGAGGTTCAACATCTTATAAGAAGTGTGAAAATGGCAAGGAGGGAAAAAAGAACTAAAAAAAGAGTTGTGTTTGATCCTACTTATAAGTTAATTATTTGAAAACCTAGACTAAATTTTGAAAATGTTAAGCAATTTAGATAAGATATTACTAGATATGCAGTTCAAGAACATGTAGAGTTGGACAACTATGTAAATGAACCAACAAGGGTGAGGCTAAAATATGGAGATGGTTGTCCATGGTTACTGTTTGGAAGTCATGATTCAAGGATAGGATATTTCTTGTATGAAAAAGTATAATCCAGTGCATACATGCACTGCCACAACTAGAAACAAATTGATCAATTCAAAGTATTTACCAGAGAGGTACAGAGATAGAATTATTTCTGAGTCTAGCATTAGAGTTTTTCAATTGCAAAATCTAGTGAAAAGGAGTTGGAGGTGTATTTTGGGAGAACTATGGCAAGAAAAGCAAGAAACATGGTCTTACAACAGATAATGGGTGATCATGTTCAGGAATTTAAAAGCATTTTTTATTATAGAGATGAACTTTTAAAGACTAATTCAGGCAGCACATGTGTGGTGAGCCTTAGTGAGGAAACTTTTGAAGGTGGAAGGAAATGGTTTCAATCATTCTATATATGTTTTGATGCTTTGAAGAAAGCATTCAAAGCTGGATACAGAAGATGTATTGGTTTTGATGGTTACTTCTTGAAAGGTGTTTGCAAAGGACAATTGCTTGTAGCTATTTGTAAAAATGGGAATAACCAAATGCTACCACTGGCTTGGGCAGTGGTTGAAGTTTAAAATACTTTCACTTGGGCATGGTTTATTACACTTGTTAAGCATGATCTATAGCTTGGTAATGGGACAGGATTAAAAACCATGACTGATATGCAAAAGGTAAGTTGTTCTATCTTATTCATTATGCTTTTAACTACTTAATTTTTTTTCTATATTCTTATGTCAACTAATCATTTTATATGTTGCTGAAGAGTCTTGACACTACAATTCTACAGTTATTGTCAAATGTAGAACAAAGAATGTGTGCAAGACACATTTTATCTAACTGCTCTAAAGTTTGTAGAGGCATTAAAAGAAGGAATTACTTTTGGAATGTGTCAAGTCAATATATGAGCAAGAGTTGAAAAGAAATCTAGATCACATGGAGATGTTAGGTTATAAAATCTATGAAGATATTCTGTGGTACAATATAGAAAGCTAGTCCAAGGTTTATTTCAAAACTTCTAGTTGTTATGATAGTGTTGTCAATAACATGGCTAAAAGTTTTAACTAATGAATTTTGGGGGCAAGATACAAGACTATTATCATATGCTTAAGAAAATAAGGGTTAAAGTAATAAGAAGAATAGTAGAGTTGAGTCAGTTCTCTGAAACTTGGATAACTGACATTTCTCCATTGGCTTTAAAGGTATTGGTTAAGAACACTTCAAAATCAATTAAATGTATCCTTGAATAGAATGGTGAATATGCTTTTGAGTTTCAGGATAGTTGGGTTTATACATTTAGGCAAAATGCTCTTCTAGACCCTTGTACTATGTCCATTTTATAAGTTGGATACTTCTACTTACATGTTTGTCATCTGGACCCTTGAATCCATTAAAAAGCAATATTTTAAACACTTTTTTGGTGCGTGTAAGACACTCGCCCACGTCATCTGCCATGTCATCTGCCATATCATCTTCCACGTCATTTTTAATTATAAAAAAATATTAAATATTAAAATTAATTAATTAATAAATAAAGAAATAAATAAATAAATAAAACCCAACCTGACCCTTCTTTTATTTCTCTCTCTACCCGTTTGTTCTTTTTTTCTTCTTAATTCTCCCCTTCTCTTATTCCTTTCTCTCTTCCCCTTTTTCCTTTCTTTCTTCTTAGTTCTCTATTTCTTCTTCTTATTTTTTTTATTAGAAAATATTGTATTGGATAAGAATATTTGATCCTTCTTTTTCAAATTTGCAGTGATTTAAGGATGATGATTTTTTATGATCCAAAATTATGGTTTTTGAAGAGGTAATTAGACAGTGGTGATTAGAATGTAATGGAAATTGGAATCTAATTCCAAAATGATATAAATGGAACCATATCTGCCATAAAATAATAGTAATTACTGGAAGTACGAGACCCAACCCGTTTGTGAATCGCCGGAATCTTGTTCCCCATTGAAGCTAATCTTGGGTTGTTGTTGTTGGTTTTGTTGGGGTAATGAAGATTTTCTGTTGGGTTGTTTAGTGAGGTTGAAATCAGGGTTGGAAATGAGGGTAGTGATGATGGGTTATGGTGATAATTTTGTTTCATTCATGGTGTTTAATCATAGTGTTGGTCTCTTATTTTTTTTCTATTTTCTCTTACTACCTATCTTGCAATTTATGTGTGGATGTGAAGGAGTGTGTTTTGTGCTTTGTGGAAAAGATAAAAATGGTAGAGTTGGGGAAGTTGTGCAGTGACGATGGATTTGTTTTTGTAAGTATGTGTGTTAATGGTTGCTTTAATGGAATTGGTGTATTTATGTGTTAATGGCTGAGTTAATTGTGTAGGGAGGGGCTGCAGTAGGGGTGGCTGGGACAGGGGCTGGGTGGGGTGGAGGGGTTGGGACGGGGCCTGGGGTGGGGTGGGGGAGTGGCTGGACAGGGAAAGGGGGTTTGGGGAAGGGGGCTTTTTTTCTTTTTTATATTTAAATTTATTATTTTTTTAATTTTTTAAAATATTTTTAAATTAAAAAATAAAAAAAAAGTTTTATTCCTTTTTTTAGTTATTATAATATAAAAATTGGCCAAAAACTGACTCCACTCGCACCCCAGGGCGAGTGACTACACTTTCCTTGTCCCAGTCAGTCATTTAATGCCACATAGGCAAAATCAACGGTCAAAGAATTTAAAATATAGTTTTTTAATGGGTTCAGGGGTTCAGATAATAAACATGTAAGTAAAAGTATCCAACTTACAAAACAAACATAGTATAAGGATCCGGAAGAGCATTTTGCCATACATTTATAGTACAACATAATATAGCACATGCACCTGTAGATCTTGGATGCTAAAAGCCATACGTTTTTTTCATGCTATAGTTGCAAATTATTTTAGAAGATTGAAGACTATTAACTATGTCTCACATTGGTATAAGAAGGAAACGTACCAAACGACCTTTACCTTTTTTATTCAGCCTTTTATTGGAGTGCAAATATGGACACAATCAACCACCCTTCCTATTATACCACTTATTATACCACTTGAAATTTAAAAAGGGTAGGTAGGACCTCTAAGTGCAAAAGGAAAGAGGAAAATGAGAACAAGATAGGTAAATTATCGAAAAGAGATGTTGAAATGGCCTTTAACACTTGTCATGCAAAGGGTCACAATAAGAGTAGTTGTTATTTTGGTGCAAAAGCTACAATTGGTAGAGGAAAAAGGACAAATTCAAGTGTTGATTCTTCTGCAACTCCAAGTCAATCTCAAATAAGCACAAGTGAAGGAAAAGGAAGACCAAAAAGGTCTACAAACAGGTAAAATTTATCTTGTTAAGTTATTTCTAATTCACCTTAAGTTTTATTGAATTTTGATATTATTTTTACTGTTAGGCTATTGCAGTTGCTGCTGCAAATATGATTGGTGGAATTAAAAAAGAAAGAGGGACTGAAAATAATAAAGGGAATACTACTCTTGCATCTAAGCCTAACACAAAGGAAGATGGATTGGTAAGGGTAGAGAAAATGTTGCTCTTACATCGAATATAAATGGTGCCAATGGAAAGGGAAGAGGGACTGATAAGGGTAGAGAGACTGTTGCTCTTGCCTCTAATGCAGGTGGTGCCACTAGAAAGGGAAGAAGGACTTGTAGGGGTAGAGGGACTGCTGCTTCTGCTTCAAATACTATTGGTGTCATTGGAAGGGGTAGAGGGACTGCTGCTAATACACCAAATATTGGTGGTGTCAACAGAAGGAGTAGAGGGTTTTTGATCCTACATCTAACTTTGGTGGTGAGGTAGGAGTCGAGGGGCAAGTTTTAAAAGACCAAAGATGGTTGGGATGGGGTTCTACATACATAAAGTGGTTTTAAAATCAACAATATAAATGCTTAAATGATTTTACACTTTTCAATATGCAAGTTAATCATCAGAAGACTAATAATTTTTTTGTTAAGGCAGCCTAGAATGCCGAACTACTCTCTAAATACTGGAAATCTTGGACATCATAAACCAAGATCAGGTATGAAATGGAAAGGCAAGCCTTCTATCACCCAACAAGGACTTCAAAAAATGAGAGCACAAAAAATAATGAAGACAAGTATTAAAGCTGCAGAAATGAATCACTTGAGCCAAACAAGTTCTTCAGTTGTCTAGTGTTTGAAGTCTGATTTATTTTCCTAAATTCTGTCATGTATTTGATGTTTGATTTGCTCAAACAATTATGTAGTTATGCCTGAAAATATATGTTTTTGTAAAATAATTATGCCGTTGTGATTGCTTTGTAATGTCTGTTTCCTTTTCAAGTAATTATGCAGCTGCGGCTATAATTTTTTATCTCTTAATTATGCACTTATGACAACAATATTTTGATATATTATGCAGTTGTGACAACAGTGATTATTTCAAACAATTATACAGTTATGTTACATGAATATTTTTAGCAATACATGCAACTAAGAATGTACCTTTAGGTATATATAATTTTTGTCATTGTTATCCTTTTTTTGTGTGTGTCTATTTCTATGTACTTGCTAGTAGAATAACAACATAAGAAACTTCAAACAAGATTTTCTTATGAACTTGCAAATAGAATACACAAACAAAGAACTCCATAGATACTTCAAGGATGATTACAAAAGATCTAATCAAATTTAAGGCTGCTACACACCAAAATCCTAAGGTAACTCTATTGAGTTTTTCTTTACATAGATCATTCTAAACGAATAGCTTATAACTACAATGCAATAACAAAACAAAATAAATATGAGAACATTCTCCCAAGTCCTTCCTTTAGCCATGATACTTACCCATTTCTTCTCTCTTTGTCTCATTTTCTCAATCTCTTCTTCTAATTTCTTCAATTTGATGTCTACACAATTATCATCTTGTTTGGACACTCTAGTCTTGTCAACTTCTTTGGAAGTTTCCATCTTCACAACTTCATTGACTGATGGTTGCATGAATTGATGACAAGATTCCACTAAATTTTCAAACTCACTTAACTTTTCTATTAGTTTAGGAATTACAAATGTGGACCTCAGATCAATGTTCTCTTTCACTCTCCAACACCAAAATTTACAAGATATTGGACCTTTCAATAATTTAAGCAAAGAATTAGTGTTCAATCGAATATAACGGGATACAGGAAAAGAAAAAATTCCAGATATTAAGGACTTGCCCAATATCTTCTGCCGAGAACTCTAGAAAATCATGATTGCAACGAACTTCTTGGTTCAAAGAAAAATCATTATCTTTCATACAAAGCTTAGACAAATTAACTGATCTCATAGTGTTCTACGAAAAAATTCAGTCCACAAATTTCAAAACAAGAAATGACAATAAAATCTACATACATAAAAGAAGAAGGAATTTACCCTTTTCATAGGAATAAGAGATGAATGGAGAAATCAGAAAGAGAAATAAAAGATGAAGGAAAAATAAGAGAATTAACGAAAATAATGAAATAAAGGTTTTGATTTTTTAATAAATTTCAAATCAAATTAAGGTTTGAGATGATTGAAGATGAAGAAGAAGAAGAGGAGGAGGAGTTAGGGTTTTGAAATTGGGATTAAGGGGTTGTGTTTCTTAAAGGAAAAAAAGAAGATGATCAGATCATTTTAAAAAAAAAAATTGGGTCAAGCTAAGCACTTAACGTTCCTTATTTGGCCGTGTTTACACGCGACTTGATCTGAGCCACGAAGGGAGTAAAATATTGCACTTTAATGTTCATAAGGAGAGTAAATAATTACAAGTTAAATTTCAATATTAAAATAAGTTTCCGTGATAAGTTTAGAGGGGTAATTATGCCTTTTTTTCCTTTTTAAAAACTTGCGACTAAATGTTACATTTTGTTCTACAAACTGGCTATTTTTCGAAAACTCTCAAGTTACATCTTAGACTATATATCTATACACTGATAGATCGATGAACCAGTGAAGTCGCACCAACGATCTTTTCACAAATAAGTGGGGTATCCCCTATGGCTATGTTCTATCTGAAGGGATAATATAAGAGATAGTCTTCCTTAGGCATCTCTAACCACCCTTCAAATATAGAGAATATATGTATTTGGAGAACACCAACTCCAATCAACAACTTTATTTTACACTCCAAAAACAAAATCTTAATCTCTCGCTTCAATATTTTATTATTATTTTAATTTCATTTGTATTTCTTATTTCAAAAAATAAATCCTTTTATTTTTTTAATATATAATCACCCTAGAAATTGCATATTCTTTTCAAAATCTTCATGTAATACAAAAGTATTTCTTTCTCAAATTTTTAAGTAACATAAATTGCAAGCAATTATTATATGTTATTTATATTAATAGCAATGCAAATAAAAGTGAAAACACTGATGAAATACAATTAAATAAATATTACTTCGTGATAAAATTTAGCTTAATTTCTATTCAAAATATTCAACTTTCAAGATTATTACATTGCTCCCATAAATGAACTATTAATGCTCTAGGAAGTTTCATGGTTATTATGTAATAGATCTGAATTATTTAGCATAGATATGCAATTTTTCTGCTCATGAAAATGGGAGATGTGAATAGTAAGAGTACTCGACTTGAAGAGGTAAATATACCTCAAAATCTTGACTTGTTAAACAAGTGGACTATTCCAAAGGTTAATATTAAAATCATTTATGATTATGGTTGGTTTGATAAAGTTCTTTCTAAACAAATAATAAAGACAACTGAACAGTCTTTGGCATTAAATTCGTCAGAAAGATGATTCGTTTATTAAATAAACGTGGTATTGATTTATATAAAACTCATTATAACTTTATGCATATTGAAATGGATCAAATTTCTTTTAAACCATTAACTCTTAAAGGGTTACCAGAGACATTCTTAGTATCTCTCATGGATGCTAGAAATCTGAATTTCAGACAATCTTTAATGGGTTCGATTGAATCCATTGTGGCCTATGATCCAGTTTATTTCAATGCTCATCCAAATTTACAATTATCTTTGATTGATGCGAATATACTTGATGAAATTGACATTAAATGTGAAAATACATGGTTATAATTATGCCCCTGGATCTAAACTTATTTGTCTGTCATACAGAATTTATTACAGATTATTAACTACTTTAAATTCTCGATGTAGATTATATGATACATTGGATCAAACTATATTAGTCGAGACTAATTTTGCAAGGTCTAAAGTCACCATAAAGAGACCTATTAAATGGGATGAGATTGATTTTCCCGCTACTTGGACCTTAAATTCAGTTATCTCTCCAAATCAAGTCACTGATGATTTAACTAATAGTGAATTATCGCATGTGACCCAAAATCTGAATGGTAGAATTTGTATTCTATTCGATGAAAGATCTACTGTTTATAACAGACATTCATTTCCCATGCCTAAATTATTACCTGCTATGCACCATATTTCTCCTGTAGAACCATCTTATGGTCCAACTAGAAGTCGTGCAGCTTCTTTGCATACAATTGACCCAACTTCTACAATATTTGTAGAGAAGGTTAAAGTCAATCCTCGAATAAATATTGTTCAAGATAATGACAATATCTCTGATAAAGATATTCCTACTGCTTTTGAAATGAACTTTGATCCAAATAATATTTAATGATTCCACACCAAATTAATTTTAGTCCTGAATCTCAGGCTAGAAATTATATTAAAAAAAAATTAATAAGAAATGGAACCAGTTTAGAACTTGATTTTTTGAGACATAGTCCTGATGAGATGAATAATATTTTTCATGAATTCTATGAAACATGTGCAATGCATAGTCAAATTATGTATTTTATGCCTTGATTTATAACCACATACTTGTCATTGTATGTTAAGGTTCTTGAAAGATCTATCAAGACAATAGTGGTAACATTATTAGACCTGTTTACCCTTCCAAAACTCTTTTTATTTTGCCAAATAATACTGATATTACGTTTCTCGCATTTCAAAAATTCATTGATAATGAAGTCACTAAGGTAACTGTTGGAGAAATTAATAATTTGATTTTCCAAAATAATTATTTGAGCTTATATGTGAAAGTTTTAGGAGAACATATTTCTTCTTTTGATAAAAAGCTCGATGAGTTAATTGATTTGATAAAAAACTGAGTATTAGTCCAAACTCTACTAATATTTATTCTTCTTCAGAAAGTAAGACAGAATATTTGATGGCTAAAACTAGTATTCAAAGGCCACCTGATATTGAAGGATTTAAACTTAAATCACCTTTGCATGATTTAGAATAGCTTCTTGATAAAAAGATTGCTGGTTTAAATATTAGACCTATTGATTTGTCTAATGCCTTTGCTGATAGCCTAGAATCTACTCCTGATTTGAAAAATCAGACCAAATTAGAGTTTAATAAGCTCAAAGGAATGATTAGAAAACAGCCGGGTAAAAGTCCCAAATATGCCGATTTACCCCGCATGCAAACTTATGACTATTCGTGACCCACTCCTCAAGATGTTATGATAGAGGAAAGGGATTAGAATCATACCAATACGTCTTATAGCAAAGATGATATTTATAAATGGAATCTTGATGGCTTAAATGAGAGGCAATTAACAATCATCGTACACCGCATTATGATGTATTCAACGGTGTGCAAATCCACTGGTAATACAAATAGTAGAATTGATAAAGTTATCTTTAAATGATAGTTGCTGGTTTTACTGGCCAACTTCGCGGCTAGTGGGATAATTTTTTGACTCATGAACAAATAGAGTCAATTTCTAATGCTATAGCTACTGCACCAGGGCAGGATAACCTAGGAAGAGCCCTAGTTGCAAATATGGAAGATGCTATTTATACTCTTGTTCTTACAATTTTAGAACATTTTAATGGTAAATTTACCAATCAGTTTGAAAATATTCGAACTCTCTTAAATAGGCGTAGATGTAAGACCCTGGGAAAATATAGGTGGTATAAAGACACCTTTCTAAGTCAAGTCATGGAATTACCCAAAAATTGATATGACCATTAGAAGACTAAGTTTATAGATGGGCTTCCTCTGTTTTTTGTTGAAAGAGTGTAAAAAGCTCTTAGAGGTTCCTCTGGTGAAATTACTTGGGAAAATTACATCTATGGGCATTTGATAGCAGCTTGTACATAATAAGGATTAAACTTGTGTAATGGGTTAAAATTGTCTAGACAACTTAAGATTAATAAGCTTAGAGAAAATCTCAGATAGGAGATTTCTGTACACAGTTTGGTATACCTAAACTAGCTTCCACTTCTAGGAAGAAAGGACATAGATATTCCAAAATTAAGTAGCCTTATAGAATAAAGATATCTAAATATAGGTCTAAAGAAGTACGTGAAACTAGAAAAGCCTATAGGAAATCTACTAGATTTACCAAAAATAGGTCTAACCGAGATCTTGCTAAGATTAAGTGTTAAAGATGTGATAACTTTGAGCATATTGCTCCTAATTGTAAGCTTCAACATCTTAAATCTATAGGTCTTGCTGATGATATGCATGATCAAGTTTATGGTTTGTTATACACCTTAGGCTCGAAATCTGATTATAATGCTGAATCTGAATCAGAAAATGATATTGAGTTGCCTAATTTATCTGATAGTGTTAATGCCAATGCTTGTTCTGATTGCCAAGGTGATACCTGCACTTGTGATGATGCATTATATAATTTACAATCCCAGTTTGAAGATTTAAATGTTCAAACCATTACTTCTGATAATTTGTTTGAACTTTTGAAAGAAATTTCAGATGAGAAACTACGGGAAAAGATTATTAATTTCTCTACTAGTTCAAAATTCAGTACTTCTAAAACTGCTGATAACCATACCTTTACTCCTAAAATTACTGATAGAAATTATTTTATGTCTTATTCTATATCAAAGGTTAATAGACATCTTGCTCTGAGTTATGCTCCTGGTAAAGATACCTATTTTGATGATTTAAAAGTTGAAGTTGAAAACTTGAAAAAGGAGATTAAATCTCTTAAATAAAATAAAATGATTTGTGATCACAACATTTTGCAAATTGAGAAAGATAAATCTCCAACACAGATTTTCAAAGGAAAGGAAAAAATTTCTGAAGAAAGTGATACAGATGCTATTCAAAATTCCCTTGATTCAAAAAATGATTATTTTTTGGGAATTGATGTAAATTGTTACTACTCATAATTGGTATATTAAATGTACTCTTGTGATTGATAATCATTTTTCAGTAACTAATATTTCTATGATTGATAGTGGAGCAGATGTTAGTTGCATAACTATGAAGAAATTAGAGATATTGACTGGCACGATTTGGAAATATCTTATTGATTATGCTATTTGCAGTATGTCTACTAACCCTCCATGGCAGATGGCCAGAGGAAAAGGACAGGCAGATCAGGAGAAAGATCAGCCTCCGGTGGAAGGGAAAGATCATCCCCAAATAGATCATATTCGCAGGGATCGTCATACGGATCCTTATCTAATTCCCAAGTTATACAAATGGAAAATGTAAGTTTGATAAACTCCAATATTATAGAAAGGAAAATCCTCTACATCTATCCACCTGGATGATATCCTAGAAGATAGTCTGTTATATGGGCAATTGCAAGCTTATTTAGCAGCTCAAAAGCAAAGTGATACATTTGCTTCAATTACAAAAGATAATGATGACACCAAACCTTATGAAAGGCTAGAAAACAAAGAAATGATATTTCTTATTGAGAATTCTGAGATTCGGAGGCGAAATGAACCGTGGAAGATACTCCACAAATATTTGATAAATAATTTATATTTTTTGGGTGATTCATACACAATCCACACTTATTATGAAACCATTCTCAGTACCACTCGGAGTGCAGAATGCGAACATTTCTCTAATTATAACAGTGAAGAGAACGTTTATAACTTCTCTAAAATTGTTATTAAACAGATTATATTCGTAGAAGATTGGGGAATGACCACTATAACAGAAAAGCAGATACTACTCAAAGGTTCCAAAATAAATTTCACTTATTGAGACTACATTCAGGCCTTTGATAAAGTCCTTTATTATAATAATGATAGAAAGAAGCATACTTGATTTATAAAGTTATGTGCAAAGACCTATGCAGAACCAATACCAAATTGGTGTTTAAATTGGTGGTCCTATCATGGTCCAACCATTCAGATATTGCCAGATCCATTTTTAAAGTTATACAAAGAATGGGCCAAAGTATCTCCTCAGTTAAACGAATTATATTATGCAGATCATGTCTGCAACTTGGATAAAATTGATCAAATGTATTTCTTCCTAGAATTCTCTATTCCTTGGATTCATAAATAGGCTCCAAAATTTGGATTCACAGGAGAACAAATCCCATGTTTATACAAGGTATATTACAATAATTTTTGGGACAAATTAATGAGAAAGGATCCCAAAACAAAAATATTGCATGTATAGAAACTCTTGGACTCTATTCAAAATAAAGTTCAAGAATACTCAGTAACCCTCAACAAAATATTATCTAGGAAAATTCACTAAAATACATTGCAAGGAGAATTGTTGTACATGACGGCAACAAAATTAAAATGATAGAAAATTATTTGGAAGAAGTCCAAAAAAATATGATGAAATCAGCTGATAGTCGTGACAAATCAGACACTTCAATGAAGAGTATAACCAGCAACGATATTGCCGAAGAAGATGTTGAAGAATCATAACCTATCCCTTCAGATAGACCTCTGTCAGAAGATGCCATTGCAAGAATGGAGGAATTTCTTAAAAAATTAAAAGGGAAGAATAAAGTATGATATGCTATTCCCAAATGCCTACATAGTAAATTCACTGTGCATGAGATCCGGACGTGGGACCCTTAGTACTATAGGCAAATTCCTACACAGTAGATCCATTAGGCATGGGACTTGGATGTGGGACCTATTTTACTATTCCTAGATTCCTTTTCTTTTCTATAAATAGGTTCATTCATTTGTTAAGGAATGAAGAAGCTTTTAATTTTCTTTTTTTCCTTTCTCTAAAGGCTGTCTCTCTAGTTCTTCATCTCTCTTGTATAATATTCTCAAGTTTGGAATAAAAGTCTGTCGTTAATTACTATTTAGGCCTTGCATCCGGCCAATTAAGATATTTATTTCTTCTTTTAATTTGAGTTCTTTAATACTCTCTCTCCCTCTTCAGCCGTGACTAAGTCCGGCTAAATAATTTTCATATCTATGCTGAAGACCTAATTTCTCTTGTATAATAGCGATAAAAAATTCAGACTCT
This sequence comes from Capsicum baccatum var. pendulum, assembly GCA_030864225.1. NCBI lineage: Eukaryota > Viridiplantae > Streptophyta > Magnoliopsida > Solanales > Solanaceae > Capsicum > Capsicum baccatum. The sequence continues at coordinate 111,531,707 of CM061551.1, forward strand.
ATCAAAATATAAAGGAATTTCTCTCTAGTTTGTTGACTTGGTTCCAAAATGGTGGTACAGTCGAAGTTGGTACTGATTTTGTTGACTTTGCCTTAGTGACTATGGCTAGCAAGCCGTGAATCTTTAAGCCCATTAAAATTGAGGAAAAAGGCGTCTTTCTTCATGGTTAGAATTGCTAGATGCATGGGCTCAACTCAAGTATGTATTAAGTTCTGACAGGCCCTTTGTTTGGATAAACGTCTCCATACAGTCAATAAGCTATATGAAATTCTTATATATTTCAGTTGATGTTTTCCGATATTAATTTAGGTCTGTATGGCCGCGCAGAATACCGTTAGCCCCTCAGATCCTATAAGTGGTATCAAAAATTTAATTAATAATCTTATATAATTTATCATATGTTAAATTAAAAATGCTATATAATATAAATAATAATATAATAATCAAAAAGTAAAATAGAGGGGATGAATAGTGCATCTACAAATTTAGAGAAACACTATTCGCCCCTCCAAGTATGGAGTACAGAGAATGAAATAATAGATGGTTGGAGAAGGCAACCCTCTAAATCTAGAGTTTAGAGGGTAATTTGGAAGGTAGTTGGAGATGGCCTAATAAAGAGATCGCTATAAAAGAGAATACATAACCTGCATGCTGACAAGTTATGAGTCCCTTGAACTTCTATGTGTTTAAAACCTTTCTCAAGCACATATTTCAGCCCTAACATTAGACCTTTGTATTCAGCAACATTATTAGTTGCAACGCCCAAACCTTCACGTAGCCGGAAAACCTAGCAAAAGAGGATTAGAAGTTGAAAAAAAGGGAGCATACCATACTTCCATCTGTAGCTCGCAGAACACCTGCACCAGCTGGTCCAGGGTTTCCCTTTGAAGAACCATCAAAATTCAAGAATACATGCGGGTACATATAGCATCAGTTAAAGAGGTATTCCAAGAAGATTTACCAAATAACATAAAGATATTAATACGTAAAAGAACATGGATGTTCATATGATCAGAGTAAGACCTTTGACTGCAGGTAGCAACAAGGAAAACCAGTATATAGAACATGTACAACCTTATCCATACCTCAAGAATATAATGCTTCATCGTTGGGAACTTAGGGGTCGTTTGGTTGGGAAATTGTTATCCCAAGATAACTGATTCCGGGATTAATTATCCCGGGATTACCCAGGATAACTTATCCCACCATGCATATTGGATAAGTTATTCCATTACTATGGTGTAAATGGTGGGATCAGTTATCCTAGTATTGATTAATCCCTCCAACCAAACATGGGATAAAATGTTCCTTTATTTTATCCCGAGATTATTTATCCCTTATACCTTACACCAAACAACCCCTTAGAGCAAATAGAATACAAACATCAACATAATGTAGCTTTTAACCCAAGTCCAAAGAAAACACGGGTTCCTTGTAGTAGAGTTCTACATGTGAATGTGCTGCAATGAAAGATATATTCAACAAAGTTACTGCTAGAACAACGAAGCCCGGAAACTATCTTCAGCATTTGGAGCTGCACTCAATTTCTGGGAAAAGTCTTAACTATTTTCCCTTGAATAATGATATGGATTACTCAGACAGTGATATACACCCCTGGTAAAAGTCTACATTGTATATTCCGGGTTTGAGAGAAGTCATGAAAAGTAGGATAAATAACTTTATAATCCCATAATGTAGGAGAACATTATATTAAAGTATGGGGATTGAGGGTAGGATTATTATCCTTGAGGTAGTAGTCCGCCTATCCCTGCCCAAGACAGTGATTCTCTACCACCCACCACCTACCTGCATATTATTCCATTTTTTATAATTTTACCTTTTTTCAATATTTGACCTTATGTTTCCTCCTTTCCCCCCATATATTGTTATCCCTTGCAAAGTTCTTATTGTATGACACTTTCAATTACATTATTTACATGAAGAAAGGTTGTCTCAAGTTTCTCAGGATTGGAATGTATCTTATGATATTAAACTATTTCTTTGTAGTGATAAATTTGGCACCCAATAGAAATGTTGCTGAATTAATGAGCTGATGTTGAACGATTGAATTTGTTGGCTGATTGAATGTTGGAATTGTTAGAATTCTAAATGAAAAATACATATTTTGCAAGAAAAAAACATAGAAAACGACTTAAACCCCCAGAATATCATTAAAAAAAGTAATATAGAACAAACTTTAGCCAATGTTATTCTCACACTCAATATCTTGGCCCAGATCTAATCCAAATGCTTGACTGGGAAGGAATGGATTATAGATTCTCTTGCGGTAACTAAATTGAATTGATGTACAAAATGTTAGACAAGAGTACCAAAATGACATCAAACCCAGTGAATTCCTCCTTACCAATCAGGCCTTCCAATGATTCCTGTTAGTGTATTTTAATAATTTAATTATATTAAAGTGCATTATATCAAATGACAAATGTGTTGTTAATGGTTGCACTTCGTCAATGAACATTAGTGGAATATTATTAAGAGTAAAAGTGTGCATTTATTTTTTATAACTCTTATAAGCACTAACACTTTAATTCACTCATTATTTTATGGTAGAATGTGACTTTTAGTTCTTGTAACATCTACCATGTTGGGTGAATGTTTAAAATTAGGTCAATTTCCATCGACCATAACTTCTTGTATATAATGAGTTAGAGGGACTACTATATATCAAATGAAAGTTCATTGAGTCTTCTTTCCAACGCCACCGGTTTTTCCTTAATCTGATATCTAAGTAAAAACTTATGCCTTTTTTTCAGAGAGGTGTCAATCTACCGAATTGCAACGGCCAGACTGATGGCCCGTCAAGACAGTGACAGCCCGTCAAGATTACCGTCAAAACTCAGGCACTGAGCTCATTCTCTAGCCAAAAACTGACGATTGGAGTGATGTTTTATCACCAGACTAGTGGTCTGTCAACCAAACCGTCAGTCGAGGCCGAGTTGCTTAAATGAGACATTTTTAACGGGGTATTTTGGTACTTTTCCTTCCTAGAAACCTCTCATACGAATTTAAATCATACCCTAAGCGTTATAATCCATCTTTTATCAATTTTAAACACATCTCAATCCTTTCCACTCTCAAGAACAAGATAGAAACTAGGGTTTCCTTCAAGATCAAGAATCAAACTGTTAAGTCCAAGATTTTCAAGAAACAATTCAAGATTCGAGTTCTACTCTTTAAACTAAGTAATCTAAGGTATGTGGAGGTTTCCTAAACTACATGGGCATGATGAATTTGGTTCTAATAATGTTTTGAATGTTGAAAAATCATATTTTTATGAAGGGTTTCAAATTACATTATGAGGTATGTATTGTGAATGTTTTGGTATTGAGGCCTTCCCTAAATCTTGAATTTTTACTGTGTACATGTATATATGTGTTTTTATTTTTGAAATACGAATTGAGAGCATGAATAACGTATTTCCCTCTCTCATGGTGTTATTTCTTGATTGACAAGTCATGGATTGCTCAATTGCATATCTTAAAGTATGAACCAAGGGTTTTACTATCAATTATGAATTTTATGTCGATTGTGAATGAAAGAGAGAGATATTTCTTGTTTATAAAGGCTGAATGTTATAATCAAAAGAATTGAATGATTATCTTAAAAAATTGACCATCATTTATTGAAATGTTGAAAAGAGAGGAATTTTGCATAGTTTGACATATATTTTAGAAATATGAGTTCTTTTGTATTGTTTGAATGATTGGGTGGTCCAAACATCTTGTTTTGAATAAAAGTACTATAACATGATATTTTATGGCTTAGAGATATGACTTGCAAGTCTTGGTATAATGATACCAAAGAGATGAATTCCATAGCAGATTCAGAATAGACTAAAATACAAATTTTACATAGATTTTCATATTTTGAATTCAGAAAGATGCATGTTTAGAAAAGGTTAAAAGGCTTAAAATAGTTATATGGTTACCCAAAGAAAGTATGAGTTGAAAGACTCAACGCTAAAAATTGTGATTTGCCAACACGGGGTTATGGTACTATGCTTTGTGGTCTTATGTACCTTGATTCATGTCATCCCAATTTAGGACTATAGTTAGGAGCCATGCTTTGTGGTCTTGTGCACTACCTTGACATGTTGATTTGATTGGGGATCATGGCACCATGCTGTGTGGTCTTGTGTGTCTCCCCTTACTGATACTCTAATCCTTGCGGCAAACTTAGATTAGAGGCTTGGTCGCCGAGTCAAGGGAGGATTCCACATATCCTATAGAATTATAGATTGTAAGGTGTACCATCAAGATCAAAAGTAAGATAAAGAGTGAGTCGTGGATTCAAAAAAATGTTTCAAATTCTTTAAAGTGTGCCCATGTGTTTTCATATATTATATGTAAAATGTTTTATCAATTTCTCTCACTTATGTTATATATAAATACATTGTTTAGATTGCTCTGAGTACCAGTACATCCGAATTGACCCCTAATTTTAGGATCTAAGGCACAGTCTCGGGGTCTAGCTAAGCAGTAGATTGGTGTTACCGAGATTCGCTGTTGGTGAGCCTTCTCTATTCCAGAAGGTCGGGCTTATATAAACATTGTCATTTGTTTGATTCATGATCTGACTGGGGGCCTTGTCCTAGTTTTGTTTTAGATATATGTTGGATCATGTAATGTTAGAGATTTCGCAGACGGATGTCATATATTTTGAATATTAAGAATTTCTTTCCAAATGGTTAAAGTTTTATGAGATTGACCATGGTTTTTATTTGTATGTTTTTCTGAAAATTCTTTATATTTTATGAATGTTGTGCATGATTGCCGGAAAAAAAGGGGCTCTCGGGCCTTTACGGTTTGGGATGCCCGTCGCGGCCTGGGCCTTGGTTCAGGTTATGACAAACTTGGTATCAGAGCATGGTTCATGGTCTAAGGGTGTCTGCAAAATCATGTCTAGTAGAGTCTTGCTTATAGGTGCGTTGTGCACCATACTTATAATCAAAAGGCTATCGAGCATTTTAGGAGTTGTTTCTTATTCTTTCATACTCTAATTCTTGCTATAGCATCATCCATAAGAAATTTATCCAAATTCCTTTACTTTTCTAATTTCATGGGTCATGCCTCATTGTTGAGTTGTTACAAGTCTAAGAGTCTAGCTCTCCTAGAGATGTGATTCTCTCTGATTGAGTTATCCATAAAGTTATGAGATAGAACAAGTACTTAAGAGGAGTCCATTAGTGTTTAAAGGTGTATTAATTTGAGTGTATACCTTTATCCTGATGAAATCATGTTTTTTAGCCTAAGATACGAAGTGTATTCAGTCCTTCTTTCAAAATTCTTGTTGTAGATGTCATGCATAAGGTAATGATGTGTAGCAGAATGTTAGGACAATATTTCCTACTCGAGTAGCAGTATGTGTTAAAGTGTCATGACCTATTGGTAGTGAGATGGGCTAGAAGTTAGTGATATGAAGTCACTGGGTTAGAAGTCAGAGTGAGCATGACTTTTGCGTAAATAAGTAGTTTTAGTTGTATAACCCTTTGATTGAGGGGTAATTTTTATTTTTATTTTAGTTGTCTAATGTTATAGAAAGATTTATAGATTGTATGGTAGTTTGTGAAAGAAGTTTTTGGCTATGATTATTATTGATTCAAATTAGGGAAGGATCCTAGAGTGGATAGTTATGGTGGTTATAGAAATCAGTTATAGGTTATGAATGGAAAGGTGTAGACTAGTCAATATAATATGGGTAGAGACTCATTGGTCCTTATGGAATTTGGTGATAGTGAGAATGTATACACGGGTAAGTAGACTTAATATGAGAAGGTATGTAGTGGATTTTGAGGTGTAGCAGTAATTTCATGGAGAGGATGTGACTGTAGGTAGTAGTTAAGTGAAATTCCCCAACTTAATGGACTAGTATAGTATGGGGCATACTTTATCGGTCGTACATGATTGATGCTATACTATAGGCTTGAACTTGAGATGTGTAGTATGGTGGTAAGAGTAGTAGCTTAAGATTAATGATGCATATTTTGTAGGAATTAGTTAGCAGGCTTGATGTGATGTGTCAATGGCCTAGGTTGATAATTTATGAAAAGTTTAAGTGGTAATCATGAGATATATATGAACATCAAGACTAGTGTTAAAAATATGAATTGTGGTTGAATCATTAAGTGCATAAGAACGTGAGTATATAGGAATAAGTTGAACCCCAGGTAGCAGGTTGTTAGATAAAGTTTTAGGTGTATAAGTGTTTTGTGTACCTAGATTTAGTTCTTGAATCTTGTAGTATGGAAAAGTCTAGGAAGTTATTGTATGGCGTTCTTTAGAGTTGAATTGAGGAGATATAGGTAGGCAATGTGCGCCTTTGGTATAGTTTTACAGATTTTGTTAAGTTGTAGGTTATGTGACTAAGAGTGTAATGATAGTATTCTAAGGAATCGAAGAAAGAGTGTTAAGTATTAGAAGCGTGGGTGTCTTTTCCCATGAAAATGTTAGTCGTAAGTTGATGACTTTAAGAGTTAGAAGAAATTACAATTAGTATCCCTGAAAGGGGATGTCCAAGAAATCATTAAGTGTCTTTGTATTAGAGATTAATGAGAGGAGTTTGTGTTCATGTATATACTGATACCCCCTTTTGTGATAAAGAGTGTGGATGTGTGCGCTTATGAGAGTGGGAGTTGTAGAGTGATGGCTATATAGGCTAGCAAAAGTTAAGAGTAGCATTTTTGAAAAGCAAGGCCTTCAGAGTATAGTTCATCAGGGAGAGTTTAGAGTTTAAGTATATGGTGATGTCTCTTTTATGTTGAGAGTTGTGGCTATAGATTTTGATGTGTGGTTATGTTCGCAAGTCTAGGAGTGTGATATTGATCTAAGGGGGAAATGATGGACTAAAGAAGTTCCCAAATTTTCTTATGGTGTCAAGTTTTAAGTAAGAACCATGATAAATCAATTCATTTTCAAGTAAGCTCTTCCTACTTCGATTTGAATGGACATCTAACAATGTCTTATGTACTCAAGTCCGGCCTATGTTGTAACACCCCGAGTCTGGTACCATGAACGCTAAATGGTGCTCATAATCTAGAAGGACCACAAGGTAACCCTTGACTGATATCTGTAACTGAGCATTGAATAATACACTGTAAAAATGCAGAAAACTGGCAGAAAATTTTCATAAGGTTCAAAAATTAGAATACAATTGAAAAACTGAATACTAATGCAACTGTCTGAACATCTAGTCTGAAAAATCCTCTAAACTGTCTAAACTGTGGAGTTGATGGGACAATCCCCAAACTAACTCCATCTACTGAAATGCTAAATCTAATGCAACAATAAAATAAAGAACATCCTCGAATGATGAGGACTCACTGCTAAGTCTACTGCTACTAGCTGAATCTAAACTTCTAAGTGTGCTCTGGATCCCGTGCTTCTAAAACTATGGTATAAGAAAATATAGCGCAAGAGAAAAGTATTTGTCAGTACGTGGGAATTAAATGGTACACTAGATGAGGTAAGGCTAAATGCAAGGGTTTACATTCATGAACAATACTGACAAATATCATGAGACTACTGAATGAGGATACATGCATGAGTGCATAAACTATAACTGAAATTGTAGTAACACTGAATACTGAATTATAATAATTGGATTTCTGATTACTGAGTCAATTGATATTGATATCTGATTGACTGAGGTTGAGATCAGTCCTATCTAGCGGGTGATCTCTGAATATACTGATAATGAAGATAATTAATTGAATCTGAGATCAGTCCTATATAGCGGGTGATCTCTGATTCTAATGGTACTGATACTGATATCGCTTTACTAAATATGATATCAGTCCTATCTAGCGAGTGATCTCTATATTCATTGATAATACTATAAGTGACTATATCTAACAGTCCTGGATTTATGCTACTGAGTTGATTTCTTTTACTGAGACTGATTTTGAAGCTGAGACTGTAGGAGGTAGTCATCTAACTGACATACCCCTTCTAGATAAGTTTGGGGTCCAACCTGTAACCCCAGTTGGAAGGGTGTCAGTACCATGGCACGGGTAAAGACAATTTTTGTAGAGTCAGTCCTATCTAACGGGTGACCCCTAGGATCAGTCCTACCTAACGGGTGATCCCTGAGTATGTCAGTCCTTTCTAATAGGTGACATCTCTCACCTACGCTGGTTACGTAGTTCTATAATGTAACACCCCCTAAATTTTTTCGTACACTTATCGCGATTATATGGAGTCCTAAAGGCTTGCGTATGGGTTAAATTAAGTTTATGGTGTTCGGAAGTATCCCGTCAATAGTTGTATGTGTAGGTATCGGAATAAGCTTTCCAACGATATAAAGTTTGCCCAAAACATAGGAGTATTTCATATAAGTGACCACATTCGAAATTTCAAAACGGTGGCCGGGGAGCCTGTGAACAGTAAATCTGCAGGAAAATTACTGCAGCTAGGCAATTATTTTTTTGGATCAACTTTAGACGATCATAACTCCTTGTACAAAAAGAATTGTGTGAGATACTATATATCGACGAAAATCTTCGAGAGTCTTATTTCCGATGAAATTGGTTTCATCCAAATCCAATGTCTAAGTAAGGAGCTATACCCGTTTTACTACAGCCTATCAAAAAAAAATAGAATTGTGGGACAGATTTTTGGGTCAATTTTAAACGACCATAACTCCTTGTACAGGAAGAACTGGGTGGTATACTTTATATGAAAATGAAATCCCTTTGAATTATCTTTCCAATTCAATTGGTTTCACCCGAATCCGATACCGGAGCAAAGAGTTATGATCGATTTACTTCAGCCTGTCAAAACTGTCCACTGGGGACAGATTCGGATTTATTTAAATTTTTAGGGCAAAATGGTCATTTTCTATTACCTCTTGGAAGAAAATGGGTATTTATAAACCTACACTTAGCCTCATATATATCATATATCATCCAATTATTAAGAGAAGGTGAAACCCTAGCCTAATTTCAACTTCAAATATTTTGTGATTCAACCGTAGAAAATTCGAATTGGTTCCGTAGTTGTGTTCACCATCTCGAAAGCTTCGAGAAGCACCTCATGGTTATGTAAGGAGGATTCTAAATACAAGAATTCATTGTTAAGGTATGAATATTGTTTATTCTTGATTCTTACCCATGAATAAGTATTGATAAAGGATTATGAGTATTGTCTTGATGTTGGAAGATAACTAGAAACATAGTTATGAATTGTTTTGTATAAATTGTTATTAGTAAATTATGGAAGTTGTTGTATTGGATTATGGAGGATGAATTGTGGTGATATATCATTATATTGGTGGTTATGTATGCCTAGTGATCATGTTGGTATTGGATGGTGATTAAGAAGGGAAATAAAGGCTAAGAGTGATGTTGAGGGATATTTCATGAAAATGCATGATATGTGAATGTAATAAGAGTATAAGAGGATGTATGTAGCACTCTTATTGATGAGTTAAAGGATTACTTCCTAGACATTATTTGGTGAAGTTAATACCTAAATGGTAAGGTTTGGTTGCTAATACTAGTTTGCCACAAATGACTTATTGTAGATAAGTATTCGAAGAGTACGGGAAGTCAAGTTGGACTTGTATTGAAGTGGTTATATCAAGGTATGTAAGACATACTCTATCTAATCTTTGGCATGAATAATGACCCATGTCACTCTCAAGTAAGCTTCCAACATTGTCCTACGACACATGACACATAATAACATCATATGATCTTCGACACTACCAATTGAACTTGTTTTCACTTTTAAGATGTCCGGCTAGTCAAAAAAATGTCCATCTACTATTGTTGACTCCGAAATGGCTTAACGAGGTATCCATGATTCTCTACTTCATTTTCATGATATTGATTACCTATTTACATGTTTTCCTATTGAGGTATCATGGTTTCAAGTTCCATAAGGTGTGACCACAAAGTAACCAATCTCAAAGATTAATTGAATTAAGAAATGGAATGTCTGTATTTTAAATTGATGATATGATGTATTGTATTAGTACCACTGATCAGTTGGCCATTGTATTATAAAGTTTATGTATATATGCTATTCTAGGGGTGGTCCCTGATGTATTGTATTAGTACCATTGATCAGTTGGCCATTGTATGACATATGATATGTATTGATAAGGATTACGGGAAGTAATGATATGAAAGTAATGTGCAGGTATCCCATCAGCTCTTTTAAGTGTGGTCTACTCATACTGTTTATTCACTGGTATCTGGGTTCTGTTGATCTTTTGTATCTCATCTTGATACTCACTACCTTACATACTCAGTACATATTTCCGTACTGACGTCCCTCACGGGGGACCCGTATTCATGCCTGCAGGAACAGGTACTTCAGGTCGTACACCTCTACAGTAAGAGCCAGGACATTCTATTGTTAGTGGTGAGCTCCAATTGTTTCAGGGCATCCCAAGTCGTTTCTATATGTATTTTTGGTATTTGTATAAAAGTCTTTTGTGGGCGGGAGTTTGTCCCGGCCCTAACTCAGTTGTGTATCTATGTAGAGGCTTTTGTAGACATATTGTACAGCCATAGGAGTGTTTGGTTGATAGACGTGATGGCTCTGACGGTCAATTACTGTTTATATATATATTTATGTGTGTCTGCTGGGCTGATACAGGTACTGTTTTCTTCTATTTACAACGAAGTGCTGCCCAAATTTCTAATTTTCATAAGTAATGTAAATGTGAAAGTATAGGTTATGAACGGGTTCTCCCAGGCCTCCTCGGCTACGGGTGCTAGTCCGCTCCAATGGGATTTGGGGTATGACAGAAGTGGTATCAGAGCAGTTCGTCCTAGTGAGTCTACAAAGCCGTGTCTACGTAGAATCTCGTTTATCGGTGTGTTGTGCACCACATCTATGAACAGGAGGCTATTGGACATTTAGGGATTGTTTTCACTCTCCATTTCTTAGATCGTGCAATAGAGCCCATATTAGAGATAAAGTCATAATCGATCGCTTAATCCTATTATTTTTTTTATTATAGTAACGATGCCGGTTACAAGGAGAAAGAATAAGTGGAAGCGAGTGGATGTAGTGGCCGGAGAAGGTACTAGTAACTCACCACCGGCACAAGCTGAGCAAAGTGAGTCTCAAGCTGAGCATATATCAGGATCTTCTTCTCCTCCGGAAGGGCCATCTATTAATGCTGTTGATCGAGATTTAAGGGATGCAGTACAACTTCTGACGTGTATAGTTGCCGGTCAAGTTCAAGGGCAAACTATTCCTACCACGGGTTCTAGTGGTACGGATAGAGCAGCTAGCCTTCGGACACAGGATTTTCTGAAACTGGATCCTCCTACTTTTACCGGATCAGATATTAACGAAGACCCGCAGGACTTTGTCGATCAAACCCAAAGGGCTCTAGATGTTATGCACATATCCAGTAAAGAGATGGTTGAGCTAGCAGCATATAGACTGAAAGGAGAGGCTATATTGTGGTACGAGGATTGGAAGCGATCTAGGGGTATTGATGCACCTCCAACTACGTGGGGAGAGTTCAAAGATGCATTTATTGATCATTATCTTCCATTTGAGACTCGTCAGGCCCGTGCAGATCAATTCTTAAATCTTCGTCAGGGTAATATGAGTGTAAGGGAGTATAGTCTTTGATTTAACTCCTTATCTCGATATGCTTCTAATGTGGTAGCTACTATGGATGACAGAGTTCATCACTATGTGGATAGATTGGAACCATACTTGGTTAGGGATTGTACCATTGCTGCTTTGAACAAGGACATGGATATAGCAAGGATACAAGCTTTCGCTCAGAAGATGGAAGATCAGAGGCAAAGAAGAAGAACCCAGGAATCAGAAAAAGGATATTCTAAGCGGGCCAAAGCTATAGGGCAGTTTATGGCATCTCAGGGAGGTTTTAGGCCTTCGTTCTCTCACAGATTGCCTAGCCCGTTATCTTCTTATCCGGCAATTAGTGCTCCACCGCAATTTCAAAGGTTCAAAGGTAATCAGTTCAGGCAAAGCAGTGAAAATCAGAGTTCGCGAACAGTGGGGTATCAAGGGCAAAGGAGTATGAGTCAATTGAGACCTCCACGACACCCGTGCCCCATATGTAGAAGATTTCACTTTGGCGAATGTCGGCTTAGAATGAACAATTGCTTTTGGTGCGGTAGGCCGGGGCATATGGCTAGGGATTGCTCACGCAGGACCATAGGTGGTATAGCACGACCTACCGGATCAGCCGTTGAGTCATCATCGGTTCCTCCTTTGAGTAGGGGTGCACAACCTATGGGTCATGGTAGAGGTGATAGAGGAGCAGCTAGTTCTAGCGGAGCTCAGAACCTTGTGTATGCCCTAGCAGATCCACAGAATTTAGAGGCTTCTCCAGACGTGGTTACAGGTACGTTGTCCATCTTTGAATTTGATGTGTATGCCTTAATTGATCCTGGTTCTACATTATCGTATGCTACTCCTTTGGTTGCGGGAAGGTTCGGGAGAACACCCGAATTATTAGCCAAGCCATTTGAAGTATCAACGCCAGTGGGGGAATCTCTTATAGCTAGGAATGTTTATCGAAATTGTGTTGTGAATATTTGTGGTCGTGATACGATGGCCGGTCTTGTTGAGTTAGAAATGGTAGATTTTGATGTTATTATGGGCATGGATTGGTTAGCGTCTTGTTATGCTACAGTAGATTGCCGTTCTAAGAAGGTGTATTTCCATTTCCCAAATGAGGCAGTCCTTGAATGGAAGGGTAATGTTGGCGCGCCGAGAGGTAGATTTATTTCTTACTTTAAGGCAAGAAAAATGATTTCCAAGGGGTACATATACCATTTGGTTAGAGTAAGGGATACAGAGGCAGAGTCGCCAACTTTTCAGACCGTTCCGGTTGTGAATGAATTTCCTGATGTATTTCCTAAAGAACTACCAGGTTTACCTCCTGAACGAGAAGTGGAGTTTGGTATTGATATGTTGCCAGACACACAGCCAATCTCAATTCCTCCTTATAGAATGGCACCAACAGAGTTGCGAGAATTGAAAGAGCAACTGAAAGACTTTCTAGAGAAGGGATTCATCAGGCCTAGTATGTCCCCTTGGGGAGCACCAGTATTGTTTGTGCGTAAGAAAGATGGTTAGCTGAGGTTGTGTATTGACTATCGGCAATTGAATAAGGTGACTATCAAGAATAAATACTGTCTTCCCCGAATTGATGATTTATTTGACCAGTTGCAGGGTGCCCAGTGTTTTCCCAGGATTGACTTGAGTTCAGGCTATCATCAAGTGAGAGTCAAGGATAAAGATATACCCAAGACAGCTTTCCGAACACGGTATGGTCATTATGAATTCCTGGTTATGTCATTCGGGCTGACAAATGCACCCGCAGTTTTTATGGATCTGATGAATAGGTTGTTTAAGCCGTTTCTAGATGTGTTCGTGATAGTTTTCATAGATGATATTCTGGTCTACTCTAGATCATAAAAGGACCATGTTAATCACTTGAGGCAGGCGTTGCAGATTCTTTGTGATCGTAAGCTATATGCGATGTTTTTTAAATGTGAGTTTTGGCTCAAGTCAGTGGCATTTTTGGGCCATATTGTATCCAGTGAAGGCATAAAAGTTGACACTCAGAAGATTGAGGCTGTGAAGAATTGGCCAAGACCCACGATGCCTATGGAGATTCGTAGTTTCCTCGGGTTGGCAGGTTATTATAAAAGGTTTGTTGAAGGTTTTTCTTCTATTTCTGCACCCTTGACTAAGTTGACGCATAAAGCCTCCAAGTTTCAATGGAATGATGCCTGTGAAAAGAGTTTTCAAGATCTGAAGAGAAAGTTGACTTCTACACCGGTATTGGTACTTCTTGAAGGCACAGAAGGGTATGCAGTGTACTGTGATGCTTCGAGAAGTGGCTTAGGATGCGTATTAATGCAACATGGTAGAGTAATAGCCTATGGCTCTAGACAGTTGCGACCACATGAGAGAAATTATCCCACACATGATCTTGAGCTAGCTGCAGTTGTATTTTCTTTGAAGATATGGCGCCACTACTTATATGGGGTTCATGTTGACATATATACTGATCATAAGAGCCTGCAATATATCTTCAGTCAGAAAGATCTAAACATGAGGCAGCGGAGATGGCTTGAATTATTGAAAGATTATGATGTTGATATCTTGTATCATCCAGCGAAAGCGAATGTGGTAGCGGATGCACTGAGTCATAAGTCTAAAATGGCATCTATAGAAAAGCAGGGGATGATTAAGGATCTTCACCAACTAGCTAATTTGGGAGTTTGACTTCTCGAAACTCCAGATGAAGAGGTTATTGTACGTAATGCAGCAGAATCTTCATTGATAGATGAAGTGAAAGAGAAGTAGTATGCAGATCCAATTTTATTGCAGCTTAAGGAGGATGTGCAGAGTGGCACGACAAAGGCATTTGAGCTTACGCGAGAAGGAGTGCTTCAGTGTCAGAATCGTTTATGTGTACCTGATATAGTTGAGCTAAGAAAGAGAATTATGACAGAAGCACACTATTCAAGGTATTCCATCAATCCAGGGTCAACTAAGATGTATCAAGATTTGAAAACAATATATTGGTGGAAAGACATGAAGAAGAATATTGCCGAATTTGTAGCTGAATGTTCGAATTGTCAAAGAGTCAAAGTAGAACACCAGAAACCCGGTGGTTACATGCAATGTATAGATCTTCCAGTCTGGAAGTGGGACAAGATCAATATGGATTTCATCACGGGTTTGCCTCGTACATATCGGAAGTTTGATTCCATATGGGTGATCATTGATAGGCTTACCAAATCTGCGCACTTCTTACCAGTTAAGACAACTTATACGATGGAATAGTATGTGAAGTTGTATATTAAGGAGATCGTTCGGTTACATGGAGTTCCAATTTCCATTATATCCGATCAAGGAGCCCAATTTACCGCGAATTTCTGGAAGTCTTTTCAAAGGAGTTTGGGGACACAAGTAAATCTAAGTACGGCTTTTCATCCTCAGACGGACGGACAAGCGGAACGTACCATCCAGACACTTGAAGATATGCTATGAGCATGTGTATTAGATTTCAAAGGCAACTGGGATGATCACCTACCTCTTATCGAGTTTGCCTACAATAATAGCTATCATTCAAGTATCAAAATGGCACCATATGAAGCATTGTATGGAAGAAAGTGTAGATCGCCAATAGGATGGTTTGAAGCAGGTGATGCGGTCTGGTTTGGACCGGATCTTGTTTATCAAGCAATGGAGAAGGTTAAAGTGATCCAACAATGGCTTGAAATAGCTCAAAGTCGACACAAATCTTATGCGGATGTTAGAAGAAGAGAAATTGAGTTTTCTATCGACGATTGGGTATTATTGAAAGTATCACCAATGAAAGGAGTGATGAGGTTTGGCAAGAAAGGAAAGTTAAGTCCACGATACATAGGTCCGTACAAGATCATTCAAAGATTTGGACAAGTTGCTTATGATTTAGAGCTACCTCAAGAGCTCTCAGCAGTTCATCCCGTATTTCATGTTTCAATGCTTCGCAAGTACATCGGATATCCATCGCACATCACTACTACGGAAGATGTACAAGTTACAGAAGATCTCACTTTTGAAGAAATGCCTATTGCTATTCTTGATCACCAAATTAAAAAGATAAGGAATAAAGAGATAGCATCGGTAAAAGTACTTTGGAGGAATCAACAAGTTGAGGAGATCATATGGGATGCCGAGGAAGCGATGAATATTAAGTACCCTTACCTATTCAACGATGAGGAGAAAGTTCATGAGACGGAAGAAGAACAATAACAAGTAAGTGTTTATTTTTATGCAAGTATGTTATGATGATGAATATGTTAATTGTAAGCTTGGACATGTCTTAATTGAGTAACTATGCTAACATTCAAGGACGAATGTTCTTAAGGGGGGGAGAATGTAACACCCCGTAAATTTTTTCGTACACTTATCGCGATTATATGGAGTCCTAAAGGCTTGCGTATGGGTTAAATTAAGTTTATGGAGTTCAGAAGTATCCCGTCAATAGTTGTATCTGTAGGTATTGGAATAAGCTTTCCAACGATATAAAGTTTGTCCAAAACAGAGGAGTATTTCATATAAGTGAGCACATTCGAAATTTCAAAACGGTGGCCGGGAGCCTGTGAACACTAAATATGCAGGAAAATTACTGCAGCTGGGCAATTATTTTTTTGGATCAACTTTAGACGATCATAACTCCTTGTAAAAAAAGAACTGTGTGAGCTGATATATATCGACGAAAATCTCTGAGAGTCTTATTTCCGATGAAATTGGTTTCATCCAAATCCAATGTCTGAGTAAGGAGCTATACCCGTTTTACTACAGCCTATCAAAAAAAAAATAGAATTGTGGGACAGATTTTTGGGTCAACTTTAAACGACCATAACTCCTTGTAAAGGAAGAACTGGGTGGTATACTTTATATGAAAATGAAATACCTTTGAATTATATTTCCAATGCATTTGGTTTCACCCGAATCTGATACCGGAGCAAAGAGTTATGATCGATTTACTTCAGCCTGTCAAAACTGTCCACTGGGGACAGATTCGGATTTATTTAAATTTTTAGGGCAAAATGGTCATTTTCTATTACCTCTTGGAAGAAAATGGGTCTTTATAAACCTACACTTAGCCTCATATATATCATATATCATCCAATTATTAAGAGAAGGTGAAACCCTGGCCTAATTTCAACTTCAAATATTTTGTGATTCAACCGTAGAAAATTCGAATTGGTTCCGTAGTTGTGTTCACCATCTCGAAAGCTTCGAGAAGCACCCCATGGTTATGTAAGGAGGATTCTAAATACAAGAGTTCATTGTTAAGGTATGAATTTTGTTTATTCTTGATTCTTATCCATGAATAAGTATTGATAAAAGATTATGAGTATTGTCTTGATGTTGGAAGATAACTAGAAACATAGTTATGAATTGTTTTGTATAAATTGTTAGTAGTAAATTATGGAAGTTGTTGTATTGGATTATGGAGGATTAATTGTGGTGATATATCATTATATTGGTGGTTATGTATGCCTAGTGATCATGTTGGTATTGGATGGTGATTAAGAAGGGAAATAAAGGCTCAGAGTGATGTTGAGGGATATTTCATGAAAATGCATGATATGTGAATGTAATAAGAGTATAAGAGGATGTATGTAGCACTCTTATTGATGAGTTAAAGGATTACTTCCTAGACATTATTTGGTGAAGTTAATACCTAAATGGTAAGGTTTGGTTGCTAATACTAGTTTGCCACAAATGACTTATTGTAGATAAGTGTTCGAAGAGTACGGGAAGTCAAGTTGGACTTGTATTGAAGTGGTTATATCAAGGTATGTAAGACATACTCTATCCAATCTTTGGCATGAATAATGACCCATGGCACTCTCAAGTAAGCTTCCAACATTGTCCTACGACACATGACACATAATAACATCATATGATCTTCGACACTACCAATTGAACTTGTTTTCACTTTTAAGATATCCGGCTAGTCAAAAAAATGTCCATATACTATTGTTGACTCCGAAATGGTTTAACGAGGTATCCATGATTCTCTACTTCATTTTCATGATATTGATTACCTATTTACATGTTTTCTTATTGAGGTATCATGGTTTCAAGTTCCATAAGGTGTGACCACAAAGTAACCAATCTCAAATATTAATTGAATTAAGAAATGGAATGTCTGTATTTTAAATTGATAATATGATTGATGATAGGCGAATTTACACGCCTATATCAATATATTTTGCCAATATTTTAGCCTAGTTTTGAGAACAAACTATATATTTCATGCACTTTTAGTCCTTTTTCCTATAAATGAGCTAACGAACATGATTAGTAAAGTTTCAGGTATAAATGATGTAAAATTCAGCATTTTATGGCTTACTTGACGCAAAAGAAAGCTCACAAAGGAAGGGAAGAAAGTCTACACGCCTAAGGACCAAAACTGCTGCATGAAAAATCTGTCCCGGGCTAAAACAACATTTCTGAAGACTTTGGGGACTTACAGACACAAAGCTGGATTTGGACAATGATACATTAACCTAGTACAATTGGGTTAAGTATTTCATTAGTTTATTTGGATTAGGAGAATGTTACATTAACCTAGTACAATTGGGTTAAGTATTTCATTAGCCTAGTAGGATTTGGTTAGATATTTTATTTACCTAGTAGGATTAGGATATGGGTATTATAAATACCCTATCATGCTAGAGATTTTTAAGGGAAGTCCTCCCTTAGTGGAGAGACACATTCTACTTCTCAATTACAACTCTTCTAATCTTTCCATTAATTCTATTTTTCTTCTTCTACTCTTCTATTCTTAAATTCCACAACAAGAGAAACGTTACTTTGCTAAGGAATTCACGCCTAACGCCTATCACTTGATCTACACGCCATTACTCAATATCGTGATATAATAACAATGTCAATCGTGATCTCCTTCGCATTCATGGGTAACTAAACCTCTCTGTTGGGGTTATGGAAGCCGAATGAGATACTATCTATTGCTATGAGTTTGTGAGTTCGAGACACATATATTGCTTATATCATTATTCTCTTCATCTTAATCCACATTCTTTGCGGTTGCAAACGCAAGAATACGCCAGTCTAACATTTAACTTGTTCGAGAGAAAGGTTATTTGTCTGGAAAAGAGATAATGTCAAGGTAGTAGGACACCCTTTCCTATTAAAAAGCTAGTGTCGTAACTGGACTAACCTCTTGGAGAATTCGTACCATTAGACACACTTTAAGCTCGAGAGAGTTAAAGTGAAATAGTCCTTGTTTAGGTTGAGAGACGCTTGGATTTACCATCGACTACAATTCTCTATAAGCAATTGCATGTCAGAATTCTACACACTCATAGCCAATAGAGACGTATACCTCAGAAGGTGGACATAACCCCAACGCTTCAATTCTCATTGTTTACAACTTACGTAACAATCTTTCTCTCTTTACTTTGCTATTTTCAGCTTTTACTTTATTGTTTTCATTACACATTACAATCCCCCCTTTTACGAGACTTGCACCAAAAGTTTAGTAATTTTGCTTACTTGTTGGCCAAGCTATTCCCTGTAGGATCGACACCCAACCCAGGTTGGGTTCTATATTTGCTAATGACCACTTTACACTCCTACGAGAGCTGTAGATTGAGCGTTATCAAAAATTGGCGTCGTTGCCGGGGAATACGAGTGTCAATCAAGTTCGTGATAATTACTAGACCCTTTGGTCAAAGATTCTCGTACTTTTACTTTTAGTTTTTGTTTTTTTTCTTGCAGGTTTTTACTTTAGTGCATGCCCCATACTAGAAGTTCTGGTC
Source organism: Capsicum baccatum var. pendulum (assembly GCA_030864225.1). Lineage (NCBI taxonomy): Eukaryota > Viridiplantae > Streptophyta > Magnoliopsida > Solanales > Solanaceae > Capsicum > Capsicum baccatum. Next base: position 111,551,028 of record CM061551.1, read on the forward strand.
AACCGTTATTACCAATCAATCCTGAACCACAACGAATTAGAAGAATGGAAGCACAAGCTGAAATCGACAGGATGGCTGCTCAACACGAGCAAGCAAGATTAGCTGCTCTTGCCGCTGCTCAAGTCCAACAACAAAACATTGATAATCCTGGGCGAGCAACAAATCCTGACGATGAAGATTTAGGTGCTGACGAGTTACTAAACCCTAGGTGTGATGCTAAAATTATAACACCTGCCAACAGAAGAGGTCAACAAGCGCGGTATAGGTATGATCGCCAACCCATGAAGCCAGCTTTCAACGATGATGATGATGATCTTGATGGTGCCGGAGCCACTGGAGCTATAATTCCACCACCATTAGCGCCCGGAGCCAAGTTCAACATCACAAGCACCATGATTCAGTTATTGCAACTCAAGGGATTATTTGGTGGACTAGCAGACGATGATCCGAATATGCATCTCATCAACTTTATTTCTACATGCAAGTCTTTTAACAATCCTGGTGTTGGTCAGAATGCTATTCGACTACGTCTATTTCCATTGTCTCTGTCTGGGGAGGCAACACTATGGTTGAATGGGCTGACTCCTGATTCAATTACAAATTGGAGGCAATTGAGAGACGCTTTCCTGGAAAGATTCTTTCTGCCATCCAAATGGGCTCAATTGAGAGATGAAATCAGCAACTTTTGTCAGCTTCCCTCTGAAGCTCTTCATGAAACATGGGAGAGGTTCAAGACAAAGCTAGCGAGATGCCCAAACCATCACATGACTAATGTTCACCTAATGGAGATCTTGTATAGAGCCTTGAATTCAATAACTAAACCAGTGGTGGATAATGCAGCTGGAGGTTCTTTCATGGACCTCACCTTTGGTCAAGCAAGCAATATGCTAGATCGTATGACGAAACAAAGTAGAGCTTGGCATACCAGGGATTCTGAGGTAGCAAGCCCTACTTTATTTATTGGCATGACGGCAGACCAAAGAAGAAGAGAAGAAGAACGTGATCAAGACATGGCGCACATGAAAACACAAGTGGATCTTCTGACAAAGCATTTATTATCAGGGAAGACCGAAAAAGTGAAAGCTGTAGCGCTAAAAGGAAGAGACAAATCTGATTCTGAAGAGGAGGCCAACTACTTGAACAATCAGGGGGGTTTCCGCGGGAATGCCCAAGGAAACCAAGGTCGGAACTATTATGATAAATCTGGAATCAAAGACCAAGGTAGTTGGAATAAAAACAATGAAAAGAGTGGTTTGTACGTTCCCCCGGGTAGACGTGATACCACCACATCTAATTCTGGAAGTATGGAAGACATGATGGCTAAGTTATTGAAAGGAGTGGAAGCAACGAGCGCGGGAGTTACGGAGGTGATTAATGATTTGTCCTCCATGAAGCAATTAGTTGATTCTCATTCCACTTCTATCAAGCAAATAGAGCAGCAATTAAGCCAACTTTCAGCAGCATTCAATCAAAGAAAGACTGGCACCTTACCGAGCGATACAGTGCAAAACCCAAGGAATGATGGGTCATGCATGGCCATCACTACCAGAAGTGGTAAGGTGCTAGAAACTTCAGCAACAGGCAAGCAAGTGGTTGACGAAATTGTGGACATGGACGTTACACCTAGTGACGTTGCAAAAGGAGATGATGCCGCAACAACTACTTCCAACGTCAAGGACGTTACAACTACTTCCAACGTCAACTACCCACCACCACCTTTTCCCTAAAGATTGAAGAAGGTGGCGGATGACACTAAGTTCAGCAAATTTATGACTATGTTGAAGCAGCTGACCATTAATGTTCCACTGGTAGAGGCACTTGAAAAAATGCCTGGGTATGCGAAGTTTATGAAAGATCTTTTGACTAAGAAGAGGGAAGCAAGTTATGAGCTGAAGGATGATGTGCATCATTGTAGTGCAATTGTTACCCGATCGATAGTTCAGAAGAAGGCCGACCCCGGAGCTTTCACTATTCCTTGCACCGTCGGATCTTTGAACTTTGCCAAAGCATTATGTGACTTAGGAGCCAGCATTAACTTGATGCCATTATCGATCTACAAGAAGTTGGGGTTAGGAGATCCTACACCAACCAATATGAGGCTTGTCATGGCGGATAGGTCGGTAAAACGATCTGTTGGTATTTTATGCGATGTCTTGGTAAAGGTTTCTTCATTTATCTTCCCAGCAGACTTTGTCATCTTGGATTGTGAAGCAGATTCTGAGGTTCCCATAATCTTGGGGTGCCCTTTCCTTGCTACAGGAAGTGTGCTCATTGATTTGAGAGCTAATAAGCTTTCATTCCGAATAAATGACGAAGTGGTTCGTTTTGATGTTTGCAAATCAATGAAGCAACCCAAAGATCTGAGTGTATTTTCTGTGGCTGATGTTGTCCTTGATGATGAGAAAGAACGACTTGAAGAAAAGAAAATTCTTGATGATCCTTTGGAGGTTTTGCTCATGAAAGGAGAGATTGAGGATGCTGAAATTTCTGAAGAAGCTATTTGTGCTCTATCGGGATTAGGGACCTATCGCTATACTCCCAAGAACCTGGATCTTGATCTCAAGAATCGACCCGCACCACCAGCTAAGCCATCTATTGAAGAACCACCCACGTTAGAATTGAAGGAGCTGCCAAGTCATTTAAAGTACGCATTCCTAGGAAGCGAAAACACTCTTCCAGTCATAGTGGCAGCCGATTTGGGTGAGCAACAAGTTGCAGCTCTTATTGCAATCTTACACAAGCATATTAGAGCCATTGGATGGACCATTGCAGATATTATTGGTATTCCACCTGGGATTTGCACACATAAAATTCAACTTCAAGAAAAATGCACACCCACCATTGAACATCAAAGGCGTTTAAACCCACCTATGCAAGAAGTGGTGAAGAAGGATATTATCAAGTGGTTAGACGCAGGAGTTGTATATCCTATCTCTGATAGCACATGGGTAAGTCCTGTACAATGTGTTCCCAAGAAAGGAGGTATGACGGTGGTCGCAAATGCGAAGAATGAGATTATTCCACTCAGGCCCGTTACTGGATGGAGAGTATGAATGGACTACCGCAAGCTGAATTCTTGGACACTAAAGGATCACTTCCCCATGCCATTTATGGACCAAATGCTAGATCGATTAGTGGGGAAAGGATGGTTTTGCTTCTTGGATGGTTATTCAGGTTATAATCAGATTTGTATTGCTCCCGAAGACCAAGAGAAGACAACGTTTACATGCCCATATGGTACGTTTGCCTTCAAACGTATGCCATTCGGGTTATGTAACGCACCAGCCACCTTTCAACGTTGTATGATGTCTATTTTCTCTGATATGGTTGAAGACACTTTGGAGGTATTTATGGACGACTTTTCAGTTATTGGTGAGTCTTTTGAAGCGTGTTTGGCAAACTTGAGCATGGCATTGCAAAGATGTGTAGAGTTCAACCTTGTGCTGAATTTGGAGAAGTGACACTTCATGGTAAAAGAAGGAATCGTTCTTGGGCACAAGATCTCCAAAAGAGGAATAGAGGTTGATCGAGCAAAAATTGAGGTTATTGAGAAGCTACCGCCTCCAATTTTGGTGAAGGGAGTTCGTAGTTTTCTTGGCCATGCTGGGTTCTATCGTAGATTCATCAAAGACTTTTCTAAAATTTCTAGTCCATTGTGCAAACTACTGGAGAAAGATGCGAAGTTTGACTTTAATGAAGATTTCTTAAAGGCATTCGAATGCCTTAAAGGAAAACTCATTAAATCCCCTATCATGGTAACACCAGATTGGACGCTCCCGTTCGAAGTCATGTGTAATGCTAGTGGTGTAGCCGTTGGTGCTGTTCTTGGATAGAGAAAGTAGAAACTATTTCATCCTATCTACTATGCAAGTAAGGTCCTAAATAAAGCCCAAAGGAACTACACTATTACTGAACAAGAGCTCCTAGCGGTTGTGTATGCATTTGAGAAGTTTTGTGCCTACCTATTGGGTACTAAGGTGATCATCCATACAGACCATGCAGCTCTTAGGTATCTAATGACGAAGAAGGATGCAAAACCAAGGTTGATTCGATGGGTACTGCTGCTGCAAGAGTTCGATTTTGAGGTCAAATATAGAAGAGGTTGCGAGAACCAAGTGGCCGATCATCTATCTCAACTTGAGAATGAACATGTGGCGCAACCTAAAATTCAGATTGATGATGCATTCCCTGACGAGGAGATATTAGCAATAACAGTGGAGAAATTACCATGGTATGCTGATTTTGCAAATTTCATGGTGAGTAATATGCTACCTGCCAATTTATCCTACCATCAAAGAAGGAAGTTTATGCATGACGTTCAGCACTACTATTGGGATGAGCCTTATTTGTTTTGAAGATGCGCGGATGGTATCATTCGACCATGTATATCCCATGAAGAAGTGCCCACTATATTAGAAGCATGCCACACTTCGCAAGTTGGAGGACATCATGCAGGCAATCGAACGGCAAGAAAAGTTTTGCAAAGTGGTTATTATTGGCCTTCGATATTCAGAGATGCATACGACTATGTTAGAAGGTGTGACCAATGCCAACGTCAAGGTTCTATTCCAAAACACCATGAAATTCCCCTATCCAAAATTCTGGAGGTAGAACTCTTTGATGTGTGGGGTATTGATTTCATGGGTCCATTCGTGAATTCGTTTGGAATGAAATACATCTTGGTTGCAGTGGATTATGTTTCGAAATGGGTTGAAGCTGTAGCATTGGCCGACAACGAAGGAAAGCGTGTTGTAGCGTTCTTAAAAAACAATATCTTCTCTCGCTTTGGAGTACCTCGTACTATCATAAGTGATGGAGGATCTCACTTTTGCAACAAGCTATTCAAATCTGTATTGGCTAAGTATGGTGTCAAGCAACATAAGGTGGCTACGCCTTATCATCCCCAAACTAGTGGACAAGTAAAGTTTCCAATCGTGAGATCAAGCAAATCCTTGCAAAGACAGTTAATGCTAATAGGAAGGATTGGTCTAGGAAGCTAGATGATGCACTATGGGCGTATAGGACTGCTTTCAAGACACCCATTGGTATGTCACCTTATCAGCTAGTTTATGGGAAGGCTTGTCATCTACCCATTGAGCTCGAGCACAAGGCATTGTGGGCATTGAAGCAATTGAACTTGAATTGGGATGATGTGAAGAATCTGAGGTTGGAGCAGCTGAACGAACTAGATGAATTCCGTCTCCATGCATATGAACGATCGGATTTATATAAGGAGCGGATGAAGAAGTATCATGATTAGTGGATTGTTCGACGAAACTTCCAAAAAGGTGACATGGTACTACTCTTTAACTCCAGATTTACGCTCTTCCCAGGTAAGTTAAAATCGAAGTGGTCTGGTCCATTTAAAGTCATCCAAGTCTACTCGTCTGGAGTAGTTGAATTGGAAGGCAATAAGGGTGTTGTTTTCAAAGTGAATGGCCAACGTGTTAAGCCTTATATTGGTCCTCTTAACTCGATGAATGACATGTCCATCACTTATCTCGATGAAGTCTAAGTAATCGAAATTATTACGTCGAGCCACGACAATAAATAAGACACTAGATGGGAGGCAACCCATCGTTTTATCATTTTATTGTTTTATCATTTTGGTACTTGTTTCGTTTTTGATAAATGAAAATCCAAAAATAAGAGTCGTGCCACGACCAAAGCTAAGGCGCTTGGTGGGAGGCAACCCATCGTACTAATCGTTTTCATTTGGTTTTGAGCAAAAATAGGTGCAAGAGGTATTCAACAAGGAGATTGATTTCAATTGACGATTTGGACGCATTGTATGGTAAAGTTGGTAAGTTAGGAATGGTAATGCACAAGGCTATGGATTGAGCATTTCTCACACCAAAATAGGCTTCGAGGAAGGCTAGGCCTTCGTAAAACTAGGCCACGAACGATGCACAACCTATCCTATAGCCTAAGGTCTCGGAATCTACTGTGCTATACACTATGCGCCGCCCATTCCTAGGTATGCTTTTGACTATGCGCCGCCTATGCTATGGCATTTGGTCTCAGTATCTCATATGCCATAGACTATGCGGCGCATATGTCTACAAATGCCATAGACTATGCGGCGCATATGTCCCATTATGCTATAGACAATGCGCCGCATATGTCATGTCTATGCCAAGCATTATGCGCCGCATATGTGGGATTTTTGTCTCCCAAACCGATTGTAAATGGGTCATAACCCGACCCATTCTCTTCCTATATAAAGGGGACTTAGTTTTACAACACAACCACACTAAAAATTGACCTAAGGGCGCCGCATACTCTTCCAAATCTTCTCAAAATTTTCTTCTTTTGCTCCTCCAATTCACAAAACCATCTCCACAAGTTTCAAGCAAGTAAGTACTCTCTTATTCTTCATTTATTTATTGTAAGTACTACGTTGCTATGTTTATTATGAATTGCTAAATCGTATAAGATTGATGGTGATGTTTATGTGTTTGGATAGTTGATACAAAATCATGTGAGTGAACATATACGTAGGAAAATCTTGACTTGTTTCCGACGTGAATTTGGTTTCAATAGCATTGTTATGATATTTAAGGAATTACTTTGGATATGAACATTACTTAAGATTGTTGTTTGGATACTTACATGTTAGACTATCCCGGCCATCGGGATAAGACTTATAGTGCCTACCGGCATAAGAGGTTATGATTATTGTAAGAATAACTATTCCATGTGGTAACCCCTATGTAGTAGTGTTGCTATATCTACCATGAAAGTAGTCCATTGGCTGCAAGTAAGTGATGCATTGCTGATTTTCTTGTCGGAATACAATCCTAAAACGTATGTCGACGAAATCTGAGTAAATCGACTACTTTCACCTCACTGATAAGTGTTAACAAAACTAAGTGTGGGGTGATACCCCTAATGCTTGCTTATAGATTGTATCAAGTGAGATTGTGCTGCAACTAACACTATTTCTAGTCTCAGGTACAATGGCACCTAAAGCAAGGCAAGGCAAGGAGAAGGCTACCACGTCTCAAAAGGGCAAGAAGAGAGGTTGAAAGGACCAAGGAGAATCATCCTCAGCACAACTACCCCGCAGAATGTTTGGAATAAAATGGGTTCTTGAGGAAGAAGCCAAAGCTTGGTACAGCAACAACAAAGAAAGAAAATATGTGCACGTCGACTTGATCCACAAGGAGACCTTATCAAAGAAGGAGCCGCGTATGTTGGCAAAAATAATGGCATTGAAGCTGGATTTCATCTTCCGCGATATGGGAGAATGCAACCTTGATTTAACAAGAGAATTTTATGCCAACTGGTCGCCGAACACAACAGGCAATGAAGTCAAAATTCGGGGCCAAGTGTTACAGCTCACCGCGGATTGGATCAACTCTTTTCTTGGCTTACCTTCGGTCAACACAGCACCATTCAAAGAGCTGTACAGCAGGCCTCCTTATAGAGCAATATGACACTAACTTTGTGGAAGCAGATCGATGGCAAGGTGGGGCAGACATAAAGAAACCGGCCGACACAACACCTTCCCCTATGCTCCACTGAATAGGGAAGCCAGAATCTGGATGCGCATTGTCAACTCATGTTTTATTCCTGGGACTCAATACACTAAGATATCAAGAGATAGAGTGTGTTTGGTCTATGCTTTGATGACTAATGTCCCTATCAACTTTGGGGCAATCATTCGCTCTACCATGAGGAAGGCCAGACTCCACAAAAGGTCTCACTTCACATTTGGAAATTTGTTGACAGCAATCTTGCGGAAGGAGGATATCGAAGAGGAACCAGCTGACCACAAACTCCCACATAACCCAAAGAAGGTTGACCTCACCAAGGTCAAAGATGCTGAAACAACTCATGGTGTCAACCTTACTACTGCGGAGAGACATGCTTGTGATGAGAGTTTCTTCCGTCATCTCTATGGCATGACACGATTTACTATGATAAGTGGTGGATGTATTCCAACTGCTGAAGAGCTCCAACAGTTGAACCACGACTACCCAATGAACATGCATGCACGGGAGATGTGTGGAGTGGGCGTATACTTTGAGGAACCTCTAGATGATGATGTGCCGACTGATGACGATCGACGCTTGCCTGATTCTGACGAGGAGGAGAACTCTGACGATGACTCTTATGATGATTCAGACGAAGGGGGTATAACCCCCGATATTGAGGAAGAGTCTGACTAACCAGGTTCTTCGTATTTATATTCCACTGAGGGCAGTGTTCCGTTTAAGTGTGGGGTGGCGGTATCGCATGCTATACTTCTCTGTTTGCACCTATGTTTGTTTGTTTACTTTGTTTTTTTTTAAGTTTTCTATTTGAGTTTGTTTTTTTTGTTTTTTTTAGGAGTAAATTTTTTCTAGCTTCGCATGAAATTATTTTGATAGGCAGCATGAGATTATAACAAGAGTATGTGCTACAATTATGACTATTGAGACGTTTAGGCTCCAGTTGTGACTCATTATGTGGTATTTTATGGTTCAATTCCTTCACTTGTTGGGTCAAGAGTCTATATTACTTCCAATCAAGTCGACCATGTACCTTGTGTGTGTGAGATAATAGTATATTCTATGTATGTGGCTGATGCTAGAACTTGCCTGGTATGTATGCAAAGCGAAAATAAGGAGTGTAAGTTAGGATATGATTTAGGCATTTCTTTGGCAACCTATATTTGTTTACCTTTAGTTTTACCTACCCATGGACATCATCCCTAGTTAAACCCTTTTGAGCCTTTAGCCTATTTCTTTGACAACCTTGTATGTAAGCCTAATCCATTTTTTTCAAGACCGTAATTTGATCCAAATTCCTTAGTGTTTTAAATTAAAAAAGTCATGTGACAACATAAGAGGAAATTGGGTAAGTATGATGCTTTAAATTGTAAATGGTGCTTGAATGTGTTATGAAAAAGAAAGTGCTATCATAAGAGGTATGTTATGAAAAGAAAAAGGAAAAGAAAGCTGAAAAGTGAGTTATGCTTAAAATTGAAAAACAAAAGAGGAGAACAAGGGTGGTAGAATAAAAGAAAGAAGAAAGGTTGAAAGAAAAAAGTGTCAATGATACAAGGTGATGTATTAAAGCGCTTAGGAACCTAGTCACTATTCTTGGCCAAAATAGTCCTACCCGTACCTTAGCCCACATTACAACCATCAAAAGACCTACTTGATCCTAATCTTAACATTCTGACATTTAGTAGAGTAGTAAACTAAGGGCAAGCCTATGGTCATCAGTTGCTGCATATGAATTCTTTGTGAGAGTGAGAGCAAGGATATGTTGATACCCATGTTTGAAAAATATGATATATTTGTGAGTGATTATGGGCACTATATTGTGAGACACACATGGTTGATGAGCTTTGGATAGTTGTATATGATTCTATGCACCTTAATGTCTGCATGTGAGTTGATCACCATCACGAGTCTATACTAGAGGTTAAAATGTTTCTACTTATAATCGAAAAGCTACTCTTTGTTGATAATTGTTGTGCTTGTCTTGATAAATGTTTTGTGTTGTTGTTGTAAAAACCCTAAGTTGATGTTTAGAAGGACATGATATTTTGTTCGAGGACGAACAAAGATGCAAGTGTGGGGTGTTGATGATAGGCGAATTTACACGCCTATATCAATATATTTTGCCCATATTTTAGCCTAGTTTTGAGAACAAACTATATTTCATGCACTTTTAGTCCTTTTTCCTATAAATGAGCTAACGAACATGATTAGTAAAGTTTCAGGTATAAATGATGCAAAATTCAGCATTTTATGGCTTACTTGACGCAAAAGAAAGCTCACAAAGGAAGGGAAGAAAGTCTACAGGCCTAAGGACCAAAACTGCTGCATGGAAAATCTATCCCGGGCTAAAACAGCATTTCTGAAGACTTAGGGGACTTACAGACACAAAGCTGGATTTGGACAATGATACATTAACCTAGTACAATTGGGTTAAGTATTTCATTAGTTTATTTGGATTAGGAGAATGTTACATTAACCTAGTACAATTGGGTTAAGTATTTCATTAGCCTAGTAGGATTTGGTTAGATATTTCATTTACCTAGTAGGATTAGGATATGGGTATTATAAATACCCTATCATGCTAGAGATTTTTAAGGTAAGTCCTCCCTTAGTGGAGAGACACATTCTACTTCTCAATTACAACTCTTCTAATCTTTCCATTAATTCTATTTTTCTTCTTCTACTCTTCTATTCTTAAATTCCACAACAAGAGAAACGTTACTTTGCTAAGGAATTCACGCCGAACGACTATCACTTGATCTACACGCCATTACTCAATATCGTGATATAATAACAATGTCAATCGTGATCTCCTTCGCATTCATGGGTAACTAAACCTCTTTGTTGGGGTTATGGAAGCCGAATGAGATACTATCTATTGCTGTGAGTTTGTGAGTTCGAGACACGTATATTGCTTATATCATTATTCTCTTCATCTTAATCCACATACTTTATGGTTGCAAACGCAAGAATACGCCAGTCTAACATTTAACTTGTTCGAGAGAAAGGTTATTTGTCTGGAAAAGAGATAATGTCAAGGTAGTAGGACACCCTTTCCTATTAAAAAGCTAGTGCCGTAACTGGACTAACCTCTTGGAGAATTCGTACCGTTAGACACGCTTTAAGCTCGAGAGAGTTAAAGTGAAATAGTCCTTGTTTAGGTCGAGAGACGCTTGGATTTACCATCGACTACAATTCTCTATAAGCAATTGCATGTCAGAATTCTACACACACATAGCCAATAGAGACGTATACCTCAGAAGGTGGACATAACCCCAACGCTTCAATTCTCATTGTTTACAACTTACGTAACAATCTTTCTCTCTTTACTTTGCTATTTTCAGCTTTTACTTTATTGTTTTCGTTACACATTACAATCCCCCCTTTTACGAGACTTGCACCAAAAGTTTAGTAATTTTGCTTACTTGTTGGCCAAGCTATTCCCTGTGGGATCGAAACCCAACCCAGGTTGGGTTCTATATTTGCTAACGACCGCTTTACACTCCTACGAGAGCTGTAGATTGAGCGTTATCAATGATGTATTGTATTAGTACCACTGATCAGTTGGCCATTGTATTATAAAGTTTATGTATATATGCTATTCCAGGGGTGGTCCCTGATGTATTGTATTAGTACCATTGATCAGTAGGCCATTGTATGACATATGATATGTATTGATAAGGATTACGGGAAGTAATGATATGAAAGTAATGTGCAGGTATCCCATCAGCTCTTTTAAGTGTGGTCTACTCATACTATTTATTCACTAGTATCTGGGTTCTGTTGATCTTTTGTATCTCATCTTGATACTCACTGCCTTACATACTCAGTACATATTTCCGTACTGACGTCCCTCACGGGGGACCCATATCATGCCTGCAGGAACAGGTACTTCAGGTCGTACACCTCTGCAGTAAGAGCCAGGACATTTTGTTGTTAGTGGTGAGCTCCAGTTGTTTTGGGGCATCCCAAGTCGTTTCTATATGTATTTTTGGTATTTGTATAAAAGTCTTTTGTGGGCGGGAGTTTGTCCCGACCCTAACTCAGTTGTGTATCTATGTAGAGGCTTTTGTAGACATATTGTACAGCCATAGGAGTGTTTGGTTGATAGACGTGATGGCTCTAACGGTCAATTATTGTTTATATATATATTTATGCGTGTTTGTTGGGCTGATACAGGTACTGTTTTCTTCTATTTACAACGAAGTGCTGCCCAAATTTCTAATTTTCAAAAGTAATGTAAATGTGAAAGTATAGGTTATGAACGGGTTCTCCCGGGCCTCTTCGGCTACGGGTGCCATTCCGCTCCAATAGGATTTGGGGTATGACATATAACTTAGGGATTGCTTCTAGGGATCTCAGTCCTATCTAATGGGTGAGCCCCCATCCCTAGGCTCGCTCGGTGCTGAATTCTACTCTGAACTGATTCTTAGACTGTACTAGTCTAAGTTAAATCTGTTACTGATCATACTTATTAAATGAGCTAAGATGAGTTCACTGATCTTTGTTTACTAATGGAATACTTCTGAGTTCTGAATTGATTACAAAACTGAAGCTAGAATTCTACTGCTACTGAGATTACTGAGATTGCCTAAGTTCTGGGACTGTCTTAGTTCTATTGATCATGGTTTGATTGAGAGTATCTTGAAAACTGACACTGTCTCTTGAAAAGCAGCTAATTTTTCGGGTATAAATACCGCCAGGACTCGATAACATAAATAATAAAAGACAGGAAAACTCATACAGAACATGGCAATAGGCTATCATTCGCAACACAATCAATGAAGCATCTCCTCAGGTGCTTAGAAGTCTTAAACATGTAAATGTATAGGGAGTGCATACTATTATCTCATAATTCATTCAATAAGGAATGCACATGAGTAGGAATGCATGCAACATATCATAATTCATTCACTAAGGCCTTTCAAAAAACACTTGGCATGCATTAACTTATACACAATTGGGGATTTCTTGTCAAACATGCTATAATGACTCTATTTCCTTCACATAAGCACTTTATCAAACATATGGGGAGCACACTTCGTTCAATATACCTAATTAACATGGTTACATCAATCAACATGCATCGTGAAGGGGTTTATCATGAACATCATATAAATATCACATACTAGGATCAACACTTTGAACTTTGTAAACAAAACAAGAATTAAAACTCAATAACAACATGAACATCAATTTCAATTCACACGAATCATGAAAACTCATAAATATATAATCTTTGAATTTAGAAAAGGATTCTTGAACTTCTTTGGTGGAAGGAACCCAAGAATCAACATCTAACATACCTGGAAATCTAGATTCTTGGAGTTCTTGAAGACTCTTGGAGGGGTTCTTGAGATTGCTTTTGAAACTTGGGGGCTAGAGTTTTCTATATTTGAGAAAGAATGCTTTTATTCTTGAGGAATAGTGAAAATAAATGAGCAATTTTTGCTATTAAGGGTTTAAATCCCGTGTATAGGTTTATTAGGGTCTTTAAGAAATTACCAATTGGTCCTTGGAATAAAATAACGGAATCTAAAAATCTCATTTTTTTATGCTGGTGCAACACGGTGAAATCGCGTCAGCTCACTAAACTGGACAATTTGGAAACTGGTTGGTGGCGCGACGTAGTGGAAATCATATTGCCACCTTGGTTACGAACTGAAAAGGCACTGCGATGTGATGGAATCGTGTTGGTGCACTGGAAATTGACAATTTTGAAATTGAGCCTTGGCGCGACGCGCCAACATCACGGAGGCTCACTGGTTTTTGACAAATGCCACTTTGGTTGGCTCCACGATGCGCTAAAGTAACAGGCGGCACACTGTCTTACTAAATGGCTCTAACTCTTCGCTCAGGTGTCGAATTTGGAAAAATTAGGTATCGACGAAAATCTTATTCGATTTCCCACGTGATAAAAATTCAAAATCTTAAAAATTTCACATGGAATAAAATATATTCATCTTTGAATCAAGATTTTTTTATTTTCTAGAGATGAATTTAAACTAGGAGAAGTGTGGGGTATTACAATATCTCTCCCTTGGGAACATGCGTCCTCGAGTGAGACTGACTAAGCTGAGACTTCTGATAGACTGATCTTACTTAAGGTACGTGAACATCTGAAACATGACTATATGACTGGAACTACTGATATACTAAAATTTCATACTGAACATGCATATCTGATGCATGGATACTTGACTGAGTTGTTCTCATAAAAGAATTACTCAAATTACTGATAAGTGGAGCTTCTTCTACTGAATATGCATATCTAATGCATGAACATCTTGCTGAACTAACGGTTGAATGCGTGACAGAATATGCAATGATAATTGATACTAACTTTGTAAGGAACATCTGAGCATGCAATCGAATGGATTTAAAGACACGAAGGCATCGAGGAATTATGGGGTATCTCCCCCTTAGGATACTATGTCCCTCTAAGAATGCTTACTTTGCTGAGGTACTAGGGTGATGCACAAGGCACCTACAAACTAGATCATAACTAAACCTCGGGAGTCTGAAATTAATGCATGATTCACGAACTGAACTGAACTCACAACTACTGGGACTCTCTATCTTGGAATAGTTACATTCTCGAGATTTCTGATAGTATGACTAGATAGAAAGATGGGAAAATAAAATATATGAATCTGATTGCCTGACTGCTAACTTGACTTACTGGTTGTTCAAACTAACTTATACTGAAAAGTTATGCTTAATTACAGTACTTCTTCTGCACTTTCTCAACTACACTCTCCACTTTAGCTTCAAGTCATCACCATAAGTCTATAAACACTTTACTAAACTCTGAACTGAACTACAATCAATCTACTCTAGAGTCTGGGGTGCAATAATGTACAAAAATAATAAACTCATCTTGAAAGACTGCAACTGAAAGTATAAAACTCATTGTTAATACTATTTCTTGGGATACAACTCTTAACTTCCTTTAGCTCCTGCAATCATCATCGCATAAGTACACTATTTTCAACATACGTTTGTCTCACTAAACACACCATCTTCTTCTATTTCTTTATATACTACTAAGATCACATCTCCTAACTCATATACACACCTTTATACTTAGTTTTAAATCAACAAACTTAAATTCCTACATGCACTATTTAAGCCTACTCAAACCTCTGAAATATATATATATATAGCCACTTATACACCAACATGACATTCAAGACTATCTTCATGACTAAAGCCTCATGTAAATAAAGCATGCTACAGTCTTTCCTTAACATGAAACATTTACTTTTTCCTATCTAAGCAACTGTTTGTCACTAAGGAGGGTTCACTGAAAGGTTAAAAACACAGGAACTTGAAGCACAAATAGACATTATACCGAACTTAGCACATAACTGAAGCCACGAGATCTAACTAATTATAAACATAAAGATGAAACACTCATACATACCTATAACTATATCAGGAGAACTTTCCTAATCTTGTCTGGACTGACGTGCATCAAGCCTATATGGGCATTGTCCACTGGTGATGCTGGAGGTGGCGCCCCGCTAACGTGAATCTCTACCCCTCTGAGATATAACCTTACACTCTCATAGTCTGTGGCCTGGCTTACCACACCCAAAACATACATTACTACCCACTCTACACACTCCCTTATGTTTCCTACCATATTCTCTGCAAGGCAAATTAGTATGAACACCCTTCCCACGACCTCGTGACTTAGAGCCTGGTGCTCTTACTCAATCGACATTCTTAAACTTAGATACTGATGCTCGGACTGAAAGCTAAATTATTGTTGTAAATCTCTGATATAACTGGGAGCGGTTACTACCCCTTGATCTTGGCATAGAGTTATTTACTCTAGCCCTGTTATTCACCCTATGCTTCCCTCCCTCATTCTGCTCAGTGCAAGTCAAAAGCCTAGATAGGACAATATTCTGTAAACTGTTCTGAGAAACTACTGCATAAGCTAAGGTAGTGAAAGCGGCTCTGAATTCTGCATGAGAAATATGCTCGTCTAGGGGATCTGCCTGAATAGGCTAAAAAGCTGGCTGGTTTTTATTACTTCTTTCATTAGCTTCTCCGAAAGACATGTTTAATAAACAAAAATGAGGTGCATATTAGACTGAGGTTTTAACTTGAGCTCATGCTCACTCGCATAACATGAATAGTGAAAGAAGGAAAACTATTTCTAAAATATCTTGGAGCCTCCTATACATTAATGCAGCATGCAACATACCCATGAACGAGACTCTACCAAATGTGGCTTTTCAGACTTCCTAGAACACTGTTGAACCTTAGGCTCTGATACCAAGTTTGTAACACCCCGAGTTTGGTACCCCAGATGCTATACGATGCTCATAATCCCGAAGGACCACAAGCTAATCCTTGACTGATATTTGTAACTGAACACTGAATAATACACTGTAAAAATAAAGAAAACTGGTGAAAAACTTGCCATAAGGTTCAAAAACTAAAATACAATTGAAAAACTGAATACTAATACAACTGTTTCAACATCTACTCTAAAAATGCCCCTTAACTATCTGAACTGTGGATTTGATAGGAAAATGCCCCAACTAACTCCATCTACTGAAATGCTAAATCTAATGCAATAATAAAATAAGGAACATCCTCGAATGATGTGGACTCACTGCTAAGTCTACTGCTGCTGGCTGAATCTGAACTGCTAAGGGTTCTTGGATCTCGTACTTCTGAACCTATGGTATAAGACACTATAGCACAAGAGAAAAGTATGTGTCAGTACGTGGGAATTAAATGGTACACTAGATGAGGTAAGGCTGAATGCAAGGGTTTACATGTATGAACAATACTGACTAAATATCATGAGACTACTGAATGAGGATACATACATGAGTGCATAAATTATAACTAAAATTGTAGTAACACTGAATACTGAATACTGAATTCTAATAACTGGATTTTTGATTACTGAGTCAACTGATACTGATATCTAACTAACTGAGTTTGAGATCAATCCTATCTAGAGGGTGATCTCTGAAGATAATGATAATGAAAATAATTAACTGAATCTGAGATCAGTCCTATATAGTAGGTGATCTGTGATTCTAATGGTACTGATACTGAATCCACTTTACTAAATCTGAGATCAATCCTATCTAGCAGGTGATCTCTAAATCCATTGATAATACTATTGAGTGACTGTATCTAACAGTCTTGAATCTATGCTACTGAGCTGAGTTCTTCTACTCAGATTGATTCTAAATCTGAGACTATGGGAGGTAGTCATCTAACCGACATACCCCTTCTAGCTAAGTTTGGGGTCCAACCTGTAACCCCAATTAAAAGGGTGTCAGTACCGTGCCACGAGTAAAGAAAACTTTTATGAGTCAATCCTATTTAACGGGTGACCCCTAGGATCAGTCCTGTAACACCCCGTAAATTTTTTCGTACACTTATCGCGATTATATGGAGTCCTAAAGGCTTGCATATGGGTTGAATTAAGTTTATGGTGTTCAGAAGTATCCCGTCAATAGTTGTATGTGTAGGTATTGGAATAAGCTTTCCAGCGATATAAAGTTTGCCCAAAACAGAGGAGTATTTCATATAAGCGAGCACATTCGAAATTTCAAAACGGTGGCCGGGAAGCCTGTGAACAATAAATCTGCAGGAAAATTACTGCAGCTAGGAAATTATATTTTTGGATCAACTTTAGACGATCATAACTCCTTGTACGAAAAGAACTGTGTGAGATGCTATATATCGACGAAAATCTCCGAGAGTCTTCTTTCCGATGAAATTGGTTTCATCCAAATCCAATGTCTGAGTAAGGAGCTATACCCATTTTACTACAGCCTATCAAAAAAAAATAGAATTGTGGGACAGATTTTTGGGTCAAATTTAAACGACCATAACTACTTGTACAGGAAGAACTGGGTGGTATACTTTGTATGAAAATGAAATCCCTTTGAATTATATTTCCAATGAAATTGGTTTCACCCAAATCCGATACCGGAGCAAAGAGTTATGATCGATTTACTTCAGCCTGTCAAAACTGTCCACTGGGGACAGATTCGGATTTATTTAAATTTTTAGGGCAAAATGGTCATTTTCTATTACCTGTTGCACGAAAATGGGTCTTTATAAACCTACACTTAGCCTCATATATATCATATATCATCCAATTATTAAGAGAAGGTGAAACCCTAGCCTAATTTCAACTTCAAATATTTTGTGATTCAACCGTAGAAAATTCAAATTGGTTCCGTAGTTGTGTTCACCATCTAAAAAGCTTCGAGAAGCACCCCATGGTTATGTAAGGAGGATTATAAATACAAGAGTTCATTGTTAAGGTATGAATATTATTTATTCTTGATTCTTACCCATGAATAAGTATTGATAAAGGATTATGAGTATTGTCTTGATGTTGGAAGATAACTAGAAACATAGTTATGAATTGTTTTGTATAAATTGTTAGTAGTAAATTATGGAAGTTGTTGTATTGGATTATGGAGGATTAATTGTGGTGATATATCATTATATTGGTGGTTATGTATGCCTAGTGATCATGTTGGTATTGGATGGTGATTAAGAAGGGAAATAAAGGCTAAGAGTGATGTTGAGGGATATTTCATGAAAATGCATGATATGTGAATGTAATAAGAGTATAAGAGGATGTATGTAGCACTCTTTTTGATGAGTTAAAGGATTAATTCATGGACATTATTTGGTGAAGTTAATACCTAAATGGTAAGGTTTGGTTGCTAATACTAGTTTGCCACAAATGACTTATTGTAGATAAGTGTTCGAAGAGTACGGGAAGTCAAGTTGGACTTTTATTGAAGTGGTTATATCAAGGTATGTAAGACATACTCTATCTAATCTTTGGCATGAATAATGACCCATGGCACTCTCAAGTAAGCTTCCAACATTGTCCTACGACACATGACACATAATAACATCATATGATCTTCGACACTACCAATTGAACTTGTTTTCACTTTTAAGATGTCTGGCTAGTCAAAAAAATGTCCATATACTATTGTTGACTCCGAAATGGTTTAATGAGGTATCCATGATTCTCTACTTCATTTTCATGATATTGATTACCTATTTACATGTTTTTCCTATTGAGGTATCAGGGTTTCAAGTTCCATAAGGTGTGACCACAAAGTAACCAATCTCAAAGACTAATTGAATTAAGAAATGGAATGTCTGTATTTTAAATTGATGATATGACGTATTGTATTAGTACCACTGATCAGTTGGCCATTGTATTATAAAGTTTATGTATATATGCTATTCCAGGGGTGGTCCCTGATGTATTGTATTAGTACCACTGATCAGTTGGCCATTGTATGACTTATGTTATGTATTGATAAGGATTACGGGAAGTAATGATATGAAAGTAATGTGCAGGTATCCCATCAGCTCTTTTAAGTGTGCTCTACTCATACTGTTTATTCACTGGTATCTGGGTTCTGTTGATCTTTTGTATCTCATCTTGATACTCACTGCCTTACATACTCAGTACATATTTCCGTACTAATGTCCCTCACGGGGGACCTGTATTCATGCCTGCAGGAACAGATACTTCAGGTCGTACACTTCCACAGTAAGAGCCAGGACATTCTGTTGTTAGTGGTGAGCTCCAGTTGTTTCGGGGCATCCCAAGTCGTTTCTATATGTATTTTTGGCATTTGTATAAAAGTCTTTTATGGGCGAGAGTTTGTCCCGACCCTAACTCAGTTGTGTATCTATGTAGAGGCTTTTGTAGACATATTGTACAGCCATAGGAGTGTTTGGTTGATAGACGTGATGGCTCTGACGGCCAATTGCTGTTTATATATATATATATTTATGCATGTCTGCTGGGCTGATACAGGTATTGTTTTCTTCTATTTACAACGAAGTGCTGCCCAAATTTCTAATTTTCATAAGTAATGTAAATGTGAAAATATAGGTTATGAACGGGTTCTCCCGGGCCTCCTTGGCTACGGGTGCCAGTCCGCTCTAATGGGATTTAGGGTTTGACAGAAGTGGTATCAGAGCAGTTCGTCCTAGTGAGTCTACAAAGCCGTGTCTACGTAGAATCTCATTTATCGGTGTGTTGTGCACCACATCTATAAACAGGAGGTTATTGGACATTTAGGGATTGTTTCCACTCTCCATTTCTTAGATCGTGCAATAGAGCCCATATTAGAGATAAAGTCATAATCGATCGCTTAATCCAATTGTTTTTTTATTATAGTAACGATGCCGGTTACAAGGAGAAAGAATAAGTGGAAGCGAGTGGATGTAGTGGCCGAAGAAGGTACTAGTAAGTCACCACCGGCATAAGCTAAACAAAGTGAGTCTCAAGCTGAGCATATATCAGGCGCTTCTTCTCCTCCGGAAGGGCCATCTATTAATACTGTTGATCGAGATTTGAGGGATGCAGTACAACTTCTGACGCGTATATTTGCTGGTCAAGTTCAAGGGCAAGCTATTCCTACCACGGGTTCTAGTGGTACGGATAGAGCAGCTAGCCTTCGGACACAGGATTTTCTGAAACTGGATCCTTCTACTTTTACCGGATCAGATATTAACGAAGACCCGCAGGACTTTGTCGATCAAACCCAAAGGGCTCTAGATGTTATGCACATATCCGGTAAAGAGATGGTTGAGCTAGCAGCATATTGACTGAAAGGAGATGCTATATTGTGGTACGAGGATTGGAAACGATTTAGGGGTATTGATGCACCTCCAACTACGTGGGGAGATTTCAAAGATGCATTTATTGATCATTATCTTCCATTTGAGACTCGTCAGGCCCGTGCAGATCAATTCTTAAATCTTCGTCAGGGTAATATGACTGTAAGGGAGTATAGTCTTTGATTTAACTCTTTGTCTTGATATGCTTCTAATGTGGTAGCTACTATGGATGACAGAGTTCATCACTATGTGGATAGATTGGAACCATACTTGGTTAGAGATTGTACCATTGCTTCTTTGAACAAGGACATGGATATAGCGAGGATACAAGCTTTCGCTCAGAAGATGGAAGATCAGAGGCAAAGAAGAAGAACCCAGGAATCAGAAAAAGGATATTCTAAGCGGGCCAGAGCTATAGGGCAGTTTATGGCATCTCAGGGAGGTTTTAGGCCTTCGTTCTCTCACAGATTGCCTAGCCCGTTATCTTCTTATCCGGCAATTAGTGCTCCACCGCAATTTCAAAGGTTCAAAGGTAATCAGTTCAGGCAAAGCAGTGAAAATCAGAGTTCGCGAACAGTGGGGTATCAAGGGCAAAGGAGTATGAGTCAATTGAGACCTCCACGACACCCATGCCCCATATGTAGAAGATTTCACTTTGGCGAATGTTGGCTTGGAATGAACAATTGCTTTTGGTGTGGTAGCCGGGGCATATGGCTAGAGATTGCCCACACAGGACCACAGGTGGTATAACACGACCTACCGGATCAGTTGTTGCATCATCATCGGTGCCTCCTTTGAGTAGGGGTGCATAACCTATGGGTCACCGTAGAGGTGATAGAGGAGCAGCTAGTTCTAGTGGAGCTCAGAACCGTGTGTATGCCCTAGCAGATCAGCAGAATTTAGAGGCTTCTCCAGACATGGTTACAGGTACGTTGTCCATCTTTGCATTTGATGTGTATGCCTTAATTGATCCTGGTTCTACATTATCGTATGCTACTTCTTTGGTTGCAGGAAGGTTTGGGAGAACACCCGAATTATTAGCCAAGCCATTTGAAGTATCAACGCCAGTGGGGGAATCTCTTATAGCTAGGAATGTTTAGCAAAATTGTGTTGTGAATATTTGTGGTCGTGATACGATGGCCGATCTTGTTGAGTTAGAAATGGTAGATTTTGATGTTATTATGGGCATGGATTGGTTAGCGTCTTGTTATGCTACAGTAGATTGTCGTTCTAAGAAGGTGTATTTCCATTTCCCAAATGAGGCAGTCCTTAAATGGAAGGGTAATGTTGGCGCGCCGAGAGGTAGATTTATTTCTTACTTTAAGGCAAGAAAAATGATTTCCAAGGGGTACATATACCATTTGGTTAGAGTAAGGGATACAGAGGCAGAGCCGCCAACTTTTCAGACCATTCCGGTTGTGAATGAATTTCCTGATGTATTTCCTGAAGAACTACCAGGTTTACCTCCTGAACAAGAAGTGGAGTTTGGTATTGATATGTTGCCAGACACACAGCCAATCTCAATTCCTCCTTATAGAATGGCACCAGCAGAGGTGCGAGAATTGAAAGAGCAACTGAAAGACTTGCTAGAGAAGGGATTCATCAGGCCTAGTATGTCCCCTAGGGGAGCACCAGTATTGTTTGTGCATAAGAAAGATGGTTCGCTGAGGATGTGTATTGACTATCGGCAATTGAATAAGGTGACTATCAAGAATAAATACCCTCTTCCCCGAATTGATGATTTATTTGACCAGTTGCAGGGTGCCCAGTGTTTTTCCAAGATTGACTTGAGATCAGGCTATCATCAAGTGAGAGTCAAGGATAAAGATATACCCAAGACAGCTTTTCGAACGTGGTATGGTCATTATGAATTCCTGGTTATGTCATTCGGGCTAACAAATGCACCCGCAGTTTTTATGGATCTGATGAATAGGTTGTTTAAGCCGTTTCTAGATGTGTTCGTGATAGTTTTCATAGATGATATTCTGGTCTACTCTAGATCATAAAAGGACCATGTTAATCACTTGAGGCAGGCGTTGCAGATTCTTCGTGATCGTAAGCTGTATGCGAAGTTTTCTAAATGTGAGTTTTGGCTCAAGTCAGTGGCATTTTTGGGCCATATTGTATCCAGTGAAGGCATAAAAGTTGACACTCAGAAGATTGAGGCTGTGAAGAATTGGCCAAGACCCACGACGCCTACAGAGATTCGTAGTTTCCTCGGGTTGGAAGGTTATTATAGAAGGTTTGTTGAAGGTTTTTCTTCTATTTCTGCACCCTTGACTAAGTTGATGCATAAAGCCTCCAAGTTTCAATGGAATGATGCCTGTGAAAAGAGTTTCCAAGATCTGAAGAGCAAGTTGACTTCTACACCGGTATTGGTACTTCCTGAAGGCACAGAAGGGTATGCAGTGTACTGTGATGCTTCGAGAAGTGGCTTAGGATGCGTATTAATGCAACATGGTAGAGTAATAGCCTATGGCTCTAGACAGTTGCGACCACATGAGAGGAATTATCCCACACATGATCTTGAGCTAGCTGCAGTTGTATTTTCTTCGAAGATATGGCGCCACTACTTATATGGGGTTCATGTTGACATATATACTGATCATGAGAGCCTGCAATATATCTTCAGTCAGAAAGATCTAAACATGAGGCAGCGGAGATGGCTTGAATTGTTGAAAGATTATGATGTTGATATCTTGTATCATCCAGGGAAAGCGAATATGGTAGCGGATGCACTGAGTCGTAAGTCTAAAATGGTATCTATAGAAAAGCAGGGGATGATTAAGGATCTTCACCAACAAGCTAATTTGGAGGTTCGACTTCTCGAAACTCCAGATGAAGAGGTTATTGTACATAATGCAGCGGAATGTTCATTGATAGCTGAAGTAAAAGAGAAGCAGTATGCAGATCCAATTTTATTGTAGCTTAAGGAGGATGTGCAGAGTGGCACGACAAAGGCATTTGAGCTTACGCGAGAAGGAGTGGTTCAGTGTCAGAATCGTTTATGTGTACCTGATGTAGTTGAGCTAAGAAAGAGAATTATGACAGAAGCACACTGTTCAAGGTATTCCATCCATCCAGGGTCGACTAAGATGTATCAAGATTTGAAAATAATGTATTGGTGGAATGACATGAAGAAGAATATTGCTGAATTTGTAGCTGAATGTCCGAATTGTCAAAGAGTCAAAGTAGAACACCAGAAACCCGGTGGTTACATGCAATGTATAGATCTTCCAGTCTGGAAGTGGGACAAGATCAATATGGATTTCATCACGGGTTTGCCTCATACATATCGGAAGTTTGATTCCATATGGGTGATCATTGATAGGCTTACCAAATCTGCGCACTTCTTACCAGTCAAGACAACTTATACGGCGGAAGAGTATGCGAAGTTGTATATTAAGGAGATCGTTCGGTTACATGGAGTTCTAATTTCCATTATATCCGATCGAGGAGCCCAATTTACCGTGAATTTCTGGAAGTCTTTTCAAAGGAGTTTGGGGACACAAGTAAATCTAAGTACGGCTTTTCATCCTCAAATGGACGGACAAGCGGAACGTACCATCCAGATACTTGAAGATATGCTACGAGCATGTGTATTAGATTTCAAAGACAACTGGGATGATCACCTACCTCTTATCGAGTTTGCCTACAATAGTAGCTATCATTCAAGTATCAAAATGGCACCATATGAAGCATTGTATGGAAGAAAGTGTAGATCGCCAATAGGATGGTTTGAAGCAGGTGATGCGATCTTGTTTGGACCGGATCTTGTTTATCAAGCAATGGAGAAGGCTAAAGTGATCCAACAACGGCTTGAAACAGCTCAAAGTCGACATAAATCTTATGCGGATGTTAGAAAAAGAGGACTTGAGTTTTCTATCGACGATTGGGTATTCTTGACAGTATCACCAATGAAAGGAGTGATGAGGTTTGGCAAGAAAGGAAAGTTAAGTCCACGATACATAGGTCCGTACAAGATCATTCAAAGATTTGGACAAGTTACTTATGAGTTAGAGCTACCTCAAGAGCTCTCAGCAGTTCATCCCGTATTTCATGTTTCGATGCTTCGCAAGTACATCGGAGATCCATCGCACATCCCTACTACAGAAGATGTACAAGTTACAGAAGAGCTCACTTTTGAAGAAATGCCTATTGCTATTCTTGATCACCAAATTAAAAAGATAAGGAATAAGGAGATAGCATCGGTAAAAGTACTTTGGAGGAATCAACAAGTTGAGGAGATCACATGGGAAGCCGAGGAAGCGATGAAGATTAAGTACCCTTACCTATTCAACGATGAGGAGGAAGTTCATGAGACGGAAGAAGAACAATAACAAGTAAGTGTTTATTTTTATGCAGGTATGTTATGATGATGAATATGTTAATTGTAAGCTTGGACATGTCTTAATTGAGCAACTATGCTAACATTCGAGGACGAATGTTCTTAAGGGGGGGAGAATGTAACACCCCATAAATTTGTTCGTACACTTATCGCGATTATATGGAGTCCTAAAGGCTTGCGTATGGGTTAAATTAAGTTTATGGTGTTCGGAAGTATCCCGTCAATAGTTGTATATGTAGGTATTGGAATAAGATTTCCAACGATATAAAGTTTGCCCAAAACAGAGGAGTATTTCATATAAGCGAGCACAATCGAAATTTCAAAACGGTGGCCGGGAAGACTGTGAACAGTAAATCTGCAGGAAAATTACTGCAGCTAGGCAATTATTTTTTTGGATCAAATTTAGACGATTATAACTCCTTGTACGAAAAGAACTGTGTGAGATGCTATATATCGACGAAAATCTCCGAGAGTCTTATTTCCGATGAAATTGGTTTCATCCAAATCCAATGTCTGAGTAAGGAGCTATACCCGTTTTACTACACCCTACCAAAAAAAACAGAATTGTGGGATAGATTTTTGGGTCAACTTTAAATGACCATAACTCCTTGTACAGGAAGAACTTGGTGGTATACTTTGTATGAAAATGAAATCCCTTTGAATTATATTTCCAATGCAATTGGTTTCACCCAAATCCGATACCGGACCAAAGAGTTATGATCGATTTACTTCAGCCTGTCAAAACTGTCCACTGGGGACAGATTCGGATTTATTTAAATTTTTAGGGCAAAATGGTCATTTTCTATTACCTCTTGCACGAAAATGGGTCTTTATAAACCTACACTTAGCCTCATATATATCATATATCATCCAATTATTAATAGAAGGTGAAATCCTAGCCTAATTTCAACTTCAAATATTTTGTGATTCAACCGTACAAAATTTGAATTGGTTCCGTAGTTGTGTTCACCATCTCGAAAGCTTCGAGAAGCACCTCATGGTTATGTAAGGAGGATTCTAAATACAAGAGTTCATTGTTAAGGTATGAATATTGTTTATTCTTGATTCTTATCCATGAATAAGTATTGATAAAGGATTATGAGTATTGTCTTGATGTTGGAAGATAACTAGAAACATAGTTATGAATTGTTTTGTATAAATTGTTAGTAGTAAATTATGGAAGTTGTTGTATTGGATTATGGAGGATGAATTGTGGTGATATATCATTATATTGGTGGTTATGTATGCCTAGTGATCATGTTGGTATTGGATGGTGATTAAGAAGGGAAATAAAGGCTAAGAGTGATGTTGAGGGATATTTCATGAAAATGCATGATATGTGAATGTAATAAGAGTATAAGAGGATGTATGTAGCACTCTTATTGATGAGTTAAAGGATTACTTCCTGTACATTATTTGGTGAAGTTAATACCTAAATGGTAAGGTTTGGTTGCTAATACTAGTTTGCCACAAATGACTTATTGTAGATAAATGTTCGAAGAGTACGGGAAGTCAAGTTGGACTTGTATTGAAGTGGTTATATCAAGGTATGTAAGACATACTCTATCTAATCTTTGGCATGAATAATGACCCATGGCACTCTCAAGTAAGCTTCCAACATTGTCCTACAACACATGACACATAATAACATCATATGATCTTCGACACTACCAATTGAACTTGTTTTCACTTTTAAGATGTTTGGCTAGTCAAAAAAATGTCCATATACTATTGTTGACTCCGAAATGGTTTAATGAGGTATCCATGATTCTCTATTTTATTTTCATGATATTGATTACCTATTTACATGTTTTTCCTATTGAGGTATCATGGTTTCAAGTTCCATAAGGTGTGACCACAAAGTAATCAATCTCAAAGATTAATTGAATTAAGAAATGGAATGTCTGTATTTTAAATTGATGATATGACGTATTGTATTAGTACCACTAATTAGTTGGCCATTGTATTATAAAGTTTATGTATATATGTTATTCCAGGGGTGGTCCCTGATGTATTGTATTATTACCACTGATCAGTTGGCCATTGTATGACTTATGCTATGTATTGATAAGGATTACGGGAAGTAATGATATGAAAGTAATGTGCAGGTATCCCATCAGCTCTTTTAAGTGTGGTCTACTCATACTGTTTATTCACTGGTATCTGGGTTCTGTTGATCTTTTGTATCTCATCTTGATACTCACTGCCTTACATACTTAGTACATATTTTCGTACTGACGTCCCTTACGGGGGACCTATATTCATGCCTGCAGGAACAGGTACTTCAGGTCATACACCTCCGCAGTAAGAGCCAGGACATTCTGTTGTTAGTGGTGAGCTCCAGTTGTTTCGGGGCATCCCAAGTCATTTCTATATGTATTTTTGGTATTTGTATAAAAGTCTTTTGTGGGAGAGAGTTTGTCCCGACCCTAACTCAGTTGTGTATCTATGTAGAGGTTTTTGTAGACATATTGTACAGCCATAGGAGTGTTTGGTTGATAGACGTGATGGCTCTGACGGCCAATTACTGTTTATATATATATATTTATGCGTGTCTGCTGGGCTGATACAGGTATTGTTTTCTTCTATTTACAACGAAGTGCTGCCCAAATTTCTAATTTTCATAAGTAATGTAAATGTGAAAGTATAGGTTATGAACGGGTTCTCCCGGGCCTCCTCGGCTACGGGTGCCAGTCCGCTCCAATGGGATTTGGGGTATGAGAAGTCCTACCTAATGGGTGATCCCTGAGTATGTCAGTCCTTTCTAACAGGTGATGTCTCTTACTTACACAGGATACGTAGTTATGGAACTTAGGGATTTCTTCTAGGGAATTCAGTCCTATCTAATGGGTGAGTCCCCATCCCTAGGCTCGCTCAGTACTGAATTTTACTCCCAACTGAAAGACTCTGAACTAATTCTTAGACTGTACTCGGCTGAGCTAAATCTGTTACTGATTATACTGATTAACTAAGCTAAGTCGAGTTCACTGAGTGTTGTTGAATGATGAAATACAACTGAGTTCTGTATTGATTACTGAACTGAAGCTAGAATGCTACTGATATTGAGATTACTTATATTTCCTAAATTTTGGGACTGTCTGAGTTCTACTAATCGTGGCTTGATTGAGAGTATTTTACAAACTGACATTGGCTCTAGACAAGCAGCTAATTTTTTGGATATAAATACTCGCAAGACTCGATAACAAAAATAATACCAGATAGGACAACTCGTACATAACATGGCAATAGGATATCATTCACAACACAATCAATAAAGCATCTCTTCAAGCACTTAGAAGTCTTAAACATGCAAATATATAGAGAGTGCTACTATTATCTCATAATTCATTCAATAAGGAATGCACATGAGTAGGAATGCATGCAACATATCATAATTCATTCACTAAGGCCTTTCAACAAACACTTGGCATGCATTAACTTATACACAAATGGGGATTTCTTGTCAACATGCTATAATGACTTTTTTTCCTTCACATAAGCATTTTTTCCAACATATGGGGAGCATACTTCGTTCAATACACCTAATTAACATGGATACATCAATCAACATGCATCTTGAAGGGTTTTGTCATGAACAATACATAAACATCACATACTAGGATCAAAACTTTGAACTTTGTAAACAAAATATGAATTAAAACTCAATAACAATATGAATTTCAATTTCAATTCACATAAATCATGAAAACTCATAAATATATAATATTTGAATTTAAAAAAGGATTCTTGAACTTCTTGGGTAGAAGGAACCCAAGAATCAACATCTAAAATACCTGAAAATCTAGATCCTTGAAGTTCTTGAAGACTCTTGGAGGGATTCTTGAGATTGCTTTTGAAACTTGGGGTCTAGGGTTTTCTATGTTAGAGAAAGAATGCTTTTGTTCTTGAGGAATAGTGAAAATAAATGAGAAATTTTGCCTGTTAAGGGTTTAAATCTCGTGTATAGGTTGATTAGGGGCTTTAAGAAATTACCAATTGGTCCTTGGAATTAAATAACAAAATCTAAAAATCCTGATTTTTCATACTGGCGTGATACGGTGAAATCGTGCCAGCTCACTGGAAACTGGACAATTGGGAAACTGGTTGGTGGCTCGACGCGTTGGAAATCACATTGCCACCTTGGTTGAAAACTGGAAAGGCACCGCGACGTGGTGCGTTGGTGCACTGGAAATTGACAATTATGAAATTGAGCCTTGGCGTGATGCACCAACATCACGGAGGCTCACTGGTTTTTGATAAATGCCACTTTGGTTGACTCCGCGATGAGCTAAAGTACGAGGTGGCACACTGTCTTACTAAAATGGCTCTAACTCTTCTTTCGGGGGTCGAATTTGGGTGAATTTAGTATCGATGAAAAGATTATTCAAGTTCCCACGTGATAAAAGTAAAAATCTTAAAAATTTCACATGGAATAAAATATATTCATCTTTGAAGCAAGATTTTTGATATTCTAGAGATGAATTTGAACTAGGAGAAGTGTAAGGTATTACATATGTCTAAGGTTGGAGCACTCTATATTACACATGTCATGTTTCGGCCTCTAAATAAAAAGTTGTAATGTCCCTCAGTGATCCAATATTCCAAGTATCTAAGCTCTATGTTATGTTGCTCATGATCTAAATCTATGTCTCACGGCATGCCTGGTCCTAAGAAAATATATTTCTATATTTCACTGAATAATTTTATGCTAGAATTAGCCAAAATGATAAATTTTATGCTAACTCATGGAAAATTTTATTTCTTTAAATGAGGATCAATAGCTTCAAGTAGCAATCCTTGCCTTAGTTGTTAACTATATAAATTCCAGCTTTATGCTATATAGCTCAAAATATGTGCACCCATGTTTCTCATTGTGGTTTGTCTAAGAAAATCATGTAGTGTTGTGTTTATATGAAGCACAACACTATGAGTGATGAAGCATTGGACAGTTGATATATGAAGCACTTCGTGTCTATTCTATCGTATCTTTACCTCATGTCCCTTCTTGAGTAGTACAATAGGTATAAGTGATGGTCTGATAATGTTACTTCCATTCATGATGCTTATGTTTGGGTCCCTTATTAACCCTCTACATATTAGTATGATGGTGTTTATGGAAGCTTAGTAGTATGTTAGGTGGGGCAGTTGATGTTTTTGAAGATGAAAATTTTGACATGATTTCTTAAGCTAAGGTTAAAGAAAAAGGTGGAAGAAGGAGATGAACTTTCATTACGTGAGATCATTAAGAAGGAGTTATATGGCAAAAGTTTTAGTGAGAATGATTGAATTGAGGTTACGAAAATCCTCTAACTCAAAGACGAGTTGAAAACTTTTCTATCGATTAAGTTTTGGTGAATATCTAAACTTGGGTAACATTCCATCGACCATAAATTCTTGAATATAACGATTTAGAAGGCCTACTATATATTAAATGAAAGGTCTTTGAGTTTTATTTCCAATGCCACTAGTTTTATCTTAATCCTATATTGGAGTAAAAATTTATGCCCATTTTCCAGAGACATGTCAGTCTGCCGAATTGTGACGGCCAGACTAATGGACCGTTAAGCCAGTGATGGACCATCAAGATTTCCATCAAAATTCAGGCAGTGAGCTCGTTCTCTGGCCAAGAACTGACAGTTGGAGTGATTGTTCATCACTACACTAATAGTCCATCAACCAAACCATTAGTCGAGGCCGAGTTGGTCAGACAGGACATTTTTAAAGGGGTATTTTGGTATTTTTCCTTCCTAGAAACTTCTCACACGAATTTAAATCATACCCTAAGCATTATAATTCATCTTTTATCAGTTTTAAACACATATAAATCATCTCCACACTCAATAACAAGATAGAAACTAGGGTTTTCTTCAAGATCAAGAATCAAACTCTTAATTCCAAGATTTCCAAGAAACTAATCAAGATTCGTGTTCTACTCTTTAAACTAAGTAATCTAAGGTACATGGAATTTTAATAAACTTCATGGGCATAGTGAAAGTGTTTCTAATAATGTTTTGAATGTTGAGAAATCATATTTTTATTAAGGGTTTTGAATTTCATTAAAAAGTATGCATTGTGAACATTTTGGTCTTGAGGCCTTCCCTAAATCTTGAATTTTTACTTGTGTATATGTATATATGTGTTTTTAGTTTTGAAATATGAATTGAGAGAATGAATAACATATTTTCCTCTCTCATGATGTTATTTCTTGATTGACAAGTCATGGATTACTCAATTGCATATCTTAAAGAATGAACCAAGGGTTTTACTATCAATTATGAATTTTATGTCAATGTGAATGAAAGAGAGAGATATTTCTTATTTGTAAAGGTTGAATGTGATAATCAAAAGAATTGAATGATTATCTTGAGAAATTGACCCCCATTTATTGGAATGTTGAAAAGAGAGGATTTTTACATAATTTGACATATGTTTTGGAGATATGAGCTCTTTTGTACTGTTTGAATAATTGGGTGGTCCAAACATCTTGTTTTGAATGAAAGTACTGTGACATGATAGTTTATGGCTTAGAGATATGACTTGCAAGTCTTGGTATGACGTTACCAAACAAATGAATGCCATAGTAGATTTAGAACAGACTACAATACAAATTTTACTCAGATTTTCAGATTTTGAATTCAGAAAGATTCATGTTTAGAAAAAGTTAAAAATAGGCTTAAAGAGAGTTAGATGGTTACCCAAAGAAAGTACGAGTTGAAAACTCAACGCTAGACATTGTGATTTGCTGACACGGGGTTATGGTACCATGCTTTGTGGTCTTTTGTACCTTGATTCATGTCATCCCAATTATGGACTATGGTTAGGAGTCATGCTTTGTGGTTTTGTGCACTACCGTGACATGTTGATTTGATTGGGGATTATGGCACTATGTTGTGTGGTCTTACGTGTCTCCCCTTACTTATATCCAATCCTTGCGGCAAAATTGGATTGGAGGCTTGACCACCGATTCAAGAAAAGATTCCATATAACCCGTGGAATTATAGATTGTAAGGTGTATCATCTAGCTCAAAAGTAAGATAAAGAGTGATTCGTGGATTCAAAGAAATGTTTCAAAGTCTTTAAAGTATGCCCATGTGTTTTCATATATTATATGTAAAATGTTTTATCAATTGCTCTCACTTATGTTATATATAAATACATTATTTAGATTTCTCTGCATACCAGTACATCCGTATTGACCCCTATATTTGAGGATCTGAGGCACAGTCCCGAGGTCCAGCTAAGCAGTAGTTGGTGTTACCGAGATTCACTGTTGTTAAGACTTCTCTATTACATAAGGACGGGCTTATATAATCATTTTCATTTGTTTGATTCATGGTCTGACTGGGGGCCTTGTCCCAGTTTTATTTGAGACATATGTTGGATCTTGTAATGTTAGAGATTTCGTAGATGGGTGTCATATGTTTTGAATATTAAGAATCTCTTTCCAAATGGTTCAATTGTTATGAGATTGCCCATGGTTCCATTTGTATGTTTTTTCGCAAATTCTTTATATTGTATGAATGTTGTGCATGATTGCCACAAATAAAGGGGCTCTCAAACCTTCACAGTTTGGGATGCCCGTCGCGGCCTGGGCCTCGGTTCGGATCTTGACAACCTTATCACAATCAAGGTCAAGAAGTCAGTTTATCCAAGGATAATTATGAACGAGCGAAGGTGGCTACAGATTTTTTGGTAAACAATAATCGAGACGTTTTTGTTCTCCTGTTTGTCTGTTTCTCACTATCTTCAACACAGTGTGGATCTTGTATTTGAAGAAACATCAACATGCCATGCTAGTGTTCCAATTTACATCAAATATCGCGTCATACTACTGAGATTATTAATTTTCTTATCTCATAGCAAACAGGTTCTTCCGAAGATAACCTATTGGGAAGAATTTTCAGGAAAAGAGGATGCAGGTAAATCTTGAATGGTCTTCCAGGTTTCTCTTTCATTTATCTGGAAAATACTTCATTGAACGATTTTCTCACAACCACTTCCTCCTTTTTGGAGCCTGTCACCCTGCTTCTGTCAAAAAAATACTATTTCATGGTGGTCACTTTGAAATATTTGTGGTAAATTAGTTTCACGATAATCTTAGATTCGGTTGTGTATTTTTGAGCTGTTGTTGTGCTTTAGTAGAATGTATTTGGGATGGCGGATGTTTATACCCAAAAGAAGTGCAAGTGCTCGGCTTAAGTTTATTTGCAGCCTGTAGAATCTAGTAGCAATGTTAACGTTATACTTATAGTTAGCATTAGTTGCTTTTAGTCTGATAATAAGGTTTTAAAGTATCATCAAAACTCTACTTCCATACAAGTTATAATACACAAGATTTAATTAATCAGGGCTTGGGTTGAGCTTATGAAAATTTTGTGATTCCTCCAAATTGTAGTACTCTAAAAGAAAAGGCATAGCTGCTGGTGAGTTCAAGTCAGATGAGTGTACTTATGCTAGCTAATGTCTCTAAATGCCTTATGGGATGGAAACAAAATTGTTTGTTTGTAGAGTGAATACACTAGAAAATATCTTTATTTACTGTCCTTTAACATGAAGAGTCTATGCGTCTTCTGTGTACATTGTTTATACTTGAAATTTACTTTGTTTTTGTTTCAAAGAGGTTAACCATGCAGGCTGTCTTCCCTCCAGTTAGATGTGGTTGTATCATCTTCTTTTTCAGCGTCTGCTCAGCAAAAGCATGTCAAATTAGACAATTTCCTTGAAGATTCCCCGAAATCTACTTTTTGCGTAAGTTTCTTTTTGTAGCCAATTATCTGTAGCAAACTTTTATCCGGTTTCAATGTCAATTTCTTCTTAATGTACATTAAGGTTTTTAGTTTTTGTCCAATGTGTTAAGTGAGTGCATGAAGGTTTGGCTCTGAGATTGCTTGGTTACTCGTGACTCATTCTATTTATCCACAGTATGCACTCTACCATGCTTTCCTTATATTCTTGTAAAAAGCTGGTGCTGCTTGAAATAGAGCAGCCTTTCTTTGCAGCTAACAATGAAAACACATGGCGTCCAGTGACTAATTCTTGCTGGCTATTTCTATGAGTGTAGCTGCACGGTTGTTGATTATGCCATTGCCTCAATTGCAAGTACTCAAATATCTAGTTTTTCTCGGATGGCCGAACTTCTATTTGTCTTTGAATTTTGATATCAAGTTCCGGTGGAGAAGTGAGAAAGCTCAGTGGCAAAACGTGAGGAGAATAGGTGCTTTGTGATAAGTAATTTGATCCGAAGTTTAAATTTTTTAATAACAAATCAGAGATAGAGAGACAGAGATACCCATCTCTATGGCCAATTGTCCAAATTTGACAATCAATGAATAAACGGAACTACGTAAGTCAAAAGGAATTGTTGGTGTAATATACCACAAATTACAATAATTATTACAGTTGAAATAAAATGAACAAAAAATAAAGAAAATAAGATCATCCTCTTCTTGGCTGAGGCGCAGATATCTCGCTCTCTTTAAGGAGATTCAAGGCCACTGCGGCATATTCTACACCTATCCAGTAGTATATCTCTTGACTTGTCCCCTCCAGAATATAACAGCCCATCAATGATGTACAACTCAAACAACTTCGGATTAGTTGAAGAGTTTAAAGTTCCACCATAAAAACACCTTCTTTCAACATATATTTACTCTTTTCGTATAGTAAATATAGTCAAAGAGTTAGAATATTTTCTGTGTCTCAACTCGTTCTTTCACTAATATAATTACTCTCTTTTGTTTAGTGAATATAGTTGTAGACTTTGAATATTTTTTTTGTTTCAACTCTCTCTTTCACTACTACACACTATAATCTTTTTCACACTTATCATATTTCTTTGTACATGCAAGACCACCTCTATTTATAGGTGAGGTATTCATCCTTGTATTGAATAGGAAGAATATGCTGTAGTAAAGTGGGTATATGAATAGTCTATAGGTTACAAATGTTACAAGAGTTACAAAAGCAATGAGGTAGACTAATGGTATGTTGTTTTCGGATACACAAAATCTGTATTTAGGCACAAAAACTTCAACACAAGTTGAAGTATAAACAGGAAAACTTATGAAGTTATTTAACACCCTCAACACAAGATCAAAAAGACCTTTCAAAGAAGTGTGTTTTTCAGAAAAATTAGATGAAACAGAAAAAGGCCAAGTCCTTCAACTTCACGAAGTGTCCTTCAGGAAATAATTCCCCTCAAGTACCTGAGGTTGCAAAATTTTCCTCCCAGGATAAAATGGCCTAACAATCCAACTGTAGCGGTAACTCAAACGATCAAATTCTCTTTGAACTCCCTCAACGATTAGATGATCACACAGAGTTTTTAGAAGAAAGAGAACATTTTCCTTATGCAAAAATTTTTTATACTAAACTTGTAGAAAAATGTAGGTTTATATAGCCATAAAGTGCCCCTTCTAAAAGGTGGCAATGGTTCATCCGAAAAGGTGTATTCTTTGAAAGAGTCGTGTCTGTTCATTCAAAATATTGTGTCTTTTTTTGAACAGATACAACTATCCAAACAGTCACTCCTTTTTAGAAACAGTGTGTCTTTTTCTTAAAAGGTTGTGTCCCTCCATTTTCCATTCACACCAATTGAACCCAACAATCCCCCACATGAATGGGGAATGGATATTCTTTGTAAAACTTTACGGACAAGTATATAATCATCAAGCAAAGACTGATTGCATCTGGATAAGTGGGCTTCCCTTTGAACTTTTCATAGTGAACATGCATCGGATGCACTCGGTCAATTAGTAGATTTGATATCTTTGAACTGTCGAGCTTTAATGTACACCTAGAAAACACATGTCATACAACAGTCTTTTACCATTTATGGTTCTCACGGTTTTGTTTATTTCACCCATGAACACATCCTGGTCTCATGAGAGCTTAGAGAATAGCCATTTACTAACATTCTCCTTGAAATGTCTTCCATTTCTCCCTCAAATAGGTAATTTCTAAATGTTCAATCCTATAGATTAAACTATTTGATCAAATCTGCCAAATTTAGATAACATTAAAAGACTTCACACCATAAGTCTTATCCTTGTTTACTAAATATTGTCTACATCATAAGAATGGGTTGCGTATATTGACAATATTGAACCTGTCAGACACAACTTTGTTTGATTTCTTTGAACCTAGATCTTGGAATCTCCAGTCTTGGTAGAGTTACTGTCATACTGACTTGTCATAGGCTGTAAAGCCATTCCCTTGGATATTCTTTCAACTCCTTCTCTAGATAGACCTTTTGTAAGTAGATCCAACACATTATCCTTTGACTTCTCATAGTGAATAGTGATAATTCCACTAGAGAGAATTTCTCTAACAGTATTATGTCTCTGTCTTATATGATATGATTTATCATTGTACATCATGCTCCCAGCTCTACCTATTGCCGCTTGACTATCGCAGTGTATGCATACTGGTGTCACTGGTTTAGGACAATAAGAAATATCTTCCAAGAAATTTTGGAGCCATTCTGCTTCTTCACCATCTTTATCTAATGCGATACACTCAGATTCTATTGTAGAGTGAGCAATACATGTCTATTTGGATAATTTCCAAGAGACCGCTCCTCCACCGATAGTAAATACATATGCACTCGTGGATTTTACTTCGTTTCATCCAGTGATCCAATTTGTATCACTATATCCAAGTACCGCGGGATATTTATTATAATGCAAAGCATAGTCCTGAGTATATTTAAGATACCCCAAAAATATTTTCATTTTCATCCAATGAGTTTTATTAGGATTACTCGTGTACCAACTCAAATTACTAATAGCACATGCTATGTCTGGTGGTGTACAATTCATGATATACATTAAACATCCCAACACTCTTGCATACTCCAACAGTGAGTCACTTTCACCCTCATTCTTTTAAAGTGTAAAGCTCTCGTCTAATGAAGTCTTGGCAATACCAAATTCCAAATACTTGAATTTGTCAAGTACCTTTTTGATGTAATGAGACTGTGACAATTCCAACCCTTGTAAAGTTTTATGGATTCTTATTCCTAAGATCACATCCACAACCCCAAGGTCTTTCATATCAAACTTGCTCTCGAGCATTAGTTTCATAGCATTTATGTCAGAAATGTGTCTACTGATGATCTACATATCATTCACATACAAACAAATAATGAATTGGTGATTTGGAGTGTCTTTAATGTAAACACATTTATCATATTCATTTATCTTGAACCCATTTTCCAACATGGTTTGGTCAAACTTTGTATGCCATTGTTTAGGTGCTTGTTTTAGTCCATAAAGTGACTTAACAAGATTATACACCTTATTTTCTTTTCCTGGAACCACAAAACCCTCAGGTTGTTCCATGTAAATTTCTTCCTTCAATTCTCCATTTAGGAATGTTGTTTTCACATCCATTTGATGGATTTTAAGACCATAGACAGTCTTCAAGGCAATTAATATATGAATTGATGTTATCCTCATTACAGATAAGTATGTATCAAAGTAATCACGTCCTTCCTTTTTTTAAAAGTCTTTTACAATAAGTCTTGCCTTGTATTTGTTAATAGTACCATCATCTTTCATTTTTATTTTGAAGATCCATTTAGAACCTAAAGTTTTATTTCCTGGAGGAAGATCAACCAACTCCCATGTACGGTTGCTTAAGATTGAATCAATCTCACTATTGATCGCCTCTACCTAAAAGGATAAGTCCGAATACGCCATCACTTCCTTAAATATTTAAGGCTCATTTTTGTAATGCCCCGAGTCTGTACCCCGAATGCTACATGATGCTCCTAACCCTGAGGAACCACAAGCTAACCCATGACTGGTACCTACTGCAATAACTAAAAAATAATACTGAATAATACGCAGAATTAGGTGGAAACATGCTATAAGGTTTAATTTATAAATAATACTGATTGGGTATAACAATACCAAATCTGAATATCAATACTGTAAACTGAAGAACTGTTTGAGTGTACTCTAGTCTGAGAAGCCTATAAAATTGTCTGAACTGTGGAGTTGATGGGACAAGTCCCCAACTAACTCCATCTACTAAAATAAACTGAAAAACTATAAATAATAAGCATGTCCTCGAACTATGGGGACTCACCACTACTCTGAATGCTGAGAATCTAAACTGCTAAGGGTGCTCTGGAGCCCGTGCATCGAAGCCTATGATATAAGACATCATAGCGCAAAAGAAAGCATGTGTCAGTACTTTGAATATACTGGTATGCTCAGTGAGGTAGGATGAAATGCAGGGATTCATATGCATGAACAATAATAACTAGATAATATGAGTATGACTGAATAAGGGTACATACATGAATACATATACTGTAAGTGAAATCGTTATAATACTGAACCCTAGGTCTGAATACAGATCAACTGATTAATTGGATAACTAATACTATATAACTGATAACTGGATGACTGTATTTGACAGTCCTAAATTTTGAGGAACAACTCTGAGTTTCATACTAAGCTGAGTTAAGTGACTATATCTAATAGTCCTGAATATGTAGAACTAGACTGAATTCTATTCTGAGACAGAGTTTGTAATTGAAACTGTGGGAGGTTGTAATACCCCGTATATTTCTAAGCTAGAAAATAAACCGTTGTTCCTACACATGAAACCTCCTATCCTGTGATTCATATTGGAGTACATGAATTAGGATGAGTATCCTTATGATAATAGAGCTTATGATGTGTTAAGCATGTTCATAAGAGTCACTTGGAGTAAGTCAAGCTAAGAACTTTTGAATCCACCATGTTTTCGTGTGTGATTTCAGATAGGTCATCTTTGAGCGAGAATAACTTGGTTTATAGGTGGTATTTTGGCATATTTATACCCTCTAAATTGTACATAATTGAATAAGCTTTCCGTTGATACCAAATTCGCCTAAAATGGACACCCAGTGAAGAAGTTATGGCGATTTAAAGTTTTAGCAGCGTCATTTTAGTCAGTGGCACATCGCGTCGTAAGCCAAAATGACGTTTGTCAATTTCCAATGTCTCTCCGCAATTCTACCGTGTCATGGTGAGTTTCCAGGTCACAAACGGGGGGTAACACGATATCTCCGCATCGTGCCGGGGGCCCAAACCGGGTAATTTTCACAGAAATTAAATGATGCATCTAGAGGGGTATTTGTGTCATCTTTCCACCCCTATATATATTCCATAAACACGGAATTAAGTCCTTATTTCACCAAAACATACTCTTTCCCTCAAAATCCTCTCAAGAACACATTAGGGTTTTCAATTGGGATTCAAGTTCAAGCAAATTTCTCCATCAATCATAAAGAATCTCCCATCTAAGGTATGCGTAGTGTTCATCTATGGATCCATTTCGTTCATAGAGCTCAAGAACCATGTTTTAAATATTATATTGTGATTGTACTGTTGTGATATGACCATGTACATGTTGATGATTATTGTTTAAGTTTCAAGATGATATCTAAAGGTGTTTTCATGAAGTATATGTGTTCGTTAGTTGAAATCCATGAACTTTATGTGGTTTAAAATGGAGAAATTCTTGAAAACAAACCTAAGCTAAAAGAATGCATGCAAAGTGTTTGATAAAAGGCCTAGGATGATAGAACTCATGTCCCATGATTTAATAGTGCTTAAATGACAAGTCCATGCTCTATGCTTTATAATTTCACATGAATTCCACGTGATTGATATGCGTCGTTGTTATGATATGGATTGAGCATGATATTGAAGCTATGCAAGTATACACATGTTGTATGAATTTCCCTTCCATACGTAAGATATTGAGAACTATGCTTAGTGTGAAATCCCCTACTTATGATATGGTAAATTGTGGACTCTATTTAATGATCAAGTCAGTTATGTGTGTCATTTTCCTTCCATCGAGTCCTGGGGGTATTAGTACCCAAAAAATATAGTTGTATGCCTAGAGCCATGTCACGTTATCACGATAATCTCAGTCAAGCCATGATCTATAGAACTCAGTCAGTCATGTGACTCGAGAAATATCAAAAATCTCATGATCTCAATAAATTCTCAGATAGTAGTACTATTCCGTCAGTCAATGGAAGTCAGTTACTCAGTCCATGTACAGTCAGTTAAATCATGTTTTATCTCTTCAGATAGGAGTAGAAGTTAGCACCCAGTGAACCCAAGGATGGGAAATCACCTGCGAGTTTAGACTGTGATTCTTAGTAGTTATCCTTGTGTTCCAGAACTATGTAGACAGCGTAGGTTGATACATCTTAACCTGCTAGATTAAGGTTGATGAGGTGGCTTAACCTGTCAGTTTAAGGTTCCCACCATTCTTATTCGAGTACCTGACAACTAAGGGTCACTCATAGCTGTCCTTACCAGTGGCGCAGTATTGACACCCTTCTAGTCGGGGCAGAGATTGGACACCAACCTAGTTATATGCGTTATTGGGGCATGTCGGTTAAGCAACGACCTCCCACAGTTTTAGTCCCAGTGTCAGTAAAAGAACTTAGATAGTTCTTCAGATTTTAGTATACCAGGACTATTAGTTACAGTCAATTCAGTTACAGTACGAAACTCAGGTAGTTCTATCAGATTCAGGACTGTCAGACACAGTCATCCATGTTATCAAAATTTTAGTATCAGTCATGTTAGATAGAATATGTACAACCTTATCCATACCTCAAGAATATAATGCTTCATCGTTTGGAACTTAGTGGTCGTTTGGTTGGGAAATTATTATCCCGGGATAACTAATATCCAACCATGCATATGGGATAAGTTATCCCTTTACTATGGTGTAAATGGTGGGATAAGTTATCCTGGTATTGATTAATCCGCCCAACCAAACATAGGATAAAATGTTCCTTTATTTTATCCCGGGATTACTTATCCCTTATACCTTACACCAAACGACCCCTAAGCAAATAGAATACACATACATTCAATGTTGAACATCAATATAATGTATCTTTTAACCCAAGTCCAAATAAAACACGGGTTCCTTAGAGTAGAGTTCTACATGTTAATGTGTTGCAATGATAGATATATTTAACAAAGTTACTGCTAGCACAACGAAGCCCGGAAACAATCTTCAACATTTGGATCTGCACTCAATTTTCGAGAAAAGTCTTAACTATTTTCCCGTTAATATTGATATGGATTACTCAGAAAGTGATATACACCCCTGGTAAAAGTCTACCTTGTATATTCCGGGTTTGAGGGCATTTATGAAAAGTAGGATAAATAACTTTGTAATCCCATAATGAAGTAGAACATTATATTGAAGTATGGGGATTGAGGGTAGGATTATTATCAGAGACAAACAATGTAAGACCCCACAAAGTTCGCTCGTAGTCTGAGCCTTAGAGCGTGTCAAGTGAAGTATAATTTCATCCCTAAAAGATTAGGAAGTGATTTATTAAGTGAGTATCATGTTAACCATATGGAATTTCCCCAATTTTGACTTTTGATTACATGGGAAATTTGATAAGCTTTCCGTCGATATAAGATTCACCGAAATCCGATACCCGGGTAAGAAGTTATGGATAATTTAAGTCTTAGTCATAAAACAGCGGCATTGTAGTGATTGACGCATCATGGAGAGGGTCTATTTGACAATTGTCAATTTCCAGTGGAACTCTATGATAGTGGCGCATCGAGGAAGACCCTAATTTCCCAATAGTCAATTTTCAGTGGCCTGGTGCGATTGTGATGTGTCGCGCTGAAGTTCCAGGTCCCAACTAGTGGGACAACATGATGGCTCCGCATTGCGGTGACTACCAAATTCCCATTTGTCAATTTCCAGTGAGCCACCGCGATAGTGGCGCGTCGCAGTGGCCGTGAATTCGGGTTCCCAGTTCAATATTTTCCAACTTCGTACAAAAGTTAAAAAGGGCACTTTGGACTTTTTTCAAGCCTCTTAAACCATGCAAACACCAAATCAAATCATTACAAGCATTCTACGAAGTTTTTCGCAAGTTTTCTCTAAACAAAAACCCTAAGCATCCAAAACCTCTTCCAAGAATCTCAAGAATCCACTGTAGATTTTCTAAATTGAGTTAAGATTCAAGGTTCACAAGTCAAGGGCTTCAAGAACCCTCATTCAAGAGTACGAATAGAGTTTCGAAAGTGAGAGTTCATCCAAAGATTCTTATTCAAGGTATGTGGGGTTTTGGACAAAGATAATCCTTTCACCCTTGTGCCCAAAGGCTTATTTAAACTATAATTTCTCTGCAATTTATGAGATTTTACATGAAATTAAATTGGGATTTTTCACCCATTGTTATTTGTTGCAAGCTTTTGATGTTTCCTATGAATTGAGAGTCTAATGGCATGATTTTTACATGTTTTCTTGAGAAATTGCAGATGGGTCTATACCCCATGATTTTAATTCTTGAGAAGTTAATAGTTAAAATGTTTAAAACATTGAAGTTACTACGGTTTCTTAACCCAAAATTACGTTCCACCGTAGGTTGGACCTGAGGCCGCGTTTATGATTATCATTGGGCCTAAGGCTGAGTTGATATTGGGCCCGAGGCCGATTTTATTTACTGATCACTGGGCCTAGGTTATACTCCCTGGCAAGAGTATGACGCCTCTCCCCAACGTGAGGTCTCTTCCTTAGGAGGACAAAGTGTTGGATTTCATGTAGCTCGCATGGTTTATGTTGGTTAAGAGAAACTCCCTTGACATTTAAACTTCGAGATCAGTTACCTCCCTAAACTAAAGTATTTTCCATTGAGATAAGATATTTTCCTTTAAAACTAAAATACTTTCCCTTGATATGAGTATTTTTCCTAAAGCTTGAAATGAGATATTTTCCTAACGTGAATGAAATGCCTTCAAGTATGTTCCAAAGTTATATGATTTTAAATTTCAAGTACTTGAGTTCAAAAGAATTATGAGTTCTTGAGCATTGAAGAAGTTTAACTCTCCATGAGACATATGCATGAGTTGAAAGTATTGCTTAAAGTTTCCTTTAGCCTTGAGTAATGAGAATAAAAGAAGAGTACAAATTTCAAAGATAAAAGTATAATGACTCACGATATTGTGTTACATGTCCCATTTTACATGATTCATTAGCTTCATATTTTATACTTATTTAAGCCATGTGAGTCATTACTTACTACATGCATGATTTGATTAAAGAGTATTAATCCCAACCTCGTCAGTGAATTTTGAGTACCTCTATCTACATTCCTATAGTGGTGAGTCCTCATGGTTCGAGGACCTATATTCAGACATCTCCATATTTTGAGAGACTATGTTGTTATTTTAAGTTCATTTCAAGTCTGTTGGGGACCTGTCCCAACGGCTCTCTAGTTCATGAATTAGTAAAGGCTTTGTCAGACTAGTTATCAGATTGTGGTTGTGTTGACGTTTCCATTATTGTAGTCGTTTGGACCGAGCATATTCTCCGTATTTCCTTTCATATGATATGACTATGCTAGTGTTTGAATTATTTCATCTTGAAATGAGTGTTATTAGTAGAAACGGGATCAAAGGATTAGCTTGGGGCTACTTGTAGCCTCAAGCACCGTGTTACGTCCTGTGAGGAAATTTTGGGTCGTTACAAACATACCCTTTGCATAATAGACAGAAATAACCAATTAAGCTTCTCTTTTATGCATTTTGTTTTTTCTTCTCCCTTTCTCCATGCATCCCAACCAACCTATTTACTTCCCAAACCCAGACACGGTTTCATATTCCTCATTTCTAGAGGGTGGCAATGAAATTCTCCCTTCCCCATCCTGCTAATGTGCTACTCTCCTCCCCAATACAATATCGTTCTCTCCAACCCGTATTCTTTTTCTTTTTTTTATAACAATAGGGTAGAAAATAGCTTGTGCACAACTTGACTAATTCCACAAAGAACCTACTCACCCCCACCAGCAGAAGTACTGGGTAACTCTATCCACCAAAGCTTGGATTGATGAGAAAAC
The DNA here is from genome assembly GCA_030864225.1 of Capsicum baccatum var. pendulum. NCBI lineage: Eukaryota > Viridiplantae > Streptophyta > Magnoliopsida > Solanales > Solanaceae > Capsicum > Capsicum baccatum. The sequence continues at coordinate 111,594,421 of CM061551.1, forward strand.
ATCACCTAGTGTTTTTTCCTCTGCTAGAATTGAACCTAAGACCCTATGATTCTCAACCTACTACATTGACCACTCGGTCATAATCTTAGGTGTTCCCTAACCAAACCTCCTAATTCCCCCCCTGAGGTAGTAGTCCACATACCCCTACCCATGACAATGATTCTCTACCACCTACCACCTACCTGCATATTATTCCATTTTTTAGAATCTGCCTTTTTTCCAATTTTTGACCTTATGTTTTCTTCTTTTTCCCTATATATTCTTATCCCTTGCAAAGTTCTTATTGTATCACATTTTCAATTACATTATTTACATGAACAAAGGTTGTCTTATGTTTCTGAGGATCTGAAAGATCGGAATGTATCTTATAATATTAAACTATTTCTTAGTAGTGCTAAATTTGGCACCCATAGAAATGTTGATGAATTCATGAGCTGATGTTGAATGGTTGAATTTGTTGGCGGATTGAATGTTGGAATTGTTAGAATTCTAAATGAAAAAATACATATTTTCCAAGAAAAAACCCCAGAATATTGACAAATTATTATCTTTCAAAAAAGTAATATAGAACAAACTTTAGCCAATGCTATTCTCACACTCAATATCTTGGCCCAGCTCTAATCCAAATGCTTAACTGGGAAGGAATGGATTATAGATTCTTTTTCGATAATTAAATTGAATTGATGTACAAAATGTTAGATGGGATACCAAAATGACATCAAACCCAGTAAATTCCTCCTTACTAATCAGGCCTTCCAATGATTCCTGTTAGTGCATTTTAATATTTTAATCATATAAAAGTGAATTATATCAAATGACAAAATATGTTGTTGATGGTTGCACTTCGTTAATGCACATTAGTGGAATATTATTAAGAGTAAAAGTGAGCATTTATTTTGTGTAACTCTTGTAACCACTAACACTTTAATTCACTCATTATTTTACGGTAGCATGTGACATTTAGTTTTGGTAACATCTACCATGTTGGGTTCAATTGATGTGAATGAAAAATAGAGGGACACAACCCTTTAAGAAAAAGACACTGTTTCTAAAAGGGAGTGACTGTTTGGATAGTTGTGTCTGTTTAGAAAAAGACAATGTTTTGAATGAACAGACATGACTCTTCCAAAGAATACACCTTTTCGAATGAACCATTTACACCTTTCGAAAGGTGCACTTTATGGCTATATAAACCAACATTTTTTCTACAGGTTTACTATGAAAAATTTCTGCATAAGGAAAATATTATCTTTCTTATACAAACTCTGTGTGATCATCTAATCGTTGAGTGAGTTTGAAGAGAATCCAATCGTTTAAGGTACTACAACAGTTGGATTGTTAGGACATTTTATCTTGGGAGAAAAATTCTACAATCTCGGGTACTTGAGGGGAATTATTTCCTTAAGGACACTTTGTGAAGTCGATGGACTTGGCCTTTTTCTGTTTCATCTAATTTTTCTGAAAAACATACTTCTTTAAAAGGTCTTTTTGATCTTGTGTTGAGGGTGTTAAATAACTTCATAAGTGTTCTTGTTTATTTAAGTGTTTGAAGTTATTGTAGAAAAATACAGATTTTATCAAAATTGAGAAAAACAACATTAAGAAAAGTATAAAAATATTTATTTGTGTGCTTGTTTGGTAAAGGAAAAAAAATTATCGCCATTAATAAATCAAGTATTTAGTTAATTTGTATTGGTTTGATTTTATGGAGACTAAAATCTTTTGATTTCTATTCCCTCGATTAGAAGAATATAAAAACTTCATCAACAAATCAATATAAGAATTCAGTTCGAAGAATATAAAAAGTTCACTGATTCGTTAAAATCTCTGTATTGGTTTCTGGAGTTTAAAATATGTGGGATTTCACTCTGTTTGAATTTAATTATGATTTGAAGTCATAAAAACTTCGTCATGTTTCAGAGTTCACTCGGTTGATAATTTGAAAATATAAAAACTTCATCATTGACTAGAAACAAGTTGTCTAAAGATTAAATTCTTTATTGTTAGTATTCTGAAATACTAAAGAGTATGTCAAAATTGACAAGAAAATGATGAATGAAACTGAAAAATAAATTATTTTGGTTGTGAATGGTGTTGTCCCAACGACTACCAATGTTGCATCATTAAATCGTTCAAGTATTGCTTTAGCAATGAAAGCGACAGAGGAATAGAAAAATATTTTGGTGTGAACTTCAAAGAATGGCAGCAAATGATGTTATTTTGACTAGCCAAACTTGCAATGCAAATGTGCACAAGTATAGATGCTCATATTCTTAATAAATAAATAAATAAATAAATAAATAATAATAATAATAATAATAGTAATTAAAAATTAATTGTCTGATTTGAAAGATCTTATGAGTCATTCCAAGATAGACGAGGATAATGAGTTGAATGGAAAATCATTAATGATGGTTGCAAATCCTGTTAAGGATGATGCTCCAAATAATAAGAAGATAAAGAAGTCTTCTGGACAAGAAAAGATATTCGATAAACATGTTGTAAACAACTAGAAAGATTGAAATCTATGTGATATAATCACTGAAAGCAATCTAGTTGGATATACAAATGAATAGTGGTTTAATTTAGGAACCACTAGACATGTTTTAGCAGACAAAGAAGTTTTTACTACTTATAATTCCATTGGTCCCAAAGAAGTGATCTTCATGAAAAATAATACAACCCCCAAGGTTGAAGAAAGTGGGAAGATATTTCCAAAAGTGACTTCCGGAAAGGTGTTGAATCTTAACAATGTTCACCATGTTTCTACTATTAGAAAAAACGTAGTGTCGACAACATTTCTAATTAAAAATGGGTTTAAGTGTGTGTTTGTTTTGGAGAAAGTAGTAATAAGCAAGAATGAAACATATGTAGTAAAGGGCTACCTCAATGAGAGCCTTTTCACACTTTATGTAATGGTTGTTGAAATAAAGAAAATTGAGGTTTCTTCTTACTTGCTAGAGTCAAACGATTTGTGGCATAGTCGTTTAGGACTTGTCAAGTACAAAATCTTGCAAAAATTGATTAACTTAAATGTTTTTCCAAACTTTGAGAGCAATAAATCAAAATATCAAACATATGTAGAATCAAAGTATGCTAAACATCCGTATAAATCCGTTGAAAGGAATTCTAATCCCTTAGACTTAATCCACACTGATATTTGTGATACGAAGTCAACACCATCTCATGGTGGAAAAAAAAATTTTATAACTTTTATTGACGATTGCACTAGATATTGTTATGTCTATTTTCTAAATAGTAAGGATGAAGCAATAGATATCTTTAGGCAATATAAAACAGAAGTTGAAAATCAGTTAGAGAAAAAGATCAAAACGATAAAAAATGATAGGGGTGGAGATTATGAATCTCCCTTTGCGGAAATATGTGTAGAGAATGGAATTTCCCATCAAACTACGTCCCCATATTCATCTCAATCTAATGAAATTGCGGAAAGAAAAAATCAAACTTTAAAGGAAATGATAAATGTCTTACTTATAAGCTCAGGTTTACCGTCAAACTTGTGGAGGGGAAGCTATCCTTACAGCTAATCAGATTCTTAATAGAGTGTCCCAGAGTAAGACACTATCAATCCCATATGAAAAATTAAAAACAAGGAAATCCAACTTGGAATATTTCAAAGTTTGGGGAGGTCTAGCAAAAGTCCAAGTTCTAATGCCTAAAAGGGTGAAAATAGGACCCAAGACAGTGGACTGCGTGTTCATACGATATGCTAAAAAAATGGTAAAGCATGTTGGTTTTTGGTTCATAAATCTGAACATCCGAATATCAATGAAATTACTGTAATTGAATCAGATAATGTTGAATTTTTTAAATATATTTATCTGTATAAAACTAGACATGAATAGTCTAGTGGGGGTCTAATCGACTTCGAGATGAACCAAGCGAGGATGTATATAATAATGAAAATCCAAGATGTAGTACAGGTCAAAGAATGTCAACTTCTTTTGGATCGTATTTTATAACATTTCTCTTATAAAATGAGCCTCAAACAATTAAGGAAGCAATGGTGTATTCGGACTCATCCTTTTGGAAATAGGCAATCAATAGTGAGATTTATTCAATCTAAAGCAACTATACGTAGGAGTTGGTTAATCTTCCTCCAGGAAATAAAACTTTAGGTTCTAAATGGATCTTCAAAAGGAAAATGAAAGCTGATGGTACTATTGAAAAATATAAGGCAAGACTTGTTGTAAAAGGCGTTAAACAAAAGGAAGGCCTTGATTACTTTGATACATACTCTCTTGTAATGAGGATAATGTCAATTCGGATGTTAATTGCCTTGGTGGCGGTATATGGTCTTGAAATCCATCAAATGAATGTGAAAACAGCATTCCTAAATGGAGAATTGGAGGAAGAAATTTACATGGAACAACCTGAGGGTTTTGTGGTTCCAGGAAAAGAAAATAAGGTGTGTAATCTTGTTATGTGAATTTATGGACTAAAACAAGCACCTAAATAATGGCATGATAAGTTTTACCAAACCATGTTGGCAAACGGGTTCAAGATAAATGAATATGATAAATGTGTTTACATTAAAGACACTCCAAATCACCAAGTCATTATTTGTATGTGGATGATATGTTGATCATCAGTAGAGACATTTCTGACTTAAATGCTACAAAACTAATGCTCGAGAGCAACTTTGATATGAAAGACCTTGGGATTGCGGATGTGATCTTAGAAATAAGAATCCATAGAACTTCACAAGGGTAGGCATTGTCACAGTCTCATTACATCAAAAAGGTACTTGACAAATTCAAGTAATTGGAATTTGGTATTGCCAAGACTCCATTGGACGAGAGCTTTACAGTTCAAAAGAATAAGGGTAAAAGTGACTCACCGTTGGAGTACGCAAGAGTGTTAGGATGTTTAATATATATCATGAATTGTACACCACCAGACATAGCATGTGATATTAGTAATTTGAATTGGTATACGAGTAATCCCAATAAAACTCATTGGATGGAAATGAAAAGAGTTTTGGGGTATCTTAAATACACTTAGGACTATACTTTGCATTATAATAAATATCTCGTGGTACTTGAAGGATATAGTGATGCATATTGGATCACCGGATCAAACAAAGTAAAACCCATAAGTGGATATATATTTACTATCTGTGGAGGAGCGGTCTCTTAGAAATCATTCAAACAGACATTTATTGCTCGCTCTACAATGGAATCTATGTGTATCACATTGGATAAACTCGGTGAAAAAGCAGAATGGCTCCAAAATTTCTTGAAAGATATTCCTTATTTGCCCAAACCAGTGGCACTAGTATGTATACACTACGACGGTCAAGCGGCAATAGGTAGGGTAGGGAGTCTGATGTACAATGATAAATTTCTTCATATAAGACAGAGATATAATATTATTAGAGAACTTCTCTCTAGTGGAATTATCACTGTTGACTATGTAAAGTCAAGGGATAATGTGTCGGATCCACTTATAAAAGGCCTATCTAGAAAAGGAGATGAAAGGACATCCAAGGGAATGGCTTTATAGCCTAGGACAAGTCAGCATGGCAGTAACTCTACCTAGCAGACTGGAGATCCCAAGATCTAGGTTCAAAGGGATCAAAGAAAGTTGTGTCTGAAAAGTTCAACATTGTCAATAAACCTAACCCATTCTCATGATGTAGACAATATTTACTAAATAACGATAATACTTATGGTGTGAAGTCTTTTAATGATTATTTAAATTTGACAGATTTGACCAAATTGTTTAACCTATAGGATTGAACGTTTAGAAATCACCCATGCGAGGGCAAAGTGGAAGCCGCTTCAAGGAGAATGTTAGTAAAGGCCTATTCTCAAAGCTCTCATGAGACCGAAACGTGTCCAAGGCTAAAACGAACAAAACCGTGAGAACCATAAATGGTAAGAGACTTTTTTGTGACATGTGTTGTCTAGGCGTACATTAAATCTCGACGATTTAAAGATATCAAATCTACTAATTTACTGAGTGCATCCGATGCATGTTCAATATGAGAAGTTCAAAGGGAAACCCACTTATCCAGATGCAATCAATCTTTGCTTGATGATCACATACTCGTTCGTAAAGTTTTACAAAAAATAGTAATTACCCATTCATGTGGGGGATTGTTGGGTTCAATTGATGTGAATGAAAAATAGAGGGACACAACTCTTTAAGGAAAAGACATACTATTTCTAAAAAGGAGTGACTGTTCGGATAGTTGTGTCTGTTCAGTAAAAGACAATGTTTCGAATGAACAGACATGACTCTTCCAAAGAATACACCTTTTCGGATAAACCATTGCCACTTTTCGAAAGGGACACTTTATGGCTATATAAACCTGGATTTTTTTCACAGGTTTAGTATGAAAAAAATCTGCATAAGGAAAATATTCTCTTGCTTCTAAAAACTCTTTGTGAACATCTAATCATTGAGTGAGTTAGAAGAGAATTCGATCGTTTGAAGTACCGCTACAGTCGGATTGTTAGGCCATTTTATCCTGGGACGAAAATTTCACAACCTCGGGTACTTGAGGGGAATTATTTCCTTAAGGACATTTCGTGAAGTCGAAGGACTTGGCCTTTTTCTGTTTCATCTAATTTTTCTGAAAAAAACAATTCTCTGAAAGGTATTTTTGATCTTGTGTTGAGGGTGTTAAATAACTTCATAAGTGTCCTTGTTTTATACTTGAACTTGTGTTGAAGTTGTTGTGCCTAAATACACATTTTGTGTACCCGAATACAACAAACCATTAGTCTACCTCATTACTTTTGTAACTCTTGTAACATTTGTAACCTATAGACTATTCATATACCAACTTTACTACACCATATTCTTCCTATTCAATACAAGGATGAATACCTCACCTATAAATAGAGGTGGTCTTGCATGTACAAAGAAATATGATAAGCGTGAAAAAGATTATAGTGTGTAGTAGTGAAAGAGAGAGTTGAAACAAAAAAAATATTCAAAGTCTACAACTATATTCACTATACAAAAGAGAGTAATTATATTAGTGAAAGAACGAGTTGAGACACAGAAAATATTCTAACTCTTTGACTATATTTACTATACGAAAAGAGTAAATATATGTTGAAAGAAGGTGTTTTTATGGTGGAACTTTAAACTCTTCAACTAATCCGGAGTTGTTTGAGTTGTACATCGTTGATGGGCTGTTATATTCTGGAGGGGACAAGTCAAGAGATATACTACTGGATAGGTGTAGAATATGCCGCAGTGGCCTTGAATCTCCTTAAAGAGAGCGAGATATCTGCGCCTCAGCCAAGAAGAGGATGATCTTATTTTCTTTATTTTTTGTTCATTTTATTTCAACTGTAATAATTATTGTAATTTGTGGTATATTACACCAACAATTCCTTTTGACTTACGTAGTTCCGTTTATTCATTGATTGTCAAATTTGGACAATTGGCCATAGAGATGGGTATCTCTGTCTCTCTATCTCTGATTTGTTATTAAAAAATTTAAACTTCGGATCAAATTACTTATCACAAAGCACCTATTCTCCTCACGTTTTGCCACTGAGCTTTCTCACTTCTCCACCGGAACTTGATATCAAAATTCAAAGACAAATAGAAGTTCGGCCATCCGAGAAAAACTAGATATTTGAGTACTTGCAATTGAGGCAATGGCATAATCAACAACCGTGTAGCTACACTCATAGAAATAGCCAGCAAGAATTAGTCACTGGACGCCATGTGTTTTCATTGTTAGCTGCAAAGAAAGGCTGCTCTATTTCAAGCAGCACCAGCTTTTTACAAGAATATAAGGAAAGCATGGTAGAGTGCATACTGTGGATAAATAGAATGAGTCACGAGTAACCAAGCAATCTCAGAGCCAAACCTTCATGCACTCACTTAACACATTGGACAAAAACTAAAAACCTTAATGTACGTTAAGAAGAAATTGACATTGAAACCGGATAAAAGTTTGCTACAGATAATTGGCTACAAAAAGAAACTTACGCAAAAAGTAGATTTCGGGGAATCTTCAAGGAAATTGTCTAATTTGACATGCTTTTGCTGAGCAGACGCTGAAAAAGAAGATGATACAACCACATCTAACTGGAGGGAAGACAGCCTGCATGGTTAACCTCTTTGAAACAAAAACAAAGTAAATTTCAAGTATAAACAATGTACACAGAAGACGCATAGACTCTTCATGTTAAAGGACAGTAAATAAAGACATTTTCTATTCACTCAACAAACAAAACAATTTTGTTTCCATCCCGTGAGGCATTCAGAGACATTATCTAGCATAAGTACACTCATCTGACTTGAACTAACCAGCAGCTATGCCTTTTCTCTTAGAGTACTACAATTTGGAGGAATCACAAAATTTTCATAAGCTCAACCCAAGCCCTGATTAATTAAATCTTGTGTATTATAACTTGTATGGAAGTAGAATTTTGATGATACTTCAAAACCCTATTATCAGACTAAAATCAATTAATGCTAACTATAAGTATAACATTAACATTGCTACTAGATTCTGCAGGCTGCAAACAAACTTAAGTCGAGCACATGCACTTCTTTTGGGTATAAACATCATTCTAGAGTTATCATCCGCCATCCCAAATACATTCTACTAAAGCACAACATTAGCTCAAAAGTACAGAACCGAATCTAAGATTATCGTGAAACTAATTTACCATAAATATTTCAAAGTGACCACCATGAAATATTATTTTTTTGACAGAAGCAGGGTGATAGGCTCCAAGAAAGAGGAAGTGGTTGTGACAAAATCGTTCAATGAAGTATTTTCCAGATAAATGAAAGAGAAACCTGGAAGACCATTCAAGATTTACCTGCATCCTCTTTTCCTAAAAATTCTATCCAATAGGTTATTTTTGGAAGAACCTGTTTGCTACGAGATAAGAAAATTAATAATCTCAGTTGCATGACACGATATTGATGTAAATTGGAACACTAGCGTGGCATGTTGATGTTTCTTCAAATACAAGATCCACACTGCGCTGAAGATAGTGAGAAACAGACAAACAGGAGAACACAGACGTCTCGATTATTGTTTACCAAAAAAACTGTAGCCTCCTTCGCTCGTTCATAATTATCCTTGGATAAACTGACTTGTTGATCTTGATTATGATAAGATTTCCATGACCCGAACCGAGGCCCAGGCCGCGACGGGCATCCCGAACCGTGAAGACCCAAGAGCCCCTTTCTTTCTGGCAATCATGCATAACATTCATACAATATAAAGAATTTGCGAAAAAACATACAAAATGGAACCATGGTAAATCTCATAACACTTGAACCATTTGAAAAGAGATTCTTAATATTTAAAACATGTGAAACCCGTCTGCGAAATCTCTAACATTACAAGATCCAACATATGTCTAAAGCAAAACTGGGATAAGGCCCCCAATCAGACTATGAATCAAACAAATGACAATGTTTATATAAGCCCGGCCTTCCGGAATAGAGAAGGATCACCAACAGCGAATCTCGGTAACACAATCTACTGCTTAGCTGGACCTTGGGACTGTGCCTCAGATCCTGAAATATAGGGGTCAATACGGATGTATTGGTACGCAGAGCAATCCAAATAATGTATTTATATATAACATAAGTGAGAGCAATTGATAAAACATTTTAAATATAATATATGAAAACACATGGGCACACTTTAAAGACTTTGAAATATTTCTTTGAATCCACGACTCACTCTTTATCTTACTTCTGAGATAGATGGTTCACCTTACAATCTGTAATTCCACGGGCTATATGGAATCCTCCCTTGACTCGACGGTCAAGCCTCCAATCCAAGTTTTCCACAAGGATTGGAGTATCAGTAAGGGGAGACACACAAGACCACACAGCATAGTGTCATGATCCCCAATCAAATCAACATGTCATGGTAGTGCACAAGACCATAAAGCATGGCTCCTAACCATAGTACCAAATTGGAATGACATGAATCAAGGTACACAAGACCACAAAGCATGGTACCATAACCCCATGTCAGCAAATCACGGTTTTTAGCGTTGAGTCTTTCAACTTGTACTTTCTTCGGGTAACTATCTAACTCTCTTTTAGCCCATTTTTGAAATTTTCTAAACATGCATATTTCTGAATTCAAAATCTAAAAATCTGAGTAAAATTTGTATTTTAGTCTGTTCTGAATCTACTATGGCATTCATCTATTTGGTATCATCATACCAAGACTTGCAAGTCATATCTCTAAGCCATAAAATATCATGTTACAGTACTTTCATTCAAAATAAGATTTTTGGACCACCAAATCATTCAAATAGTACAAAAGAACTCATATTTTCCAAACATATGTCAAACTATGCAAAAATCCTCTCTTTTCAACATATCAATAAATGGTGGTCAATTTCTCAAGATAATCATTCAATTATTTCGATTATCACATTCAACCTTTACAAATAAGAAATATCTCTCTCTTCCATTCACAATCGACATAAAATTCATAATTGATAGTAAAACCCTTGGTCCATGCTTTAAGATATGAAATTGAGTAATCCATGACTTGTCAATCAAGAAATAACACCATGAGAGAGAAAAATATATTATTCATGCTCTCAATTCATATTTCAAAACTAAAAACACATATATACATATACACGAGTAAAAATTTAAGATTTAGGAAAGGCCTCAAGACCAAAACGTTCACAATGCATACTTCTTAATGTAATTCGAAACCCTTCATCAAAATATGATTTCTCAATAGTCAAAACGTTATTAGAAATAATTTCATCATGCCCATGAAGTTTATGAAAATCCCACGCACCTTATATTACTTAGTTTAAAGAGCAGAACTCAAATCTTGATTTGTTTTTTGGAAATCTTGGACTTAAGAGTTTGATTCTTGATCTTGAAGGAACTCCTAGTTTCTATCTTATTCTTAAGAGTGGAGAGGATAGATATGTGTTTAAAACTGGTAAAAGATGAATTATAACGCTTAAGGTATGATTTAAATTCGTGTGAGAGGTTTGTGGGAAGGAAAAGTACCAAAATACTCCGTTAAAAACATCCCTTCTGAGCAACTCGGCCTCGACTGACGGTTTGGTTGACGGACCGTCAGTATGGTGATGAACCATCACTCAAACCGTCAGCTCTTGTCCAGAGAATGAGCTCACTACCTGAATTTTGACAAAAATCTTGACGGGCTATCACTGTCTTGATGGTCCGTCAGTTTGGCCGTCGTAATTCGACAGGCTGACACCTCTCTGGAAAATGGGCATTTTACTCAAATATAGGATTAAGCCAAAACTAGTGCCGTTGGAAATAAGACTTAAATACCTTTCATTTAATATATAGTAGGCCCTCTAACTCGTTATATACAATAAGTTATGGTCTATGGAAGGTTACCCAAGTTTAGACATTCACCAAACCTTAATGGATAGAAAAGTTTTCAACTCATCTTTAAGTTAGGGGATTTTTGTGACCTCAATTCATATTAAAAGGTATTCACACACTATAGGATTGATCATCACACATGTATCAACAAATAATTATTGTGTTCGGGTCTATACGCGTAGGAACGACGGTTTAAATTCTAACCCAAAAGTGTGGGGTGTTACATTATCTCCCCCTTAGGATCATTCGTCCCCGAATGATGGGTAGGGACTTTTTGAAGATCCAAAAATATAGAAAAAAGTTCATAACATTATTCTAAGAATTTACTTTGAAAGAAACATATGTAGACCTCAAGAAAAGCATTCATGACGTCGCCAAGTGAATTGTGTAAGCACGGATCATGAGATAATAAAAATTGACATAGAGATGACATTGTACATAAACTCGAGGGATCATGATCATCACAACATGTATGAGTTTATTTGGTAATCATACGCCTAATTTCTATCGGTACTAATTATGAAAAAGATTTCGCGGAAGATAGGGATAGAAGAATTCTCCACCGTACAATTTAAAATGAATGAACCTAAGACTTAGAGACACTACTCGACTATGCCCCAAATAGTAGATAAAAAACATACTCCATAATTTCCACTTATAATTCTCCCATTACACATCTAAATACAGGAGTTTGAGCCCTACTGCATAGTATTTTAAGGTTGAAGCCTTATTCGGAGGAAAGAGGTGGTAGCTTTAGCTACGAGACCCTGTACTCTATATCCCATTAAGAAAATTACTTCACCCTATCACTACCATCAAACACACTTGAGTTTTAAATCAAGGAGCACCAACCACATAACCTATTGGTTTGCATTTTGTCACGACCCGAACCAGGGCCTGGCCGTGACGAGCATTTCAAACCATGGAGGCCCGAAACACCCCTATCTGTCTGGTAATCATGCACCTAATTCATATGATCAAAGAAATGCGGAAGAAACACAATAATTCGGAAACATGGTCATAAATATGAAAAGAAACAATAACGGGGAAATAAAGTTCCCCCAACATCAATCAACCTCTAAACAACTGTCTGCAAAAACTCTAACAAATGACTGAGTCAAGTAACTGTATATAAATTGGGACAAGGCCCCCAGTAGACCCCAAAACTAAATATAAGATAAAAGGACTGAAGGACATAAGACCTTCCGAAACATAGAAGACTCACCACTTGTCTCTGCAACTCTGTCTGAATAATCTACTAATTCTCTTGACCCCTAGACTGGGCCTCTGAACCTGAGAGTTTGGAGAGGGGAGGGGGTCAGCACAAAAGTACTAGCACGCAGAGATATCAAAATAAAATATAATATTTTTACAAAATATAGTTGAGAGCCATTATAAAGCAATTTCATATAAAATCATTTGAAAACACATGGGCATAATGCAATAGCTTTCATTACCAATGTAATGCGATTGAGCTAGGTGGAATACCCTACAATTGTAATTCCACAGCTATGTGGAATCCGCCTCTGGTGCTCGGTGGCCAAGCCTCCAATCCAAGTAGCCGCCAGGAGTTGGAGCCGGTATACCCCCCATGTGAGTACACCATAGGGAATCCCCCTATGTGAGATGTCCCAATTATTTTATTATCCTCCCATGTAGGATACAATATCATATGACCCACATAGGCAACTACGGTTTCCAGCAATGAGCTCTTTCACTCAAACGCCTTCTTCGGGCATCCACCTTTCTCATGAAATCAATGCATTCAAACTTTGTTCAAATCAATCACATGTCATACTCTGTAGGGTATCGTTATACTCGACTTACAAGTCGTCAGTATCATATTATTCTCTTCATTCAATCATCATATGAAACATATTTCAACATGAACAAAACAACCCTCTCTGTGAAACAGATTTAGCTATATGTTGCAACATGTAGATCATCTACTGGAAATTATATAAACAGGTCTTCCTACTTTTTTTATTTGTTCAAATAGATTACCTATTAGTTGCAACAGATAGATTTTATCTTGCAACAAATTATATATCTATTGCGACAGACAGATTCCAACAAATAATCAATCTATCACAACAGGTATTATATCTGTTACAATAGATAGACAATCTGTTGCATTAGAAAAATTCAACTTTCGACAGACATAAAAATTATTGCCACTACATGTAAAGTGAAGTGGCTTGAAATAAAACATTATTATCGTGTTCGTCTCTGTCTTGTACATATTCTTCTTTATACACGGGCTCTAACCATTTAGTTAGTACCCCATAAGCCAAAAACTCTTGCATCTTTCCCACAATGGCATCGCACATACCAGTCATTTCTGTGCCGGTCAGCAAACACTCGATGTATGCAAGAGAGTAAGGCCCACATGATGCACCATTTTTATTTTTTGGGAGTTGGATGTTCTTATTTTGACCTTCAAAAACCCATGATTCCTTCGTCAAGACTTCCATCGGCAAATGATCCATCAGCTTACTCTGCGTCAACAACTTGGGGAACAACTTCAAGAGTGGTTGCACGTTGGTTAAAAATGTGTCCTCGTTGAAGATAGGTAAGTTATAGTCATAAACCTTAATCTTTCCCTCATTGAGTAGTATTTCAACAGTGAGAAAATGTTTGACTTCCATGTTCATGACTGCAAGGACTATCTTTGCCTTGGTCCAACTCTTATTGTGTGGATATGGCCTCTTTTCTCTAACATAATTAATTATGTCTTCATCCCATTCGAATGTAGAAACTAACTTATAAATTCTATAGCTACCGGGACCAGATCACCTGCGGAGATCATCATACCTATCCTTGTAATTATTGTAGAAGTTGAGGTTCATTATCCTATCGATAGCATCATAAGCATCCAGGTATGCTAATTACCTTCCCTTCATGAGGCAGAGAATTTCATCAACATACTGTGGTATAAGAAGATAATTTTTAAATAGGTTAGTAATTGTAAAGAATAAAAACAAAGTGGAAAGATTCTGCTGTAGAGGGTTCTATGAATCAGTTCACAGATTACCCAGCTAACGTAACTTATGCAATAGATGTGTATTATGTTGCAATAGAATACCCAGATGTTGCAACAGATTACACATCTGTTGCGTAGCTTCTTCTTCATGGAGTAGATAGGAAGGATTGGTTGGCAAAAGTAAACTTACATAGTCCACGTACCACTCATGCATATTTGTTATATTCGTGAAGTCTTTGGCGGCAAATTAATGCATGGTGTATTCTTCTGGAACCTTCGTCTTGTCATTCATGATTTCTTACAGTTCTTTGTTCATTTCGTAGCCAAGTGCCGCGTATATGTCCACCTTCTTCAGTGGACCCTGAACTTCAATAACTCTTGGAGCGAGAGGAATTGCAACTTTTTTTGTTTTCATAATGGAAAGTATTTGTCTAATGTTTCTTGTCTTCCTCCTAACCACCATTGTAGGAGTGTATGGCTCCTTCAGCTTCTTGGATGGTATGACACCCATCTTGGATTTCAAATCTCGACAGCTTCAATAATAGCCTCTAGATTTTTAAGGATTTTATCCTCTCTGTCCTTGCACACTTCGGATTTGTAATGAGAACACGAGGATGAAGAGAGGTGGGAGGGACCACTGTAAGGGTGGGAGAGACCGGTGTAGGGGTGAGAGGGAACTGTGCAGGGGGTGTTTTCAAATGTATTTATTTTTTCCTGAGTATCAACATGCTCATAATAATGACTGGCAGTAGGAGCATCAGTATGGTTGTCACCATCATCAGCAACTCTACCAGTAACACCCCCAAAAAAGCACCTGGATCTGTTGCAGTAGGTTGGTCATAAAGAGCTTCAACATTACGTTGACCTTGCCTAACTGCTCTTCTTATGGATGTTTCTCCAGCCAATTTCTTCTTTATTAACTCCACCGTTGGGTCTTCTTTTGTATCAACAAGACCTAGAGTAAGAAAAGAAGTCATCCCCAACTCATAAATAGTAGGCACGATCCAAGGATACACAACCTATAAAATAATGACAAAAGGCATTTAAATCATATAATAATAATTTGCAGTCAGTTGGGTTACATGCTAACACTGCCAACTTATGCAATAGACTATCTAGCTGCCATAATAGTTGATTTGTATGTCACAACAGATTGATAATATATTGCATAAAATTACCCATCTGTTGTATAATTTACAGTAGATGGGTAATCTATTGAGACAGGTTCAGAGAACCAGAGCAACAGATGGTTAATCTGTTGCGAAATATGATCGTCCGTTGCAAAAGATTACCCGTCAACTACAACTGATGCAATAGTGTAACACCCTGTAAATTTTTTTCGTACACTTATCGCGATTATATGGAGTCCTAAAGGCTTGCGTATGGGTTAAATTAAGTTTATGGTGTTCGGAAGTATCCCGTCAATAGTTGTATGTGTAGGTATTGGAATAAGCTTTTCAACAATATAAAGTTTGCCGAAAACAGAGGAGTATTTCATATAAGCGAGCACATTCGAAATTTCAAAACGGTGGCCGGGAAGCCTGTGAACAGTAAATCTGCAGGAAAATTACTGCAGCTAGGCAATTATTTTTTTTGGATCAACTTTAGATGATCATAACTCCTTATACAAAAAGAACTGTGTGAGCTGCTATATATCGACGAAAAGTTCCGAGACTCTTCTTTCCGATGAAATTTGTTTCATCCAAATCCAATGTCTAAGTAAGGAGCTATACCCATTTTGCTACACCCTATCCAAAAAAAAAAAATAGAATTGTGGGACAGATTTTTGGGTCAATGTTAAACGACCATAACTCCTTGTACAGGAAGAACTGGGTGGTATACTTTATATAAAAATGAAAGACCTTTTAATTATATTTCCAATGCAATTGGTTTCACCCAAATCCGATACTGGAGCAAAGAGTTATGATCGATTTACTTCAGCCTGTCAAAACTGTCCACTGGGGACAGATTCGGATTTATTTAAATTTTTAGGGCAAAATGGTCATTTTCTATTACCTCTTGGACGAAAATGGGTCTTTATAAACCTACACTTAGCCTCATATATATCATATATCATCCAATTATTAAGAGAAGGTGAAACGCTTGCCTAATTTCAACTTCAAATATTTTGTGACTCAACCGTAGAAAATTCGAATTGGTTCCATAGTTGTGTTCACTATCTCGAAAGGTTCGAGAAGCACCCCATGGTTATGTAAGGAGGATTCTAAATGCAAGAGTTCATTGTTAAGGTATGAATATTGTTTATTCTTGATTCTTATCCATGAATAAGTATTGATAAAGGATTATGAGTATCGTTTTGATGTTGGAAGATAACCAGAAACATAGTTATGAATTGTTTTGTATAAATTGTTAGTAGTAAATTATGAAAGTTGTTGTATTGGATTATGGAGGATGAATTGTGGTGATATATCATTATATTAGTGGTTATGTATGCCTAGTGATCATGTTGGTATTGGATGGTGATTAAGAAGGGAAATAAAGGCTAAGAGTGATGTTGAGGGATATTTCATGAAAATGCATGATATGTGAATATAATAAGAGTATAAGAGGATGTATGTAGCACTCTTATTGATGAGTTAAAGGATTACTTCCTAGACATTATTTGGTGAAGTTAATACCTAAATGGTAAGGTTTGGTTGCTAATACTAGTTTGCCACAAATGACTTATTGTAGATAAGTGTTCGAAGAGTACGGGAAGTCAAGTTGGACTTGTATTGAAGTGGTTATATCAAGGTATGTAAGACATACTCTATCTAATCTTTGGCATGAATAATGACCCATGGCACTCTCAAGTAAGCTTCCAACATTGTCCTACGACACATGACACATAATAACATCCTATGATCTTCGACACTACCAATTGAACTTGTTTTCACTTTTAAGATGTCCGGCTAGTCAAAAAAAAATGTCCATATACTATTGTTGACTCCGAAATGGTTTAATGAGGTATCCATGATTCTCTACTTCATTTTCATGATATTGATTACCTATTTACATGTTTTTCCTATTGAGGTATCATGGTTTCAAGTTCCATAAGGTGTGACCACAAAGTAACCAATCTCAAAGATTAATTGAATTAAGAAATGGAATGTCTGTATTTTAAATTGATGATATGATGTATTGTATTAGTACCACTGATCAGTTGGCCATTGTATTATAAAGTTTATGTATATATGCTATTCCAGGGGTGGTCCCTGATGTATTGTATTAGTACCACTGATCAGTTGGCCATTGTATGACATACGTTATGTATTGATAAGGATTACGGGAAGTAATGATATGAAAGTAATGTGCAGGTATCCCATCAGCTCTTTTAAGTGTGGTCTACTCATACTGTTTATTCACTGGTATCTGGGTTCTGTTGATCTTTTGTATCTCATCTTGATACTCACTGCCTTACATACTCAGTACATATTTCCGTACTGACGTCCCTTACGGGGGACCCGTATTCATGCCTGCAGGAACAGGTACTTCAGGTCGTACACCTCCGCAGTAAGAGCCAGGACATTCTGTTGTTAGTGGTGAGCTCCAGTTGTTTCGGGGCATCCCAAGTCGTTTCTATATGTATTTTTGGTATTTGTATAAAAGTCTTTTGTGGGCGGGAGTTTGTCCCGACCCTAACTCAGTTGTGTATCTATGTAGAGGCTTTTGTATTGTACAGCCATAGGAGTGTTTGGTCGATATACGTGATGGCTCTGACGGCCAATTACTGTTTATATATATATTTATGCGTGTCTGCTGGGCTGATACAGGTATTGTTTTCTTCTATGTACAACGAAGTGCTGCCCAAATTTCTAATTTTCATAATTAATGTAAATGTGAAAGTATAGGTTATGAATGGGTTCTCCCGGGCCTCCTCGGCTACGGGTGCCAGTCCGCTCCAATGGGATTTGGGGTATGACAAATAGATTACCCATCTGTTGCATCAGTTGTAGTTGACGGGGAATCTGTTGCAACGGATAACCCATCTGTCTCAACAGATGGCACATCTATTTCAATATATTTTTTTGAGGCAAATTATTTTAGTTGAAAGAAGAATTACTGCATCATCTGGAGGGTTAAAGAGATCAGCCTCCTTAATATTTTTACTGCCATTTGCTGCCAACCAGCTATGGATCCTTAGATGAGAAACCTCATTCTAGTAAACCTTGAACTGCTTTCGGAGGGGAAGAGTGTCTTCACATGCCCAAGCCTAGAAAATATAAATAGGAAGCAAGCAAAAAAAGTCAAAATAACTATATTCAATATAAATTAATAGATGAGTAAAAACAGTGATCAATTTTACCATGAAAGCCCAAGGAAAGCCGTATAATGTGGTCGTCTTTGGGGATAGCTTTGTCAGTAAATATTCTACAGTCAAGTAGTAGCTATTATATCCCCAGAAATAATAGTTAAATTTCTTAAAATCAGCAGCAAGCGCCAATAAATCATATTTTATGATTTTTCTAACGTCTCTTGCCAATAAAAAGGAATGGACAAACCAAACTAAGCATAACTTCTCCTTGTAGTGCTTTAGTATGTTTTTATCCGTAAGATTTTCCATCAAATCATCCACTTTGTATCTACGTCCAACAATGCCCAACAACTCATCTTTTTTTGCTTGCGTTTGTTGGACCCTTTTGTGGGGTATTTCCTTGATGAGAGGTTCTTTTGGACGATCGTATCTCAAGCCTATCACTATGGCAAACTCTTTCAATCCAAAACAAATCGGCATACCACAGTAGTTGATCGAAATTTCATCCATCTTTTTTTCCCTCCTTCAAAACTTTATCATCCCCTGCGTACTTGATCCTGTGCTTGAGAAGACCATATACCATGCTTATTGAGAAATGGAGAGTGCGGTCCGTAGGCAGCTCAATAAAGTATGCAAAACAGCTCTTGTTAAAAAGTCTTTCTATGTTTTCATTCTTCATAATACTCCTAAGTTCATCAAAATGTTTCCCCAACTGACATTTAAGTACAAGATCACCAGTTACTTTGTCAGGGTTATCTATCGGCATCGCAACTTGAAAATTATCGATACTAATGGTTTTGATAGGATAATGCTAGGAGTTTGATATTAATTCACGCCTCATTGGTGAGAAGAAGTTATCACTTTCCTTAACTTTATTTTGCCCTGACTAAGATTGTTCAAGAAGTTTCTCTGAATCTATCTGTACTCTAGCTTTTTTTGTTGGGTGGTCAGAAGTTTATCCACTTTCAGTTTCTTTTCTTTTGGGATACATCTTTTAACTACAAATAATAGAAAAATAAAAAATACATTGCATTTGATTTCTACATAATTTAAAAAAAAAAAAAAGGTAAGACAAATTTCAATAAATTATTCTACGCCACATTACAAAAAAAATACTCTAACGGATAACCCATCAGTTGGAACAGATGGGGAATTTGTTTGAAGACCTATTTAATATCTCCCAACAGATCTTTCACCTCTTGCAACAGATGAACCACCAATATCATAACCAATGCCACCACCAATGCCACCAAGACCACCACCAATTCCACCAATACCAATACCAATACCAACACTAAGACCACCGACACCACCACCAAAAACACAAATACTGACACCACCCACAACACCACAAACACCATCCAACAATGCCACAATAGTCAACAAAATATTGAGACAAAAACTAGGGTTTTCTCGGGTGTTTCCTACTTTTTTAGCATCAAAACACAAAATTGTTAACCCACCCTCGAAGATAATACAACTAAAAGTCTTTTTTTTCATCATTAACAAAAAAAACCTAATTTTTAGAATAAAGAACAAATGTAGAACTTTTCTAGAACTCTATTACCTGTGAAGACAGAGAAAACGATGGATACAAGCGAGAATAAAGTCAAAAATAACAACTATGTGGTCGAAAATAGAAAGAAAATTGATCTGTTTAAAAGGGTTGGACAATATGTTGAGCAGTTGTTTTCTATATTGTTGAGAGAGGAGCGAGAAATTGATATTTAAAATGAGGGAAAGTTTTTCCCGCAAATGGATGCTTTGTATGGGATGATTTATAATTTTGGAAATGACAAGTTTTAAAATTGTTAATTTGGTCCGAATTGATCTAAATTAATTTTTAAAATTTCAAAGATATATTTTTTAAAATATTAAGTTTATCAGAACTCATTTTAACTCAGAGTGACTAATCGACGACTCAGGTCGGGATGAACGCAATACTAACACCATGCAATTGCAATGACTCAATTGAAGTTCTAGTTGACCTTATGAGCTTATTTATCCCTAGTTCCACCTAAATCAATTTAGGTACTATTAATATTAACATTAAGTTAATAAGTTCATTTCAACGCAGAGTGATCGATCGACAACTGGGGCCGAGATGAACGCAATACCAACACCATGCAATTGCAACGACTCAATCGAAGTTGTTGTTGACCCTATGAACTCATCCATCCCTAGTTCCGCCTAAATCAATTTAGGTACTATATTATGATTAAGTTAATAAGAACTCATTTCAACTTAGAATAACCGATCAACGACTCGGGTCGAGATGAACGAATACCAACACCATGCAATTGCAACGACTCAATTGAAGTTGTAGTTGATCTTATAAACTCATTTATCCCTAGATCCACCTAAATCAAATAAGGTTCTATCTTAACATTAAGTTAATGAGAACTTATTTCAAATCAGAGTGATCGATTAACGACTTGGGTCAGGATGAATGCAATACCAACACCATGTAATTGCAATGACTTAATTGAAGTTGTAGTTGACCCTATGAGCTCATTCATCCATAGTTCCACCTAAATCAATTTAGGTACTATTAATCTTAATATTAAGTTCATGAGAACTCATTTGAACTCAGAGTGATCGATCGATGACTCTAGTCGGGATGAATGCAATATCAACACCATACAATTGCAACGACTCAATTGAAGCTGTAGGTGACCCTATGAGCTCATTCATCCCTAGTTCCACCTAAATCAACTTAGGTACTATTAATTTTAACATTAAGTTAATGAGAACTCATTTCAACTCAGAGTGGTCGATTGATGACTTGGTTCGGGATGAATGCAATACCAACACCATGCAATTACAACGACTCAATTGAAGTTGTAGTTGACCCTATGAGCTCATTCATCCCTAGTTCCACCTAAATAAATTTAGGTAATATTAATCTTAACATTAAGTTAATGAGAACTCATTTCAACTCAGAGTGATCGATCAACGATTCGGGTCGGGATGAACGCAATACCAATATCATGCAATTGCAATGACTTAATTGAAGTTGTTGTTGACCCTATGAGCTCATTCATCCATAGTTCCACCTAAATCAATTTAAGTTTTATCTTAATATTAAGTTAATAAGAACTCATTTCAACTCAGAGTGATCAATCGATGACTCGGGTCGGGATGAACGTAATACCAATACCACACAATTACAAAGACTCAATTAAAGTTGTTGTTGACCCTATGAGCTCAGTCATCCCTCGTTCCACCTAAATCAATTTAGGTACTATCTTAACATTAAGTTAATGAGAACTTATTCATCCCCAGTTCCACCTAAATCAATTTAGGTACTAGGTTAACATTAAGTTAATGGAAATCTTTTCAACTCAGAGTGATCGATCAATGACTCAGGTCGAGATAAATGAAATACCAACATTATGTAATTGCAAAGACTCAATTGAAGTTGTAGTTGACCCTATGAACTCATTCATCCTTCCTAGTTCCACCTAAATCAATTGCAATGAAATCTGTTAGAACAAACGACTGAGCTATTGGAAATTTCTAACAGATATTTATATCTGTTGCAATAGATGACATATCTGATTTAATTATCAAATAGGTATTTGCATCTGTTGTGACAGATGACTGGGTTGTTGGAAATTTTCAAATAGATATTGATATCTATTGTAACAGATGACATATCTGATTTCATTATCAAATGGACATTTGCATTTTTTATCACAGATGACTGAGTTGTTGGAATATTTAAATAGATATTGATATCTGTTGTAATAGATAACATATCTGATTTAATTATCAAATGGATATTTGCATCTCTTGTCACAGATGACTAAGCTGTTGGGATTTTTAAACAGATATTTATATTTGTTGTAACAGATGACTGTGTTGTTGGGATTTTTAAACAGATATTGCTATCTGTTGAAACAGATAAAATATCTATTTAAAAATCTTTTTTGTGTTTTAATTTTAAAGCAAGCTTCTGTCCGAGTAGATAAAGTAGTAGCACAAAATATGGTAAAAATATTTCTTGGATAACTCAAAAATGAGTTTATTGAGTAGTCTTATCTTGTCTTTTCAATGTCACTAGTCTTCCTCGTGCCCCTCAAATTAGTAATGAATATTGAAACCCATGTCTACGTACACAATACATCTAGAATCATCTCATCTCTCCTTCAGCTTTATCCCTAAATTTGTTTTATTCATCTCTCAACTTTTTCTTTCTTTCCTCTTTAGGGTTATCACAGCCTTTTTTTCTCTCTTTTTTCTTCTCTTTCTCGTAAAGATCCTTTCGGATCTAAACCAATCTATATTTTTCCTCGACTGAAATTGCTATTCTGATCCTCTTTTGACATTAAGGTATGATTCACTATTGCTCTTTCATTCTCGTCTTCTTCTTTGCAAGTTATTTGCATCTATTTATTAATTTAATTATCATTTACCCATATCATATTTAATTTAAAAATTTGAATGAAATTTTAAGTGTTGAATAAACGAATCGGGAATGTTTACTATAATATACAAAAAAAAGCTATCTGTTGGAAGAAGTTTAAAAGCCTTGTTAGCAGTATCATTTTTTGTATGTATTTTATTTATTTCTTTATTGTTGATGTTGTTATTGATGTTGTTGGTGGGGATGGCATTGTTGGAACTTGTGGTGTGGTGTTATTGATGTTGTTGGAACAAAGGATGTTGCTTCTTTGTTGTTGATGATGTTGTTGATGGTGTTGGAACAATTATTGTTGTTTCTTTGTTGTTGATGTTTTTTATTTGTTGTTTCTTTGTAGTTTATGCTGTTGTTGATGTTGTAACAGACAGAAAACTAATGGAAAAAATCAAACCACCAGCAAAGCTAGTTTAATGTATTCCAAGAGACTCCACATCTGTTGTAACAGACTTTATATCTATTACAATAGATAGATAATGTTCTTTCTGTGACATTAATTTTTTTCTTCTTCTTTGTAGATATAAGGAACTGAAAGTTGATCAAATTTTTTTCGACCAACACAAAAGGCTCCAGTAAAAATGGATTCGAAGGAATAAGCTGCATACAGATTAAACCACATCATATATGGGAGGTATGTATTACTGATAATGTTATTGTGGAAATACACATAAAGTACACTAATTTTGTGAATGTTGTTTTTACTGATTAGTCATTAATCATTCAAATAAGATATCTGCAATTTTACAGATAAGTTTGGTAGGTTTGAACTGACAAGGCTAAGGGACCATGAATATGGTTCTGATACCCTGTTAAGATTTAATGTTAGTTGTTGCCCATGTTTATGTGTCAAGCATTATGAAGGGATCTAGTTTTGGTGTCAGTGTAAAGAGATTCAATAGCGATTGGACTAACTTTTAGGGTGCATTGGACTCTGAGAAAGCCTTCAAAGCCTAGCACTGCATCTAACAAGAATGAAAAAACAATATAGTTATTGTCCTAGCCCAAATTTATATGTTTGGGTTGCTTGGTGTAATGATTATACGCCAGAAGGTGCAGTAGGAGAATGCCTTTAGGGGAAAATAGGTGGTTGATGAAAGACTATATCATCTGAGAGCTAATTGAAGATGATACATAGGGTAGAAAGTAACTTCTAGCGCATTTGGCTGATGAAATTTTCTTAAAACATGAGAAATTTTTATCAAGTGCAAATATGAAATTGTATCCGGTAATGAAAAATCCATCTGTTGTTTTTCTAAGAGAAAAATAGTGCAGATGGTCATTTTTCTAGGGAATACCTTGAAGGTTGGTTGAGCAATCTGTATTGAGAAATGCTCGATAAAAGTGAGATATTCAACAGTTGGGACCACATCTTAAGTGTGCATCAACATATTTTGACCTAAAACAAACACAACGACCCTCCATGTATCCTTTAAAGCTTCTAAAGAAAGCGTTATAAAGGTCTTCTTCAATGCCATAACTTCAAAAGATAAACTGTTCCTAATCGAGCTCACAAGAGACCAGGAACTCTATACCAACTTCAAAGATGTCAACAACAAACTTGAAGACCAAATTGGCAAGCTAGAGTCAAGCTTAAAAATTATCGGGATTCACATACTACAGCAAGCCTCTGATCTTCTCCAAGGAATGTTAAAAGCATGCTAAGGCAAGAAAACAGAATCAATTAATCTATATTGCTAAGAAAGTAATGACACTCAATCTGTCTTTCAATCTTGTTTGTGGTTCCGATCAGGTCAACAACAGTGGACCTAATCGGAACTACAAACAAGAAGGCATGGGATACAATTTAAAATTCAGAAATTACCGCCTTCGCTTAGATTTCTTACTTTAACTGTAGTTGTTGTTGGCACAAGTTTTCTAGACTTACTGTACATTATTTTAACCCTCGATGCCCATAAGGATGCTTTCTTGGTCTTCTGCTATTTTCTATCTAGGTGATAATCCCAACAACGCTACCTAGTCATATCTCCCTAAAAAAGTGTCCATCTACATTATTTTTCTTTCAGGGAGACAACAGACGAATTTACATTACCGAATACACTTTCATATTTGCACTTGATTCAGATTTCTCATGTTTTAAGATAATTTCATCGGCCAGATTCGCTAGAAGTTACTTTTTATCCTATATCTCTTCTTCAATTAGCTCTCATCTGATATAGTCTTTCATTAACTCCTCTTTCCCTCGTAGGCATTCTCCTTCGGCTCCTTCTGGCGTATAATCATCTTCTTGATTAACCCTTTCATATAAATTTGGGCCAGGGGAATTTCTATTGATTTTTCATTCTTGTTTGATGCAGTCCGAGGATTCAAAGGCCTTCTCAGAGTCCAATGCACACTTAAAGTTAAGTTCAATCGCTATTGGATCTCTGCAATGACACCAAATATTAATCCCTTCTCAAAACTTGACACACTTAAACACGAGTAACAACCGTCAGTAATTTGCAACAGGGTATCTGCACCATCTTCATGGGGCCCTCAGCCTTATCAATTTAAACCCATCAAACTTAACTGTACAATGCAGGATCTTGTTTGAATGATCAGTGCCAAATCGGTTAAAAACTGCATTCACAAAAATATTGTACTTTGTGTGTGTTGTCCCAATGACCTTATCAGTAATACTTAACTCCCACACATGACAGTGGATTCATCCATCTGCATGCACCTTATTATTCATATCCTATCTATGGATTAAATTGAATAAATAGATGACTAGCAAGTTGCAACAGATGCCACATCTTTTTAAATTGTGAAACAATTGCAGACATTTGTTACGACAGGTGATCAATCTGTTGCAACATATGACATATCTATTGGAAAAGCAAATGGATATATCCATATGTTGCAACAGATTGTCGATATGTTGTAAGTTATCTGACAGATGAAATATATTTTGCAACAGATTACCCATCTGTTAGATTTATTTTAAAGTAATTTTCTTTTCTTTTCGAAATACAATAAAAGATAAAATATTGTATTTAGATCCGTTTTTTTTTAATTTACATATTCGAAAAGTCACCAGTTTTATTTAATTAAGGAATATGAACAGTCTTGGCTTTTTTTTATTAACCCCTTCCAATTCAATCATTTATAAAAAAGTCCCTCCTTACTCGTTCATTCTACTACACTTACAATACAAATATGGTTGATCCAGATTCGTACAAGAAGATTCATATTGAGTCCTTGCGGGAACTTCAAAGGTAGTTTGATGAACTCCAGAAGGATTTGGCCGACTTCGGAGCAAGGCTGAGGAGGGCCCTGCTGCTGTCGGATGAAAATTGTCTGGTTGATAGTAATAATAGTAATAATAATAATAATAGTAATGGTAATAATAATAGTAGTAACAATAATTACGTTATGTTTTTCATTTAAAAAAAATCATATAACAAAATTTTCATAAAAACATAAACATTATTTTCTAGAAAAAAAAAGTAAGAAACACTAATTAAGTATATAAGCTAATGATGATCTTTATGAAGTAAATTAGCATAATAAGAAAATTAGTTTTATTAATAATAATCAGAACTATAATATTTATTTTACAAGTGAAAATAATAAGTAATACTAATTTTATAAACATATTTCAATGCATAAAATACAAACAATAAATGAAAGAGATAAGCCTCTAGTACCACCCCGAACTATGGTCAAAATTGTTACGACACACTCCAACTTCACAGGGTTCCTATTTTTCCATGAACTCAAATTTATCATATTTTTATCATTTTTTTGTGCTAATGTGGCACCGTTATTACATAAAATGGAGCTCACATCAAAGGTGTCACACCATCTAAAATGATTGACAAAAGGTATCACGTTAGCTAAAAAGATTGTCAAAAATACGCTAAAATTTAGTTTAAGGGGTAATAGGGTCCCCGTGAAGTTGACGTGTGTCATAGCAAATTCGGTCATAGTTCGGGGAACTAGATGTTTTTCTCGAATAAAAATAAGGTCAAATTTTAAAGATTATATTTATTTATATAAATTATAAAATATGTAATACTCTATTAATGACAATCACAGCTTATTTACTGATATAGACAATAGATAATATCGTTTCTTATCACTTGATCCTCATACTACAAATAGATGTTTTAATTTATCCGCTCAATTTGTGAAATCAAGAGAATTGTACTATATTTTTTTCTACCCTTTAGTGTAAAATAACTATATAAAGTAATAGTATAGACAAATTTAAAATTTAAAATTATCGTTAATAAGGTTAATTTATCAAAATATACCTCTAAGTAAAATTCTCTCGAGGATTGTGTTATATCAACAAAAAGTTAAGTAATAAGAAACGAATTTAATAAGAGAGTGATAGAACATGAAAATATATGCACATCAGGGTGTTCATGGGTCGGTTGGGTCGGTTATTGGTCAAAACCATAACCAAACCAACTTAATCAGTTTTTAAATTTCTAAAATCAAACCAAACCAACACAAAAAATAACCATCGGTTTGGTTCTTGTCTGTTTAGTTCGGTTCGGTTCGGTTTTTTGGTTTATAACTTTAGTTAATGATAAAAGTTGAAATTTTTCTTAAAAAATTCCAATCCAACATATGATATGTCAACCGAGTGTTGTTCTTCAACCTTGAAACTAAGATGTCAATTTAGTGTTATACTTAGGCAAAACCATGAATAACACCATATGAACGCTTCTACAAAAGTATTTAGAAACTACATATAAGAGAATGATATGATAAACCCCCCAAAAGGTAAACACATAATTTTTTTGCTCAATAGGGACCAAAAAGAAAGTTCAAAACTAGTGATTATCAATTGTCTAATAAAACTCACCTATAAAATCTCATTGACAACAAGATAATTTTCACAATTAGTATCATTTGTCATTCAAAGTGTGAAAATTATATAGAATCTCATAACGTACATCAACTAGATGGAGACATATGACTAAAAGTTCTATGACTAAAGTTAAATTCATGATTAAAATTTAAAATATAAAAAATATTTATATTTTATTTATGAATAATATATAAATAATTTCTATATATATGTGTGTGTATACATATATATACATATATATACATATATATATGTATATATATATATATAAGTTTTACCGGTTCAGTTTGGTTATGTTGTCGGTTATTTTAGAGTAAAACTAAAACCAAACCACATAAGTATCGATTTTAAAAATTTAAAATAAAACCTAACCAAATGACGATTTTTTTAATCGGTTTGGTTTGGTTTTTAACCAAACCATGAACAGCCCTACCGGCACATGCATGTACATACATATGTATATATACACACTTAGGGTTGGGTTGTTTGGAAACAAGTTATTACAAAATAAGTTGTACTAATATGTATGTGTGATAACTTATCTCATCACTGTGGTATAAATAGTGCGACAAATAATTTTGAGACTACCTAATACATCTAATTAAACACAGGATAAATAATCATGAAATTTATCTCTGAATTATTATAATTATACATCACACCAAACAACTTTTTAATACATATAATACTAAAATAACGATCTTAAAAAATAACATTAAATTTTGTGATAAATTTATAAAAAGTATTAATTTGCTTGTAAAGTTAATAAACTTAAATAAAATGCTACAAATATCCATGTTAAAAAAAATATTCATTACATATAATATAAAAAGATATTACATAAATATAGGATTGAAATTACAAGGACAAAATGGACATTGCATGGGATAAAGGGGGGAGTATGATTATTATTCAATGTTGAGGGAGGAGTTTGATTTTTTAATCAAAGTTGGGGAGTGAAAATGATTTTCACCCCAATAAAAATGATAATTATTTTATTAAAGAAACGGTTATTGAAAAGGTGTTTTTTTAGTTTATATAATAAAAAAGTCAGCAAATTTGAATTAATGATATGATGATAATTTTAAAAAAAAAAAGATAGATTATATGTTGCAACAGATAGATTATCTGATGCAACAGATTTTCTATTTGTTGCAACAGATAGTATATCTGTTGTCACATATGAGTTATCTGATGCAACAGATATAGAATTTGTTGTCACGACTCAATAAAAATGGTTCTTGGAAAGAACTAATAATTAATAATAATCTGAAAAGTCATGAATTATCACAATATTTCTTAATTTAATTAAGTCATAATTTTTTACAGTAATTAATAAATGGAGGTGAACAGTTAGATTAAATGCTGCAACACATAGATTATCTGATGCAACAGGTTCTCTATTTATTGCAATAGACAGTATATCTGTTGTCACGGATGAGTTATCTGATGCAACAGATATAGAATCTATTGTCACAACTCAATAAAAATGGTTCTTGGAAAGAACTAAGTAATAATAATAATCTGAAAAGACATGACTTATCACAATATTTCTTAATTTAATTAAGTCATAAATTTTCACAGTAATAAAAAATATAACTAATAAATGGAGGTGAACAGTCGCGCCTTTTTGCCACTCATTCAAATTCAATCCTCTATAAATAGGTCCCTCTTTACTCATTCATTTATTCAAATACACTTTATTTATTTATTGCATCTTGCCTTTCATATTTCTCCTTCCACCATTTTCTCTTCTGTAACGCCCCGAAGTTTTTCTTAGCTAAATTTTGTCCCTAAAATATCAAGCATTGGCTTCTAGAATGATTTACACTTTTTTTCCGGTGGAATCCCTTAGATTTCAACTTTTCATTTTGTAGATGATTGAATAAGTTTTCCGTCGACATAAGATGCGTCCAAAATGAACACTCGGTGAAGGAGTTATGGTTAATTTAAGTCCTAGTCGTAAAACACCGTCATTGCTATCCTTGGAGCGTCGCGGAGAGGGTGTAAATGACAATGGTCAATTTCCAGTGGGACTCCGCGATGGTGGCGCATCGCGAAGTGGGCCAAATTCCCATTCGTCAATTTCTAGTGAGCCACCGCGATAGTGGCGCATCGCGGTGGCCCATGAAATTGGGTTCCCGATTATATTTTAATACCGGTCTCATTAAGAGTATATTGGGTATTTTCCCACACCCTTATCAGTCCAAACACGAGATTTTAACCCCAATTAAGCATATTACGCAACATTTACCAAAAATATTCAAGAACACTCTCTAGGGTTCCATATTGATAATCCAAATAAATCAAGATTCAACCGTGGGTTTTCAAAACAAATTGAAGATTTGAAATCCCCAAGCCGTGGGCATCAAGAAGCATCCTTTAAATTTCTGGATAGAAGTACGTGGGGTTTATCCTAAAAAAACTACATGGGCTTAAAACCATTAGAGCATGAATTTTAGATTTTTATGCATGAATTTGAAAGGGATTTTGGAACCTATGTTCTAAATTACGTACACTGAATGTTTTAATGTTACTATTGTTTTGACCTTGTATTCCTATCCCTAAACTGATTTACATGTATACGTATATGTATGGAATTTGAGATTTAAGATCATTGAGAGCATAAATTATGAACTCTCTCTCGTGTATTGAATTAAAGATTATGGTTTTGTGATTGGAAAGATGTTTTCATAATATTATAGCATTTGAGCATGATTTGAAATTGTTAAGAGGGTGTTTCTTGAAATAAATGCGTTCTTGTGTTTAAGAGAAAGAATTGCATGTGAATTGAGAATTTTGAAATGACCACCTCGTACTGTGCTACTGAAATGCTTGACAAAGATGAGTTCCTTGTATGTGTTTACATCAGGTTTGAGAAAGAGTTTCTTTGAATTGAATTATTGAAATGGTGGTCCCAAAACTTGTGTTTTAAAAATAGAGATTTACTATAGACTAATAATGTCTCAGAGATATGACTTGCAAGTCAATGGTATGACGATACCATATGTATTTATTCCATAACAGATTATGTTTTCGGAGCATATTTTCAGAGTATATTTTCAGAGACTGTATGTTTTGATAGAGTTTTAAAAGGGGGATTAAGAGGGTTAGGTGGTTACCCGAAGAAGGCGCGAGTTCAAGCAACTCTTAGCTTGAAACCATATTTGCTGATACGGATAAATTATTATTGTATGCTGGCGACGTCCGTGTGGCGTAGTAGATTCAGAGACTCCGACCCTTGCGGCACACTTGGGTTGGGGGCTTCGCTTCCGAGTTAATGGCAGTTTCCTATAGCCCATGGAAATTTTCAGAGTTATAGGGTATACCACCTAGCGCAGAAGTAACACAGATTTCTGAGAGTTGAGATGATTTTTACAGATTCTTTAAAATGCCCATGTGAATTCTTACTATATGATATACTTATAAACTGTTTTAAATTGCTCTCATATATGTTGAATAATAAATGATTATTTTGGATATGCTCTACATACCAGTACATCTGTATTGACCCCCCCTCCCCCTACCTCTCAGGTTCTGAGACTCAGTCTAGGGGTCCAGATAAGCAGTATATAATTCAGACAGCTGATCAGATTGTGCAGTAGTGAGCCTTCTCTATTCCAGAAGGCCTATCTTTTCAGATTATATTATTTATTTCAGTTTTGGTCTATTGGGGGCCTTGTCCCAGTGTCAGACAGTTGTCAGATTTTCATGAAGTAGAAATTTCGCAGACTGAGTCAGATGTTATTTAGATGTAGTTGATTTACAGTTTCCATACTTATGTTGAATTCAGAATTGACCATGTTTCCAGAGCAGATTATGTTTTCGCATCTTCTTTTATTATATAAATGTTGTGCATGCTTACCAGATAGAGAAGGACATTTCGGACCTTCATGGTTTGGGATTTTCGTAACGGCCAAGCCCTAGTTCGGGTCATGACATCTTCCCTGACTCAGGTAAGTTTTTTTCTTGTCAATTTGTAGTATACGTTGTATTACATTCGAATATTCTTTTCTTTACTTTTTTTTTTACGTTTTTTATCAATTCATATGTGTTCTAGATATGGTTGATCTAGTGTGGGACATGGCTATTCTACAAGACGCCATGAAAAAACTTCGGGTTCAAGTTCATGACCTGCAATGGGAACTAGGAGCAGTTAGAGCAAGGATGCTCCGTGAGATTCGATGGTTGAGGAGGGCCTTGCTGTTACCTGTGGAAGATTGGGTGGCTGGCAATAATAATAATAATAATAATAATAATAATAATAATAATAATAATAATAATAATAATAATAATAATAATAATAATAATAATAATAATAATAATAATAATAATAATAATAATAATAATAATTAGATTATTTTTTTCTTTTAGTCTCGTCTAGTTATATGTATTTTTATTTATTTTAGTTTAATAAAAAATTAGGTTTGATCAACTTTGATGTTTTAATTCATATTTAATTTTCATTCTGTCTATTATCTTCTCAACAAATATGTTGACGACTGGACGTAAGGAATAATTTTGAATCCAGTAGCAATAGCAAGATTTATCTGTTGGGTTTGTGGCAGAGGTTGATTTGTGTTGTTCCAAACAAATTACTCATATGTTGCAACAGATTTGCAGTCTGATGCAACAGATAATCAGTGTAATGCAACAGATAACTAGTCTGTTTGATTAGATAACTAGTCTGTTGCACGTCTTTGACGTTTTAATTCATACTCCCTCCATCTCAAATTACCTGTCCCAAATTGAGATGGAATATTAATTAAGAAAAATAATTAATAACATGCCTAGTTTATCATAATAATGTTTACATTTTAATTTGAAGAAAAAGTGATTAATGCAAAAGGTAAAACATGAAATTTTTTTATCTTTTCTTGATTAATGAAAAAAGACAAGTAAAATGAGAAATCAAATTAGAAAATTTGGGACGGGTAATTTGAGACGGAGAGAGTATTTAATTTTCATTCTGTCTATTATATTCTCACTAAATATGTCGATGATTGGACGTAAGAAATAATTTTGAATCCAGTTTGCATAGCAAGAGTTGAAACATATTGGTTATCTGATGAATTTGTGGCAGGAGCTGATTTGTGTTGTTCCAAACAGAGTACTCATATGTTGCAACAAATAAGTAGTCTGATGCAACAGATAATCAGTCTGATGCAACAGATAACTAGTTTGCTGCAACATATAAATCTTCAGTTGCAACAGATTACTCATCTGATGCACCAGATGAGTAATCTATTTAAATTATGGGCACTTATGTTAGATTCATATCGGGTTCTATCCATTATTGGAAAAACAACAGTAACTATGTACCCAGATGACATATTTGAATAAAAATCATAATTTTACTTACCAAAGTCACCTATGAAGTAATGCCAAAGTGGAAAGTGATGTAGGAAACAAAATTTGATCTAAGAAATTGGTCAGATAGTAGTAGCAGCAGTAACAACAACAACAACAATGACAATGGTCGACAAGAAGAAAATGAAGATGATAATGAAGTAGAAGATGATGATAATGAAGCAGAAGATGATGATAATGAAGCAGAAGATGATGAATAAAGCAGCAACAAGAATAATCGTGAAGAGAGAGAAAACAACAACGGATGAGAAGAGATAGAAATGCGCCTTTTTTCCTTCGTTTCTTGTTATATTAACTAACATTTGGATCAAAGTGTAAATTAAAAAACTTGTGGGTTATTTTCGAACTTCCCAACTTTCTTAATCCATAATAAATTAATTGTCACCTCCACTCAATAATTAAGACTTGTGTCACATACACCTCATTTTAAAACTCTTTTGTTAGCTAAAGCTCAAAGCCCCAAGTGAGTTATACTTACTTTTATAAGTGTATAACTCACTTTTTTAGTGAGTTATTCATTTTGTTTGTACATAACTCACAAAAAGAGTGAGTTATTAACTCACTTTCAATCTTGGTTAATTGATTAATTAGTACTGATGTTATTTGTTGAATAGGTGGCCCTATCCTATCATTTGCATTTTCACCTTTGTGGTATGTACTTCCTATCATGTCCTAAACTATACAATGAAATCAATGAGTTGTTTAAGCAAATATACAATCTACTGATGATTTTTCAGGTACTTGGTGGTGGCATTTATTTTTCGTCCTGGGCATAAAGCTAAAACATCATTTGCTTTCGAAGTGGTTTCCTCAGTCTTATCAGTGTGCAAGATAACACCTCAATTCTAGCCAAGTTGGAATCGGCTGTATGAATCTTGAATTTTGAATGCCAAATAAAGAATTTTCAGCTTTCAAGACAGATATTTAAGGGAAACGTATTTCTACGTGTGACATAATCTCATGTTTTGAACACCTTTTGGAAGTGACGATGAAACAGAAAAAATAATTTTTTTATGTAGCAAACTAGCTGTGAAAATATAGAGATTTGAACTTCTTGTTTGCTAGATGTACATCTTGGGTAACTATGGTAAAAGAGATTTGTTTATTCATATAACTTATTGTTGAGCTCTTACTTGCAATGTGTACATATATATGATTGAAAATGCAGTATTCTATATGCATTATAAAGAAGTATAAGCACTTATTTTCCCTTCTTTTGTTCACATATCTACTTGATAATGTTGATCCATCTTTAATATATAGAATTGGAATTTGTAAAACACCATGTGTCATGTGTGTTATTTGGATGGTGTTCACTATAATGTGCTATTGTTAACTTAAATTGTACATTTTCAACACTGTTTTTGAGATCTCAAATATCTTTTGGTGGGGAAAATATTATCTTCACGAGAGAAATCATTGTCAGTTCTTAATTTGTAAGCACTTCTTCTTGAAGGTGGAACTAATGCTAATAACTCAACACCTTCATGTTCATCGCTTTCATTTCTCGGTAATAATAATAGTCCATGAGTGAAGTTTTTGATTCTCCAAGTGTATTGGACAAAAATATTATCTCCAAGAAGAGGTAAAAAAAAAAAATTAACTGCTTTGGGTCATTTTCTTGTAATTCAATTTGTTTCTTGGATTGGGGTTTTTTTCCCCTTAATTTGGAATTTGGAATTCTATTTGGATTTGCAGAAAGAAATCACAACAATGGACTAATATGTTTTTCATTCTTAGTGCAAAAATAGGGATACACAACAATGAGACGGCAACCAAAATCAAGTGCAATACAACTTAGTAAATTATAATATAGCATACATTAAATAGAATATAATATACTATTACAATAATAATATATCCATGATAATCCCACGAGTGAATTAGTTTGTGATGGATTAAATGTATGCCGTTCTTACCCCTAAAGAACATAGATAGAGGAATTATTTCTGATAGCTCTTCAATTCAAGATAAAACATGTTTCAAAATATTTTTGCTTAACAAATTATATATTATACAACTAGAATCTTCTAAAAGCAACTTTATGATGATCAACAGTTTAGTGTTTGGCAGATTTTTAAAAATGTTTTGAGATGAACTTTTCGAAAAAGGTTTTTTGAGGAAAATATATTTGTTTCTGCCTCTCAAAATCATCTTCTACTTTTATTCAAAAGGTAAATTTGTTTTCTTCTTTTAAAAACTGACCATACACATCAACTTTGAATTATTTTTTTAACACTACTTTTGGCTTTAGAAAAGCTTGACCAAACTAGGGAACAAGCTATTAGTTTATTAATGTCGATTCCACAAGATACTAGAAAACATATCACACCCCATATCAATTCAAGATTCATATATCATTTTCGATTGAAACATACTCAATTCGGTATTAAAAAAATGAAAAATTAGAAAAATACCTCATTTGTTTGATTTTGAAACAGGAAAAAACAAATAGGACCAACAACCACTAATCAACAAAACTTGTGTTGGATGGGAGGATCAGTGGAGAATTGATTTTCTAATTTTGTATGATTTTTAAACTGAATCAGGGACCAGTGGGATTGATTTTTGGGTCTTTTAGGGTTTAGGGATTTTGGATGGAAAAGGTAAACTGAGAAAAAAGGGGAATCTTTTTATATTCAATATATAACTCATTTTTTTTGTGAGTTATGCATAAACAAAAAGAGTTATATAACTTTCATTAATATAACTCACAAAAAAAAAAAGTAAGCTATACATATAACTTACTTTTTTTGTGAATTATGTACAAATAAAATGAATAACTCACTAAAAAGGTGAGTTATACACTTTTTTATAAAGATGACGTCGGCTGCCAAACTGCCATTACAAACGTAAGGTATAACTTACTTGTTAAGTGAGTTAAGCCTATTTTGATCACACGTTATATACATAGCATATTTTGATATTTTTTTTAGTTGGACAACCTATTTTTATCGCGAACTTGATAATTTGTTTCCAACCAAATGCCTCTAAGATCTAAAAACTATTAAAAATATTCATAAAAATTATCATTTTTATATATTTTATTTAAAAATCATAACTCAATATTTAAATAAAAATCATTTGGTACAAAATTATCATTTTATATATATTATTTAAAAATCATAATACGATATTTTACTAAAAATCATTAATAATACATTTACCAGCTACTGCAATTCATCAAATTAAAATTACAAGGATTCATTGCCACCTAAAAATTAATAATAACAAGGACAGTAACTGGCTACTTTTAGGGGCGTTTGGTAGGGTGTATTATTAGAAATAGTCCATGTATTACATGTATTAAGTGTGATAATATTTTTAATACTATTTTTGGTAGAATTTTGGACCAATGTATAACTAATACATGAATTTTAATACCATGGGACTAATATGCGTAGAGACAAAAATATACATCAAATTCTTTTAAGCATTTTTTTTATTTTCTTGAATATTTTTTTATTTAATTTTTTATTTTTGTACTAATAAATTAGTATACAAATGTTATTATCTAGAGAGAGTTGTTCATTGCTAAATAAAATTCACTATCAATCGACACAATATTTAAAATATGAGTTGTTTAACTTTTTTTTTTCTTTTGGGGGCGGGGGCGGGGTGGGGGGAGTTACTATCGAATTTTATTTCATCACCAAAAGTAAAAATTACAAAGCAAGAAGATTAATGGAACATGCTTAAACTAGGAGGGATCACCCCATGAAACTCTATCGACTCTTGTTTTTAATTGAAATTTGGCATTTTGTAAGTAAATCAATTTATTAAGATGACAATTATTTATCCTCAAATAATTTAAGTGAGGATACAAGAAAAATATTTTTAAGAATAAATAATAGAACTTTGGAAAGAAAATACACAAAGATATAAAGTATAGAGGTTACACCATGCTATTAAGGATTTCGATAGTGACACATCACACCTAAAAATTAATAAAAACATTTTATTCTTATTTTAATTTTTAACTTGACTAATTTAATGAAATAGAAAATCCCACAAAAATTCAAGGGTATAATTATAAAGAGATTTAAGTGCGCAGAATCCTACAACTCTCAGTTCATTAACGTATGACCATTGATAGTGTTATTAAGCGTGAGTTTGACATCAATATTTGATAATGTAACTTAAAAATAAGCCGAGCAACAACTCTAAACATGTTCATATCCATAATTTTGATAATCGAGGTCTAGGTTTAGGATATTTAGAGTGAATATTCTTGATTTATGGGGCCGAATAATGGCCCATTTTAGTTGAAATTTGACGTGCTAGTTCATACGCTTATGAGAATTTTGAATGTGCAGATTTTGATCATTCGGGAGCTTTACAGAAGGGAAAGACCCTTGTAAAATATCTTGCGTTTGGATTTTTTTATTGAGGTAGGTTACGATTTAATTGGAGTTTAGACTCGATTTAATTGTGTGTATGTTCCTAAATTGGATGATTGTTGATTGATCTGCGGACATACTTGAATTTGATGGTATTTGGGTTGTTGAAATTTGTATGAATAATTATTGAAAATCAACTTGATGGATTACCTTGTGATTTTAAGTGTACTTATAAATTTAGTACATCGTATTGTATCCTAAGAGATAGTGTGAATTTAATAAAACATACATAATATGGTTATGGAGGATCAGGTACCATGCCGGTATGGATATGAATATTGATATTATTTAATCATGGAGGATCGCATACCACATTGGTACGGTGCATGGACTTAGATTGTCCCCTGCAATTCATGGCTAGTTTGATACGGGTACGACCACCAGGATGCACGTATGTGAGAATGCATTAGACTCGTCCAAGTGAAGTGTGGAGAAGTCCTTGGATCACACCAAAACCGACCTTAAACTTACACTCCAAGGGCAAACTTGGTCACATTTCATTAAAGGGACCTTTTGATCATTTTACCTATTATTTGTAATACACTATAAATAGAATAATGCAGGATTTTAGTCATTAGTTTTTATTGAATATGAAAGTGTAAAACTTAGAAACATATCCCTTGAGAGAATGGCCCTCCTTGGCCGAAATTGTAACTAGGGAAATCAACTTGAGTGTGGAATCACACGTGTTAGATTCAAGCTTGGAAACGTTGGATGCTTGGGAGATTGAGGTCACTCTTATGCCAACGTAGGAGTTAGGTATTCGTTGTCTGTATTGTTAAAGGTCCAAGAGTGGAATAGGCTCTTGGGTTGTTTAAGATTACACCTTCATTTTGTCTAACTATTTATCCTCTTGTTTGTTGTAATCGTTGTTTCTTATTTTTTTTAATGTAACCCGTGAGGTGTTGTTATTGTTACCACTTTGTTGTTTTTCATATTGTCTTCATATTATTGTTGTTGTTGTTGTTTTGGTGTGATAAACACCTTCTTCATTTCATTATTGTTGTTGTCATTGTCAAATCCAAGTGAGGTCTCTAATCGATCCAAGAATCCTTTTGATTAGTGGACTGTTTAGGGTGTGTTTAGTGTTTCCATAGTTTTTATTGTATCATTTGGTATCAAAGCATGGCTTGATATTGTTCCTAAAAGATCAATATTGGGCTTACTTGATAGAAAATTCAAAAAAAAAGTGTTAGAAAACTAAAAAATCAAAAAGAAGCAAATCTGTCCATTTTGTGTTCTTGGCCGAAATTGTGTTATTGTTGTGTCTTGGCCGATATTTTTACTTATTTTGTTGTTTCTAGTGTTAGTTTTCTTCATCTCTAACACTCTTGAGTCTAAATCTAAGTTTGAGCTTACATTGTTGGTGTTGTTTTCGTTAACATAAGGCTTGGTCAAATTGTTGTTGAAACATTGTTGTGGTGGACTGTTTTGCCATTGTGGTCTTCATCTTGTTGTTGTTCTAAGATTTTCCACGTGATATTGTTGTTCATTGGTGGCCTAAGAACCATTTTGTTGAAATTGTAGTTGTCTTGGCCAAGCGTTAAAGATATTGTATTGTGAAAATTGAAAGTTGGACGTGTGAAAATTGTGGTATTTTTGGAGATTGTTGTTGGTTGTTCTTGGTGATTGTTGATGTTGTTCTTGAAGTTCTTCACAACCTTCATATCTCTTTAATATAAAGTGAACATTAGATCTATAAAGGTGAAGGAAAAAAGGTTGAAGCTTTGTTAGTCTTGAAAGACGTCACATCACTCATCAAATAGTCAATCACATCTCAACCACTTTCCAACAACTTTTCATAAAACAAGGGTCCATGTTATAAGGAGAAGTACAAGAAAGTCAAAATCTTGAAAACTTGACTTTGAAAAAGCTCCAAGACTTGTTTGAATTTTCCTTCTTAAAATAAATTCCACCAATTCCTAAATTGTAAATTGACTAAGACTTGAAATTGGACAACAACAAAACAATTGTTAGAAACCGCAACCAATTATGTGCTGTCACGTCATCATTGTTACTGTTCAGGTAACATATTTAAGCTCAAATTCTAGATTTTTTAGTTTCCTTTTGTTGTTCCTTAGTTTCAATTTCGTAGGTTCCAATACTAATTGGCAAACTAGTACTCATCTACTAGATTGTTAGTTAGTCTTTGTGTTCGTTCATTCGTGCTAAACGTTTGTTGTGTGCTTTTCTCTTTTGTGAATTCATTGTATCTTGTTGGTTCAAGTCCGTAAATAAATTTTCTTTGAGTCAACTCAACGAAAATCTATTTCGGACAAGAGTAGACTCGACCCTCAATCACTCACAAAGTACAAGACGGCTTTCAACACTTATGAAATCAAGTGTAAGGTAAAACCCAGAGTGAGAGTGTGGTGAGGCATTTTGAACTAACAAGTTTGTTTTGTTGTTTGTTGTTGTCCTTTTCTTTAGTTACCATGGCTGCCACTAATCTTGATTCCACATTTGATCGCATCAATGACAATATTAAAGAAATAAAATGGAATGTGGAAAGGTTATGCCAATTGTTACCTAAACTTATCCCACAAAATCCAACTTTCCTTGTCCAAACACCTTGTGCCGAGAGCTTCCCGAGGGAAGAGGTGGGCTACCCCGACCCACACCCAAAGTAAAGAGGAGATTGAAACATCTTTGGTGCTTGATAGTGAACTTATAGAGAGCGAAGCACTTGCTAGTTCCAAATTTTTCCGTGAGATAGATCATACTCCCTTTAGGTTTAATGTTTTGTTTGAAGATGATATAAACACTCCTAATGAACCTAGTGGTGAAAATGATGGTATAGCTTGCCTTGAAGGCTATAGCCGATATGCTAACCCACTATGGTGTGACAACATTCCTCCTAAAGATAGAAATCTCTTCTTGGAAGATGAGAGTACTCTTATGGGCAAGGAATGTGTAGTATTAGAAATGAGTACTCTTGGTGTTCATGATGATCAATTTACTCTTAAATGTAGTTCACTACTTGAGCATATAAATATTATGCTTAAAGATTCTCAAGTTAGTGATGATCTCTATAAAATTGATCTTGATAATGCACATGACTCTTTGAACATCTTGTGTGGTAAAAGCATTGCAATTAGTTTTGTTCATAGAGACCATGTGTATGAAAATGTTTTTGTGTGTGAGTGTGGGAGTGACATCTAGGGGAAGGGAGTGCTAGCCTCGGCTTAGGCCCTTGGCTAATTTTTCCATTTGATCCCGGCACCTTATTGAAATATGGAAATCTCTACACTCCCCACTTAATGCTTGTTCAAGACGACAAGCAATGTTTGGTTGTTGGTGCTAATAAAGGAATACAAAATTCTTCCTTATCTTTTTTTGTGGATGATGATCACTTCCGTTGTGTTTTTTGTACTAAGCTTTTTATGTTCAACACAAAGGACCCATGGATATACTCTAAGTTTGTACCCCCCCTCGGTATGGAATATGATGTGTGAATTTTGATAACCCTAACCCCTCATGTCTTAAGGATGTGTGCTTGTTGTCTTCTCTTGATTTTGCGAGGTACGGATTCGACGTCGAATCCTTTTTCAAGAATGGGAGGATGATACGGGTACGACCATGAGGATGCACGTATGTGAGAATGCATTGGACCCGTCCAATAAAGAGTCCAAGTGAAGTGTGGAGAAGTCCTTGGATCACACCAAAATTGACCCTAAACCTGCACTCCAAGGGCGCCCTTGGTCACATTTTATTAAAGGGACCTTTTGGTCATTTTACCTATTATTTGTAATACACTATAAATAGAATAATGTAGGGTTTTAGTCATTAGATTTTGTTGAATATGAAAGTGTAACACTTAGAAACATCTCTCTTGAGAGAATGGCCCTCCTTTACCGAAATTGTAACTAGGGAAATCAACTTAAGTGTGGAATCACTCGTCTTGGATTCAAGCTTAGAAATGTTGGATGCTTGGGAGATCGAGGTCACTCTTGTGCCAACGTAGGATTTA
Source organism: Capsicum baccatum var. pendulum (assembly GCA_030864225.1). Taxonomy (NCBI): domain Eukaryota; kingdom Viridiplantae; phylum Streptophyta; class Magnoliopsida; order Solanales; family Solanaceae; genus Capsicum; species Capsicum baccatum. The sequence continues at coordinate 111,636,002 of CM061551.1, forward strand.
GGTATTCATTGTGTGTATTTTCAAAGGTCCAAGAGTGGAATAGGCTCTTGGGTTGTTTAATATTACACCTTCATTTTGTCTAACTATCTATCATCTTGTTTGTTGTAATCATTGTTTCTTGTTTTTTTAATGTAACCCGTGAGGTGTTGTTATTGTTACCACTTTATTGTTGTTCATCTTGTCTTCATATTATTGTTGTTGTTGTTGTTTTGGTGTGATAAACACCTTCTTCATTTCACTATTGTTGTTGTCATTGTCGAATTCGAGTGAGATGTCCAATCGGTCCAAGAATCCCTTTGATTAGTGGACTGTTTGGGGTGTGTTAAGTGTTCCCATGATTTTTATTGTATCATATATGGTCAAAAATAAGTCCCTTAGCATGTGTGTACAAATTTGTATTAATTTTGGGAGTTCATGTTGTTTAATAAGCCGAAAACAAGCTATTGGTGTTATAATTTCAAGGTGTAGAAGGACATAATTGTTACTTATGGTATTGTTGTTGATTTTGTGGATGTTTGTGGTATAGTTGATATTCTTGATGGTTGTGTGGTTTGTTTGTAGTTAATGCTTGACCCATCATTGATGTATTTGTTGATTCATTGAATACTTGTTATGTGTTGATGTCTGTCTACTTATTATTTGATTTATGTGGTATACATTGTATTAAATTGGGTTGGCCTATGATACCTACCAGTACATAGGGATTTGTACTGATACTATCTTGTACTCTTCTTGTGTTGAATGCAGAAAGTGCTCTAGAGGCTCAGATACGACCTCACCTCTAGCATTTGATAGAAGATCTCGATCAAAGGGTGAGCGTTCTGTCTCTAGGCTACTATGGATCATTCTATTAGTTCTTGTCCATCTTTTGGGCAATGAGACATTATTTATTTTTCTTTATTTTGAATATCTCTTTTAGACATGATTTTTATTTTATAAATTCTTGCACGATGACTTTCGGTCTTGGGAATTGCAATAAGTAGTTTGTTTTATTTTCACATTAATAATTATTAGCTTCTAATTATTGTTATTAAGTTGGTTTTATGATAATATCGTTTTAATATTGACTAAGTGATTGAGTAATGATTCGATTTAGATGGTTCTCCCACAATAAAATTAGTGCGGATGCCACTCATGGCCATTTGAATCGTGACAAATTTATATCTACAACTTATTCCTAAAGCTAGTCAATCAAATCAGCTATAAAGCATTTTCATAGAACTATGAAAGAGTAAAGAATATTTAATTCATCTTAAAAATGATAGAATACTTAGTTAATATTTGATCTCCCTTTGCTGTTAAAATGGACTGAAGTATGAGTCAATAGAAACAAAGGACTGAAGAAATAATGCATTAGACGTTGGTATAAATAAATTAACTACTCAACAACTAGGCATTGGCATGGATAATGATAAAATAATTATTTTTATCAAGAAAATTGACTTTTCAATTTAATTTCACTATGATTTCTTTTTAATGAATGAATTTGGGTAAAGTAGCTACTTCATTAAATAATAACGAAAGTAGTAATATTTTTCAATAATTTCGTTAGTCTTGTCCCTTTAATTCATTATTATTAATTGAATGGAGTAGTAATAAATTTGGTCAAAAATCATGAATTTATGAATAATACATAGTAAAGCGAGAAAATTGAAGGAAAGGTATCATGTAAGTCTTGAATGAAGGATTGGTGGCATTGACCAACTTAAAGGGTCAAACATAATTAGAAAACTTAATTAAGTTAATTGTGGACTTGATTAATATTTGTAAAACTTTCTAATCTTTTCAAAAATATAAATCAACCCACCTCTCTCCTCTCAAAATCAACCGTCTTTTCCCCTCTCTCTCTATAATTTATCCCAACCAATGATTCTACAAATTTCTCCCTTCAATCCCCGACGATAAATAGTTGGACTTTAATTAATATTTTCAAAACTTTCTAATCTTTTTAAAAATACAAATCAACCATACCCCTCTTCTCTCAAAATCAACTGTCTTTCCCCTTCTCTCTCGATAATTTATCTCAACCAATAGTTCTGCAAATTTCTTCCTTCAATCCCCGGCGACTTCAGCCTCCGATGATAAATAGTTGGGCTTTGAGTTCCTTTTCGACTTCCAACCATTAATCAACAGTCTTGCTCTCCGGCCACAACAACTTCAAGTTATCATCCCTTTTCTTCTTTCACAGGCAAAAAATTATGGCCTTTTAATTTTGAAGAAAAAGAGAAACTTGAGCCAACTTCTCTATTAGTATTGTAATGATTTCAATATTTATTGCTTTAATTTGAAATGTGGTCTAAATAAAATTCTAATTTTTGGTATTTCTTCTTTTCTCTTTTTAGAGTGAAATATAATTTTTTGTTGTTTGTTGAATTTTTTGAAGTTTGATTTTTGTTGCTTGTGTTTGTATAAACAAAACAATGATGTTGGTGTTTTTGGTGTTGCGTACGTTACTGGGTTGATTTGTTCTTGTTCCTGGTAAAAATGGTGATATTTCTGTTGTTCTATTGAACAAAATCATGCCACCATTTTCTTTTGCAATAGATTAACCTTCTGATGCAACAAATTAACCTTTTGATACAACAGATTAACCATCTGATGCAACAGATTTACTATCTGATACAATTGATTTACCAAGTGATGCAATGGATTTACAATCTCATGCAACAGAGGAACCATCAGATTAAAAATCTAATGTAACAGATTAACCATCTGATGCAACAGATTTACCATCAAACTAAAAATCTGATGCAACAAATTAACCATATGATACAACAGATTAACTATCTGATACAACAAATTAATCATTCGATGCAACATATTTACCATTGGATACAATAGAAGATTCATCCGATTAAAAAACTGATGCAACAAATTAACCACCTGATGCAATAAATTTACCATCAGATTAAAAATATAATACAATAAATTAATCATCTGATGAAACAGATGAACCTTCTATTTGATAAAATCCTATCAACTATTCTAACAAGATATGCCTAAGACTTAATTTTTTTAATCGATTATTCATCTGTTGTGATAGACGACCCTTCTGTTGAAAGAAATCTAAACAATATTGATCCTTGATAATAGTTCCAATAAATCACTCATATGTTATAACAGATGTATGATCTGTTACACAGACCAGTCTACTATTTCAACAGATGAGTGATCTATTTTTATTGGTGTAACAAATTCCTCTTTCGTTGTAACAGTCTAGGTATATGTTGCAACAGATATCCTACTTGGTGCAATAGATGTGTGATCTGTTGGAACTATTATTTTACTGTTGTATATGTTAGATATACCATTATCCTTTTTTAATGATGCATTAATCAATTATAATCTATTTTATGTTCCTTTTATTTTTAAATTATATGGCTCCCAAAAGAAAAGAAACTGAATCAAGTCCAAGAATAGGAACAAGTAAAATAGCTAGACTATATCCACCATTCTATGAGCTTACTTTCAAGCGTTATCTCAATAAGAAGCAGAAGATAATGAACATGGGGATGAGGAATATTTCAAAAAAGATGATCTAAATTCTAATAGTCCTTTCACCGAAGAGTTGGTCAAAATCTTCAGCATTGATAGTTATCCTATGAGAATGCAATGCAATGGTGCCACAGATTTAACGGGTGATTTCGTGGTTAAGTTAATCATTGGAAAATCTTTCGACACCTATAGAAAAATACTTCAAGAATAAAATTTGGATGCTTATTTTAGGGACAGTTGCTTTGGGCAATATCTTAATTTGCCGGAGGACAACAATGCTCGTTTCGAAATAAAATGGTATATCATCTTCTCAAGCACAGGTTTATGTATAAAAGCAAAAATAAGATGAATGAGTGTGGATAAATTACTGTGGCATGTCTGTTTGTTTTGGTTGGAAGGAGTTTGCCATAGTTATTGGACTAAAATGTTATCCTCCCTCTCCTTCTCAAGTTATACCTATTCTAACCCCAAAAAATACCCCGCACATCCCAAAAAGGCAAATGAAACTCAAGTGATCGTGATGAACTGGTGTCCCTGGTTGGTCCAAGCTTTAAAAATAAAAGTTTGATAGAAGCGATAAAAGGTAAAAGACTTTCAAAGAAGCACAAGCAATCATTGTGCTTGGTTTGGGTTGTACATAATATTCTTTGGGTGAGAGATATTAAAAACAACATACCACTTGATTTAATAAAGCTCTCCCAGGATCTTGAGGCATTTAATAGCTATCCTTGGGGTTATTAAATCTTTAAAATGACTGTCAAATATTTTTTAACTCCGTTAACGCCAAACACAATCAACTTATATGGCTTTTTATGGGCTTTTATAGTAAATATTTCTTTTATTATGATGTGATTCATTTTTTTATTCAATAAAACTTTTGATTTATCGGCGTTATTTTATAATCTTGGGCATTTGAAGTCATTCCTTATTTGAGACAACAATTGAACTACCAGGAAGAAGTTTTTTGTCCAAGAATCCTGAGATAGTGTAACACCCCGCATTTTAGGCTAGAACAAAAACCATCATTTCTGTGCGTAGATGATCCAAAAGCCATAAATCCTATGCAAATTTGGCATATTAATCAATTATGTAGTGTGGAAACCTATTTGATCATGAATTGAGATAATAGAGGTCCCCAAACTCAAGGACGAGTTGAAAACTTTCCTATCGTTCGAGTTTGAGTGAGCGTCAAAACTTGGGTTAACTTCAATCGACCATAAATCTTTGTATATAATGAATTACAGTGCATACTATATATCAAATAAAATCTCTTTGAATTATCTTTCCAACAATACCAATTTCATCAAAATCTGATACCCGAACGAAAAGTTATAGCCATTTTTGTGACTGAGACATTCGCTATTAGCACGCGACGCACGCTCTGTCGCACGCACCCAATTTTCAGGTTCTGTTTTTGTGTTTTTAAGGGAAAAAGTGGTATTTTCCACCTCTATTCAGTCATAACATGGGATTAAATCCCCCAAACATCAAAATAAAGTTATTTTCTCCCAAAATCACCAAGAATACTCCTTAGGTTTTCAACCCAAAGATCAATATATCTAAAGATTTAATCATGGGTTTTTCTTAATTCTTCAAGATTCAGAATTCCCATTGCGAGGCTTACAAGAAGCAACCATCAATCGTACGTATAGCATCCCAAAAGCTAGAGTTCATCCAAAAGTTTCTAATTTAAGGTACATGGGGTTTATCCTAAAAACTACATGGGCTTGTAAACACTGGAACATGATTTAAACATTATCAAGCATGAATTTAGAAAAGGGCTTTGGAATTCATGAATTTTAATTATGCATCATAAATGTTTTAATGATATTGTTGTTTTGGCCTTTAGGCCTTTCCTCTTAAATTGATTTATATGTATATGTATATGTATGAAAAACTATGATTGAAGATTGTTTAAGAGCACAAATTATGAAATCCCTCTCTTGTGATGAATTTAAGTTTATGAACTTACTGGGAATGATTTGAAATACATGTTTAATCATTTCAAAGTGGTCTTTTCAATATCATAGTATTTTACATGATTTGGAGATGATGAGAGGGAGTCTTTTGTTATACTTATATGCTTGTTTTATAGAGAAAGAATTGTATGTAATTGAGAAACTTGAGATGACCACCTTGTATTATTGATATGTTAATAAAGAGAAAGTTTTTTACATGTGTTTACATGAATTTAAAAGAAAGAAGTTTTCGAATTGATTTATTGTTAGGGTGGTCCCAAACTGCATGTTTTGAAAGAAGAGATGATAATATGCTATAAATGGCTCAGAGATGTGACTTGCAAGTCAATGGTATGAAGATATCATATAAATATATGCCATAACAGAGTTAGAGTTTTCAGAATTTGATTTTAGAGAATACATATTTTAAAGAGTTAAAAACTGGGTTAATGTGAGTTAGGTGGTTACCCGAATGAAGCACGAGTCAAATGACTCTATGCTGGAAACTATGATTTGTTGACACGAGAACATGGTACCCTGCTATGTGATCTTGTGTACCTATTATTTTGTCATCCCAAATCGAGTATTATGGTTTGGAGCCCTGCGTTGTGATCTTGAGCCCAACCATAACATAATGACTTAATTAGGGTTGTGGCACCCTGCTGTGTGATCTTGTATGCTCTTCTCTCACTAGTACTCCTATCTTGGCAGCAAACGAGATAAGGTAAGTGGTAAAAGCTATGAAATTATAGGGTGTACCACCTAGAGCAGAAGTAAAATAAAGAGTGTCATAGAGTTCAGGTGCTTTTATAGAGTCTTTCAAAAATGCCCATGTGATTTCTTACCATATGATATATTTATGAAATATTTTTAAATTTCTCTCATATATGTTGAATATAAATTATTATTTTGGATTTGCTCTGCGTACCAGTACAATTGTATTGACCCCCTACCTTCCCAGGTTCTGAGTCTCAATCTAGGGGTCCTAATAAGCGGTAGATTTCTTCCGACAGAAGTGCAGAGTTCAGTTGATGAGACTTTTATAATTCAGAAAGCATAGTTGTTTTTAGTCATTTATTATTTATTATGGTGTTGGTCTACTGGGGGCATTGTCGCAGTTTTCAGACAGCTTTGATTTTATCATGTAGTAGAGATTTCACAGATTGTTCTAGATGTTGTTTAGCTGATTTTGGATTTCATTCCTTATTGTTAAACTGAATTCAGAGTATGACCATGTTTCCATATAAGATTGTATTCTCGCATCTTCACTTATTATATGAATGTTGTGCATGACTACCAGATAGAGTAGGAAGTTCGGGCCTTCATGGTTCGGGATGTCTATCACAGATAGTCCTTAGTTTGGATCATGACAAACTTGGTATCAGAGCACGGTTCATGGTCTCAGGGTGTCTGCGAAATCACGTCGGATAAAGTCACAAATTTAGAAGTTAGAGTGAGGGTGACTTTTGTGTAAATAAATATTTTAGTTGAATAACCGATGTTTGATGATGATTTACCCCTTTTTAGTGATAAACTAATGTGGTAGCTAGTAGCATGTGTGGATTGTACTGTAGTCTGTGGGGGAAGTGTTTGACTCAAATTTTTATTTATATAGAGTAAGATATGTATTCTTAGATCATTGATTATTGTGTGTCAAGTTTCTATCTCTTGTAATCTTGTTATCATTGTGTTGTTGTAACTAAAAGTCTGGTGAAGCCGTGTGGGGATCTTTCAATTCACTAGCACAGTTTTCTTATCATTCCTCTCATTTCTTGTTCAAAACATAAAGCAAAGTCTAGTGAAGCTGTGTGAGGCCTATTTCGATTCACTATCAACTTGTTGTTCATTTTGTTGATTCTTGTGTTGGTTGGAACTAGGGGGTTTAGAGGCGTAATGGCAAGAAAAGTGGTAAGGTCGATTTATTGAATATATATATAGCCGAATCGTTTTACATGAGATTGAGTTGGTAATAAAGTGATACGTCCTTGTGTGTTAGTTTTTGTAGAAGGTAGAGAAGGATTTATTAGCTAAGGTGTGTTGTTGTTTACTCGAAGTATGAAAATGGCTAGATTAGCTAGTAAGTTATAATTATAGACACACGGTGGTTTGTGGAATTTGAAGGTAGTCTAAATGTACGCTTGGGTAAGTAAGTGTGATATGAGAAAGCTGAATAAGTAGATAAGATTGTATGGGGTTATAATATAAGATTAAGGTTGACCATGTCTATTATGTGACTCTATCCCCTTGACCTTCTTTTCTTTGGTAGTTGTAAACTAGTACTACTTGTGAGAAGGTATGTAGTAGATTTTAAGGCATAGCAGTGATGTTATGAAGGTGTTTTGGTTGTGGGTTGTATCTAAATAAAATGAGATATTTGGGTAGAATATCCCATTTTGATGGACTAGTATATTATGTTGCATTCGTCATTGGTGGTAGATGATTGATGCTATAATATAGGCTTGATGTGTTGAAATAGTGCGTGTTAATGAATTATAATAAGGAAAATTGTAAGGTGATGATCGATTATTGTGGCTACGGAGTTCTAGTGTACTATTGTTTCTTGATGTTTTATTTTGTAGTTTTCAAGTGAGAATTGTGTGTAAGGTTGGGTTGTAAATCAAGTTTACCACTAGACATTAAGCTTGAACAGTTTATGGCCATGAAGGTGGATGTGATTATTTCTTAGTTAATGATACTAGTTTTATGGAAGCGATCTAATAGGCTTGAAAAGTGCATTCAAGGGCTTAAGTTTATTTGATTCGTAATGAAGTATGATGTTGTATGTATGAAGTAGAAGTATGCCAAGGTGATATGAGGCTGCGGTATTTTTCTAAGGCTATTACATGTTGTGTGTGGCTAGTGGTACCGTTGAGTTGCTAGGTGGAGAAAGACTAGTTAGATGGTATATGGTGTTCTAAATAGCCAAGTTAAGGAGTTTTAATTGATAATGTTGAGCCTTTTGATATAATCTTGATTCTCATAGTAGAGAGATATAAGTTTGGAGTCGCGATATTGGTAGGATATGTCGAAAGTAGTATGATTCATCAAAGGCTTGGTGATATTTATATTAAGCGTTAGAATCAAAGTTAGAATTTTTGAAGGTTGAATCGACAGAAACAAAAGTTGAGGCACTAGAGGGTGTGTACTCCGACTATGGGGATACTCATGAAGATTCGAAGTTAGTAAGTGTTCAAGTATTAGATGATGACTATTGGGGGGCTATAGAAAGATACAGTGTATCTCAAAAGGTAGTATTAGCAGTGGGTTTTCCCACTTCCAGTGTCATCATTCGGGTTATGTTCAATTTAATTACGTGTATTGTCATATTCCAGACCCCAGAGTGCAGTTAGTGTGGTTTAGTTTAAAGTTTGATAAGTGATCTCTCAAACTTAAGATGATGGCTTAAATCTAAGGGGGAGATGATAGAACAAGTGACCAAGGTAGGCTCTTAGATTTTAGTAGTAATGCGAGTATGATATAGAAAATTAGAAGTGAGGGTGAGGGTGAGGCTCAACCTATTCTTATCTCAGTATTTTTCAGTTATCCTAATACATAACTCATGCCTTGCACTTCGGTTCCATGATCATAGTCCATGTTCATGCATATGATAGAGAATCATGTACTATTCCAGTTCCAAAATGAGGAGTTCCAGTTCATTTCAGTAGTCGGAATCACATTCCATAAGTTATGAACTCCAAGTTGAGGTTATGTAACTCATGACTCATGTACTCATGCTTTATAGTGTGCTCGGTTTCCATAACTCATGGTGCACGCCAAACAATTGGTGAGATTCAGCTAATAGACAGGTATGCCCTTAACTCAGATCACTTTGATGAATCTATGATGTTGATGCATTGTACCTCATGCCTCAGTTAAGTGTCAAGTCTCATATAATATCCTTCCATGCTTCAAGGTCTTATATTCTAACCTTTTAGTGACTCCTCCTTATGTGATGATAGTGGTGATGAGTAAATGTTCCTTATTGATGGAAGACCATTGTATGCTTGTTTTAGATAAGGCCATAAGTGTGAAGTAAGATTTGGGGCCAAGTCTTTGATATATATGATGGTTAGTTGAAAGTTATGTGTGTGTGTTCTTGGGGTAGCACAAGGGAGTTATATTGATAGTGGTTTAGATAATATGTGAAGTATGTCTTTATGGGTGTTTGTCTTGAAGTTCATATGTGGTTATAAAGATGGGCTTGGATAACATGTTGGGATTTAAGTGGTGGAATGCAATATGCACTAGTGAATCCATTGTAAGAGTTCATAGTTGGTCATTGAAGTGGTAAGGTACGTTATGTTTAGGGTGTGATCTCTAAAAAAATATGGAAGATTGAATCAAATAAGTATGGTATTTAAAGGGAATAGTATAGTTAAGGGCATATTTGAGATGTGTACTAAGCTTGAAAACAAGAAGTTGCTTTTCCTAAGGCCTGGTAAGTCTATCCTAGTTTATGAGTTATATGTTTATATTCCATGCTATGGAGTGGTGTCATTGTTGTGATTCCTTAGATGAATGTCTTATGTAACACATGCCCAAGATTCTTTGCTCCCTGATATTACTAGAACTTCTTTAGAAAGAGTGTTGAAGAGATACTCCGGTTAAGTATAAGTTGCCAGTGTAATTCAGTTTAACAATCAAGCAGACAAGTTACGGTGGTTTTCCACCTTTTCACCCAGTCCTACTATCCGAAGTCTCAAGTGTATGGCCATCCTAAGAGATAATCTATTCCATCCATGTAATTTGCGAATTTAGTTCAGTCAAAGCATCATGTTTCAGATTCAGCTATTTAGTCATGACTCAGTTCATAAGATTTCAGCGCATAATCTTAAATTTTTCCAAGTATTTTAGCTCAGACAGTGTAATACCCTGATACGTCTAAGTCCAGTTGTCTCATGATTTGTACTTGCATAAGTTATCACTTCTCAATTCAATATGTATGATTTGATCATGAACATTTCAAGGGAATCCTAAACTCTCAGCATGAATCAGCTCCTTAGCAAGTAAAGTCAAGTCAGCTCAGAATTCAGTTTTATGATAGAAGTTTAAATGTTTTAGCTCGGCTATACCCTTTCTTAAAATACATCATGTCCATGTTATTCCATACCTTAAAGACTTCAACATTCCTACCCATCATTCGGGGATGAAGGATCCCAAGGGGGGGATAAAGTAACACCCCTCATTTCAAGCTAGAACGAAAATCGTCGTTCCTATGCGTAGATGATCCAAAAGCCATATATCCTCTGAAAATTTGGCATGTTAATCAATTATGTAGTGTAGGAACCTAGTTGAGCATGAATTGAGATCATAGAAGTCCCCAAACTCAAGGACGAGTTGAAAGCTTTCCAATCGTTCTAGTTTGAGTGAGCGTCGAAACTTGGGTCAACTTCAATCGGCCATAACTCTTTGTATATAATGAATTATAGGTCCTACCTATATCAAATGAAATCTCTTCGAATTAAATTTCTATGACATGCACCCAATTTCTAGGTTCTGTTTTTGCATTTTTAAAGGCAAAAGTGGTATTTTCCACCCCCTATTCAGCCATAACACGGGATTAAATCCCCTAAACATCAAAACAAGGTTATTTTCTCCCAAAATCACCAAGAACACTCCTTAGGGTTTCAACTCAAAGATCAATATATCTAAAGATTTAACCGTGGGTCTTCCTTAATTCTTCAAGATTTGGAATCCCCATTGCGAGGGCTACAAGAAGCACACATCAATCGTGCATATGGCATCCCAAAAGCTAGAGTTCATTCAAAAGATTCTAATTTAAGGTACGTGGGGTTTATCCTAAAAACCACATGGGCTTGTAAGCACTAGAACATGATTTAAAGATTATCAAGCATGAATTTAGAAAAGGGTTTTGGAATTCATGATTTTTAATTATGCATCATGAATATTTTAATGATATTGTTGTTCTGGCCTTTAGGCCTTATCCCCTTAAATTGATTTATATGTATATGTATATGTATGAAAAATTGTGATTGAAGATTGTTTAAGAGCACAAATTAAGAAATCCCTCTCTTGTGATGAATTTAAGTTTATGAACTTATTGGGAATGATTTGAAATACATGTTTAATGGTTTGAAAGTGGTCTTTTCAATATCATAGTATTTGACATGATTTAGAGATCATGGGAGGGAGTCTCTTGTTCTACTTATATGCTTGTTTTATAGAGAAAGAATTGCATGTAATTGAGAAACTTGACATGACCACCTTGTATTATTGAGATGTTGATAAAGAGAAAGTTTCTTTCATGTGTTTACATAAATCTTAAAGAAAGAATTCTTTGAATAAATTTATTGTTATGGTGATCCCAAATTGCATGTTTTGAAAGAAGAGATGATAATATACTATAAATGGCTCAGAGATGTGACTTCCAAGTCAATCGTATGACGATACCTTATAAATGTATGCCATAACAAATTTAGAGTTTTTAGAGTTTGATTTCAAAGAATACATGTTTTAAAGAGTTAAAAACTGGGTTAAAGTGAGTTAGGTGGTTACCCGAAGGAAGCATGAGTCAAATGACTCTATGTTGGAAACCGTGATTTGCCGACACTGGAACTTGATACCCTGCTATGTAATTTTATGTACCTAGTATTTTTTCACCCCAAATCAAGTATTATGGTTTGGAGTCCTGCTTTGTGATCTTGAGCCCAACCACGACATAATGACTTGATTGGGGTTGTGGCACCCTGCTATGTGATCTTGTGTGCTCTTCCCTCACTAGTACTCCTATCTTGGCGACAAACGAGATAAGGTAAGTGGTGAAAGCTATGAAATTATAGGGTGTACCACCTAGAGCAGAAGTAAAATAAAGAGTGTCACAGAGTTCAGATGCTTTTATAGTCTTTCAAAAATGCCCATATGATTTCTTACCATATGATATATTTATGAACTATTTTTAAATTGCTCTCATATATGTTGAATATAAATTATTGTTTTGGATTTGCTCTGCGTACCAGTACAATTGTATTGACCCCCTACCTTCCCAGGTTCTGAGTCTCAATCTAGGGGTCCTAATAAGCAGTAGATTTCTTCCGACAGAAGTGCAGAGTTCAGTTATCATTTATTATGGTTTTGGTCTACTGGGGGCATTGTCGCAGTTTTTAGACAGCTTTGATTTGATCATGTAGTAGAGATTTCGCAAATTGTTTTAGATGTTGCTTAGCTGATTTCGGATTTTATTCTTTATTGTTAAACTAAATTCATAGTATGACTATGTTTCCGTATTAGATTGTATTTCTGCATCTTTACTTATTATATGAATGTTGTACATGACTACCAGATAGAGTAGGATGTCCGGGCCTTCATGGTTTCGGGATGTCCGTCATGGCCAGGCCCTAGTTCGGGTCGTGACAGATGGTTGTCGGTCAAAACTGATAAAAATATAAAATTTCTTAATTTCTTAATTTCTTCAACCTCCTGAAGGATATCAGTAAGTCTAATTCTAATTATATTTTGGTTTTAATTAATGATTTTTTTGAATGATCTAATTATCATTCTAATATATGTACTGATTTATGTTAGATTGTGCATCCATCACCTGTTCCGACCAATTGAGAATTGAAGATGCCATTTTTTCTTACTCTACAATTTGTGCAAAGTTTATCGGATCTTATGGTCATTGATTGAATAAAAATGGAATTGTTAGGAGCAACAACCATCACAAGAAAAATAATTTTGGAGGGTGGGCATGTTGTTGTTGATGGTGTTAGTGGTGACAGAGTTGTTGGTGGTGGTGGTGGTGGTGTTGTTGGGGATAATGATTCTCCTCTTACAGTTTTTAAAATAAACCATTATGAGTATGATTATACTGGTTATACGGATATGCCCCTCCTAGCGAATGTTCGCATGCAAATATTAAGATTGCAAGGCGAAACATGATGGTGTGATTAATGTTATTAATTAACTATTTCTGTAAAAGAACTGACATCTAAGAGAGGTGTCATTCTATCAAAGAGGATTTCATATCTACCCACTTCATTAGAGATTAAGGCTAAAAGGAGAAGGAAAGTAATTTGTAAGGCATTATCAAGCATACTAAAAGCAAAATTGCAACTCCTTTGTCTTTGTGTTGCACTATTGGGCAATGTACAAAGGCCACATGAGAGTAGCGAAAGGTGAATATATATCATATGTTCCAACTAACAAACGACACATATATATCTATTTCTACAGATGACACATCTACTAAAAATTATTAAACAGATATATACATCTATTGCAACAGATGACTAACCTATTGCATCATATGTAGTATCTATTGCAATACATGTCTCATTATTTTTAGCAAATCAAATAGCTCTTGATATCATTTTTATTTGTACCAACAGAATGATCTATCTGCTGCAACAGATGGGTCATCTGTTGGGACAAATTAAATTAAGACTTTATACTATTTCAGTTTTTCTAAAAAGATGAGTCATATATTGCAACAGATGGTTCATCCGTTGAAAATTATAATACAAGTATTCCTCATAATTTAATTTGTTCCAACAGATGATCCATTAGTTGCAATAGAAAAATAATCTATTTGCTAAAACATATGAGTTATCCTTTTTTATTTTTGTATATCTCTATGATTAGCATTGACAATTCTCGATTTTTGGGTGGATGTCACAGTAGAAGCTACCGTTAAATAGCATTGACAATATGCTACTCTTTTTATGGAAATAGCGCAAAAAATATATGCAAGTGACATTAAAAATCCACAATGACCAAAATCAAATTTCATATCATCGGATGAAGAACAACTTGTCCATATTGAGTAGATTTTTATGGCTTGAGTTTGTCAAAGTAATAACCTCACCCCTCCTTAGGAATTATTAGCATCAAAACTTAAATTGTTGAATTATTTGTTGAGATCTGTACCCATAATAATTTTTTAACATTTCATTTATTTATTGATTTATTTCATATAATTTTTGAAGGCTTCGATTTATTTATGTTGTCTATGAATTTTATTTTATCCTTAGATTTGAACTTATTAATTGAAATGGAATACAAAATTATTAAATATTGCAACAGAAAAGGTATTTGTTGCAACAGATGACATATCTGTTGGAAAATATCAAACAAATTTAGACATATGTTTCAACATATTGGTCATTTGTTGAAAATTATCAAATGCATATTTCCACTATTGCAACAAATAGACCTAGCTAGAAACATCGGCATAATGCAACTGATGACCAACCTATTACAACAGATAAACTATCTATTAGAATAGATAAAATATCTGTTACAATAGATACATAATTTGTTGCATTATAAAAAAAATTCAACTTTCATTAGACATAAAAAATTGTTACTACATGTAAAGTGAAGTGACTTGAAATAAAAAAGGTTGAACCCATTGACAGGCATCTAAAATTTCAGCGATCTTTCACTTTGGCACCTCAAGTAGACAGTGTTCATTTTAAACACGTAAAATAGGTATCAAATGTGTCAGTTTGGCGCTTTTTGCCCTGTTGGCAGCTCGCGTGTAATTCAGGTAGTCAAGGCGTGTTGAACCCCTATTTTTGTTGACTTGGTGTCTGATTTGGCCCCCAACGATTATTTTTCCCTCATTGTCTTATATATTCATCTTCTTCCTAAAATTTAACCCTAAATTCCTAGATCTTCTTCTTCTTTATCTTTTTTTCTCTATTTAAATTCTTCAAATTATCCAACTGATCTTAATAATGTCGAGCTCATCTTTTACTATTTTTTGTGATAAAGATTATTGATATTGTAAGTATGGTCATAAAGCTCTATTGGAGACTTCTTGGACTCAACAAAATCCAGGTCGTAGTAATTGACTTGTAATTATTTTATAATTGTGGTCTTGTTTTTATAGAAATTGGGTGGCTATGATTACTTTGATTGATATGAAGAACGACACCCTTCACAAGAAAATTGTGTAGTATGAGGTTTGTTGAAGAAAGTCAAGGCTTTTGAAAAGAAAAAAAATCTAGTACGAAGATACTACATTGTTGGCGTTATTGCTACTTGTTTGGTGTTGTTGGTGTAGCACCTCAAAAAATTTTGTAAATCCAAGTTTAATATTTTAAACAAGTGTGACCCTAAATTTCTAAAGAGTTGCATGGTGTGTGTATTTTTTATGGAGAATTATAGTATATATATATATATATATATATACATATATAGTGTATATAAGTTAAAAAATTTTAAATTTTAATTTGCTATTTCCAAGTGGGGCCAACTTTTGTTCCTAAAATATACTTAACTAAGTGAGAAGGGAACAACAGAAAGGATTTTGGTGTTGGAAAAAAATTACGTATGGTACTAGTGTAAAAAAAGAAATAGAAATAGAAAAGGGGGAGAATGAAAGGTTACAGAGAAGTACTAACTATTTGCTCCCCTGTTTTCCATCTTTATTTCCTATTAACTAAGAAACTAACATAAGAATTTAAAGAGAGCTTAGAGGTGGCAGCTAAGTACTAATGTTCAATTTCTTCTCCTTCTCTCGGCATCCACAAACTCATTAGAAGAGGAAGGGAGGAAAGGATTCCTATGATAGTTTTGAAATAATCTTTGAGGGGTAACTTCAATAACCTAAAGTTGGAGTTGAATTTTAAAAGGTAAATTCTCTACCCCTTTCTTGAATTTGACTATAAATAAGTATCTTGGGGATATAAATAAGTATCTTGGTTTGGCATATCGCTCGACGTGATTCTATGAATAGGATCGACACCAGACCACTATAGCGAGCCCAACCATTGGGCGTACCCGCCTTTGTGACATCATTTGTATTTGAAGTCAGTTGGAATATCATCTATTGGTTTCCCCTGACTCGAGCCAACATATGGCATATATGGCCTGTGGGCAGACTCTTTGTAACAACTCGAGACTAACCCCTAGTCATCACACGGTGCTTAGGACCACAAGTGAGCCCAAGATAACCCTTGTACTGGCATACTGTTAAGCAACTGATCTAAATATATATAAAATGATTGAGTTTACTGAACATAAATATAATCATGATGAAATCTGAGAAAATACAAGATTGATACAATTTTACATTCTAGTAAAACTGAAGAGCGGAACAGAAATTCCATGACTGACTCTGGCTGACATTTGTGAAGCCTCTGCTATATTGACTATGGATAGCTGGTACGTGACCCCAACTACTACTAATCAATACATATGAGTAAGAAATTAAAGTACATAGATAACATCTAACTGAAATCCCCAAAATAGGAGGACTCATCATCTGTTAGCTGGAATCTACAACTGTTTGATCGTTATAGATGAACTACAACTGAACTGGTACCTACAATATTAAACAATGTAGCACATAGATGTATATGTGGATCAGTACTATTGGAATGTACTGAGCATGTGGGGGTGAATGCATAAGTAAAGTAATATCTCAATGTTCATATAAGTTTGTAAAAGGATGTATGTTAAGTATAAATGACTCACATTGGCTGGAATAACTGAAATCTAAAAATCATGAATCACAATGATAAAACATACTGTATAAATTGTGTGAGTCATAACACTTAGTTCTAAAAGTTGTACTTTTACTCTTTCTGCTAGTGGAATAAATAGAATTGAAGTTAAGTTTGTTTTCAAATCATCCAGGCTAAGTGTAAAAGGACTCACCTTTGAATATGTAAACTAAAATATAAAATCTCATAGATAATATCTGATGTAAAACAATAACTGAATAAAATCGTGAACCTTTACACTTAGTTTTTAAAAGTTGTTCTGTTATTCTGTTTTGGGACTTAGGGAGTTCTTTCTAAAAACTTTTTTGTTATTCTTTTCTGTTAGGGTTACTCTTTTTTGTGGGGAGGTTATTCTAACCGGCACACACTATGTGAGCTATCATAGTGTCCAACGTCTAGTTTCCTTATGGAAAAAACTCATATTGGGGAGAGGTGTCATACTCTTGCCAAGAAGTATAACCTAAGCTAAGTGATCATATCTGTAACTGTCATCCATATAGAAATGGGAATAATCTGAATCTGTACCTAAGTGGGATCGTAGTTCTAGGTAAGTAGAATGCGCTAAATCCACACTTCCCACTAGGTGTTAAATACTACTCCCTTTAATCTGTATGTGTATTCTGTAGGAAATTCACTTTTAAAACCAACATAAGGGTTTATAATGAAAACCAATTATACATCTGTCTGTTTTAAACTATAATCAAAACTAATCTGTTCTTTGTAAACTTTAATGAAATTGTAAAGTGGATTCCATATCTTAACTAAGGATCAAAAAATCAAATCTTTTTTGAAAAATCTAAATATAAGCTAGTCATAGGATGGTTAAAAGCAAAATCTTCTTGAAACGTTAATATTCAAATTAGGGCTTAGTAACCCATGTATCAAATTCATGTCAAATCATCATAAGGTTTATGCTTGATAATGCAAGTAATGATAATTCAATTCAAAATCTGGAAATTAATGTCATACTCATGAAAATACGAAAGTAGACATGCAATTCAACATCTACATTACTTGAAATCTCATAATCTTCAATTAGTGATAAGTGGGTATAAACCCCCAAACTGAAATTCATGTAATTTCATATAAAAATCAACTTTAAAACTAGTTTTGGACACAAGGATGAAAGGATTATCTTTGTTGAAAAAAAAAACCACATACCTTAATAAATGAAATTGATAAAGACACTTGACTTTGAATCCCTATTTGTGCTCTTGAAGATTATTTCTTGAAGTTCTTGAATTGGGAACCTTGAATTTTGGGTTATCTTGGAAAAAGAATGATGGAAATTGAGTTTTTTTGGAATTTGAAATTGAAACTATAGGGTTTCCTTGAAGAGCAAATTGATGAATAATGAGTATATGTTGCTCCAAATACCCTAAATCTTTTGTTTTCCATGACTTGGGGCTTGGGAAAAAGACTTAAATGCCCTTGAAAGCTTAAGTTCAAAACTGGAGCCTGATTTTTAACCTCGGCATGATGCCATGCTATCGCACCGCGTCACAGGAAATAGACGAGTCCAATTTTACACCCTAGCGTGATGAGGTGCTATGGTGTTGCGGCACTGGAAATAGACGAGTACGAATTTGTAGTCTTCCGCGATGCAGTACATGCTCCACCACAATTTCTGGTGTGACACTGGACAATCATGGTGAGCTACTGAAAAAGGATGAATGGGACTTTGGGGTTCACCGCAACACGGCGTAATCATGGTGCTTCACTAAAAAAGGACGATTGAGAATCTGCCCTACACCGCAATGCAGTACTATCATGCTGGCCTACTCCTTCTCACTAAAAGTGCCATAACTTCTCAATTGGGTATCGGATTTAAGCTAAATTGGTATCGTTGGAAATTAAAATCAATTAGCTACAATTTGGTCGGTCTAGAGCTGGAAAATTGTACACGCATCAAGAGTTATTCCCTTTTAAAGTTGATCCTTGACACACTAAAAGCTAAATAGGGCTAAGAAAAGTACGGGGTATTACACCCTCATAGTAAGCCCCTGGGAAGGTCATACCTAGATACAGACTGCAATTACAGTTACACATCTGGGATTATAGCAATGAGTATATGAGCAACATATGTTGTATACTTATTTCAGATTGTCTTCGGAAGGCCATCTTGATCATTTGTACGACTTATAGAATAAGTGCATCACCTAGGTAAAGTATAGGCCCTATATGATAATGAATGCTTTTCTAAATATTATATATGATGTTAATGAGTTCGGTGCATAAGTTATCAGTTTACATCATATATGTGTTATTTATTGGCTCATATATTTTTCTCTTTACCATTTGACTCATATGATCTTCTCTACTTGTTCAACTGTTATTTTGTCTGCTTTCATACCAATACATATTGATTATGTACTGACGTCTCGGGCCTACCATGTTTTATTAATGCAGGCTTAGATCCTCAAGATAGTAGACATCCATATTAGGTTCTATTATTATTTTTAGCTGATATTTTGGTGAGATCCAACTCTCTCTGGATCCAATCTATGCCTAGTATTTTGATAATATGTATAGGTCTCTATTTTGGCATAACGGACCTAATGCCAACTAGTCACTTCTAGTATAACATGTTAAACTGACTAGAGGATTCATGGACATCGTGTAGTATTGTATAATTTTGTAAATGTAACTCCCTCGTGTATATATTCAAATCTTATTCAATATCCTGCTCGTTATTATCCCATAACCTCATGTACGTTATAAAGTGTTTGTAGAGTAACTGTATACAGTTCTTATCCGTCATTATCATTTTGGGGCGTGACAAACTTGGTATCAGAGCCTAGGTTCACTTATCCTAGGGATTCTATGAAGCCGTGTTTAGTAGGACCTTACTTATCGATGTGTTGCACGCCACATTAATAATTAAGGAACTACATGAACATTTAGGAATTTGACCTTTATTTATAATCTAGATCGTGCAATAGGGTTAAGTTATAGAAAGTTAATTTTGAATCTTGTTCTACTTATTTATGCTACAGAATATGTCTCTTATAGAAAGGGATAAAGAAGCCCAGTAGGCTACTACTAGCACTACTTAGGAGGCAACCACTACCGGGAAATCTCTCATATTGGTGGATCTGAATAGGACTCAAGAAAGTTTGTTGGGTTCTATACTTTCAGGTTCTCAAATGCCCAGAACAGAAGTACCTATAGGGGCTTCTGCACCTCCAGTGTTGCCAACGGTAGTTCCTATCCCACCACTAAGTGCCTCAAACCCAGATCTTAAGTAAGCGATACAGCTGCTTACACATTTGGTCACTGCTCAGGCCCAAACATAGAGTGTGTGTACGTACCTATTACTACTTAGGGAGCAAGATCTGAATCTATAATCAAAGATTTCATAGGTTCTAAGCTAGGAGAGGACCCTCAACAATTCATTGATGAGGCTTATAGAATTTATAAGGTGATATGGGTCTCGGATATAGATGCAATTGAATTAGCTGCCCATCGACAGAAATATGTGTTGTTGATTGGTATAAGATGTAGGTTGACTCGAGAGGTCAGAAAGCTCCCCCAGCGATCTGGACAAAATTTGCAAAAGCCTTCATAGATCATTTCATGCCATTACAGCTCAGAGAGGCAATGGTGAATGAATTTTTATCTTTAAAATAGGGTAATATTAGTGTTAAGGAGTATTGTTTGCGGTTTACATAGTTGTCCAAATATGCTCCAGAGGTGGTTAGCACACAAGCAAAATGAATTTATCATTTTGTAAATGGCCTTACTAGTCCCTTGAAGGACCTTTTTCTGATGTTGTTATGAATAAAGATTTGGATATAGCAAGAATCATGGCATGTGCTCAGCAGATTGAAGAAGATCAGCATTATTATGAAATAGACAGTAAAAGAGAGCAAAGTAAGAGAGCTAAGATGACCAGCTAGTATTAGGGAAGCAGTGGAACTTCCACAAGTAAATGGCCACCTAGGCAGACCCAGTCAGCTATGCATTCCACATCTAATGTTCTAACTCAGTTCTTGAGGAACAGGTATGAGCAGAGCCAGACTTCTAGAGCACCAAACTTATGACCTTAGAGGGGCGCTGGCCGAGGGTTACTACCTCAACCTACACGCAGGCAGTGTGGCTGACCACATGGAAGAGATTATCAACATGGTTCAAATATATGTTACTGGTGTGGTATAGAGGGTCATATATTATGTGATTATCCATACCTTAAAGGTAAAGGTATAGGTGATCGATCACAACCTACAGGGTCTGCATCAGTTTTATTTTTATCAGTTTTTTCTTCTTCCTGTGGTCCTCAGGCATCAGCAGGCAGAGGATCTGTTAGGGGCAGAGTATTTGGTAGGGGCAGAGGATCTGTTAGGGGCAGAGGATTTGGTAGGGGCAGAGGGCCTGGTTTGAGCTCAATCCCAAACTGTATGTATGCACTAGCTAGTCGGCAAGATTCAGAAGCATCTCTAAATGTGGTCACAGGTACCTTAACTGTCTTTTCACATGATGTATATGCCTTGATAAAACCAAGATCTATATTGTCGTATGTTACCCCATTTGTTGCTAAGAAGTTTGGAATAGAGCCGGAGTTGTTATTTGAACCATTTATAGTATCGACTCCAGTAGAAGATTCTATTTAGCTAGACGAGTCTACTATGATTATGTGGTAACAGTATGTGGTCGTGCTACATTGGCTAATCTGATTGAACTTGAAATGGTCGACTTTGATGTTAGTATAGGTATGGATTTGTTATCCTCTTATTATGCTACAGTTGATTGTTGAGCCAAAATAGCCTATTTCCACTTCCTAGGAGAGCCATTCTTAGAGTGGAGAGGTGACTCTATGATGCCTAGAGGGAGGTTCATTTCATTTCTTAAGGTACGAAAGCTTATTTCAAAGGGATGTTTGTGTCACTTAGTCCAAGTGAAAGATATTGAGGCCGAAAAGCAGGTACCGACTCTAGAATCCATACCAGTGGTGAACGAGTACTCAGATATATTTCCTGATGAACTTCCTGGATTACCTCCTGTTAGAGAGATTGATTTTGGTATTGATGTGGATCCCGGTACTCAGCCGATATCAGTTCCACCTTATAGAATGGCGCCTACAGAATTGAAATAGTTAAAAGAGCAGTTAAAAGACTTACTTGATTAGGGTTTTATTTGGCCTAGTATATCACCTTAGGGTACGGTAGTGCTTTTTGTATACAAGAAAGTTGGCATATTACGAATATGTATAAATTACAGGCAGCTGAACAAAGTGATAATAAAGAATAAGTACCCTATCCCTTGAATAAATGATTTATTTGATCAATTATAGGGAGCTAAATGCTTTTGAAAGATCAATTTGACGTTCGGTTATCACCAGTTAAGAATTTGTAAAGCTGATATTCCTAAAACAGCCTTTCGGACAAGATATCGGCACTTTGAGTTTCTTTTCATGCCATTTGGACTAATGAATGCTCCGGCAGCCTTCATAGACATGATGAATAGGATTTTCAAACCCTTCGTTGATATGTACGTTATTGTATTTATAAATGACATTTTGATATATTCATATAATGAAGTTGAGCATGCAGATCACTTGAGGTCAATATTATAGAGGCTCAGAGAGCACCAGTTGTAAGCTTAATTCTCTAAGTGTGAGTTTTTGTTGACCTCGGTAGCTTTCTTTGGTCATGTAGTATCTAGAGAAGGCATCAAAGTAGAATTTCAAAAGATAAAAGCTGTGAAGAATTAGCCTCGACCAACCACTCCTACTGTGGTGTGTAGTTTATTGAGGCTAGTAGGTTACTATAGGAGATTTGTGGAGGGCTTTTCCTCTATTTTTGCCCCATTGACCAAATTAATACAGAAAGCGGTTAAGTACTAGTGGTCAGATGCTTGTGAAAGAAGTTTCCAAGTGATGAAACATAGATTAACTATCGTGCTAGTGTTAACCTTACCAGAGGGCACAGAAGGATATGTGGAGTACTGTGATGCTTTAGGTGTTGCTTGGGTTGCGTCTTAATACAGCAT
The DNA here is from genome assembly GCA_030864225.1 of Capsicum baccatum var. pendulum. NCBI lineage: Eukaryota > Viridiplantae > Streptophyta > Magnoliopsida > Solanales > Solanaceae > Capsicum > Capsicum baccatum. Next base: position 111,658,914 of record CM061551.1, read on the forward strand.
GGAAGAGTTATAGTGTATGCTTCTCGATAATTAAAAAAGCATGAACAAAATTATCCCACTCGTGACTTAGAGCTTGCAGCAGTGGTATTTGCATTAAAAATATGGCGTCATTATTTATATGGAGTGCATTGATATCGTTACAGATTATAAGAGTCTTCAATATCTATTCAAGCAAAAAGAGTTGAATCTGAGATAAAGGAGGTGGCAAGAGTTATTGAAAAGAATATTATATTAATATTCTCTATCATTTGGTAGCACATCTACCACCTGTTCAGTGGGAAGTAGTGAGATATGTTCATAAATTAGCCAATCTTGGGGTTCACCTTGTGGATTCTGAAGATGGTGGCGTTGTTGTACTTCATTCAGTTGATTCATCGCTCGTGGCATTAGTTAAGCAGAGGAAGTATGATGACCCCATATCATTACAATACAAATAAGGAATTCAATAACATCGAATCACGGTATTTGAACTAGCAGGTGATGGCACTTTGAGGTGTAGAGGTAGATTATGTGTACCTAATATAGATGGGTTGCGACAACTGATTATGGCTGAGGCTCATTGCTCTCGTTTTTCAATTCACCCCGATTCTAAAAAAACTGTATCATGAACTTAAAGCGATATACTGGTGGAATAACATAAAGAAAGATGTAACAGAATATGTGGCACATGCTCTAAATATCAGCAAGTGAAAGCAGAACATTAGAGACCTAGTGGCCTAGCTCAAACCTTTAGTATTCTTGTGTGGAAATAGGATGTTATTAATATGGACTTCATTGTAGGATTACCTTTTTATTATCGGAAACATAACTCTATTTGGGTAATAGTTGATCAGCTGACGAAATCTGCCCATTTCCTTCTTGTTAAGTCTACTGACACGGCTGAAGATTATGCTACGTTATATGTAAAAGAGATTGTTTGCATATGTGAGACCCCGATGTCCATTATTTTAGATAGAGGTTCCCCATTTAAAGCTCAATTTTGGAAATTATTTTATAGGATCTTGGGCACACAGGTGAACCTTTGTACTGTATTTCATCCTCAGACAGATGGCCAAAACGAGCGCACCATTTAGACGCTTGAAGACATGTTGAGAACGTGCGTACTAGATTTTAAAGGTAGTTAGGATGATCATTTGCCTTTAATAAAATTTGCTTATAATAACAGTTATCACTCCAGCATTGACATGGCTCCATTCAAAGCGCTATATGGGAGACAGTGTAGATCAATTATTGGTTGGTTTGAAGTAGGAAAAACACAAGTATTGGGTCCGGATCTAGTCTACCAAGCTGTTGAAAAGTTTAAGTTGATACGTGGGCAGTTGAAAACTACCCGAAGTAGGCAAAAATCGTATGTAGATGTGTGATGAAGAGATTAATAATTTCAAATTGATGATTTCATGTTCTTAAATATGTTGCCTATGAAAGGCGTTATGCGATTTGGTAAGAAGGGTAAGTTAAGTCCCAGGTACATTGGTCCCTATAGAGTTATTCGCAAAATTGGTCAGGTAGCCTATGACCCTAAATTTCTAAAGAGTTGCATGGTGTGTGTATTTTTTATGGAGAATTATAGTATATATATACATATACATATACATATACATATACATATACATATATAGTGTATATAAGTTGAAAAGTTTTAAATTTTAATTTGCTACTTCCAAGTGGGGCCAACTTTTGTTCCTAGAATATACTTAACTAAGTGAGAAGGGAACAACATGAAAGGATTTTGGTGCTGGAAAAAAATTACGTATGGTACTAGTATAAAAAAAAGAAATAGAAATAGAAAAGGGGGAGAATGAAAGGTTATAGAGAAGTACTAAATATTTGCTCCTCTGTACATAAGAATTTAAAGAGAGATTAGAGGCGGCAACTAAGTACTATTGTTCAATTTCTTTTCCTTCTCTCGGCATCCATGAACTCATTAGAAGAGGAATGGAGGAAAGGATTTTTATGATAATTTTGAAATAATCTTTGAGGGGTGACTTCAGAAACCTAAAGTTGGAGTTGAATTTTAAATGGCAAATTCTCTACCCTTTTCTTAAATTTGACTATAAATAAGTATCTTTGGGATGTTTAACTTGGATTTATGCACTACTACTTGAATTGGTTTCATGAAAAAGAAAGGAGGGAAATGGAGAATTTTGTTTAAAGAGGAGCTTTTGGGAATTTCTATTGATTGGATAGTTTTACCCTTGAATTGTATAAGTTGGAAGAGTTAGAATTTACTCCGGATTCTTGATAAAAAATACAATTAATTTCGGGCATAAGTGAAGATTATCGGAATAAGTTACTAAATGCTCTTACGGATTACTTAGGAACATATATGTTATTCTTGTAGCTAGTTAATTGTGTATCAGATAGTAGGAACTAGTGGTTGGAAGGATAAAGGCTTCAATATCTCTAGTTGAATTACTTGAGGCTTGAATTACTATTTTAGCTAATAAAGCATTAAGGTATGTAAAGCCAAACCCTCCCCCGCCGCTAAGGCACCACCCTACGTCACGTACTTCTTCCTGTTGATGTTAATATAATTCTTGAAGTACAAAAGTGTAACACCCTAAATCTGGTACCCGGAATGCTACATGGTGCTCATGACCCCAAAGGACCACTAGCTAACTCATGACTGATACATGTACCTATACACTACATAATATGACATAATGCAGAAACATAAATTGAAAGGTCATAAGGTTCAATAATAAACATGATCTGAATGATATAACATCTGTGTGGGGTAATAGAATACCCAAAACAAAACTGAACATACTAAAGTCTGACACATGATAGTCTAGAAATCCTCTAACTGACTGAAGTGTCTGAGTAAGGAGTTGATGGGACAAGTCCCCAACTAACTCCAACTAATAAACAAGTTAATGAGATAATAGGGAAATAATCATGTCCTCGAAGGATAAGGACCTACTACTAACTCTGACTGCTGATATCTGGAATCTACTTATGCTCTGGATCTCATGTCTCTATACCTATGGTATAAGACACCATAGCGCAAATGCATTAGTACTTTGAATGAACTGGTATGCATGTGAGGTAGGGTGAATGATTAGGGTCCATATGCATAAACAATAATAATAACTGACTAACTATTATGAGCGTGAGAATACATGCATGAGACATAACAACTGATACTAATACTGTGATAACATGATTATTGAATTTGAATATAACTGATAACATGAGTGACTGTATCTTACAGTCCTGAATCTAATGGAACTATTTGAGTTTTGTACTGTATCTGAGTGGGTGTATCTGACAGTCCTAAATTCTGAAGAACTATCTGAGTTCTTTTACTGAGACTAATATTGAGACTGTGGGAGGTAGTCATCTAATCGACATGCCCCAAATAACGCATTATAGCTAGATTGGGGTCCAATCTGTTCCCTGATTGGAAGGGTGTAAATGTTGCGCCACTAGTAAGGACAACATGTGAGTGACCCTAATATAATAGGTAACTCGCATGAGAATGGTGGGAAATCTCATATAGTAGGCTAAGCCACCTCATCTACTCTCATATAGCAGGCTATGATGTCTCAACCTATGCTGGCTACATAGTTCTGGAACTCAAGGATTGCTTCTAAGAATCACAACCTTATATAACAGGTGAGATCCCATCCTTGGGTTCTCTAGGTGCTAATTTCTACTCCTATCTGAATAGACACTAAACATGATTTACTGGACTAAACAAGGACTGATTTACTAACTTCTATTGACTGACGGAATACTATTGATATCTGACAACTAACTGAGTTCATGAGATCATAGAGATTTCCTGAGTCATAAAATTGTCTGAAGTCTAAGGATCATAGCTTAACTGAGAATGTCGTGGAAACATGACATAGATCTAGGCACACGCCATACTTGGGTTGAGTTTTTCTTGAAATTCTTGAACTTGAAGAATTTGAATCTCTTAGTTCTTGAAGAAGATCTAGATTTTGTTTTTGGAGATTAATGTTAGAGAGAAAACCCTAGTTTTGTTGTGGTAGAAAAATAATGAATTTCTGAGCTTTGATCGAATATAATTGGGTATATAAACGGGTGGTAAAAGACCAAAAATCCCCTTTTAAAATGGCTTTAATTTGTTGAATCGAGACCTGCGATGGCTCGTGCAATGGTCCATCGCTAGGGCGACGGTCCGTCGTTTCGACCATCGTACGTGGACCAAGAAAAGGGCTTACTACCTAAGTAGCGACGGCTTGGGCAATGGTACATCATAAGTTTGACGGTCCATCAACCTTCCCGTCGCACCTTATCTAGAAAGTTGCCTCATTGTTTCCCTTGCGACGGCTGTGGGCGACGGTCCGTCGGCCTCACCGTCGCACCTGGGCAGTTTTTACTGCCTTCTGTATTTTGTCCATAACTTTATCCTTCGATGGCGAATTTTGATGAAATTGGTATAGTTGGAAAGCTAATTCAATTTCCCACATGACAAAAAGTGAAAATCTTAAAAATACCATATGTACGAAAGTATATTCATCTTTCAAAGAAAGCTTCTAATATTCTTAAGATGATTTCAAGCTAGGAAAAGTATGGGGTATTATAATATTTCCCCTTTGAGAATATTCATCCTCGAATGAGACTGAGTGAGGGGAAAGAATAACCAACGTACATACTAAACATGAATTCTGAAACATGATCTCATGACTGACATGACTGATAACTGAACATGTACATCTAATGCATGTGTAACTAATTCATGAATGCATGACAGGGTGTTCTGATGAACTAAGTTTCTCACAATGAGAATGCATGTCTGATGCATAATTATATAACTGAGCTGATACATGAATGCATGACTGAATATGTAATGGTATTTAATACCAAGTTTGTGACGAACACTGTAATACCCCAGAAAATCGTCGAAATTTTGTGCGTAAACGTATTGGATAGTATCTTCGAGAAAGATTTATAATTTTTTTGTATGTCATTTCTTGGATATCGACCCACCATTTGATAGAGCATCGAATAAAATTTCCAATGATATGTGGATCACCCAAAATGGACACTCGAGCGATGAGTAACGACCATTCCGATCAAACTACGACCATTTCGATCGAACTGTGAACAGTAAAATGTGCAGAAAAAAAATACTGCAGCCAGGTATTTTTTTTGTCAACTTCAAACGATCATAACTCCTTGTACATAATGAACTATGTGAGCTGCTATATTTCAATGGAAATTCCTGAGAGTCTTATTTTCAATAAAATTGGTTTCATCCAATTTGGACATCGAAGTAAAAAGTTATGGCCAATTTACTTCAGCCTATCGAATAGATCACTGAAGGACAGATTCGGATTTTATTTATTTCTTAGGCGCATTCTGGTCGTTTACCACTCTTTTAAACCTCTATAAATACTCATTCAGCTAAAAACTTTTATTATTTTCCTCTCATTTCTCTTATATGTATGTGTGTGTATATATATATATATATATATATATATATCAAGTTAGGGTTAGGGTTTTGGATTGGGGGAAATTAATTGGAGGTTTTGATTCAAGAATTCCTTCCGTCAATCTCTTCTGGCCACGAAATCTAAGGTATGCAAATGTTTATCTATGGACTCCTTTCGTCCATAGAGTCCATGAATCCCTCTTTTGAAAGTTCATGTTATGTATTTATATATATATATTCTAGACTTTGATGATGTATATATATATATATTGTAGACTTTGATGATGTATATATATATATATATGTTGATTGATATTTGATGGTTGAGATATATATGAGGATTATGTATGTTACTTGATATATATATATATATGTTGATGAATATGTATGTTGGTTGATATATATATTTATGTGGTGATGGTGTATGTTGGTTGATACATGGATGTGATGATTATGTGTGTTGGATGAGATATATAGGGTGGCGGAAAACATGAGAATTTGACCAATTCACCAATGCCTAAAAGTGCATGTAAGGTGTTTGTGGAATTGTCTAAGAGGCTATAAATTTACGTTCTTAGGATATAATAAGTTCTAAATGACTAGACTACTTTCTATGTATACGTTCAACATGAACTCCATGTTATTGTCTAAAATTGGGGATGTTGTGTGGAAGGCTTATGATATGGTTGTAAGTGTGGACGAGGGATTTAGTTGGTGGAATTAAGATGAATGGTGGTGTTGTAGCACATGTAATTGTTCATACTGACCTATGCCTAAATGGTGCATGCAAGGTAATTGTAGAAATACCCAGTTGAAGAAAGAATGGATCGTATGACCACTTGTGATTGAAGTAATGAGTTCATACCATACTTGCATGCTATATGTTTACTATGATGCTTGAGGGAAATGGTAAGGCCATTAGGCCACGCTAAGTGTGAAATGTCTAATTATGGGTTGAATTGCATATATCAAGATCTTAAAGGAAAGAACCTTGAGAAGTGAACCATGATATGTTGAATGTATGTTATTTGTGTGTATCTCGATTGGATAAACTATGTTATGTTGTATTCTTCCTTAACGATATGCATCCTTGTTGAATGATCTACGATGTAATGGCATGAGATCCCAATACTTGTATATGAATATGATCTTCAAATGATTGGTGTGAGGTGTTAATGAATGCATGGTGCATGATGGCCTGTGGGTATGTGAGTATGCATTGTTGTATACTATGTATTACTTATGTTATTGATTGTTGGGGGTACGTATGCCTGAAATAGTCTGCTGGTCTAGAGCTGATTCGGTTCCGCGATAATCTTAGTCGTGCTACAGTCGATGAATTTCTGATGAATTAAGAACTTAACATGAATTCCGTGAGAACTTAGTATGTGGGGTTTTGAACAAGAATATCTTTTCATTCTTGTGCCCAAAGAATTGATTTTATCATTGGAATTTCATGATTTTGTAAAGTGGGTAAATACCCAAGATGTTTTAATGACGAATTATGAGGTTATGAAAAATATAAATTATTTAAGCTTTGATGTACATGATTACTTTATTATTCCCAAGTTATGATTTGATATGGTAAATTTCATATTTCTACCATGAGTTGATATTTCAAGTGTTTTCAAGATATGATTTATGGAACTTTGAATCGTCTAATATTGGTATACATAAGAACCTTATTATCTTATTTTCTTGAATTGAGATTTTATGCCATAAATTGCATACCACTACTATGAAATTATTTTTTTTTTAGGATTCTTGATATAAGAGTCATGATTTGAGTTACATTAAGACATACAAAATCTTACTATGATTTGAAGATCTTAAATACTTTTCAAAAGCTATTGTCATGATTTGAATATTGAAATGAAAGAATAATCATTTGAGAATATTGATTTGCATCCGCAGAGTCGGGATGATTTATATTGATTTTAAGATCGCAGAGACGAAATGTTGTGTTATTAATAACATGTTGATGTTGAGGAAAATTAAAATATTTTGAGCTAAAATGTGTTGAGTTAGAAATCCACAAATTGATATGATTTGATAAAGGAGAAAGAGATTTGATTTGGTCTTTATGATAGACCCTTGTGATGTTGTGGTGGATTTCCTAACACGTTCTAAGCTAGTCGGGGAGTATTACTTAGCACCGAGATGGAAATTTGGTATTTCCCCAAACCTATGTGCCACCGTAGGGTTGTTGATGATGATATTGTTGGCCACAGAGCCGAATTGTGATTATGAAAGCTTTAAGGTTGTACTCTTTGGCGAGAGTACAACACTCCCGCCAATGGGACTGCTCTCCCTAGGAGGGCAAACGTTGGTATTCCACGCGGCTCACGTGGGGTTGTCGGTTATAGAAAACTCCTCTGTCCATAAGAGTATGTTTCTTGAAACTATCGAGTCGCTCCGAGTCTTGAGTTGATGAGTTTGGTTGTCTATGATGAGTCATGAGAATATATGATGAATATTGATGATTTTATGATGATTTATGGGATTTTACTTATGTTTTCCTCTCTATAATATTATGAGAAGTATAGATAATGAAATTCAAGCCATGTGAGTCTTCATTTTCCGTACGCATGTTTTACAAAATCAAAGATATCATTCAAATTATTGTGTGCACCCCCACATATTCAGTTGCTTATGAAAAGTCATGGTGAGTTATGTAACTACTTCCCACGGTTTCTATGTCAGTATAAATCTTCAGGAGTCAGGGGTGTGAGTGTATTCGATTGATTAGTGTTGGTATCCTGTGATTCAGTAATGCAGTACCCCAATACAGTAGTGAGTTTCGAGGACAGTAAAGTGGTATCTGAGTTGTGGTATCTGGAGACTTATAATTGTTATAGTGGTTGTGAACTGTGTATTCATATATGTGTACTCGTTCATTATTCTCATGATTATTTTGTTGATTAAATATTCATCCATAATCCCTTGCATTTAGCCTTCCCTGCTTGCATACTCAGTACATCTTAGTACTAACGCATTCACGCTATGGTGTTGTTTTATTTTGGGGCACCATAGGTTCAGAGGATTGAAACTTCGAGCATCTTAAAAGTCACTTGTATAGCAGCAGTGGGTGCAGCAGTGAGTCCTCATCATCCGAGGATGTTGGTATTACATTATTTGATTTTAGTAGACGGAGTTAGTTGGGGGAATTGTCCCTTCAAATCCACATCTCTAGCAGTGTAGAGGCTTTTCAGACAGATGTATTAGTGTGTGGTTTAAGGTATTGTATATTTCTAGATGTTTGAACCTTATGAAAAGTGTTATCCAGTTTTCATATGTATTTTATTATATTATGCAGTGAACAGGTACAGATATCAGAAAAAGGGTTAGCTTGTGGTCCTTCGGGATCATAAGCACCGTGTGGCATTCCGGTTCTTGGGAATCGGGGCATTACAAACATGGTATTAGAGCCTAAGGTTCAACAGTGTCCTAGGAAGTCTGAAAAGCCGCATCTAGTATAGTCTTGTACAAGAGTGTGTTGCGCACCACATTCATGTACGGGAGGCTATGGGATGTTTAGAAGAGTTTCCGTTCGTTCATGATCCAGATCGTGCTATAGCAAGATTTTCCAAGAGAGTTATGTAGACTCTTGTAATGATCTTCTTATGTCAGATTTACCTTATTCTTAAGGTAACAAAAGTAGTGAAGCCAAAGTCTTTCAGATAGAACCTTCTCTAACGGTCCCCAGAAATAGTTTCGAGACAATGTTCTCTAAAGTGAGCAGAGTATCCCTTATGGGGTTAGCTATTTATATGGTGAATGAATAGGCTTGAAATTATATATGTAAGAATCTAAGTGTGGAATTTGGGAATTATATCTGTTGATTGATAGAGATATAGCTGTGATTCTCATGGTGTGGAGAAGTATAAGTTTAAAAGATGTGATATTTGAAGGCTAGAATGAGAATAGTATGTTTATTAAAGATTTGTGGATATTCATGTTATGTTTTAGAAGCTAAGCTTGAATCTTTGAAGAATGTAAGTTTGTGGACTCCAAACTAAGTATTAAGATGTGAGTGTGGTATTAGTAGCCTATAAAGAAATTGAAGCAGATAATGTGTTTAGTGAGACAAGTAGGTGTTGAAAAGAGTGTATGTATATGATGATGATTGTAGAGACTAAGGAAAGATAAGAGTTGTATTCCAAGAAGTAGCATTGGTATTGAATTTATGTTTTCAGGTGTAGTCTTTCTGGATGAATTAAGTTATCATTTTGTGCACCATTGTGCCTCAGACTCTAGAGTACATTGGTTGTAGTTCATTTTGGGGTTTAGCCAAGTGTTCAAAAGTGTCTGACGATGACTTAAACCTAAGAAGAGGATGATAGAGAAAGTGACAAGTCAGGCCCTCAGAATCTGGTAGTGGTGCTAGTAGGTATGGAAAAGCAGTAAAAGGAGACAATTCCCGACCCATTCTTATTTCAGTGAAATATGTCTAGAGGGACCTTGGGTCCCAAGGAGGAGATACCCCATAATGTTATAATAATTGCATGTCCATGCTCTTTCTGTGATGTTAACCTCATCATTTGTTGCATTTCTGGGTATGCTTTCGAGAATTTGGTATATTAGGTATATTCGTATTTAATATGCACGTTCAATAGAAAGAAACTTGAATTGTGGGCATGTTTGAACATGTATTGAAGAGATTGGTTGGTTTATGATTCTATGGATTTGAGATGCATGTGTGTTGTGAAAATTTACCCATGAGTGGGTTGTTGAATGTTTTATGTGATAGATGTGCATGACTAGTGAACGTACGCAGAGTATTGGTTGCTTCAGTCGTGTGGTTATGTTTTGAGATCTATTGCTGTCTTGAATAAACCCAGTCAATTAGTGTTCTTGATCTAGCCTTCACATTCGAGGACGAATGTTTCCATGGGGGAGATGATGTAATACCCCGAAAAATTTTTCGTCGAATTTTTGTGCGTAAACGTATTTGATCCTATCTTCGAGGATGATTTATAATTTTTCTATGTGTCATTTCTTGGATTTCGACCCACCATTTCGTATAGCATCGAATAAACTTTCCAACAATATGTGTATCACCCAAAATGGACACTCGAGCGATGAGTTACAACCAATCCAATCAAACTACGACCATTCCGATCGAACTGTGAACAGTAAAATGTGCAGGAAAAAAAATACTACAGCCAGGTGATTTTTGTAGTCAACTTCAAATGATCATAACTCCTTGTACATAATGAACTGTGAGAGCTGTTATATATCAACGGAAATCCCTGCGAGTCTTCTTTCCAATAAAATTGGTTTCATCCAATTTGGACATCGAAGTAAAAAGTTATGTCCAATTTAATTCAGCCTATCAGATAGATCACTAAAGGACAGATTCGGGTTTTATTTGTTTCTTAGGGGCATTCCGGTCTTTCACCACTCTTTTAAACCTCTATAAATACCCCATTCAGCTGAGTACTTGTATTATTTTCCTCTCATTTCTCTTATATGTATATGTATATATATATATAGAGAGAGAGAGAGAGAGATATCAAGTTAGGGTTAGGGTTTTGAATTGGGGGAAATCAATTGGAGGCTTTGATTCAAGAATTCCTTCCATCAATCTCTTTCGGCCACGAAATCTAAGGTATGCAAGTATTATCTATGGACTCCTTTCGTCCATAGAGTCCACGAATCTCTTTTTGAAAGTTCAAGTTATGTATATATATATATTCTAGACTTTGATGATGTATATATATATATATGTTGATTAATATTTGATGGTTGAGATATATATGAGGATTATGTATGTTACTTGATATATATATATATGATGATTATGCATGTTGGTTGATATATATATTTATGTGGTGATGGTGTATGTTGGTTGATACATGCATGTGATGATTATGTGTGTTGGATGAGATATATGGGGTGGCGGAAAACATGAGAATTTGACCAATTCATCAATGCCTAAAAGTGAATGTAAGGTGTTTGTGGAATTTTCTAAGAGGCTATAAATTTACATTCTTAGGATATAATAAGTTCTAAATGACTAGACTACTTTCTATGTATACGTTCAACATGAACTCCATGTTATTGTCTAAAATTGGGGATGTTGTGTGGAAGGCTTATGATATGGTTGTAAGTGTGGACGAGGGATTTAGTTAATGGAATTAAGATGAATGATGGTGTTGTAGCACATGTAATTGTTCATACTAACCTATGCCTAAATGGTGCATGCAAGGTAATTGTAGAAATACCTAGTTGAAGAAAGAATGGATCGTATGACCCCTTGTGATCGAAGTATTGAGTTCATACCATACTTGCATGCTACATGTTTACTATGATGCTTGAGGGAAATGGTAAAGCCATTAGGCCACGCTAAGTATGAAATGTCTAATTATGGGTCGAATTGCATATATCAAGATCTTAAAGGAAAGAACCTTGAGAAGTGAACCATGATATGTTGAATGTATGTTATTTATGTGTATCCCGATTGGATAAACTATGTTATGTTTTATTCTTCCTTAACCATATGCATCCTTGTTGAATGATCTACGATGTAGTGGCATGAGATCCCAATAGTTGTATATGACTATGACCTTTAAATAATTGGTGTGAGGTGTTAATAAATGCATGGTGCATGATGGCCTGTGGGCATGTGAGTATGCGTTGCTGTATACTATGTATTACTTATGTTATTGGTTGTTGAGGGTACGTATGCCCGAAATAGTCTACTGGTCTAGGGCTGAGTCAGTTCCGCGATAATCTTAGTCGTGCTACGGTCGAAGAATTTCTGATGAATTGAGAACTTAACATGAATTCCGTGAGAACTTAGTATGTGGGGTTTTGAACAAGAATATCTTTTCATTCTTGTGCCCAAAGAATTGATTTTATCATTGGAATTTCATGATTTTGTAAAGTGGGTAAATACCCAAGATGTTTTAATGACGAATTATGAGGTTATGAAGAATATAAATTTTTTAAGCTTTGATGTACTTTATTATTCCTAAGTTATGATTTGAGATGGTGAATTTCATATTTCTACCATGAGTTGACATTTCAAGTGTTTTCAAGATATGATTTATGGAACTTTGAATCGTCCAATATTGGTATACATAATAACCTTATTATCTTGTTTTCTTGAATTGAGATTTTATGCCATAAATTGGATACCACTACTATGAAATTACTTTTTTGAGGATTCTTGATACAAAAGCCATGATTTGAGTTACATTACAACATACAAAATCTTACTATGATTTAAGGATCTTAAATGCTTTTCAAAAGCTATTGTCATGATTTGAATATTGAAATGAAAGAATGATCATTTGAGAATATTGATTTGCATCCACAAAGTCGGGATGATTTATATTGATTTTAAGATCGTAGAGACGAAATACTGTGTTATTGATACCATGTTGATGTTGAGGAAAATTAAAATGTTTTGAGGTAAAATGTATTGAGTTAGGAATCCACAAATTGATATGATTTGAAAAATGAGAAAGAGATTTGATTTGGTCTTTATGATAGACCCTTGTGATGTTGTGGAGGATTTCCTAACACATTCTGAGCTAGTCGGGGAGTATTACTTAGCACCGAGAGGGAAATTTGGTATTTTCCCAAACCTATGTGCCACCGTAGGGTTGTTGATGATAATATTGTTGGCCAGAGAGCGGAATTGTGATTATGAAAGCTTTATGGTTGTACTCCCTGGCAAGAGTACAACACTCCCCTGTCCGTAAGAGTTTCTTGAACTATCGAGTCGCTCCGAGTCTTGAGTTGATGAGTTTGGTTATCTATGATGAGTCATGAGAATTTATGATGAATATTGATGTTTTTATGATGGTTTATGGGATTTTACTTATGTTTTCCTCTCTATAATATTATGAGAAGTATAGATAATGTAATTCAAGCCATATGAGTCTTCATTTTCCGTACGCATATTTTATGAAATCAAAGATATTATTCAAATTATTGCGTGCACCCCCACATATTCAGTTGCTTATGAAAAGTCATGGTGAGTTATGTAACTACTTCCCACGGTTTCTATGTCAGTATAACTTTTCAGGAGTCAGGGGTGTGAGTGTATTCGATGGATCAGTATTGGTATCCTGTGATTTAGTAATGCAATACCCCAGTACAGTAGTGAGTTCCGAGGACAGTAAAGTGGTATCCGAGCTGTAGTATCTGGAGACTTATAATTGTTATAGTGGTTGTGAACTGTGCATTCATATATGTTTACTCGTTCGTTATTCTCATGATTATTTTGTTGATTAAATGTTCATGCATAAGCCCTTTCATTTAGCCTTCCCTGCTTGCATACTCAGTACATCTTAATACTGACGCATTCACGCTATGGTGTTCTTTTATTTTGGGGCACCATAGGTTCAGAGGAGTAAAACTTAGAGCATCTTAGAATTCACTTGTATAGCAGCAGTGGGTGCAGCAGTGAGTCCTCATCATCCGAGGATGTTGTTATTACAGTATTTGATTTTATTATACGGAGCTAGTTAGGGGAATTATCCCTTCAACTCCACAGCTCAGGCAGTGTAGAGGCTTTTCAGACAGATGTATTAGTGTGTGGTTTAAGGTATTGTATATTTCTAGATGTTTGAACCTTATGGAAAGTGTTATCCAGTGTTTACATGTATATTATTATATTATGTAGTTAACAGGTACATATATCAGAAAAAGGGTTAGTTTGTGGTCCTTTGGGATCATAAGTACCATGTGGCATTTCGGTTCTCGAGAATCGGGGCATTACAAACACTGAACATGAAACTGGGTAAGCTTAAGGAGAATTGTTACCTTGAGCTTGATCTGAGTCGGTGGATAAGATGTGAGGATACTTAGTGTGCATTTCTACTTCTACTTCCCAATTAGCTCCCTCAATAGACTTATTTCGCCAAAGAAGTTTAACTAGAAGGACTTCTTTGTTCCTCAGTCTATGAGTCTGATAGTCTAGGATTTCAATTGGACTCTCTTCATAAGAGAGGCTATTCTAAACATCGGTGCTCTGAATAGGGACTACAACTATTGGGTCAATTATACATTTCTTGAGCAAAGAGACATAGAAGACTGGATGAACTGAGTCTAGATCTGAAGGCAATTCGAGCTCATAAAATACCTTGCCAAAGTGACTGAGAATCTTGAAGAGACCGACATATCAGGGACTTAGCTTTCCCTTCTTGCCTAACCTCTTCACTCCCTTCATGGGAGAGATCTTTAAATAGACATAGTCTCCAATCTCAAACTCGAGATCTTTTCTACGAACATCTGTATAAGACTTCAGTCAGCTCTGAGCAGGCCAGAGTCTTTCTCTAATCAACTGGACTTTCTCTAAGGCGTCGAATACCAAATCAGGACCTATAACTGAGGCCTCACTAACTTAAAACCAACCAATTAGAGATCTACATCTCCTACCGTAGAGAGCTTCAAATGAAGCCATATGAATACTGGATGATAGTTGTTGTTGTACGCAAACTCAATCAAAGGCAAGTGGCCATCCCAACTACCCTTGAAATCAATTGCACACGCCCGTAGCATATCTTCTAAAATCTGAATGGTCCTTTCTACTTGACCATCTATCTGAGGATGAAAGGTTGTACTGAGATGAACTTGGGTACCAAGACCCTTGTGGAACGCTTTCAAGAAGTAAGAGGTAAACTGGTACCTCTGTCTAAGATAATAGATAACGTAACGCCGTGTAATATGACCAACTCCCTAATGTAGAGTCTGGTGTAATCCTCGACTAAATAAGAGGTATGAACTGGAAGAAAATGGGTTGATTTGGTCATTCTGTCTATAATGACCCAAACTGAATCATGCTGATGAAAAGTTTGAGGCAAACCCATCACGAAGTCCATGTTCACTTCTTCCCACTTCTAAGTAGGAATAATGAACTCCTGCATAGGACCACTAGGCTTCTGATGCTCTATCTTAACATGCTGACATATAGAGCACTTAGCCACAAACTCTATAATATATCTCTTTATCCCACTCCACCAATAGACTTCCCGCAAGTTGCGGTACATCTTTGTGGCCCCTGGATGAATAGAGTAGCGCGCACCATGCGCTTCTGTAAGAATTTGCTTCCTTAAGTCATCTACACCTGGAACACAGAGACGACCCTGACAACACAAAACACCATCTTCCCCTTTAGAGAAAACCTCTACTTTCTGATCCTGAACTAACTCTTTCAACTTGACAAGGCTGGGATCTCTATCTTGTTTTTCTTTCACCTTGGAAACTAGAGATAATTCTAAACTACTCTGAACCCATATATCACCCTCATCTGTATCGACTAAGCGAACGCCTAGTCTGGCAAGTTGATGTACTTCCTAAGGGAACTTCTTCTTACTGTCATCCACATGAGCAACACTACCCATAGACAGTCTATTGAGAGCAACGTCCACTATATTGGCCTTGCCCAGATGATAGAATACACTCATATCATAATTTTTCAAGAGCTCTAACCACCTTCTCTAATGACAATTGAAATCTTTCTGAGAAAAGACATACTGAAGACTCTTATGATCTGTGAAGATATCTACAAGTATGAAGACTATGACGAACATGTCCAAGTATTGCTTGAACACACGGTTTATCAAGTCCATGAAAGCGGTTGGGGAATTGGTAAGACCAAATGACATGACTAGAAATTCAAAGTGACCATACCGAGTACGCAAAGCTATTTTCAAAATGTCACATTCTCTAACTCTGAGCTGATGATAGCCGGATCTAAGATCTATCTTAGAGAAATAACTAGCACCCTAAATTTGGCCAAACAAGTCATCAATTCTGGGAAGAGAATACTTATTCTTGACCGTGACCTTATTGAGTTGATGGTAATCAATGCACATTCTGAGAGAACCGTCTTTCTTATGCACGAATAAGACTGGTGCACCCTAAAGGGAAATGTTGGGTCTGATGAATCCCTTATCTAAGAGATCCTTTAACTGTTCTTTCAGTTCTTTGAGTTTTGATGGTGCCATTTTGTATGGTGGAATGGATATAGGTTGAGTGTCTGAAAGAAGATCAATGTCGAAGTCTATTTCCCTTTCGGGAGGAATTCCTGGAAGATCATTGAGAAAGACATCTGAATATTCGTTCACGACTGGGACTGATTCAAGACTGGGAGTTTTGAAACTAGTGTCCTTAACTCAAACAAGATGATAGACACATCCTTTAGATATCATTTTGTGTGCCCGGAGGTAAGAAACAAGTTGACCTCTGAATGCTAAAGTACTACCCTTCCACTCAAGGACGGGTTCATTCAAAAACTGAAACTGGACTATTCTGTTTCTGCAGTCGACTGTGGTATAGTAGGAATGAAGCCAATCCATGCCGAGAATGACATCAAAATCAATTATCACTAATTTGACTAAGTCTACTAAAGTGACTTTCTGAATTATCATAATCGAGCAGTTCCTGTATACCTGTCGAGCTATGATGATTTTACCCACTGGGGTAGAGACTGAAAAGGGCTCTGCTAGAATTTTGGGACTGACTCTGAAATCAACTGCTATATAGGTAGTAATAAAAGATAAAGAAGATCCTGGATCTAGCAAAGCATAAACATGCACATGAAATATCTGTAACGTACCAGTAACTACATCAGGAGAATTTTCCTGATCCTATCGGGACTGAAGAGCATAGAGACGATTTGGGCGTTGCCCACTAGTAGTACTAGAAGTGGCACCCTGCTGATTTGGGCTACCGAACTGAGCTGAGGAGTGATTCTATTGACCCTAAGGACCTGGCTAAGGACAGTCTCTAAATCTGTGGCCTGGCTTACCACATCCAAAGTAAATACCACTGCCAGCTCTGCAAATACCCTGATGGTTCTTGCAACAAGTCTGGCAAAAAGGATAGGTGTAGGCACTGCTACACTACCCTGGGACTTAGAGCCTGGCGCTCTATCTTTGCTACCCTCTCTGAACTTAGGAACTGAAGCACTGGACGAAGAAGGAGCTGGAATTGATGACTTAGAATGAAACTAAGAACGGTTTCCTCCTTCTGACTTAGGCTAAGCGAAGTTGAAACTACCTGTCTTTGCTCTTTTATTCTGATTCTCCTTCATCATAATCTTCTGCTCCTCTATCTGTTGAGTATGAGTCATAAGCCTTGCTAAATTCATGTCACTATTCAGCATAGAGGATCTACACTCATTAACCACGTTATCATTCACCCCTGAAATGAACTTACTCATCCTTGCCCTGTTATCTGTAACCACATGAGGGGCATATCTGGCTAATAGAGTAAACTTAAGAGAATACTCTTTCACTGTCATATTACCCTACCTGAGGTTGATGAATTCTAACACCTTAGCTTCTAAGCTCTAGGGGAAAGAATCTATCAAGGAATGCTGAAGTAAACTCCTCCCACTCAACTGACCCTGCATCATCTGCCCTCTCTCACTTCCATTGCTTGAACCAAGTATGAGCCACATCCTATAGTTGATATACATCTAGCTCAGCACTCTCACTAGACGTAACCCCCATTATGTTTGTAACCTTCTGCACCTGATCTAGGAATTCTTGAGGGTCCTCGTCTATCTTAGACCCAAGAAATGATGGATGATTCATTCGGATGAAGTACCGAATCCTAGATGCTGCTGAATCAGCCACTGGGTTAGTCGAAATGATAGTTGGTCATTCATTCTGAATGGTAACTAACTGAGAAAGAGTAGTGAATGCAGCTCTGAACTCTGCATGAGAAACATCTGGATCTAAGGTATCTTCTTAGATAGGCTGAGTTCTTCTCTTAGGAGGCATATTCTAAAATAAAGAGAAGAAACAGATTAGACTGATAGATTAGATTGAGATTATGTTCACAGGTACGACATGAATACTGAAAGAAAGGAAAATGTTCCTAAAATATCTTATAGCCTCCTGTACATAAATGTGGTGCGCAATACACTCATGTACAAAACTCTACTAGATGCGACTTTCAGACTTCCTAGGGCTCTATTGAACCTTAGTCTCTGATACCAAGTTTGTAACGCCCCAATTCTGGTACCCGAAATGCTACACGGTGCTCATGACCCCGAAGGACCATAACCTAACCCATGACTGATATTTGTACCTGTACACTACATATATGACATAATGCGGAAACATAAACTGAAAGGCCATAAGGTTCAAACTGAACATGATCTAAATGACATAACATCTGTGTGGGGTAATAGAATACCTAAAACAAAACTGAACATACTGAAGTCTGACACATTTTAGTTTAGAAAGCCTCTAACTGAATGTACTGTCTGAGTAAGGAGTTGATGGGACATGTCCCTAACTAAATCCAACTAATAAAGTTATTAATGATATAATAGGGAAATAATCATGTTCTCAAAGGATGAGGACCCACTGCTAACTCTGACTGCATCTAGAATCTACTTATGCTCTGGAGCTCGTGTCTCTGTACCTATGGTATAAGACACCATAGCGCAAATGCATTAGTACTTTGAATGTACTGGTATGCGTGTGAGGTAGGTTGAATGCATGGGATTCATATGCATAAACAATAATAATAACTGACTATCATAAGTGTGAGAATACATGCATGAGACATAACAACTGACACTAATACTATGATAACGTGATTACTGAATTTGAATATAACTGATAACATGAGTGACTGTATCTGACAATCCTGAATCTGATGGAACTATCTGAGTTTCATACTATATCTGAATTGGTTGTATCTGACAGTCCTAAATTCTGAACAACTATCTGAGTTGTTTTACCGAGACTGATACTGAGACTGCGGGAGGTAGTCATCTAATCAATAGGTACCAAATGACGCATTATAGTTGGATTGGGGTTTAATCTGTGCCGTGATTGGAAGGGTGTCAATACCCCACCACTAGTAAGGATAATATGTAAGTAACCCTAATATAACAGGTAACTCTAATGAGAACGGTGGGAATCCTCATATATCAAGCTAAGCCACCTCATCTACCCTTATATAGCAGTCTATGATGTCTCAACCTATGTTGGATACATAGTTATGGAATACAAGGATTGCTTCTAAGAATCGCACCCTCATATAACAGGTGAATTCCCATCCTTGGGTTCGCTCGGTGCTAATTTCTACTCCCATATGAATAAACACTGAACATGATTTATTGGACTAAACATGGACTGAGTTACTAACTTCTGTTGACTGATGAAATACTACTGATATCTGAACTGAGTTCATGAGATCATGGAGATTTGCTGAGTCATAAAACTGTCTGAAGTCTAAGGATCATAGCTTAACTGAGAGTGTCATGGAAACATGACATGGCTCTAGGTACACAGCTAATATTTTGGGTACAAGTACCCTCAGGACTCGTTAGAAGAAAACTGACAAAGTATGACCTACTTGAACACATTATAATCCATAATACATTTATTGATGCATTTCATCAAACATGTGATCTACATAAACTTATACATACATGGGGATTTTATTATATCATGCTAGTTGGCATTTTCCTTCATTTAGGTATTTAAACAAACACATGGTAGTCATGGTATGTGTAAACAATATTATACAATAATTAAACATCATGATTCAATTGTAATTTCATCATTCAAGGGTTTAATCATAGGTTTACATGAATATACCTCTATACTAATCGAATCCACATAAAATTTATCCCCCAACATGGAATAGAATTCAATTACTCATTATCAACATGAACAAAAGCAGCCCAATCATGAGATTCATAAAGGAAATCCATAAACTTAAACTTTGAAAAGAGATTCTTGGGCTTCATGAACGGAAGGAGTCCATGAATGAACACTATGCATACCTGGGTTGAGTTTTTCTTGAAATTCTTGAACTTGAAGAATTTGAATCTCTTAGTTCTTGAAGAAAATCTGGGTTTTGTTCTTGGAGATTAATGTTAAAGAGAAAACCCTAGTTTTGTTTTGGTAGAAAAATAATGAATTTCTGAGCTTTGGTCGAATAAAATTGTGTATATAAACGGGTGGTAAAAGACCAAAAATTTCCTTTTAAAATGTCTTTAATTTGATGAATCGGGACCTGCGATGGCTCGGGCGACGGTCTGTCACTAAGGCGACGGTCCATCATTTCGACCGTCGTACGTGGACCAAGAAAAGGGCTTACTACCTAAGTAGCGACGGCCTGGGCGATGGTATATCACAAGTTTGATGGTCCATCAACCTTACCGGTGCACCTTATCTAGAAGATGGCCTCACTGTTTCCCTTGCGATGGTCCGTCGGCCTCACTATCGCACCTGGGCGATTTTTATTGCCTTCTGTATTTTGGCCATAACTTTCTCCTCCGATGTCGGATTTTGATGAAATTGGTATCGTTGGAAAGATAATTTAATTTTACACATGACAAAAAGTGAAAATATTAAAAATACCACATGTAAAAAAGTGGATTCATCTTTCAAAGAAAGCTCCTAACATTCTTGAGACGATTTCAAGCTAGGAAAAGTACGGGGTATTACAGAAAGTAGAATCTTTATATTGACTTACATGTTATCCCCTCTCTCTACCATCAATCTTATAAGTATTTATCTTTTCCTCTTTGTGTTAAGTTTTCATGATACTTCCATATTATCATAATTTTCTGTACTTAAATCCCTTACACGTTAGGAGTAAATAGTAATAGCATAGTTTCACTTATATATGGTAGCTAAACGATCATTATCGTAACTCATATTTCATAGGACTTCAAGGAATTATTTGATAAACATTAATAATGGGGGGATACATAAGTTTGTCTTGGCATATCGCTCGACGTGATTCTGTGCACAGGATCGAGACTAGACCACTATAGCGAGCCCAACCATTGGGCATACCCACCTTTGTGTCATCATTTGTATTTGAAGTCAGCCGGAAGGTCATGTATTGGTTTTCCCTGACTCGAGCCAACATATGGAATATATGACCTACAAGCAGACCCTCATAGTGAGCCCCTGTACGGGGCGTACCTGAATACAGACTGTGATTACAGTTACACATCTAGGATTATAGAAATAAGTATGTGAGCAATATATGTTGTATACTTGCTTCAGATTGCCTTCGAAAGACCATCTTGATCATTTGTACAACTTATAGAATAAGTGCATCACCAAGGTAAAGTATAGGCCCTATATTATAATGAATACTTCTTTAAATATTATATATAATGCTAATGAGGTCAGTGCAAAAGTTATCTATTTATATCATATATGTGTTGTTTGTTGGCTCATACATTTTTCATTTTACCATTTGACTCATATGAGCTTCTGTACTTGTTTAACTGTAATTCTTTCTGCTTTCATACCAATACATATTGTCTACGTACTGACGTCTCGGGCCCACCATGTTTTATTAATGCAGGCTCAAATCCTCGGATAGCAGACATCCATATTAGGTTCTATTGCCATTTTCATCTGATATTTTGGTGAGATCTAACTCTCTCTGGAGCCAATCTATGCCTAGTATTTTGATTATATGTACAGGTGTCTGGTTGGTCATGATGGGCCTGGTGCCAACTGGTCACTTGTAGTATAGCATGATAAACTAAGTAGAGGCTTCATGGACATCGTGTAGTATTGTATAGTTTTGTAAATGTAACTCTCTCATGTATATATGCAACTCTTATTGAATATCATGGTCATTATTAACCCATAACCTCGTGTACGTCATAAAGTTCTTGTAGAGTAAGTGTATATGGTTCTTGTCCATCATTATCGTTTTGGGGTGTGACCGTTGGACACATGGATATTCAAGCCTAATTGCTGAAATTTTTATTGTGGTATATTTTCTACTGGTTTGGTGTTTTTGAGAACATAGATATTCAAGCATAATTGTTGAAGTTTTCATGGTGTAATTGCTACTGGTGTGAAGTACCAAAATTGTTAATTTTCATGATGGTTTAGTTGTACTATTTTGATGTGTATTTGGCCACTATTAAGGTGTAGATTTTGCATAATATTGGCCATGTAAATGTAACATTCCTTCCTTTTAATGAAATGAAAAGTTTATTTTGGCTTGGCCTTAAATATTTTTAGCAACAAAGTTTATTGCTGAACTTTTCATAGCGTAATTGCTACTGAACTTTTCACGGTGTAATTCTTGTGACACAGGGATTGTTGTATCACCACAAAAAGTTGATCCTACAGCTTTTTTGAAGATCCTAACTCTGCTTGTATCAACACAAACTGTTGTTGAAGATGCAGCTTGGCTTGAACATGTTGGTACATGTTGACTTGAACTAGATTGTTCTGATTTTTTTGTGGATGTTGGTGCAAATTGGCTTGAGCTTACAAGATATCTATTTCCTTGAGAACTTTAACCAATAAACTGGTCCCTTGTGAATTTAGATCAGGAACCTAAAAACTCAAACATACAGTTAATATATGAAAAAATGCAACATGAAAAATCAACTTTTAAAATCAAATGTAATGTGATTGTTTTACCTTGCAATATATTCTGTTGTGGCCTTGTTGATGGCACTTGGAACATGTTACTTTCACTCCTTGTTGGAAAGCTTTCCATATTTTTTTCTTGGTTCATCTTTTCCCCTTCTTCTATTTTTTGCAGGCCTACCAGGCATTTCTTAGGTTCAGGAGGCTCAATCTTTGGATTATTTGTTTTAGGCCACTTCTTCATATTAGAGATTGGTTGAATGAAGTGACTATAAGCCTTCATGAAAGTTTTTTTCTTATATCAATGCTCCACATAAGGTTCAGGCTCCTCTTCAATATGATACAATGCACAGACAGCATGTTGGCAAGGAACGTCTCTCAACTACCAAGGTCTACAGCTACAAGTCCTACTAGCCAAGTTCATTATATGCCCATACTCCCCTTCTAAAATCTCAAATCCAACATCAACATATCCAATATCCATGAATTAAAGGTCTCACACATGTTATTTTCAACAGTATCACACTTACATTTTTCTCTAAAGAATGCCCTAACCCATGACTCTCTAAGATAATGCAACAAATCACCATTAATATTCTTACCTGGCACAATAAATCAGCATTTGTTAACAACTCAAAAACAGCTGCATGAAAACCCTACAAAATTAAAAAGACAGTTAAAGTAACTGGCAAAAAAATGAAGTATGTCAAATAATTTACAGTCAACAAGACCTAGAGTAATAAAAGAAGTCATCCCCAATTCCTGGTCAGTAGGCACGATCCATGGATGCACAACCAATAAAAAAGATGAATACATTTAAATCATATAATAATTTGTAGTCAGTTGGGTTACATATTAACAGAGACAACTTATACAACAGATGATTTTTCTATCGCAATAGATGATTCATATGTGGCAACAAATTAAATATATGTTGCATCAAATTACCCATCTGTTGCATAATTTATAGTAGATGGGTAATCTGTTGAGTCAGGTTCAGAGAAGCAAAGGAATAAATAGGTAATCTATTGCGAAATATGAATCATCTATCGCAACAGATTACCCATCTATTGCACTAGTTGCAGTAGACGGGTAATTTGTTGATCCACTTTCACTTTTTTTTCTTTTGGGAGACATATTTTACCAACAAACAATAGAAAAAACAAAATATACATTATAATTGATGTCATCAATGCCACCAATAGCAACACCACCACTAACAGCCACCACAAACACCACCAATGCCACCAACACCGCCAATACCAAAACCCCCACCAACACCAATACCAATACAAATGCCACCACTGCTACCAACATCAACACCACCACCAACAGCCACCACAAACACCACTACCAATGCCACATCCACCACCACCAAACCACCAATACCACCACCAACATTAATGTAACCAATACTAACAGCCAATACAAACACCACCAATGCCACCAACACCAATGCTACTAACACCAACACCAATGCCACCAATATTACCACCAATACCATCAACACCACCATCAAACCAGCAATACCAACACCACTCCAATACCAATGCCACCAATAATAATACCAAGACCGCCAACACCATCAATGCTACCATGATGACCACCAACACCACTACCAACAGCCACTAACACCATCACCAAGACCACCAATACCACCACCAATGTTACTAATACCACCACCAAACCACCAATACCAATACTTAGACCTCCAACACCAATACCAATGAGACCATGATGACAACCAACACCACCATTATTGCTACCACGATGACCACCAATACCACCACCAACACCACTAATACCAACACCATCACTAACAGCCACCAATAATACCATAAACACCATACAATAATACCACGATAGTCAACGAAATACTGTAATAAAAACTAGGGTTTTCTCAGGTTCTTCATATGATTTTAGCATCAAAACTCAAAATTGTTAACCCATTCTCGTAGATAATACAATTAAAAGTCTTTTTTATCATGAACTAAAAAGCCTTAATTTTTAGAAAAATTAAATATAGAACTCTTCTCAAACTTTGTTACCTGTAAAGACAGAGAAAATGGTAGATACAAGCAAGAATAAAATCAAAATAACAAATATATGGTCAAAATAGGAAGAAAATTGATATGTTGTGAAAGGTTGAGCAGTATGTTGAGTAGTTGTTGTTTGTGTTATTGAGAGAGAAAAAAAGAGCGAGAACCCGAGATTTAAAATGATGAAATATTTTTCTCATAAACGGATGATTTGTATGGGTTGATTTATATTTTGAAAAAGAATGACAAGTTTTGAAAATGTTGATTTAGTCCAAATAATTTGCTCATCCCAAGTTGTAGCTAAATCAATTTAGGTATTTTAAATAATAAGTTAATATAAATTATTTCAACTTAGATTGGTCGATTGATGACTTAGGCTAAGGGAAATGCAATACCAATATCATGTAATATAGTTGACCCTATGAACCCATCCCTAGTTGTAGCTAAATCAATTTAGGTATTTCAAATAATAAGCTAATATGAATGGTTTCAACTCAGATTAGTCGATTGATGACTCAAGCCAGGAGAAACGCAATACCAATATCATGTAATATAGTTGACCTTTTGTAGCTAAATCAATTTAGGTATTTCAAATAATAACCTAATATGAATCGTTTCAACTCAGATTGGTCGATTGACAACTCGGGTCAGAAGGAACGCAAAACCAATATCATGCAATATAGTTGACCCTATGAAGTCATCCCTAGTTCTAGCTAAATCAATTTAGGTATTTCAAATAATAAGCTAATATGAATTATTTCAACTCAGATTGGTAGATTGATGACTCAGTCCAGGGGAAACATAGCACCAACATCATGCAATATAGTTGACCCAATTTGCTCATCCCTAGTTGTAGCTAAATCAGTTTAGGTATTTCAAATAATAAGCTAATATGAATTATTTCAACTCAGATTAGTCGATTAATGACACAGGCCAGGAGGAACGTAATACCAACATCATATAATAGAGTTGACCCCATGAATTCATCCCTATTTATAGCTAAATCAATTTAGGTATTTCAAATAATAAACTAATATGAATTATTTTAACTCAGATTGGTCGATTGACGACTCAGGCCAGGAGAAATGCAATACCAACATCATGCAATATAGTTGACCAGCCGAACTCATCCTTAGTTATAACTAAATCAATTTAGGTATTTCAAATAATAATCTAATATGAATCATTTCAACTCAAATTAGTCGATTGACGACTCAGGTCAGGGGAAACACAATACCAACATCATGCAATATAGTTGATCCTATGAACTCATCCTTTGTTGTAGCTAAATCAATTTAGGTATTTCAAATGTTAAGCTAATATAAATTATTTCAACTCAGAGTGGAGGATTGACGACTCATGCCAAGAGAAATACAATACCAACATCATGCAATAGAGTTGACCCTATTAAATCATCCCTATTTGTAGCTAAATCAATTTAGGTATTTCAAATAATAAGCTAATATGAATCATTTCAACTTAGATTGGTCGATTGATGACTCAATCCAGGAGGAACACACTACCAACATCATGTAATATAGTTGACCCTATGAACTCATCCCTAGTTGTAGCTAAATCAATTGAAGTTGTAGTTGCACATATGAACTCAATTGAAATTGTATTAAAACAAATATTCAACCTGTTGCAAAAGATGACTTATCTATTAGAATTTGTCAAATAGATTAATAAATCTGTTGCAACAGATTACCTATCTAATGAAAATTATCAAATAGCCGTTGCCATCAATTGCGATAGATAACTGAGCCATTGGAAATTTTCAAACAATAATTAACATCTGTTGCAACAGATGACTTATATGTTTCAAGATTTTTTTAATTTTAAAGCAATTTCTTGTCTGAGATAAAAAGGATAAAATACTAAGGCGGTAAAAAATCTTACTTAAATAACTCAAAAATCTCCTCCTTGTCTTTTCAATGTCACCGTCTCGTGCCCCTCAAAATTGTTAATGAATATTTAAAATCTATCTCTAGAATTCTCTATCTGTAAGCCATAAATTAACTCATCTCTATTTTTTCTTTTAGAACCAATCTATATCTTTTCTCGACTGAAATAGGTGTTTTGATCCCTTTGCTTTTTTGACACTGCAGGTTTCTTTGTATGTTATTTACATTAGATATATACATCTGTTGTTTTTATTGATTTACCCATTACCAGTATCCTATTTATTGAGAAAATTAAAGAAAATGTGACCTTTAAGTCTTGAATGAACGAACCGTTATTTTTATTACAATAAGCAAAAAAAGTCATTTATTGGGAGAACTTAAAAAGCCTTGTTGTTGGTATCCTTTTTTATGTCTTTTGTTTATTTCTTTATTAGTGATGGTGTTGTTGGGGGTATTGGTGTTGTTGGAACATGTGGTGTTTGTATTATTGATGATGTTGGAATATATGGTCTAGTTTTTTTGTTGTTGATGTTGTTATTGATGTTGTTGGTGGTGTTGGTAGTGTTG
Source organism: Capsicum baccatum var. pendulum (assembly GCA_030864225.1). Lineage (NCBI taxonomy): Eukaryota > Viridiplantae > Streptophyta > Magnoliopsida > Solanales > Solanaceae > Capsicum > Capsicum baccatum. The sequence continues at coordinate 111,686,176 of CM061551.1, forward strand.
CAAAGGTTTTCTCAGTTGTTGCAACTGATGAATTAGCTATTGGAATGGACAAAGCAGCTGTTGGAAAAAATCAAACCAGTAGCAATGATGGTTTGATTTATTCCAACGGATGACCCATCAGTTGTCACAGATGCGTCACCTATTCTAATAGATGACTCATCTGTTGAACAAATAGGAATTATGTTGTAACAGATAGGTCATCTGTTGGAACTCTTGTTGTAATATATTGTATTCATTCAATTTTATGTTAACCTTTTGTAATGTTCTTTTTGTTCTTCTCTTGTTTGAAATCAAATATTTTTATCTTGTATGCAGATAAAAGAAAGTGAAAGTGGATCAACTTTTTTCCGACCAGCATTAAAGAATAGAGTAAAGATGGATTTGGAGGAATAAGCTGCTTATAGATGGAACCACTTCCTAGGTGGGATGTATGTATTACTAATCAACCTATCGTGAAAACACATATACAGTACACTGATTTTGGGAATGTTGGTTCTTTACCTATATTAGGCATTAATCATTCAAATAAGATATTGCATTTTACAGTTAAGATTGTTAGGTTTTAACTGATAAGGTTGAGGGACTAAGTAGGTGGATTTGATACCCTATTATGGTTTAATAAAGATTTTGCTAATGTTTATATGTCAAGTTTGGAGAAGGGTTTAAGTTTTTGGTGGCAGTGTAAATATTCAATATTGATTAGACTGATTTTAAAGGTTCAATGGACTTTTGAAAGGCCTCCAAAGCCTCGCACTACTGCAACAAAGAATGGAAATAAATATAGTTATTACCCTGGTCTAAATTTATATGGATGAATTTCTCGAGGAGACTATTATATAATAAAGGTGCTTGGAAGAATACTTGTGCGGGAAGGGAGAGGTGGAGAAGACCATATATCAACTCAGACCTTATTAAAGAAGAAACACAAGATAAGAAGGAACGTGTAGTGAATCTGACTGATGAAATTAACATGAAAGAATTGAATGAGATGTAAATGTGAAAGTGTATCCAAAAATGAAAATTCATCAGTCCATTTTGAAAAGAAAAATGTTGAAGTGGTCTAGAGCTGTGCACTTTGTTAGGGGACTGCAAATATCTAGCATGGCCTGAATGAAGACCCACAAAATGCAAGACTAGAATTCTAAGGTTGTAGCTTTGCGAGCTACAATGGTGGTAAGATTGTCGGTCAGGAACGAAACCTGAATCAATAACTCCTGGAGTAAAAATAAGGGATCAAGCCAAGGTGGCAATGTATGAAGTTAAACCTGTATTCCACGCCTTCTGCTTGTGGTTGTAGTCTGGTCAAAGGCAATGAAAACAACAAGGCATAGGATTTCTGCCCAACTTCTGACCTTTTTGTTTATACTGCCATTGGCCAAATTAGAACCACAAACAGAAGGCATGAGATGCAAGCTAGACTTCATAAATTGACGCCTTGGCTTCCCTTATTTTTACTTTTAGAGCTGTTGGTTTAGGTTTTATTCTTGGCTGAAAATGTTACCAATCCTCTATGTTCTCCAAGTTGTTTCCTTAGAGTTCTGATCCTGTATTTTGTGGGCCTTCATTCAACTCACGCTAGCTAGTCGCAGTCCCTAACAAAGTGTCCAACTCCAGTCCTCTTTAGCTTTTTTCTTTTTTCAAGAACGACAAACGAATTTTAACTAGATTAACTAGAAGTTCCTTACTTGCTTCCTTATGTTTACTCTTAAACAAGGTCTGAGATGATATATGGTATTCTCCACCTCCCCTTTTCCACACAGGTATTCTCCCAAGCACCTTCTATTGTATAATTGTCTCCATGAGCAACCCATCTATATAAATTTTGACCAGGGAAATTTCTATTGGTTTTTCATTCTTATTTGTTGCAGTGAAAGGCTTTGAAGGCCATCTCAACGTCCATTGCACCATTAAAATCGTTCAAATAACTGTTGAATGTGTATAATGCCGTCAAATATTGATCCTTTCTCAAAACTTGATGCATAAACATAATCAAAACCACCATTAAATGGTAATAGAGTATCGATACCACCTTCTTGGAACCCTTTGGCTTTATCAGTTCACACCTATCAAACCAAACTATAAAATGCAGGAACTTTTTTGAAGGATCAATGTCTAATCGGTAAAAAATTACATTCACAAAATTATTATACTTTATGTGTGTCTGTCACGAAAGCCTAATCAATAATACATAACTCCAATGCATGAAAGTAGATCCATCCATCTGTACGCACCTGATTCTTCCTTCCCCATCAATGTCAGATAGTGTTTATTCTTCACTTCCCATCGTTAAGTGGTGTACAAGACTACAGAGGCTCAAAGGGTAACCATCTTCAATGTTAGAGGACTACCTGTTCGTCAAGAAAAAACAAGTGCTACAAGTCGTGAAATTTCACCTTTTTGGTTTTTAAATCTGTTTTTTATTTTATATAATAAAACAGTTACCAATTTGAATTAATTAAGGTATGTGATGACTATTAAAAAAAGGTGAACAATCGCAACTTTTTGTCTAACATATTCAAAACAGTTGATGAATCAAATTCTCCATTTGTTGCAACTGGTGAATCAGCCGTTAGAAAAAATCAAAATATGTCCTCCAATAAATGGTCCATCTGTCGCAACAGATAATCCATATGTTGCAACAGATGTCTCATTTGTTACACACATAAACCATCTATTGTAATATATGGTAAATTTGTTGCGACAGATGAGTTATTTATTGCGATAGATGGATGATCTGTTACAAAAGCTCAATAATAACAGTTGCTATTAAGAGAGAAATTGTTTTGAAAAGGTGAGAAGTTTGAATGTAAAAGAAAAAGTCATAACTTTTCACAGAAAATAAAAAGTCAGCAGTTTAAATATAATTGATACAATAGAGCTGGAGAGTCGTGCCTTGTTGCCTAACACATTCAGATTCAATCTTTTATAAATAGGTCCCTCCCTAATCTTCATTCTACTCTATTTTATTTACTTATTTCATTTTGTTTTTTGGTATTACATCTTCAACCACTTCTCTTCAAAGAGCATATTCCTTTCTCATTGAGGTAATTTTTTTTGTGTGTAAATCTACCAGTTTGTAGTATAAATTGTATTACATGCAAACTATTTTCTTTACTTTTGTGTTTACATTTTTTGTTAATTCATGCATGTTCTAAATATGGATGATCCTGTTTGGTACATTGCTATTCTGCGCGACAACGTGCAGGAACTTCAGAGGTAGGTTAATGACCTGCAGAGGGAGTTGGTCACCGTGAGAGTAAGGATGTTAAGAGAGATGTGCAGGCTAAGAAGGACCCTATTGCTGCCGGTTGACGATTGGCCGGCTGACAATAATAATAATAATAATAATAATAATAATAATAATAATAATAATATTTAGGTGATGTTTTTTCTTTTAGTGTGTGTATTTTAATTTTTCTATAACAAATCTATACCTAATGTATTTTATTTTTGTTTGATGAAAAATTTATTTGTGGTCAACTTTGGATTTTTATTTCTTATTTAATTTTCATTTTGTCTATTTCTTTTTCTCAACAAACATGTCGACGGTTGGACACAAGGAAAAATTTTGAATCCAATAGCAATAGCAAGAGTTTTGAGTTATTTCAATAGACATACCATCTGTTGAAAAAAAATAGGTCATCGATTGGGTTTCTGTCAGGAAATTATTCATCTATTACAATAGATTGGTTATCTGTTGGAGGAACGCATGCCAGTTTGATGAACTGTATTATGTTCTTCCAGCAAATGTCCATCTGTTGCAATAGATGGTTAATCTATTGAAAATAATTTTGTGGTCTGTTGTATTTAGTTCCTGTTTTTCCTCTTTTTATTGATGCACAAGTTATTAAAAAAGATATTTTATATAATAAATCATAACATTTACATTCACAATAATGAGTTAAATATATAAAAGTCCATAACAAACAACAACACAAGTTTTTGCTAATACAACGATCATGGTGGATTGCAATCTAGGCATGTAGTTCTTTTGTAGCCAGCGTTCTTACATTCGTAACACTTTTTTTCTTAATGGAAATGATTCTCCTACTCCACGCCTCCTCTTATAAGACTTCTTCCCGATTTGAGAGTGCTTAGGTCAATATATGGAAGAGGCATTAATCTCCCCAAAAGCTCTACAGGAACAACTCAAGATTCTTCAAAAGGCACCGAATTAATATTCTCACTATATGTCATTATATATTTTTCCACCAAATAATATAGAGAGGAGTACTCATAAACTTTAGTTCCATATTGTGCACCGTATTAAGCTTGACCCGCTGCCAGCATGTGGATAGGGTATTTTGTCCAAGCCAAAAACTTTATACGTAAAAGATCTTGCTTGAAGATTGGTCGTGGCAACATCACCATGACTGTCGATACTGAACTTGTAATCTGCTATTTGATGAGCAAATAACCTATTCCCCAGACTGATGTTCATTGATATTATTTTTTCCGCTTCTAGAACAAATTTGGTTCTTGTGTTCTCGAACTTCATACATCTTTCATAAAAAAAAAATTCCATACTTTTGGTTTATTATATCAAATAAAGCCACAATGGGAAATTCTCTTTCATCACTAAACAATGAATTCACCGATTCAATTATGTTTGACGTCATAATATTGTACCTATACAAAAGAATCACTTAGTACGATATCATACTAAACTTGTAACTCAAACAAAATATTAAATTCATAAGAATGTACCTATTTGCCGGACAGAATGTCCGGCTCCATCTCTTGAAACCAACACATACGAGATGTCCTGCTGCCTTGGGATGCATATCCATTATTTGATTGAAATTGTCTAAAAACTTCTCTCTATTATATGCTCTAGCTGCTCTATAAAGAGGGCCACTACCCTATCGCTGTGATAGATGTTTCGAATATTATCTCCAAGATGCCTTATGCAACAACCAAAGTGAGCTGAAGTGTAGAAAATTGAACCCATCTTTGGAATACTTGGATGACTATCTGAAATAAAACACAACTCTTTGGTATCTTTGATGCAGCTTCGAATCTGTTTAAAAAAATATCCATAAGAGGCATCACATTCCTTGTCCACTACACAAAATGCAACAGGAAAGATGTAATTTTTCATATCTTGCGCCACCGCCGCTAGCAAAACTCCATTATACATGCTCCTCAAGAAGGTCCACTCGACGGCTATGACTTTTATCAAATGTTGAAAACCTAGAATCCAAGCATCGTAAGATACAAAAAAGTACTTGAACCTTTTATTTTCATCAACATACAACGCCGTCTTACTTTTAGGATTTATGGAATCAAGCATGTAATGATAGGCATCGAGGATTGCATTCCCGTGCTCGTGTGTCCCCATAACCAAGTCTTTGGCAATCCGCATGGCCATATATATCTTTCAATAACTAACCATGACACCCAATTCCATAAGGATTTGATTGACCATATCCATTATAGAAGGGTCTTTGTCATTGGGGAATCTATTCTTGAAATATTGACCGAGGACCTTTGCCGTGACATGAGGATTTTGGCTCGAAATGTGCTCCAAACCACAT